>CM041779.1:145338826-146624593 GCA_023374045.1 Limonium bicolor | reverse complement strand
ACCATTTCGGTGCCATGGAGTTTCTCCATTGAAGGAGCTTGAGCTTGTATTTTTACATATTGTTACTCTCCTTGACTTCTAGGTAAGGAATCTCAAATAAAAACTTCATTTCCTCCTTGTTTTTGTCATGTCCGAAAATATGTATTGAAGGAGCTTTTTATGTGACTTTGTTCTAGCTTCATTCCAACTCTTCATGGACTAGGTGGAGTCCTCTCTTGCTAGATATTCAAACTCTCTTCAAAGAGCAAGGTAAAACAACTACATTAATGTTTTTGAAACAATGTAAAACTAGGGTTTACAATGAGATGGAGCTTATAGCTTGAATACTCATTATAATGTTTGTATATTGTTTAGAGCTTGTCAAAGAATCAAGTACTCTATCGGTTTTCTAAAGGAAACAAGAAAGAAGTTATTTTGCAAAAGAGGTAAATCTACTAACCTAATGTTGTTCTAATGCCTTAGGAGAAATGAGCTTATAAATGCTTATTAAAACTACCTAAAGAGCCAATGGGAATGACTTAGTAAAGTATTCTCAAGAGCTTAGTAAAAGGCATATGTGTTGTTGAGTGTATTTGCAGGTTAAAGGCAAATATATTGTGGAAATTCAGTGTTTATGATTTGTGCATTTTAAGGGCCTAAGAGCCATGTCATTTAAGGGCCTAAGTGCCATGCAATTTAAATTGTGCACTATATTGTGATGTAGTGCTTTGTAAGTGAAGTTTGTGTATAATAAGTACTTGATGGATTTTTAGTGTTCTTGGTTGTTGGTTGGTAAAAACAATGTGTTTGGGTTAGTAATGTTCTAGGAGAACCTATGTCAAAATTTGGGTAACAAATGTGAAGTTCTAAGTGTTAAAATGAGTTTGATAAGTTAAGGAGTATTTAAAATGGTTAAGTGTTGTTCTTGTGTAAGAAACATGCATTAAGGTGATTTGGGATGTAACAAGGACTTAGGCATGAGCTTGAGATTTTAGTATGTACCAAAGCCATTTTGGACTTAGATAAATACTTAGGCAAACTTTGGTAAATTAAGGAGAAAGTGTACACTAGGAAAAGAGTTTCAAGAAGGATATAAGGAATTGGGGTGAGAGATGATGCTTGGGAGATGATGTTAAGATAAGGAGAAAACATTTTGGGATAGTAGTTATCATAGGTGAGAAACACCATTTAGAAACCTAGTGTAAAATGTTGTAAGTGTTAGGAATTTTGTGAAGAAATAAGTAAAGGTTTAAGGAATTAGATAATGAGTTTTATGAGTGTTTAAGGATGTCTTAAGGTGTGTTTGAAGTGCCCAAATGAGGATAGGGGGTACTAGGTTGTATGGGGTGAAGTTTGGAGTTGAATGTGACAAGGAAAACAAAGGTCTGGGGCAGACCGAACTTGCGACCGAACTTGCAAGTTCGGTCGAGCCCAGTTTACCCTGCGAGAATTGGCTTCTGGAAAAGACCGACCTTGGGGACCGGACTTGCAAGGTCGGTCGGGCCTGTATTTTGAGTACGGATTGAGTTACTGGAAAAGGCCGAACTTAGGGACCGGACATGGTAAGTTCGGTCGGGCTAAATTTACAAAGGGGAGAAACTCTCTGGAAAAGGCCGAACTTAGGGACCGGACATGGTAAGTTCGGTCGGGCTAAAATTTACAAAAGGGAAGAAACTCTCGGGAAAAGACCGAACATAGGACCGAACTTGGTAAGTTCGGTCGGAGTAGAAAATTTTTAACGGAAATGTATTCTGGAATCGACCGAACTTGGGTAAGTTCGGTCGGCAAGGTCGGTCGGACCTAAACTTGTAAAAAAAAAAAAAAAAAACAGAAAAGAATGTGACTTATGTAGTTAACCCTAGGGTGTAATGAAGGCAACCTAGGGTAAGATAGACATTAAAACATGTCATACAATCGTGTTAAACACTTAGTAAATTTGGAGGTTAAGTAAGTTAATTAACCGACGTTCTTGAATTACGTATAGGAGTGACCTACGGAGGAAACCAAACGAGGCAAGGACCAAGGTATGGTTTTCTTACAGTCTGTTGTCTAGCGGTTTACACCGGTTTGTGTGTTGTATGTTTTTCTGTGTGTTTACAACGTTATAAGATTTAAACATGTAATGAGTTTACAGTTGTTCATACTATTGTTATGTGTTGTTGTGACTCACTTTCCCTTGTGTGTGTCTAACAAGTCTTACCAACTATTGTGTGTTGGTCGTTAAGTTCCACTATGAACTTCTAACAAGTGTTAACTGGGAAGTGAGGAATCCGGTTGTGTCGGTCTGCATGTAAGTTAAGAGTAGATATCTGAATCAGATTCGACTCTTATGTTGTTAAGATTGTTCACCTTAATTTGGCGTTCGATCTCCCGCTAGCTTCTCCAAAGCTTACCTATTCTGACTTATGATCGGTTTAGTGGGAACCTGTGTTGTGGTGTGTGTTCGGGTCACTAAATCCGAACCATCTTGACTAAGTTACTCGTTCGTCTAACAGAACGGTAATGAGTGTGTTTAACGAGCTTGACATGAGAGTGATCACTCTCTAGGCTCTTATGTTATTTGACCCTTGTGGTTTGTTATCGTGGAGTAAAAATCCACTGTGTATGTGTTGTTGAGCTATGCACCATTGGTGCCATGCTCCATGTTATGTTATGCTATGTATATAATTGAATACCATGTTATAATGACAAGTAGCTGCGCGTATCCCGGTAGCCGATGGGGCGCGTTAGCCATACCAGCCAAGGGTTGCTGACCCCCTCGGGGGATCCATATTTCTTATACTGCAGGATGAGGATCGAAGAAGCGGAGTGGCTTTAGATCCTAGGATGTGATACCTTTTGTATACTTTTGGATGTTGGCCCGGGATGCGCCTGTGCTCCCGTGGCGTTATGTATTATTGGGTTGTTGCAGTTACAGTGATGTATACAGTGAAGGATGTACGTAGTACTCGGTATTGTTTATATGTATATATTGTATTTATGGTTTAGTTTTAATGCTCGGGAGTCTGATCATCAGACCGGTACAATTGTATTTATTCTGCCTTGTCAACCACGTGGGTGGTTGACGGCGTTGTAGCACCGAAGCGTTAGTTACTGTTAGTTGATTTATTCCGCTGCGATTTCATTTAGTATCATGTGCGTATTAGGGGTGTGTTACAGTATTACATACCTATGCATACGATTTATTATGTACATGATTGTGTTGTAATACTAGCAGTTTGTTGTGCTTGGTTGTTGTTGCTAATGTGTTACTACCTTTAAGTCTGTATGATACTATGATGTATTGTAGTTTGTTTTACTGCTTATTATAGCATGTAAATTGACTTAATAATATTCGACCAAGTAGTCGTGTGGCCCGGCAACATACGGGCTACACGTTCATACTCAGCGTAGTTTGCTGAGTCCTTTACAACCCAATTTCTACATGTATTGAGCTGGGTGACAACAGAGCGTAGACGGGATGACTACCATGGGGGTAGTCTATCTGGGCATGATTCTGAGTTGGAATAGTATGTTAGTGTATGGGTTGTTACTAAACCGGGTTGTAATTTTCGGTTTATGATTAGTAACTGTATTGTAGACACTCGGTTTTTGGAATTGTATCTTGTATTGTATATGAGTTGTGGTGGAGGGCTGTTTCCAGTCATGCAGACCGTAACTGGGTGGTGTAATGTGGTCTGTCAATCACGTGGGGGGTGTTGGCGTCTGGACACCCGGAGATGTTGAGAATCCGATGCATAGTTGTTGTATTAAGGCTAGGAGCTTGTTGTAATACTGGATGTTTATTCGGGGGTGTTACAGAAAGTGGTATCAGAGCGTAGTTACGCTCTGATGACTGGAACAGAGAAGTAACGCGTATAGGAAACCTGAATTCGGGGAAACGGGGGTTAAGAGTTAGTATGTGAGGCGCGTTAGTTAGGGTTCTTCCTTAGTAACTATGGATACTAACAGACACTTACGCCCAACCTCCACACCCTAATTTTCTTTAAACCCAGAGAAGAACGCCAGAGAGGAAGAAAGCCTCCTCTGACTCGGGAAAACCCGATCTGGCATCTACTTAATGTCATAAAAACAACCCGTGAAGAAAAGACTATACTATACAGTAGACATTGCCAAAAGGATAATACCCGTAGAGGGACCAATTTTAGCGGCAACCTGGGTCGACATGCTTAGCAGTCGATAGGACCCTACCTCACAAGCAAACGGGACCAAAATACCCCAAAAATTTAGGAAATAAATAAGCTTAATAAACAATTAATTAAGCCAAAGACGGGATTGAGATAAATTCTCCAATTCATACACTGAGGGCTAATCTTAGTAAACCTCTCGTAAACAATGAAATAGGAGAATATAGTGAGATGAAATTATACCATAAAAATTTGATACAATCTGTAATGCTTAATGAAGCATGACGCAATTTTACACACTAACATATAATGATACGGAATTCAAAAATTCCATGCTCTCTCTTACGTTTCTCTTCATTCTCTGACATAACAAAATTTCTAAGAAACTAATTACAGTTCCCTGAGAAAAACACATTGGTAAAGGGATCATAAAAAGAACTCTCGAACCTTGTAATGACCATTACCATGGGGCACTAGTTACCCACCCAAACACAAATCAAACAGATAGGAAATGGCAATGAATAATGCCACTATTGCGAAATATCCCTCCAAAACCCACTACATATTCAGGGACTCTAAACAGGATTTATCGAATCATATAATATACCAATGTACATTCATACACACCAGGAAAAGACAAGTCACCAATAAAACCCAAGGGGTAAACGGGTTCAATTAAAGAAGGTCATGACTAGTTAATCCACCATGCCTAACTTGAGTTATTCAATACTGAATGACTACAAACGAGCGAGATAAGAATTGAGATTGGTTAATTGATTGGTTGTTTAAATCGGACGTGCAAGGTTGAACTTGACCTGGCCAGGTCCAGTGACACTGAGCACAAATTAGGGTGAAGGGGTAGTCCAACACTTACACTGATCACGTCAGTGTTGGATGATTCTCGAAACCCCCTACAAGTGGACACATAACTACAAATGAGTGTCAAATTGTATGATTGGTTGGTAAGTGCGAAGAGAAAGCGTTGGGCTACTGGATAATAAAAGCACATAAACATACATGGGTACATGGTTCGAAACCTAGAAAGTAAATACATACAAGATGTAAAGACTTGAACTGTAGGAAGAATGGTATGATGTTACTAATAACCAAATAGACAATACATGCAAACATGTACTACAGATTTCAAATGCAAGACACTGAACCTTGTGACTAGGCAGAACTAATCGATAAGCTATGCTGATACGATCATAAGAACAATGATGATAATAAGGAAACTAAACATCTGATGTTAAACAATTTACAATCATAGAGACTTCTAACAATACAATTCGACAACCTTTAGACTAAATAAAGGAGGTCAATCAGCAGTGTCAAGGCCATATCTGGGCTGGAAAAATAAAAAGATTACTTAAAGATGAAGAAAAGTCAAATCTGGTTGTACGCACCAAGGGAGAAAATAGGTAAACAATGCTAGGAGAGTGAACTAGCTAACTACATATAATTATGATCTGTAAGATTAATCAAACATTTTGTCGTAACCAGACACGCTTTGTAACATTGAAAAACACCAGGCACTACACCATACTACAAAGCATATGAATATAAACCTAAAGGGCAGCTAGGAAGAATAACGAAAACGCTTAAAAGCGCACTAAAAGAATGAATATCCGACCATCAAAGAAAATGGATAGACAGATTACAAGCCACCAAAATCGTGCATAAATGCAAATGCCCCAGGCAGTCAAGAGGCCCTTTTCCTAAATAATAAGGATAACAATTAAGCCATGCACCACTTAGACATAGTGAGGGAAAACTAAACTGAAGGTAATCAGAGTCGCACAGCAGAAGCTAGGGACCATATCGCACATCTTCCAGTTGAATAACAAAGACATATCGACAAATACTTGGACAGGAAAGGCTAAACCCGAATCCGTCTATAGATCGTTGTGGAACCGATAAAAATCCTCGAGGCAGAAGCTAAGCCATTAACATGGTCAATACATTCGATAAGATGATGATGGACCAAGATTGTATAGAAATTAGATACCCATGAGAATTAAAATCTGAACCAGGTTCCAGGATGATACAGTAAGGATTATGTGGGCGTAATCCATTTTTAAGGGGGGGTAGGCGCGTCGTTTTATGGGTTATCGCTCGTTGTGTGGTGTTGTTTTAGAGGCTATGTGTGAACTGGTGTGGATTGGTTTGAATGCATGGCAGTCATGAATGAATGACTCGTTCATCTGGTGTTATGAGTGCAGTACATAAATATTATTGGTACATTGCAGTAGTACTGAGCCACAATGTGGCGTGATGCTTAAAGCATAAATGTGTGAATAGAACTGTGGAAACTTGCGGGACATGATCCCTTGGTTGAGAGAGAACGTATTCAGGACTTCTCTTTGTACTGTGTGTGTACCTATAGCACACGTTGGTTGTGTGTATGAGATTGTGTGTATGAGATTGTTATGTACGTATAGGACACTCTGAATGAATGTTGGTGTGCCGTGGTTTGCACTTTGGCATGTTATATGCTCTGTGTGAAGAATGTTGTGTGCCTTGGTTGCACTTTAGCATGTTATACATTGCTAGCATTTGGTATACTATAAGAACTAGTGTGAAGCCACTGATGTGGCACGGTGCTTAGAAGCACCGAGCATTATAATTATGGAATTAATCCTTTGGGTGTCATGAATGAATGCGGGAATGGATCCCTAAGATTACCAGGAGTGGAAAATATAAGTTAAGGAAGTAAGACTTCGGGACGAAGTCTCTTTTAAGGGGGTTAAGTTGAAACACCCCTTACTAATATTAAAACGCATGAAAATCATGAATACATGCGGTAGTGCAAATAAACCGTCACATTAATATAACCCTGGTAATCACTTATAATCTACGATACTAAGGGAATACATATGTCAGTGTATATAAAACCAGTCACAATGTAACATACGCATTTGGGTTCAGCGGTTTTGACGTAAACCGATACAATTGAGCAAACTAAAGTATTCCATGTGAGGACTTTTGTACACCAAACAAGTGTAGCGCACTATGCAAACGGAGTAGTTGGGGGTCTCACTAACACATAATAATTGTATTAACTAACATAAGTACGAAGAGTTGAGAAGTATATCATATGAGTAAATTACTAATTGCAAACATGTGCAAATAACATCACTACATGCGAACTTGTACTTACGGCTTATATCCCTTGATGTAGTTGTAAACTACTACCTAAGTACTAACTAGTTCTATATAAGACAATAAAGAGAGCAATCCCTCTCGGTGGAATCGAAACCATGCAATTCCACTAACCACATTTAAGTACCCACTCAACCTGTTAATTTCTCACGCAGCCTTCCATTTCCTGCATGCAGCACAGTGTCCCTTTTCCTCTCGCGGGGGTGTGAGTCTCGATTGCTAAACCCACGCGCCTCTCGTTTTCCCCCATTTGCTTCCAAGGCACGCAAGTTCCAGAGCAAGACTTTGAGCTTCCCTCAACTCCGACTCAAGGGGTTGTTTCCAATTTCTGAAGATCTGGGGTAGATTGATACAACAAACAAGTAAACCGGTAACCAACTCCTCTTCTCCGTTTCTTCATTCTCTGTCGAAAACCCCCAGTTTCTGACTCTTTTTTCTCCAATCCTTCATGCATGCGATCTTCTGGAATGCCCATACAAAAGTGTCGAGAAACCTCAAGGAAAACCCACGCAACCTTCTGAAATTCTGGTTCAAGGTAAGCGTTTTGATGGTCTGTTTTTCATCGCTGTTCATGGCCTTGCTCAGTGATGTATGGACCCCGCTAATCCTCTAATTTTCTCCGTTTGTTAAGCATGAACCGCACATGCAACCTCTTCGGTGGTACTCCTGGAAAATCCAGGGAGGAAGACATCTCCAAGAGTTCCGGGAGGTAAGACCAACAAACCGAAAGTGTCGGATCAACCTTCTTCCCCTTGTTTTGTTCCAAAAAATGCTAGCATGACTACTCTCTTCACTCCTTTGTGGCATCATGAGCACCTTGGGAAAAATATTCACGGTTTACACCGAACTCCACAAGAAAACTAGCCCAAGTCCGATTGGAAATCATCCCAAGGTAAGATCTTAAACCGTTTGTCATCTTCTGGTTTCTCCTGTTTTACCATCCACGATCTCACTCCTACTTACTCGAGTGCCTCTCCTAGCGCATGTTCGCCCCAACAATCCTCTGTTGGGGAGGGTTCGAATATCCTTAATCGAGTCTGCCAGTCCAACGTGAGATTTCTGTAAGGTAAGAGCCTACGACCATGTGATTTCCTGAAAGTTGTAAACCACCTTACTTGGTATAAATGTAATCAGTAGACTCACAACTTCCCTTGTGTTTTGCTGGTACGAAGCCAAGTGCTTGAGTCAAGAATCGCAGCCAACTGGAAGGGACACCCAGAGAAGGGTAATCCATAAACAAGGACCGAAAGTTGTTTCAAGGGAGCTAAGGGAAATAAGCATAAAGAAGAACCCAGCCAAAAAATCCCTAAGGTTGTTGACCTAAATCATTGGTCATTATGATTGAGAATCTGTATGGTACTGTTATGTCGAATTTGAGCTAATAAGCCGAAACATCACTAAGTGACCAGGGGAATTACCTAGAAAAAAAAATCGAATAGCATCCAAGTTTAAGGGTTGAAAACGTGGTGGAATAATGCCGAAGGTTAATGTGCTACCTGAATGATTTTTTCAGAAGCTAGGCCTGAAATAAAAAGAAAGTATAGCCACGTTTTAGTGTCTAAGGATGTTCTAAGGAAATAACCGGTTGTATTAGTGTTTAAGAGTTAGTTGTATTGTTGAGGGCCAGGAGACTTGAACTGCCGTTCTAAAGTGGTCATTGCTGTACACTAAATTCCAGGGAGATGTAGATGGGGCATTGGCTTGTTAAAAAACTTAAAACACAAGCTAATTACATCTAGGTAGGGGGTAGACAGTGGAGAAGAGTAAAAACATCAGTCAGTACGTTCTAAGTAAAAGTCAAATGAGGGAAACACAGAAGTGGCATTCAGAGTCTGCAATGGTTGTCTTCTGTATAACTGAAATTAAAACAGTGGTATGAGAGTGTTATGTAAATTGTTAATGAACCCAAAACCTAGATAAGCACTAACTAAATCGTAAAAGCTTTGAGTGGAATTGGAAAACATATTAAGGAACAAAGAGAAGATTCAAGTAAAGTACACAGGTTTGGGTTTCAGTATACTGGAGCTTTCAATTCTGTGTGGTAAAGAGTATACTGAGGCGTTAAGAATGTGGTAGTGGTTTGAGAATTTACCCAGGACATGGTTAAAAGGGTGAACTAAGTAGGTAAGCAACTTGGGGAATTTGTGGTCAGTTGACTAGTTAAAAGAAGGAAGGAGAGGTGAGGCACATATTTTGTCTTCAGCTTTACCGAAAATATGAGTTCTGTATAATCATGTTACAGAGGATTATAAGGGTGGTAATTAGTTACTAATGAGCCTAAAATGTCCCTAACACACTTAAGTAAGATTTAAATACAAAGGAGGGAAATTAAAGGGCAGTTTCACCCCCTAACAGAAGAGACCCAGAAGGAACATACCAGTTGGGTTGCAGTTGTTCGATAGGGGGCTGTTTTAGTGGATCGGATTGCAGAAGTTTTAGGAGTGTCGAATCAGTCTAGGAATGAACAAGAACCTTGCTGATACATGTGGCTAGATTGGTGTGATATTTTGGGAGAGCTAGGCAATCAGGTTGAGGGACAATCGAGGGCCTGAGTTGAGTATAAACAGAAAGGAGTCAAAGAGGGTATACCAGTTTCGTTCCAGTTTTTCAGTTCTTTGCTGTTCAGTATACGCAATACAGGGTGAAATTAACAGAGTTGATTTAGCTTGTTTTGAGTTTGAAATGTGGCTAGAACACTTAGCTACATAGATTTGTGCTTGGGACAGATCAAAAGACAGGTTAATGATCAACAAAAAAAAAACGGAAGTGAGTTTAACAGTTGTGTGCTTCAGTTTTGTTCTGAAACTTAGACTCAGTATAACCAACTTCCAGAAGTTTTAAAAGTGTTAAATGGGTCAATAGATGAATTTGGACCTGAATAATACATCAACCCAAGAGTACAAACACATTGAGAAAACCATAAGGAAATCCAAGGCATTGAAAAGAAGCTCAATGGAAGTACGCACAGGATGTTGCTTCAGTTTCTGAAACTTGCGTTTTAGTATGACTGGGTCCAGGGGTAGTAAGTGAGTGATGTTGGTTTAATAACGAACCAAAACATTTCTAATACATCTAGCTAAATTGGTACAACACTTTGGGAGAGTTTGGACATCAGTTTGGGGACTTCAACATGGAGTAAACTGAAGAGATGTTCAGTTGGTGTTTTCAGCTTCTGTGGTGCTTGCGTTCGGTATAGATGGATATCTAGGTGGTTAGGGGTGTTGTCTTAGGAATTTGTTATGAATAAAAACCTTGCCAAGACGCCTAGGAAAAAAAGGGGTACAATTTAGGCAGTTTGAAACTAGATTTTTGGTGAGCTAAGAATGGAAATAACCAAACTAATGAATAGGAGGGTTGTCCTGTTAGCAACTACCGTGAAACAAAAGAAAACTAAAGGGGTAAGTAGATTAAGGAACATGTGAGCTAGGGAACTTGGAGTGATTTGAAAAGGGCTCAGGCCTTAGGTACCAACCCGAAACAGTAGAATTAGTATGAGATTTAATAATGCAAGGGTTGTGATGATAACGAGATCAATAAACGAAATGATGTATACTTATAGAAATGCAAGCGGTAAGTGTTGTGAATAAGGAGAATAAGAAGTTGAGGTATAATTCGAAGTGTGACAAGACAAGGGAAGGTTGTAACGTAGCTAGAAATAATCTAAGAAGCAACATGGGTACTAACGGGGGGCAAACCTTGAATTGTCTTATATGAAACCGCTGGGTCTCCAGCGACGAATTCGAATCCAACGAACGAAGTAGGACTAACGATGCCACTTATACCGTATGAGACTAGAGTAAATGTTATAAGAAGTTTTACGGATAGCAATGCGTGACTAACCAAACTAACCCGCTCATGTAACAACTATAGGAGTGTGTCCGCGAGCGGCGAGGAATGGTAACGCAAGTATACCCGTCGATTGATAAAAGGTATGGGCATGTGTGGTTCGTATGTTGCCGTGTTACACGGCTTGTGTGCTATGTGCCTTGTTTGTTTATGACCACAAGACTAATGCATGAAAACGGATGTTTGTTTCACCGTGCTTATTTGTCTGTTGTGATGAAATACCCCGTAATTAAAAACAGTGATTAATTAGGCTAATTATACTTTTAAAAGCTTAATTACACTAAAATAAATACTAGGGAACAAATCCCGAGAAAGAAAACAGACCTTTAAAAATGGGGTTAAAAGCATAAACGAACCTTAAAGCGCGTTTTTCGAGGAAACCGGGAAAACGCGACTTTAAGCGGGTCAAATAGACTCGTAACAATTTTGGTCAACTAAATAGTCACTAATAAATATTAGTGAAGCTTTAGAACCAATAAAATTAATTAAACGAGAAAATTCCGGAAAACGGGTACCGGTTAGTGAAAACTATAACAACCGGTAAGTTGTGGGGTGAGAATGCAGATAGAGAAACTTAGTGTGTCCACTTTGCAATAAAAATGAAAAATCTGTGTGTGTGTGCATATGTGGACCGATTCCCCTCCCTCTCTCATTTATTAATTGTTCCTAATCACTAGAGGACAAAACAAATAAGTAAAAAGCAAAAAAAAAAAAAAAGGAGTCTCTCTCCTCACTCCCCTCACCCTCACTCACGTTTTTGCACCCCTCTTTATTCTCTCTATTTCTTCTTCTTCTACCTTGCGATTTCCATGGAGAAAGAAGGAAGCTCACTCAACTCTCTCCTTTTCTCCTCTCTTTGAGCACTCAAACCTTCTCCAAATCCAATAAAAATTACACCATTGCAACCCCTTGCAAAGGAGAACATTTTCTCATCCTTTCAAAAATCCAAAAGCTCCATTTTCGATTTTATGGGTGTTCACCATTTGAAGATTCAAGTCCACCATTAGAAGCACCTTCACCTCCTTATCATTGAGGTAAAAAGAAATTCGAAAATCCATCGTTTCTAGCCCTCATTAGCATTTTAAGAATTTTCGGTTTTTGAATGCTTTCTCCCTTGTTGCTTCAGCCGATTTGGCTCTTCCTTGGGCTAGGAATATTGTTCTCTTACTAGTCAAGAACTCCATTCATCCATTGAAAGGTAATACCCTTGTCTAAACCTAAAACATTAAATTCTAGGGTTAAAGTAAAATGAATGCTAAATGGTATTGTGTATGTGTTATGGGCTGTAGCATTTTGTGTGTGTGAACCCCTTTGGAACCAAGAACAAAGGAGAAGAAAAGAAGAAGAAAGGGAAAGGAAAGGAAAGAAAAACTAGCAAGACAAGGTAAATGCTCTTACCTTGTGTTAGTTTGTGTATTGTATTGCAACAGTTTTAGTAGTGAAATGAGTAATGGAATTGAGTAGTAATAAGTAGTAGCAATGTGATAGTGTATTGAGAATTGATAATGTAACAGTTTTGAAGTATTTTAAATGAAGTTTAAAAGCTTGGGAAAACATTGGGTAGTGGATGTGTATGTGTGCAGGAATTTTAATGTGTGTAGTGGTGTTGAATGGTGAGTATAATGTATTGTGTAACAGGTTATGAGAATGAGTACATGTGAGCTGAACTTAAGTGTGGAGAATGTTAAAAATATAGGGAGGACTATGTCAAATTTTGTGTAGAAATGAGAGGACTTAAGTTGTTTAAGAAAAGGAAGTATTTGGAGGAAAAAGAGGTTTTAGTAGTTTGTAACAGATTTGGAAATGAGTTTGTAAATGGGATTAAACTAGAGTGTAAGGTAATGCATTTCGGATGCTAGGAATAGCATTAGTTGAGGGAATATTGGAGTATAGGAGTTAAGGTGAAAATCTGTAGCATAATAGAGGAAACAAAATCTGTAGCATAAGTGAAGAAGAAACTAGCATGAGTGTTGAAATGAAATGAAGAAAATGTGTAAGTGAGTGTAAGTATTGTGTAGTAAGTTTGGGGGATGAACTAAGGTGATTTAGAGTGTTTAATTAGTGCTAAATCATGTGGGGAAGTATTGGTAAAGATTGGGGAAGCAATGGGTAAGAATACAAGCGAAAACAGAACTTAAAACTGAAATACTGGGCCGGACCGGACTTGCGACCGGACTTGCAAGTTCGGTCGAGCCCAGATTTACAAAGACAGGTGAGCTACTGGAATCGACCGGACTTGCAAGTTCGGTCGGACCAGAGAAATTCTCCCGTCTGTAACCTACTGGAATCGACCGAACTTGCGACCGGACTTGCAAGTTCGGTCGGCCAGAAAAATTTCCGTCATGCAAGCTACTGGAATCGACCGGACTTGCGACCGGACATGCAAGTTCGGTCGGTCCAGAAAAATCTCCCGATGAAACCTTCTGGAATGGACCGAACTTGTGACCGGACTTGCAAGTTCGGTCGGCCAGAAGAATTTCGGTAATCTGAGCTACTGGAATGGACCGGACTTGCAAGGTCGGTCGCAAGTCCGGTCCTGACAAAAAAAAAAGTGTTTTAATTATATGATTATAGTAATCATATATACATATATATATGCCTATATACCTATATGCATATATATGTAGTAATACACCATTAATGAAGTAATAATGGTAAGAAAGTAAGTAAGTTTGTAAGAAAGCAAGTTTATGAGGTAGTAAAGAAAATAATGGTTTTATAACCAAGTATGAATGTAAAGAAGTAGTAAGTATACATTGAAGGTATCAATGGAGGAGTAAGTTAGATCAATAATAGATCATTGATCATACTACTTCATGTATGTATAGGAATCAAGTAGTTGATCTCCAAAGGAACCGGGTAGTACGTATTCGACGGTGAACGGTATGATTTCTTCATGCCCGTATCCTAACTTGGTTACCCCGATTTGTGTGCTTATGTGATCACCAACAAGATAAATGCATGAATCGGATTTATATTACACATAATTGTGTTTGAAACGATATTGTTCTTGTTTATTGCTCTTGAACACTTAGTTTGTATAATTCATGAAATGAATAAATGGAAATGAAGTGTATGTGTAAGTATGAGTACTTGTGTATGTATGTATGTATGGAAGTAAGTATGGACTTCTACTAATTCCTAACAACCTAACTCCTAACATGAGTAGTAATGAGTATAATGGAATGAGTAGAAGCCGATATAGTTTCGGCCACGCGTGAGGATAAGGAGACACAAGAGGTTGAATCCGAATCCTGGCTATAATCTTTTCCTTGGACCAAATCCCTTGAATGGGTAGCATCCTGGATTAGTGGGCCACCTTAAAGCCCGGTGGTGGGATGTAGTAATCCCTGCCCGGAGGTCATACCGACTTAACTGGAAGTAAAGTATGTAAGAAGTATTGTATTGTATTGGTCTTGACTATTGTAAGTCATTGACCCAGAGTAAAAGTATTGGACACCCGATTAACCCGGGTGTGTAATAAGGCTAACAAGACCTTTGTATGTATTGGAGAATTGTATCTCCGTGTGATGCGGTGAGTATGGTAAGTATGAATGAGTCACTTGTATTGTATTCCTTGTATGTATTGTATGTATGTATGCTTGGTGAAATGAATGTATTGTATTGCACTGTATAAGCATGTATGTATGTATGTATGAATAAAACGAACCGCATGTACTCGACCAAATAGTTGGCGTACCCTCGCTAGTACATGGGGTATGCGGTTATCATATGCAGCGTAAGCTGACCCCCTAGGGGGAATGTTTTTACTCCATAGGTACCCGCGAGGCGTGAGGTGAAGGTAAAGTAAGGTCAAGATGTGATTCTTTTGGAGTAGTAGTAGGATTAGATGGTGTACTGAGTTGTACACGGCTAAGGCCCTTTTGAGTAGCCGGTGTACCATGTGGTACACCCTTTTGGATATTGAGTTCTTGATCGGATAGTAAGGAGAGGATGTATAAACTCTTCACTTTTAGGAATGCAGATGTTATAAAGTGAGTGGTTAAACTGGTGTAAAATTAAAAGAAAGAAATTAAAAAACTCAAAATAAACGTCGGGCTGCAAACAAATCCCGGTCGTAGTAGTATAGTGAAAATGTAAGCGACCGGATGTCGAACCGTGGGACTAATATACATATAATAGTACCTAAGCGTGTCACAAAAGGGGGGAGGATTAATTGACTTGTATATGAATAAAAAGACAGAAAAAAAAACTAAGTTAACAGATAAATTAAATGGAACTCTGGGTCAGGTTATTATAATCTGCATAATTAAGCTATCTCTACTGGTTTAATAATTTGGCAAGGTTCCTGTAATTATCTTAAGGACTAAGTCATAGCCTCATAAGAACTCGTTCACCTGTAATGCAAGGTCCGATGAAAACTCAAGCAAAAGCCTGCAAACGGCAGAGGAGTGTTGAGGAATTACATTTGCAACTGAATACTAACTTATTAAATCATAACAAGTTTCCTCCAGTTTTACGTCTTAATTAACCTATCTATTTATCACCGGTCTGATCAAAATAGACTTAGGAAGCAATTTAATAAACTCATGACATTTATTAAAAAGGTGCGAGATAACCTTTAAAACGTAACAAACTGTATTTAAATAAACCAGTAAAAAAAATATGCATAATTAATACAAACACATAATAACCATTCCCAGAGTATACGTAACTAGCCTAACATATTAAATAGAAAAAAAGAAACAAGAGTAATAGAAATCATCTGTAATCACTCCAGCTCGCTCTGCTATTTTGTATACGTGGGACTAGAGGTGGATGTGGTGGAATGTGAAATAAATAAAATGGAGAAGGCGGGAGAAAAGAAATGAGATGGCGTGAGGAATGTGGTGTGTTCGGTCGTGGAATGTAAGGGTGGTGGATCTTTCATGAAAGGAGAAGGTACGTGCGTTTATATAGAGGAAGCGAAGGTTTGAAGATAGATAGAAGACGCGTGAGCAAGTTGAAGAATGGATTGAGGCGGTGGTGGAAAGAGCTGGATAAGATTTGCTCACTGATTGCTCATTTATTGCAGGGGACAGAGTTCACGCGTGAGGAAAATAAGCGCCGACTGGTAATGGATATGGTAGCAAGTTGCAGACAGGTCGACGCGAGGAAGAAAACGGAGAAGAAAACTGTCGCATTTCATTTTTAGTGACGTCCGCTTCGTGACCTCTCTTGTGTCCGCCTCAATATCATGCGGACTCCACTGCTGGTGACCCTGAGTCGTCCGCCTTGGCTACCACCCAAAAAATGAAGCGGTTGCATGCATTGTCTTCGTCCGCCTCCCAGACCGCCTAAGAATGAAGCGGTTGCATGTCTTCTCGTCCGCCTGCTTATTAGGCGGTTGCAGGGGCGGACACACCTCTATTGTGTGCTCCATACGTGACTCTCTTCTACCGGCTCTAGATTCTTCGTTTGGACCCCGTTTCTGAGCCGTTTGCGTCTATGCGTTCGTCTCTTCATCTACTTCACTCCCGGCTTGGTTTTTCTCATGTTTAAACCAATAATTATGTGAGATAAACAATAAAACATAAACTAGAGGAAAACTAACCGAAGTGGAGAAATGAGCAAGAAAAGTGCTAATATATATATGAAATACACCTATAAAACATGCTCATTTGGACACTTATCACACCCCCACACTTATCTTTTTGCTTGTCCTCAAGCAAAACCATGTACCTAAGCAAGCAGGAAATGCTCAATACTAAAAATTATTATGAAGGGTAGGATAAACATGATCTTTAAACTTTTCGAGGAGTGTGAAAAATCAACTGCTGGGCATAGGTGTGCTCAGAGTAAAAATAAAATATAGAGTTTCGGGGTATGATCTAAGGTACTTCAATGTTTCTTTTGTGTGACTCTGAGAACTTTTACCATGGCCAACTTCTCTCAAGAATGGGCATTTAAGGAGAAAACAAAAGGAAAAATAGATTTATGCATTTGTTTCACTTTTGCAAGGGATGAGAAAATGTAGGCATCACGCCTTTGTATTTAAGAACACTCAACTCTCTTTTGTTGGTTACCAATGGTGTCTCGTAAGTCCCTTATTTTTTTTGTATTCTTTCTTTTTTTTTCAGAGAAGCACCCCTTAGCAATCCCTAAGAGAGAAGACAGAAAGAAACCCTGAGCAATAAAATCCAACCATTTGCAGATTATTTGGTTACACCGCATATAAAATGCTCCTCAAAAGTAATCAAAATTTTAAAATTTGTACCATTTATCCCACATTTCATAACAGTATTTATTCTTAAAGAGAACAACCTACATATAAAAAAGGGTCCACGATATTGAATTGGACAAACGAAAGATAAGCAGAGAGATTAAACATTTAAGCACAAAATGTCACCGAAAAGGGCACACTCCCCCACACTAAATTGAACAATGTCCTCACTGTTCACCAGAAAAACAAGGGAAGGTTTCAGAAGACCTTTTCGGTAAGTAGATAAAATAGAGAGAACACAAAGGTCACAAATAAACATTTATGCACATAAACGCTCCTCTGCAGTTTTTATTTAAATAAAAGCATAAATTAAATAAAGGTACTCCCCTGATATTATTTTTTTTTTTTGTCGTTAAAGTAGTTCCCCCACACTTGAGCTTCAGCCTCAAGTAGCGTAGCTTGGTTGCAGTGTAGATATGAAGGTGCACCTGCATAAGACACAGAAGCAACCATACTACAAACGGGGTTAAAAAGTTAGCAAAAATAAATTTTAAAGAGAACCTGAAAATTAAAAGAGCATAAAAGCAAATAAAAATAACCCGGGTTGCCTCCCGGGAAGCTGCCCTTCTTTAACGTCTTTGGCTAGACGCCTGCTTTCGTTATCCTGGATCAAACAAAACGTTACCTCGACATATAAAATAAGAAAATTAATACTCCACAAAATCTGATGTTTGAGGAGGTATTGCCGGGAACGTAGTTCTAACAGAAGACCCGGCGGTGATGATTTTTTCTTCCTCAAATTGGAGGATGTAAACATCATCCTGTTGTAGGTGAGGCTCATAGAAAGAACGCTGATTGATATCATCTTCAGAGAAAGTTAATTCTTCGAAGGTGATAGTGGCGTTCTGTTTGGATATATTGGCGGGAGGTGATGGCAATTCCTTCTCTTCATTTTCGAGGATGTAAGTATCCTCATCTTCTGGATAGAGCACAGAGAAGGATGGAAACTGGCGGTAGGCGATTGTAGAGGGAAGAGAATAACTTACATCCGTAGTGAGGTGTTGCTCTTGTTGAGAGATTGTCTCCAGGTAGTCTGGTTGATCTTCTAACCAGAGTTGTTCTTGTAATATGAGACAATCCTCATAATCATGAGCTCCCCCACATACGGAGCAGTATAAATACTGTGAATAGCAAAAACTCTTGCTCGAACACCTGCTCCATTTCCATTTTTTTTTGTGTTTTCTGTATATAAAACAAAACTACTGAAACAGATTAGAAAATAAAATAATTAGAAACAAACATAATAATAATATAAACAAAATATAAAAGATAATTAATATAAACAACAAACTAAAATAATATAGACAAAATATTCTAATATAACAAGTGAATAATCCGGGGCTTAGGGACTAGAATAAATCTAGTCCCCGGCAACGGCGCCATTTTGCAGACGTTATAAAGTGAGTGGTTAAACTGGTGTAAAATTAAAAGAAAAGAAATTAAAAAACTCAAAATAAACGTCGGGCTGCAAACAAATCCCGGTCGTAGTAGTATAGTGAAAATGTAAGCGACCGGATGTCGAACCGTGGGACTAATATAATATAATAGTACCTAAGCGTGTCACAAAAGGGGGGAGGATTAATTGACTTGTATATGAATAAAAAGGACAGAAAAAAAAAACTAAGTTAACAGATAAATTAAATGGAACTCTGGGTCAGGTTATTATAATCTGCATAATTAAGCTATCTCTACTGGTTTAATAATTTGGCAAGGTTCCTGTAATTATCTTAAGGACTAAGTCATAGCCTCATAAGAACTCGTTCACCTGTAATGCAAGGTCCGATGAAAACTCAAGCAAAAGCCTGCAAACGGCAGAGGAGTGTTGAGGAATTACATTTGCAACTGAATACTAACTTATTAAAATCATAACAAGTTTCCTCCAGTTTTACGTCTTAATTAACCTATCTATTTATCACCGGTCTGATCAAAATAGACTTAGGAAAGCAATTTAATAAACTCATGACATTTATTAAAAAGGTGCGAGATAACCTTTAAAACGTAACAAACTGTATTTAAATAAACCAGTAAAAATAATGCATAATTAATACAAACACATAATAACCATTCCCAGAGTATACGTAACTAGCCTAACATATTAAATAGAAAAAACAGAAACAAGAGTATAGAAATCATCTGTAATCACTCCAGCTCGCTCTACTATTTTGTATACGTGGGACTAGAGGTGGATGTGGTGGAATGTGAAATAAATAAAATGGAGAAGGCGGGAGAGAAAAGAAATGAGATGGCGTGAGGATGTGGTGGTGTGTTCGGTCGTGGAATGTAAGGGGGGTGGATCTTTCATGAAAGGAGAAGGTACGTGCGTTTATATAGAGGAAGCGAAGGTTTGAAGATAGACAGACGCGTGAGCAGTTGAAGAATGGATTGAGGCGGTGGAAAGAGCTGGATAAGATTTGCTCACTGATTGCTCATTTATTGCAGGGGACAGAGTTCACCGCGTGAGGAAATAAGCGCCGACTGAATGGATATGGTAGCAAGTTGCAGACAGGTCGACGCGAGGAAGAAGAAAACGGAGAAGAAAACTGTCGCATTTCATTTTTAGTGAAGTCCGCTTTGTGACCTTCTCTTGCGTTCCGCCTCAAATCATACGGACTCCACTGCTGGTGACCCTGAGTCGTCCGCCTTGGCTACCGCCCAAAAATGAAGCGGTTGCATGCATTGTCTTCGTCCGCCTCCCAGACCGCCTAAGAATGAAGCGGTTGCATGTCTTCTCGTCCGCCTGCTTATTAGGCGGTTGCAGGGGCGGACACACCTCTGTTGTGTGCTCCATACGTGACTCTCTTCTACCGGCTCTAGATTCTTCGTTTGAACCCCGTTTTCCTGAGCCGTTTGCGTCTATGCGTTCGTCTCTTCGTCTACTTCACTCCCGGCTTGGTTTTCCTCATGTTTTAACCAAAACTTAAGTGAGATAAACAATAAAACATAAACTAGAGGAAAACTAACCTAAGTGGAGAAATGAGCAAGAAAAGTGCTAATATTATATATGAAATACACCTATAAAACATGCTCATTTGGACACTTATCAAGGAAGTAGTATTGGAGTGTAATTCATATATTCGGTAGACTCGGTAATCAAATGTAAGCTAAGTATTTGGTATTGTAAAGTAAGTAGTATGTATGCATCTATTCTAATCGTCAACCGATACGGTAAGTAGTAGTAGCCTTGTTAACCTTGGGTGGTTAACGGCATTGTATCACCCGCCGGGAGTAGGTAAGTATTCCGCTGCGAGTAAGGTAATTATGGGAATGATTAGAGGATAATGGAAGGATTAGCGGTTGGGGTGTTACATGTGAGCTTGTGTAAGGCATGTGAATGGATTGATTATCTTCCTTGCTTACCTGCTTGCTATTATTGTGCACATTGTTTGCGCGCGCACAGTAGTGTAGTCCCTTCTCGTTGATGAATCCTTGAGATGAAACACAACGAACTTCTTAAACAAACCAAAGGAACTATAAAAAGGGAAAACTCCTCTTAACTATAGAGGACCTTTAAAGACACCCACTATGGTGTCGAATTATCAAAGATAATGATAAGCCAATACCTTGAGAAGGAATAGGAGACGGACCCTTTGTATCGGGGTAGAGACCAATAAGATTAAAAGGAATAGGGAGACGGACCCTTTGTATCCGGGGTAGAGACCAATAAGATTAAAAGGAATAGGGAGACAGACCCTTTGTATCCGGGGTAGAGACCAGAACATTGAGAAGGAATAGGGAGACAGACCCTTTGTATCCGGAGCAGAGGCTAGTAACATTGAGAAGGAATAGGGAGACGGACCCTTTGTATCCGGGGTAGAGACCAGAACATTGAGAAGAAATAGGGAGACGGACCCTTTGTATCCGGATAGAGGCTAGTAACATTGAGAAGGAATAGGGAGACGGACCCTTTGTATCCGGGGTAGAGACCAGAACATTGGAAGGCATAGGGAGACGGACCCTTTGTATCCGGAGCATAGGCTAGTAACATTGGAAGGCATAGGGAGACGGACCCTTTGTATCCGGAGCAGAGGCTAGTAACATTGAGAAGGAATAGGGAGACGGACCCTTGGTATCCGGGGTAGTGGCTCGTAACATTTAAAAACAACAGAGAAAGAGAGAGCTATCCGAGAATGGAGGATTAGCTATGAAGAAGACGTTCCCCAAATGGTGGTGATAAGAGAATTCACAAATAACCCTTAAACAAACAAGGAAAGATTAGCACCTACATGAGATGGTCACGGGATCTAAATTACATCCCCAGACCTGGTGCAAGGAAAGAGAAAGAAAAATACACTTTAAGGGAACAAGAGAAAAGAAATGAAAACACACAACGCTCGTACGATCCCATAGTGAGGATCATGGGTATTACATACCTATGCATACGTTTTATTATGTACATGATTGCTGTTGTATACTAGCAGCTTGTTGTGCTTGGTTGTTGTTGCTAATGTGTTACTACCTTTAAGTGTGTATGATACTATGATGTACTGTGGTGTGTTTTACTGCTTTATTATAGCATGTAAATTGACTTAATAATATTTGACCAAGTAGTCGTGTGGCCCGGCAACATACGGGCTACACACGTTCATACTCAGCGTAGTTTGCTGAGTCCTTTACAACCCAATTTTTACAGGTATTGAGCTGGGTGACAACGGAGCGTAGGCGGGATGACTACCATGGGGGTAGTCTATCTGGGCATGACTTCTGAGTTTGGAATAGTATGTTAGTGTATGGGTTGTTACTAAACCCGGGTTGTAATTTTCGGTTTATGATTTAGTAACTGTATTTTAGACACTCGGTTTTTGGAATTGTATCTTGTATTGTATATGAGTTTTGGTGGAGGGTTGTTTCCAGTCATGCAGACCGTAACTGGGTGTTGGTAATGTGGTCTGTCAATCACGTGGGTGGTTGGCGTCTGTGATGTGTATTGCATTGCTTTGGGGATAACTTTGCACTGTAGGTATGTATAAAGTTTGTAATGAGGAACCGGACGGTTGATAGTAATATGGATTGGAGTAATTATTGTAGATTGGTATGGTGTGGAAAAGAGAAACATTGAGTAATGAATTTGGGAATTGTAAGGAGGAAGAATGTGTGACGTTTGGTATTAAACATGTATGAATGAGTAAGTATAGTAATCCCGTAACATTGAACAACTTTGAGGACAAAGTTTCTTAAGGGGGGTAGATTGAAATACCCCGAACTTAAATATAGGGATTAAGATTAATCTAATACGTAATTAAAGGCTTGATGACGCCTAAGTAATATTGGTAAGGAAAAATAAATCCAAAAGAAATAAAGAAAAAGGCTTAAAAAGCGAAAAACGCTAAATAGGCGTTAAATAACCATAGGAGGTACGAGACCTCGGTTAGCGTATTATAAGGATTCTAAAGGCTTAATTAAGTCTAAATAAATACTAGGGAACAAATCCCGAAGAAAACGGATCCTTAAAATGGATTAAAAGCATTACCGAATCTTAAAGCGCGTTTTTCGAGGTAACCGGGAAAACGTGTCTTTAAGCGGGTCGAATAGGCTCGTAACAATTTTGGTCAACTAAATAATCATTAATAAATATTAGTGAAGCTTTAGGACCAATAAAATCAATAAAACGAGAGATTAGTAAAAACTGTCAAAAACGGTAAGTTGTGGGGTGGAAGTATAAATAACACAAACTTATGTGTCCAATAATGTAAAAAGAATTTTAAAACCCATGTGGGTTCTGTGGGGTGTCCGATTTTCATCCCCCTCACACCCCTCTTCATTCTCCTCTTACTCACTAACAAACAAAAACATTAAAAAGGCAAAAGTAACTACACTACTTACCCCACTCTCACATTTCTCTCTCTCCTAACTCATTTCCCCCTCTCACTCACGTAAACCCCAGCCCCCTCACTCTCTTTTCTCTGGTTGCTCCTTCCTCCCAACCGCTCCCATGGTGAAACAAGAAAAACAAAACAAAACCTTACTTCTCTCCTTTGTAACTCTCTCCAAACTTCTCCAAAAATTATAAAAATACCACCATTGTAATCCTCTCCTCAAGAGCTACATTTTCATCCTTCCAAAATTCGAAAACAACCATTTTCGTTTCCATGGGTATGTCCCATTTGGAGCTTCAACACCACCATTAGAAGGCCCTCCTTCTCCTTGTTCTTTTGAGGTAAAAATCTCTTTAAAACTCCATTGTTTTTCTAGCCTAAAAGGCAAAATGAATTTTAGCTAAAACCCTTGTTGGTTCTCTTGTGTATCTAGCCGATTTTGGCTTATTGGTGGAGTTGGAAACCTTGTTCTTGAACCACTCCAAACAGCACTTGCACTCTTGGAAGGTAATATAAATTCTAAACCCTAAAATCCATATTAGATTCTACATAATGATTAAGGTTAGTCTTAGTATTGAAATGGTGTGTATATATGGGTTAAGGTATTAGATTGGTGAAGTACTACAAACCGGTAGAGAGAGAGAGAAGGGAGGGGAAAGAAGAAAGAAAATCTAGAAGAAAAACAAGGTAAGAATGCTCTTTTGTGTAACTTGGTATATATGTATGTAACAGTTTTTGGAAGTTTGAAATGAGTAATGGAATGGTAATGTAGTAGTAGTGTAATGTGTAGGAGAATATAAGTATTTTGGAGCTTTAAAAGATGTGTAAACCTTATTGAAAACAGATTGGGACTTAATGTTGAGTGCAGGAATTTTTGTGAGTGTTTTGGTATTAGTATTCGTATGTGAGAGCTTGTATATTGATGTCTATTGAAACAGGTAAAATGAGTGTTGAGATATGAATTAGAACATGTGGTGAGAGTATAAAATTATAGGGGAGACTATGGCGAAATTTACCTAGGAATGGAACACTTAGTGTGTTAGAAACTAGGTGACTAAGGTGTGTATGTGTAACAGATTTTGATTAAGGAAAATAGAGGGTAAGTTGAGAGAGATGGGTAATGCATTCTAAATGCATTAGGAATGTTAGAAATGTCGATAGAAGAGGGAGAGGTAGAAGAGGAGTGTAAATGACAAAATCTGTAGCAAAAAGTATTTAAGTGCATTGTGGAAACTAGGAGGAAGGAGTGTACAAGATTTGGTGAAATGGAGAGTTGGACTTGGGTATAGATATTGTAGTTGCTTGGAAATGAAATGGAATGGTAGGATGGCATTAGGAGAGGGAACTATGCATGGAGGAAATAAGAACCCAAAATCTGTAGCAAAAACTACTTGGAGAAACTATTGTAAGTGTTGAAAGGAAGTAAGGAATTGTGTAAGTTGTTTGATGGATTTAGTAATGGATTTGGTGAATGAACTAAGGAGTATTAGGAGGTTTAATTAGTGTTATAACATGTGGGATTAAGTGTAGGAACAATGGGGAAGTGATGGGTAAAAGAGGGGACTGAAAACAGAAATTAAAATGCAAATACTGGGCCGGACCGGACTTGCGACCGGGCTTGCAAGTCCGGTCGAGCCCAGATTTACAAAGACGGGAAAGCTTCTGGAATCGACCGGACTTGCAAGTCCGGTCGAGCAGAAAATTTTCCGTCAGAAAGCTACTGGAATCGACCGGACTTGCGACCGGACTTGCAAGTCCGGTCGGACCAGAAAAATTCCCCGGTGAAACCTTCTGGAATGGACCGGACTTGCGACCGGACATGCAAGTCCGGTCGGCCAGAAAAATTTCCGTAACCCGAGCTACTGGAATGGACCGGACTTGCAAGGTCGGTCGCAAGTCCGGTCCTGACAAAAAAAAAAAAGAGATTTTAAATAATAATGATATATATATATATATGTATATATATATGTATATATATATGTATATGTATGTATATCCACACATACATGTACATGTAAGAAAGTAAACCTAAGTTAAGTAAGGAAGTAAACTTAAAGTAAAGAAAAGTAAATAAGTAATGTGTAAGTATAAGAAGTGTGAGGACATAGTAAGTACGAATTAAGTAATAATAGTTAGATTAATCATTTGAATGTATGTATATCATAGGATTTGAATTGTGAATACCGGAGGAACGTTGGGATACAAGTACAACGGTGAAAGGTATGATTTCTTCATGCCCTGTATCCTAATCTGGTTACCCCGATTTGTGTGCTTACTTGATCACCTAATAAGATAAATGCACGAATCGGACTATATTGCACTTACTTGTGTTTGTTTACATTGTTCTTGATATTTGTCTTGAACAATAGTTTGTATAACTCATGAAACATATGAATGATGATGATGTGTATTGTATTTTGTAGTGTACTTGTATGTTGCATTGTATTTGTATGGACGTGCATATGAACTTCGTATTGTACTATTGTGGCTTGAATGTTGACTTGTGCTAATTCCTAACTATCTAACTCCTAACTTAAGTGAGTAAATTGGAATGAGTACAAGTCCGATATAGCTTCGGCCACGTGTGAGGATGAGGAGACACAAGAGGTTGGATCCGATTCCTGGTTCGTAAGCTGGTCCACGGCCCAAATCCCTTAAGTGGGTAGCATCCTGGATTAGTGAACCAAGTAAATCCCGGTGGTGGGACGGAGTAGTCCCCGGGCCGGAGGTTCCGACGACTTAACATGAGTAAGAGTAAGAGTAAGTAAGTATGTATGAGTATGAGAATGAGTATGTATGTGTATGTATGGAGTAAATGAGTAAAAGAGTAATCTCCACCCGATTAACCCGGGTGGACCAATATGAGCTAACAAGTTATTGGATTGTGTATGAATTACGTATGTATTGTATATTGTATTGGGTATCACGGAATCCAGAAAGGTAAGTATGTATCGTTGGGCTATGTGGATTACTATGTATGAACTGAAGTGTATGCATTGAAGTGTATGTATGTATTCTTTGCGTAGAGTATCATAGTATATGTATGAAAGCATGTATGTATGTATAAGATATAGTATATACATGCATGTATGATGAATCGACCAAGTGGTCGGCGTACCCTCACTAGTACGCGGGGTATGCGGTTATCATGCTCGGCGAAAGCTGACCCCTTCGGGGGACATTTTTTTAGTGTGCAGGTACCCGAAGTGAATGTGGTCAAGGCACGAGACCGACGACTACATTGGATAGTGGTAGCGGAATGTAGAGGTGTATTGACTAGCACACCCCTTGTACTTAGAAAGTAATGTAGTAGTGAGGAATGGGTAGTAAGTGGTCTCTTAGTGAGTATGTATGAACTTGAAGAGGTATTATACTTGTATGAGGAACTTAGTAAACTCGGTATGTAGATTATATTGTATTGTATTTGGAGTATTGTATTGAATGGAGATTGTAGCAGTATGTGGTAAACGAAGGATGTATTGTAGATTCGTAGTACTCGGGATTCCGGTCCATCAGACCGATGCTGTATGTAGAATCAGTAGTGTAACGCCCCTATTAACCATAAATACAGCGGAAATAAAACTCTAAGGCGATTACAGACCATCGGGTTCCAAACACCCGGCACCAATCTCACCAATTACAACCTTTACAATTAACTAAGTTACGGTCTGAACTTCGAGAAAACTTAACATAAACATAACAACAATAAAACACCTTCGCTCTCCATAAACCTAATCCCATCCCAATCACTCATGCTCGTCGTGGCCACCTGTAAATCAATTTGTACCTGCAAGATGAAACCAAGCAGCCCACCCCGAGAGGGGTGAGTCAGTTCCCTGGAATGGAACTGGTACAATTCTCCAAAAACAAACTTATAAAACATAACTCTTCAAAATAAACAGTAACATGGAAACAAACTCTTAAAAGTAAAATAGGGACAAAGCACTTCAAAACAATCAAGTTAAAGAGAAAAGAAAACAAGACAAAGATAGAGATAGAGAACTTCCAAACCAAGTCGTCCACTTAAGTAGTCACACCACATAGTTAGT
Organism: Limonium bicolor; assembly: GCA_023374045.1. Classification (NCBI taxonomy): domain Eukaryota; kingdom Viridiplantae; phylum Streptophyta; class Magnoliopsida; order Caryophyllales; family Plumbaginaceae; genus Limonium; species Limonium bicolor. Next base: position 146,597,394 of record CM041779.1, on the reverse strand, counting down.
AAGCATCCATTGTTGATGTTAGAACCAATTCTGGTTAAGAAGAGTAAGACTTAAGTAGTCACAAATGACTAGGAGTGACATTAATATCCATAACCCCGTGGTAGACAGTTTATGTCTCCACCATTTCAGAAGATGATTCCCATAGACAAAATATACTCAAGAGTGGAATAAACCAATTGGGAGAGATGGCCCCCACCGCCAGTCAGTTGCCACAAGGGCGAGGTAAACAGACCTCCGCTGTCAGTTGCCACAAAGGGCGAGGTAAACAGACCTCCGCTGTCAGTTGCCACAAAGGGCGAGGTATAGCAGACCTCCGCTGCCACCGACCCGTTCTCAGTCATCGGTGAAAAGTGTGTGCACCACTTATTAGAAATAATCCATACTCAATACCAAGAATAACTTTCCCCATATTCCCACTAGATCACCAACTACCCAGAGCAATACCAAAACACTCAGTCCTACAGAGTGTAGAAGCGTAAACCCTAAGCAGCCAATGTCTAACGGGGCACCAGATAGAAGGAACCAATACCCTTGTAAGTTTCACATCCAAGGCTCAGTTAGTCACACAAGCTGAGTCAGTCACACAATCATTTCTTATTTTTAGAAGTTCCTCTTAAAGCCAGTTAGCGTTTCCCAAAACATTCCACAAGTCACTCAGCAAAAATAACGTAGTACGAGAAATCGTACAAAACATTTCAGAAGGTCCAAAACACAACAAGCTGAGTACGAGAAATCATACAAAACATTCCATAGAGTCCAAAACACAACCAGCTGAGTACGAGAAATCGTACAAAACATTCCATAAGTCCAAAATACGTCAAGCTGAGTACGAGAAATCGTACCTGGGTAACGTTGTAACAGTTCTAATCAACTTGCGCAAACAATCAACAGTACTCTGAAGAATATTAAAGGTAATCCATCATCAACCACTCGTAGCCTATGTTACGCTTAAATAAACTCCTTACTCTTATTTCAAAGTCTCAATTATCCTTTAAGCCCTCACTCAAATGTTATGTATAATCTTTGACTTGTCTGAGAACGTTGTATTACTCAAGGTTGTAAGACCAAGGAATGTATTTTATCAACACTAGTTAATTGTTCCACCCTTATCCACTTTACCCATACATAACCTTAATTCCCACATTAAAGACCCTAATAACATAAGGGCATTATACGTTATTCAATCAAGTCTTAGAATTTCAATAACAATTCTTAAGCACAATACTTTTACTCTTACTTTAGGACATACATCGTGTTATGACCAATGATGGGTTTATCTTAGAATACTATACTATTATTTCACAATTTATTGACTGTGTATCTTTATCAATATCTACTAGATAATCCATTATAACTAAGTCTTCCCCCTTAACTTAATTAAGATCTACATCCCGCTACTGAAATCGTAGTGTTGTAGATGCATTTTAGTATAACTTATTTGAGCTACTAAACTCAATTATCTTATCTTTAGTTCAGAATGGCCTTTAACTACAACCATCTATTAATCTTGTCATAAGTTGTTAAATTACTTTCATCTTGAAATAACCATATTATAGTTAACTCAAACTTATCGAACTCTCACATTTAGTATCCACAAGGTATATTATTTACTTAACCATAACTTTATAATAAGGTCTTAAGATAACCTTTTATGTATCCTTACTTACATTTAATTCCCTAACTGTTTTTACTTTTACACACATTCTCTCTATAGACCATGTATAATCCTTTTATATTAAACTTCGTTAAACTCAAGTCTTAAATACATTTTATATTGTTTACAAAACCTAAAGTTTAAAAAGAATAACTTAATAAATCAATTCCCTTTATTGTATTTAGGATGGACATTATATCTTAGCATGAGGTAGAATTTATCAAAGAATTAAATTCTGGTTCGTAAGTGAAATTGTCAATTACTTAATAAGATATATATTCTGAACAATCTCCATACCTTATATTCAAATGACACATTAATATTTCCAGTGTCAAAAGGTAAATCAATATAATCTCTTATGTAACCTAATTTCATCTAATTCAAGGTTTAAAGATTTTAAGTATCTAATTTTTTTATTACAAACCTCCTTATAAATTCTAACTACTAAATACATTACTTAACTATAAACTCACATCCTGAATATTGGTGTTAAATGTATTTATATGGCTTAACTAGTTGTAAGAAACTTAAGGATTATTATTTAGATTAAATTCCTAATCATAGTTTAATGTAGTTTTATATCATAATCCCTTTTAATGATTTTATCTTAAAATATTAAGTTATTACTCAATACTATAAATATTAAGAAATAATTAAATCTAGACTTATTTATCCTCTTCACATGTTGATGTAAAAGTAACTCATTTATTTTACTATTGTTTATATAATAAGAACATTTAAATGTAAAAGTATTTCATTTATTTTATTATTATTATATAACGAGATCTATTTGTGTAACACTTTATGTAAACTAATTACAAATATTCCCAAATTTCAACTTATTAATTTCTTAACCCAATTATAGATTTACATTGTGGACATTGACTAAATATATACATGTATTTTAATACTGTTTATACTTAGAAATTCAAGGGTAACTAAAAACTCAATTCATAACCATAAATTAATACCACCTCATATAGTATTCTATTATTAGTATTATGTAGAGGTTTTATTTTAACTCATTAATTCCTTCATATTATATTTTCTATAAGGTATTTTATTCCTTTTATTTATTTATTTATCGTATATATATATCCTCCCTATTATATTTCCCACAAGGAATGTTATTTCCTTTATCTATTTTTTTGTATTTATACATATATATATATATCCACATATATCAAGATTTATCCAGAACATTCTTTAAGAAATTATATTGTATTTAATTATATTTAATATCTTTTAGACATATCCACAACTGATTTAAGGTTTATAAAATAGAGTATTTTCCCTTAGTTTTAGTTAACATATTAGCTTCCATATTATATATAATAAATAAAATGTAGTTTAGTTAAATTCCTTGATTGAATATAAGTTTCTATTTATTTCTCTCATATAAATGTATATATAAATATATGTAACAATTTTTACTTCACTTAAAGTTAATACCCAAAATATTTATAAACATACTGTATTAAATGTTAATTAGTCTTATTATATTTTCCCCAACCTATAAAGTTCATTAATCAACTATACTTTAATTTTTGATTACATTAAAAACTATATATTATAAGTTATTCTTATGAAAAACTCATAAACACAATTTTTAAAACCCTTTACCATTGCCCAAAAATTCCCAAATTTAATATACAGTAACTATAACATTTTGGACATATTATAAAATTTTTATTTCATAAAAATACCTTTTTAATTTAGCCAAATAATTCCAGAAAACCCGTAACTTGTAAAAATCATAACTTATGTTTAAAAACTCCAAAACCATAATAATTTACATCAAAATAAACTAGATAAAATAAGGAATCTATGGTTAAAATTTCAAGTCAAAATACCTTCGGGAAGGCCATTAACTAAAATCAACAAGTTAGAGCTATTTACTGATTTTTTTATAGAAACTTAACAACTTATAATCACCAGATCTAATCTTGGCCGTCCAATCTCTTAAAACAAGATCGGACGGCCCCTGTGTTACGAGTTCTTCAGCGAGTTCGATAAGGGGGGGCGAGTACTAAATCGACGATTCCTCACAATCTACAGAACGAAATCGAGTGATTCTTGTTTCTATGGATTCGTAATAAAATTTCGGTTCTAATGATACCGATTTCCCCAATTATAATGCAGTTTTCAACCAATTCGATTCTGGGTTCGAAAGTTAGGTTTATTTTCGGTTTCGAATTTTAATCTTTCAAATTCACTCAATCTAATGCATAATAGGGGAAATTGTTACATGGGTTTGGTCGACAATGAAGAATAGATTAGCAAGGTAGAAGTAATTTGAAGAAAACTTACCGGAATTGCAATAACGAAGCAATTTAAATTCGAAATTCTGGAAAGCTTCGAATTTTCGAGCAGTTCACGGGGCCGACTTTGAGGATCTATAACTTGAATTACAGATCGAGTTAGGATATGTGTAAGGGCTTAATCGAAAGAGTAAACTTACCTCTACATATTGATAACAAGAACTCACCCTAACTCGCACTACAAAGAAAGAAATCGAAGCTGGAAGTTGCGAGTTTACCTTGCGTTTTCTGGAAAAATTCTGGGCAAAACGCGACCAGATCGGGGTCGGAACTTTAGACACCTATATCTTCCATATTATTGAGAATTAGCTTTGGTCATAAACATGAAAGTTGTAGAGGGATTAGAGCTCTTCAAAACGAGCTAAAGAACATGAAATTTGAATGAGAAACGAAGACGTTATGGCAATACGAAGTTTACCAGATTTCAGAGAAAACCAGAATTCTGGGTTACGAATTCTCAAGGTGGCAACTTTGGATCAATATTCCCGTCGATGTAGGATGAGTTAGGAGATGTACGAGTTATGGTTTCAAAGAGGAGATTAAGGAGAAGAGAATTCAAAAGACGGCACTCAAAATTTCCAAAATATGAGAAAGTTATGGAGGTCGTAAGATAGGGCAAAATCGGTTCCGAAAATCGTGGAGATAAAATCTATCCAAGTGTGGGCGCGTGTGAGCTTGACACGTGGCAGATTTTAAAATTTTGACTCAAAACTTCAATCTAGCATAACTTTGGCTAGGATGATCCGTTTTTGACGTTCTTTTTATCGATCTTCATGGTTTTCCATAACCTATTTATTGGTATAGTTTTCATGGCCTGGTTTGACCATTCTCAAAAAGTCAACTCTAGCAAGGCTTAATAAGCTTTAAGGTTTCTAGAATTTTATATTGACTTTTATGTTTCAAAACAATGTTCCAACACTTCCTAAAATCTTTATAATATATTTGGAGTGTTTAATAATTTTCCCAAGATTTGTTGACTTATAAATCTTATTATTAAATTAATATACTAATAATAATATATATAATTAGGAGAAAACCCCTAAATAAATTTCACAACCCCATATAATAATTTAATATTCATAATTCCATATAATAATTTAATATTCCTCATTCCATATAATAATTTAATACTTAATAATATTATTAAAGGTTTAATAAAAGAAATCCCCTAAATTAATTTAAATTAATTTAGGGGTATTTCAAGTAGCCTTGTTAGTCACGTGGGTGACTAACGGCATTGTATCACCCATTGTATGTAAGTATATATCCGCTGCGAGTATCTAATGAGTAGGGAGATTGGACGTTAATGACTGTATTAATAGTAGGGGTGTTACAAAAAGTGGTATCAGAGCGAAGTATCGCTCTGATGACTGGAAATACCGAGTCTAGGAATACCGAGTCTAGGAATACCGAGTTAGGAATTAGAAACTTAGGGCTAAGGGCTGAGTGTTAGCATTAGAGATATGCTAGTTAGGAACTACCGGTGAGTACCGGATACCTACAATACCAGTCCCGCCCGCCGCAAACCCCACTGTATAACTTGGGAAAGGACGCCAGAGAGAAGGAAAGTCCTCTCATACTCGGGGAAACCCGATCTGACAGTTGTGAAGCAATCACACAGTAAACAAGAACCGACATGTAGCAGATTCCAAGAACTGGAAGTCCCAGAGATAGTCCCCGGTTGAACCACAACACCCACACTTAATAGCGGTAGAATGAGCACTCCAACCACGAGGAGGCTGTAACTTACAACAGCATGGGGCGACCTGCTTAGCAGTCGCGAAACCTAGCTAGTCAACCAACAGCAGGACAGAAGCACTAACCGTGCAACGGAATGAAAAAGGGAGCAGTAATGGAACCCGAGACACGAGTCTACGGGATAGTGACACTTGAATAATACCACCAACGGTGTGCTAGCTGACTAAGGACATAGTCGGAAGCGGTTAACTCCAAACTACGATGCCATCAAGGTTGCAACACCTGGCCAACATAGCTCAGACGACTACAAGAACAACCATGAGATATGAACCAATAGGACTACAAGCGTAGTGCCTAAACAAGGAAGGCTCAGCAACCACCACAAATGTGTGGGAACGAGCCATAGGGAACGACACTAAACCAAATAGAACGGGAACCTCCAAGGAGTGGAGGAGTACCCAGGTCTACGACAGCCATGTCTAGACCACCTAGAAGCTACCTAAAGGAGCGAGTATACCAATTGAAGATCAATAAGATCAAAGGAAGAGTCGACAGGACTAACAAAAACAAATGGAAACCCTACCAAGATTAGTATAAGATTACCCAAAAACCACCAGTACCACGCACTTGCCACGGCAAGTGCAGTAAAGACAGAGATATGTAAGGGAACACTAACACGTCACAAGTACATAGTAATGTACGGTGACAGTAACGAAACAACCACAGGATCAAACATCCTAAAACTGAAGGAATGGAACCTTGGAAAGGCCTAACAGCCCGACCACTGTACTTAGAGCATACCAGTCAGCGGGAGGCTAGACTTGGTCAAGACCTCAAACATGGCTATGCCATGAGAGATTTCTTTTAACACCGAACCATTGTTTTTAAAACCCAAAATTTTCCTTTCAAAACCACCTTCTTTTAAAAACCTTGAATTTTAAAACCGAACCAACATGATTATGGTGAGTATCATAGAATGATACAAGAGGAGTTGGCAACAGAATACTTCACCTAGGCGTGTGACGAACACTACGAGTGTACCCGTTACGGGATGTGGGACAACCGCACTCCGAAGGAGCTTGCGGGCCCGACATATAGTTGGGTAAGTGGCAACGTATCAACATGGTACCCCACGTATGTGCACATGTAGTGTACGACACACGGGAAGTAGTCGACTCCGTTCTACGGACCATCAGTAAGTCAAACCAGAACAACTGGACACCTCAGACAATTCAGCGTAAAGGAACTCAGAAGACCCATCTGAAGATAAGGAGTAAGATCTAGGAAGTGCAAAGAGCACAAACTAAAAAGTATAGACATTGGATATGTCTCAAAGACATCAAGCAAATATATGACAGCGGGGAAGGATACCCAGCCTAAACACAGTAAGGCAATCGCCTAACGTGAACACCACGATACTCAACAACGGGGCAAAGTCCCCAAGAGCAATCACAAGATTACCACTAAATATAATCCGTCATCGAAAAGGGTATTAAACCTAGTCTCAAGCGCTAGGAGCAAGTATAAACAGTCTACCCAACGACGGGAGACGTCACAAACCTAAAGAAGATAGCTTAATACAATACCATAAGACGGTAAGGAGGATGACACATGTCATAAACATTAGCCGGATGTAACGGCATAACTACCAACACCCGGGAGCGATCCTTGAAGGGTGTCTGCGTTAACAACAGTTGAATAAGCATAATGATATGAGCACGGGAGCTAAAACGAACATTCGGTTAGGACACCAAAGGGATTTCACTTAACAGGAAACACCCTAAGGTACTGAGAGGCACCTATTAATACCATTTTGCCAAAAGGGCCTCCTATAAACGGAAGCGTGATGTCACGACTTACCATGGAGCCCAATAATACCTCCAACCTATGACGGTATACGTGGAGTGGAAACATATATAAGCCGCTTGCAAAGAGCATAGCTTGCAGCAATACGGCTCAGAAGTCGTAAACCAGATACGTTATATAAACTTAAACGGTTGCAGAACCGGCACCAATGGTTAACAAGACCTACAAAAGGTATTGCCTCATACGACAAGAAATCAACAACTGGACCATAAATCCAACCCAACATCCTGAGTGGCTTGTAGTAATGGCCACCTCAGTGTCACTGCCACTAGAGCACCAGTCTAGTATACAGTTGACGGAGTTAAATACCCCTCATGCCTTCTGTAGCAAATGTACACAGAGGCATAAGAATCATGATAATGCCAACATTGGCCTAGCCCACACTTGGACACCACGAGAAACCCAAGGGAAGGCACCCCTCGTTAACCGAAGACCACCAATGTGGTGATGATGTGAAACCTTAGAAAAGGCTTCCACCTACTATAACAATAAAACCACGCAATAGATATTGCCAAGGGGCGATGGAATAAGGAAATGAGATTTCCAAACCATTACGACTTAAAGGAGTAAGTATACTCCATATGCACCCAAGCATGTGGTAAACCATTGCGTAAACACTAACATAGCCAACCTTGTCATTAGACCTATGAGTGGAGACAAACCCTCAACGAGAACCTTCACTTGTCAGTGATGGAATACCCTCCAATTGGAGAACGGGACCAGAAAACCCTTGAAGTTTCACGGGATGTCCTGGTAATATACATACAAGCAAAACTACACAGCCAGAGCCTAAACCAATGCTCAGCACCGAAAGGCAATAACTATCGAAGCAATCAATGTGAACACACAGTGAACACCATGAATGATTAACGCTCAAGAGAGCTTATGACCTGATAAATTACTTCATCCATTATCAACCAAGATACTTGGTAAATTGTATCACAAATGATGATAGAATGTGAGGTAAGCTAACCTACACATAAAACCAAGTTGAATAAGACATCCCCACATTGGGAAGATAATAAGATTGCGGTATGCTACGACAACCGTCATACACTCAAACACAGGAAACTCCTAGTGTATTTACACCATAAGGAAATGGAGCCAATAACAATGGCAATAAGTGAAGAGGAACTACCACAGTAACAGAAACAGTAAAAACAATGTTGTACAGTGAGTAAGAACAGGGTGCGCAACAAGCGACCGCCATGAGGAAGTAGCAGATAATGACACGGAGTATAAGTATGAAATGACAGACAGAAATATTCTTTCCTATCACATAAGTGACTTACTGTCAAGCGTTTACGCCTCTGCACTCTGTATGACTGAGTGTTTTGGTATTGCACTTGTGCAGCTAATGATCTAATGGGATGGCGAGGGATATGGAAAATGTAAACCGTAGTAAACCCTGCTTTTCACCAACAAACATGGCATAAGCCAACTAAGGAAGCTTAGCAACGGACCGTGCGGCCTAGGGCCAAAGAAGCACGAAGTGTGTGAAGCACACTAACAATCACAAGATGTGAATTCCAGTGGAATAAAAGGTGAAAGGAGACTTAAGAAAGTCACTAGGACTGACGCATAGAAAAGGCAAGGTCATACAAGTAAAGACACTTGTACTGAACCAGGGAAACTAGTAGAATTCAGAAGCTAGTGACACCAGAGGAAACACTACAACTAAGTAGTGACTTAACCTCACCCGACAATAAGTCGAAGGAACTTAGTGAAAAATCATGGAAGCACGAATAGCATGTGCAGTAGACTACCAGAGAGCTGGTTACATTCTAAAACTAATTATAGTTCAAACACGGTAAAAGAATACCACAATTGTTTAGTAAACCTTATTCCCATAATAGACGGATAAAAAGGTGATGTATAGCACATTAAGGATAACACGAAGGGTAAGTAACCCGAGTTATCAGGGTCGCGCAGCAGAAGCTAGTAGGCCCTAGCTAGGAGACAAGATACCTAGTAAGTATAGTAGAATGGCTATTAATGCCTTAAAGCCTAAAAGGCTGGAACCAAATTAATCATGAGTAAATAAACTCATATAGGAATCCTTGGTGCAAAGACTAAACCATTGTTATGATTAAGACCCTTTGACAAGGGTATATTATGTAACAAACCGTAAAGAAGCTAAAACGCTTCAGATTGCCCAATTGAGTAAACCAACGTTTAGTAATAATAACATATGGTGGATTACGTGGGCGTAATCCCTTTTAAGGGGGGTAGAGCGAAAACCGCATAATGTGAATTTTATGAATAAAACACATAAACTATAATGTGCATAGCACAAATGAGAATTGATTGGATGATTGGTACTATGTTAAATGAACATAAGTATTCATTCATATTGAAATTATGGTAATTAGGCACGAGAGATGCAAATACCATAGGATGGATATACCTACCATGTAACACCATGTAAGAGTATTAGTAAAAGAAAAGTAACGAGTAGTGGACGGAGCTCCACAAGTATTGTAGCCTTTGAAGAAGTAGTACGAAATGAATGAGAGTAGTTGAGGAATGAATTTTAAGAGTAGTGTATTCGTAAGTAAGTTATTGGAAGTAAATTGAGAACAACTAAATTCTACAAGTATGGTAATCCCTAGTTAGAATAATTGAAAGGATGGAGAGTAATGGATGGAAGTAGTGAAGGTTGATGAAATGAGCATTAGGATTGAACCATGGAGTAAAGCATTTGGGAAGTAGAGTGAGGATGATTGATGGACTGATTCCATCCTTTGGAGATGTATGAATTCGTAATTACGACTAGAAAGAGTAAAAAGATAGAAAATGAAAACAATTAAATTATTTGTTTGATTGAATCTAATGTGGGAAGTCGAACTTGATCCTGATCAGATCAAGGGAAACCGAACACAAATTGGGGTGGAAAGATAGTTCAACACTGATGCTGATCACATCAGGGTCGAATGATTCTTGAAGCTCCCCTCAAGTGGTCACAAGAATCACACATAGGATAGAAGTAATGAACATAAATGGAATCCGGAGTTGTATGTTTTAGAAGGATTTCTATGTAGCCGTAGGGAAGGATTATCCTTAGACTAGAGACTAAAGTATTTGTTGGAAGCTGGTACGGGAGAAGATAGTAGTATATTATGTTGCATTATTCCAAGGGCAACAGGACATAGAGGAGTCCTGTGTCGAGATGACCTGAGTGCCTACGGGACTGTGATGTGTATTGCATTGCTTTGGGGATAACTTTGCACTGTAGGTATGTATAAAGTTTGTAATGAGGAACCGGACGGTTGATAGTAATATGGATTGGAGTAATTATTGTAGATTGGTATGGTGTGGAAAAGAGAAACATTGAGTAATGAATTTGGGAATTGTAAGGAGGAAGAATGTGTGACGTTTGGTATTAAACATGTATGAATGAGTAAGTATAGTAATCCCGTAACATTGAACAACTTTGAGGACAAAGTTTCTTAAGGGGGGTAGATTGAAATACCCCGAACTTAAATATAGGGATTAAGATTAATCTAATACGTAATTAAAGGCTTGATGACGCCTAAGTAATATTGGTAAGGAAAAATAAATCCAAAAGAAATAAAGAAAGGCTTAAAAAGCGAAAAACGCTAAATAGGCGTTAAATAACCATAGGAGGTACGAGACCTCGGTTAGCGTATTATAAGGATTCTAAAGCTTAATTAAGTCTAAATAAATACTAGGGAACAAATCCCGAAGAAAACGGATCCTTAAAATGGATTAAAAGCATTACCGAATCTTAAAGCGCGTTTTTCGAGGTAACCGGGAAAACGTGTCTTTAAGCGGGTCGAATAGGCTCGTAACAATTTTGGTCAACTAAATAATCATTAATAAATATTAGTGAAGCTTTAGGACCAATAAAATCAATAAAACGAGAGATTAGTAAAAACTGTCAAAAACGGTAAGTTGTGGGGTGGAAGTATAAATAACACAAACTTATGTGTCCAATAATGTAAAAAGAATTTTAAAACCCATGTGGGTTCTGTGGGGTGTCCGATTTTCATCCCCCTCACACCCCTCTTCATTCTCCTCTTACTCACTAACAAACAAAAACATTAAAAAGGCAAAAGTAACTACACTACTTACCCCACTCTCACATTTCTCTCTCTCCTAACTCATTTCCCCCTCTCACTCACGTAAACCCCAGCCCCCTCACTCTCTTTTCTCTGGTTGCTCCTTCCTCCCAACCGAGCTCCCATGGTGAAACAAGAAAAACAAAACAAAACCTTACTTCTCTCCTTTGTAACTCTCTCCAAACTTCTCCAAAAATTATAAAAATACCACCATTGTAATCCTCTCCTCAAGAGCTACATTTTCATCCTTCCAAAATTCGAAAACAACCATTTTCGTTTCCATGGGTATGTCCCATTTGGAGCTTCAACACCACCATTAGAAGGCCCTCCTTCTCCTTGTTCTTTTGAGGTAAAAATCTCTTTAAAACTCCATTGTTTTTCTAGCCTAAAAGGCAAAACGAATTTTAGCTAAAACCCTTGTTGGTTCTCTTGTGTATCTAGCCGATTTTGGCTTATTGGTGGAGTTGGAAACCTTGTTCTTGAACCACTCCAAACAGCACTTGCACTCTTGGAAGGTAATATAAATTCTAAACCCTAAAATCCATATTAGATTCTACATAATGATTAAGGTTAGTCTTAGTATTGAAATGGTGTGTATATATGGGTTAAGGTATTAGATTGGTGAAGTACTACAAACCGGTAGAGAGAGAGAGAAGGGAGGGGAAAGAAGAAGAAAGAAAATCTAGAAGAAAAACAAGGTAAGAATGCTCTTTTGTGTAACTTGGTATATATGTATGTAACAGTTTTTGGAAGTTTGAAATGAGTAATGGAATGGTAATGTAGTAGTAGTGTAATGTGTAGGAGAATATAAGTATTTTGGAGCTTTAAAAGATGTGTAAACCTTATTGAAAACAGATTGGGACTTAATGTTGAGTGCAGGAATTTTTGTGAGTGTTTTGGTATTAGTATTCGTATGTGAGAGCTTGTATATTGATGTCTATTGAAACAGGTAAAATGAGTGTTGAGATATGAATTAGAACATGTGGTGAGAGTATAAAATTATAGGGGAGACTATGGCGAAATTTACCTAGGAATGGAACACTTAGTGTGTTAGAAACTAGGTGACTAAGGTGTGTATGTGTAACAGATTTTGATTAAGGAAAATAGAGGGTAAGTTGAGAGAGATGGGTAATGCATTCTAAATGCATTAGGAATGTTAGAAATGTCGATAGAAGAGGGAGAGGTAGAAGAGGAGTGTAAATGACAAAATCTGTAGCAAAAAGTATTTAAGTGCATTGTGGAAACTAGGAGGAAGGAGTGTACAAGATTTGGTGAAATGGAGAGTTGGACTTGGGTATAGATATTGTAGTTGCTTGGAAATGAAATGGAATGGTAGGATGGCATTAGGAGAGGGAACTATGCATGGAGGAAATAAGAACCCAAAATCTGTAGCAAAAACTACTTGGAGAAACTATTGTAAGTGTTGAAAGGAAGTAAGGAATTGTGTAAGTTGTTTGATGGATTTAGTAATGGATTTGGTGAATGAACTAAGGAGTATTAGGAGGTTTAATTAGTGTTATAACATGTGGGATTAAGTGTAGGAACAATGGGGAAGTGATGGGTAAAAGAGGGGACTGAAAACAGAAATTAAAATGCAAATACTGGGCCGGACCGGACTTGCGACCGGGCTTGCAAGTCCGGTCGAGCCCAGATTTACAAAGACGGGAAAGCTTCTGGAATCGACCGGACTTGCGACCGGACTTGCAAGTCCGGTCGAGCAGAAAATTTTCCCGTCAGAAAGCTACTGGAATCGACCGGACTTGCAAGTCCGGTCGGACCAGAAAAATTCCCCGGTGAAACCTTCTGGAATGGACCGGACTTGCGACCGGACATGCAAGTCCGGTCGGCCAGAAAAATTTCCGTAACCCGAGCTACTGGAATGGACCGGACTTGCAAGGTCGGTCGCAGTCCGGTCCTGACAAAAAAAAAAAAGAGATTTTAAATAATAATGATATATATATATGTATATATAATATGTATATGTATGTATATCCACACATACATGTACATGTAAGAAAGTAAACCTAAGTTAAGTAAGGAAGTAAAACTTAAAGTAAAGAAAAGTAAATAAGTAATGTGTAAGTATAAGAAGTGTGAGGACATAGTAAGTACGAATTAAGTAATAATAGTTAGATTAATCATTTGAATGTATGTATATCATAGGATTTGAATTGTGAATACCGGAGGAACGTTGGGATACAAGTACAACGGTGAAAGGTATGATTTCTTCATGCCCTGTATCCTAATCTGGTTACCCCGATTTGTGTGCTTACTTGATCACCTAATAAGATAAATGCACGAATCGGACTATATTGCACTTACTTGTGTTTGTTTACATTGTTCTTGATATTTGTCTTGAACAATAGTTTGTATAACTCATGAAACATATGAATGATGATGTGTATTGTATTTTGTAGTGTACTTGTATGTTGCATTGTATTTGTATGGACGTGCATATGAACTTCGTACTGTACTATTGTGGCTTGAATGTTGACTTGTGCTAATTCCTAACTATCTAACTCCTAACTTAAGTGAGTAAATTGGAATGAGTACAAGTCCGATATAGCTTCGGCCACGCGTGAGGATGAGGAGACACAAGAGGTTGGATCCGATTCCTGGTTCGTAAGCTGGTCCACGGCCCAAATCCCTTAAGTGGGTAGCATCCTGGATTAGTGAACCAAGTAAATCCCGGTGGTGGGACGGAGTAGTCCCCGGGCCGGAGGTCCCACGACTTAACATGAGTAAGAGTAAGAGTAAGTAAGTATGTATGAGTATGAGAATGAGTATGTATGTGTATGTATGGAGTAAATGAGTAAAAGAGTAATCTCCACCCGATTAACCCGGGTGGACCAATATGAGCTAACAAGTTATTGGATTGTGTATGAATTGCGTATGTATTGTATATTGTATTGGGTATCACGGAATCCAGAAAGGTAAGTATGTATCGTTGGGCTATGTGGATTACTATGTATGAACTGAAGTGTATGCATTGAAGTGTATGTATGTATTCTTTGCGTAGAGTATCATAGTATATGTATGAAAGCATGTATGCATGTATGTATGAATAAAATGAACCGCATGTATTCGACCAAGTGGTCGGCGTACCCTCACTAGTACGCGGGGTATGCGGTTATCATGCTCGGCGAAAGCTGACCCCTTCGGGGGACATTTTTTAGTGTGCAGGTACCCGAAGTGAATGTGGTCAAGGCACGAGACCGACGACTACATTGGATAGTGGTAGCGGAATGTAGAGGTGTATTGACTAGCACACCCCTTGTACTTAGAAAGTAATGTAGTAGTGAGGAATGGGTAGTAAGTGGTCTCTTAGTGAGTATGTATGAACTTGAAGAGGTATTATACTTGTATGAGGAACTTAGTAAACTCGGTATGTAGATTATATTGTATTGTACTTGGAGTATTGTATTGAATGGAGATTGTAGCAGTATGTGGTAAACGAAGGATGTATTGTAGATTCGTAGTACTCGGGATTCCGGTCCATCAGACCGATGCTGTATGTAGAATCAGTAGCCTTGTTAGTCACGTGGGTGACTAACGGCATTGTATCACCCATTGTATGTAAGTATATATCCGCTGCGAGTATCTGATGAGTAGGGAGATTGGACGTTAATGACTGTATTAATAGTAGGGGTGTTACAGGTTATTTTGAGAAAATATAACCATGGGTTATAATTATATTAAGGAATAAGGATTATAATATAAGGTATATACTATAAGTGTAACAAGGAAATATAATTTGGGGTTGAGTTGTAAATTATGGAAGTTTGGTGGGAATTAATTAATACCGAGAGTTTTAAGGGCTGTTTGGTATTTATTAGCAATATATAACTATAAGTTATAATTGTCTTAATGACATAGTTGTCAAATATATGTTATATAACTATAATATAACATGGGATAAATTATGTGGTGGATTTTGTAAATAATTAAGGAACATAGGTGCTGTTCGGAAATATTAATATTTTTGAATGAAATTTATAATATGGGTTTAAGTGTTATAAGAGGTATAACATTTATAATATAAGAGGTATTCATTAAAAGGAATGAATATATATATTATAAAGACTTCCATATAACGAATAAGTCCCATAGTTCATATATACAAATAAATATATGTTATGGAGTAGAAAAATATAATATGGTTTAATAACCATGTAATATCATAATTAAAATGATATACGGTAAAGGGAAAAGGAATTACAAACATTAGATATGGAAGTTCTAGTGTTAGGAGTGTACATGGAAATGAGGATTTATATAATCCAAAAGTACTGTTACATATGAATCATACTCCATTAAATGTGGGAAAACAAACCTTAGGAAAATAAATACTAAGGAGAGATGTACAGTACACGATAAAGGATTATACATGCAATATAGAAACGAACTATATCATACACAAGGTGTATTACACTACATGCGATAATAAACGTTTAAAGTTAAGAGTATCAATATACTCGACGAAACCACGCATGTGATATAGCGTTTTTCCTAATCCTAAGTTAAACCGAAAACCCGACAAACGTTATTAGTTAACAGCGGGGAATAAACCGGGGTAGATTAATAACGGTACGGGGTGTCGTAGTGTATTGTTAATATGAGATGCTGATGCATAGTGTGATGCATGTTGATAGATTGTTAGAGGCGTCTCGAGGATCTCCAGAGACTTTAGCTAATTCATACTCCACCGTAATACTCAGCAGTGTGAACGGTATGTTATTTATGTGGCTTGATTGTCTCTGAGGATTTCCTCAGTTCAGACATTGTGGGAAAATCTGTGATAAGATTGAATGTCTGCTTGTGTGAATTAATATGCTTGAGTTGTGTATTAATGCTGCTTTATTATTACTGTTGTGCGATAACAGTGCCGTTCATATATATGAACATATTATAAAACGAACTAGCGGCAATGATGCTATCTTATATGTGTAATATAAGGAACGTAAGTAAAACGTTGTAGCATTAGGATAATAAGATATATAAAATATCTGAGACTTATATACGGAGCATTGGCCTCTTTAACGCTGCTCTCGTATCTAGCACTGGATCCCGAGTCGACATACTCAGGATTGGACTACGACCTTGGTCTGCTGTGTTAGAAAAAAAAAATAGTAAAGCGATGCGATGGTATAGATAAGTTTATCAAGGATGT
This sequence comes from Limonium bicolor, assembly GCA_023374045.1. Taxonomy (NCBI): domain Eukaryota; kingdom Viridiplantae; phylum Streptophyta; class Magnoliopsida; order Caryophyllales; family Plumbaginaceae; genus Limonium; species Limonium bicolor. Next base: position 146,580,603 of record CM041779.1, on the reverse strand, counting down.
GGCTCTTGCTGTGAACTGTGATCCATTAACGATACTAGGACACTGTGTGGTAGCCGTAAGTATCTGGATAAATTTCCAACGAACTACAGATTGTTCGTAGGACGGAGACTCTACCGCTGGAGTGGCTATTGCCGTGGGTGACCCGCCATAAGAGATGGGTAACTTAGAGGCACGTCGTTCTAACGAGACGTTGTCATTAGACATGACTGAACAATTACGAACGACTATATTAACTCGTACATTAGACGAACATTATTTGGGCTTGCATGCCAAAGACAAGAGTTCATACTCGTTTATAATTCTCGTTACTTCGCCTTGTTGTTCATTGGTTGTGCTTTGTGGTTATGTGTGGTATGTTGGTGGTTTTGTTTGAACGAGCCATTGTGCTCATATTGCGTGTTGTGAACTGGTTGTGTCGAGTCACCGTACTCATGTGTGGATTGTGGTTGGGTGTCTGGTCGAGTGAGTCACTGAACTCAATTATGAATTATTAAGTGTTTGTTGGAATGGAGTCTCTGTACTCATATAAGCACTGTAAACGCTTTCAGTGGTTTATTACGATGCGATGTGTGAAGCCGGGGGCTTATTTGTTATTTAAGATTACTGCAATATATATTGTTGCTTTACAGTTTCAACATTGAACTATTTGTATGGAAACAAATTGCATACTCTCGACCAAATAACTGAATGGTCCGAGGGTGCATGACAGTCAGGTAATAACATACTCAGCAGGGGCTGATTCCATACCACAAACTACCATTTTTGCAGGTATGCAACTTCCGGTGTTGGCAAAGAGAGTGACGCGCTGGGTAGTTTGATTACAGTTATTTAAACATGCACTGTTGCATTTTAATACGAACCTAGAAACATGTATAGGTTTTGGATACGTAGAAAGCTCACTGTGAATGTATTTTATATTGGTTTTGGGAGTTTAGATCTATCTCTTATTGTCACTGTGAGAAAATGTTTCGTATTTAAGAGCTTATCAGGAAGCACGTTATTACTCGTATGGGCGAGCAAGAACGTTGACCAGTAGTCTATTGTTGAAATTACCGCTGCGATTATATTGTTAAGTAAGATGATTAGGAGCCGAATAGAGTAGGGGTGTTACAATTATTCTTGGCATAAAGATGTCCTTCGTCGGAAGAGCAAGATTGTCATTCCAATTATTGCATAGCTTCGCACAAAAATTTTACAGTGGCTGCATTCTTCTGGTTTGGGTGGACATTCAAGAAGGGAGGCCACTCATCAGCGAATTAAAGCATTGTTTTATTGGAAGGGAATGGCCAAGGAGATTCAAGCATTTATTCGGGCTTGCGAGGAATGTCAACGTTGCAAGTATGATCACTCTGCATATCCAGGCTTACTGCAACCTCTTCCTGTCCCTGATGAGGTATGGCAAGACATCTCCATGGATTTCATTGATTCCTTGCCCATGTCTTTTGGTAAAACAGTCATATTGGTTGTTGTTGATAGGCTAAGTAAGGCTGCACATTTCCTAGCCTTGCAACATCCTTATACAGCAGCTTCTGTTGCACAAGTATATCTGGATAATGTTTTTAAACTTCACGGCTTTCCTCGTTCTATCACAAGTGATAGAGATACCATCTTCCTCAGTGAATTCTGGCGTGAGTTATTTACTCTGCAAGGAGTTGATCTGAATTTCTCATCTGCTTATCACCCTCAATCTGATGGACAGACTGAGGTAGTGAATAGATGTCTTGAGACGTATCTGAGATGCATGTGCAGTGACCGTCCACATCTTTGGAGCAAATATCTGCCACTGGCTGAATTTTGGTATAACACATCATACCACACTGCTACTCAACTAACTCCGTATGAAATTGTGTATGGGCAAGTGCCACCACAGCATCTTCCTTATTTGTCGGGAGAATCTCGAGTGGCAGTTGTTGCTAGATGTCTTCAGGAAAGGGAAAACATACTTCAGATTTTAAAATTTCATCTGTTACGGGCACAACACAGAATGGAGCAGCAGAGTAATCGTCATCGATCTGAAAGAGCATTTGAGATTGGAGATTTGGTTTTTGTGAAATTGCAACCTTATAGACAGCATTCTGTGGTATCAGGAGTAATCAGAAGCTGTCACCCAAGTACTTTGGGCCATTCAAAGTCCTTGACAGATGTGGTAACAAGGGCATATAAGTTGGAATTACCGGCATCTTCCTCAATCCACCCGGTTTTTCATGTCTCGCAGCTGAAACTCCATGTTGGCACTGTTTCATTTTCAACTCAGTTACCTGATGCTGTTTCTGATGTCCTGGCACATGAACCTGAGCGTATATTGGACAGAAAAATGGTAAACAACAAGGAAAGGCTGCTACCCAGGTCCTCATTAAGTGGCTTGATTTGCCAGAGGAAGAAGCTACATGGGAGTACTTCTATGATCTGTTGCGCAGATTTCCAAACTTCAAACCTTGAGGTCAAGGTTCTCCAAAGGGGGGAGATTTGTTACAGGGAATATTACATAACTGAATTGTATTGAAATAAGAGTCACGTGCTAGTTTACATATCCATTCCTTTATACACTGTAATCAGTTAGTGCTGTAACTCAGTAACTAACATTCATATAAATACCTCTTCGGTACAGAAATAATACAGACAAGTATATCCATTGCTCTACATCCTGTTTCTATCTCTCTCTGTGCGCGCTCCTTTCCTCTGCGTGGTTGTCTTTCTCTCTCATGACAGCTTGCAAGGTAAGTGTTGAGTTGTTGTTCTGTAGAACATTAGCTTGTTAGGAATGCAGGAACGTTACTTCTTGTAACACGCCACCCCGGCGCCTGCCAAGCAACGATCTTCGCCTCCACTTCATCCTTCTTCACTCTCTGTATTGAACCACCACCACCTCCTTTTTCTCGTCAAGAGCACCACCTCTTTTCTTTTTCCTTTTGGTAGCAGTTAGGTTGACAATTCAAAATCTGCCTTACGGGTAACAAGAATGCAATCGTTCTCGCTAGAGGAGTTCGACAGAAGAATTAAGAGCGTAAAAAGAAAAGAATATGAGGAGAATGAAAATTGATTGCGATGAGGCTGTTGGGATTGAAACTAGGGTTGAACAAAGAGGAAAACGATAATTAGAACAGATCAATATTTCACCTGTTAATTGGGGCCATTGGTGCAAATTAAAACGTGTGCACTAACTGACACTATCTATTTCTATGAAATTTAACGAAAACATATTAGTGCAACTAGATAAAGATGCACCAACAGATTACACCTATGAGGGCGAGTAGTGAGATGCACCATTTAATATCATTTATTGGTGCACAAATTTTAATTTGCCCCTTTTTATTATGTCTAATTTAGGGGCAACAGTCACAAGTGCACCAATTGATAAAGTCTTACAGGATGATATATTATCTATTAGTGTGAATCCTAATGTTGCACTATTTGATGTCGTCAATTAGTGCACCCTTTACACTTGCACCAATTGATACTCTCTACAACCCCACCGCTGCACACATGTGTTGTAGTAACGTACCTAAGGGGGCAAAAAATAAAATTGCACTATTTGACATCAACAATTAGTGCACTAAGACAATGCTCTATTTCTTATTAGTTTTAGGTGCAACTTTATATTGCCGTAATTGATAACATATATATGCCCCAACAAATCAACATTGTTGTAGTGATAGCAAAATTTTAAGGACATTTGGAATGCTATTTTAAAATAATTACTTTGCTATTTTTAAGGTCATACATTTAGGCCATGTAATTATAATTATTTTGAGCTTTAAATGGTCATTAATAAATGTATAGGTTGTTTAGATCCTAAAAAGGTGTAGAAAATTAAGGGGTGAGTACTTGATTAGTGGGATAAATAGATGTTAATAAAAAAATGGCTTAAGAAAATTAGTCATGAGTGATGCAAACCGAGAGGGTAATTGTTTATGTATGTGCTATTTAAATCCTACACGTATGTAGAAAATAAATGACTAAATAGTTTATTTGGGAGACTAAGTACTAATGGCTTAATTAAGGCTATCTCATAAGTGATTAAGGAAAAAAATTAAATAGTATTATTTCAAATTCTGTAGAAAACCGTGGGTAATACGTGGGTTTGAGACATTTTAATGCCATTTGAAGATTTAGATTATATTATGAGTGAGGGTATGTATTTAGGAGATTTAATTATGGTTATTTAAGGCTTTAAATGTTAATCATTAAACTTTTGGGGTGAAATTATAATTTTGGAAATGATTGGTGTAAAGGGGTGAATTTAAGGGAAATATTCACCTAGGGGCTCTTGTTATGATTATGGATGAATTTAAGTGTAAACTAAATTAAACATAAGGTTAATATATATTCAAATAAATTATAAACGTTATAAATACCATTTATAAACAAAAAAATTGTTATTGTGGTCAAAGTGTAATTGAGAATATAATAGGGGTGTTTACCGTAAATAATAAAAATTATGGGTCAAAGGGAGTGTTGGAGTGGTCAACCTTGACCATATGTGAGGTTTGACCAAGATTATTTAGTTGGAAATTTAATGAAGTATAAGTTAAAATGTAAGCTTATAAAAGTATTTGGGGTTGTTTTTGTGATTTCTGAAAATTAGTGGGTTGTAATGGAATTATAAGAGCCTTAGGGGCTGCTTTGGGATTTTAGAGATATTTTAGGTTAGCTTTGGTGATTAGATAAATTAAATAGTAATATATAATTTAAATGTCATAATGTAACATTTATAAAACTTTAGGAGTTAATGTGTAAATAACCGGAAGTTAGGGATGCCGAATGAATTTGAGATACTTATAGGGGTTGTACGCAATTTATGGGGAATTTAGAGGCTGGTTTGGTATTTTAAATAAATAGATTGTATAACATAAAGTTTAAGGATTAAATTGTAAGTTTATGGAATTAAGGTGGGTTAAAGTGTAAATAAAGAAAGATGCGAGTGAACAATCAACTTGAATAAGCTGAGGGATTATCCGCAAATATAAATATACATGTATGTATATTATAATGTTAATATGCCTTATGTTATAAATTAATAAGGTAAATAATATAACAAGTATGGAATATGGGGTAGTTTTGTGAATATACAAAACATATGAGATGACATAGGAATTTCCGGAAGAATATTGGGCTACTCGGAAATTATATACACATTATATGTATATAATTGTTTGAAAACCTTAAGTTATAATTTAATAAGACTAGAAATGTAATGTTTATAATATATGGGTTAATCTCATAAATAATCAAACTATGAAGGGAAGAGATTGTCGTTACCGACAATATATACAGGCTGTTTAGGGAATTTTAAAGTTTGAACATAATATATTATAAAGTTTTGGATGATAAATGAGACATTATATCAAGTATGAAAGAATATTATAAGAGGGGCTCTATAAAATTTTATCATGTGAGCTTGTAACTTAGCATGAGGATATAGTATGAATAACAAGCCACATACGAGATTGTGCTACTACGAGTGGAAACGTAAATGTAATGACAACCGTATTGTAAATGTTTACAGTGGGGTAATATTTTACATGCACGCGAACAGTACATAAACAATGACGTATAGGTACAACTATAAAACTATAATATATACGTAATTGTTTGTATATATATGTATAGATAAGCCGCATACTTACATAAATATAACTACGCTAATTAGTTTGTATAGCGGAATGTTTAAACGTCATGCATACAACGTAAGGTTATTCCCGTATGCATGTAAACCGATAATTACGTAAACAAAACGTGAACAAAATTTCCATGTGGTAAATAATACTACCGTAGCAAAAACTACGCACTCGTAAACTATAACGAGTGGCTGAAATCTAAATCCTTAAGGCTAACGACCATCGAGATAAACAAGAGGTCAATTAAGACTTAGACACGGGTTGGAAGTACGGGTTGGATACGAAATACGCACATACGTACTGATATTAGAACAATGTGTATACCAGAGATACGAGTGGGTAGACACGAGCACTGTGAGCGTTAGAGCCTACGCGGGGAATATCACGTGAGCGACAACGGTGTAAGGTATTTTGGATTCTATGGTCTGAACCCTGATGGATTCTTTGAGTTCAGACATCTGTGTGCTAATTGCTTAAGTTGATATGGTTGAAAATGCATGTGCTTATGTAATGTTATCTGCTCGATTATTTAGCGTCTGATTACCGGTGCACGAACGCCTTTGGCTATGGATATCAATTATTAATCGACTACGATACGAGCAAGGATGGTAACGCATTAAAGTACGACACTGTCTATAATATTCAATTTACCTAGGACTTAAAACTTAGGAAGAAAGGTTGGGTAATACCAACCTTAGAGCATTGGCACAGAACATGAATATAACCTAGATCTCTCCTTGGTATGTGTAAGACCCTACGGGGCATCAAATAAATAAAAAGGTATTCTCCAATGAACTTACAACTAATAATGATGAGTTGGTTAAAACACTTAACTATGGAGAAATGGTGGTTGATGAGGTGGTGTGATATATGTATGGAGAAATCCTGGTCTGCATCCGTTCCAGCAGGTTGCGCAGTGTGATCACCAGAGGGGAGTCCAGGCATGGAGCTCCTCGTTGAGGAATCCGATGATCATCTTAGATCGTTGGCGTTGGGTACTAACGTAGGTACACGGCTTCGGGCCACACGGACGTTTCTCACGAGACGTCGGGGAAGTCAAATGATCTCGAATCATTGACAATGGGACTACTGTCCAATAATAACTAAAACTTGGTGAGGTGTTAATGGGGAATTGTCCATCTAACGTGACACCCAAAGGATGATGAGAGAGTTGGTAGGAGCGGGGCTCTAGACGATTGAATAACGAACTTGCGATTACGATTTCGATCTGGTGACTATTGTGCATGGTTATTAATATGTTGTTTGTGGTGAACTGTTGCGTGTTTACATTCCGCTTTTACAGTCTTTTATATATATTTGTAAACTGGTACAACATGAAAATTGAATAGCATGCTAATCAAGACGGCTAATTAACTCATGTGGCCTAAAGGCAATTAGGATCATATAGTTCAACATACTCAGCCTCGTGCTGAGCCTTTTGGCAACCACATTTTGCAGGTGTACCTTGATTGACGCCGGATGCGGGATTGGGTATGGCTTTAAATTTGACTAGTCTATATGTGTAGGGGAATCATGGATTATGTCATTGTAATAGATACATCAAGTGATGATCGATGTATAATTGAATCTTGATAGCTGCTCACTAGTTCTTAGAGTTATGTGGATTTATCATGAGTTGTGTTAACCTCGTCATCACTGCGAATGGATGGTTAAGCAGACGGATGGATGGTTGTGACACCCGCCTAGTTAGTGAGAGTGTTCCGCTGCGAGTGTTGTGATTAATGTATTTTTAATTACTGTTGCGAAGCGTTTATGGTGAGAGTTAGGATTAATAGACGGGGGTGTTACAAACTAAACAATCAATTTAAAATCGATCTTCAATGTTGTTACGAGTTTACTCTTTACAAAAGTCAATGCAAAAAATCCTCTTTCAACACTTGTCGTCGCTACTGGAAGAACCAACACTAACTTCAATAGCTTATATACTTCTGAATATATAAGGTGCTTAGAAGTCTCCACCAACTTCATTGAAAGTTGACCAATATCTTTTAGGTTTGAAAACCTGGTATCTTTGACAACTGTAGCACCTTTTTGCTTGTCATCCAAATAAGCAACTCCATATTTGTCTCATCAAACTGATTGTTAAATTCTTGAAGCTAAAGATCAATGATTGCAAGAAACACCTTAATCTGATAGTGATGAAAATATGTGCAATGTCGAGCAAATCTCTTAGATCTTCCTTGGGGAATATACAAAGCATTCATATCCGAAACTTCAATATTATATTTAGAGCAAAATTCAAGAACCTTGGGGAAAATTTTTTCCATCCCGTCATCTCTCATATTTTGAAGGGAAATTTCATGAAATGCCATTATATTTTTGGCTAATTCATGAAATGCCACTCATAAAAAGATAGTCACGAAATGCCACTATATTTTTTCAAAAGTCCATGAAATACCACTATGTCATTGACCAGAAGCAAAAAATACAAAATACCCCTACTAGTTATCAAAGTACTTTTAAAGTTCACAATATGCCCCTAAGTGTTAACAAATTCACTAAAATTCACAAAAAATACAAATACTATAGAATATAGATAAATATAAAAATATATTTAAAATATTATAAAAAATTATTAAAATATCATACAACATTGAAAAAAATAAATATTTCTTAGATTTTTTTCAAAATTATTTTGTACCATAAAAAAGAATATAGAGTTTTAAACACATAATTTATACTAATTTTTCTACAAATTTAGACCAATATAGTACCATAATTTACACCAATTAATTTCCATAATTTATACAAATAATTATCATAATTTTTTACCATAAATCATATTAACGTTTTAAACATGTAACAAAGTGTGGGTGTAGCTTTTTTTCATTAATTGATATACACTTGTGATTTAATTAAAGAAGTTTATACTTGATGAATAGTGATTTTACTAACTGTAGTATAATTTTTTTTTTACCAAACTATCCGGAATAGCGTTAGGGCACTCGTTTTTCTTTTAAAAAAATAAAAATCAATATATGAAACGGTTTTAACAGTCATTTCTTTGTTACTAAAATGCCAAAAAAACATGTCAAACAAAGTCACTATTTTGCTCAACTCGTGTCAAATTAAATCACTATATTGTTCAACTCGTGTCAAATTAAATCACTACATTGCTCAACTCGTGACAGATAAAATGAAGACCTAGCTCAACTCGTGATTTTATGTGTCACTAGTTGAACAACATAGTGATTTAATTTGACACGAGTTGAACAATTAGTGTCTTTATTTGACACGTTTTGTGGCATTTTGTATTTCCAATATTTTATTATATAGTTGAGTGATTTTAGGATTTAAGAAACCTCCTAACAAATCAAAATATAATAATTAAGTAAAAGAAGTAATAATCGTGATCATTTCCTCACAAACAATGTAACTTAGGATCAAGAAAGCGTTTAAATGACTACTACTGCTCGGAATGAACCCTACTTTCAATTCTCGTGACATAAACATTAGGTTTGTTCCATATTCACTTTCAATTCTCTGATGCATTGGGTTCGAATTCTATGACTTTTGTTAGGAATTTCTACATTTTGATATATTTCAGTTCTCGTGACATAAACATTAGGTTTGTTCGCTTGGTAGATGTTTGGATTATTAGATGTTCACTTTTCAATTCACTAATGCATGGGGTATTTAGGACTTTTGTTAGGAATTTCTACATTTGGATATATTTCAGTTCTCGTGACATAAACATTAGGTTTGTTCGATATTCACTTTCAATTCTCTGATGCATGGGGTTTGAATTCTAGGACTTTTGTTAGGAATTTCTACATTTGGATATATTTCAGACATAAACATTAGGTTTGTTCCGTTTGGTAGATGTTTGGAATATAAGATGTTCACTTTCAATTCTCTGATGCATGGGGTTTGAATTCTAGGACTTTTGTTAGGAATTTCTACATTTGGATATATTTCTGTTCTCGTGACATAAACATGAGGTTTGTTCGATATTCACTTTCAATTCTCTAATATGCTCCTCCTCATCAGCGTACAACATACCAACAATAACCACACCTTGTGTTCAATACAAGTTGTTTTTGAAGTTACTACCACGAGAATTTAAATATATCCAAATGTAAAGACCTTAAATTTTTTATGCTAGAAGTTTCATTAATCATCCAGAATGACCACACTTGGAACAAAAAATGTAGCAGAAACTGCTCCTCATCATCAGCGTACAACATACCTACATTAATCACACCTTGTGTTTAATACAAGTTGTTTACGAAGTTACTACCACGAGAACTAAAATATCCAAATGTAAAGACCTTAAATTGTTTTATGCTAGATATTTCATTAATCATCCAGAATGACCACACTTGGAAACAAAAAATGTAGCAGAAACTGCTCCTCCTCATCAGCGTACAAGATACCAACATTAATCACACCTTGTGTTCAATACAAGTAGTTAGGAATTTCTACATTTGGATATATTTCAGTTCTTGTGACATAAACATTAGGTTTGTTCCACTTGGTAGATGTTTGGATTATTCGATATTCACTTTGATTTCTCTGATGCATTGGGTTTGAATTCTAGGACATTTGTTAGGAATGACCATGATCGTCTAAAATAAAAACACAAATAGTGATCGCACATTAACATAAATCGAATAAATATCTAACAAATGCTAATGAAGTTTGTTACATTGTGCAAAGCTAAAAACTAAGAGCCACCATACATGTATGAGTATGAATCCCAGATGGAGAGGGTGTTGAAACATCTCATCAATTTCTTGTTCAATGACTATCCGCTCCTCCTCTGGCATTCCGTGATTGAAGTAATGCCAATTCCAACTACGATTACTAGGATAGTAATCTCGATCAAGATATAACTCACCAAAGTGGGGTCCGGACGTGGAATAAACGTGTTATTATACTTTATGGATTTATAATCTTTGGTAGATGTTTGGACGTGGAATAAACGTGTTGTTATACTTTTCTGGATTTATAATCTTTGGTAGATGTTTGGACGTGGAATAAACGTGTTGTTATACTTTTTTGGATTTATAATTTTGATAGATGTTTGGACGTGGAATAAGCGTGTTGTTATACTTTTCTGGATTTATAATCTTTGGTAGATGTTTGGACGTGGAATAAACGTGTTGTTATACTTTTCTGGATTTATAATCTTTGGTAGATGTTTGGACGTGGAATAAACGTGTTGTTATACTTTTCTGGATTTATAATCTTTGGTAGATGTTTGGACGTGGAATAAACGTGTTGTTATACTTTTCTTGTTTTATAATCTTTGGTAGATGTTTGGACGTGGAATAAACGTGTTGTTATACTTTTCTGAATTTATAATCTTTGGTAGATGTTTGGATTATTAGATATTCATTTGATAGATGTTTGGATCTATAAAATTTGATAATGAACCATAACTTTCAATTCTATGATGCATTTGTAAGGAAACAATCCCACATAACATAAATCAATGAAACTTCTAACATAACACAAGTTAAGGTCTTACAAATGAAGATTCATTATAACTACAAACAGTTTAGTCTCATAAATGTATAAAGTCAACAAACATCCAAACTGTATCCTAAATTAACAAAAACATAATAAAACCCTAAACTACGGCACTCCATACTAGTGATATTATGAATCCCATATAGATAAGGTGCTGAGGGCCTCATCTATCCCCTGCGCAGTTGCCCTCTGTTCCTCCCCTGGCATCTCCTCGCGGTAGTAACGCTAGTCCCAGCTACGGTTCCCGGGAAGGTAAGGCCTACCAATCTCATTTGCCTCGTTCATGAGCTGCATCATAATATTATTAAGTTAGCCTGGCATTCACAAAATGTAATAATCAACTGAAATTATAGAAAGGCAGAGATCAACTTACTAGGGCGGGATCCGGCCGATGAACGAAGGTTTGTGCACAGGATTTAGAATCTTTGGATGGCTGTGTTTGGCGTACCAATGCAGATAATCTCTGTCACATGCGTGCAGCGCCGCCCTTGTCTTAGTGCACCCCGCAGTAGCAGCACACTAACGTGTGGTGTCCCACACTATACATAGGGGGGTACACACATTTATAGGGGGACCCTTTCTCCCTCTCTTTTCGGATCTAATGTTCGGTCTAATAGGGGGAGGTGGGATACACTGAACATACCCGAATTGACGGAGACAACGCTCCGACATATATGGCTCATTCACCCTCATGTACTGCAAGGTACCCCTGTACCAAGTGTGACCCTTCTCGCGACCGTAGGGCAACCAATCAATCTACATTGGATCACAGGGAAACATAAGCATCAATAAGAAACAATAATGTAAATAATACAAATTGAAATTGTTGCACCACTTACATTTCTTGGTGTTTGAGCATCTAGATGCTTGCAGTAGTTCTCCAGCGAATCTTTATCTTTCTGCTGGGTGGTGGACTTGACCCATCTCATAGCCCACGGTCTATCATCCCCATCACGCCAATCAGCACTAACTGCTGGTCTAAGAGTGGGGAAGTATGCATATATACAACACTATGGAAATTAAAATAAATAAATTATGCCAACTATTAATGTGAATTCATGAAAATTTATTAGACATTGTTGTACATTAAAACACTTACCTCGAGGAGGGTCAAACAGCCAGCAATGCTAGTACAGTCAGCACGAGATGCTATTCCCAGCTGGCGATACAACCATGCAAGAGTACCTGCTCCCCATGCATACTTCTTTAGCTCACAGGTCGGCTCATGGGAGTGACTAGCCAGAACGGTAGGGGACTTATGCGTCCATGCCCCTTATTAGAAAAATGGTGGTACCGATCGCATAGTAGAGCCAACCATACGCCTCCTTCATAGGTACCCTCTGCCCGGTCGAACACCACTCTATAAGTGGACCTATCTGAACAACACTAGTATGCCACATGAAACCTGTCATCTGCTGAACGCCATTTTGAAAATCTAACAACGTAGTTATCGTCTCCTTAAGCTCAGTGTTTGACGGATCCCCCACAACCGGATGACCAACGATGGGGATCCTTAGTATCTGCCACACATCATGAAGTGTGATCGTCATCTCTCCAAAGTGCATGGGGAAAGAGTTGGTGTCTGGCTGCCACCTCTACACAAAGGCCAAGATCAATGACATGTTATTGAAACCCCATGTGACATCTAGTAGATGATCCATCCTTGAGTGCATAATCATATTCCTTGTCCTTTTGCAAGGAACCAGGCTAAACGGCTAGTTCGTGATTATATGCTTTCGTGGTTTAAATCCCAAAACACCCCGTACCTAGATAATTACCACAACGTTTACACACGCATGAAGAAATAATTAAATCTACTTGCCAAAGTGAAAGATAAGAGAGTACATACCTTAGTCATTAACCAAAGGTAAATGGCGACATGCCCCCCGAAACTGGTGATGACACTAGTCAGTAGCGGACCACCAGGTACTGGCATTTAGCCTCCAGAAAGTGGGAAGAACGGGCTTCATAGCGAGAGCATCTTCCTCATTAGTCGCACTTTCATGATCAGGGTCATCCTCGTCCAGGTCCTCATCCTCATCCGTCTCCTCAACCTCCTCCTCATCGATGTCCATGTCAACGGCTGCAGCAACCGGAGGGGTACGGGGGTCATGATAGCTACCCCTAGCAGAAGTCTATGCCACCATATGCCACACGCGGTGGTCATGACAGCTACCACCAGCAGAAGTCTGTGCCTCCACACGCACCACGTGGTGGCTACTTTGACCCTCTATATCATAATTGGAGCTATGGTACTCGGCCAGATCAACCACCTGCAGAGGATGAAGCCACATGCACCCTCCTCCTTGGTATGTGTGCGACTGGGTCAGAATCATATAATGACTGGGCCGATGATGGGTCCATGATAAGTCTGTTGCTGTGTGAAATGATGAGTGACGTGGCAGCTCAGCATGACCCTGCTGTGGCTTAAATGATGAGTGTCGTGCAGGCTTAACATGACTCTGCTGTGGGTGGAAAGACGAGTGCCGTGGAGGATCAAATCCGGCACCGCACTCACGACGGTACAAAGTCGTCATTGGCTGCTCCACATTTCTGTCTTTCTTCTTTTTGGTGTACACGTTCTTGAGAGCTTTCTTAAACTTATCCATCACTACACAAGTTGAACAAATCACAATTAAGATAAGCTACGCAAGTAAGTAATAATAAATGAACATAACAGTTATAGCATACCACTGTCAAATGTAAGAGACTTATAAGTTATTCTTGGTGGTTAACTTTGAGTTATAATTATAAAGAGAGAAATGATATGTATATTGAGTATTATGTAAGATTGTAATGGTATAAAATAAATTAGGGGTGAGAATTTAAATTCCTTTGAACTATATAATTCATTCTTCATTCCAATACATCAATTATAACTATATAATTCATTCTTTATTCCAATTCACCACACAACATTCAAAAAATAAATCCAACAATCATTAGTCAGGGTAAGATTTCACAGTAAACATTAATTTCACAATAAATACCAATACACTTTTTGCTTGCGCAGAATCAGCAAGTTAACCAACCAATTGATCAATTGATGCCCAAAAACTAATCAGAACCCACACATACATGAGCAACAGAAAACTAAACGATGGTTAATTTCCGTCCCTCGACAATTAATTGTAGCTAAGCTGCGATACCAAATTAATTTAAACTAACAGATAATATAACCTTATATAACCTATATTAACTTCTTAATTATCTATAAAAATACACAAAAATTAGACCATAAAACCTCACACAAATCGGCCACAACAAGGAACAAAGAACAATTTTATGTATTTACATCCTTATGTACACCTTTGCACATCTTAGCTTGTCTTGGTTCTTTCATTAAATCTACTTAGTCTAAGTGTTCCTACAGCTTATTATAAGTCTAATCAACCTTAATGGTCTCTAAAACACAAAGAAATCAACCTATAAAACTTCCTCCCATTTCCGGTTACACCAAGGACACAAATTAATACCCAAACTTATACTTAACTTATCTTGTTAGTTTAGATCTAAGAAACCTATCCAACTTGCTTCCCACTTTGACATAGATGCTAAAGGTACAGAGTAGCATCATGCTCCCCATAAAACAAGTCAACCACAGTAGTTTAATACCGACACAAAAACCGGTTCAACAAGGGAGTTCTTGAGCATATTTTTATTTACTCCTAACTTGTTCTAAGGAACCTTAAGGTTCATTTGGAATTATAAGGACTTATGGAGTGTTACAATTATATGTTTAAGTTATAATTGATGTATTAAGAGATGGGTTTCATATTTGAAGAAATCATATTATAAAACATTAGATATGAAGAGTCTAAGTTATTATAAGGAAGGTTGAAATGACTATAATTCAAGAGTAACAATAATGGTAAATTCATTTAAGAATCTCATCTTTCTTATGAGTTTGTCAACTTTGACCTTCCTCGTCAATTTATTGTAACTCTTGACTTTATAATTATCGTACATATGTGAGTTGGTTTATTAGTACTTGTTAATTTTAAAATGTAATAATTTATAATTACTTTAATAAATTTAAAAAGATTTTTATAAAAAATAAAAAATAAAAATAAAACTCGCCTCAATAGGCGGGGCGAAACTAGGCTGCTCGTGTTAGCTGCAGGGGCGAGTTGCCCCATTTCATGTCCGCCGCCAAGGCGAGTTCAACCCGCTTGTGTCTGCCGATGGGGTGAGTTCAACCTGTTCACCTTGCACGCCGTGGTGAGTCGGAGAGGTTCGACACGAACCGAGAAACGAGCAGGAGTCGTGTCGCGGGCGCGGGTGAGTCCAGACGGTGCGTGTAGCCAGCTGTGGCGAGTTGGTCCTCCTCGTGTCGGCTGGTTGGGCGAACCGCGCCAGTTCGTGTCGACGACAGAGGCGACCTGGGCAATCTCATGTCGACCGCGACAATTTTCAGAGCACAGTAGTGTCGACGGGAGGGGCGAATTGCAGAACTCCATTAATGAAGTTTTCAAGTTTTTTTTCTTCAGATATTTAATTGTAGATCTAGCCTAAATAATTTAGTGTTTATAAAAACTAACACCAAATTCGGATTCACCACATCAAGATCTACAACTTGGGAATTTTGTTTTTGAAAAACTTACCGGAAGATTTTTCAAGCGGTGGTCGACGTCCGACGGTGGTCCGGCAGCGGCTCCGGGGGTGATCTGGTGAGCTAGAAGAGAGGATTCCGGCGAGGTAATTTAGAGGAGAGATAGTGCGTGCGTGAGAAATGAAGATACGGGACATGTCCCGTTTATATATAACATGCGCGTTTTTGAGCGTTTTTTGGCAAAAATGCTAGTTTTGACTCGTTTTCAACATATTAACGTCGTTTGGTAGTAAACACATGAGAACGTCTATAACTTAACAGAATAAATGTCAAGTCACAATTATAACGTTCAAACGCATTAAGAATGGGTTTAACGACTTTTACTACAACGAGAGCGTTTTTTTTCCCAAAATTGGCATTTTGAACTATGATTAGAGTACGACGTGTTTGAAATTGTAACGATGTTTGTAATTTAATCAAAAGTAACATAAAATGTCGTTTACTAATGTGGAGTCACAATTATGACGTTCAAACGCAATAAAAACAAGTTAAACGTCTTTTATTTCGATGAGAGCGTTTTTAACTGTTTACGATGATAAAATGTTTTTTTTCAAAAAACAAAAGTTACGACACGATGTCACTACATGTTTACAACGTTAATATGATTTTAAAAAATTTTGTACAACAGTTATTCGTAATTTTGTACTGTGAATAGCAACCTAGTTAATTAATTTATTTAGTTTAGAAATTGTAGATCTACAATTTTGTGTCCTATTACCTTAAAATAAGGTAGAAATGTTGGTAAAGTTTAAAATTAATTTTTTGAAATTTATATTGTTGTTTAATTAATGTTGAATTCATAATAACTTATTTCATTTAATTTGTAAATTGTACATTTATCAATTTTGTGTCTATTTGCCTTAGTTTAATATGATAATGTTCTTATATTATTATACAATTTTTTTGACATTTATATTATTGCTTACTTAATGTTAAATTAATAATTAATTACCTCATTTATAAGTTGTACATTTACCAATTTCGTGTCTATTTGCCTTAATTTAATATGGTAATGTTGTTATATTATTATACAATTTTTTAGAAACTTATATTGTTTAATCAATGTTAAATTTGTATTTAATTATTTCATTTAATTTATAAGTTGTACATTTACCAATTTTGTGTCTATTTGTCTTAATCTAATATCGTAATGTTGTTATATTATTATACAATTTTTTTGACATTTATATATTTGTTTAATTAGTGTAAACTTTGTAAATAATTATTTAATTTAATTTGTAAGTTGTACATTTACCAAATGTCATGTGTTTTGGTCTTAATCTAATATCGTAATGTTGTTATATTATTATACAATTTTTTTGACATTTATATTGTTGTTTAATTAATGTTAAATTTGAAAATAATTATTTAATTTAATTTATAAGTTGCACATTTACCAATTTCATGTCTTTTTGTCTTAATCTAATATCGTAGTGTTATTATATTATTATGTAATTTTTTTGATATTTATATTATTGTTTAATGGGGGTTGCTATATGTAGTACAAAGTTACTAATCACCGTAGTACATTTTTTTTAAATCATATTAACACTGTAAACATGTGATGATGTGCTCCTGTTTTTTTTTTTCCAGAAAATGATATCTGAAAGTGTTTTAACCAAAGAAATTTGTTGTTGATAAGTAGCATATTTTGGTGATTGATACTTTAATTAAATCAGTTCCAAAAATCATTTTTATTAAAAGAACTAAAAGGGATGCATCATTACATGTCTACAACATTAATATGACTTTAAAAAAAATTGTACTGTGGTGAAGTCAACTTTAATAACTGCAGTACAAATTATTTTTTTCACATAATTGGACGACAAACTTTGGAATGTAATGTGGTGACATCTTTTTTGGGGAAAAAACATAGTTGACATTATCAAACATCATTACTGTCAACCGACTCGTCCTGGTTGGGGAGTGTTCGTCCTTCAACGCCATTGAAACATCACTCAAGCCTTCATATAAATCGGGGAGGGATTCGAGTTCCCATAATATGGAGCTGTCATACACGCCCACCCAATCATCTGTATCACGAGGAGATTCAGGACACCATATCATAGAAACATCATTACCGCCAACAGACTCGTCCTGATTGAGTAGTGATTCATCCTCCAACGCCGTTGAAATATCACTCAAGCCTTCATAAGAATGGAGGAAGGATTCTAGTTCCCATAATATGAAGCTGTCTTACACGCACACACACATGCACGCACACACACACGCACACACACACATGCACACACACACATGAGTTGAGCTAGATCGTGACTTTAATTGTCACACATCCGAAGAATTGCTAGTAAAATCTCTCTCCTTCAATGGTAGTGATCAGGCCAGTCATCTATCCACAGGTAGTCTGGAATTCCACCTGTAATGTACAAGAAATCAGAGGGTGATTAGCCAGCAAATGATCATAGAATAGTTGGCGGTCAGAGAACATAAGCACTGGCATAATAATATAACACTATTACCACAATACAGTAAGGCAAATAGACACAAAGCTAGTAAATGTACAACTTATAAATTAAATGCAAAAATAAATTACAAATTGAACATTAATTAAACAACAATATAAATGTCAAAAAAATTTCATAATAATATTATCATTATTAAATTATAGACACAAAATTAGTAAATGTGCAACTCAGAAATTAAATGAAATATGTAATTACAAATTTAACATTAATTAAACAATAATATAAATGTAAAATTGCATAATAAACAACATTATCATATTAGATTAAGACAAATAGTCACGAAATTGATAAATCTACAACTTATAAATTAAATGAATAATTGATTGCGACTTTAAAATGTATAAATAAATAATACTAACATAATTGTATAATATACACTACCATATTAAATTAAGGAAAATAGACACAAAATTGGTAAATGTACAACTTATAAATTAAATGAAATAATTAATTATAATTTAACATTAATTAAACAACAATAATATAAAAAATGCATAATATAACAGCATTACCATATTAAATTAAGACAAACAGACACAAAATTGATAAATGTTCAACTTCTAAATTAAATGAAATAGTTTATGAATTCAACATTAATTAAACAACAATATAATTATCAAAAATTAGTTTTAAACTTTACCAACATTTCTACCTTATTTTAAGGTAATAGGAGACAAAATTATAGATTTACAATTTCAAAATTAAATTAATTAATTAATTATAAATTTACATTAATTGAACAAAAATGTAATTACAACCAAATTTTAATTTTAATTTACCAACATTTACACATTAATTACCCATACCCTATTTTGGGAGGCATAATAATAAACTAAACAAAATTGGAAGAACTAATAAAGAGTAGAAGAACTAAATAAGAGTTGAAGAACAAAATAAACAAAAATATATAACAAAATACTATATAATAAACATACTGATTAGGAATAGATAAACAATAAAAAAAAGAAAAAAAATAGATAAGTAAAGCAACTTACCTAATCAAATCACCAAAAATTAGAGAATATGTAAAGAAGATCAGAAGGATGTGGAGTATTGTGTGGACGAATGGGTATTATAGGGAAAATCGACAGGTTGAAACCACCATGACTTAGGGTGGCTTATTGGCCATTTTCCAGATAACGTATCTAACGTTATCTGACAAAACGTAGTGATCGGACGACCGAGATGAAGTCCTGGGATTTGGATAAGGGGACATATAGGCAAAAAAGCCGTCCAAAAGCAGGGCGGTTTCTGATTGATGGAGCCGGACACTATCACATTTTGGCCATTTTGCCTGAAATCATCACCTCTTAAGGCGGTTTCTGCTTGCCAATAGCCAGGAGTGCTTCTTCAGAATTCTGAAAAACAAAACTACCATTTTCCAAAGCAGTGGGCTCCTTTAACACTCATCTTCTTCGGGAAAGTGAATATGCTCACAAAACTAAAGCGAACCATCAACTCGCAAGAAATCAAGAACTTAAGATACGAAGACGAGGAGACAAACATAATGGATGGCAGGGGGCTATCAGTCCATTTCATTTCTGTCTTCTGTAGATCTTTCCCAAGAATGATCTGAGAACTTTTTGAATCCCATTGTTGGGATGGGATTCAATCGCATCGTTAAACTTCTCGTAGCTCTTCCTCTCGTAATCTTCAAATATATCCTAGTGCAACAACAGGTACGACTTTAGGTCAGTATCTTGTATATTAGAATTAAGAGATAATACAGGAATATTCCTAATTGGAGGAGGAAGGGGTTGACCATATGAATGATCATCACCTTAAGGTTGAGCTCATTGTAGAGTTCATTGACTTTTGCCACGCAAGGAGAATCTTGTTTTCCATAGTTTTCCTAAATCAAGAAAATTATGAATCACCACATGCAGAAAAGATTTTAAGAAGGATACACGGTGTAAACATAAAAGCTGCCCAATAACAACTTCAGAAGGGCAAATTCTTCCTACAGAATTCCAATAACAAACTCTTCTGCTCCTTGATGCAGACTTCTAAAGCCTTCACCACCAGCCAAGAGCACTTGAAGTCTTCTATGTCTGTACCAATCTGAAAGAAGCTCAAAGTAATCACCATCTTATAATTGCATCCCCACTTCCAATGCAAGATATTATATACTCCTCAAAAAATAAACCTAAAACTTACCTTGCCAATAAATGCAGGGTCGCCAAAGCAGTCAAGATAGTCATCCTGAGGAACGAGCCAATTGAACCAAAAACAGTATGACATACTTTGCATCTCATCACAAAAACGGAGTCATTCACAGCTTTCATTGTTCGAACTTTTTCTTCCTAAAAAAGACTAAACTGGTTGCAAATAGAACTCTCACCTGAACTTGGAAGTAGATACCCATATCAACCAGAATAGTTTTGACATCAACATGATTCTCCAATTTCTCACCCGTCAAGACAAGGGCGCATGCAACCTGCACGTTTGATGAGATGATGTGCAGATTAGGCAAGGCTTAGCAACTACTTATTCTTCAGTTATGAATAGTAGAATCTATATAGAGTTCAAATGCGCATAAATGGATCCACTACATATCTAGCAGTAATTCTAGTCTCAATATAACACATGTTGCACAAGGAATTTCTCTGCTATTTTATAGCACAACACCATGAGTTTCTTATACCTTGTTGATTTCTGCATATACTAAACGACTTAAAAGTTACTTTTGAGATATATAATTCTACAATAGGAAGGAAATGCCAGGCTTTAAGTGATTCCAATCAATCAACTCTTCACAGCTACAATTTGATAGTTATGAGTTAAATTCAGTAAGGCTACTATAATATCTCTAGCAGGAAAAGGCGGAAATAGAGCAGAAATAGCAAGGTAAATTTCCACAGCGGCAGATAAAATTAGTAAGCAGTTTTGTACTGTACAATCCGACGGTGACAGCATCATGATATGAGCCACTCCAGTACATAAAATTGGAAAACAATCTCCAATGAATTCATTAAACAGTTTAGATGGACAAACAATTAGTGTCAACCCACAGAAACTCACGCATCCAAGGATCATAGAACAGTTGGCGGTCAGAGAACACAAGCACTGGCAGTCCTGTATCTTTTACCTCACTGAACAAATCAAGCAAATCAGCGTAATAAGGCTTTCCTCTGAAGTGATTCTTAAGAATTTGTGATTGCGGAGGATTAATCCATCATTAACTGCTATCATTCCAACCTACACCATAGTCAACAACTCAGTCCCTCAAACCCGCCCGAAAACAGAACATACTATAAAATAAAAACAAAACAAAAGCAAGTGAGAATCCAGAAGAGATGGACACCTGGGGAACTCTGAACCAGCAAGGTTGACCTCTCGCCTTGTGTGAGAGCTATCCATTATATCATCGAGAACAAGAAAATATGCTTGAAGCTGGAAATAATATACAAGTTTACCGCAGTACAAACGGAGGGAACCAGTAGCCCATAGTAGATATCTCAGATTGAGACAGAAAATAAATAATGGGACTCAAAAAATGAGATTCAGATGTTGTACCCGTTCAACACACCAACCAACCGCGCCGGAGAGAAAGAATTCATCGTCCGTTAGTTCACGTCCTTTTGGCAATTTGCAGCTATCTACAACTGAGAGCCCGCGGTTCAACTTCCCTGCCAAGCCAATTGACAATTACCAACATGGTGAATAAGAAGAGACTTCTAGAAGGTACAAAACAAATGCAGCTCCTTTTTTTTCCTTTTCAGAGCGTATGGTTATAAAATATATGATTAGGCACCTCCAGGTACATTGTAGTCCAGCATCTGAAAACAAAGTACCACTACCAACAACCATCAGGATAGAAACAATGGTTTAATTGTTAGTATTTATTTTACGAAACAAATCTAAATTTATTAGCCAAATGTATAGTATATTGATACAGTCAGATTGAGGTCACAAATTTAGACAACAGCGCAAATGCTACTTATCTAAGAAATAACGAATAAATATAGCGACCACATTTTAGCCATGACTGATGTATAATGGGAAGGTTAAAGTAACTTTATCATAGAGGTTGAGCACAGAAAAAACTACTATAACTGATCAACTGTGGCCTTTGGTAACTGAGAATTAAGAAACTGCAAAAAGTTCTTCATCAATTTAGCATCTCAACATTTCGGACAACTTCAGCAGCATCAGTGGAAAATTATGTCCATAACTCGTCAGGGGAATTAGCAGTAGCACAACAAATCCACTTCAAGGGGTTAAAGATGAAAAGGAAGTGAAACAATACCCGTTCGACCCATTTGCGAGAAGCATCGTCCCATTCGAAATAAGGGTCGAGAAGAAAAGCTCTGACTTGAGGACGGAGTAGACCTCTACGAACCTGGACTTAGGATCGTTCATCTCTTTTCCGTTGCTTCTACTGCACCTGTGACTTTCTTGCTTTTCCACCTTGCTCACTTCGTGGTGACGAGTCCGTTTGGGATTTTAAGAGGAGAGAGAGGAGAATACAGAGTTAGGGTCAGAGCAAGAAGTATTTTAAGTAGCTTCTCGTTCCCAGACGAGAAAGACACAGTGGGAAGGAATTTAGGGAAGCGAATGGCAGGCGGGCGCGGCGAGATCAGGGTAGGAGATGAACCACAACCGAAGCCGACGCGAGGAGTGAAGCACTCTTTGCATCGGAGTCGTTATGCAGAAGATTACAAGAAGCTGAAAGAGACTGAGCACAGAGGAATGAATGAACGGGTAAAGTCAATTCCAAAAAAACCCAAAAAACTTTCCCCGCAGCGGATAACGGAGAAAATTCCGTTGCGACTCAACAAACAAAGGTAATTACTTACTATAATTGATGTAGATACCATCACCGACTATATTTTGTTCTTTTTATCAGCTAACTTTAACAAACAAATGTAATTACTTATAATTATTGTGTATATTCATTTAGCCATTGTTGATAATTTTGTTTTCTTTTATAATATTTTAATAATATAATTAGTCACCCATTATATAAAAGTATATGATTATATACACATATATGATTATAAATAATATTTTCTTAATTTAATAGTAATATATATCTGTACACACCTATATAAAAATAGCAGTTTAAAATTAATTGACATTATTTTATTAAAAAGAAGTTAAACTAATATAAAAACACAAATTAACTGTTTCTAAATTTAGAAAGTGTCACATAATTCATTTAAAAAATATATTACTCAAAAGTCTTCATAAAAATAAAATATAGAACAAAAGTGTTAAAACCATATTTTAGATGAAATACAATTAGCTAACAAGATAGATAAATCAAATTATAAATGTATGACGTTCTTCAGATTACCACGTAAGGACTGATATTAAAAAATTTATAAACCTTGAAGTATAGAGTACGCATTCATTAATCTTGATTTTTCATATCCACAATAATTTGTAAATATTTCCACTGATAATTAGAAACATATGAACAATTTTCTATAATAGTTTTCATCGCTATTTTTAAACAATATGACACTAACTGTTATATATCTCTTCATTTGTTCGTTCTTATCGAATCATTGTATATAAGAACATTCTTTTACCATTTATCAGTGTACAGAGCTTGACTAATTGATAAATTTGAAAGCTATAAACGTTTGGAAACAATAAACTGAGTTGTTGGAGTCGCTTTCACGTATTCATTAACCTTGGATTTTATGTCTCCATGATAATTTATAAACATTTTCATTGATGATTAGAATATTAGCGTTGTCATCACTATTATAAAGAAGATGACACTAACTGTTATATAGTATATTTTCCTTTGGCCGTTCTTATTGAATCATAGTGTATAAAAATATTTTCTTAACGTTTATCAGTTCACATAGTTAAACTAATCAATTGATAAACTAAGTGCTAAAAACGTTTATAAACGATAAACTAAGTTTTTGGAGTCAATTTTATGTATTCGTTAAACGAGTGACGGATCCATGATTTTGATACCAGAGGCACAAATATAGTTTCATCATATGAAAGATGAAGTTTAATACATATTAATGAATTTAAGTACGATAACTGAATATACAAAAAAAATACAATTGTCCCCTTTGAGTTTTCGTGTTTTGAAAATGATCAATGATAATATTATCAGAAACTTGTAAAAATACATCTTTTACAATGAATGTTGAAATACCCCGAACAATTACGATTCTAAATTAATGAAAAATGAATTAAATTATGAGCCACAATTACCATAAACATTACGGTATTTAAAATATAGTTCCAACCCCGAATAATTACTACTTTAAGTTAGTGAAGACTAAATTAAATCATGGTCAATAATTACTATAAAGATTATGGTATAAAATATATAGTCCAAAATGGACACAAAATTAAACTCCTAAATCAATATTACATATACATATTAGCACATAAATTAAATACCACTAGTATACTCTAACAAGTATATAAATATTTATATACCATAAATAAATTATAGATACAAATATATGATTATATATACTCTTTTAAATCAAAATGTGACAAACTACTAAGGCTCTGTTCGGTATGGCTGTTTTGGCAGCATAAATGCAGCATATTTGGCAGCAGGAATGCACTCGCATAAATGCAGCATATTTGCTGGCAGGAATGTGCTGGCATAAATGCGGCTGTTTTGAAAACTGCTGTTTGGCAGTGCAGCATATATGCAGCATGTTTGGTTAAGTTAGTTATATGTAGTGCGTTTACCGTTTTTGTATTACAATTATAATTTATTATATTACACTATGTAACTTTATTTTGTTAGTAAAAAAAAATAAAAAAAATTTAAACAATAAAATTTTTATTTCTACTCCCTCCATCCTGAATTGACCGTCCTGTTTACTTTACGACACGTTTTTCCATTTCAATATTAAGCATATAAGATAAAATAATTTTATAAAACTATAATTTATAATATATAGTTTAATATGTAAGGAATCATATGCAAAACTTAAATTTTAAAATTTATTTTATCTTATATGTTAAAAATTGAAGTCAAACGACATGTCTAAATAGTAAACAGGATGATCAATTCAGGACGGAGGGAGTATTATTTAAGCAAAACTTGTAACTCCTAAACAATATATTTTTATTATCTAAATTTTATAATTCTTACAAATATAAAAACGTAAAAAAAAAGAGAAAAAGCGTTTCAAATTTTCTGATAATGTTATGTGAATTTATTTAGTGAAATTATAACTTTTAATAATATATAATATTTTTGTAACTTTGTATGTTAATAAATTTATATGCATTCATATTTCTATATACTATTTTAATATTTTAATTTATATATCAACAAGTGTGTATATTTATTCATTTTTTTAATTTTATTAATCTATGTGGTATTACAAAATCTCTTCTTTTGTCTTCTCCTTGCTTTTTTTGTCCCTTTGGCTCCCGCTGTCGTCCTCTTTTTTCTCCCTTCTTTCCCGCCTTCTGTCTTTGCCCTCTCCCGTCCCTTGTCCCCCCTTTGTCTTTTTTTTACCCTTCCTCGTCACAGTAAATTGCATTATGAAGTGAGTAAGAACGGAAGTGAAATCCCGCCAAAACGAAAAAGTATCATTTGCTGCGGCATTTTGCTGACATTTATGTTGTCATTTATGCTGACATTTATGCTGTTTTAGGCGAACGAACAGCAAACAAATAAAGGATCCAAACAGCATGCTGTATATTTATGCTGACAAAAAATGCGCATAAAATGTGAGGCGAACGCATCCTAAGTGACACATTAATATAGTCACCTATATATACATGTAACAAATGTTACAAGGTTAAAGTTGAAAAAAAAAATGAAATGAAATTCACTCCAAAAGTACTAGTCAGCCGATTACCTATATAACTAAAGAGACTGATGACATAATTGCAGTAAATAAATTACCAATATAGTACAACTGTACAGGAAGTACACCCACCCTCATGTTTCCCATGCTACTAAATTTACTTTCTCCTGCACTACTAGCACCACCTTCTTTTCTCCCCATCACAGAGTACAGTCAGTACCACTCTCCCCCTTCTCAGTCACGGTTTATTTCTTGCTCCCCCACACCAAAACCTCTTCCTCCATGCCCCATCAGACAGTGGAACGGTAATACAACAACCCCATATTCCCACGCCTTTCTTTCTTCCCTGGATGTTCTTTTCCGCCTGTCTACTCTATTCCATTCCCTTCTCCTCTCTGTTGAAGTCATCCTCGGTAGTCAGTCAAGCAAGGAGCACCGTGCTTAACACAACAACTGCTCAACTGCAACTGAAACCAACAACAGAGGGGCAGGCAACACAAAGAAAAAAGGTAGATCACCTCCTCCTTTCCCCTGTCTTCTCACGTCTTTTTCTTCTCCCTTCCAACAACATCCTTCCTTCACTTGCAAACTCATCCCACCTTTATACTCTTCCTTGCTACGTTAACAGCATTAAAGAAGAAAAAAATAGACAGCTTGAGCTCCCTCTGCTCCAGTTTCGCAAGCGGCAGAGCAGGAAGTGAACAAAGAAGGACTAACTAGCTCGGTAGACAGCAACTCCATCTCCTTGTTTCTGTTTTTTTTTCTTTTCTTATCTGGAATTTACCAATCATCCTTCTCTTTCGTTTCATTTTGGAAAAAAAACAACAGAATAATGAGCAAAACTGCTCATCCATTCTCAGTCCCAGCTACAACATCAGTAGTTAAGAGACATAGAGAAAAAAAAACGGTAACTTCAGCTCTTCTCCATCTCCTATTTTTGGTTCCTTTTTTCAGAGCATGGAAACCCACCACTTCTCCTCTCTAAGTTTACATGTTTCAAGCTTGGAAATCCACTCTTGACAGCCCTGAAACCCAGCCGAGAACTACAGAGAAATTTTTTAAATCATATTAACGTTGTAAACATATAGTGACATCGTGTCGTAACTTTTGTTTTTTGAAAAAATCATTTTATCATCGTAAACAGTTAAAAACGCTCTCATCGAAATAAAAGACGTTTAAACTTGTTTTTATTGCGTTTGAACGTCATAATTGTGACTCTACTTAGTAAATGACATTTTACACTTTTTTTACTTAAATTACAGACATTGTTACAATTTCAAAACGTCATACTGTAATCGTAGTCGAAAACGTCAATTTCGAGTAAAAAACTCTCGTTGTAGTAAAGACGTTTAACCCATTTTTATTGCGTGTGAACATTATAATTGTGACTCCACATTAGTAAACGACATTTTATGTTACTTTTGATTAAATTACAGACATCGTTACAATTTCAAAACGTCGTACTCTAATCATAGTTGAAAACGCCAATTTTTGGGAAAAAAGCTCTCGTTGTGTAAAAGTCGTTAAACCCATTCTTAATGGCTTTGAACGTTATAATTGTGACTTGACATTTATTCTGTTAAGTTATAGACGTTCTCATGTGTTTACTACCAAACGACGTTAATATGTTGAAATCAAGTCAAAACTATAGCGTTTTTGCCAAAAAAACGCTCAAAACGCGCATGTTATATATAAACGGGACGTGTCCCGTATCGTCATTTCTCTCACGCACACACTATCTCTCCTCTAAATTACCTCACCAGAATCTCTCTTCCAGCTCGTCAGATCACCCCCGGAGCCGCTGCCGGATCACCGCTGGACGTCGACCACCGCTTGAAAAATCTGCCGGTAAGTTTTTTCAAAACAAAATTCCCAAGTTGTAGATCTTGATGTGGTGAATCCGAATTTGGTGTTAGTTTTACAAACCTAATGATTTAGGCTTGATCTACAATTAAAATTCTGAAGAAAAAAAACTTGAAAACTTCATTAATGGAGTTCTGCAATTTCGCCCCTCCCGTCGACACTACTGTGCTCCGAAATTGTCAACGGTCGACATAGATTGCCCAGGTCGCCTCTGTCGTCGACACGAAAGGCGCGTTCGCCAAACCAACCGACACGAGGAGGACCAACTCGCCACAGCTGCCTACACACGCACCGTCTGGACTCACCCACGCCCGTGACACGCCTCCTGCTCGTTTCTCGTTCGTGTCGAACCTCTCCGACTCACCACGGCGTGCAAGGTGAACAGGTTGAACTCGCCCCATCGGCAGACACAAGCGGGTTGAACTCGCCTTGGCGGCGGACATGAAATGGGCAACTCGCCTCTGCAGCTGACACGAGCATCCTATTTTTGCCCCGCCTATTGAGGTGAGTTTATTTTTATTTTTTATTTTTTATAATAATCTTTTTAAATTTATTAAAGTAATTATAAATCATTACATTTTAAAATTAACAAGTGCTATAAACCAACTCACATATGTACGACAATTATAAAGTCAAGAGTTCAATAAATTGACCAGGAAGGTCAAAGTTGACAAACTCATAAGAAAGATGAGATTCTTAAATGAATTTACCATTATTGTAACTCTTGAATTATAGTCATTCCAACCTTCCTTATAATAACTTAGACTCTTCATATCAATGTTTTATAATATGATTTCTCATATATGAAGCCCATCTCTTAATACATCAATTATAACTTAAACATATCATTGTAACACTCCTTAAGTCCTATAATTCCAAATGAACCTTAAGGTTCCTTAGAACATTAGGAGTAAATAAAAATATGCTCAAGAACTCCCTTGTTGAACCGGTTTTTGTCGGTATTAAACTACTGTGGTTGACTTTGTTTATGGGGAGCATGATGCTACTCTGTACCTTTAGCATCTATGTCAAAGTGGGAAGCAAGTTGGATAGGTTTCTTAGATCTAAACTAACAAGAAAGTAAGTATAAGTTTGGGTATTAATTTGTGTCCTTGGTGTAACCAGAAATGGGAGGAAGTATTATAGGTTGATTTCTTTGTGTTTAGAGACCATAAGGTTGATTAGACTTATAATAAGCTGTAGGATCACTTAGACTAAGTAGATTAATGAAAGAACCAAGACAAGCTAAGATGTGCAAAGGTGTACATAAGGATGTAAATACATAAAATTGTTCTTGTTCCTTTTGTGGCCGATTTGTGTGAGGTTTTATGGTCTGATTTTTATGTATTTTTAGAGAAATTGAAGTTAATATAGGTTATATAAGGTTATATAATCTGTTAGTTTAAATTAATTTGGTATCGCATCATAGCTACAATTAATGTCGAGGGACGGAAATTAACCGTCGTTTAGTTTTTCGGTTGCTCATGTTTGTGTGGGTTCTGATCAGTTTTTGGGCATCAATTGATCAATTGGTTGGTTAACTTGTTGATTCTGCGCAAGCAAAAAGTGTATTGGTATTATTGTGAAATTAATGTTTACGTGAAATCTTACCCTGACTAATGATTGTTGGATTTATTGTTTGAATTTTGTGTGGTGAATTGGAATAAAGAATGAATTATATAGTTATAACTGATGTTTGGAATGAAGAATGAAATATAGTTCAAAGGAATTTACATTCTCACCCCTAATGTATTTTATACCATTACAATCTTACATAATACTCAATACATATCATTTCTCTCTTTATAATTAACTCAAAGTTAACCACCAAGAATAACTTATAATCTCTTACATTTGACAATGGTATGCTATAATTGTTTGTTCATTTATTATTACTTCTGCGTAGCTTATCTTAATTGTGATTTGTTCAACTTGTGTAGTGATGGATAAGTTTTAAGAAAGAAGTTCTCAAGAACGTGTACACACAAAAGAAGAAAGATAGAAATGTGGAGTAGCCAATGACGACTTCGTACCGTCGTGATGCGCGGTGCCGATTTTGATCCTCCACGGCACTCGTCTTTCCACCCACAACAGAGTCATGTTCAAGCCTGCATGACACTCATCATTTAAGCCACAGCAGGGCCATGCTGAGCTGCACGTCACTCATCATTTCACACACAGCAACAGCTTATCATGGACCCATCCTCGGCCCAGCCATATATGATTCTGACCCCGTCGCACACATACCAAGGAGGAGGGTGCATGGCTTCATCCTCTGCACGTAACACCCCAACCTCTAATCCTATGCTTACCGTCTAATCGTCCTGTTAATCCTACGAGTTCGCAGCGGAATTATTACTTACTTACTACGCGGGTGAAACAATGCCGCTAACCGCCCATACGGCTAGCTAGGCTACTAATACTTACAGTAACGGTCTGATGAACCTAACGTACCGAGCTACTAAATTACTTACCAAAATAACATATGCCAAATACTACTTACATCCTGGATCACCGAGTATTTAAAGTATATTCATTACAATCTTTCAAGCTTACCAAAAGAATGAGTTTCTAAAGCTACTCATCTATACCAATGCTCCTTTCCCAATATCCAAAAAGGTTACCCCATGGTACACCCGGCTAATCAAAAACTGTAGCCCTGTACTACTTAGTACACCCATCTCAAATTCATTGTTTACAATAAAAAGAAGATAGAGAAATATAACTATGTCCTCAGCATCTTCATCAATCTCGAGTACCTGCGTGTAGTAAAACGGTGCCCCAAGGGCTCAGCAAAAGCTGCATATGAGACTCCGCATATACCGCGTGCTAGCTAGGGCACCCGACTATTGACGTCACTAAACATGCCATTCATTATTCATACATACATGCTTTTCATACATCAACATCTCATACAATACATTACACAATTCAAGGCAACAATGCAGTAGTAACACAACTTACTTACCTTCACAAGGTTAGCCCAAATTTTGCATCCGGGTTAATCGGAATGCTTTACTCTTTTACTCATTACTTACTTCTTCTTGCATACAATTACTTACTTCCTCTTACTTTACTTACTCATTCTTACTTACTTACTTATACTCAAGTTAAGTCGTCGGGACCTCCGGCCTTGGGGACTACACCGTCCCACATCCGGATTTACTTGACTCACCAATCCGGGATGCTACCCCTTAAGGATTTGGGCCGCGGACCAGTTTAAGAGTCAGGAATTGGAGCCAACCTCTCGTGACTCCGCATCCTCACGCGTGGCCGAAACTATATCGGACTTCTACTCATTCCAATTTAATTACCATTTTAAGTTAGGATGGTTAGCTTGTTAGGAATAAGTTAGAAGTCCATTCATAAACATATTCGGTCACAATGCAATACCTTGTACATACACACATTCATTTCATTCATACCTTTCATGAATTATACAAGCTAAGAATTAAAGAGAATATACAACATCATACAACACTACATATTCACACGTATGCATATTAACTCCGATTCGTGCATTTATCTTATTTGGTGATCAATTAGCACACAACCACAATCAGAGTAACCAAATAGCATACGGGCATGAGGAATCCATACCGTTCACCGTTGTAGTAATTCCAAACGTCCTTCGATGTCACAGATCAAGTCCTATTACATACATACAATCGAATGATCAATTTACCTATCATCAACTTAACTCCTACTTACTATGTCCTTACATTCCTTACACTTATACTTATCTACTTACTTTTTCCTTTACTTAAGTTTCTATCTTCTTACTTAAGTTTGCATGCTTACACACATGTACATATACATGTATGTATGGGTATACCTATACATATATATATACAATTATTATTTAAATTAAATTTTTTTTTTTTTTTGTCAGGACCGGACTTGCGACCGACCCTGGCAGTCCGTCCATTCCAGTAGCTCAGGTTACGGAAATTCTTCTGGCCGACCGGACTTGCATGTCTGGTCGCAAGTCCGGTCCATTCCAGTAGGTTTCATCATCGGGGAATTTTTCTGGTCCGACCGGACTTGCATGTCCGGTCGCAAGTCCGATCGATTCCAGTAGCATTCTGACGGGAAATTTTCTGCTCGACCGGACTTGCAATCCGGTCGCAAGTCCGGTCGATTCCAGTAACATTCCCGTCTTGTAAATCTGGGCTCGACCGAACTTGCAAGTCCGGTCGCAAGTCCGGTCCGGCCCAGTATTTGCATTTTAATTTCTGTTTTCAGTCCTCTCTTTTACCCAATACTTCCCCATTGTTCCTACACTTAATCCCACATGTTTTAACACTATTTAAACCTCTTAATACACCCTATTCATTTACTAACTCCTTACACAATTTTGTACTCATTCACTCACCTAATTTCCTAAGTTTCAACTCACACTTTCACTAGTTGTTTCCTAGTTGTGTTTTGCTACAGATTTT
Source organism: Limonium bicolor (assembly GCA_023374045.1). NCBI lineage: Eukaryota > Viridiplantae > Streptophyta > Magnoliopsida > Caryophyllales > Plumbaginaceae > Limonium > Limonium bicolor. Next base: position 146,548,329 of record CM041779.1, on the reverse strand, counting down.
AGCACTAACACTCTCCATCTACAACTCCCTCTTCTACTGTCATTTCTAACACCTCTAATACTTACAACTACATAACTATCTCTCCCCATCTTCCCTCAACCTATCTATCTCAAATCTGTTACACTTACATACATCATTCACTAGTTAAAATTCACTAAGTGTTCTAATTCTAAATAATTTTGACATAACCTCCCCTATATTTTTACACTCTCACCACATATTCTAGTTCACATTCAACACTCTTTTCACCTGTTTCAACAACCAAAACTATACAAGCTCTCATATACAATACCAATACTAAAACAACACTAGAATTTCCTGCACTCAAGATACCATTCCCAATCTGTTTTTAAATGAGTTTTACACATCTTTTAAAGCTTCCAAAATACTTATATCTCCTACACATTACACTACTAATACATTACCATTTTACAATACCCATTTTCATTCTTAAAAATCTGTTACATATACAATTATATACAAGGCTACACAATGACATTCTTACCTTTTTCTTCTCTAGCTTTTCTTTCTTCTCTTCTTCCTTCACTCTTTCTCCACCGGTTTTGCTAATCCAACTTCTCTAACTCTACAACCCATTTACATATACATTTCAATACACCATTCTCATACTAAAACTAACCTTGAACATTAATCAAGTTTCATCTAGGTTTTAGGGTTTGGAAAATTTTTACCTTCCAAGAGCACAAGAGCTGTTTGGGATAGCTCAAGAACAAGGTTTCTCACACCACCACAATGCCAAAATCGGCTGGACATACAAAGACCAACCAAGGTTTAGTCTAAATTTTCGTTTTGCCATTTAGGCTAGAAAAAGATGGAGTTTTTGAAGATATTTTTACCTTAGAAGAACAAGGAGAACAAGGGCCTTCTAATGGTGTGTTGAAGCTTCAAATGGGGAATACCCTCAAAATCGAAAATGCTTGTTTTTGGATTTTGGAAAGATGAAAATGTAGCTCTTGAGGAGAGGATTACAATGGTGGTATTTTTATAATTTTTGGAAGAGGTTTGCTAGAGTAACAAGAGGAGAGAAGGTGAGTTTTGTGGGTGTTTCTATTTCCACCATGGAAACGCATGGGTGAAGGAGAAGGAAAGAGGGTGCTGTGTGGGTGTTCTCACGTGAGAGAGGGAGTGAATGGAGGAGAGAGGAAATATTTGCTTTTGATTTCTTAATGGTTTTGTCCTCTAGTGTATTAGACACAATAAAAGAAGATAAGAGAGTGTGAGGGTGAGGGCTTTAAAATCGGCTAGCACACAGACCCACTTGTGGGTTTTGAAATTTATTGCAATATTGGACACACTAGTTTGAGTTATTTATACTTCTACCCCACGACTTCTCGTTTTTGACAGTTTTCACTAATCTCTCGTTTTATTGATTTTATTGGTCCTACAGCTTCACTAATATTTATTAATGATCATTTAGTTGACCAAAACTGTTACGAGCCTACTTGACCCGCTTAAAGACACGTTTTCCCGGTTACCTCGAAAAACGTGCTTTAGGTTCGGTAATGTTTTTAAACCGTTTTAAAGGTCCGTTTTCTTCGGGATTTGTTCCCTCATAATTATTTACACTTAATTAAGCTTCTCAATTACTTATTAGCCTAATTAATCACTGTTTTTAATTACGGGGTATTTCAGCACGTGTTGATCTGGCCAGTACCATAGCTCCAGTTATGATATAGAGGGTCAGAGTAGCCACCACGTGGTGCGTGTGGGAGGCACAAAATTTTGTGGTGGTAGCTGTCATGACCACCGCGCGTGGCATATGGTGGCATAGACTTCTGCTGGGGGTAGCTATCATGACCCCCGTACCCCTCCGGTTGCTGCAGCCGTTGACATGGACATCGATGAGGAGGAGGCTAAGGAGACGGATGAGGATGAGGACCTGGACGAGGATGACCCTGATCATGAAAGCGCGACTAATGAGGAAGATGCTCTCGCTATGAAGCCCGTTCTTCCCACTTTCTGGAGGCTAAATGATGTGCCAGTACCTGGTGGTCCGCTACTGACTAGTGTCATCACCAGTTTCGGGGGGCATGTCGCCATTTACCTTTGGTCAATGACTAAGGTATGAACTCTCTCATCTTACACTTTGGCAAGTAGATTTAATTATTTCTTCATGCGTGTGTAAACGTTGTGGTAATTATCTAGGTACGGGGTGTTTTGGGATTTAAACCACGAAAGCATATAATCACGAACTAGCCGTTTAGCCTGGTTCCTTGCAAAAGGACAAGGAATATGATTATGCACTCAAGGATGGATCATCTGCTAGATGTCACATGGGGTTTCAATAACATGTCATTGATCTCGGCCTTTGTAGAGGTGGCAGCCGGACACCAACTCTTTCCACATGCACTTTGGAGAGATGATGATCACACTTCATGATGTGTGGCAGATACTAAGGATCCCTATCGTTGGTCATCCGGTTGTGGGGGATCCGTCAAACACTGAGCTTAAGGAGACGATTACTACGTTGTTAGATTTTCAAAATGGCGTTTAGTAGATGACAGGTTTCATGTGGCATACTGGTGTTGTTCAGATAGGTCCACTTATAGAGTGGTGTTCGACCGGGCAGAGGGTACCGATGAAGGAGGCGTATGGTTGGCCCTACTATGCGATCGGTACCACCATCTTTTCTAATAAGGGGCATGGACGCATAAGTCCCATACCGTTCTGGCTAGTCACTCCCATGAGCCGACCTGTGAAGCTAAAGAAGTATGCATGGGGAGCAGGTACTCTTGCATGGTTGTATCGCCAGCTGGGGATAGCATCTCGTGCTGACTGTACTAGCATTGCTGGCTGTTTGACCCTCCTCAAGGTAAGTGTTTTAATGTACAACAATGTCTAATAAAATTTCATGAATTCACATTAATAGTTGGCATAATTTTTTTTTAATTTCCATAGTGTTGGATATATGCATACTTCCCACTCTTAGACCAGTAGTTAGTGCTGATTGGCGTGATGGGGATGATAGACCGTGGGCTATGAGATGGGTCAAGTCCACCTCCCAGCAGAAAGATAAAGATTCGCTGGAGAACTACCGCAAGCATCTAGATGCTCAAACACCAAGAAATGTAAGTGGTGCAACAATTTCAATTTGTATTATTTACATTATTGTTTCTTATTGATGCTTATGTTTCCCTGTGATCCAATGTAGATTGATTGGTTGCCCTACGGTCGCGAGAAGGGTCACACTTGGTACAGGGGTACCTTCCAGTACATGAGGGTGAATGAGCCATATATGCCGGAGCGTTGTTCGTCAATTCGGGTATGTTCAGTGTATCCCACCTCCCCCTATTAGACCGAACATTAGATCCGAAAAGAGAGGGAGAAAGGGTCCCCCTATAAATGTGTGTACCCCCCCCCCATGTATAGTGTGGGACACCACACATGAGTGTGCTGCTACTGCGGGGTGCACTAAGACAAGGGCGGTGCTGCACTCATGTGATAGAGATTATCTGCATTGGTACGCCAAACACAGCCATCCAAAGATTCTAAATCCTGACATGTGCAACAACACCTTCATTCATCGGCCGGATCTTGCCCTAGTAAGTTGATCTCTGCCATTTATTTCAGTTGATTATTACATTTTGTGAATGCCAGGCTAACTTAATAATATTATGATGCAACTCATGAGTGAGGCAACTGAGATTGGTAGGCCTTACCTTCCCGGGAACCGTAGCTGAGACTGCGTTACTACCGTGAGGAGATGCTAGATGAGGAACAGAGGGCAACTACGCAGGGGATAGATGAGGCCTTCAGCACCTTATCTATATGGGATTCATAATATCACCAGTATGGCGTGCCGTAGTTTAGGGTTTTATTATGTTTTTGTTAATTTAGGATACAGTTTGGATGTTTGTTGACTTTCTACATTTATGAGACTAAACTGTTTGTAGTTATAATGAATCTTCATTTGTAAGACCTTAACTTGTGTTATGTCAGAAGTTTCATTGATTTATGTTATGTGGGATTGTTTCCTTACAAATGCATCATAGAATTGAAAGTTATGGTTCATTATCAAATTTTATAGATCCAAACATCTATCAAATGAATATCTAATAATCCAAACATCTACCAAAGATTATAAATTCAGAAAAGTATAACAACACGTTTATTCCACGTCCAAACATCTACCAAAGATTATAAAACAAGAAAAGTATAACAACATGTTTATTCCACGTCCAAACATCTACCAAAGATTATAAATCCAGAAAAGTATAACAACACGTTTATTCCACGTCCAAACATCTACCTAAGATTATAAATCCAGAAAAGTATAACAACACGCTTATTCCACATCCAAACATCTACCAAAATTATAAATCCAGAAAAGTATAACAACACGTTTATTCCACGTCCAAACATCTACCAAAGATTATAAATCCAGAAAAGTATAACAACACGTTTATTCCACGTCCAAACATCTACCAAAGATTATAAATCCATAAAGTATAACAACACGTTTATTCCACGTCCGACCCCACTTTGGTGAGTTATATCTTGATCGAGATTACTATCCTAGTAATCGTAGTTGGAATTGGCATTACTTCAATCACGGAATGCCAGAGGAGGAGCGAAGAGTCATTGAACAAGATTGATGAGGTGTTTCAACACCCTCTCCATCTGGGATTCATACTCATACATGTATGGTGGCTCTTAGTTTTTAGCTTTGCACAATGTAACAAACTTCATTAGCATTTGTTAGATATTTATTCGATTTATGTTAATGTGCGATCACTATTTGTGTTTTTATTTTAGACGATCATGGTCATTCTAACAAATGTCCTAGAATTCAAACCCAATGCATCAGAGAAATCAAAGTGAATATCGAATAATCCAAACATCTACCAAGTGGAACAAACCTAATGTTTATGTCACGAGAACTGAAATATATCCAAATGTAGAAATTCCTAACAACTTGTATTGAACACAAGGTGTGATTAATGTTGGTATGTTGTACGCTTATGAGGAGAGCAGTTTCTGCTACATTTTTTGTTTCCAAGTGTGGTCATTCTGGATGATTAATGAAATATCTAGCATAAAACAATTTAAGGTCTTTACATTTGGATATATTTTACTTCTCGTGGTAGTAACTTCGAAACAACTTGTATTGAACACAAGGTGTGATTAATGTAGGTATGTTGTACGCTGATGATAAGGAGCAGTTTCTGCTACATTTTTTGTTCCAAGTGTGGTCATTCTGGATGATTAATGAAACTTCTAGCATAAAACAATTTAAGGTCTTTACATTTGGATATATTTAAGTTCTCGTGGTAGTAACTTCAGAAACAACTTGTATTGAACACAAGGTGTGGTTAATGTTGGTATGTTGTACGCTGATGAGGAGGAGCATATTAGAGAATTGAAAGTGAATATCGAACAAACCTCATGTTTATGTCACGAGAACAGAAATATATCCAAATGTAGAAATTCCTAACAAAAGTCCTAGAATTCAAACCCCATGCATCAGAGAATTGAAAGTGAACATCTTATATTCCAAACATCTACCAAACGGAACAAACCTAATGTTTATGTCTGAAATATCCAAATGTAGAAATTCCTAACAAAAGTCCTAGAATTCAAACCCCATGCATCAGAGAATTGAAAGTGAATATCGAACAAACCTAATGTTTATGTCACGAGAACTGAAATATATCCAAATGTAGAAATTCCTAACAAAAGTCCTAAATACCCCATGCATTAGTGAATTGAAAAGTGAACATCTAATAATCCAAACATCTACCAAGCGAACAAACCTAATGTTTATGTCACGATACTGAAATATATCAAAATGTAGAAATTCCTAACAAAAGTCATAGAATTCGAACCCAATGCATCAGAGAATTGAAAGTGAATATGGAACAAACCTAATGTTTATGTCACGAGAATTGAAAGTAGGGTTCATTCCGAGCAGCAGTCATTTAAACGCTTTCTTGATCCTAAGTTACATTGTTTGTGAGGAAATGATCACGATTATTACTTCTTTTACTTAATTATATATTTTGATTTGTTAGGAGGTTTCTTAGATCCCAAAATCACTCAACTATATAACAAAATATTGGAAATACAAAATGCCACAAACGTGTCAAATAAAGACACTATATTGTTCAACTCGTGTCAAATTAAATCACTATGTTGTTCAACTAGTGACACATAAAATCACGAGTTGAGCTAGGTCTTCATTTTATTTGTCACGAGTTGAGCAATGTAGTGATTTAATTTGACACGAGTTGAACAATATAGTGATTTAATTTGACACGAGTTGAGCAAAATAGTGACTTTGTTTGACACGTTTTTTTGGCATTTTAGTAACAAAGAAATGACTGTTAAAACTGTTTCATATATCGATTTTTATTTTTTAAAAGAAAAACGGGTGCCCTAACACTATTCCGGATAGTTTGGTAAAAAAAAAATTATACCGCAGTTAGTAAAATCACTATTCATCAAGTATAAACTTCTTTAATTAAATCACAAGTGTATATCAATTAATGAAAAAAAGCTACACCCACACTTTGTTACATGTTTAAAACGTTAATATGATTTATGGTAAAAATTATGACAATTATTTGTATAAATTATGACAATTAATTGGTATAAATTATGGTACTATATTGGTCTAAATTTGTAGAAAAATTAGTATAAATTATGTGTTTAAAACTCTATATTCTTTTTTATGGTACAAAATAATTTTGAAAAAAATCTAAGAAATATTTACTTTTTTTCAATGTTGTATGATATTTTAATAATTTTTTATAATATTTTAAATATATTTTTATAGTTATCTATATTCTATAGTATTTTGTATTTTTTGTGAATTTTAGTGAATTTTTAACACTTAGGGGCATATTGTGAACTTTAAAAGTACTTTGATAACTAGTAGGGGTATTTTGTATTTTTTGCTTCTGGTCAATGACATAGTGGTATTTCATGGACTTTTGAAAAAATATAGTGGCATTTCGTGACTTCTTTTTTGAGTGGCATTTCATGAATTAGCCAAAAATATAATGGCATTTCATGAAATTTCCCTTCAAAATATGAGAGATGACGGGTGGGAAAAAATTTTCCCCAAGGTTCTTGACTTTTGCTCTAAATATAATATTGAAGTTTCAGATATGAATGCGTATATTCCCCAAGGAAGATCTAAGAGATTTGCTCGACATTGCACATATTTTCATCACTATCAGATTAAGGTGTTTCTTGCAATCATTGATCTTAGCTTCAAGAATTTAACAATCAGTTTGATGAGACAAATATGGAGTTGCTTATTTGGATGACAAGCAAAAAGGTGCTACAGTTGTCAAAGATACCAGGTTTTCAAACCTAAAAGATATTGGTCAACTTTCAATGAAGTTGGTGGAGACTTCTAAGCACCTTATATATTCAGAAGTATATAAGCTATTGAAGTTAGTGTTGGTTCTTCCAGTAGCGACGACAAGTGTTGAAAGAGGATTTTTTGCATTGACTTTTGTAAAGAGTAAACTCGTAACAACATTGAAGATCGATTTTAAATTGATTGTTTAGTTTGTAACACCCCCGTCTATTAATCCTAACTCTCACCATAATCGCTTCGCAACAGTAATTAAAAATACATTAATCACAACACTCGCAGCGGAACACTCTCACTAACTAGGCGGGTGTCACAACCATCCATCCGTCTGCTTAACCATCCATCCGCAGTGATGACGAGGTTAACACAACTCATGATAAATCCACATAACTCTAAGAACTAGTGAGCACTATCAAGATTCAATTATACATCGATCATCACTTGATGTATCTATTACAATGACATAATCCATGATTCCTCCTACACATATCGACTAGTCAAATTTAAAGCCATACCCAATCCCGCACTCCGGAGTCAATCAAGGTACACCTGCAAAATGTGGTTGCCAAAAGGCTCAGCACGAGGCTGAGTATGTTGAATATATGATCCTAATTGCCTTTAGGCCACATGAGTTAATTAGCCGTCTTGATTAGCATGCTATTCAATTTTCATGTTGTTCCAGTTTACAATATATAAAAAGACTGTAAAAGCGGAATGTAAACACGCAACCAGTTCACCACAAACAACATATTAATAACCATGCACAATAGTCGCCAGAAAATCGTAATCGCAAGTTCGTTATTCAATCGTCTGGAGCCCCGCTCCACCAACTCTCTCATCATCCTTTGGGTGTCACGTTAGATGGACAATTCCCCATTAACACCTCACCAAGTTTTAGTTATTATTGGACAGTAGTCCCATTGTCAATGATTCGAGATCATTTGACTTCCCCGACGTCTCGTGAGAAACGTCCGTGTGGCCCGAAGCCGTGTACCTACGTTAGTACCCAACGCCAACGATCTAAGATGATCATCGATTCCTCAACGAGGGCTCCATGCCTGGACTCCCCTGGTGATCACACTGCGCAACCTGCTGAACGGATGCAGACCAGGATTTCTCCATACATATATCACACCACCTCATCAACCACCATTTCTCCATAGTTAAGTGTTTTAAACTCATCATTATTAGTTGTAAGTTCATTGGAGAATACCTTTTTATTTATTGATGCCCCGTAGGGTCTTACACATACCAAGGAGAGATCTAGGTTATATTCATGTTCTGTGCCAATGCTCTAAGGTTGGTATTACCGAACCTTTCTTCCTAATTTTAAGTCTAGGTAAATTGAATATTATAGACAGTGTCGTACTTTAATGCGTTACCATCCTTGCTCGTATCGTAGTCGATTAATAATTGATATCCATAGCCAAAGGCGTTCGTGCACCGGTAATCAGACGCTAAATAATCGAGCAGATAACATTACATAAGCACATGCATTTTCAACCATATCACTTAAGCAATTAGCACACAGATGTCTGAACTCAAAGAATCCATCAGGGTTCAACCATAGAATCCAAATATACCACCGTTGTCGCTCGCGTGATATTCCCCGCGTAGGCTCTAACGCTCACAGTGCTCGTGTCTACCCACTCGTATCTTGGTATACACATTGTTCTAATATCAGTACGTATGTGCGTATTTCGTATTTACTTCTAATCTAGACCAACCCGTACTTCCAACCCGTGTCTAAGTCTTAATTGACCTCTTGTTTATCTCGATGGTCGTTAGCCTTAAGGATTTAGATTTCAGCCACTCGTTATAGTTTACGAGTGCGTATTTTTGCTACGGTAGTATTATTTACCACATGGAAATTTTGTTCACGTTTTGTTTACGTAATTATCGGTTTACATGCATACGGGAATAACCTTACGTTGTATGCATGACGTTTAAACATTCCGCTATACAAACTAATTAGCGTAGTTATATTTAGTAAGTACGGCTTATCTATACATATATATACAAACAATTACGTATATATATATAGTTGTACCTATACGTCATTGTTTATGTACTGTTCGCGTGCATGTAAAATATTACCCCACTGTAAACATTTACAATACGGTTGTCATTACATTTACGTTTCCACTCGTAGTAGCACAATCTCGTATGTGGCTTGTTATTCATACTATATCCTCATGCTAAGTTACAAGCTCACATTATAAAATTTTATAGAGTCCCTCTTATAATATATTCTTTCATACTTGATATAATGTCTCATTATATCATCCAAAACTTTATAATATATTATGTTCAAACTTTAAAATTCCCTAAACAGCCTGTATATATTGGTAACGACAATCTCTTCCCTTCATAGTTTGATTATTTATGAGATTAACCCATATATTATAAACATTACATTTCTAGTCTTATTAAATTATAACTTAAGGTTTTCAAACATTATTATATACATATAATGTGTATATAATTTCCGAGTAGCCCAATATTCTTCCGGAAATTCCTATGTCATCTCACATGGTATATTCACAAAACTACCCCATATTCCATACTTGTTATATTATTTACCTTATTAATTTATAACATAAATATCTTAACATTATAATATACATACATATGTATATTTATATTTGCGGTAATCCCTCAGCTTATTCAAGTTTGATTGTTCACTCGCATCTTTCTTTATTTACACTTTAACCCACCTTAATTCCATAAACTTACAATTTAATCCTTAAACTTTATGTTATACAATCTATTTATTTAAAATACCAAACCAGCCTCTAAATTCCCCATAAATTGCGTACAACCCCTATAAGTATCTCAAAATTCACTAGAAAAACACGCTAACAAACAGAAGGACTCACACAACGTCCTATGGATCCGAAGATCCCGCAGCAGAAGTCATAGAGACAGCTAACAGACCCGTCGGTCACATTATGCCCTAAGGAGACCTAAGGAGCGTAATCAGAAGGAATTCCTGCGCAATTTATGGGGAATTTAGAGTCCTTCTGTTGTGTTAGCGTGTTTCTAGTGAATTTGAGATATTATAGGGGTTGTACGCAATTTATGGGGAATTTAGAGGCTGGTTTGGTATTTTAAATAAATAGATTATATAACATAAGTTTAAGGATTAAATTGTAAGTTTATGGAATTAAGGTGGGTTAAGTGTAAATAAAGAAAGATGCGAGTGGGAACAATCAAACTTGAATAAGCTGAGGGATTACCCGCAAATAAATATACATATGTATGTATATATAATGTAAGATACCTTATGTTATATATTAATAAGGTAAATAATATAACAAGTGTGGAATATGGGGTAGTTTTGTGAATATACAAAACATGTGAGATGATGACATAGGAATTTCCGGAAGAATATTGGGCTACTCGGAAATTATATACACAATATATGTATATAATAATGTTTGAAACCTTAAGTTATAATTTAATAAGACTATAAATGTAATGTTTTTAATATATGGGTTAATCTCATAAATAATCAAACTATGAAGGGAAGAGATTGTCATTACCAACAATATATACAGGCTGTTTAGGGAATTTTAAAGTTTGAACATAATATATTAAAGTTTTGGATGATATAATGAGACATTATATCAAGTATGAAAAGATATATTATAAGAGGGACTCTATAAAATTTTATAATGTGAACTTGTAACTTAGCATGAGGATATAGTATGAATAACAAGCCACATACAGATTGTGCTACTACGAGTGGAAGAATCGTAAATGTAATGACAACCGTATTGTAAATGTTTATAGTGGGGTAATATTTTACATGCACGCGAACAGTACATAAACAATGACGTATAGTTACAACTATATATATACGTAATTGTTTGTAATATATATGTATAGATAAGCCGCGTACTTACGTAAATATAACTACGCTAATTAGTTTGTATGCGGAATGTTTAAACGTCATGCATACAACGTAACGTTTTCCCGTATGCATGTAAACCGATAATTACGTAAACAAAACGTGAACAAATTTCCATGTGGTAAATAATACTACCGTAACAAAAATTATGCACTCGTAAACTAAACGAGTGGGTGAAATCTAAATCCTTAAGGCTAACGACCATCGAGATAAACAAGAGGTCAATTAAGACTTAGGCACGGGTTGGAAGTACGGGTTTGGTCTAGATTAGTTAAGTAAATACGAAATACCACATACGTACTGATATTAGAACATGTGTATACCAAAGACGAGTGGGTAGACACGAGCACTGTGAGCGTTAGAGCCTACGCGGGGGTTATCACGCGAGCGACAACGGTGTGTTGTAAGGTATGTTGGATTCTATGGGTGTGACCCTGATGGATTCTTTGAGTTCAGACATCTGTGTGCTATTGCTTAAGATGATATGGTTGAAAATGCATGTGCTTATGTAATGTCATCTGCTCGATTATTTAGCGTCTGATTACCGTGCACGAACGCCTTTGGCTATGGATATCAATTATTAATCGACTACGATACGAGCAAGGATGGTAACGCATTAAAGTACGACACTGTCTATAATGTTCAATTTACCTAAGACTTAAAATTTAGGAAAAAAGGTTCGGTAATACCAACCTTAGAGCATTGGCACAGAACATGAATATAACCTAGATTCTCTCCTAGGATGTGTAAGACCCTACGGGGCATCGAATAAATCAAAGGCATTCTCCAGTGAAACTTACAACTAATAATGATGAGTCGGTTTTTTTTAAAAACTTAACTATGGAGAAAAATGGTAGTGATGATTGGTGGTTGGTGTCCGTAACTGTCTGTGTGTGTTGGGATTGTTTGGTGTGTGTGGTGTGATAATGTACGGAGAAAATCCTGGTCTGCATCCGTTTCAGCAGGTTGCGCAGTGTGATCACCAGTGGGGAGTCCAGGCATGGAGCCCCTCGTTGAGGAATTCGATGACCGTCTTAGATCGTTGGCGTTGGGTACTAACATAGGTACGGCTTCGGGCCACACGGACGTTTCTCACGAGACGTCGGGGAAGTCAAATGATCTCGAATCATTGTCAATGGGACTACTGTCCAATAATGACTAAACTTGGTGAGGTGTTAATGGGGAATTGTCCATCTAACGTGACACCCAAAGGATGATGAGAGAGTTGGTGGGAGCGGGGCTCCAGACGATTGAATAACGAACTTGCGATTACGATTTCGATCTGGCGACTATTGTGCATGGTTATTAATATGTTGTTTGTGGTGAATTACTTGGTGAATGTTGCGTGTTTACATTCTGCTTTTACAGTCTTTTCTATATACTTGTAAACTGGAACAACATGAAAATTGAATAGCATGCTAATCAAGACGGCTAATTAACTCATGTGGCCTAAAGACAATTAGGATCATATAATTCAACATACTCAGCCTCGTGCTGAGCCTTTTGGCAACCACATTTTGCAGGTGTACCTTGATTGACTCCGGAGTGCGGGATTGGGTATGGCTTTAAATTTGACTAGTCGATATGTGTAGGAGGAATCATGGATTATGTCATTGTAATAGATACGTCAAGTGATGATCGATGTATAATTGAATCTTGATAGTTGCTCACTAGTTCTTAGAGTTATGTGGATTTATCATGAGTTGTGTTAACCTCGTCATCACTGCGGATGGATGGTTAAGCAGACGGATGGATGGTTGTGACACCCGCCTAGTTAGTGAGAGTGTTCCGCTGCGAGTGTTGTGATTAATGTATTTTTAATTACTGTTGCGAAGCGATTATGGTGAGAGTTAGGATTAATAGACGGGGGTGTTACAAACTAAACAATCAATTTAAAATCGATCTTCAATGCTGTTACGAGTTTACTCTTTACAAAAGTCAATGCAAAAAATCCTCTTTCAACACTTGTCGTCGCTACTGGAAGAACCAACACTAACTTCAATAGCTTATATACTTCTGAATATATAAGGTGCTTAGAAGTCTCCACCAACTTCATTGAAAGTTGACCAATATCTTTTAGGTTTGAAAACCTGGTATCTTTGACAACTGTAGCACCTTTTTGCTTGTCATCCAAATAAGCAACTCCATATTTGTCTCATCAAACTGATTGTTAAATTCTTGAAGCTGAAGATCAATGATTGCAAGAAACACCTCAATCTGATAGTGATGAAAATATGTGCAATGTTGAGCAAATCTCTCAGATCTTCCTTGGGGAATATACGTAGCATTCATATCTGAAACTTCAATATTATATTTAGAGCAAAAGTCAAGAACCTTGGGGAAAATTTTTTCCCACCCGTCATCTCTCATATTTTGAAGGGAAATTTCATGAAATGCCATTATATTTTTGGCTAATTCATGAAATGCCACTCAAAGAAAGAAAGTCACGAAATGCCACTATATTTTTTCAAAAGTCCATGAAATACCACTATGTCATTGACCAGAAGCAAAAAATACAAAAATACCCCTACTAGTTTTCAAAGTACTTTAAAGTTCACAATATGCCCCTAAGTGTTAAAAAATTCACTAAAATTCACAAAAAATACAAAATACTATAGAATATAGATAACTATAAAAATATATTTAAAATATTATAAAAAATTATTAAAATATCATACAACATTGAAAAAAAGTAAATATTTCTTAGATTTTTTTCAAAATTATTTTGTACCATAAAAAGAATATAGAGTTTTAAACACATAATTTATACTAATTTTTCTACAAATTTAGACCAATATAGTACCATAATTTACACCAATTAATTTACACCAATTAATTATTTTACTAATTTTAAACATGTAACAAGTGGGGTGTAGCTTTTTTTCATTAATTGATATACACTTGTGATTTAATTAAAGAAGTTTATACTTGATGAATAGTGATTTTACTAACTGCAGTATAATTTTTTTTTACCAAACTATCCGGAATAGTGTTAGGGCACCCGTTTTTCTTTAAAAAAATAAAAATCAATATATGAAACGGTTTTAACAGTCATTTCTTTGTTACTAAAATGCCAAAAAAACGTATCGAACAAAGTCACTATTTTGCTCAACTCGTGTCAAATTAAATCACTATATTGTTCAACTCGTGTCAAATTAAATCACTACATTGCTCAACTCGTGACAAATAAAATGAAGACCTAGCTCAACTCGTGATTTTATGTGTCACTAGTTGAACAACATAGTGATTTAATTTGACACGAGTTGAACAATATAGTGTCTTTATTTGACACGTTTTGTGGCATTTTGTATTTCCAATATTTTGTTATATAGTTGAGTGATTTTAGGATTTAAGAAACCTCCTAACAAATCAAAATATATAATTAAGTAAAAGAAGTAATAATCGTGATCATTTCCTCACAAACAATGTAACTTAGGATCAAGAAAGCGTTTAAATGACTGCTGCTCGGAATGAACCCTACTTTCAATTCTCTGACATAAACATTAGGTTTGTTCCATATTCACTTTCAATTCTCTGATGCATTGGGCTCGAATTCTATGACTTTTGTTAGGAATTTCTACATTTTGATATATTTCAGTATCGTGACATAAACATTAGGTTTGTTCGCTTGGTAGATGTTTGGATTATTAGATGTTCACTTTTCAATTCACTAATGCATGGGGTATTTAGGACTTTTGTTAGGAATTTCTACATTTGGATATTTCAGTTCTCGTGACATAAACATTAGGTTTGTTCGATATTCACTTTCAATTCTCTGATGCATGGGGTTTGAATTCTAGGACTTTTGTTAGGAATTTCTACATTTGGACATATTTCAGACATAAACATTAGGTTTGTTCCGTTTGGTAGATTTGGAATATAAGATGTTCACTTTCAATTCTCTGATGCATGGGGTTTGAATTCTAGGACTTTTGTTAGGAATTTCTACATTTGGATATATTTCTGTTCTCGTGACATAAACATGAGGTTTGTTCGATATTCACTTTCAATTCTCTAATATGCTCTCCTCATCAGCGTACAACATACCAACATTAACCACACCTTGTGTTCAATACAAGTTGTTTCTGAAGTTACTACCACGAGAACTTAAATATATCCAAATGTAAAGACCTTAAATTGTTTTATGCTAGAAGTTTCATTAATCATCCAGAATGACCACACTTGGAACAAAAAAATGTAGCAGAAACTGCTCCTTATCATCAGCGTACAACATACCTACATTAATCACACCTTGTGTTCAATACAAGTTGTTTCTGAAGTTACTACCACGAGAAGTAAAATATATCCAAATGTAAAGACCTTAAATTGTTTTATGCTAGATATTTCATTAATCATCCAGAATGACCACACTTGGAAACAAAAAATGTAGCAAACTGCTTCTCCTCATAAGCGTACAACATACCAACATTAATCACACCTTGTGTTCAATACAAGTTGTTGGAATTTCTACATTTGGATATATTTCAGTTCTCGTGACATAAACATTAGGTTTGTTCCACTTGGTAGATGTTTGGATTATTCGATATTCACTTTGATTTCTCTGATGCATGGGTTTGAATTCTAGGACATTTGTTAAATGACCATGATCGTCTAAAATAAAAACACAAATAGTGATCGCACATTAACATAAATCGAATAAATATCTAACAAATGCTAATGAAGTTTGTTACATTGTGCAAAGCTAAAAACTAAGAGCCACCATACATGTATGAGTATGAATCCCAGATGGAGAGGGTGTTGAAACACCTCATCAATCTCTTGTTCAATGACTCTTCGCTCCTCCTCTGGCATTCCGTGATTGAAGTAATGCCAATTCCAACTACGATTACTAGGATAGTAATCTCGATCAAGATATAACTCACCAAAGTGGGGTTCGGACGTGGAATAAACGTGTTGTTATACTTTATGGATTTATAATCTTTGGTAGATGTTTGGACGTGGAATAAACGTGTTGTTATACTTTTCAGGATTTATAATCTTTGGTAGATGTTTGGACGTGGAATAAACGTGTTGTTATACTTTTCTGGATTTATAATTTTGGTAGATGTTTGGACGTGGAATAAGCGTGTTGTTATACTTTTCTGGATTTATAATCTTAGGTAGATGTTTGGACGTGGAATAAACGTGTTGTTATACTTTTCTGGATTTATAATCTTTGGTAGATGTTTGGACGTGGAATAAAATGTTGTTATACTTTTCTTGTTTTATAATCTTTGGTGGATGTTTGGACGTGGAATAAACTTGTTGTTATACTTTTCTGAATTTATAATCTTTGGTAGATGTTTGGATTATTAGATATTCATTTGATAGATGTTTGGATCTATAAAATTTGATAATGAACCATAACTTTCAATTCTATGATGCATTTGTAAGGAAACAATCCCACATAACATAAATCAATGAAACTTCTAACATAACACAAGTTAAGGTCTTACAAATGAAGATTCATTATAACTACAAACAGTTTAGTCTCATAAATGTAGAAAGTCAACAAACATCCAAATTGTATCCTAAATTAACAAAAAACATAATAAAACCCTAAACTACAGCACACCATACTGGTGATATTATGAATCCCATATAGATAAGGTGTTGAAGGCCTCATCTATCCCCTGCGTAGTTGCCCTCTGTTCCTCCTCTAGCATCTCCTCACGGTAGTAGTAACGCAGTCCCAGCTACGGTTCCCGGGAAGGTAAGGCCTACCAATCTCAGTTGCCCCACTCATGAGTTGCATCATAATATTATTAAGTTAGCCTGGCATTCACAAAATGTAATAATCAACTGAAATTATAAAAGGTAGAGATCAACTTACTAGGGCAGGATCCAGCCGATGAATGAAGGTGTTGTTGCACATGTCAGGATTTAGAATCTTTGGATGGCTGTGTTTGGCGTACCAATGCAGATAATCTCTGTCACATGAGTGCAGCACCGCCCTTGTCTTAGTGCACCCCGCAGTAGCAGCACACTCACGTGTGGTGTCCCACACTATACAGGGGGGGGGTACACACATTTATAGGGGGACCCTTTCTCCCTCTCTTTTCGGATCTAATGTTCGGTCTAATAGGGGGAGGTGGGATACACTGAACATACCCGAATTGACGGAGACAACGCTCCGGCATATATGGCTCATTCACCCTCATGTACTGGAAGGTACCCCTGTACCAAGTGTGACCCTTCTCGCGACCGTAGGGCAACCAATCAATCTACATTGGATCATAGGGAAACATAAGCATCAATAAGAAACAATAATGTAAATAATACAAATTGAAATTGTTGCACCACTTACATTTCTTGGTGTTTGAGCATCTAGATGCTTGCGGTAGTTCTCCAGCGAATCTTTATCTTTCTGCTGGGAGGTGGACTTGACCCATCTCATAGCCCACGGTCTATCATCCCATCACGCCAATCAGCACTAACTACTGGTCTAAGAGTGGGGAAGTATGCATATATCCAACACTATGGAAATTAAAATAAATAAATTATGCCAACTATTAATGTGAATTCATGAAAATTTATTAGACATTGTTGTACATTAAAACACTTACCTCGAGGAGGGTCAAACAGCCAGCAATGCTACTACAGTCAGCACGAGATGCTATCCCCAGCTGGCGATACAACCATGCAAGAGTACCTGCTCCCCATGCATACTTCTTTAGCTTCACAGGTCGGCTCATGGGAGTGACTAGCCAGAACGGTATGGGACTTATGCGTCCATGCCCCTTATTAGAAAAGATGGTGGTACCGATCGCATAGTAGGGCCAACCATACGCCTCCTTCATCGGTACCCTCTGCCCGGTCGAACACCACTCTATAAGTGGACCTATCTGAACAACACCAGTATGCCACATGAAACCTGTC
This sequence comes from Limonium bicolor, assembly GCA_023374045.1. Lineage (NCBI taxonomy): Eukaryota > Viridiplantae > Streptophyta > Magnoliopsida > Caryophyllales > Plumbaginaceae > Limonium > Limonium bicolor. The sequence continues at coordinate 146,530,192 of CM041779.1, read as the reverse complement.
ATCTACTAAACCATTTTGAAAATCTAACAACGTAGTTATCGTCTCCTTAAGCTCAGTGTTTGACGGATCCCCCACAACCGGATGACCAACGATAGGGATCCTTAGTATCTGCCACACATCATGAAGTGTGATCGTCATCTCTCCAAAGTGCATGTGGAAAGAGTTGGTGTCCGGCTGCCACCTCTACACAAAGGCCGAGATCAATGACATGTTATTGAAACCCCATGTGACATCTAGCAGATGATCCATCCTTGAGTGCATAATCATATTCCTTGTCCTTTTGCAAGGAACCAGGCTAAACGGCTAGTTCGTGATTATATGCTTTCGTGGTTAAAATCCCAAAACACCCCGTACCTAGATAATTACAACATTTACACACGCATGAAGAAATAATTAAATCTACTTGCCAAAGTGTAAGATGAGAGTATGTACCTTAGTCATTGACAAAAGGTAAATGGCGACATGCCCCCCGAAACTGGTGATGACACTAGTCAGTAGCGGACCACCAGGTACTGGCACATCATTTAGCCTCCAGAAAGTGGGAAGAATGGGCTTTATAGCGAGAGCATCTTCCTCATTAGTCGCTTTCATGATCAGGGTCATCCTCGTCCAGGTCCTCATCCTCATCCGTCTCCTTAGCCTCCTCCTCATCGATGTCCATGTCAACGGCTGCAGCAACCGGAGGGGTACGGGGGTCATGATAGCTACCCCAGCAGAAGTCTATGCCACCATATGCCACGCGGGTGGTCATGACAGCTACCACCAGCAAATTTGTGCCTCCACACGCACCACGTGGTGGCTACTCTGACCCTCTATATCATAACTGGAGCTATGGTACTCGGCCAGATCAACCACCTGCAGAGGATGAAGCCACATGCACCCTCCTCCTTGGTATGTGTGCGACTGGGTCAGAATCATATAATGGCTGGGCCGAGGATGGGTCCATGATAAGTTGTTGCTGTGTGTGAAATGATGAGTGACGTGGCAGCTCAGCATGGCCCTGTGGCTTAAATGACGAGTGTCGTGCAGGCTTAACATGACTCTGCTGTGGGTGGAAAGACGAGTGCCGTGGAGGATCAAATCCGGCACCGCGCTCACGACGGTACGAAGTCGTCATTGGCTGCTCCACATTTCTATCTTTCTTTTTTTGGTGTACACGTTCTTGAGAGCTTTCTTAAACTTATCCATCACTACACAAGTTGAACAAATCACAATTAAGATAAGCTACGCAAGTAAGTAATAATAAATGAACATAACAGTTATAGCATACCACTGTCAAATGTAAGAGACTTATAAGTTATTCTTGGTGGTTAACTTTGAGTTATAATTATAAAGAGAGAAATGATATGTATATTGAGTATTATGTAAGATTGTAATGGTATAAAATAAATTAGGGGTGAGAATGTAAATTCCTTTGAACTATATAATTCATTCTTCATTCCAATACATCAATTATAACTATATAATTCATTCTTTATTCCAATTCACCACACAACATTCAAAAATAAATCCAACAATCATTAGTCAGGGTAAGATTTCACAGTAAACATTAATTTCACAATAAATACCAATACACTTTTTGCTTGCGCAGAATCAGCAAGTTAACCAACCAATTGATGCCCAAAAACTGATCAGAACCCACACATACATGAGCAACAGAAAACTAAAACGGTTAATTTCCGTCCCTCGACAATTAATTGTAGCTAAGTTGCGATACCAAATTAATTTAAACTAACAGATAATATAACCTATATAACCAATATTAACTTCAATTATCTCTAAAAATACACAAAAATTAGACCATAAAACCTCACAAAATCGGCCACAACAAGGAACAAAGAACAATTTTATGTATTTACATCCTTATGTACACCTTTGCACATCTTAGCTTGTCTTGGTTCTTTCATTAAATCTACTTAGTCTAAGTGTTCCTACAGCTTATTATAAGTCTAATCAACCTTAATGGTCTCTAAAACACAAAGAAATCAACCTATAAAACTTCCTCCCATTTCCGGTTACACCAAGGACACAAATTAATACCCAAACTTATACTTAACTTATCTTGTTAGTTTAGATCTAAGAAACCTATCCAACTTGCTTCCCACTTTGACATAGATGCTAAAGGTACAGAGTAGCATCATGCTCCCCATAAAACAAGTCAACCACAGTAGCTTAATACCGACACAAAAACCGGTTCAACAAGGGAGTTCTTGAGCATATTTTTATTTACTCCTAACTTGTTCTAAGGAACCTTAAGGTTCATTTGGAATTATAAGGACTTATGGAGTGTTACAATTATATGTTTAAGTTATAATTGATGTATTAAGAGATGGGTTTCATATATGAAGAAATCATATTATAAAACATTAGATATGAAGAGTCTAAGTTATTATAAGGAAGTTGAAATGACTATAATTCAAGAGTACAATAATGGTAAATTAAGAATCTCATTTCTTATGAGTTTGTCAACTTTGACCTTCCTGGTCAATTTATTGTAACTCTTGACTTTATAATTGTCGTACATATGTGAGTTGGTTTATTAGTACTTGTTAATTTTAAAATGTAATGATTTATAATTAATTAATAAATTTAAAAAGATTTATTAAAAAATAAAAAATAAAAATAAACTCACCTCAATAGGCGGGGCAAAACTAGGCTGCTTGTGTCAGCGCTGTAGAGGCGAGTTGCCCCATTTCATGTCCGCCGCCAAGGCGAGTTCAACCCGCTTGTGTCTGCCGATGGGGCGAGTTCATCCTGTTCACCTTGCACGCCGTGGTGAGTCGGAGAGGTTCGACACGAACCGAGAAACGAGCAGGAGGAGTGTCACGGGCGGGGTGAGTCCAGCGGTGTAGGCAGCTGTGGCGAGTTGGCGCTCCTCGTGTCGGTTGGTTGGGTGAACCGCGCCAGTTCGTGTCGACGACAGAGGCGACCTGGGCAATCTCATGTCGACCGTGACAATTTTCAGAGCACAGTAGTGTCGACGGAAGGGGCGAATTGCAGAACTCCGTTAATGAAGTTTTCAAGTTTTTTTCTTCATAATTTTAATTGTAGATCTAGCCTAAATCATTTAGTGTTTGTAAAAACTAACACCAAATTCGGATTCACCACATCAAGATCTACAACTTGGGAATTTTGTTTTTGAAAAACTTACCGGAAGATTTTTCAAGCGGTGGTCGACGTCCGGCGGTGGTCCGGCAGCGGCTCCGGGGGTGATCTGACGCGCTGGAAGAGAGGATTCTGGTGAGGTAATTTAGAGGAGAGATAGTGTGTGCGTGAGAAATGAAGATACGGGACACGTCCCGTTTATATATAACATGCGCGTTTTTGAGCGTTTTTTGGCAAAAACGCTAGTTTTGACTGATTTCAACATATTAACGTCGTTTGGTAGTAAACCACATGAGAACGTCTATAACTTAACAGATAAATGTCAAGTCACAATTATAACGTTCAAACGCATTAAGAATGGGTTTAACGACTTTTACTACAACGAGAGCGTTGTACGCAATTTATAAAACTTTAGGAGTTAATGTGTAAATAACCGAAAGTTAGGGGTGCCGAATGAATTTGAGATGCTTATAGGGGTTGTACGCAATTTATGGGGAATTTAGAGGCTGGTTTGGTATTTTAAATAAATAGATTGTATAACATAAAGTTTAAGGATTAAATTGTAAGTTTATGGAATTAAGGTGGGTTAAAGTGTAAATAAAGAAAGATGTGAGTGAACAATCAAACTTGAATAAGCTGAGGGATTACCCGCAAACATAAATATACATATGTATGTATATTATAATGTTAAGATACCTTATGTTATAAATTAATAAGGAAAATAATATAACAAGTATGGAATATGGGGTAGTTTTATGAATATACAAAACATGTGAGATGACATAGGAATTTCCGGAAGAATATTGGGCTACTCGGAAATTATATACACATTATATGTATATAATAATGTTTGAAAACCTTAAGTTATAATTTAATAAGACTAGAAATGTAATGTTTATAATATATGGGTTAATCTCATAAATAATCAAACTATGAAGGGAAGAGATTGTCATTACCAACAATATATACAGGCTGTTTAGGGAATTTTAAAGTTTGAACATAATATATTATAAAGTTTTGGATGATATAATGAGACATTATATCAAGTATGAAAGAATATATATAAGAGGGACTCTATAAAATTTTACAATGTGAACTTGTAACTTAGCATGAGGATATAGTATGAATAACAAGCCACATACGAGATTGTGCTACTACGAGTGGAATCGTAAATGTAATGACAACCGTATTGTAAATGTTTACAGTGGGGTAATATTTTACATGCACGCGAACAGTACATAAACAATTATGTATAGTTACAACTATAATATATACGTAATTGTTTGTATATATATGTATAGATAAGCCGCGTACTTACGTAAATATAACTACGCTAATTAGTTTGTATAGCGGAATGTTTAAACGTCATGCATACAACGTAACGTTATTCCTGTATGCATGTAAACCGATAATTACGTAAACAAAACGTGAACAAAATTTCCATGTGGTAAATAATACTACCGTAGCAAAAATTACACACTCGTAAACTATAACGAGTGGGTGAAATCTAAATCCTTAAGGCTAACGACCATCGAGATAAACAAGAGGTCAATTAAGACTTAGGCACGGGTTGGAAGTACGGGTTAGTCTAGATTAGTTAAGTAAATACGAAATACACACATATGTACTGATATTAGAACAATGTGTATACCAAAGATACGAGTGGGTAGACACGAGCACTGTGAGCGTTAGAGCCTACGCGGGGGTTATCACGCGAGCGACAACGGTGTAAGGTATGTTGGATTCTATGGTGTGAACCCTGATGGATTCTTTGAGTTCAGACATCTGTGTGCTAATTGCTTAAGATGATATGGTTGAAAATGCATGTGCTTATGTAATGTTATCTGCTCGATTATTTAGCGTCTGATTACCGGTGCACGAACGCCTTTGGTCATGGATATCAATTATTAATCGACTACGATACGAGCAAGGATGGTAACGCATTAAAGTACGACACTGTCTATAATGTTCAATTTACCTAAGACTTAAAATTTAGGAAGAAAGGTTCGGTAATACCAACCTTAGAGCATTGGCACAGAACATGAATATAACCTAGATCTCTCCTAGGTATGTGTAAGACCCTACGGGGCATCGAATAAATAAAAAGGCATTCTCCAGTGAACTTACAACTAATAATGATGAGTCGGTTAAAACACTTAACTATGGAGAAAATGGTAGTTGATGAGGTGGTGTGATATATGTACGGAGAAATCCTGGTCTGCATCCGTTTCAGCAGGTTGCGCAGTGTGATCACCAGTGGGGAGTCCAGGCCCGGAGCCCCTCGTTGAGGAATTCGATGATCGTCTTAGATCGTTGGCGTTGGGTACTAACATAGGTACACGGCTTTGGGCCACACGGACGTTTCTCACGAGACGTCAGGGAAGTCAAATGATCTCGAATCATTGTCAATGGGACTACTGTCCAATAATAACTAAAACTTGGTGAGGTGTTAATGGGGAATTGTCCATCTAACGTGACACCCAAAGGATGATGAGAGAGTTGGTGGGAGCGGGGCTCCAGGCGATTGAATAACGAACTTGCGATTACGATTTCGATCTGGCGACTATTGTGCATGGTTATTAATATGTTGTTTGTGGTAAATTACTTGGTGAACTGTTGCGTGTTTACATTCTGCGTTTACTGTCTTTTCTATATACTTGTAAACTGGAACAACATGAAAATTGAATAGCATGCTAATCAAGACGGCTAATTAACTCATGTGGCCTAAAGACAATTAGGATCATATAATTCAACATACTCAGCCTCGTGCTGAGCCTTTTGGCAACCACATTTTGCAGGTGTACCTTGATTGACGCCGGAGTGCGGGATTGGGTATGGCTTTAAATTTGACTAGTCGATATGTGTAGGAGGAATCATGGATTATGTCATTGTAATAGATACGTCAAGTGATGATCGATGTATAATTGAATCTTGATAGTTGCTCACTAGTTCTTAGAGTTATGTGGATTTATCATGAGTTGTGTTAACCTCGTCATCACTGCGGATGGATGGTTAAGCAGACAGATGGATGGTTGTGACACCCGCCTAGTTAGTGAGAGTGTTCCGCTGCGAGTGTTGTGATTAATGTATTTTTAATTACTGTTGCGAAGCGATTATGGTGAGAGTTAGGATTAATAGACGGGGGTGTTACAAACTAAACAATCAATTTAAAATTGACCTTCAATGCTGTTACGAGTTCACTCTTTACAAAAGTCAATGCAAAAAATCCTCTTTCAACACTTGTCGTCGCTACTGGAAGAACCAACACTAACTTCAATAGCTTATATACTTCTGAATATATAAGGTGCTTAGAAGTCTCCACCAACTTCATTGAAAGTTGACCATATTTTAGGTTTGAAAACCTGGTATCTTTGACAACTGTAGCACCTTTTTGCTTGTCATCCAAATAAGCAACTCCATATTTGTCTCATCAAACTGATTGTTAAATTCTTGAAGCTGAAGATCAATGATTGCAAGAATCACCTCAATCTGATAGTGATGAAAATATGTGCAATGTTGAGCAAATCTCTCAGATCTTCCTTGGGAATATACGAGTATTCATATCTGAAACTTCAATATTATATTTAGAGCAAAAGTCAAGAACCTTGGGGAAAATTTTTTCCCACCCGTCATCTCTCATATTTTGAAGGGAAATTTCATGAAATGCCATTATATTTTTGGCTAATTCATGAAATGCCACTCAAAAAAGAAGTCACGAAATGCCACTATATTTTTTCAAAAGTCCATGAAATACCACTATGTCATTGACCAGAAGCAAAAAATACAAAAATACCCCTACTAGTTTCAAAGTACTTTTAAAGTTCACAATATGCCCCTAAGTGTTAAAAAATTCACTAAAATTCACAAAAATACAAAATACTATAGAATATAGATAACTATAAAAATATATTTAAAATATTATAAAAAGTTATTAAAATATCATACAACATTGAAAAAAAGTAAATATTTCTTAGATTTTTTTCAAAATTATTTTGTACCATAAAAAAGAATATAGAGTTTTAAACACATAATTTATACTAATTTTTCTACAAATTTAGACCAAAATAGTACCATAATTTACACCAATTAATTTACACCAATTAATTTATACTAATTTTAAACATGTAACAAGTGTGGGTGTAGCTTTTTTTCATTAATTGATATACACTTGTGATTTAATTAAAGAAGTTTATACTTGATGAATAGTGATTTTACTAACTGCAGTATATATTTTTTTTACCAAACTATCCTGAATAGTGTTAGGGCACCCGTTTTTCTTTAAAAAAAATCAAAATCAATATATGAAACGGTTTTAACAGTCATTTCTTTGTTACTAAAATGCCAAAAAAACGTATCGAACAAAGTCACTATTTTGCTCAACTCGTGTCAAATTAAATCACTATATTGTTCAACTCGTGTCAAATTAAATCACTACATTGCTCAACTCGTGACAAATAAAATGAAGACCTAGCTCAACTCGTGATTTGATGTGTCACTAGTTGAACAACATAGTGATTTAATTTGACACGAGTTGAACAATATAGAGTCTTTATTTGACACGTTTTGTGGCATTTTGTATTTCCAATATTTTGTTATATAGTTGAGTGATTTTAGGATTTAAGAAACCTCCTAACAAATCAAAATATATAATTAAGTAAAAGAAGTAATAATCGTGATCATTTCCTCACAAACAATGTAACTTAGGATCAAGAAAGCGTTTAAATGACTGCTGCTCGGAATGAACCCTACTTTCAATTCTCGTGACATAAACATTAGGTTTGTTCCATATTCACTTTCAATACTCTGATGCATTGGGCTCGAGATGGTCTGTCGTGACCAGTCTCTTTATTTTTTTCCTCCAAAGCGTGCGCATGAATAGCATAGTACTGGTGCACTGGTCAAAACAAGAAAGGAGTGGAGTAGCATATGCCGATGGTCAAATGGCGGAACATGTGCACAGAGCAAAAACGAATTTCATGGTGCACTGATAATAACCTCCCGCTTGCGCACGAACAGCAGTGTGTTCTCCCTTTTTTTTTTTTGAAGTTACTTAGTAGTTTCATAAATGTAGAGGGGTAAATTGCTATTGAATACGAATACAGCTCAACCGGTTAAGGCACTCTGTAGTGATACCAACGGTTCCGGTTCAAATCCCGGCAGGAGCACATCTTGCTCTATATTTTTTTGTAAGTACATACACACATGCGACTATGTTATTATGCCACGTTATAAATTTTGTAACTTTATGTATATGTATATACCTATACGTATATATATGTGTGTGTGACGGTATTAATATGTCATGTTGTTACGTATATGTAACATTGGTCGTATATATATACGTGTTTGTTTGAGTATATATATATATATATACATGCGCGACTATGTTCACATTTCCGGTTTAGAAATGTGCATTCATACGAGCTTATATTTGCGTAAAACGTACCGGTATGTATATGCGGTATAAATATCCGTTTCGATCCATATTTTAAATACCATAAGATTTAAGGTGATTGTTGCACATAATTTAATTTAGACTTCACTCATTTGAAATAATAATAATAATACTTATTCGGGGTATTTCATAAAAAGGTGTAGAAAATTAAGGGGTGAGTACTTGATTAGTGGGATAGATAGTTAGTGGCTATTAATGTATATTTTGCAAGATGTTAATAAAAAAAATGGCTTAAAAAAATTAGTCATGAGTGATGCAAACCGAGAGGGTAATTGTTTATGTATGTGCTATTTAAATCCTACACGTACGTAGAAAAAAATGACTAAATAGTTTATTTGGGAGACTAAGTACTAATGGCTTAATTAAGGCTATCTCATAAGTGATTAAGGAAAAAATGATTAAATAGTATTATTACAAATTCTGTAGAAAACCGTGGGTAATATGTGGGTTTGAGACATTTTAATGCCATTTGAAGATTTAGATTATATTATGAGTGAGGGTATGTATTTAGGAGATTTAATTATGGTTATTTAAGGCTTTAAATGTTAATCATTAAACTTTTGGGGTGAAATTATAATTTTGGAAATGATTGGTGTAAAGGGGTGAATTTAAGGGAAATATTCACCTAGGGGCTCTTGTTATGATTATGGATGAATTTAAGTGTAAACTAAATTAAACATAAGGTTAATATAGAATTCAAATAAATTATAAACGCTATAAATACCATTTATAAACAAAAAGATTTGTTATTGTGGTCAACGTGTAATTGAGAATATAATAGGGGTGTTTACCGTAAATAATAAAAGTTATGGGTCAAAGGGAGTGTTGGAGTGGTCAACCTTGACCATAGGTGAGGTTTGACCAAGATTACTTGATGAGATTATTTAGTTGGAAATTTAATGAAGTATTAAGTTAAAATGTAAGCTTATAAAAGTATTTGGGTTGTTTTTGTGATTTCTAAAAATTAGTGGGTTGTAATGGAATTATAAGAGCCTTAGGGGCTGCTTTGGGATTTTAGAGATATTTTAGGTTAACTTTGGTGATTAGATAAATTAAATAGTATAATATATAATTCAAATGTCATAATGTAACATTTATAAAACTTTAGGAGTTAATGTGTAAATAACCGAAAGTTAGGGGTGCCGAATGAATTTGAGATACTTATAGGGGTTGTACGCAATTTATGGGGAATTTAGAGGCTGGTTTGGTATTTTAAATAAATAGATTGTATAACATAAAGTTTAAGGATTAAATTGTAAGTTTATGGAATTAAGGTGGGTTAAAGTGTAAAAAAGAAGATGTGAGTGAACAATCAAACTTGAATAAGCTGAGGGATTACATTCCGCAAACATAAATATATATGTATGTATATATAATGTTAAGATACCTTATGTTATAAATTAATAAGGAAAAATATAACAAGTATGGAATATGGGGTAGTTTTATGAATATACAAAACATGTGAGATGACATAGGAATTTCCGGAAGAATATTGGGCTACTCGGAAATTATATACACATTATATGTATATAATAATGTTTGAAAACCTTAAGTTATAATTTAATAAGACTAGAAATGTAATGTTATAATATATGGGTTAATCTCATAAATAATCAAACTATGAAGGGAAGAGATTGTCATTACCAACAATATATACAGGCTGTTTAGGGAATTTTAAAGTTTGAACATAATATATTATAAAGTTTGGATGATATAATGAGACATTATATCAAGTATGAAAGAATATATTATAAGAGGGACTCTATAAAATTTTATAATGTGAACTTGTAACTTAGCATGAGGATATAGTATGAATAACAAGCCACATACGAGATTGTGCTACTACGAGTGGAAAACGTAATGTAATGACAACCGTATAGTAAATGTTTACAGTGGGGTATATTTTCATGCACCGAACAGTACATAAACAATATATAGTTACAACTATAATATATACGTAATTGTTGTATATATATGTATAGATAAGCCGTACTTACGTAAATATAACTACGCTAATTAGTTTGTATAGCGGAATGTTTAAACGTCATGCATACAACGTAACGTTATTCTGTATGCATGTAAACCGATAATTACGTAAACAAAACGTGAAAAAATTTCATGTGGTAAATAATACTACCGTAGCAAAAATTACACTCGTAAACTATAACGAGTGGGTGAAATCTAAATCCTTAAGGCTAACGACCATCGAGATAAAAAGAGGTCAATTAAGACTTAGGCACGGGTTGGAAGTACGGGTTGTCTAGATTAGTTAATAAATACGAATACACACATGTACTGATATTAGAACAATGTGTATACCAAAGATACGAGTGGGTAGACACGAGCACTGTGAGCGTTAGAGCCTACGCGGGGTTATCACGCGAGCGACAACGTGTAAGGTATGTTGGATTCTATGGTTGAACCCTGATGGATTCTTTGAGTTCAGACATCTGTGTGCTAATTGCTTAAGATGATATGGTTGAAAATGCATGTGCTTATGTAATGTTATCTGCTCGATTATTTAGCGTCTGATTACTGCACGAACGCCTTTGGTATGGATATCAATTATTAATCGACTACGATACGAGCAAGGATGGTAACGCATTAAAGTACGACACTGTCTATAATGTTCAATTTACCTAAGACTTAAAATTTAGGAAGAAAGGTTCGGTAATACCAACCTTAGAGCATTGGCACAGAACATGAATATAACCTAGATCTCTCCTAGGTATGTGTAAGACCCTACGGGGCATCGAATAAATAAAAAGGCATTCTCCAGTGAACTTACAACTAATAATGATGAGTCGGTTAAAACACTTAACTATGGAGAAAATGGTAGTTGATGAGGTGGTGTGATATATGTACGGAGAAATCCTGGTCTGCATCCGTTTCAGCAGGTTGCGCAGTGTGATCACCAGTGGGGAGTCCAGGCATGGAGCCCCTCGTTGAGGAATTCGATGACCGTCTTAGATCGTTGGCGTTGGGTACTAACATAGGTACACGGCTTCGGGCCACACGGACGTTTCTCACGAGACGTCGGGGAAGTCAAATGATCTCGAATCATTGTCAATGGGACTACTGTCCAATAATGACTAAACTTGGTGAGGTGTTAATGGGGAATTGTCCATCTAACGTGACACCCAAAGGATGATGAGAGAGTTGGTGGGAGCGGGGCTCCAGACGATTGAATAACGAACTTGCGATTACGATTTCGATCTGGCGACTATTGTGCATGGTTATTAATATGTTGTTTGTGGTGAATTACTTGGTGAACTGTTGCGTGTTTACATTCTGCTTTTACAGTCTTTTCTATATACTTGTAAACTGGAACAACATGAAAATTGAATAGCATGCTAATCAAGACGGCTAATTAACTCATGTGGCCTAAAGACAATTAGGATCATATAATTCAACATACTCAGCCTCGTGCTGAGCCTTTTGGCAACCACATTTTGCAGGTGTACCTTGATTGACGCCGGAGTGCGGGATTGGGTATGGCTTTAAATTTGACTAGTCGATATGTGTAGGAGGAATCATGGATTATGTCATTGTAATAGATACGTCAAGTGATGATCGATGTATAATTGAATCTTGATAGTTGCTCACTAGTTCTTAGAGTTATGTGGATTTATCATGAGTTGTGTTAACCTCGTCATCACTGCGGATGGATTAAGCAGACGATGGATGGTTGTGACACCCGCCTAGTTAGTGAGAGTGTTCCGCTGCGAGTGTTGTGATTAATGTATTTTTAATTACTGTTGCGAAGCGATTATGGTGAGAGTTAGGATTAATAGACGGGGGTGTTACAAACTAAACAATCAATTTAAAATCGATCTTCAATGCTGTTACGAGTTTACTCTTTACAAAAGTCAATGCAAAAAATCCTCTTTCAACACTTGTCGTCGCTACTGGAAGAACCAACACTAACTTCAATAGCTTATATACTTCTGAATATATAAGGTGCTTAGAAGTCTCCACCAACTTCATTGAAAGTTGACCAATATCTTTTAGGTTTGAAAACCTGGTATCTTTGACAACTGTAGCACCTTTTTGCTTGTCATCCAAATAAGCAACTCCATATTTGTCTCATCAAACTGATTGTTAAATTCTTGAAGCTGAAGATCAATGATTGCAAGAAACACCTCAATCTGATAGTGATGAAAATATGTGCAATGTTGAGCAAATCTCTCAGATCTTCCTTGGGAAATATACGTAGTATTCATATCTGAAACTTCAATATTATATTTAGAGCAAAAGTCAAGAACCTTGGGGAAAATTTTTTCCCACCCGTCATCTCTCATATTTTGAAGGGAAATTTCATGAAATGCCATTATATTTTTGGCTAATTCATGAAATGCCACTCAAAAAAAAAGTCACGAAATGCCACTATATTTTTTCAAAATTCCATGAAATACCACTATGTCATTGACCAGAAGCAAAAAATACAAAAATACCCCTACTAGTTTTCAAAGTACTTTTAAAGTTCACAATATGCCCCTAAGTGTTAAAAAATTCACTAAAATTCACAAAAAATACAAAATACTATAGAATATAGATAACTATAAAAATAATTTAAAATATTATAAAAAATTATTAAAATATCATACAACATTGAAAAAAAGTAAATATTTCTTAGATTTTTTTCAAAATTATTTTGTACCATAAAAAAGAATATAGAGTTTTAAACACATAATTTATACTAATTTTTCTACAAATTTAGACCAATATAGTACCATAATTTACACCAATTAATTTATACTAATTTTAAACATGTAACAAAGTGTGGGTGTAGCTTTTTTTCATTAATTGATATACACTTGTGATTTAATTAAAGAAGTTTATACTTGATGAATAGTGATTTTACTAACTGCAGTATAATTTTTTTTTACCAAACTATCCGGAATAGTGTTAGGGCACCCGTTTTTCTTTAAAAAAATAAAAATCAATATATGAAACGGTTTTAACAGTCATTTCTTTGTTACTAAAATGCCAAAAAAACGTATCGAACAAAGTCACTATTTTGCTCAACTCGTGTCAAATTAAATCACTATATTGTTCAACTCGTGTCAAATTAAATCACTACATTGCTCAACTCGTGACAAATAAAATGAAGACCTAGCTCAACTCGTGATTTGATGTGTCACTAGTTGAACAACATAGTGATTTAATTTGACACGAGTTGAACAATATAGTGTCTTTATTTGACACGTTTTGTGGCATTTTGTATTTCCAATATTTTGTTATATAGTTGAGTGATTTTAGGATTTAAGAAACCTCCTAACAAATCAAAATATATAATTAAGTAAAAGAAGTAATAATCGTGATCATTTCCTCACAAACAATGTAACTTAGGATCAAGAAAGCGTTTAAATGACTGCTGCTCGGAATGAACCCTACTTTCAATTCTCGTGACATAAACATTAGGTTTGTTCCATATTCACTTTCAATACTCTGATGCATTGGGCTCGAATTCTATGACTTTTGTTAGGAATTTCTACATTTTGATATATTTCAGTATCGTGACATAAACATTAGGTTTGTTCGCTTGGTAGATGTTTGGATTATTAGATGTTCACTTTTCAATTCACTAATGCATGGGGTATTTAGGACTTTTGTTAGGAATTTCTACATTTGGATATATTTCAGTTCTCGTGACATAAACATTAGGTTTGTTCGATATTCACTTTCAATTCTCTGATGCATGGGGTTTGAATTCTAGGACTTTTGTTAGGAATTTCTACATTTGGACATATTTCAGACATAAACATTAGGTTTGTTCCGTTTGGTAGATGTTTGGAATATAAGATGTTCACTTTCAATTCTCTGATGCATGGGGTTTGAATTCTAGGACTTTTGTTAGGAATTTCTACATTTGGATATATTTCTGTTCTCGTGACATAAACATGAGGTTTGTTCGATATTCACTTTCAATTCTCTAATATGCTCCTCCTCATCAGCGTACAACATACCAACATTAACCACACCTTGTGTTCAATACAAGTTGTTTCTGAAGTTACTACCACGAGAACTTAAATATATCCAAATGTAAAGACCTTAAATTGTTTTATGCTAGAAGTTTCATTAATCATCCAGAATGACCACACTTGGAACAAAAAATGTAGCAGAAACTACTCCTCATCATTAGCGTACAACATACCTACATTAATCACACCTTGTGTTCAATACAAGTTGTTTCTGAAGTTACTACCACGAGAAGTAAAATATATCCAAATGTAAAGACCTTAAATTGTTTTATGCTAGATATTTCATTAATCATCCAGAATGACCACACTTGGAAACAAAAAATGTAGCAGAAACTGCTTCTCCTCATAAGCGTACAACATACCAACATTAATCACACCTTGTGTTCAATACAAGTTGTTTGGAATTTCTACATTTGGATATATTTCAGTTCTCGTGACATAAACATTAGGTTTGTTCCACTTGGTAGATGTTTGGATTATTCGATATTCACTTTGATTTCTCTGATGCATCGGGTTTGAATTCTAGGACATTTGTTAGAAATGACCATGATCGTCTAAAATAAAAACACAAATAGTGATCGCACATTAACATAAATCGAATAAATATCTAACAAATGCTAATGAAGTTTGTTACATTGTGCAAAGCTAAAAACTAAGAGCCACCATACATGTATGAGTATGAATCCCAGATGGAGAGGGTGTTGAAACACCTCATCAATCTCTTGTTCAATGACTCTTCGCTCCTCCTCTGGCATTCCGTGATTGAAGTAATGCCAATTCCAACTACGATTACTAGGATAGTAATCTCGATCAAGATATAACTCACCAAAGTGGGGTTCGGACGTGGAATAAACGTGTTGTTATACTTTATGGATTTATAATCTTTGGTAGATGTTTGGACGTGGAATAAACGTGTTGTTATACTTTTCAGGATTTATAATCTTTGGTAGATGTTTGGACGTGGAATAAACGTGTTGTTATACTTTTCTGGATTTATAATTTTGGTAGATGTTTGGACGTGGAATAAGCGTGTTGTTATACTTTTCTGGATTTATAATCTTAGGTAGATGTTTGGACGTGGAATAAACGTGTTGTTATACTTTTCTGGATTTATAATCTTTGGTAGATGTTTGGACGTGGAATAAACATGTTGTTATACTTTTCTTGTTTTATAATCTTTGGGATGTTTGGACGTGGAATAAACTTGTTGTTATACTTTTCTGAATTTATAATCTTTGGTAGATGTTTGGATTATTAGATATTCATTTGATAGATGTTTGGATCTATAAAATTTGATAATGAACCATAACTTTCAATTCTATGATGCATTTGTAAGGAAACAATCCCACATAACATAAATCAATGAAACTTCTAACATAACACAAGTTAAGGTCTTACAAATGAAGATTCATTATAACTACAAACAGTTTAGTCTCATAAATGTAGAAAGTCAACAAACATCCAAATTGTATCCTAAATTAACAAAAACATAATAAAACCCTAAACTACAGCACACCATACTGGTGATATTATGAATCCCATATAGATAAGGTGTTGAAGGCCTCATCTATCCCCTGCGTAGTTGCCCTCTGTTCCTCCTCTAGCATCTCCTCACGGTAGTAACGCTAGTCCCAGCTACGGTTCCCGGGAAGGTAAGGCCTACCAATCTCAGTTGCCCACTCATGAGTTGCATCATAATATTATTAAGTTAGCCTGGCATTCACAAAATGTAATAATCAACTGAAATTATAAAAGGTAGAGATCAACTTACTAGGGCAGGATCCAGCCGATGAATGAAGGTGTTGTTGCACATGTCAGGATTTAGAATCTTTGGATGGCTGTGTTTGGCGTACCAATGCAGATAATCTTTGTCACATGAGTGCAGCACCGCCCTTGTCTTAGTGCACCCCGCAGTAGCAGCACACTCACGTGTGGTGTCCCACACTATACATGGGGGGGTACACACATTTATAGGGGGACCCTTTCTCCCTCTCTTTTCGGATCTAATGTTCGGTCTAATAGGGGGAGGTGGGATACACTGAACATACCCGAATTGACGGAGACAACGCTCCGGCATATATGGCTCATTCACCGTCATGTACTGCAAGGTACCCCTGTACCAAGTGCGACCCTTCTCGCGACCGTAGGGCAACCAATCAATCTACATTGGATCACAGGGAAACATAAGCATCAATAAGAAACAATAATGTAAATAATACAAATTGAAATTGTTGCACCACTTACATTTCTTGGTGTTTGAGCATCTAGATGCTTGCGGTAGTTCTCCAGCGAATCTTTATCTTTCTGCTGGGAGGTGGACTTGACCCATCTCATAGCCCACGGTCTATCATCCCCATCACGCCAATCAGCACTAACTACTGGTCTAAGAGTGGGGAAGTATGCATATATCCAACACTATGGAAATTAAAATAAATAAATTATGCCAACTATTAATGTGAATTCATGAAAATTTATTAGACATTGTTGTACATTAAAACACTTACCTCGAGGAGGGTCAAACAGCCAGCAATGCTACTACAGTCAGCACGAGATGCTATCCCCAGCTGGCGATACAACCATGCAAGAGTACCTGCTCCCCATGCATACTTCTTTAGCTTCACAGGTCGGCTCATGGGAGTGACTAGCCAGAACGGTATGGGACTTATGCGTCCATGCCCCTTATTAGAAAAGATGGTGGTACCGATCGCATAGTAGGGCCAACCATACGCCTCCTTCATGTACCCTCTGCCCGGTCGAACACCACTCTATAAGTGGACCTATCTGAACAACACCAGTATGCCACATGAAACCTGTCATCTACTAACACCATTTTGAAAATCTAACAACGTAGTTATCGTCTCCTTAAGCTCAGTGTTTGATGGATCCCCCACAACCGGATGACCAACGATAGGGATCCTTAGTATCTGCCACACATCATGAAGTGTGATCGTCATCTCTCCAAAGTGCATGTGGAAAGAGTTGGTGTCCGGCTGCCACCTCTACACAAAGGCCGAGATCAATGACATGTTATTGAAACCCCATGTGACATCTAGCAGATGATCCATCCTTGAGTGCATAATCATATTCCTTGTCCTTTTGCAAGGAACCAGGCTAAACGGCTAGTTCGTGATTATATGCTTTCGTGGTTTAAATCCCAAAACACCCCGTACCTAGATAATTACCACAACATTTACACAGCATGAAGAAATAATTAAATCTACTTGCCAAAGTGTAAGATGAGAGTATGTACCTTAGTCATTGACAAAAGGTAAATGGCGACATGCCCCCCGAAACTGGTGATGACACTAGTCAGTAGCGGACCACCAGGTACTGGCACATCATTTAGCCTCCAGAAAGTGGGAAGAATGGGCTTTATAGCGAGAGCATCTTCCTCATTAGTCGTGCTTTCATGATCAGGGTCATCCTCGTCCAGGTCCTCATCCTCATCCGTCTCCTTAGCCTCCTCCTCATCGATGTCCATGTCAACGGCTGCAGCAACCGGAGGGGTACGGGGGTCATGATAGCTACCCCCAGCAGAAGTCTATGCCACCATATGCCACGCGCGGTGGTCATGACAGCTACCACCAGCAAAATTCTGTGCCTCCACACGCACCACGTGGTGGCTACTCTGACCCTCTATATCATAACTGGAGCTATGGTACTCGGCCAGATCAACCACCTGCAGAGGATGAAGCCACATGCACCCTCCTCCTTGGTATGTGTGCGACTTGGGTCAGAATCATATAATGGCTAGGCCGAGGATGGGTCCATGATAAGCTGTTGCTGTGTGTGAAATGATGAGTGACGTGGCAGCTCAGCATGGCCCAGCTGTGGCTTAAATGACGAGTGTCGTGCAGGCTTAACATGACTCTGCTGTGGGTGGAAAGACGAGTGCCGTGGAGGATCAAATCCGGCACCGCGCTCACGACGGTACGAAGTCGTCATTGGCTGCTCCACATTTCTATCTTTCTTTTTTTTGGTGTACACGTTCCTGAGAGCTTTCTTAAACTTATCCATCACTACACAAGTTGAACAAATCACAATTAAGATAAGCTACGCAAGTAAGTAATAATAAATGAACATAACAGTTATAGCATACCACTGTCAAATGTAAGAGACTTATAAGTTATTCTTGGTGGTAACTTTGAGTTATAATTATAAAGAGAGAAATGATATGTATATTGAGTATTATGTAAGATTGTAATGGTATAAAATAAATTAGGGGTGAGAATGTAAATTCCTTTGAACTTATAATTCATTCTTCATTCCAATACATCAATTATAACTATATAATTCATTCTTTATTCCAATTCACCACACAACATTCAAACAATAAATCCAACAATCATTAGTCAGGGTAAGATTTCACAGTAAACATTAATTTCACAATAAATACCAATACACTTTTTGCTTGCGCAGAATCAGCAAGTTAACCAACCAATTGATGCCCAAAAACTGATCAGAACCCACACATACATGAGCAACAGAAAACTAAACGACGGTTAATTTCCGTCCCTCGACAATTAATTGTAGCTAAGTTGCGATACCAAATTAATTTAAACTAACAGATAATATAACCTTATATAACCAATATTAACTTCAATTATCTCTAAAAATACACAAAAATTAGACCATAAAACCTCACAAAATCGGCCACAACAAGGAACAAAGAACAATTTTATGTATTTACATCCTTATGTACACCTTTGCACATAGCTTGTCTTGGTTCTTTCATTAAATCTACTTAGTCTAAGTGTTCCTACAGCTTATTATAAGTCTAATCAACCTTAATGGTCTCTAAAACACAAAGAAATCAACCTATAAAACTTCCTCCCATTTCCGGTTACACCAAGGACACAAATTAATACCCAAACTTATACTTAACTTATCTTGTTAGTTTAGATCTAAGAAACCTATCCAACTTGCTTCCCACTTTGACATAGATGCTAAAGGTACAGAGTAGCATCATGCTCCCCATAAAACAAGTCAACCACAGTAGTTTAATACCGACACAAAAACCGGTTCAACAAAGGAGTTCTTGAGCATATTTTTATTTACTCCTAACTTGTTCTAAGGAACCTTAAGGTTCATTTGGAATTATAAGGACTTATGGAGTGTTACAATTATATGTTTAAGTTATAATTGATGTATTAAGAGATGGGTTTCATATATGAAGAAATCATATTATAAAACATTAGATATGAAGAGTCTAAGTTATTATAAGGAAGCTTGGAATGACTATAATTCAAGAGTTACAATAATGGTAAATTAAGAATCTCATCTTTCTTATGAGTTTGTCAACTTTGACCTTCCTGGTCAATTTATTGTAACTCTTGACTTTATAATTGTCGTACATATGTGAGTTGGTTTATTAGTACTTGTTAATTTTAAAATGTATTGATTTATAATTACATTAATAAATTTAAAAAGATTTATTATAAAAAATAAAAAATAAAAATAAACTCACCTCAATAGGCGGGGCAAAACTAGGCTGCTTGTGTCAGCTGTAGAGGCGAGTTGCCCCATTTCATGTCCGCCGCCAAGGCGAGTTCAACCCGCTTGTGTCTGCCGATGGGGCGAGTTCATCCTGTTCACCTTGCACGCCGTGGTGAGTCGGAGAGGTTCGACACGAACCGAGAAATGAGCAGGAGTCGTGTCACGGGCGCGGGTGAGTCCAGACGGTGCATGTAGGCAGCTGTGGCGAGTTGGCGCTCCTCGTGTCGGTTGGTTGGGTGAACCGCGCCAGTTCGTGTCGACGACAGAGGCGACCTGGGCAATCTCATGTCGACCGTGACAATTTTCAGAGCACAGTAGTGTCGACGGAAGGGGCGAATTGCAGAACTCCGTTAATGAAGTTTTCAAGTTTTTTTCTTCATAATTTTAATTGTAGATCTAGCCAAAAACTAACAAGTGTTTTAAAAACTAACACAAATTCGGATTCACCACATCAAGATCTACAACTTAGGAATTTTGTTTTTGAAAAACTTACCGGAAGATTTTTCAAGCGGTGGTCGACGTCCGGCGGTGGTCCGGCAGCGGCTCCGGGGGTGATCTGACGCGCTGGAAGAGAGGATTCTGGTGAGGTAATTTAGAGGAGAGATAGTGTGTGCGTGAGAAATGAAGATACGGGACACGTCCCGTTTATATATAACATGCGCGTTTTTGAGCGTTTTTTGGCAAAAACGCTAGTTTTGACTTGATTTCAACATATTAACGTCGTTTGGTAGTAAACACATGAGAACGTCTATAACTTAACAGAATAAATGTCAAGTCACAATTATAACGTTCAAACGCATTAAGAATGGGTTTAACGACTTTTACTACAACGAGAGCGTTGTACGCAATTTATGGGAGTTAATGTGTAAATAACCGAAAGTTAGGGGTGCCGAATGAATTGAGATCTTATAGGGGTTGTACGCAATTTATGGGGAATTTAGAGGCTGGTTTGGTATTTTAAATAAATAGATTGTATAACATAAAGTTTAAGGATTGTAAGTTTATGGAATTAAGGTGGGTTAAAGTGTAAATAAAGAAAGATGCGAGTGAACAATCAAACTTGAATAAGCTGAGGGATTACCCGCAAATATAAATATACATATGTATGTATATTATAATGTTAAGATACCTTATGTTATAAATTAATAAGGTAAATAATATAACAAGTGGAATATGGGGTAGTTTTGTGAATATACAAAACATGTGAGATGACATAGGAATTTCCGGAAGAATATTGGGCTACTCGGAAATTATATACACATTATATGTATATAATAATGTTTGAAAACCTTAAGTTATAATTTAATAAGACTAGAAATGTAATGTTTATAATATATGGGTTAATCTCATAAATAATCAAACTATGAAGGGAAGAGATTGTCATTACCAACAATATATACAGGCTGTTTAGGGAATTTTAAAGTTTGAACATAATATATTATAAAGTTTTGGATGATATAATGAGACATTATATCAAGTATGAAAGAATATATTATAAGAGGGACTCTATAAAATTTTATAATGTGAACTTGTAACTTAGCATGAGGATATAGTATGAATAACAAGCCACATACGAGATTGTGCTACTACGAGTGGAATCGTAAATGTAATGACAACCGTATTGTAAATGTTTACAGTGGGGTAATATTTTACATGCACGCGAACAGTACATAAACAATGATGTATAGTTACAACTATAATATATACGTAATTGTTTGTATATATGTATAGATAAGCCGCGTACTTACGTAAATATAACTACGCTAATTAGTTTGTATAGCGGAATGTTTAAACGTCATGCATACAACGTAACGTTATTCCCGTATGCATGTAAACCGATAATTACGTAAACAAAACGTGAACAAAATTTCCATGTGGTAAATAATACTACCGTAGCAAAAATTACACTCGTAAACTATAACGAGTGGGTGAAATCTAAATCCTTAAGGCTAACGACCATCGAGATAAACAAGAGGTCAATTAAGACTTAGGCACGGGTTGGAAGTACGGGTTGGTCTAGATTAGTTAAGTAAATACGAAATACACACATACGTACTGATATTAGAACAATGTGTATACCAAAGATACGAGTGGGTAGACACGAGCACTATGAGCGTTAGAGCCTACGCGGGGGTTATCACGCGAGCGACAACGGTGTAAGGTATGTTGGATTCTATGGTGTGAACCCTGATGGATTCTTTGAGTTCAGACATCTGTGTGCTAATTGCTTAAGATGATATGGTTGAAAATGCATGTGCTTATGTAATGTTATCTGCTCGATTATTTAGCGTCTGATTACTGGTGCACGAACGCCTTTGGCTATGGATATCAATTATTAATCGACTACGATACGAGCAAGGATGGTAACGCATTAAAGTACGACACTGTCTATAATGTTCAATTTACCTAAGACTTAAAATTTAGGAAGAAAGGTTCGGTAATACCAACCTTAGAGCATTGGCACAGAACATGAATATAACCTAGATCTCTCCTAGGTATGTGTAAGACCCTACGGGGCATCGAATAAATAAAAAGGCATTCTCCAGTGAACTTACAACTAATAATGATGAGTCGGTTAAAACACTTAACTATGGAGAAAATGGTAGTTGATGAGGTGGTGTGATATATGTACGGAGAAATCCTGGTCTGCATCCGTTTCAGCAGGTTGCGCAGTGTGATCACCAGTGGGGAGTCCAGGCATGGAGCCCCTCGTTGAGGAATTCGATGACGTCTTAGATCGTTGGCGTTGGGTACTAACATAGGTACACGGCTTCGGGCCACACGGACGTTTCTCACGAGACGTCGGGAAGTCAAATGATCTCGAATCATTGTCAATGGGACTACTGTCCAATAATACTAAACTTGGTGAGGTGTTAATGGGGAATTGTCCATCTAACGTGACACCCAAAGGATGATGAGAGAGTTGGTGGGAGCGGGGCTCCAGACGATTGAATAACGAACTTGCGATTACGATTTCGATCTGGCGACTATTGTGCATGGTTATTAATATGTTGTTTGTGGTGAATTACTTGGTGAACTGTTGCGTGTTTACATTCTGCTTTTACTGTCTTTTCTATATACTTGTAAACTGGAACAACATGAAAATTGAATAGCATGCTAATCAAGACGGCTAATTAACTCATGTGGCCTAAAGACAATTAGGATCATATAATTCAACATACTCAGCCTCGTGCTGAGCCTTTTGGCAACCACATTTTGCAGGTGTACCTTGATTGACGCCGGAGTGCGGGATTGGGTATGGCTTTAAATTTGACTAGTCGATATGTGTAGGAGGAATCATGGATTATGTCATTGTAATAGATACGTCAAGTGATGATCGATGTATAATTGAATCTTGATAGTTGCTCACTAGTTCTTAGAGTTATGTGGATTTATCATGAGTTGTGTTAACCTCGTCATCACTGCGGATGGATGGTTAAGCAGACAGATGGATGGTTGTGACACCCGCCTAGTTAGTGAGAGTGTTCCGCTGCGAGTGTTGTGATTAATGTATTTTTAATTACTGTTGCGAAGCGATTATGGTGAGAGTTAGGATTAATAGACGGGGGTGTTACAAACTAAACAATCAATTTAAAATCGATCTTCAATGCTGTTACGAGTTTACTCTTTACAAAAGTCAATGCAAAAAATCCTCTTTCAACACTTGTCGTCGCTACTGGAAGAACCAACACTAACTTCAATAGCTTATATACTTCTGAATATATAAGGTGCTTAGAAGTCTCCACCAACTTCATTGAAAGTTGACCAATATCTTTTAGGTTTGAAAACCTGGTATCTTTGACAACTGTAGCACCTTTTTGCTTGTCATCCAAATAAGCAACTCCATATTTGTCTCATCAAACTGATTGTTAAATTCTTGAAGCTGAAGATCAATGATTGCAAGAAACACCTCAATCTGATAGTGATGAAAATATGTGCAATGTTGAGCAAATCTCTCAGATCTTCCTTGGGAAATATACGTAGTATTCATATCTGAAACTTCAATATTATATTTAGAGCAAAAGTCAAGAACCTTGGGGAAAATTTTTTCCCACCCGTCATCTCTCATATTTTGAAGGGAAATTTCATGAAATGCCATTATATTTTTGGCTAATTCATGAAATGCCACTCAAAAAAAGAAAGTCACGAAATGCCACTATATTTTTTCAAAATTCCATGAAATACCACTATGTCATTGACCAGAAGCAAAAAATACAAAAATACCCCTACTAGTTTTCAAAGTACTTTAAAGTTCACAATATGCCCCTAAGTGTTAAAAAATTCACTAAAATTCACAAAAAATACAAAATACTATAGAATATAGATAACTATAAAAATATATTTAAAATATTATAAAAAATTATTAAAATATCATACAACATTGAAAAAAAGTAAATATTTCTTAGATTTTTTTCAAAATTATTTTGTACCATAAAAAAGAATATAGAGTTTTAAACACATAATTTATACTAATTTTTCTACAAATTTAGACCAAATAGTACCATAATTTACACCAATTAATTTCACCAATTAATTTATACTAATTTTAAACATGTAACAAGTGTGGGTGTAGCTTTTTTTCATTAATTGATATACACTTGTGATTTAATTGAAGTTTATACTTGATGAATAGTGATTTTACTAACTGCAGTATAATTTTTTTTTACCAAACTATCCGGAATAGTGTTAGGGCACCCGTTTTTCTTTAAAAAAAAACAATATATGAAACGGTTTTAACAGTCATTTCTTTGTTACTAAAATGCCAAAAAAACGTATCGAACAAAGTCACTATTTTGCTCAACTCGTGTCAAATTAAATCACTATATTGTTCAACTCGTGTCAAATTAAATCACTACATTGCTCAACTCGTGACAAATAAAATGAAGACCTAGCTCAACTCGTGATTTTATGTGTCACTAGTTGAACAACATAGTGATTTAATTTGACACGAGTTGAACAATATGTCTTTATTTGACACGTTTTGTGGCATTTTGTATTTCCAATATTTTGTTATATAGTTGAGTGATTTTAGGATTTAAGAAACCTCCTAACAAATCAAAATATATAATTAAGTAAAAGAAGTAATAATCGTGATCATTTCCTCACAAACAATGTAACTTAGGATCAAGAAAGCGTTTAAATGACTGCTGCTCGGAATGAACCCTACTTTCAATTCTCGTGACATAAACATTAGGTTTGTTCCATATTCACTTTCAATTCTCTGATGCATTGGGCTCGAATTCTATGACTTTTGTTAGGAATTTCTACATTTTGATATATTTCAGTATCGTGACATAAACATTAGGTTTGTTCGCTTGGTAGATGTTTGGATTATTAGATGTTCACTTTTCAATTCACTAATGCATGGGGTATTTAGGACTTTTGTTAGGAATTTCTACATTTGGATATATTTCAGTTCTCGTGACATAAACATTAGGTTTGTTCGATATTCACTTTCAATTCTCTGATGCATGGGGTTTGAATTCTAGGACTTTTGTTAGGAATTTCTACATTTGGACATATTTCAGACATAAACATTAGGTTTGTTCCGTTTGGTAGATGTTTGGAATATAAGATGTTCACTTTCAATTCTCTGATGCATGGGGTTTGAATTCTAGGACTTTTGTTAGGAATTTGTACATTTGGATATATTTCTGTTCTCGTGACTTAAACATGAGGTTTGTTCGATATTCACTTTCAATTTTCTAATATGCTCCTCCTCATCAGCGTACAACATACCAACATTAACCACACCTTGTGTTCAATACAAGTTGTATCTGAAGTTACTACCACGAGAACTTAAATATATCCAAATGTAAAGACCTTAAATTGTTTTATGCTAGAAGTTTCATTAATCATCCAGAATGACCACACTTGGAACAAAAAAATGTAGCAGAAACTGCTCCTTATCATCAGCGTACAACATACCTACATTAATCACACCTTGTGTTCAATACAAGTTGTTTCGGAAGTTACTACCACAAGAAGTAAAATATATCCAAATGTAAAGACCTTAAATTGTTTTATGCTAGATATTTCATTAATCATCCAGAATGACCACACTTGGAAACAAAAAATGTAGCAGAAACTGCTTCTCCTCATAAGCGTACAACATACCAACATTAATCACACCTTGTGTTCAATACAAGTTGTTTGGAATTTCTACATTTGGATATATTTCAGTTCTCGTGACATAAACATTAGGTTTGTTCCACTTGGTAGATGTTTGGATTATTCGATATTCACTTTGATTTCTCTGATGCATCGGGTTTGAATTCTAGGACATTTGTTAGAAATGACCATGATCGTCTAAAATAAAAACACAAATAGTGATCGCACATTAACATAAATCGAATAAATATCTAACAAATGCTAATGAAGTTTGTTACATTGTGCAAAGCTAAAAACTAAGAGCCACCATACATGTATGAGTATGAATCCCAGATGGAGAGGGTGTTGAAACACCTCATCAATCTCTTGTTCAATGACTCTTCGCTCCTCCTCTGGCATTCCGTGATTGAAGTAATGCCAATTCCAACTACGATTACTAGGATAGTAATCTCGATCAAGATATAACTCACCAAAGTGGGGTTCGGACGTGGAATAAACGTGTTGTTATACTTTATGGATTTATAATCTTTGGTAGATGTTTGAACGTGGAATAAACGTGTTGTTATACTTTTCAGGATTTATAATCTTTGGTAGATGTTTGGACGTGGAATAAACGTGTTGTTATACTTTTCTGGATTTATAATTTTGGTAGATGTTTGGACGTGGAATAAGCGTGTTGTTATACTTTTCTGGATTTATAATCTTAGGTAGATGTTTGGACGTGGAATAAACGTGTTGTTATACTTTTCTGGATTTATAATCTTTGGTAGATGTTTGGACGTGGAATAAACATGTTGTTATACTTTTCTTGTTTTATAATCTTTGGTAGATGTTTGGACGTGGAATAAACTTGTTGTTATACTTTTCTGAATTTATAATCTTTGGTAGATGTTTGGATTATTAGATATTCATTTGATAGATGTTTGGATCTATAAAATTTGATAATGAACCATAACTTTCAATTCTATGATGCATTTGTAAGGAAACAATCCCACATAACATAAATCAATGAAACTTCTAACATAACACAAGTTAAGGTCTTACAAATGAAGATTCATTATAACTACAAACAGTTTAGTCTCATAAATGTAGAAAGTCAACAAACATCCAAATTGTATCCTAAATTAACAAAAACATAATAAAACCCTAAACTACGGCACCATACTGGTGATATTATGAATCCCATATAGATAAGGTGTTGAAGGCCTCATCTATCCCCTGCGTAGTTGCCCTCTGTTCCTCCTCTAGCATCTCCTCACGGTAGTAACGCTAGTCCCAGCTACGGTTCCCAGGAAGGTAAGGCCTACCAATCTCAGTTGCCCCACTCATGAGTTGCATCATAATATTATTAAGTTAGCCTGGCATTCACAAAATGTAATAATCAACTGAAATTATAAAAGGTAGAGATCAACTTACTAGGGCAGGATCCAGCCGATGAATGAAGGTGTTGTTGCACATGTCAGGATTTAGAATCTTTGGATGGCTGTGTTTGGCGTACCAATGCAGATAATCTTTGTCACATGAGTGCAGCACCGCCCTTGTCTTAGTGCACCCCGCAGTAGCAGCACACTCACGTGTGGTGTCCCACACTATACATGGGGGGGGGGTACACACATTTATAGGGGGACCCTTTCTCCCTCTCTTTTCGGATCTAATGTTCGGTCTAATAGGGGGAGGTGGGATACACTGAACATACCCGAATTAACGGAGACAACGCTCCGGCATATATGGCTCATTCACCCTCATGTACTGGAAGGTACCCCTGTACCAAGTGTGACCCTTCTCGCGACCGTAGGGCAACCAATCAATCTACATTGGATCACAGGGAAACATAAGCATCAATAAGAAATAATGTAAATAATACAAATTGAAATTGTTGCACCACTTACATTTCTTGGTGTTTGAGCATCTAGATGCTTGCGGTAGTTCTCAGTGAATCTTTATCTTTCTGCTGGGAGGTGGACTTGACCCATCTCATAGCCCACGGTCTATCATCCCATCACGCCAATCAGCACTAACTACTGGTCTAAGAGTGGGGAAGTATGCATATATCCAACACTATGGAAATTAAAATAAATAAATTATGCCAACTATTAATGTGAATTCATGAAAATTTATTAGACATTGTTGTACATTAAAACACTTACCTCGAGGAGGGTCAAACAGCCAGCAATGCTACTACAGTCAGCACGAGATGCTATCCCCAGCTGGCGATACAACCATGCAAGAGTACCTGCTCCCCATGCATACTTCTTTAGCTTCACAGGTCGGCTCATGGGAGTGACTAGCCAGAACGGTATGGGACTTATGCGTCCATGCCCCTTATTAGAAAAGATGGTGGTACCGATCGCATAGTAGGGCCAACCATACGCCTCCTTCATCGGTACCCTCTGCCCGGTCGAACACCACTCTATAAGTGGACCTATCTGAACAACACCAGTATGCCACATGAAACCTGTCATCTACTAAACCATTTTGAAAATCTAACAACGTAGTTCGTCTCCTTAAGCTCAGTGTTTGACGGATCCCCCACAACCGGATGACCAACGATAGGGATCCTTAGTATCTGCCACACATCATGAAGTGTGATCGTCATCTCTCCAAAGTGCATGTGGAAAGAGTTGGTGTCCGGCTGCCACCTCTACACAAAGGCCGAGATCAATGACATGTTATTGAAACCCCATGTGACATCTAGCAGATGATCCATCCTTGAGTGCATAATCATATTCCTTGTCCTTTTGCAAGGAACCAGGCTAAACGGCTAGTTCGTGATTATATGCTTTCGTGGTTAAAATCCCAAAACACCCCGTACCTAGATAATTACCACAACATTTACACACGCATGAAGAAATAATTAAATCTACTTGCCAAAGTGTAAGATGAGAGTATGTACCTTAGTCATTGACAAAAGGTAAATGGCGACATGCCCCCCGAAACTGGTGATGACACTAGTCAGTAGCTGTAACACCCCCGAATCACAACCAACAATTAAACGACGCGCCTAAATTAGCAGGAGGAGTCTACGCAGCGGTTTCGAACTCTATTCGGGTGCTACAGACGCCAACCACCCACGTGGTTGACAGTCCTCATTACCAACTCCAAGTTACGGTCTGAATGACTGGAAATCAAACAATGAGTAAAGAAAAGTGACAGAGAAGAGCATACCAGTTCAATAGTTCTGTTTTGGCAGTTTTCCCTTGTTTCAGTATGTGTATTACATCAGTGGCTTTAATTGGGTTGTCTCTGAGTTTAAAACATAGCTTGAGCTCGTGGGTAGACAAGTGAGTATTTAGGAGTAAATGGAGAGTTAGGTTAAGTAACAGAAAAGAAAGAAAACAATAAGAGAAAACTCATCAGTTCAGTTCCAGACTTGTAATCTCAGTTTTGCTGTGTAACAACTCTACAGAAGTTTAAATGGTGTGTTGTGAATTTGTTTTGGCGGTTAAACCTATGTTAAGACATTCAATCCAGTGGCTAGGTTATCGAGTGAGAGAAACGAAAGAAAAGAAACTGATCTGTAACAGAAGATAATCAAAGAAGGGGTAACAGAAATCGATATTTCAGTTGGTGTTTTGTTTCCTGAAAGATTCTTTTCTGTGTACTTGAGTACAGAAACTGTCTGAGTGTTTTATTTGGTTGATGATGGACTTAAAGCCTCGTTAATCCACTTAACTAAGGGTGTAAACAGGTAGGAAGAAGCTGGAAGTAAATTTCACCGCTAACAGATTAAATAAAGGAGTGATGCACCAGTTAGGTTTACAGTTCTTATCAGTTTGGCTTCTGTTCATGATTTCAGAGTTGCAGATTTTTGCTTCTGTCTAAACAATTTCCAGGGAGGATGCCTAGTCGACATTGGGGCTATTTAGAATTTAAAACTAGGTAATACAATTGAGGGCCTGAATTGGGTATAAGCAGAAAGAAGTCAGAGGGTATACCAGTTTTTTTTTTTCAGTTTTTCAGTCTTTTCTGTTCAGTATATTCAATACAGCGGTGAATGTAACAGAGTTACTCTAGGTTGTTTTGAGTTTGAATTATGGCTAGAAACCTTAGCTACATAGATGAGTGCTTGGGACAGATCAAAAGACAGGTCAATACTCAACAGAAAAGAAAACACTAACAGGGAATGTGCATCAGTTTCAGATTTTGGTGTCTCACTTTCTTTCAGTCTTCTAGTTCTGTATCACTGTGTTACTAGGTTGTGTAAGTGTGATCCTAGCTTAAAAATGAACTCAACTAGTAGCCAGGGGCGGAGCCAGAAATGAATTGTTAGGGGGGCCAAAAATATGTTAACCCAAACAGGCAAACTAACTGATGAAAAAGAAAGAACCGAAGAAAAACTGTCAACCTGATAAATTGGTGCACTCATTTCCTACAGTTTTCTTTCTTGTTCCCAAATCTGTTCCCTGTTTATGATCTGATTTTCAATACTTCCCATCTTGTTATTACCTTAGCTATGTACTTAATAAAACAATAAAACTCTCCAAATATTTATGGAACTCACTTATACCGACGTTCAAAGGTCTCGAAACCTGAAATGAAGTTCTTGCATATAACCTTATCAAATCTCCACCCTTGATATTTCTAATGGTGTCTAACCTTTCCAAGAACCCCATAAATTTAGCTAGCTGCATTAGGTCTGTTTTTGGGTTCATCATCGAACCACACCACTCATACCCTCCCTGGAAGCTGACCATACAGAAACATAAATCCCGAAAGTCAAAACAAGCCTCCTGTGCAACCCTCAATACCAACTCCTTCTCTGATGTATCTCTTTGGTTTCTATCACCCCAAACGTGTTTATAACCTCAATAGGTGTGTTAGAGATATTTTAAACTACAATTCAGCTCATGGGAACACCGTTAGCCCCTCTGTAAAACTGTTATACTGAAAGCACAGCCTATCGAAAACTGAACACTTTCTTGTACACCCTCACACCTACCCTTGCAGTTCAATGTGTTAAACTGTTTCCTAAATTCTCCCAAGTTGTTTGCATATCTTAGGTAGATCTATAGCAAGGTTATAGTTCTTTTCTAGACTGATTTTTACCATCTTAATGTTCCTGAAATCCAGTTGTACAGAAACGCCCATTACCGGAAAAAAACTGAAAACAACCTGTTGTTCTTCTCCTTGATTTCCTCTGTCAGGTGGTGAAACTGACCTTTAGTTCTTCCCCTAAGTATGTTATAGACTTACTTGAATGTATTTGTAATGTTTCAGGTTTATTAACAACCAATACCCCTCTTACACACCAGCTAGAAATTCATTTTTACCAGAACCAAGTTACAGCAAGAGCTGGAGCAGCAGTTCGAGGTCCTACCCCATTTACTTCAGTTTTATCTGGTGCAAGGGATAGAAAAATCACCACGTCGCCAGGTAGTTGGGAACGAGGGAAAATGTTTCCTGTCTTTGCTTTTGATTAGTCCGATCCCACTGTGTCGAGGAAGAAGAAGGTGTTG
This sequence comes from Limonium bicolor, assembly GCA_023374045.1. Lineage (NCBI taxonomy): Eukaryota > Viridiplantae > Streptophyta > Magnoliopsida > Caryophyllales > Plumbaginaceae > Limonium > Limonium bicolor. Next base: position 146,498,585 of record CM041779.1, on the reverse strand, counting down.
TCTGGTTCTCTGTGGTTTTCTTTTAGTTGCCTTAGTTATTTAGATACTAGTTCCAATCGTGTGGATTAGTAGCTGAATACGAGCATAGCTCATCCGGTTAAAGCGTTTACTAGACATACGAGAGGTACGGGGTTCGAACCTCAGCGGGAGCATATTTGCTCCTTTTTCCTTTTGCCCTCTTTTTTTTGTATAAGCTATATACATGTTTATTTACATATATATGAGCGACTATATAATATGTCGCGTTATTAATTTTTACAGCGCTAGTCATTTATACGTACATGTATGTTATATACGCCCCTTTTCCATTTCGTCGCGTTTTAGTTATATGTGACTATGCGACATTATTATTTATCACATACGACGTTGGAATGTTGTAGCGTTTCGTATACGTATTTTTATAAACGTACATATATAAGTACGTGGCTGTATTAATACATAACGTTACATGAATATACCACATTTAATTGTTCGAAATTTATTATATGTCTGGCTTATGAAACGCGACCGGGTAATCTCCTCGCGTTTATGATTTTATGTGTTTAAATATTCAGGGGTGTTTCAGTAGCGGACCACCAGGTACTGGCACATCATTTAGCCTCCAGAAAGTGGGAAGAATGGGCTTTATAGCGAGAGCATCTTCCATATTAGTGCTTCATGATCAGGGTCATCCTCGTCCAGGTCCTCATCCTCATCCGTCTCCTTAGCCTCCTCCTCATCGATGTCCATGTCAACGGCTGCAGCAACCGGAGGGTACGGGGGTCATGATAGCTACCCCCAGCAGAAGTCATGCCACCATATGCCACGCGCGGTGGTCATGACAGCTACCACCAGCAAAATTCTGTGCCTCCACACGCACCACGTGGTGGCTACTCTGAACCTCTATATCATAACTGGAGCTATGGTACTCGGCCAGATCAACCACCTGCAGAGGATGAAGCCACATGCACCCTCCTCCTTGGTATGTGTGCGACTTGGGTCAGAATCATATAATGGCTAGGCCGAGGATGGGTCCATGATAAGCTGTTGCTGTGTGTGAAAAGATGAGTGACGTGGCAGCTCAGCATGGCCCAGCTGTGGCTTAAATGACGAGTGTCGTGCAGGCTTAACATGACTCTGCTGTGGGTGGAAAGACGAGTGTCGTGGAGGATCAAATCCGGCACCGCGCTCACGATGGTACGAAGTCGTCATTGGCTGCTCCACATTTCTATCTTTCTTCTTTTTGGTGTACACGTTCTTGAGAGCTTTCTTAAACTTATCCATCACTACACAAGTTGAACAAATCACAATTAAGATAAGCTACGCAAGTAAGTAATAATAAATGAACATAACAGTTATAGCATACCACTGTCAAATGTAAGAGACTTATAAGTTATTCTTGGTGGTAAACTTTGAGTTATAATTATAAAGAGAGAAATGATATGTATATTGAGTATTATGTAAGATTGTAATGGTATAAAATAAATTAGGGGTGAGAATGTAAATTCCTTTGAACTATATAATTCATTCTTCATTCCAATACATCAATTATAACTATATAATTCATTCTTTATTCCAATTCACCACACAACATTCAAACAATAAATCCAACAATCATTAGTCAGGGTAAGATTTCACAGTAAACATTAATTTCACAATAAATACCAATACACTTTTTGCTTGCGCAGAATCAGCAAGTTAACCAACCAATTGATGCCCAAAAACTGATCAGAACCCACACATACATGAGCAACAGAAAACTAAACGACGGTTAATTTCCGTCCCTCGACAATTAATTGTAGCTAAGTTGCGATACCAAATTAATTTAAACTAACAGATAATATAACCTTATATAACCAATATTAACTTCAATTATCTCTAAAAATACACAAAAATTAGACCATAAAACCTCACAAAAATCGGCCACAACAAGGAACAAAGAACAATTTTATGTATTTACATCCTTATGTACACCTTTGCACATCTTAGCTTGTCTTGGTTCTTTCATTAAATCTACTTAGTCTAAGTGTTCCTACAGCTTATTATAAGTCTAATCAACCTTAATGGTCTCTAAAACACAAAGAAATCAACCTATAAAACTTCCTCCCATTTCCGGTTACACCAAGGACACAAATTAATACCCAAACTTATACTTAACTTATCTTGTTAGTTTAGATCTAAGAAACCTATCCAACTTGCTTCCCACTTTGACATAGATGCTAAAGGTACAGAGTAGCATCATGCTCCCCATAAAACAAGTCAACCACAGTAGTTTAATACCGGCACAAAAACCGGTTCAACAAAGGAGTTCTTGAGCATATTTTTATTTACTCCTAACTTGTTCTAAGGAACCTTAAGGTTCATTTGGAATTATAAGGACTTATGGAGTGTTACAATTATATGTTTAAGTTATAATTGATGTATTAAGAGATGGGTTTCATATATGAAGAAATCATATTATAAAACATTAGATATGAAGAGTCTAAGTTATTATAAGGAAGCTTGGAATGACTATAATTCAAGAGTTACAATAATGGTAAATTAAGAATCTCATCTTTCTTATGAGTTTGTCAACTTTGACCTTCCTGGTCAATTTATTGTAACTCTTGACTTTATAATTGTCGTACATATGTGAGTTGGTTTATTAGTACTTGTTAATTTTAAAATGTATGATTTATAATTACATTAATAAATTTAAAAAGATTTATTATAAAAAATAAAAATAAAAATAAACTCACCTCAATAGGCGGGGCAAAACTAGGCTGCTTGTGTCAGCTGTAGAGGCGAGTTGCCCCATTTCATGTCGCCGCCAAGGCGAGTTCAACCCGCTTGTGTCTGCCGATGGGGCGAGTTCATCCTGTTCACCTTGCACGCCGTGGTGAGTCAGAGGTTCGACACGAACCGAGAAATGAGCAGGAGTCGTGTCACGGGCGCGGGTGAGTCCAGACGGTGCATGTAGGCAGCTGTGGCGAGTTGGCCTCCTCGTGTCGGTTGGTTGGGTGAACCGCGCCATTCGTGTCGACGACAGAGGCGACCTGGGCAATCTCATGTCGACGTGACAATTTTCGGAGCACAGTAGTGTCGACGGAGGGGCGAATTGCAGAACTCCATTAATGAAGTTTTCAAGTTTTTTTTCTTTATAATTTTAATTGTAGATCTAGCCTAAATCATTTAGTGTTTGTAAAAACTAACACCAAATTCGGATTCACCACATCAAGATCTACAACTTGGGAATTTTGTTTTTGAAAAACTTACCGGAAGATTTTTCAAGCGGTGGTCGACGTCCGGGGTGGTCCGGCAGCGGCTCCGGGGGTGATCTGACGCGCTGGAAGAGAGGATTCTGGCGAGGTAATTTAGAGGAGAGATAGTGTGCGTGAGAAATGAAGATACGGGACACGTCCCGTTTTATATAACATCGCGCGTTTTTTTGGCAAAAACGCTAGTTTTGACTTGATTTCAACATATTAACGTCGTTTGGTAGTAAACACATGAGAACGTCTATAACTTAACAGAATAAATGTCGAGTCACAATTATAACATTCAAACGCATTAAGAATGGGTTTAACGACTTTTACTACAACGAGAGCGTTTTTTCCCAAAATTGGCGTTTTCAACTATGATTAGAGTACGACGTTTTTGAAATTGTAACGATGTCTGTAATTTAATCAAAAGTAACATAAAGTCGTACTAATGTGGAGTCACAATTATAATGTTCACACGCAATAAAAATGGGTTAAACTCTTTACTACAACGAGAGCGTTTTTTACTCGAAATTGACGTTTTCGACTACGATTACAGTATGACGTTTTTGAAATTGTAACAATGTCTGTAATTTAAGTAAAAAAAGCGTAAAATGTCGTTTACTAATGTGGAGTCACAATTATGACGTTCAAACGCAATAAAAACAAGTTTAACGTCTTTTATTTCGATGAGAGCGTTTTTAATGTTTACGATGATAAAATGATTTTTTCAAAAAACAAAAGTTACGACACGATGTCACTACATGTTTACAACGTTAATATGATTTAAAAAATTTTCTACTGTAGTGATTAGCAATTTTGTACTGTGAATAGTAACCTAGTTAATTAATTTATTTAGTTTAGAAATTAGATCTACAATTTTGTGTCCTATTACCTTAAAATAAGGTAGAAATGTTGGTAAAGTTTAAAATTAATTTTTTGAAATTTATATTGTTGTTTAATTAATGTTGAATTCGTAATAACTTATTTCATTTAATTTGTAAATTGTACATTTATCAATTTTGTGTCTATTTGCCTTAATTTAATACGATAATGTTCTATATTATTATACAATTTTTTTGACATTTATATTTACTTACTTAATGTGAAATTAATAATTAATTACCTTATTTATAAGTTGTACATTTACCAATTTCGTGTCTATTTGCCTTAATTTAATATGGTAGTGTTGTTATATTATTATACAATTTTTTAGAGACTTATATTGTTTAATCAATGTTAAATTTGTATTTAATTATTTCATTTAATTTATAAGTTGTACATTTACCAATTTCGTGTCTATGTCTTAATCTAATATCGTAATGTTGTTATATTATTATACAATTTTTTTTGACATTTATATATTTGTTTAATTAGTGTAAAATTTGTAAATAATTATTTAATTTAATTTATAAGTTGTACATTTACCAAATGTCATGTCTTTTTGTCTTAATCTAATATCGTAATGTTGTTATATCATTATACAATTTTTTTTACATTTATATTGTTGTTTAATTAATGTTAAATTTGTATAATTATTTAATTTAATTTATAAGTTGTACATTTACCAATTTCATGTCTTTTTGTCTTAATCTAATATCGTAGTGTTGTTATATTATTATGTAATTTTTTGATATTTATATTATTGTTTAATGGGGGGTTGCTATATGTAGTACAAAGTTACTAATCACCATAGTACAATTTTTTTTTAAATCATATTAACACTGTAAACATGTGATGATGTGCTCCTGTGTTTTTTTTTTCCATAAAATGATATCTGAAATTGTTTTAACTAAAGAAATTTGTTGTTAATTAGTAGCATATTTTGGTGATTGATTCTTTAATTAAATCAGTTCCAGAAATCATTCTTTATTAAAAGAACTAAAAGGGATGCATCATTACATATCTACAACATTAATATGACTTTAAAAAAATTTGTACTGCGGAAGTCAACTTTACTACTGCAGTACACATTATTTTTTTCACATAACTGGACGACAAACTTTGGAATGTAATGTGGAGACATCTTTTTTGGAGAAAAAAACATAGTTGACATTATCTGTATCGTGAGAAGATTCAGATCACCATATCATAGAAACATCATTACTGCCAACAGACTCGTCCTGATTGGGGAGTTATTCGTGCTCTAACGCCATTAAAACATCACTCTGGACCGTTGACTCTTCTGTATCAGAAAGAGATTCATACTCCCATATAATATTAGAATTGTTTTCATCATTTGATGTGTGACTCATGATAATGTGAATGAGTTGTGAATTTGAACGAGCTGGTTGTGTGGAACTATGAATTGTACAGAATCGGTAGCAACTCTACTCCTTTTATAGAGAAAACACAAATTCCAAAATTTTAAATAAACATGGTGTTGTGTGTGATCATGTCTGAAGGTGACTGTGTCATGTCTGAAGGTGACTCTCTTCTGTAGATCTTTCCCAAGCATGATCTGAGAACTTTTTGAATCCCATTGTTAGGATGGGATTCAATCGCATCGTTAAACTTCTCATAGCTCTTCCTCGTAATCTTCAAATATATCCTAGCGCAACAACAGGTTCGACTTTAGGTCAGTATCTTGTATATTAGAATTAAGAGATAATACAGGAATATTCCTAATTGGAGGAAGAGGTTGACCATATGAATGATCATCACCTTAAGGTTGAGCTCATTGTAGAGTTCATTGACTTTTGCCACGCAAGGAGAATCTTGTTTTCCATAGTTTTCCTAAATCAAGAAAATTATGAATCACCACATGCAGAAAAGATTTTAAGAAGGATAGAAGGCGTAAACATAAAAGCTGCCCCATAACAACTTCAGAAGGGCAAATTCTTCCTACAGAATTCCTCGTATACCTGCATACAGCGTATTTAAAAGGTTAGATTAGATTACATTACCAATAACAAACTCTTCTGCTCCTTGATGCAGACTTCTAAAGCCTTCACCACCAGCCAAGAGCACTTGAAGTCTTCTATGTCTGTACCAATCTGAAAGAAGCTCAAAGTAATCACCATCTTGTAATTGCATCCCCACTTCCAATGCAAGATATTATATACTCCTCAAAAAATAAACCTAAAACTTACCTTGCCAATAAATGCAGGGTCGCCAAAGCAGTCAAGATAGTCATCCTGAGGAACGAGCCAATTGAACCAAAAACAGTATGACTTACTTTGCATCTCATCACAAAAACGGAGTTCACAGCTTTCATTGTTCCAACTTTTCTTCCTAAAAAAGACTAAACTGGTTGCAAATAGAACTCTCACCTGAACTTGGAAGTGGATACCCATATCAACCAGAATAGTTTTGACATCAACTGATTCTCCAATTCTCACCCGTCAAGACAAGGGCGCATGCAACCTGCACGTTTGATGAGATGATGTGCAGATTAGGCAAGGCTTAGCAACTACTTATTCTTCAGTTATGAATAGTAGAATCTATATAGTTCAAATGCGCATAAATGGATCCACTATATATCTAGCAGTAATTCTAGTCTCAATATAACACATGTTGCACAAGAATTTCTCTGCTATTTTATAGCACAACACCATGAGTTTCTTATACCTTGTTGATTTCCGCATATACTAAACGACTTAAAAGTTACTTTTGAGATATATAATTCTACAATAGGAAGGAAATGCCAGGCTTTAAGTGATTCCAATCAATCAACTCTTCACAGCTACAATTTGATAGTTATGAGTTAAATTCAGTAAGCTACTATAATATCTCTAGCAGGAAAAGGCTGAAATGGAGCAGAAATAGCAAGGTAAATTTCCACAAGCGCAGATAAAATTAGTAAGCAGTTTGTACTGTACAATCCGACGATGACAGCATCATGATATGAGCCACTCCAGTACATAAAATTGGAAAACAATCTCCAATGAATTCATTAAACAGTTTAGATGGACCAACAATTTGTGTAAACCACAGAAACTCACGCATCCAAGGATCATAGAACAGTTGGCGGTCAGAGAACACAAGCACCTGCAGTCCTGTATCTTTTACCTCACTGAACAAATCAAGCAAATCAGCGTAATAAGGCTTTCCTCTGAAGTGATTCTTAAGAATTTGTGATTGCGGAGGATTAATCCATCATTAACTGCTACCATTCCAACCTACACCATAGTCAACAACTCAGTCCCTCAAACCGCCCGAAAACAGAACATACTATAAAATAAAAACAAAACAAAAGCAAGTGAGAATCCAGAAGAGATGGACACCTGGGGAACTCTGAACCAGCAAGGTTGACCTCTCGCCTTGTGTGAGAGCTATCCATTATATCATCGAGAACAAGAAAATATGCTTGAAGCTGGAAATAATATACAAGTTTACCGCAGTACAACGGAGGGAAACAGTAGCCCATAGTAGATATCTCAGATTGAGACAGAAAATAAATAATGGGACTCAAAAAATGAGATTCAGATGTTGTACCCGTTCAACACACCAACCAACCGCGCGGAGAGAAAGAATTCATCGTCCGTTAGTTCACGTCCTTTAGCAATTTGCAGCTATCTACAACTGAGAGCCCGCGGGTTTAACTTCCCTGCCAAGCCAATTGACAATTACCAACATGGTGAATAAGAAGAGACTTCTAGAAGGTACAAAACAAATGCAGCTCCTTTTTTTTCCTTTTCAGAGCGTATGGTTATAAAATATATGATTAGGCACCTCCAGGTACATTGTAGTCCAGCATCTGAAAACAAAGTACCACTACCAACAACCATCAGGATAGAAACAATGGTTTAATTGTTAGTATGAATTTTACGAAACAATCTAAATTTATTAGCCAAATGTATAGTATATTGATACAGTCAGATTGAGGTCACAAATTTAGACAACAGCGCAAATGCTACTTATCTAAGAAATAACGAATAAATATAGCGACCACATTTTAGCCATGACTGATGTATAATGGGAAGGTTAAAGTAACTTTATCATAGAGGTTGAGCACAGAAAACTGATCAACTGTGGCCTTTGGTAACTGAGAATTAAGAAACTGCAAAAAGTTTTTCATCAATTTAGCATCTCAACATTTCGGACAACTTCAGCAGCATCCAGTGGAAAATGTCCATAACTCGTCAGGGGAATTAGCAGTAGCACAACAAATCCACTTCAAGGGGTTAAAGATGAAAAGGAAGTGAAACAATACCCGTTCGACCCCATTTGCGAGAAGCATCGTCCCATTCGAAATAAGGGTCGAGAAGAAAAGCTCTGACTTGAGGACGGAGTAGACCTCTACGAACCTGGACTTAGGATCGTTCATCTCTTTTCCGTTTGCTTCTACTGCGCCTGTGACTTTCTTGCTTTTCCACCTTGCTCACTTCGTGTGACGAGTCCGTTTGGGATTTTAAGAGGAGAGAGACGGAGAATACAGAGTTAGGGTCAGAGCAAGAAGTATTAAGTAGCTTCTCGTTTTCCAGACGAGAAAGACGCAGTGGAAGGATTTTAGGGAAGCGAATGGCAGGCGGGCGCGGCGAGATCAGGGTAGGGATAAAATTCTTTGTACAGACGGTTGTACGGTGAGCATCGTACAACCGTTCATTTTAATTTAACGTTGTTCAAGTTTTTGTATTGATTGTTCATATTGATGTAAAAGTTCTCATATGTTATTGTGAAAGTTGTTCAACTTTATATGATGATTGTTTAATAATTGTGAAGAATGTTCGGGGATGTACGTAAACATCGTACAACTGTATGATAGTCGGATTGAGGGTAGGAGATGAACCACAACCGAAGCCGACGCGAGGAGTGAAGCAGTCTTTGCATCGGAGCTGTTATGCGGAAGATTACAAGAAGCTGAAAGAGACTGAGCACAGAGGAATGAATGAATTAACGGGTAACTTCCAAAAAAACCCAAAAAACTTTCCCCGCAGCGGATAAACGGACAGAAAATTCCGTTGCGACTCAACAACAAATGTAATTACTTACTATAATTGATGTAGATACCATCACCGACTATATTTTGTTCTTTTTATCAGCTAACTTTAGAACAAACAAATGTAATTACTTATAATTATTGCTGTATATTCATTTAGTCATTGTTGATAAATTTTTTTTCTTTTATAATATTTTAATAATATAATTAGTCACCCATTATATAAAAGTATATTGATTATATACAAATATATGATTATTAAATAATATTTTCTTAATTTAATAGTAATATATATATCTGTACACACCTATATAAAAAAATATCAGCTTAAAAATAATTGTCATTATTTTATTAAAAAGAAGTTAAAACTAATATAAAAACACAATATTAACTTTTTCTAAATTTAGAAAGTGTCACATAATTCATTTAAAAAATATATTACTCAAACGTCTTGTTAAAAATAAAATATAGAACAAAGTGTTAAAACCATATATTTTAGATGAAATACAATTAGCTAACAAGATAGATAAATCAAATTATAAATGTATAAAGTTCTTCCAGGTTACCACGTAAGGACTGATATCAAAAATTTATAAACCTTAAAGTATAGAGTACGCATTCATTAATCTTGATTTTACATATCCACGATAATTTGTAAACATTTCTACTGATAATTAGAAACATATGAGCAATTTTCTATAATAGTTTTCATCGCTATTTTTAAATATATGACACTAACTGTATAATCTCTTCATTTGTTCGTTCTTATCGAATCACTGTGTATAGAACATTCTTTTACCATTTATCAGTTTACAGAGCTTGACTAATTGATAAATTTGAAAGTTATAAACGTTTGGAAACAATAAACTGAGTTGTTGGAGTCGCTTTCACGTATTCATTAACCTTGGATTTTATGTCTCCATGATAATTTATAAACACTTCATTGATGATTAGAATATTAGCGTTGTCATCACTATTATAAAGAAGATGACACTAACTGTTATATAGTATTTTTCCTTTGGCCGTTCTTATTGAATCATAGTGTATAAGAATATTTTCTTAACGTTTATCAGTTCACATAGTTTGACTAATCAATTGATAAACTAAATGCTAAAAAAAGCGTTTATAAACGATAAACTAAGTTTTTGGAGTCAATTTTTATGTATTCGTTAACGAGTGACGGATCCAGGATTTTGATACCGGAGGCACAAATATAGTTTCATCATATGAAAGATGAAGTTTAATTCATATTAATGATATTAGTACGATAACTGAATATACAAAAAAATACAATTGTCCCCTTTGAGTTTTCATGTTTTGAAAATGATCAATGATAATATTATCAGAAACTTGTAAAAATACATCTTTTACAATGAATGTAACTAAACAGTCAATTTAAAATTGATCTCCATTGCTGTTACAAGTTTACTCTTTACGAAAGTCAATGCAAAAAATCCTCTTTCAACACTTGTCGTCGCTACTGGAAGAACCAACACTAACTTCAATAGCTTATATACTTCTGAATATATAAGGTGCTTAGAAGTCTCCACCAACTTCATTGAAAGTTGACCAATATCTTTTAGGTTTGAAAACCTGGTATCTTCTCGCATATCAACAATGAAGTTATCAAGCTAATACTCAAAGTTGAGCAATTCAATGCTTGTAAAGTCAGTTTGATATAAATTTGACAACTGTAGCACCTTTTGCTTGTCAAAAGAGGAGAATGAATGATTGAGCTCAAGCAAGTCATGCAAATAAGCAACTCCATATTTGTCTCATCAAACTAATTGTTAAATTCTTGAAGTTGGAGATCAATGATTGCAAGAAACACCTCAATCTGATAATGATGAATATATGTGCAATGTTGAGCAAATCTCTTAGATCTTCCTTGGGGAATATACGTAGCATTCATATCCGAAACTTCAATATTATATTTAGAACAATAGTCAAGAACCTTGCGGAAAAAAATTTCCCACCCGTCATCTCTCATATTTTGAAGGGAAATTTCAAGAAATGCCACTCAAAAAAAAGAAAGTCACGAAATGACATTATTTTAAAAAAAAAGTTCATGAAATACCACTATGTCATTGACTAGAAGCAATAAATACAAAAATACCCCTACTAGTTAACAAAATACTTTTAAAGTTCACAATATGCCCCTAAGTGTTAAAAAAATTCACTAAAATTCACAAAACATACAAAATACTATAGAATATAGATAACTATAAAAATATATTTATAATATTATAAAAAAATTTAAAATATCATACAACATTGAAAAAAGTAAATATTTCTTAGATTTTTTTTCAAAATTATTTGTACCATAAAAAAGAATATAGAGTTTAAACACATAATTTATACTAATTTTCTGCAAATTTAGACCAATATAGTAATAGTACCATAATTTATACCAATTAATTGTCATAATTTATACAAAATAATTGTCATAATTTTACCATAAATCATATTAACGTTGTAAACATGTAACAAAGTGTGGGTGCAGCTTTTTTTCATTAGTTGATATACACTTGTGATTTAATTAAAGAAGTTTATACTTGATGAATAGTGATTTTACTAACTGCAGTACAAATTTATTTTACCAAACTATCCGGAATAGTGTTAGGGCACCCGTTTTTCTTTTAAAAAATAAAAATCGATATATGAAACAGTTTTAACAGTCATTTCTTTGTTACTAAAATACCAAAAAAAACGTGTCAAACAAAGTCATTATTTTGCTCAACTCGTGTCAAATTAAATCACAATATTGTTCAACTCGTGTCAAATTAAATCACTACATTGCTCAACTCGTGACAAATAAAAATGAAGACCTAGCTCAACTCGTGATTTTATGTGTCACTAGTTGAACAACATAGTGATTTAATTTGACACGAGTTGAACAATATAGTGTCTTTATTTGACACGTTTGTGGCATTTTGTATTTCCAATATTTTGTTATATAGTTGAGTGATTTTGGGATCTAAGAAACCTCCTAACAAATCAAAATATATATATTTAAGTAAAAGAAGTAATAATCGTGATCATTTCCTCACAGACAATGTAACTTAGGATCAAGAAAGCATTTAAATGACTGCTGCTCGGAATGAACCCTACTTTCAATTCTCGTGACATAAACATTAGGTTTGTTCCATATTCACTTTCAATACTCTGATGCATTGGGCTCGAATTCTATGACTTTGTTAGGAATTTCTACATTTTGATATATTTCAGTATCGTGACATAAACATTAGGTTTAATCGCTTGGTAGATGTTTGGATTATTAGATGTTCACTTTTCAATTCACTAATGCATGGGGTATTTAGGACTTTTGTTAGGAAATTTCTACATTTGGATATATTTCAGTTCTTGTGACATAAACATTAGGTTTGTTCGATATTCACTTTCAATTCTCTGATGCATGGGGTTGGAATTCTAGGACTTTTGTTAGGAATTTCTACATTTGGATATATTTCAGTTCTTGTGACATAAACATTAGGTTGTTCCGCTTGGTAGATGTTTGGAATATAAGATGTTCACTTTCAATTCTCTGATGCATTGGGTTTGAATTCTTGGACTTTTATTAGGAATTTCTACATTTGGATATATTTTAGTTCTCGTGACATAAACATTAGGTTTGTTCGATATTCACTTTCAATTCTCTGATATGCTCCTCTTCATAAGCGTACAACATACCAACATTAACCACACCTTGTGTTCAATACAAGTTGTTTCTGAAGTTAGGATCACGAGAACTTAAATATTTCCAAATGTAAAGACCTTAAATTGTTATGCTAGAAGTTTCATTAATCATCCAGAATGACCACACTTGGAACAAAAAAATGTAGCGGAAACTGCTCCTCATCATCAGCGTACAACATACCTACATTAATCACACCTTGTGTTCAATACAAGTTGTTTATGAAGTTACTACCATGAGAACTAAAATCGATCCAAATGTTAAGACCTTAAGTTGTTTTATGCTAGATATTTCATTAATCATCCAGAATGACCACACTTGGAAACAAAAAATGTAGCAGAAACTGCTCCTCCTCATCAGCGTACAACATACCAACATTAATCACACCTTGTGTTCAATACAAGTTGTTAGGAATTTCTACATTTGGATATATTTCAGTTCTCGTGACATAAACATTAGGTTTGTTCCACTTGGTAGATGTTTGGATTATTCGATATTCACTCTGATTTCTCTGATGCATTGAGTTTGAATTCTAGGACATTTGTAGGAATGACCATGATCGTCTAAAATAAAAACATAAATAGTGATCGCACATTAACATAAATCCGATAAATATCTAACAAATGCTAATGAAGTTTGTTACATTGTGCAAAACTAAAAACTAAGAGCCACCATACATGTATGAGTATGAATCCCAGATGGAGAGGGTGTTGAACACCTCATCAATCTCTTGTTCAGTGACTCTTCGCTCCTCCTCTGGCATTCCGTGATTGAAGTAATGCCAATTCCAACTACGATTACTAGGATAGTAATCCCGATCAAGATATAACTCACCAAAGCGGGGTCCGGATGTGGAATATTATACTTTATGGATTTATAATCTTCGGTAGATGTTTGGACGTGGAATAAACGTGTTGTTATACTTTTCTGGATTTATAATTTTGGTAGATGTTTGGATGTGGAATAAGCGTGTTGTTATTCTTTTCTGGATTTATAATCTTTGGTAGATGTTTGGACGTGGAATAAACGTGTTGTTATACTTTTCTGGATTTATAATCTTTGGTAAATGTTTGGACGTGGAATAAACGTGTGTTATACTTTTCTGGATTTATAATCTTTGGTAGATGTTTGGATTATTAGATATTCATTTGATAGATTTTTGGATCTATAAATTTGGTAATGAACCATAACTTTCAATTCTCTGATGCATTTGTAAGGAAACAATCCCACATAGCATAAATCAATGAAACTTCTAACATAACACAAGTTAAGGTCTTACAAATGAAGATCCATTATAACTACAAACAGTTTAGTCTCATAAATGTAGAAAGTCAACAAACATCCAAACTATATCCTAAATTAACAAAAACATAATAAAACCCTAAACTACGGCGCGCCATACTGGTGATAGTATGAATCCCATATAGATAAGGTGCTGAAGGCCTCATCTATCCCCTGCGCAGTTGCCCTCTGTTCCTCCTCTGGCATCTCCTCGTGGTAGTAACGCCAGTCCCAGCTACGGTTTCCCGGGAAAGTAAGGCCTACCAATCTCAGTTGCCTCACTCATGAGCTGCATCATAATATTATTAAGTAGTCTGGCATTCACAAAATGTTATAATCAACTGAATTATACAAAGGTAGAGATCAACTTACTAGGGCGGGATCCGGCCGATGAACAAAGGTGTTGTTGCACATGTTAGGATTTAGAATCTTTGGATGGATGTGTTTGGCGTACCAATCCAGATAATCTCTGTCACATGCGTGCAGCACCGCCCTTGTCTTAGTGCACCCCGTAGTAGCAGCACACTCACGTGTGGTGTCCCACACACTATACATGGGGAGGTATACACATTTATAGGGGGACCCTTTCTCCCTCTCTTTTTGGATCTATGTTAGGTCTAATAGGGGGAGGTGGGATACACTGAACATACCCGAATTGGCAGAGACAACGCTCCGGCATATATGGCTTATTCACCGTCATGTACTGCAAGGTACCCCTGTACCAAGTGCGACCCTTCTCGCGACCGTAGGGCAACCAATCAATCTACATTGGATCACAGGGAAACATAAGCATCAATAAGAAGCAATAATGTAAATAATATAAATTGAAATTGTTGTACCACTTACATTTCTTGGTGTTAGAGCATCTAGATGCTTGCTGTAGTTCTATAGTGAATCTTTATCTTTCTGCTGGGAGGTGGACCTGACCCATCTCATAGCCCACGGTCTATCATCCCCATCACGCCAATCAGCACTAACTGCTGGTCTAAGAGTGAGGAAGTATGCATATATCCAGCACTACGGAAATTAAAAAAAAATAAATTATGCCAACTATTAATGTGAATTCATGAAAATTTATTAGACATTGTTGTACATTAAAACACTTACCTCGAGAAGGGTCAAACATCCAGCAATGCTAGTACAGTCAGCACGAGATGCTATCCCCAGCTGGCGATACAACCATGCAAGAGTACCTGCTCCCCATGCGTACTTCTTTAGTTTCACATGTCGGCTCATGGAAGTGACTAGCCAGGACGGTAGGGGACTTATGCATCCATGCCCCTTATTAGAAAAGATGGTGGTACCGATCGCATAGTAGAGCTAACCTCCCGCCTCCTTCATAGGTACCCTCTGCCCGGTCGAACACCACTTATAAGTGGACATATCTGAACAACACCAGTATGCCACATGAAACCTGTCATCTGTTGAACGCCATTTTGAAAATCTAACAACGTACTTATCGTCTCCACCAGCAGAAGTATGTGCCTCCACACGCCCCACGTGGTGGCTACTCTGACCCTCAATATCATAACTGGAGCTATGGCACTCGGCCAGATCAGTAGAAGACCGACCACCTGCAGAGGATGAAGCCACAGGCACCCTTCTCCTTGGTATGTGTGCGACTGGGTAGGAATCATGTAATGACTGGGCCGAGGATGGGTCCATGATAGGTTGTTGTTGTGTCTGAAATGATGAGTGACGTGGCAGCTCATCATGACCCTGCTGCTGAAATGATGAGTGTCGTGTAGGCTCAACATGACCCTGCTGTGGGTGGAAAGACGAGTGCCGTGGATGATCAAGTCCTGCACCGCGCTCATGACGGTACGAAGCCGTCATTGGTTGCTCCACATTTCCGTCTTTCTTCTTTTGGTGTACACGTTCTTGAGAGCTTTCTTAAACTTATCCATCACTACACAAGTTGAACAAATCACAATTAAGATGGAGTAATAGCTCATTGGCTAGGGTTGCTTTTGACACGACAAAGTATACATTGAGATAAGATACAACCATTTCTATTTAAAGAACGGTTTGTATACTGAGTTTAAGATAAGGATAAAACTGAGATAAGTTAAGATGGATTGAGGATAAGTGGAATTGGAACTTGAGGAGTTTACTTACGAACTCACTTGTTAAGAGAACGCTTTAAGTCGTTCATTTGTGTGTGAACTATGCTTGTTCATCTGTGGATTGTTGTTCTACTGCACTTCATATTATGATTGTGTATCTAATCATTTCCATGCTATCGACAATTAGTCGTCGTAGCCCCGTTAGCTTGGGGGCCACGAGAGGATCGTACCAGCAATTTTGCTGACCCCCTTTGGGGGCTGTTTTTTATTTTGCAGGTAAGCATCCCATGAAGAGTCACCCTGAGAGTAGGGGCGGTTAGACTTAGGTTGGGCTTTTATTTTGAGTACGGGTGCGCTTGTGCACCCGTCTGTTGATATTAAGACTTATGGAAGTTATGCGGTTTGTTGAAATACTTATAAACTCGGTTGGTATGTATATTTTTGGATTAATGGTCGTAAATGTGTAAGGCTCAGTATTTCTGTTGTTCAGACTGTGGCAAGGTCCTGGTGTTGGTTTATTTCCGCTGCGATGTTATATTTATGTTGTTAAGTTTGCGATAACCACGATTGGCTTAGGACGGGGTGTTACAGAAGCTGTCTTACACGCCCACCCACTTATCTGTATCGCGAGGAGAGTCAAATCACCATATCATAGAAACATCATTACTGCCAACAGACTCATCCTGATTGGGGAGTTATTCGTGCTCCAACGCTATTGAAACATCACTCTGGCCCATTGACTCTTCTGTATCAGAAAGAGATTCATGCTCTCATATGATATTAGAGATGTTTTCGTCATTTGCTGTGTGACTCATGATAATGTGAATGAGTTATGAATTTGAACGAGCTAGTTGTGTGGAACTATGAATTGTAAAGAAACAATAGTAACTCTACTCTTATAAAGAAATCACAAGCTCCGGATTTTTGATTTTTGCTCAACATGGTGGTTGTGTGTGATGATGTCTGAAAGTGATTGTGTCCTTACAGGTGATGCTGAAGCTCAATATCCATGTAAGAAGCTACATCCTTGTATTCCTAATAAAATTGTGAAATGTCATTTGGCACCTTCTTTAGTCCTATAAGGAATCTTATGGGTTGACATGGTAAAACTAGAATGCACTAGTTGTGTAAGAAAGTACATGCATGTCATCCCATTTAAAAATAAGCAATTTGCATACTCGCACACACACACGCGCTCACGCACACACACGCACACACACATGCACACACACACACGCACACACACATGCACACACACACATGAGTTGAGCTAGATCGTGACTTTAATTGTCACACATCCGAAGAATTGCTAGTAAAATCTCTCTCCTTCAATGGTAGTGATCAGGCCAATCATCTATCCACGGGTAGTTTGGAATTCCACCTGTAAAGTACAAGAAATCAGAGGATGATTAGCCAGCAAATGATCATAGAATAGTTGGCGGTCAGAGAACATAAGCACTGGTATAATAATATAACACTATTACCACAATACAGTAAGGCAAATAGACACAAAGCTAGTAAATGTACAACTTATAAATTAAATGCAAAAATAAATTACAAATTGAACATTAATTAAACAACAATATAAATGTCAAAAAAATTTCATAATAATATAACAACATTATCATATTAAATCAAGGCAAATAGGCACAAAATTAATAAATGTGCAACTCATAAATTAAACGAAATATGTAATTACAAATTTAACATTAATTAAACAATAATATAAAATGTAAAAAAATGCATAATAATATAACAACACTACCATATTATATTAGAACAAATAGACATGAAATTGTAGATGTAAAACTTGTATATTAAGTGAAATAAACAATTACGATTTAACATTAATTAAACAACAATATACATGTCAAAAGAATTGCATAATAATATAACAACATTACCATATTAGATTAAGACAAATAGTCACGAAATTGATAAATCTACAACTTATAAATTAAATGAATAATTGATAGCGACTTTAACATTAATTAAACAATATAGGTGTCAAAAAAATTGTATAATAATAACACAACCATATTAAATTAAGGAAAATAGACACAAAATTGATAAATGTACAACTTATAAATTAAATGAATAATTAATTATAATTTAACATTAATTAACCGATTATAATATAAAAAATGCATAATAATATAACAGCATTACCATATTAAATTAAGACAAACAGACACAAAATTGATAAATGTTCAACTTCTAAATTAAATGAAATAAGTAGTTATGAATTCAACATTAATTAAACAACAATATAATTATCAAAAAATTAGTTTTAAACTTTACCAACATTTCTACCTTATTTAAGGTAATAGGAGACAAAATTATAGATTTACAATTTCAAAATTAAATAATTAATTAATTATAAATTTACCATTAATTGAACAAAAATGTAATTACAACCAAATTTTAATTTTAATTTACCAACATTTACACATTAATTACCCATACCTATTTTGGGAGACATAATAATAAACTAAACAAAATTGGAAGAACTAATAAAGAGTAGAAGAACTAATAAGAGTTAAAAGAACAAAATAAACAAAAAAATATAAACAAAATACTAATATAATAAACATAATGATTAGGAATAGATAAACAAGAGAAAAAAAGAAAAACAAATAGATAAGTAAAGCAACTTACATAATCAAATCACCAAAAATTAGAGAATATATAAAGAAGATCGGAAGAATGTGGAGTATTGTGTGGACGAATGGGTAAGGTTATAGGGAAAATCGACAGGTTGAAACCACCATGACTTGGGGTGGCTTATTGGCCATTTTCGAGATAACGCTACCTAACGTTATCTGACGAAAGACGTAGTGATCGGACGACCGAGATTAAGTCTTGGGATTTCGGATAAGGGGACAGATAGACAAAGAAGCCGTCCAAGAGCAGGGCGGTTTCTGATTGATGGAGCCGGATACGTCGCAATTTGGCCATTTTGCCTGAAATCATTACCTCTCAAGCGAAGCGGCTCTCGTGACTTCGCACGAGATCGAGGGCACCGTGCCTTCGCTCATCTCAGCCGCTGGATTGACATTTCCTCTCATCTTACGGTGTAGACACAGTTGGAAAAATTAGGGGTATATAAGTAATCTAACAAGTCTGTCAGAGCATAGAGGGGTATGTTCGTAAACTTACCTCCTATCACCAAAGCGATGCACGTGCGATTATTTTCCCCTCAATTTTTTTTTAAGCAACGGTTTCCTCTCGAATTGGACGGAAGCGACATACTCCGACCTTCCCCCAAATCGACGAGATATGGCGTAAAAGTCTGATCTTGTCCGGTAGCCATTCACCCCCCAAATACACCTCATTTAACTCATGCTTCTCGACATTAATATTATTTTTCCATGTTTGCCTCTGTTTAGTTAGTTCGTCCGCTCTACATTCTGCTGCACGATGTCTACGGGTTATAGTTCGTCTGATGGCGTAGTGCCAATCGAACCTTCAGACGTTGCAGTATGGCAAGCCTTGAGGTTTGATACTGAGGAGGAAGGGCATAATTTCTACTCCGATTACGCGCGAAGGGTTGGATTTGAGGTTCGTATAAGACATAGAAACCAATTCCGGTCTAGAAATAGGGTTGTCACCGTACGACCGTACATTAAACTTGTGTGTAAACAAGAAGGTTTCAAGAGAAACAACAGAAAGAACCCTAGATATATTAACCAGACGGGTTGTGATGTTAATGTACCTGAAGGTCAGGCGAAGAGGCATTATGCAGAGGAAAGGTGTGGATGCACGGCTTCGCTGACGCTGAAATATTCGTTTGATGAAGTGAGTTATTCAATCTCAGAATGGGTGGGTGAGCACAGTGGGCATGAACTAATTCCCCAAGAACTACGTTATCTACAACGGTCTAACAGATGTGTTAACCTTGAAGTCGGCTTGCAAGCTGAGTTGAATGCTAGTGTTGGAGTTAACCTTCAGACCTCACACAAAATTCTTGCTGCTAGTGCTGGTGGGTTTCAGAACCTCGGTTGCTCCAGAGTTGATCTCAAAAACCATCTGCGTGCAAAGAGACAGAAGGATATGAATCCGACGGAAGGTGCGAGTCTGCTAGATTACTTCAGGCGTTTTGCCATACAAAGTCCCGGATTTCACTACGACATACAATATGACTCGCACGGTTTGATTGCAAACATTTTTTGGGCTGATCATAGAATGAAGATGGATTATTCGTTGTTCGGTGATTCGGTCACATTCGACACAACATTCCGAACCAACAAAGCTTACAGGCCTCTAGGTAATTAACTTTGGTTATGCGATGGCGTATGTACTCATGTGAATTGTGAATTGTAATTTGTCTTGACTACTGATCATGTCCTGATCAGTGTCAAAATGTATAGACATATTAATCATCGGGACACCTGTTGATAGTTTAAGCATTAAGAGATGATCTTTACAATGCTGTTATGAAATTATCTAGTTAGACTGGCGGTGAAGGAGAACAACGTGCGGTCAATCATAAGGGAAGAAATATCTACCCAGTAATGAATTTGCTTCTTGTGGTTATATCAGGTTGTTGAAGTGGTTGAAACTTTGAATGAATGTGAGATATGGTGCAACATTCTGTAACTTTGGATATTTGTGGGGTTTAATGTCCCCTTTGTAAGCATATTTATAAATCTGTACAGGCCTACCTGCCACAAAGCATAAAGTTACCTGCACGTTTAGTGGTACAGCTACCTGCAATAATAAGGTGGGATACCTGCACTTTTTGTGCCGTAGCTACCTCTCTGTTCTGTATTGTGCTAACTGCAACTATGCTGGAAGCTTCGATCCTGCACATCTAGGGGTTCAGCTACCTGCGTCACTGAGGTGGGCTACATTCACTTCTGTGCTGTAGCTACCTGCTTCTGTTCTGTCAAACAGTTTGACCAAATCCTGTCCATGTGTGACTATAGTTTAAACATTGAGGTTCTTTAGTCACGATTATGTTGATATTGTCTGAAATCACCTGCTCGAACAGCTCAATGTGAGGTGTATAGAAAAATTTAAAACAATTGTTGTCTGTCGGTAAACTACAATTAGATGTTGTTTCTGAATTTTACTTGTTTTGATGTTCTGTATTCTGGCGACACACTCTGTACTCAGGCGAGAATGGCTTCCATCCCTAAGTATTGCCTTTTCGCAGCTGTGCAGTTACTTGTTTAAAAAATAAACTATCCAGTCGGTAGTTCTTTGCATACTACTAAATTTCTGCACCTGCCTTGTCACTAACTTACTTCTTCTTTAGGTATATTTGCGGGGTTTAATCACCACCGACAAATAATTTTGTTCGGGGCTGCACTGTTATTCGATGAGACGATACCTTCATTTGAATGGCTATTTCAGGCTTTTCTCAAATGCATGGACAACAAGGCACCAGCCACCATCTTCACAGACCAGGATGCCGCTATGGCCGCCGCTCTGCAGTCGCAGCTCCCCGACACATTCCATGGGTTGTGTTCATGGCACATATTGCAGAATGCAAAGAGCAAAGTGCACAGCTCCATAGTAGGTGCTGTCACAAATCTACTGACTTTGCTTATGTACTCCATCGATGATGAAAGAGATTTTGACACTGTCTGGGATCTCCATATGTCGGATTTGTTCCCGCCCCGTTCTGGTCGTAATAATGTCCATGGTAAATCGAAGGAATGGTTACTTAAGATAAAACAGAAACGACAGCAGTGGTCGGCCGCATGGGTAAATAAGCACTTCACTGCTGGTATGAGAACAACGCAAGCAAGCGAATCGATCAACAGTACCGTTCGTGGCTTCCTCAAGTCTGATCATAGTCTGGTAGAATTCTTTCCCCATTTTAATGATATGATTGACTGTGTCAGAGAACGAGAGAAAGTTGCGGAGTTTAACGCTAAAGATAAGTTAACTGCGAACACATTCACGATGTGCCCGATAATGGTATCCGCTGCTGCTGTGTACACACCTACTGTTTTCAGGTCACTTCACTACGAGAGGGAACAGTCAGTTGCTTACTGTGTTGAGAGAATTTCTGGATTGACCGACTCTGGGTTAGAGAAATGGAATGTGTACTCCTTTGATGGTGATTGTCGGAAGATTGATGAAAGGAATGTTTACATTGGGTTGGAGGGTGATGTGGTCCTTAATTGTAGCTGCTCTTTGTTTGATTCATTTGGTATCTTCTGTCGACACATCCTTAAAATGATGGATTTACTGGGCTCAATGGGCAAGACTCAACTGAGGACAATACCACCTCCTTACATAAAGGACCGATGGCGAGTAAATGCGAGGGCCAGCATTCTTAAACAATGGTCGGACACGGATTCTGTATCTCCCGGACCTGAACCATTATCTTATACATGTCGCTATCAACGTTTAACCGCAATTGCTGTTAGGTTGGCATCTACAGCTTCTTCAGACTCTGCTCTTTATGATTATGTCATGATCAGCTGAAAGGGATGTTAGATACGCATAGCATATCGATCTACAGAATTCATTATATAAGCATTATCGATTAAAAATAAACGACCGCAGGATGGTGGGGGTAGAAACCCATGCGACGACTACGACAACATTGGGCCAAGTCGTTTTACAGCTGGGATCAAAGTAAGACCTAAACCCAACCCGGGGCGAAAGAGAAGACAGCGGTCCGTGACGGAAAAATTGGGCTAAGATATGTGGCAGCTCACAAGAGGTTTAAATTGTCAGAAGTAAACCCGGATAATCAGTGTAATGATACTACTTCGGCTGCCCATGTGTTACCACAATCATACACCAATCCCCAATCATCATTCACCTCCTTACTCTTGGGTTTTTGTAACGCATCTCCTAATTTATGATGCCACCTTGTACTGGTAGGACGCTTTCTGTTTACCTAAATGCTGTCCCGTGGTTTGTCTGCTATATTGGGAAACTGAGCTCTTCAATCTTGTTTTCCGTTCCAAATATTATCTTGGCATGACTTGTTTGAACCCAAATGATTCCTTCTCTAGCTTTGACAAGTAGCAATAAGATCTTTCCAACCATCATCTTTAGTGCTTCAAATCTTCTTTAATCCCAACTAGTAAAACATTAGGACTGGCAATAGTTATTTTTTCCCTCTATGTGAAGCAGTATTCAACACTTTTGAGCATACCATCCAGATAACTGACTATCAGCCCAGTTTTACCACCATCTTTTCATAAGAATACACTGCGTCGTCATGAAAACTTATGATCCAGTCACAAAAGTTGCACACATCAGCTCCGTTTTTTGTCCAATATATATGATTTTATACCCCCACAGGGCTACCCCACCAAAGAACTTTGAGCCACCTGCCCGTCCTGTGATACAGCTACCCTTAGGGGCACCACCCAAGCTGTTTTGACCAGACCTGAGTAGCACCCGAGTTTTCCCACCATCTTGTCATTAAAATCTACTATGCGGTCATTACAAAGTACGAAGTATATTATACCCCTACAGGGCTACCCGACAGCACAACAATGAGCAACCTGCCCATCCTGTGATGTGGCTACCTGTCTAATATTCAGCCAAGACATTTTCTTGGGCTACCTCACCACCGCTTGGGTACTTGGCGTCGTGAAGTTGAAAAAATTAAAAAACTGAGAATTGTCAGTCACAAAAGTTGCACACATCAGCTCCGTTTTTTGTCCAATATATATGATTTTATACCCCCACAGGGCTACCCCACCGAACAACTTTGAGCCACCTGCCCGTCCTGTGATACAGCTACCCTTAGGGGCACCACCCAAGCTGTTTTGACCAGACCTGAGTAGCACCCGAGTTTTCCCACCATCTTGTCATTAAAATCTACTATGCGGTCATTACAAAGTACGAAGTATATTATACCCCTACAGGGCTACCCGACAGCACAACAATGAGCAACCTGCCCATCCTGTGATGTGGCTACCTGTCTAATATTCAGCCAAGACATTTTCTTGGGCTACCTCACCACCGCTTGGGTACTTGGCGTCGTGAAGTTGAAAAAATTAAAAAACTGAGAATTGTCAGTCACAAAAGTTGCACACATCAGCTCCGTTTTTTGTCCAATATATATGATTTTATACCCCCACAGGGCTACCCCACCGAACAACTTTGAGCCACCTGCCCGTCCTGTGATACAGCTACCCTTAGGGGCACCACCCAAGCTGTTTTGACCAGACCTGAGTAGCACCCGAGTTTTCCCACCATCTTGTCATTAAAATCTACTATGCGGTCATTACAAAGTACGAAGTATATTATACCCCTACAGGGCTACCCGACAGCACAACAATGAGCAACCTGCCCATCCTGTGATGTGGCTACCTGTCTAATATTCAGCCAAGACATTTTGTTGGGCTACCTCACCACCGCTTGGGTACTTGGCGTCATGAAGTTGAAAAAATTAAAAAACTGAGAATTGTCAGTCACAAAAGTTGCACACATCAGCTCCGTTTTTTGTCCAATATATATGATTTTATACCCCCACAGGGGACCCCACCGAACAACTTTGAGCCACCTGCCCGTCCTGTGATACAGCTACCCTTAGGGGCACCCCCCAGCTGTTTTGACCAGACCTGAGTAGCACCCGAGTTTTCCCCACCATCTTGTCATTAAAATGTACTATGCGGTCATTACAAAGTACGAAGTATATTATACCCCTACAGGGCTACCCGACAGCACAACAATGAGCAACCTGCCTATCCTGTGATGTGGCTACCTGTCTCATATTCAGCCAAGACATTTTGTTGGGCTACCTCACCACCGCTTGGATACTTGGCGTCATGAAGTTGAAAAAATTTAAAAAATGAGAATTGTCAGTCACAAAAGTTGCACACATCAGCTCCGTTTTTGTCCAATATATATGATTTTATACCCCCACAGGGCTACCCCACCGATCAACTTTGAGCACCTGCCCGTCCTGTGATACAGCTACCCTTAGGGGCACCACCCAAGCTGTTTTGACCAGACCTGAGTAGCACCCGAGTTTTCCCACCATTGTCATTAAAATGTACTATGCGGTCATTACAAAGTACGAAGTATATTATACCCCTACAGGGCTACCGACAGCACACAATGAGCCACCTGCCCATCCTGTGATGTGGCTACCTGTCTCATATTCAGCCAAGACATTTTGTTGGGCTACCTCACCATCGCTTCGATACTTGGCGTCATGAAGTTGAAAAAATTAAAAAAATGAGAATTGTTGTTTTGGGCCGGACCCTACGCATGTGCCGTTCTCAGAGACTAATGAGCTCAGTTTCAACTATAACACGAGGCCCATCGTAGTCATTGATTCCAGATATAAAATTCAAGTTTCGTCAATTAAAAAATAAACAAAGTTCCGTATAGTATAGAAGTCTAATACACTAGTATTAAGTATTTATTATTTAATATTTATAATCATATAATAAATTACGTTCCATGCCAATATATAGGGCCCTCTCCCAACGAGACCGCTGACTAGTATTCCTGTCCAGACGGAGTGTTCAGCAACATTCATACCAGAGTACGATTAGTGTGAAGTGGCCAACAGACAGTGATACATCTAATCCCATCCATCTGTCGATTGAGGATGACATACATTACTAAAGTAGTTATGTTACCGTCCATGGAGCACACCGGTAGAACTATATTGGAGCTCTCTATGTGATGGAAGATTTGTAGAATTTCTCATAGATTTGTTAAATGAAAAAGTACAATCTTCGCCAATAGAATGGCCTTAAGTTAGGTAATGCGGCATTACTGTCGTTTATAAAACCCAATTTTACATTAACCAATAGGGTAGTAACAGATAAACTTCGAGTTACTGCTTTGAAAACATTGACCAAATAACCACATTGTCCACTAGTTGTGTAATACTGGACAGACAACAAACACAGATATAGAAGTGATGTATATCACAGAACAAGAGATAGCAATAATTACAGCGGTGGCATTAAAGTGCACTAGTGCACAGCCAGTGCCCAAATATGGGTGGTCTCAAGTTAGGTACTGCATTGCTTTGAATACATTGACCAAATACCCACATTGTCCACTAGTTGTTAAAATAAAGAGACAACAACATAGATATAGAAGTAATGACGATGACCAAACGAGAGAGCATAGTAAATCCCCAAAAAATGGGTGGCCTCAACTTAGGTACTGTGGCATTAATCCCCAAAAAATGGGTGGCCTCAACTTAGGTACTGTGGCATTACTGTCAATCATAAATACCCAGTTTTACATTAACCAATGGTGTAACAGATGAAAATCGATACTCTGGTTTGAATTCATTTACCAAATACCCACATTGTCCACTATTTATAAACATAAACAGACAATAACATACATATAGAAGTGATGTTGATGACCGTATGAGAGATACTAAGTTGGTACTATAGGATTGCTGTCATTCACAAAACACCCAGTTTTACATAACCAACAGTGTAACAGATAAACTTTGACATACTGCTTTGAAAAATGCCCACATTGTCCACTAGCTGTGAAACTAGACAAAACCACACATAAATATAGAAGTGATGTCAATCACCGGACAAGAGATAGTATAATTACAGTGCTGGCATTATAATGAACGAGTGCACAGTCATCCCCAAAAATGGGTGGCCTTAGATTAGGTACTGTGGCATTGTCTGTCAATCATAATACCCAGTTTTACATTAACCACTGGTGTAACAGATGAAATTTGATACTCTGGTTTGAATTCATTTACCAAATACACACATTGTCCACTAGTTATAAACATAAACCGACAATAACATAGTATAGAATTGTTGTCATTCACAAAACACCCAGTTTTACATTAACCAACAGTGTAACAGATAAACTTCAACATACTACTTTGAAAATGCTCACATTGCCCACTAGCTGTGAAACTAGACAAAACTACAACATAAATATAGAAGTGATGTCAATCACCGGAAAAGAGATAGTAATAATTACAGTGCCGGCATTATAATGTACGAGTGCACAGTCAATCCCAAAAAATGGGTGGCCTCAAATTAGGTACTGTGGCATTACTGTTCCATCACAAATACACAGTTTTACATTAACCAATGATGTAACAGCTGAAATTCGATACTCTGGTTTGAAGGCTGCGGTGTTCCGGCTTCGTTTCCAGATCGATAATGGTCTATGGCGTAATCTAACATCCCTTTCAGCTGATCAATGACATAATCATAAAGAGCAGAGTCTGAAGAAGCTGTAGATGCCAACCTAACAGCAATTGCGGTTAAACGTTGATAGCGACATGTATAAGATAATGGTTCAGGTCCGGGAGATACAGAATCCGTGTCCGACCATTGTTTAAGAATGCTGGCCCTCGCATTTACTCGCCATCGGTCCTTTATGTAAGGAGGTGGTATTGTCCTCAGTTGAGTCTTGCCCATTGAGCCCAGTAAATCCATCATTTTAAGGATGTGTCGACAGAAGATACCAAATGAATCAAACAAAGAGCAGCTACAATTAAGGACCACATCACCCTCCAACCCAATGTAAACATTCCTTTCATCAATCTTCCGACAATCACCATCAAAGGAGTACACATTCCATTTCTCTAACCCAGAGTCGGTCAATCCAGAAATTCTCTCAACACAGTAAGCAACTGACTGTTCCCTCTCGTAGTGAAGTGACCTGAAAACAGTAGGTGTGTACACAGCAGCAGCGGATACCATTATCGGGCACATCGTGAATGTGTTCGCAGTTAACTTATCTTTAGCGTTAAACTCCGCAACTTTCTCTCGTTCTCTGACACAGTCAATCATATCATTAAAATGGGGAAAGAATTCTACCAGACTATGATCAGACTTGAGGAAGCCACGAACGGTACTGTTGATCGATTCGCTTGCTTGCGTTGTTCTCATACCAGCAGTGAAGTGCTTATTTACCCATGCGGCCGACCACTGCTGTCGTTTCTGTTTTATCTTAAGTAACCATTCCTTCGATTTACCATGGACATTATTACGACCAGAACGGGGCGGGAACAAATCCGACATATGGAGATCCCAGACAGTGTCAAAATCTCTTTCATCATCGATGGAGTACATAAGCAAAGTCAGTAGATTTGTGACAGCACCTACTATGGAGCTGTGCACTTTGCTCTTTGCATTCTGCAATATGTGCCATGAACACAACCCATGGAATGTGTCGGGGAGCTGCGACTGCAGAGCGGCGGCCATAGCGGCATCCTGGTCTGTGAAGATGGTGGCTGGTGCCTTGTTGTCCATGCATTTGAGAAAAGCCTGAAATAGCCATTCAAATGAAGGTATCGTCTCATCGAATAACAGTGCAGCCCCGAACAAAATTATTTGTCGGTGGTGATTAAACCCCGCAAATATACCTAAAGAAGAAGTAAGTTAGTGACAAGGCAGGTGCAGAAATTTAGTAGTATGCAAAGAACTACCGACTGGATAGTTTATTTTTTAAACAAGTAACTGCACAGCTGCGAAAAGGCAATACTTAGGGATGGAAGCCATTCTCGCCTGAGTACAGAGTGTGTCGCCAGAATACAGAACATCAAAACAAGTAAAATTCAGAAACAACATCTAATTGTAGTTTACCGACAGACAACAATTGTTTTAAATTTTTCTATACACCTCACATTGAGCTGTTCGAGCAGGTGATTTCAGACAATATCAACATAATCGTGACTAAAGAACCTCAATGTTTAAACTATAGTCACACATGGACAGGATTTGGTCAAACTGTTTGACAGAACAGAAGCAGGTAGCTACAGCACAGAAGTGAATGTAGCCCACCTCAGTGACGCAGGTAGCTGAACCCCTAGATGTGCAGGATCGAAGCTTCCAGCATAGTTGCAGTTAGCACAATACAGAACAGAGAGGTAGCTACGGCACAAAAAGTGCAGGTATCCCACCTTATTATTGCAGGTAGCTGTACCACTAAACGTGCAGGTAACTTTATGCTTTGTGGCAGGTAGGCCTGTACAGATTTATAAATATGCTTACAAAGGGGACATTAAACCCCACAAATATCCAAAGTTACAGAATGTTGCACCATATCTCACATTCATTCAAAGTTTCAACCACTTCAACACCTGATATAACCACAAGAAGCAAATTCATTACTGGGTAGATATTTTTTCCCTTATGATTGACCGCACGTTGTTCTCCTTCACCGCCAGTCTAACTAGATAATTTCATAACAGCATTGTAAAGATCATCTCTTAATGCTTAAACTATCAACAGGTGTCCCGATGATTAATATGTCTATACATTTTGACACTGATCAGGACATGATCAGTAGTCAAGACAAATTACAATTCACAATTCACATGAGTACATACGCCATCGCATAACCAAAGTTAATTACCTAGAGGCCTGTAAGCTTTGTTGGTTCGGAATGTTGTGTCGAATGTGACCGAATCACCGAACAACGAATAATCCATCTTCATTCTATGATCAGCCCAAAAAATGTTTGCAATCAAACCGTGCGAGTCATATTGTATGTCGTAGTGAAATCCGGGACTTTGTATGGCAAAACGCCTGAAGTAATCTAGCAGACTCGCACCTTCCGTCGGATTCATATCCTTCTGTCTCTTTGCACGCAGATGGTTTTTGAGATCAACTCTGGAGCAACCGAGGTTCTGAAACCCACCAGCACTAGCAGCAAGAATTTTGTGTGAGGTCTGAAGGTTAACTCCAACACTAGCATTCAACTCAGCTTGCAAGCCGACTTCAAGGTTAACACATCTGTTAGACCGTTGTAGATAACGTAGTTCTTGGGGAATTAGTTCATGCCCACTGTGCTCACCCACCCATTCTGAGATTGAATAACTCACTTCATCAAACGAATATTTCAGCGTCAGCGAAGCCGTGCATCCACACCTTTCCTCTGCATAATGCCTCTTCGCCTGACCTTCAGGTACATTAACATCACAACCCGTCTGGTTAATATATCTAGGGTTCTTTCTGCTGTTTCTCTTGAAACCTTCTTGTTTACACACAAGTTTAATGTACGGTCGTACGGTGACAACCCTATTTCTAGACCGGAATTGGTTTCTATGTCTTATACGAACCTCAAATCCAACCCTTCGCGCGTAATCGGAGTAGAAATTATGCCCTTCCTCCTCAGTATCAAACCTCAAGGCTTGCCATACTGCAACGTCTGAAGGTTCGATTGGCACTACGCCATCAGACGAACTATAACCCGTAGACATCGTGCAGCAGAATGTAGAGCGGACGAACTAAACAGAGGCAAACATGGAAAAATAATATTAATGTCGAGAAGCATGAGTTAAATGAGGTGTATTTGGGGGGTGAATGGCTACCGGACAAGATCAGACTTTTACGCCATATCTCGTCGATTTGGGGGAAGGTCGGAGTATGTCGCTTCCGTCCAATTCGAGAGGAAACCGTTGCTTAAAAAAAAAATTGAGGGGAAAATAATCGCACGTGCATCGCTTTGGTGATAGGAGGTAAGTTTACGAACATACCCCTCTATGCTCTGACAGACTTGTTAGATTACTTATATACCCCTAATTTTTCCAACTGTGTCTACACCGTAAGATGAGAGGAAATGTCAATCCAGCGGCTGAGATGAGCGAAGGCACGGTGCCCTCGATCTCGTGCGAAGTCACGAGAGCCGCTTCGGAAAAAAATGTCTTGACTCTCTTACCAACCCACACCTACTGCAATTATCTGTCGGTTCTTTTTCCCCATGACAATACCTTTTCTTCTCTTTCCAACGTAATATTCCAGCTCTTCCTAGCTGCTCCATAACCGAGAGCATACCCACCTTCCATGGCTGCTATCCCAAGTTATAGGTAAGCTTCCACGGCAAAACATAACCAATCTTCTCCTCTTTTCCTCCTCTCTTCAAAGGACTTATTCATCCTGATTTTTTATACAGCGAGATGGCCCGTGTTAGTGTGTGAAATGAGGAGGGTTCTCGGCTAAAACCAACAGAGAAGGAAGGAGAAGTAACATACCAGCAAAAAAAAACAAGGAAGAACCTGCATAAAACTAGCCTGAATCTCTACTATATATTACCGATTTTCTTCCTGTTGTTCCCAGCTCTTTAAACTCCTCTCCTTGCTCCTTCCGCGTACAAGACCAGAAGAAAACGTTCATGGTCCATGCAGTGGTAACGTCCATACAAGGATTTTCATTTCTCTTCTCGGTAGGTTGTCTTTTCTTTTTTTTTCCCCATTTATACCTCTGATTCTACGGTAACATATTCCAGCTTCTTAGTTTAAATCCTGGTTATCTTCTTGCAAAAAAAAACAGAGGAGAAACCTCCTAGTTCATGCAGTGGCAGAACCCATGCACTCTCTTGCTGTACCAAGCTACGATATGGAAAATACCACTGCTTTCCTTCCTTGCTTTACCGGTAATATTTCTAGCTAGTCTTGAGCTCTTCTCTGTTTTCTTTCACGTTCAAAATCAGAGGAGAAGTGCGCAGACCTATGAAACAGAAGGATCCAAACAAACTCCAAGTAAACCTACTTGCGGTACCAAGCATCGGTAAGGAAAAAAAACTAGTCATCTTCTTCTTCCTTCTACCGGTAATATTACCAGCTCCATCTAAGCCATCCTCTTCTGTTTCCTCCACATACAGAACCAGAGGAATCCCCAGCTTATTCACTGCCTTCTCCACGTACAAAACAGAGGGAAAACACCCATGCTTGTGCAGTAGCCATACCCATACGAGGAGCTCCATCCTCATCCATTTCGGTAAGGAAAAACCATGCTCATTCCTTCTTGTATTACCGTAAAACACTTCCAGTTCTCCTTGCTTAAGTCTCTGATTTCTTCACGTAAAACCAGGAGGTTGCCAGCACTTAGCGAAGGAACAAAATCCCAGCAAGGACTCCTTTTGTTGGTGAGTTTCGGTAACAAAAAAAAATTACTACCACCATTCCTCACTGATATTTACCGGTTACATAGTATGTTTACATGGTGTTTTAATACTTCTCCTTGCCTTGAAAGAACAGGCGTGAATAGCCTCTAAGGTCAGCCCATGTTAAGGTATATACCATGCCTTTACTAAGCATTAAACTACCCTTAATGATCCTTATATTACATGGCTGATATGTGTTCTTTTCCATGCACAAAATACTGCCGCATGGTGCTGTTACCATGGGGAAATCCTACCACACAACAAAAAAAATGAAGAGAGGAAGCTTAAGGATATACCTAACAAAGTAGGTAAATCTATCATTAAATGCTATCATAATTAAGCTTAAGTGTTGGTTATGTTTGGAAACTAATTCAAGGATTTTGTAAAAATAGGCCGAGAGCCTAAGGAGGTGTTTGGTGTGCTTGGAGGATGTGTGGAAGATTTTAGTTGACCAAAATCAATGTAAGAATACTTAACATCCTTAGTATATAGATGTCATGTCATTATGCTAATTAAAAAAATGGAAGCCGTGAGTGAAGGAGTGTTAAAATGGCTAATCTATGTATTATAATGTTTTATAACATTTAGTTGATAGTATAAGGTTTACATGACATATAATGTCATAGGAATTAATTAAATGATTTTAGGAAACATAAAAGAAAACTATACAATAAACCGTAACAATATAGTCTCATGACATTTATGTGTAATTTTATCCTATGTTAATTATTGTAATAAGGCCAAGCATTTTAGGCCATTTAACTTAAGTATTATTTCAAGTTAAAAATGGATTTAAAATGAATTTAGAACAAAAATAAATATTATCGTAATAGTTGGGGTTGAATTGCAATCTAAATAAATTTTTGAGGTTGAATCTAAATAAAACCGGAAACTGTATGTTAAAAGAGTTATTTATGAATTTTTAAGTTTTATAAAATATGGGGGTCAAATTGTAATTTTTGAGAAAATGTGGTCAAACCGCACATATATATATACCTATGGTCAAACTAGTGTAAATTGGGTCAATATTGACCAAATAAAAGCCTTGACCAAAATTTATAACGTAAATAATTGATTTATGAACTTAAGGTGACATTAGGGATTAATGTTAAGTCTATGAAATTTTGGGGTGTAGAGTGTAGATACCGAAAATAATGGGTTGGTTTGGTTAATATGATGATTTATATACTGAGTATAAATTTGGGAATTTTTGGAGTTATATAAGTGGTTATATTAATAAATGTGTATAATATATAGTTTTTGTGACATATGAAAGTATATAATAAAAATTGGAGTCAAAATGTAAATAAGGAAAAAGAATGTGGGCGGAAAGAGGATTTTAAAACAGAGGGGGCTGTTTGGAATATAGCAACATAAAAACTATAGGTTATATGGATAATAAATATTAAAACCATATAATATAACCTATATATGTCACTTGTTATAAAATATGTGGCTATTTTGTAAACAAGGAAAAGATAGTGGCTGGAAAAGAATATACCCAACAGCTATGGGCTGTCCGGCAATATTACGGAAGTAACATATAAAAACTATATGTTATAAATGATATAATGTTTGGAATGATATAACATATGATATGTAAAAATATAATAAGATTTGTGGTAAAAGTATAAATATGGGATGTTAAGGGTTAAAAAAAAAAAAAAACAGAACCTAAGGGTTTGTTTGTATTTTTCGGGAATACTGAGACTATATAATATACATAACATATGATTCAAATGCCATAGTATATGGTAAGTTAAGTATGTTATAAAAATTGTAGTGAAATTGTAGTATTTGGAAAGTATAGGATTTGAAATGAAATGAAATGGAAAATACATGCCTTTTCGGCAACAATGAATAAAGAGGTATTAAAACCATAGGTTATACCTTATTACAAAGTTTTGATGTTATAAAACAAGGTATTTATAACATGGTATAAGTTATGTGACTATATTGTAATAAATGAGAATTATGCAAATAAAGAAGTATAAGTGTATTGTAAGTATATGTCATTTTCGGTACATAAATATAAGTAATAAAACCATATGTTATAAGTTAATGACATAAAATATCACACTATATGACAACACGATATAAGTGTAACACTAGATAATACTGTGTGGTTAAAAGTATAGTTTCTTAAAACTATCTTAATAGCGCATGCACATGTATGCATATATAAAAAAAAAAGAGAGATATAAACTATAGAATACAATGACATAAGTACTATGGTTTAGGATGTCAATCTTGACCCGAACCCGAAACCCGACCCGAAACCGACCCGTAAAAAGCCGGGTTCGGGTTGAGATTTTTTACCCGAAATGATTTTCGGGTCGGGTTCGGGTTGGGTCATTGAAACCCGCTTCGGGTTCGGGTTGAACCCGCTGACCCCTAACCCGAAATTTTTTTTAATTAAAAATATAAAATATGTTAAATTTAATGACTTAATTAGTATTTAATGATTAATTTATGACTAAAATAAACATTTAATCAATTACATATGATTATATATTGTACATAATATTAATTAATATTATAGTATTATATTATTTTATTAAATAATCCAAAATTTAAAAAATAAAATAAATTTTGAAAAAACGGGTCGGGTTCGGGTCAACCCGCTCCGGGTTCGGGTTAAAGAAGTACAACCCGCTCCGGGTTCGGGTCGGGTTCGGGTTGACCAAAACTATTTTCGGGTCGGGTTCGGGTTGAGCTCAACCCGACCCGAAACCCGATTTTGACACCCCTACTATGGTTAATATAAGATTTTGGAATGGTTAAATAAACCCCGCATAAAGAATAATATGTACACAATATAAAGTTTCTTATTTCATTAGGAGCTAATGTGTACACATATATAAATGCTGGCGCAAATGATATGCATATATAATATGGTTTACAAACCATATAGTAGTCAATAATAAATGTTAGCATGTAAGCATAATTGTATACCATTATGTCATAAGGGTTTAAATGAATACAAGTTGTTACATAAATAAGAAGTTAGAATAATGTAAGGTATACCAAGGAATAACAATCTATCGTGCAATATAAACCAACGTTGCATGAAATACATGCAACCATAGGTTATCAACTATAACCATGCATGCAACCATAGGTTATAAAAATACCTATGGATGCAATATAACGGTTGGATTAAAATATACGAGAACGAACGAAGTTATATAAAGCATAACGTTTTTATTACGGGTTTGAAACCGTAATTCCTAAGTTGAAAACATTAACTATGACGTTCGTATAGGAACCGACGTCTTTGTTGAACCGCATATTAATACTTACTACGAGTAAGGAAATTTTTAAGATAACTATGCTTTAGCTAGTAACAGTTGAAAATCCGGGGGCGTAGTACCGGGATTACAGACGTTATTCGAAAATACCGAATCCTACTGTCATGTGATTGACACTTAGCGTTCCTTGTATTTCTAGATCACCCTTCAGACGTGCGCGCTCGATAGCCCTAGCGATCTACACTGCGCGACCTTGACACGGTGTACGGTATGTAAAGGGTTTGATCCGGGTGTCCTGAGGAATTCCTCGGGCTCGGATTTGTTTGATAAATAACTTGTGTGAATGTATGTATGTGATTTATGTGTGTGAGAGTACCCATGTTTACTGCATTATTTATTTATGCACGAACGTCCTACGGGACTAATACTACGTCGACTATAGATCGACTTATACAACTACATATGCGAAATGTGTGATTGTGACCACCATTACCTGACCTAATACGTTAAGTATTACAAGTATGTAGTTAAAACCTAAGTAAAACACTTAGGAACGGGACACGACATTGTCGGTCTCTAGAGCTTTGACTCGAACGTGAATACTACCTAGAATAATTCTAGGTATGCGTAAGACCCATAGGGCAGCCAACAAATTAAGTGATGTACTCCATATACTAAAACTGTAACTGACTATCTAACTAACAAAGTTAACAGTGGAGTGTGAATGAATGTGATGATGTAGTACCTTAATCCAGACAGTCACTGGCTGCTGGTCGCGCGTAGAGATCTCTTGGGTTATCCCGTATCGGGTTTTACCCTAGTTAATCCTGAACGAACCTAGATAGATCGTCAGGCGGAGTGTGCTACCGTTGGCACCAGGCCCTTGGCCACCTAAATGGACGCCTTTACAAAGGCAAAGTGAAATAGTCCCAGAGTCTTCGGATGATCAGGGCAGTGAGCACCTTGTGTGTACGTGGGACTACTGTCCAAGTGAGTATAATTCGGGCTGTCCTAATTGACGCCCGACAGTGCTAACCAAAACAAATGATATGTGAAGGCCCCGGGGGCCAAATGTTGTAATACATGATGATGATAATATACGACGTATGATTTACTAATGTTGTCGTATTGTATGATGTGTGACTGTGCTGTGTACATTTATAAATGACTGTTTGAATTGGATGAATGGTTACATAATCATGCATGTTGTTACAGTATTTATTATACCTGAAAAATGATAAGCATGAAATCAACCTAATATCAAGACGGTTAAAAATGACAAGTGACCAATAGGGTCCAGGCCCGGCATACTCAGCGTCTATCGCTGAGACTACACTTATTGCGCAGGTTGTTGATCTTCGTTGAAGCCGAAGTGCGGGAACAGGGTATCTAAGGTTACTTTAATATTGTGTAAGGAATTTTATGTATAACAATATCAGTCTGTGGATGTATGACGGTACGGTTGTATGTATTTGGGATTTGGGTAGATGCTCACTTGTCGACTGTTATGGATGTGGACTTAGTATGATGTATAGGAGATATCTCGTCGTCACTGCGGTTGAGTAGTATTGTTGTTTAGCGTTGA
The DNA here is from genome assembly GCA_023374045.1 of Limonium bicolor. Lineage (NCBI taxonomy): Eukaryota > Viridiplantae > Streptophyta > Magnoliopsida > Caryophyllales > Plumbaginaceae > Limonium > Limonium bicolor. The sequence continues at coordinate 146,461,784 of CM041779.1, read as the reverse complement.
ATTTAATTACTGCTTCGTTACTCGCGTGGGCGAGTAATGGCAGGTGACACCCGAGTGAGTTTAATGTCGTCGTTTATTTTTCCGCTGTGAGACGTTTTACTTTCTGTTAACGTGAGTGACTATTACGCATTTGTTTATGAGGGGTGTTATCCGCTCTGATGACGAGATACTAGGTTAAGACAGTGAGCTTAGGACTTGGGAAACGTTTGTGAGGTACGAAACGTCTTTGTCTTAATGGATTTATGTGTTAGCAGAACCTTTGGCTTGCAAGTGTTAACCCTTGGGGCACACAAATGAGTTGATTGTATTATGGTGCGTTATCGAGAAGACGAGCGGTAATACCGAAATCTAGTGGTGGTGTGAGCCAGGAGCTGGCCAAGGGCATAAAAGGCCCGGGAATGTTACCCCCTGTTAAGGTCCAGCTGAGAGCTCAGCCAGGAGGACACACACGTCATGGGTACATTGGCGACAGTCCACTTTCATGTGGAAGTCCAGTACGAACTACCGCGACAGTACCCCCCTCCCCCACAACCCAATGAGTATAATACAACTGAGAATATAATCCCCGAATATAGGAAAAAGGGCTACCAACCCAACAGACTGTCTAAAGACTCTCGCAGCGAATGAATAATTCCTGCTCCTGTAACATTAATACAAAATATCATACCGCCCTTAACAACCAAGCGTTGTAGCAAAGGACACCACCAGAGGCGAGTACGACCACTACCGTGACATCGTGAAAGGATCACCCAAGACACCAGGGCAAGCAGACCGGGAGCGCCACGAGCTCCGTGAGACCGTCGCCCGTAACGGGGACCTTTAACCACCATACAATTGTATCGTAATACCAAACTGTAAAAAAAAGAGATTATATTGAAGACGTGGAAAAAAAATTTATAAGTATATACCGCCCTGTTATGTTCAAACTCCAATCCTAAACTTGTGTACACACAATACCGTGACGCTAGAACCTTGTCATGGCGACACCTGTGGAGAAACAAAGTCCGAACATTTATGCTATTATAAATATAATGTGAGGGAGGACTTGGCTATTCTAACGACAATGTGATTAGGAGAAAATTTTCCAATCCAAATACCGCCTTGTTTCATGAACAATCATTCTAACGGTACTTAAGCAACCAATGCAGCAGTAAGACAACAAGTCGGAAACCGACAACTCTACTTGCATGGTGCGCTTGCCACTGCAAGCGCTGACTTAAACAATGTACCAATAATTCCCGCTACCCCCCGCGCACTTGCTACTGCAAGTGCTGCAAACAATTACGACTGCAGCTACCGCTGCTACTGTCGTTACATACAAATTCTGTAAACTGTATAGACCACTGGTACGACGCCATGGCTACCAATAATCATCAAACAATTGCACAACTCTAATATATAACTACAAAACTATAATTGTTGCAATAAACCGTTAACATATGAGGCTACAACCTGTGAAGGACCCGACGAGCCCGACTAACGCAATAAAATGGCACACCAGCCCATAACAAATTATAACTACTAAACAAGAACGAATCAAATGACACCGACTTAAGAGCAAAGATAACATAATTTAATTATCGAACCATTTAATGGTTGAACAGGAAGTGGAAGGTGAAACTTGATTCTCGGGGATCAAGGAAACCAACCACAAATTGGGGTGGAAGGTTAGTTCAACACTGGTGCTGATCACACCAGGGTCGGATGACTCCTAAGACTCTTCACAAGTTGCCACAATACATACGACCAGGATAAACAAAACTACAGTACACTGGTTACAAACAACTAGCAACAATTTAGCAATAAGATATTAAATAAGAAGGCTTGTAACCAACAATATACGTTGTATATATTAAATCATACAAAATAAAATTATGGAGTGAATACGATCGTATCACAACCAGTACCAACAAAACACACTACCAGTGTGCAGATCGATATTCCTTGTGATGAACACCAGAAAATTAATAAACGTATCAGTCCACAGATGGACCAAAAATAAAAGGAATAATTCTACCGTAATACGGCTATTACCAATGCCTTCGCAAAATGAACGCGAATTAACTCTGAACGCATGGATAACTATCACCTCTGGGCACTACTCTACCAAGGAGCGCCATATACGGTTATGTGCAATTCAAAACGAACAGACGTCAAAATTAAGTTTTACGCGCATTATTAAATCGTACTGATTTACAAGACAACTTCTAAGTAGAAGAATGGCTACCGCCATTGGCGTTCTGCCATGTAAAATGATAACTATCAATATGTGAAAAAGACATGTCGGTTACTATTCTGACGATTGTCAATGACGAATGAATGCATAAATTAAAACAATGGCAAACAACTACATCGATATTACAAAACACTCAAACCGAACGCTAAATAGCGCAAATGAGCAAGTACCTAATGTACAAACAAAGGCATGAGCCCAGGAGACCGGGAACACCGACTCCAATTACCTTCGAGGTATATTACTAACATAACAATGTCTAAATTAATATAATGAAGTAAGAAAAATGCGGTACACACCGCAGGCAACATGAATAACAATGATGATTAACTTGCAGGCGCCAAACGCGCACTTGAAATATAAATAACTGCAGTTACAAGTAACTAGCACTAAACAATAAGTAACAACAAAGACATTACTTACTAGCTGAATACCAGGAGTATATCCAGCATGTAATGCTAATCACTAATAGTGAAATGTTCAGTCCTAATGAACAAACCTAATCTTATGAGAAATGGCATACCCTTTGTGAACGGAAGAGGGAACGCATATAAATACCCAAGTATGAGAACTTACCCCACGCCGTATCGGGAAGCATAGGTAGAAATGATAATGATTAAACCTGGAGAAAGAATTATGTATGTACTCATGGAGATCGAGATAGGAGAACTGACATTGCTAGCCCAGCACCAATATTACATAACCGATGGCAGCCATACAGACGAACCAACGTTTAACTGGTTAACAACCAAGTGCTACCTTTAGTGTATTACTAAGGACATGAGTCCAGGGAACAAAAATAATGTTTCAACCACCTTACCTCCATACTACTAGAACATTAGCACCTACGACAAGATAACCGACATTGCGGACCAATCAACATCAAATACAATAAGGACATCCATCAAAAGGGAGATTGACAATAGAATACTTCACAATAGTCGTGTGACGGACGCTACCAGTTTACTAAACTAGACATGGGACGATCGCACTCCGATAGGAGCATGTGGGCCTGACAGACTTATTTATAGGTTAGTCAGGTAAGTAGTAATGTATCAGTACGATACCCCATGCATGTAGACAAGTAGTGTTAGGAACACGAGAAGTAGTCAACTCCGTGCTACGGACAGTGATGCAGATTACCTCGAAATGGATGAGAAGAACCGCAAATCAACCAACGGGCTAGAGGAACCAGGAACCTACGACATAGAGTAGCAGACGATACACAGTGAAGACAAGGAGACCCTTCGAAGATAACGAGGCTGATGACAGAAACAGGAAACCACAGTATGGACGAAGAATACGTAGACCCCTCATAAGGATCATGCAAGTTCTTGCAATCCAGAGGAATCTACCAAATGATGTCAAACGCGTAACTACACAATAATGGAAAAACAAAGCTAGGATACTAGCAGATGCTTTAACAAGAACATAAACGCTATAATGACTAACAAACCGTCGAACCGACGGAAATGTGATGCGCACGGAAGCGACAACCACGAAAAACAACATTCAATAATAAATACGTAGGCAAACTTAGACAGTAAAACGCGTAGAGATAATGTAAAATGGAAGATGAAGTTGCAGAACTCTAATACGAGCACAACATATGGATTTCCCTGGCAGGAAGCAGGAAGAACCATACCAACTTTGTTGCTAACCCGACACACGGGGAGAAGATATAATATATACCAACACGAACAATGTGTTACTCCGAACAAAACCACCAGGAGACATGGATGACAATACTAATAATAGCCAATGTCATATGACCACCCAAGCTGGAAGTCAATGAGAGAAGAGCGCGAAGATGCTAGAAATCCTAACGATGGGAGATACGACATACAAGGGATCAACTGAGCCTATGTTCATGGGTCTACACCCTCTATAAGCAGCGAGTGGGCCCATTAGAAAGGTGCAAAGAGCACTAAATACTAATAATAGCCAATGTCATATGACCACCCAAGCTGGAAGTCAATGAGAGAAGAGACGCGAAGATGCTAGAAATCCTAACGATGGGAGATACGACAATACAAGGGATCAACTGAGCCTATGTTCATGGGTCTACACCTCTATAAGGAGCGAGTGGGCCCATTAGAACGAATTCGGAGAGAGCACAAACACGTGCCTCACCTTTACATGTTTTGGAGCCGGAGGGGCTAGAGTCATACCCATCTATCTAATATGAGAATAATCTACTCCAAAAGTGGGAGATACCACATGAGAGTTAGAGAACTCTATGAGAGCCAAGTATCCAGCGCTCCTTGTGGAGCGGCTGTTGAATACTTGTGGGTACGGGGCGTAACCCTTTTTAAGGGGGGTATAGCCTCTTGGCTGCGCACATGTTCGCACTGAATTTTGTTGTTTCGTATGCGGGGGCATACAGTGGTTTGTTGGTATGCGGGGCATACGATGTTTGTTGCTTGTTGTTTCAAGTGCGAGGCAACAGTGAACTGGTAATATGCGGGGTTGCGTTGTTTGTTGCTATTGTTTGGTCATTTTGTTGGTGTTGTTAGGTACGCGGGGCGTACGTTTTGATTGTTTGCGTGTACTGTGCATTCGTATGTATGTGTCTTATGAAGTACTTGTTTGGAACGATGTGGTTACATCCATGTGTGTAGTAATTTTTTTTATGATATTTGTGATATGCATATTCATATTATCTTATATTGATTACATATGGTATCACCTAGATACGAAATGAATCATTATTTACAGAATGTGGAATGATGATATAGTATGGACACCTCGGGGAGGTTGTCTGGGTTGGTAGAACTGATAGGAAATGATGGTGCTGATGGATCGCCTATATCCATATATGTTTGAATTAACGCCACAGATGATGGCTATGTGCTGTATAAGTACAATACGACGTGAGTAAATGATATATCACATAGATATACATTATGGGATTATATGGTAGTTATTAATACACCTATCTAAGTAAAGCGACTTCGGGACGAAGTCTTTTAAAGGGGGTAGATTGAAATACCCCTAATTAATTAAATATCGATTAAACATATAATCAATTAAATTAGGCCTAAACATGCCTTAGAAATAAATTAAAAACAACAAAGTTTGGCAGAATGCAAGAATTACACCCTTTGACTTTATAGGGTGATTAAATATCCAAACGAACTCCGTTTGACCTAAGATTTTAACCTGAGCCTTATGACACATAAATGAACACGTTAAAACTGTTTCCAAGGAAGCCAAGCTCAGAAACGCACTAGGACATAAAATGTGCACTGAGTTTCCTTAAAGCACATTTTTGTGCGATTGTCTCCAAAATGAGGTTTGTTTAATTTTAGGGTCTTGAATACCCTTAAATACTAATGTGACATAATGTGCCACATTACAATGCTTAAATCAAAGTTTTTCAAAAAAACAAAAATATGTGCATTGTCTTGTGAATATTAACCAAGTAGTGCAAAATAACATTTAATCACTTAATCTTGTCTATGGTCAACATGTTCCCTTGACCTTGGCCATATTGTTCCGCCAGTATAATGTTTATTACCCAGCATGTTACCGCTACCATATGCAGGTAAATATAACTCACCACCGATACCTTATTAAAGTAGTGTATGTACGTTTTTTTTTTATAGTATAACTAAGCCACTTACCTTATCATTTCAAATCCCATCTGATTATAGCCGCTACCTATTTAAGTCTGTAGCCCTTATCCACTTGAACAACCTGCAAAAAAAAAAAGAGAGCAACTGTTAAAGTCACCGCTACCTACTCTGGTAATAAAGAATCTGTGACATCGACGTGTCTAGACATAACTTACATTCAAAACAAATTCGTTCCCTTACCGTACCTACTACTTTCATTACATAAATTAATCAACCTATACTTTCCACCGTAACCACCCATATCCGCTGCTCCCTGTGTCACCCTGATCCATTAGCAGGCTATCATTTGTTAATTGCTATTCTATAAGTATGGGTTTATATACATGCCCATGCTCAAACGGTTTTCCCACATAGAAAAAAATGTCTTGACTCTCTTACCAACCCACACCTACTGCAATTATCTGTCGGTTTCTTTTTCCCCATGACAATACCTTTTCTTCTCTTTCCAACGTAATATTCCAGCTTCTTCCTAGCTGCTCCATAACCGAGAGCATACCCACCTTCCATGGCTGCTATCCAAGTTATAGGTAAGCTTCCACGGCAAAAACAAACCAATCTCTCCTCTTTTCCTCCTCTCTTCAAAGGACTTATTCATCCTGATTTTTTATACAGCGAGATGGCCTGTGTTAGTGTGTGAAATGAGGAGGGTTCTCGGCTAAAACCAGAGAAGGAAGGAGAAGTAACATACCAGCAAAAAAAAAAAAGGAAGAAACCTGCATAAAACTAGCCTGAATCTCTACTATATATTACCGATTTTCTTCCTGTTGTTCCCAGCTCTTTAAACTCCTCTCCTTGCTCCTTCCCGCGTACAAGACCAGAAAAAACGTTCATGGTCCATGCAGTGGTAACGTCCATACAAGATTTTCATTTCCATCTTCTCGGTAGGTTGTCTTTTCTTTTTTTTTCCCCATTTATACCTCTGATTCTACGGTAACAATAATTCCAGCTTCTTAGTTTAAATCCTGGTTATCTTCTTGCAAAAAAAAAAACAGAGGAGAAACCTCCTAGTTCATGCAGTGGCAGAACCCATGCAACTCTCTTGCTGTACCAAGCTACGATATGGAAAATACCACTGCTTTCCTTCCTTGCTTTACCGGTAATATTTCTAGCTAGTCTTGAGCTCTTCTCTGTTTTCTTTCACGTTCAAATCAGAGGAGAAGTGCGCAGACCTATGAAACAGAAGGATCCAAACAAGTCCAAGTAAACCTACTTGCGGTACCAAGCATCGGTAAGGAAAAAAACTGGTCATCTTCTTCTTCCTTCTACCGGTAATATTACCAGCTCCATCTAAGCCATCCTCCTTCTGTTTCCTCCACATACAGAACCAGAGGAATCCCCAGCTTATTCACTGCCTTCTCCACGTACAAAACAGAGGGAAAACACCCATGCTTGTGCAGTAGCCATACCCATACGAGGAGCTCTCCATCCTCATCCATTTCGGTAAGGAAAAACCATGCTCATTTCCTTCTTGTATTACCGGTAAAACACTTCCAGTTCTCCTGCTTAAGTCTCTGATTTCTTCACGTAAAACCAGGAGGTTGCCAGCACTTAGCGAAGGAACAAAATCCCATCAAGGACTCCTTTTGTTGGTGAGTTCGGTAACAAAAAAAAAAATTACTACACCATTCCTCACTGATATTTACCGGTTACATAGTATGTTTACATGGTGTTTTAATACTTCTCCTTGCCTTGAAAGAACAGGCGTGAATAGCCTCTAAGGTCAGCCCATGTTAAGGTATATACCATGCCTTTTACTAAGCATTAAACTACCCTTAATGATCCTTATATTACATGGCTGATATGTGTTCTTTTCCATGCACAAAATACTGCCGCATGGTGCTGTTACCATGGGGAAATCCTACCACAACAAAAAAAAAAAATGAAGAGAGGAAGCTTAAGGATATACCTAACAAAGTAAGGTAATCTATCATTAAATGCTATCATAATTAAGCTTAAGTGTTGGTTATGTTTGGAAACTAATTCAAGGATTTTGTAAAAATAGGCGAGAGCCTAAGGAGGTGTTTGGTGTGCTTGGAGGATGTGTGGAAGATTTTAGTTGACCAAAAATCAATGTAATACTTAACATCCTTAGTATATAGATGTCATGTCATTATGCTAATTAAAAAAATGGAAGCCGTGAGTGAAGGAGTGTTAAAATGGCTAATCTATGTATTATAATGTTTTATAACATTTAGTTGATAGTATAAGGTTTACATGACATATAATGTCATAGGAATTAATTAAATGATTTTAGGAAACATAAAAGAAAAACTATACAATAAACCGTAAACAATATAGTCTCATAACATTTATGTGTAATTTTATCCTATGTTAATTATTGTAATAAGTCCAAGCATTTTAGGCCATTTAACTTAAGTATTATTTCAAGTTAAAAATGGATTTAAAATGAATTTAGAACAAAAATAAATATTATCGTAATAGTTGGGGTTGAATTGCAATCTAAATAATTTTTGAGGTTGAATCTAAATAAAACCGAAAACTATATGTTAAAAGAGTTATTTTATGAATTTTATTAAGTTTTATAAAATAGGGGGTCAATTGTAATTTTTGAGAAAATGTGGTCAAACCGCACACATATATATACCTATGGTCAAACTAGTGTAATTGGGTCAATATTGACCAAAATAAAAGCCTTGACCAAAATTTATAACGTAAATAATTGATTTATGAACTTAAGGTGACATTAGGGATTAAATGTTAAGTCTATGAAATTTTTGGGGTGTAGAGTGTAGATACCGAAAATAATGGGTTGGTTTGGTTAATATGATGATTTATATACTGAGTATTAAATTTTGGGAATTTTTGGAGTTATATAAGTGGTTATATTAATAATGTGTATATATATAGTTTTTTGACATATAAAGTATATAATAAAAATTGGAGTCAAAATGTAAATAAGGAAAAAGAATGTGGGCGGAAAGAGGATTTTAAAACAGAAGGGGGCTGTTTGGAATATAGCAACATAAAATTATAGGTTATATGGATAATAAATATTAAAACCATATAATATACCTATATATGTCACTTGTTATAAAATATGTGGCTATTTTGTAAACAAGGAAAAGATAGTGGCTGGAAAAGAAATATACCCAACAGCTATGGGCTGTCCGGCAATATTACGGAAGTAACATATAAAAACTATATGTTATAAATGATATTGTAGACACCAAAAATTCTCACCCCATAAAGCAAATTCAGATAAATAAAAAAAAAATAAGAGGGTCGTCGCCTTTCTTTTCCACACTTACTCATGTACATACCAAAATGAATACTGTCATATCATGACAAATTTTCTAAATCATTTTTTTTACACAGCTGTTTTCAACCCGTCTCTCCTCCTCGTTATTCACTTAGTTTACCATTTTATTCTCGATTTATTTCCTGTTAGTCAGTTTTGTTTTATTCACTTATTTATTTGCCTATTCATTTTTATTTATGTCCATGCTATTTTGTTACTTGTTTATTTTATCTCATTTAATTTCTTTGATACTTTTACTTGTATTTTTTTATTAGTACTTGTTTTTACTTTGTCTTTATCATTTTTAGAATTATTTCATCATTTTATGTATCGTTTCACTATTATTATACGTATTAATATATTCTGTTTTGTTTTGTCGCTAATTCTGTTATTTCCTCTCATCTCATGTTATTTCTCTTTTTATCTTATTTACATACTACTCACTCGTACATATGTAACTCAACTTCTTTTTTTATTGCGTTTATTTGTATATTAACATCCATTTTATTAGTACTATTTCATTATTTTATGCCCGTATCATTGTTTTCACCAGTACTACATTATTGTTATTATTGTAATTACGTTTCTTTGTTTCTTCATATCTATCCTACCATTCCATCGAAAAGAAAACCATTCATTTTATTAGATAAAACCCTTTCATCTCACTGTATTTTTCGTTAAAATGCTAACGTTTTTTAAAGGAATTCATTCGGTTCAATTTAAGGTCTTAGTATTACTTCTCACATTCCTATATCAAGAGCGTAGCCGTTAGTGTGAGTATAAAGAATATTGTACATTGTGAGTTCAAAATCTTAGTTACAAGCATTCCTGGAGCCTTTTTATTATTGCCTTCTAGGTTCAAATCTGAAGCCAATCTTTATTGATTTTCATTGATTTTCATTGCTAAGACTGAATAACTTGCTAGCCTAGTCGGTGCTTACTGCTCTAATCTGGAGGGTGTGCGGTTCGAGCCTTGTCTCACCCCCCTTTTTTTTAGCAATTCATTTTCCAACTGGCATCATAGTCCACCAAAGATTTCACGTGAGAATCAAACAAAACCTAATCCCTCCCTCTGCTTATAAAAGCAATAACAAACCCTACAAGAACGGTAGCCATCTCTATCATTCTCTTCAGTCTTCTTCATTTTCAAGAGAACCAGCCGCCTCCATCGGAGGATCGATAAAAAAAACTCACGCAGAACAAAGCTTCTCTACCTCTCGACAACAACACCAAGATGACAAACAAAAACCAATCTTCCTTATCGACCTCGACTGATCTCGTTAACCCATCAGAAACAATGAACAACATAGCTATTCATCTGTTTTCATTCTATACACTCTCGTTGACATTGCAAAATCTACTGGCGAACATAGGTATACAACTCCATTCCTTTCATGTCTTCACGTCGTTCACTCTCTTCTTCGTATTCACGGCAAACGCAAATACATGCTTCTCCTCTGTTTCCTTCACCATCGAGCCCAGCTGGCGAACAGGAAACTATACTCCTGCTTCATTCTCTTCACGCCAAATATTTTACAACCAGCTAGCGAACGAGAAACATACAGCCCTGCAACTCTTTCCATTCTGATTACCTTTGCTGGCGAACAAGGAAACTGCATCTTCATCTTTCTCTTGCGTTTGTGCCTCCGATGAGCCAAATCAGTGGAGCTGCTACACTGCTTCACTCCATCCTCTTTACTACTGTACCTCTGCAACCAATTGAGGAACAAGAACGTAAGCTCTGCATCCTCTCCGTTCTTTTCATGTTGCTGCGTACAGGGAACATATGTGCTCTTCACTCCTCCACTTCACTATCAGTAACTTTTCCTTCGCAAGCTCAACTGGAGAACGACGCGTACAAGAACTCCCAAGCTTCTCTTTTCATTCTTCTCCACCATCGCTAGCGAACAACGAATTACATCCTCCCCTGCGTGCTGCGTTCCTCTTCACCGACGATAATTTTTGCAACCTAACTGATGAACGAGGAGAATACATGCTCCCTTAATCTCTTCACTCACGAACGTACACGGTCTGCACTTTCTTCATTCTCCAACGAGTGATTTTGCAACCTCTCTCGCGAACAGGAGCATACAAGCTCACCTCTCTGCACCTTCTTCACTGAACTGGCGAACCAGGAGCATATACGCTCCAACCTCCTGCCCGCTCCATCTCTTCCTCACGTCGGAAGCTTTGCTACCCTCATCCTGGCTGCGTAAAACCAACAGATGAGTCGGGCTCACAGCATTCGAAGTCTATTCCAGCTTTGTTCATGTTATGAACCACAACTGTCGCTGGCGAAGAAAAACTGATGACCATCATCTACAATCTGAAGAGATCGTTCTCCATCTGTAACTGACGACAAAGCGGGAGTAATACATGCTCCTCTCTTCCTCATCTTCAACAAACAGGAGAACAAACCCATCTCTTCATAATCACTGGCGAACAAAGGATAGACATCTCGCCTCCCTCTTGCCCTTCACGTCGCAGGCGGACAACGAAAGTGCATGCTCCTATGCCATTCTAACTGACGATAATCTATTGAAAACCGCTGCGGAACAAGGGGTAATCATTCGCCACTTCGGGAATTAGCATTCTGCTCTATTCGGTATTTAATCCCAAAGTGTTAACTCACAAAATCCCTAAGCTTAAATTTAATGTGTGGTTCGGAGGTTGAATTTTGTATATGTGTGTTTTGAATTTTACTATAAAAAAAAACGTACATACACTACTTTAATAAGGTATCGGTGGTGAGTTATATTTACCTGCATATGGTAGCGGTAACATGCTGGGTAATAAACATTATACTGGCGGAACAATATGGCCAAGGTCAAGGGAACATGTTGACCATAGACAAGAAAGTGATTAAATGTTATTTTGCACTACTTGGTTAATATTCACAAGACAATGCACATATTTTTTGTTTTTTTTGAAAAACTTTGATTTAAGCATTGTAATGTGGCACATTATGTCACATTGTATATTTAAGGGTATTCAAGACCCTAAAATTAAACAAACCTCATTTTGGAGACAATCGCACAAAAATGTGCTTTAAGGAAACTCAGTGCACATTTTATGTCCTAGTGCGTTTCTGAGCTTGGCTTCCTTGGAAACAGTTTTAACGTGTTCATTTATGTGTCATAAGGCTCAGGTTAAAATCTTAGGTCAAACGGAGTTCGTTTGGATATTTAATCACCCTATAAAGTCAAGGGTGTAATTCTTGCATTCTGCCAAACTTTGTTGTTTTTAATTTATTTCTAAGGCATGTTTAGGCCTTAATTTAATTGATTATATGTTTAATCGATATTTAATTAATTAGGGGTATTTCAGTTTACCTTGTCACTGACATCAATGCGAGAATATGACCATGGAACAAATGAAGAATGTGCTTGACCTATTTTACTCCACTGATTCCACTCCAAGGTAAGTGGAGAGTCGTCATGACCTCGCACAATGTCTTCTACCATCACACGAGCGTGCAGAGGTGGGATGAGCTTGAAATGTACTACAGTGTTCGGTCCGGTCTTTAAAACCCGACCGAATGCAACATGCACAGTCCCACCATCCAACACTTGAAACAGATGACATGATTTAGCCACCTACATCAACTCACAACAGTAAGCAAGCTAATAAAATTATATTGTTTTAAAAGTAATGTTAAAATAACTAAGGAGGAAAAAAGAACAAACCAAAAGGTTTTGATAAGGAAATGGTCTCTGGTAGGAGAAGAAGGTGCAGGATGATCGACCATCGGAGTATCCGCCGTCGTGGTAGGAGCAGACGTCGGTGTAGGATCATCGACCATCAGAGTATCCGCCGTCGTGGTAGGAACAGGCGTCGATCAAGCAGTAGGTGACGGTGTAGGAGACGCGGCCACTGTCGATGTATCCGCCGTCGCGGTAGGAGCAGACACCGGCGTAGGAGTAGGTGTCGGTGTAGGAGCATGCACCTGGCCCAATACTAAAGCCTCAAGTCTTCGCAGGCGCTCCTCGTAGGCTTGACGCTCCTCAGCGTGACGTCTTCCGACTTAGCGTGACGTCTTTCCGACTCCTCCAACCGGTCGTGCACCCGTTCATCCACCATTCTCTCTATCATTTCAGCTTGCGGTACTCTCGATCGAGACGTAGAAAACACGTCTTTTGGTGAACTTCCCCTCCAAGCCCCCGCACTCGCCCTGGATGATCCTTTTGCCCAAGGGCCTTATTCAGTGGATCATCCTGAGACGGAGGGGCCGAAACCATCTCCCATCGCTCAGTAGATCCAGACTATTTTAAGTTACAAAATATTAGAAATGAAGTTACTAATTAGTAAACAACAACTTTTAAAAAATATACTTACAATCTTTGAAGCCAACTCAGCAGTCTCGCTCTGCGGGAACACATATACTCCCTCGTCATTTCTTCATGGGACCCAGCATAAATGTCTGCACCCTACTTGCATCGTCAACATTATCAACAACTGACTGAGTGCCGTCTTCATTAGTTTTCGTCAGTAAGCCCTCGCTCTTCCACTTCTCCAACCGCCCCGTATATCCAGCTCGCCCCATGTAGTGCTTATATTATATCTTCGCCCGGTTACGTCTCGCTTGTTCTTGACGTAACTGTTAAAATTTGTATATTTGTAAGTTATACATAATAAAAAAAATATTTGTTAAATTCTATTCCTTAAATAATTAAGAAAGAATAATTGTAAAAGTACCTTAAACTCTTCAGTCTGGCGATGGTCGTAGAATATCTTCCAGTCCTCCTCCGTGATCATACCATCATACACTACCCACGGCGGTGACCTCTTGGAGCCCGGTTTGGTAATCCAACCATCTACCAACCGATGCTTGAATTGTCGCAGCGATGTCGCTAGAAGTGATTCAATCTTCGTCCGAAGTTCATCCGCGACTTTGTACTTCTTCTGCACCATCTGCCACATGATGTCCTTGTCTGCCTTTTCTTGGTCCTTCCAATCCTTATTAATCGAGCAATGGGATTTTACCATCAATCCCAAGTAAGAAGCAAACTGCTGCTTCGAGCCACCAGAATGTCGGAGGTACTTGTCCCAGATCAAATCGATGGGAGAATCTTTCTTCACCTTCAACCCACGAGTCGGTCCACGTCCCTTCCGAGGGTTTTGTGAAGTAGATGCAGCTGGTGGTTCTTCAGTAGGGACGTCATCATCAATATCATCCAACCCCAACAGTAAGTCCTCTTCGACTCTATCGTCAGGATCCATAATCTGAAAAATAATCAATAATTAACAAGGTTAATACGAACATCTAATGAGTCAAATATTGAAACATGACAAAAATGAAATATATAATATTGTCAACCAAACTTACAAAATAACATTTCATCGTTCAATCCACAATCCTTCATTGTGGTCGGACCTTCGATATTCAAAATTAGTTACATTATCTACCTCCATCAGCAACCGAATAGGTACATCTGTTTCATCTTCACAGTCGTATTCATCCTCATCAACAATATTATCAATCCCAACTATCGATCTTTTACTCTGCATTACAATAGACCATCTGGGATTAGACTGATCACGACAGTAGAATACTTGTTTTGCCTTTGATGCAACAATAAAGGGTTCATTAGTAGGAGCCGCGGTCGTTAAATCAACTAGCTTCATACCATGATCCTCCTCACGATATCCCTGTTTGTTGTCCACCCATTTGCAACGAAATACGCAAGTTTCATAACTAGTGTAATTCAAGACCCAAATATCCTCAATAACACCATAATATTCGTTCTTCAGTGTATTACGACTTGTTCCTGTGAAAATGTCTTGTGAAGCGATAAGATGCACACCACTGTTCTGGTTTGTCGATTTACAATCTTGACGTTCAGTGTAAAAAAAAATCCATTACATCATATCCTTCATAAGACAACACATCGAGATTTGGACCAAGTGCCAACAACTGGATCATTTCATCCACGTTCCTTGAATCTTCATACAACACCTTCTGTCTGAACCACTTAACAAATGTTGCATTCTGCTCTTTTTTTAATTTGGCATTACTCATCGTTGGGTGTTTTGTTTTGAGGTAGGCTAGGTGTGCATCGAAATACGGTTCAACAACTTCAGAATGATTCAACACAACCAGATGTGCCTTGTTCAATGTATCAATATCAACTCTGCATAATTTTTTCCCACAGGTACCAACCCCTTTAAGCCTGCCATCATGTCTTGCTTTCGGTAATCCAATAACATCAACACCGTCTAAGTAGTGAGTGCAGAAGTCAACTACTCCTCTGTTACTGTCCCTTCAATTATGCTTCCCTCTGGACGCCGACGGTTTTTCATTTTCTTTTTCAGTATACCCATATATCTCTCAAACGGATACATGTATCGAAGGTATAACGGACCACAATGTTTGATCTCTTAACAAGATGAACAAGTAGTAGATGCACCATAATATCAAAAACGAAGGAGGAAAATACATTTCCAACTGACACATGGTGATCACAAGGTCATTCTGTAGTTTATACAGCGTCTCCACATCAAGCACTTTACACGAAATTCCTTTGAAGAAAACACATAAATTTGTAATAGTTTTCCTGACATCAGCTGGAAGGATCCCACGGAGAGCAACCGGAAGTAAGTGCTGCATCAGCACATGATAGTTGGAGACTTCATCCCTACCAATTTAAGATCAGACATTGATACCAAACTTGATATGTTCGATGAGTAACCGGATGGCACTTTAATATGACGAAGAGAACTACAAAAACTTATTTCTTTTCTTTGGATAATGTATGACAAGCGGGAGGCAAGAATGTTCTTTTCCCTCTTTGTTGTGGCGCGAGTTCTTCTCGTATACCCAATTCAACCAGATCTTTTCTACCCTTCAAATGGTCTTTTGACTTTCCTTTCAGGTTTAGTAGTGTCGCAGTTACACTTTCACCAATGTTTTTCTCCACGTGCATAGCATCAATGCAATGTCTTACCTCTAAATGTTGCCATATTCAAGTTCCCAAAATATTGATTTTTTCTTCCAGATGCTCTTTTCAGTGGCTTTAATTGGTGGACCGAAGTTGCTCACAACATTCTTCAACTGATTGTAAGTCTCAGCAGCAGATAGTGGTGGTCGTGCGACTGCATGATCCGTTTTTCCATCAAACTCTTTTGTCATCTTACGGTATTTGTGACCTTTCGGGAGGAATTTCCGATCGCCCATGTACACATTTTTTCCACTGTGTTTTAACCGTATACTACAAGTTCTATCTCCACATATAGGGCACGCTAGAGCTCCTTAATTGTGTATCCCGAGAGGTTGCCGTATGCAGGGAAATCATTGATTGTACAACAAACATAGCCCGGAGCGTGTAGTTTTCCATACCGTATGAATCATACACTGTCGCACCTTCATTCCACAACAATTGTAAATCGTCAATAAGTGGTTGCAAAAACACATCAATTTGTTTCCCGGTTGTTTTGGACCCGATATCAACAGAGAGAGGAGAATATGTCTGGGTTTCATACACAACCATGGCGGCAGATTGTATATTGTCAATAAACAGGCCAAGTATGTGTATACTGCTCAAAGTGCCATAAGGGTTCATCCCATCAGTGCATAAACCAAGTCTTAAGTTCCTTGGGTCTGTACCGAATTGAGGGTATATTCTGTCAATGTTTCTCCATTGTGGTGAATCGGCTGGATGTCTCAATTTACCATCATCCTTTCTATGGGTAGCATGCCATCGGAGGTTCTCAGCATCTTTCTGAACTGCAAACAAACGTTTGAATCGGGGAATAATCGGTAGATACCACAACACCTTCGCAGGAGAACCCACATTTAGTGCTTATGTGGTTTCTGTCACCCTTTTTTACATAGCGTGATTCCCCACATTCAGAGCAATGGTCATCCAACTCATTCTCCTTCCAGTACAACATACACCCATTTGGACAAGCATGTATTTTTTTATATTCCATACCCATCGGACACATTAACTTCTTTGCTTCATAAGTTGTTGTGGTATCACATTGTCCTTTGGTAATACACCCTTCAGCAGTTGTAAAAGATCTGTAAAACTGACATCACTCCATCCATGTCTCGCCTTCAAATTGAATAGTTTTAGGACAACGCTCAATTTGTTTTGTGTTTGCGTATCACATCCACCGTACAACGGTTCCTTTGATGCTTGCATCAGATTTTCGAATGTTTTGGGTTTGTTGGAAAAATGTTGTTCAACATCTTCCATCATCGCATTAAGGTCCTCCTGATCATCTGAATCACTAACTAGTGAATCATCTTGAGTATCCCTAAAATCGTGTGAAGCATCCATTTCTGATTGTTCTACAACGACATTATCAGCACATTCAAACACTTGTACTGAATGTTGACCATGCAGTATTGTTATGGCTTCATAGTCTTCTGTAAACCCTCTGCGAATTAGATGATCCTTAATCTTGTCCACACCTCGTATTTGAAGTCGTTCTTGCAATCGACACAAGGACATCGAATATATCCCTTATCCCTTGGTTTAAGATTGTCAACAGGACTTTGCAAAATCTATTGACCCCTTCTAGGTACTTGATGTCCAATCTGTCACTGTACATCACTGAGCGCTCCATCTCCTTTTTCAACACACACCAGATGTCGTGAACTCGTTCCATTGATCTCCTCTTTTCTTATTTACAGATTTAACAACCTAAACCTATCCAATCACCTTCGATCTCACCTAGGAACAAGTTAATAATATACAGTAGTTCAGTGATAATTTCGGCAGCATCACCCTACAGTTCTCCTAGTGTAGATATATATATATGAATCGTTTCAATTCACATATATATATGTAACTAGAAGAACACTAGGGTAATGCTGCTGAAATTATCACTGAACTACTGTATATTATTAACTCATTCACAACCTAGATGGTGAGATCAAAGGTCATTAGACAGTCCCAACAGGGACTATCTAAGACATACCTCTATCAGGTAAATCTCAGACAGGTAATTCTATGTTTGAATTGATTTTTCATTGTTTAATAGAAAAACAAAAATAAATTGAAACATTTAAATACCAACCTGATGAGTACTGGATGGTCAGCGCGAACAGCACAAGATAGAGAAGAGACAAGTAGACAGATGTTCTTGCACGTAGTATATGACACCATTCAATGAAATTAAATAAGGTTTTAATTTTAAAAAACTTGAATAATTGAACATATTAAACAAACGAACATAGCTAATGTTATTACCGGTTATTTTTGCTCTCTTCGTCTTAATTCGATTGTCTTCTACCTCAGGGCAACCTGCAAGAGATGAAAAAATTGAAACTGTAAGTAATTATGAAGAAAGTTAACTTCGATGGAATTAGAATCAGCTTAAATTCTAGAAAAAATTTGCATGACCTTTGCGTATTTTTAGACACTCCACATTTTTTTAAGGCAGAAACAAACACAGTAGCAGCAAATAACATTTATTCTCCGCAAACCATACGATTATTATCAGACAGACAAGTATATAATAATATATATGATCAATGAACAAAAACAACCACCCATTTCAACTTAATCTCACATTTCACCACACATGCAAATATATATTCTAATGATTGCAGAATACAAGTATAATTTAGTACAACGTTTATTCGTGACAATATATAAGTATTTGTTTCTAAAATCATAATCAGAAACGCAAGTGTTTTACGAGGGTTCTGATCAGGCAAACCGGTGGCAGAGGTTGACAGCAGCAGATGGTGCGACAAGTAGACAATGCGACCGTGTGTAGTGACACCTATTCAATGAAATTAGAATATAAGGTTTTAATTTGAAAAAAATATGAATAATTGAACAAATAAACAAACGAATATATTTTGAATAAACCATGTTATTGAAACATTTTTAAAAAATAACCTAATGAGTAGGTATGATCAACTCACAAATGTGATGGAAGAGGGATTGTTCAACCGTAATAAACCTATTCAATAAAAGAAGAATAAGGTTAAATTCTGGAAAAAATTGGCATGACCATTGCGTTTTTTTAGATACTCCACACTTTTTTCGGCAAAAACAACACAATACAAGTACAACAAAATTAATAATATGCAACAATTATAACACCCGCAAGAATAATAGCACAGACAGCAACACTTACAACAATATTAATACACCACCAACAATAATACGGATAGATAACTTCATCACAAAACAGCCATCGTAACACCAACAACAACACTAACAACAACAAAAACAAAGACCATTTAACTTTTCTATTACACGACCATTTTATTTTCATATATAAAAATAAGCCCGGCCAAGTGGATGAGTGACTATGTATATAAAAATAAATGGGTTATTCAAGTTCAACCTAAGAAATAAATGGATCAAAAATCTTCATAACCCATTTAGAAATGATAACAAACTAACCGACCAGTCTTGTTCTGTTTCTAAAAAAAGAAAACTTAGATTTCAATAAATAATGACACAAATTTTGTGTTAAACTTAAACTTTGTAAGATATATCTATTTTTAATATTACTATCTTTTCTCTTTTATATCACTTGACCATCCAAATGAATCATCATATATAGAATAGTAACGAACCGCACCATACTTTTAGTGCTGCCTGGTTTCAAATCAAAACCTCAATACGTTGTGTGTGTTAAACAACGGAGATTACCGAAATAAACCATTAGAAAACTCGGAAAGAATTATCCACGAATCAAATCAAACCGCGCAATCCGATTAATTCGACCCTCTCTCTCAAATTCCCCAAATGGATCAATCAACTACTACTACTACTACACTCGGTTTTCCTCCTCACTCGGTTTTGTTCCGTTGCTACTGTTCAGATACTATTTGAGTTTTTCTTCTCTCTAACTAGTACTACTACACTATCTTTTTTGTGTTCTAACATTTCTTCTTCTCAGTTTTTTTATCTCTTGCATATAGAGACACACACTAACCACCATAACATATCAAAACCGATAATAATCACTCCTCAAAGAACAAAATCAGCCACAATCAAAAAATAAATAGCTAGAGTTTAATTACCGAAGTGGGATTCGGAGGTTGACAGTGGAGGGGCGCGCGCGGTGTTAATTGTCGAGACCAGAGGAGTGGGGCGGTGGAGGGGAGCGGTTTGCCGCGACCGGAAGAGAAAGGTGACGGTGGAGGGGCGGAGGCGCGGTGGAGCTAGGTGGAGGCGCGAAGTTGAGACGAGTGTGGGGCGGTGGAGGCAGCGCAACTTGGTTCCCGTTTGTTGTCGCCGCGACCGGAAGAAAGAGGCGCGAGGGAGTGGGGCGTGGAGCGAAGACGGTGGAGGGTGGTGGCTCGACGGCAATGGAGGAGCGACAGTCGATTTGGGAATCGCCAGAGAGGAAGAGAACGCGGGAGGAAGAAGAAGAAAGGGCAACGGGTTTTTAATTAAATGACTTTAAACGACGGTTATTAGACATAACCGTCATTTAAAACCTTTGTGATACAAGGAATAAACCACGGTTTAAGGTTAACCGTCGTTTATAGTTAGACGCCTTAGTAGATAAATGACGGTTTTGTATTGAACCGTGATTTATGTAGATTATATACGACGGTTAGAAACGGAACCGTCATTTATCTTATACGGCGTTGAACTATAAACGGCGGTTTCTGTTAGAACCGTTGTTTATATAGTGAGTCGTGCAACATAAATGACGGTTCTCTAAATAACCGTGGTTTATAAAGTTTAAACGATGGTTTCACTCTTAACCGTGGTTTAAAGTCCGTCATTTAAAATCTTTTTTCTACTAGTGACTATCACTACTACAGGAATTAAACCACACAGTGGCTCCACCTATAATCCATTACAACAATATGGGTGCCATATTCCTCTCATCCAACCCCGTTTTTCACTCACGGATGAAGCACATTTCAATCGCATATCACTTTGTCCATCAAAAAGTGCAGGAAGGCATCTTTCAGATTCAACATATTCCAACGAGGGACCAACTCGCGGACGTCCTTACCAAAGCACTTCCCAGAATGCAGTTTGACCAAAATATATCCAAGCTAGAACTCATCCACCGATTGTTCAGCTTACGGGGGCGTATTGAGGAAAATAGTTTAAATAATTAAAGGAATTAATATTACATATTAACTCCTATTATCTCTCCACTATCATAACCATCACCCTATTTACCTCTCCACTAACGTATTAATTTATCCACTCTTCCTTAGATATAGGATCTACTTTTGACTAGAATGTTAGTGTTGTATGTATTTAAATATTTATCCATCAAGAGGAATAAATCATGTAATCAATTATTCCATTACATGGTATCAGCCTAACGACGATCTACCCATCTCTCTCTCTCTCGCTTCTACGCATACCCACAACCCTCAGTGGCTAATATTTTCCACCACACTTACCAATCCCAACAATGTCTATCAACCCTTTATTATTGTCAATCTCTCCAATGTCATTAAATTTACTCCACAAAATTTTATAACTTGGAAGGTTCAAATGCAGGCGATCCTCCAAGGCTATAATCTCCTCATATTTATTGATGGTTCTTCTCCTCCGCCGGTGAAGACCACCACCACCGCCGGCACATCTCAACAAAACCCAAATTACATCGCTTGGCACAGGCAAGACCGCCTACTCGTCGACGCCCTCGTTGGCACCTTGACTCAGAATGTTGCCCCGCTCATCACTCGAGCCACAACCACTCGAGCTCACCACATCATATCCTTAAAATGGCCCAGATGAGTTATACATGGGGAGCGGAGAAGGTTTGCGAATAACATCCTCTGAAACTCTTTCAATTAATGGTTATGCACAGTTATTTAATTTACATAATACGTTGTGTGTTCCCTCTATGACCTAAAATATTATCTTTGTCTCCCAACTTACCAAACAACAAAATTGCTCCATCAAGGTTTTAACCTAAATCTTCCTTTGTGAAAAGTGTCACAACAGGTAACATCTTGGTGTTATACCCAAAATTTCAACCCCCCGAAAGAGAGTCTCTACTAATAGGCTAGTTTGGTCAAGTAGCGAGCGTTCCCAGTTCTATCGGCACATTTCAGAGTACTAGGGATAGTTTAGTCATCTCCAGGGGCATTTTCGTAATTTTTCAAAGCTCCTAAACCCCCTTTAGGCTTTCTCTCTCCTCCATAGAAGGGTTAAATCAATTCAAAATGCTTTGAAATTTTAACCCATGATAGAGGATGACATTTTAAGCATAATGGCGTTGGAATTTTGATTTTTCGAATTTCTAATAATTTTCTAGCAATTTCTGATTGAATCTGATGAGAAATAGAATTTGAAAATATTCCAATATCCAAAAAATTCGATTCCACTTTAGAAAAATCAGAAATACCATCCTTTACCCATGTTTAAAATTCCATAGTCAAATTCCTTTTGGAGGCCCTTGAGCTAAAACGTTGGTAAATCTCGGTTTTTACCGGATTTTTCTATCTTTAAGGAAGCCTATATAAGGAACCTTATCCCTTGATCAAATCAGAATCTCAAGAACCCTAACACTTCAAGAAACTCAGCCGTCACATCCTCTCCACGTTTTTGCACATCCAAGCCCCGAAATTTCATCGAAATCTCACAAAATCAACACCAAAACACCTTTTTCAACTCCCACAACATCATCTATCATCAAACCTTAACCAAAACAGCACCAAAATGTGAAGAACGGCAAGAACAACCAACAACCAGAAGCTTGGTTCGAAAACCTTTCGGGTCTGCCATCAACGGTCCACTCGATGAATCCTGACGTGAAGAATCATTGTGAATCCGAAGGTAAAACGGGTAGAAATCTCACTTTCCTATCTCCCTACGACTTTACCAGTCTTATATCGAAATTTGGGTTCAAACTAACCTTTCGTGGCTTCTGAGTTGCTGTTTGTTTAAGCTTCTGCCCAATTACTTGTTCGTTAAGTTTCGCATTAAATTCGATTTCAAATTGAAAACTTTCAATCACTAACGTCTTGTACATCTTTCAGGCTACACATCCATAAAATTTGAGCTCAAAACACCGTCGGGAACCGTCAAAAACCCACTGTCCGTGGGTTGTCCGTGACCTCGGACTCATTGTCCGGGACCACGGACGGGTTGTCCGTGACCACGGACACCCACGGACGGTGGCGGGATTTTATATTTTTAAAATTTTCAAATTTTAGGGTTTCTATCAATACATGTCCGGGCCCACGGACACCCTGTCCGTGGCCCCGGACCTTTCAAGTTTGCGTTTTTATTTTAGTTTTGTTTTCGAAATCTTTTAAGTCAATTGGGGTCCGTGGTCTTGGATATTAGGTCCGTGGCCACGGACGTAATTAAAATTTGACCTAATTCTGCCTCCGAAACCCTAGTTTAGGTAGCTTTTAATTTCACTTTAATTTTCTGTCAAAAAATGCTAAAAAATAAAAAAACAGAAACGCGCACTTAGGTTGAAAACGACTTTGGAGTAAGCTGTGAATAAACCAAGTAGAGGAAAAACGACCTAGGAAGGGTCATGAAAGTAATTTGAACCCTAAATAAGTCGAATACCAAGCCCCCGAACCAGAACTCTACCTTTCCTAATTTGCTCTAGGTTAAAATTAGGTGGCGACTCATAATAGGTTCCAGTGAGCTAGCTTAGGTTTTAATAATTATTGTTATGTGACATAGTTATTAATCTTAGGTTATAAGTGGACCTAAAACCCGGTTAGATCCTAATCAGCCTTAATCAACATAGGATAGGGTTTAAAATCGAGGCTCACAGACTGGCGACTCTGCTGGGGACAAACTCTTAATATTAACTTGTTTAATTTTAAGAAAGAGCGCTTAACTTGAAATTGTTTATTATGGCTTTTATTACATTGTTTGTTTACTTTCGTGCGCACTTTAATTTCTGTACTTTTGCATCATATGAGAGCGAGGGTCCACATAAACTGATTTCACCCCGGGACCCGTTTGAGGGTCCCCTGTCAGGGACTCACACCTTTTAGGTGATGTGAATAAGCGGGGAAAAAGAGGAGGATGTCGTCTAACCACATCCCCTTAATACCTGGGCTTTAGCCCCAAGCGTTTTCCTGACAGTGTCCTTACCTAGCCCATTGTTTGGTCAGCCAAAGACCCGACCGTAGACTCACACCTTCAGGTGATGTGAAAAAAAAGTGGGGAAGCCCAAAGAGAATAGCGTGCAAGCCCCATTCCTTTGTGGTGACCTGGGCCCGCACCCCAAGCACCTCTCCGGATCGATCCATACCCGGTTTGATTTAAACGTCTAGTGAGGACATGTTGAATATGTGTGGGCTTTGTTTGCTTGTATGGTCGGCCCACTTCCCAGCCTAGAGATTGATAGGAACTTTTCCTACATCAACCTAGCCCAACCCGAATTGGCAGCTCTATTTATTTACGGCCCAAAGGCCCTGTCTGGTTTGATATGTGAGTCATTTGGGCTTCGGCCCATAAGTTTAGACTTAGGTGATTTCTCTCTCTTTTCAGCCCAATTTGAATTATCAATTTAGTTCTAGGCCCACAAAAAGCGAATTCACCTAAAGTAATCCATGAAAATCCACCGGGCCTTCCCACTTCATGGCCCGTTCTAGTCTAGGAAAACTTTTCACTCGGGCTCCGGCCCAAAACCCCAGACACATGTATTATCCTTAGGCCCAATCAAGGTTACTCGATCCAAATTCCAATTCACATCTAGAACATGGTTTAGAAATCATTTCGGCCCATACGCCTTACTTCTAGCCCAAACACATTTTGGCCTAAGTGCCCAATTCTCAGAACATTCCAGCCCAAGAGGCAAAATTTTCAAACATTTCGACCTAGGTGCCTCTCCTCTAGTTCATTTAGGCTTAGGCACCTACCCACGATCTTCAAGACTTTCCAGCTTATGTACTGTTTTCGTGGCCCAAACACGTTTTAACCTAAAACATCTTCACGACCCAGAACTTCAGCTCTGTCCTCTTTGGTTTCTAGCATACGACGCTTTGGAAACAGGTAAACCCAAATCCTAGGAGTGGTGAAGGAGGAAGTCCGATCAACAAGGATGTCCATCTCGCAGCTTTGGAGCAAAAGTACATGGACACCATTAATGCCATGGAGCAGAGACATAGTGCTGTCAGGAACGCCATGGAGTCCAACTACATTGCAGCAATTTAAGAATTAAAAACAAAGACCCTTTCCCTTGAGGCCGGACGTCAAGTCCAAAATGAACTTGTGGGTAGGCTTCTTAGTTCTCTTCACAATTGTATTGAAGCTAGCTCTATTAGGGCCCGGGGTTCACGAGGGGATACCGAGGAAATTGCTGCAGAACTCGAAAGGGCGAGCAGGCAACCAGAAGAGGTCCCCAAGACGACCAGTTTAAATTTTGCTTCCATGAGGTCTTGTACAAAGTCGAGATCACTAACACCCGCCCAATACGAGAGTTCCATGTGCCCGCAGACTCACAAGTTACAGATAGGACAGCTCGAAGCTCGGGGACTAGGTAATAAGACTTTCAAGGTGAGGTCAGCTGAAGCAATCCCAGTTTCAAAACGGAAAACCAAAGCATCGTCTCGACCTAGGCGTTTCTCCACACCGAGACAGTTCACTAGTATTGGCCGATCTCTCAGTTGAGCTCTCATGGAACTGCAGGATTTGAATCTACTATGGCCTCTTGCATCTCGTCCTGGGGTTATCCAAGCAGGGGGACACCTCAATCAACTATGCCAATTTCACAAGTTACCAGGACATAGCACCAATAATTGCAGGAATCTGAGGCACAAAATTCAAGATCTCATCGATCGAGGTTTCCGATTCCCATGAGGACAGCAACTTCAACATGAATCCTATGTTCGGGCACCATTAGATATTGTTCAATTCTTATGTTTTCCTTTAATTACTGTTTTCAACTTTCTGGGTAGTTCGATTTTATCTCTCTAGTTAGTCCTTGTCTTTTGAAGTTACAGTTGGCTTTGTTATTTGTGTTCAATCATGAATAAAATGAGAATTTTCATTCCGTGTATGTTCTCATTTGTGCATGCATTTAGTCATTCACAAATTAAAAAAAAAAACAAAAAGAAGCATCCCCTTGTAGAACACTTTCGTGACCACCATGAGCAGACTTTGCCACATCCATAGTCATCACTCACAACCCACAGTATTCACCTCATAACTCCTCACTTCACCTACATTCACCACAGTCCTCACATGTACTTTATCACTCCACCATTTCACCAGTTTACCCAAAGCATAAGCCAGAAAACTCCAAAAAGATGTCATTCAGTCACCACCACACTCGTCACTTCCTCACATACATTCAAAAGGTTTGTTAACTAAACCCCATAACAATACTGGGGGCAGTCTAAGTTAAGGAACCATAATGTTTATTTCTTTTGTTTAAACGCGCAAAAGGGTCTCTGAGTGTACACTTTGCGAGAGTGCCTTGAGCGGTAAAACCAAGAGCGAAAGAGCGTGTCATTTTACACGACTCCAGAGAGATCACATTCAAAGGTAAGGTAAACGGCATGACTCCGACCGAAGGAGATAATTTGTAAATTTACGCTTAAACCTATGAAAAGTAACAAAGAAAGGATACACAACTATTAGGGATGACGAAGCACCTAGGTACAGCAACACACAGCCAAAAGCTTGTGAACCCTGACATTACACCCTAGGCACCCCCGCTGAGCTTTTCATATACGTCCTCTTTTACAACACTACAAACTCCACAAACAAGCCAGCCAATGATGAATAACCGACCCGGTGACCAAAGGAAGCAAGGAGCCCAACTTCCGAACAACAACTTCACAAGTTCAAAGAAGCAAAACTGCTACCAGCATGACGAAGCGATCCGCAAATGGTCCCAAAGTGACACAGGATCCAAATGAGCTAACATCAAAAACAGCTCTTAAAGTTCAAAACCGGGAAACACAAGAACCCCGAAGAAAAAGAGATTCAAGGAAAGGCAAACCTGAAAAGCCTCGAAGAAATCCAAAATTGGAAGAAAGAGAAAAGGTGCAAGGAACAACCCAAAAGTCCCAAGCTCACAAGTGAAGACATCACGAAGTAGCCAAACGACTTCAAGACAAAGAAGACAAGTCCGAGAGACGGTGCAAGTTGCAGCTTTGGTCACCCTTATAGCTCCACATATCCTAAACATTCCTCCATTGTCCCGTTGCCATTCATCACATCCCATAACCACGTTATAAGCTCAAAAGACTTCCGACTTGGTAGTTGTGTATCAAATCATGTGAAAGTAACAGGTTGAACACGTAAATCCAACAAATGTCAAATTCAATGGTTGAGATGTTTTGACCGAAAGGAGAGCACAAGTGCAAGTATTAAACACATCAGGTGTAGGATAGAAAGCACCACAACAAATAAACCCTGACCTTGCGAAAGTGAGACTTGTTTTTGCGCAATTAATCAAAGAAAATACTGGGGGCAATCTATCGTTCCGATCGATTGCCATAAAATCCTAAAAAAAACTCAGATTGCCTTAAGGAAAAATACTGGGCGCAATTGTTGGTCCCACAATTGCAACAACGACACCGATTGAGGCCCGAAAACCCGAAACCTAAGGGATCAAACCCTCCTTATATCACACAAGCCCGTCCTAAGCCCTACCTCCACATCAAATTTCCTCCGGCCCGTCCTAAGCCTTCCTTCACATTCAAACATCCACAGGCCCGTCCTAAGCCCTTCCTCCACATTCAAACATTCACAGGCCCGTCTTGAGCCCTACCATCTCCAGGTTTAACATAAGCCTTAATCCTTCCACATTCATTTAGACCCGTCATGCACTTGACTCGCTTTCACTTAGAACTACCCTTAGGCTCGTCATAAGACCTAGTTGCATTCCTTTAGGCTTGTCATAAGACCTAGATCCTACCCTTAGGCTCGTCATAAGACCTAGTTGCATTCCTTTAGGCTCGTCATAAGACCTAGATCCAACCTTTAGGCTCATCACAAGACCTAGATCCAACCTTTAGGCTCATCATAAGACCTAGATCCAACCTTTAGGCTCGTCATAAGACCTAGTTGCATTCTTTAGGCTCGTAGTAAGACCTAGCATTACCCTTTAGCTTACCCACTCTCATCAGACACATTGCATTCATCTCATTCATATAGGCTCGTCATAAGACCTAGTTGCATTATCCAGGAGCATCACAAGACCTGGTGATAAGTGTCCAAATGAGCATGTTTTATAGGTGTATTTCATATATTATATTAACACTTTTCTTGCTCATTTCTCCACTTCGGTTAGTTTTCCTCTAGTTTATGTTTTATTGTTTATCTCACAAATTTTTTGGTTTAACATGAGGAAAACCAAGCTGGGAGTAAAGTAGACGAAGAGACGAACGCATAGACGCAAACGGCTCAGAAAACGGAGTCCAAACGAAGAATCTAGAGCCGGTCAAAGTTTGAAGAAAATAAGTCACGACCACACGTGTGACCGCATGGGGCTGGGCGGACTCTTAGGCGGACAAGATAGAAACAACCGCGTGTGGAACCGCCTCATATTGGGCGGACAAAATAGAAACAACCACGTGTGGAACCGCCTCATATTATGCGGACAACAAGTGAGGACCGCATGAAGAACCGCCCCATATAAGGCGGACAAGAGACAAGGAACCGCCCCATTTAAGGCGGACAACCACGCGGACGTGACTAAAAATCAGACGCGCGCCAGTTTTCTTGTTCGCCCGTCGTCTGCAACTTGTTTCTGCCATATCCATCTACTTCGAGCGGCGCCTACCTTATTTCCCTCACGCGTCTCCAGCTCTGTCCCCTGCAATTAATGAGCAATCAATGAGCAATCAATCAACTCAAGTTTTGTCTCCTCTCCAGCTCTATCTTCAATCGTCCTCTGCCTCTATATAAACCCAGCTCCTGCAACCTTAAACAAGCGTACGGAGAAAACCAGAAAATCAGACCATCGCTCACCACACTCCATTATCTTCCATTCAATTCATCCCGTAACACCATAATTCTCATCTTTTATTTATTTCACCACTTCACCACATTCACTCACGTACGTACTCAAACAGAAGCAGTATTTTACAAAGAGAGAAAAGAGGCAGCAGAACAGAGAGCGAGTGCAGACCCGTTCTTCGCAAGCAGTTTCTGAATAATGACTATTTCTATCTTACTCTGTTTTTAGTACTGTCGATGTCTGAGTAATTTTATATTTGTGCTTAGGATGGGTGTTTAACCCCAAAATAATTCAGACGTATTTATAATACCGGTTTGCTTATAAATATTTGTTTTATCTCTCTAAATTATTAAATGCTTAACAACTGATCATTTTTATGCATTTACGGTTTCTCTAATTTCAATGATTTTGTAAATTAGAGAATAGACCACAAAGAGAGATAAACGTTAGATATTATCTCCTTGATTAGCAGATAAAATCCATCGCTGTTATAAAAGAATTCTCGCTTAAAGCTAATTAATGATTTTAGACTTTTTCTGATTGTAAAAAGTCTATTGAATTAATTAAGAGTTGTCCTTATCTATGATTTAGGAAGGCCACAAGAAAATTCTTAACAGACAAATAAGAGCAAACCAGGATTATAATTAATATCTGAATTATATTTGGGCGATTTCACCTTCCTTAGCACATTTTCCATCCACATACACAACTGTTTTTACTTTTTTATTATTTCTGTACTAATCCAACAACAAATCAAGCTTGCCTCCGGCTAAACCCCTTTTTACAGTTTTTAATTAACTACCAAGACTAGGATAATTGAACAATCTCTGTGGATACGACACTTGTTTTACTACTCCGAATAGGCACTTGCCTATTAGTTTGCTATAAATCTATATTTATTATAGTGTAGTTTTATCCCAACAAGTTTTTGGCGCCGTTGCCGGGGAGATTGATTCCATCAATTTCCCTAGTTTCCGGTAGTTCACTTGCTATACTGTAATATTTTGTTTATATTAATTTGTTGTTAATCTAACTTCGGACATCTAATTTCGGACATCTGACTTCGGACATTTGACTTTGGACATCTGACTTCTGACTTCTTAATATTATTGTCATTTAATTTCCATTGTCCTTAACATTTAATTTCCATTGTCCTTAAATTCCTGTACATTAACTACTAACATTCAATTTCCTGTACATTAACTACTAACTTAATTTCTGTCATTTAATTTTCTGTCATAATTTCTGTCAACTAACTACTAACTTATAATTTCTGTCATTTAATTTCCCTTGTCATCTTATTTTTTCTGTCATTTTACTCTTGTTAAAAAAAAATACAAAAAAAATATCAGAGTGTTTAATTAACGTTTAGCCTAACCAATATCTCTGCTTATTTATCTAACATTAATTTCACATTTCTGACGAACCACAAGTTATCTTCTGTGCATGCCAAACACTCGAACCCGAGGTTCTCCACCAATCAGTCCGAGACCCGAACCCGAGCGCACTTTATTACAAGCAAAAGAAACCTGAGAAATCAAGCCATGGCCGCCAATAACGAAGTTATAAATGAAATGGACCATGAAAATCAACCAGAACACCGTGCCCTCTCTGATTACCACCAACCGGATACCGAAGGAAGAGCATCAGCCATAGTTCTCCCCGAACTAACACCGCTAGAAACCGGACGATGGGCTTTCAAAACCCACTACATCACCGCCGTCCGGGATTTAGGCAAGTTTAGTGGAGCGAACCCAGATGAAGCCCCAAATCATCTGAGTCTCTTCCTAGACTTCTGCAATTCCTTTGGTCAGACCGGCAACGTCAAAGAAAGAATCCGTCTACAACTATTTCCTCACTCGTTGTCGGATTCAGCAAACAGGTGGTACCGAAGTCTTCCCTCCCGATCAATCACCACATGGCTGCAAATGGCCCAAAAATTCCTTGCCAAATACTACCCAACCAGTAGAACGAGGCAATTGATCGGTGAAATCAATACTTTCTGTCAGGAGCCGGGAGAAACGTTGTACGACGCATGGGACAGATTCAAGGATATGCTAATGAAGTGTTCCCACCATGGTCTTGACGATCAATCCCTCTGCCTGTCATTCTTCAACGGTCTGGATGATGGGAACCGACTACTCGTCAATTCCTCTGCAGGAGGAAGTTTCATGATGAAATCTCCTAAAGAAGGAATGGACCTTCTCGAAACCATGACGAGCAATACAAGACAGTGGACGAGATCCAAGGAAGAACGCCACGAGCAGCAGGCCTACTCCACGTTGAGCCTACAGATCATTTATCAGCCAGATCTCGTCCCTTGCAAAGATGGTGGAAAAGCTAACAACATCTCAAAACGAAATCGTAAAAACAATAGCTTCCCCACCTACAAGTTCTCACCAGTTCCACCTACAGAAGGATGTGTCATATGCGCCGGTCCTCATGAAACCCATCAGTGCGAAGGTAAAAACCAGTACGAGGATGTAAACTTCATAGGAAACCGCCCCGGTAATTCCTACAACAATAACTTCAACAACAACTACCCATGGAGAAATCACCCGAATTTCTCATGGAAAAATAATGATCAAAACCAAGGAGGGCAGAACAACAATTCCAATACCTATCAGGGAAACAGACCCCAACCAAATTCTAATATGGGTTATAGAGCACAAGGTGCCCCTCCAGGTTTCCAGCAACAACAACAACCATCCTCACCTCTTCTGATCCAAATGAGGAATTCAGGAACTTAATGAAAGGATTCGTGACTAACCCACACCAGACTCGTGGATCAAGAAGCCACTAACAGAAGGGTTGAAGCCCAGATACAACAAACCAACCAACAGTTGGAGCAAATCAGCCAGCAGCTTGCACAAAGGCCACCTTGCCTTCCCTAGTCAGCCAAATCCAAATCCAAGGGAACAGGCCAAGGCAGTGACGTTGAGAAGTGGTAGGCCGCTCAACTCATCTCTTCCCTGAGATGATACTGATAACCAAGAACAACAAGCTCATGAGCCTCAAGAAAATCCAGAAGAAGAACAGGAAGATGCTGAAGAAGCCCCACCTCCTACGAAAATTATTTCCGAGGAGAAGGAGCCTCCTGAATCTACTCCTTCCTCTCTCACTAAAATTCTTCCCCCACTTCCTTTTCCAACCAGATTAAGAAAGAAAAATTTAGATGAACAGTTTGGAAAGTTTCTAACTCACTTCAAGAAACTGACGATTAATATTCCTTTTGCAGATGCTTTAAAACAAATGCCAATATACGCAAAGTTCATGAAGGATATCATCACCAACAAAAGATCGTTGCAGGAAGTGGAAACTGTACACCTTACACAGGAAGTGTCAGCAGTACTTCTCAAGAGTCTCCCTCCAAAACTTGGAGACCCAAGTTTGCCAATTATTCCATGTTTCATTGATAATGTTGATTGTGGTAGTGGGCTATGTGATCTAGGAGCTAGTATCAATTTAATGTCACTCTCAACTTTCAACAAACTTAAGATTGGTAAATGCATGCCTACTTCTATTCAATTACAATTAGCAGATAGATCTTTAGTATTCCCAAAAGGGATAATAGAAGATTTGATTGTTACTGTAGGAACTTTGTGTTCCCCGCTGATTTTATTGTAATTGACATGGAAGAAGACACTAGGGTGCCCTTAATCTTAGGACGACCTTTCATGAGAACTGCTAGAGCACTAATCGATGTTGAAAAAGGAAAAATCATTTTAAGGCTGCATAACGAAACTTTAGAATACGACATGTCCAAGGTTATAAAGAAACCCGCTAGAAGATACCTTTTTCATAGACATTGTCGACTCTATTGTGCAGGATAATTCATCTGCTATTATTCGTAATGACGCTCTTGAAAATGCTTTATCTGAAATCTGTGATAACCGACTAATGTACCCTGACACAATCAAAATGGTAGCAGCTCTGGATAAGATAAAATCATATACGAAACCACGCTACCCACCACCAGAACCATTAGAGCTATCTACTCAGAAGTTACCACCATCCATTGAACAACCCCCTCTCGTAGAAATGAAACAATTGCCATCACATCTGAAGTATGTTTACCTTTCTGATTTTTGTACTTTGCCTGTTATTTTTCTTCATCCCTAACAAGTACACAGGAAGAACAGCTTGTGAAGATCCTTCAGAGCCACAAGAAGGCAATAGGCTGGTCCATTTCGGACATCAAAGGTATCAACCCCCATTTCTGCACACATCACATATACATGGAAGATACCTACAAGCCTTTAGTCCAACCACAGAGAAGGCTGAATCCCAACATGAAAGACGTAGTAAAGAAAGAAGTGCTCAAACTTCTCGACGCTGGGATAATCTACTCCATCTCCGACAGCAAATGGGTGAGCCCCGTTCAAGTGGTCCCGAAAAAAGGAGGTCTCACTGTGGTCCCCAACGACAAAGGTGATCTAATCCCAGAGAACCACGACGGGATGGAGAGTCTGCATCGATTACAGGAAACTGAACAGCGCAACGCGGAAGGACCACTTCCTCTACCTTCATTGATCAGATGCTGGAAAGATTGGCTGGGCAAGATTACTACTGCTTCCTGGATGGCTATTCAGGATATTTCAAATACCCATTGCCTCTGAAGACCAAGACAAAACCACATTCACATGCCCGTACGGGACATTTGCATATAATCGGATGCCTTTTGGTCTATGCAATGCCCCAGCCACATTTCAAAGATGCATGATGGCAATCTTCAGCGACTATCTTGAGAAGAGCATCGAGTCTTCATGGACGACTTCTCTGTTTTTGGTCACCTTTCGAATCCTGTCTAAATATCTGGACCTATCCTCACCCGATGTGAAGAAACTAACCTTGTGCTTAACTGGGAAAAATGCCATTTCATGGTTAAAGAAGGAATAGTTCTTGGGCACAAAATATCTTCAAAAGGCATTGAAGTTGACAAAGCCAAGGTCGAAGTTATTGAAAAATTACCACCACCATCGACGGTGAAAGACATCAGAAGTTTCCTTGGCCATGCTGGGTTCTATAGAAGGTTTATCAAGGATTTCTCCAAAATTTCGAAACCTCTATGTGATCTCCTAGCTAAAGACGTCAAGTTCGACTTCACTGACAAATGCCTACAGCCTTCAACACACTGAAAGAATGCCTCATCTCCGCCCCATTGTGATATCACCAGACTAGAGCCTTCCATTCGAAATTATGTGCGACGCCAGCGACTATGCAGTGGGTGCCGCTTTAGTCAAAAGAAGGAGAAGATCTTGAGAACCATCTACTATGCAAGTAGAACCCAACGATGCTCAGAAGAATTATTCAACTACTGAGAAGGAACTTCTAGCTAGTCTTGCTCTGGATAAATTCCGATCATATCTCTTGGGAAGCAAAGTATATTCACACACGATCACTCCGCTCTGAGGTATCTATTTGCCAAAGAAGATGCCAAACCCCGACTCCTCCGGTGGATACTCCTACTACTACAAGAATTTGAGATTGAAATCAGAGACAAGCCAGGAGTGCAGAATGTAGTAGCAGACCACCTATCTCGCATAGAGGCACCAAGTGATGGCACTTCCATCAATGAATTCTTCCCAGATGAGGGCGTTTTTATGATTGGTGACACCGGTGATCCATGGTACGCTGACATGGCCAACTACCTGGCACGAGGAGTAATACCACATGGGCTAACCTACCAACAGAAAAAAAGTTCTTTTCAGATGTAAAACATTACTACTGGGAGGACCCTCTCCTTTTCAAGGTCTGTGCAGACGGGATGGTGAGAAGATGTGTGCCCCGAGATGAAATCCAGAACATTCTACGACATTGTCACTCTCTTGAAGCAGGAGGACATCATGGGCCAGCTCGAACAGCGGCTAAGGTACTTCAATCAGGTTTTTTCTGGAAAACCTTACATAAAGACTGTCATTCCTTGTAGCCTCCTGCGATGAATGCCAAAGACTTGGGAACACCTCCAGAAAACACGAAATGCCTCTCAACATCATACTCGAAGTGGAACCTTTCGACGTGTGGGGTATTGACTTCATGGGTCCCTTTCCTTCGTCTTGTTCAAACCTCTTCATCTTGGTGGCAGTCGACTATGTCACTAAGTGGGTGGAAGCTATCGCCTCTCCCACAAATGATGCAAAGGTAGTACTCAAGTTCTTGAAGAGGAACATATTTACACGATTCGGAGTCCCACGTGCTATAATCAGTGACCAAGGATCCCACTTCTGCAACAAGCAGTTCACAGCCTTGATGACCAAATATGGAGTGAGACATAAGGTAGCCTTGCCTTATCACCCTCAAACAAATGGCCAAGCTGAGGTCTCTAACCGAGAATTGAAGTGGATCCTACAAAAGACCGTTAATTCTTCACGAAAAGACTGGTCCCTGAAGCTGGATGATGCACTCTGGGCGTATAGAACAGCCTACAAGACGCCCATCGGCATGTCCCCATATCGACTAGTCTTCGGCAAAGCTTGCCATTTACCGGTCGAGCTCGTGCACAAATCATTCTGGGCCGTGAAAGCCCTCAACTTTGATCTATTGAGAGCAGGTGACAAAAGGAAATTCCAGCTCACTGAATTAGAAGATTTTCGAGAGGATGCCTATGAAAATAACCGAATCTACAAAGAGAAAGCCAAGAAGTGTCACGACAAGATGATCCTTAAACGGGAGTTCCATGAGGGAGATTTGGTTCTGTTGTACAATTCCAGGTTAAAGCTGTTTCCTGGTAAACTAAAATCCTATTGGGCTGGACCATTTACTGTCTCCAAGGTCACCCCATATGGATCCGTTGAGTTGGTGGATTCTAAAAAACAAAGTTTCATGGTCAATGGATCTAGACTAAAGCATTACCAGGGTGGTAATCTCGAGACAGTTGATGCTCGTACAATAAACCTCCAAGATCCTCAGATTTGAGTACGCTTCAAAGCGTCTAGCCAAAGACGTTAAAGAAGGGCAGCTTTTCGGGAGGCAACCCGGACAAACTTATCTTTTATATGCTTTTATGCTCTTTTAATTATCTGGTTCACTTTAAATTTTATTTTTGCTAACTCTTAACCCCGTTTGTAGTATGGTTGCTTCTAGTGTTTGATGCAGGTGCAACTTCATGTCTACACCGCAACCAAGCTACACTACTTGAGGCTGATGCTCAAGTGTGGGGGAACACCTATAACGCTAGCAAAAATAATCTCAGGGGAGTACCAGTTTCTTTAATTATGCTTTTATTTAAATAAAACTGCAGAGGAGCGTTATGTGCTTAAATGTTTATTGTGACGTTTGTGTTATCTCTATTTTATCTACTTACCGAAAAGGTCTTCTGAAACTTTACCTTGTTTTTCTGGTGAACAATGAGGACATTGTTCAATTTAAGTGTGGGGGAGTGTGCCCTTTTCGGTGATATTATATGCTAAAATGCTTAATCTCTCTGCTTATCTTGCGTTTGTTCAAATTCAATATCGTGGACCCTTTATTTGTGGGTTGTTCTCTTTAAGAATAAATACTGTTATGAATTGTGGGATAAATGGTATAAATGGTACAAATTTTAAAATTTTGATTACTTTTGAGGAGCATTTTTATGCGGTGTGACCAAATGATCTGAAATGGATGGATTTTTATTACTCAGGGGTTCTTTCTGTCTTCTTTCTTAGGGATTGCTAAGGGGTGCTTCTCTGTCAAAAAATATATATATACAATAAAATAAATAAGGGACTTGCGAGACACCATTGGTAACCAACAAAGAGAGTTGAGTGTTCTTAAAAACAAAGGCTTGATGCTTACATATTATCTTCTCATCTCTTATGCAAAAGTGAAGCAAATGCATAATTCTATTTTTCCTTTTGTTTTCTCCTCAATGCCCATTCTAGAGAGAAGTTGGCCATGGTAAAAGTTCTCAAAGTCACCTTAACTAAAGAAGCATTGAAGTACTCCGGATCATACCCCGAAACTCTAATTTTTATTTTTTCCCTGAGTACACCTATGCCACCAGTAGGTGATGGATCACACTCCTCTAAAAAGTTTAAGATCATGTACTATTGACTTCTTTATCCTACCCTTCATAATAGTATTTGTTAATATTGAGCATTCCCTACTTGTTTGGGTACATGGTTTTGCTTGAGGACAAGCAAAAAGATAAGTGTGGGGGTGTGATAAGTGTCCAAATGAGCATGTTTTATAGGTGTATTTCATATATTATATTAACACTTTTCTTGCTCATTTCTCCACTTCGGTTAGTTTTCCTCTAGTTTATGCTTTATTGTCTATCTCACAAATTTATTGGTTTAACATGAGGAAAACCAAGCTGGGAGTAAAGTAGACGAAGAGACGAACGCATAGACGCAAACGGCTCAGAAAACGGAGTCCAAACGAAGAATCTAGAGCCGGTCAAAGTTTGAAGAAAATAAGTCACGACCACACGTGTGACCGCATGGGGCTGGGCGGACTCTTAGGCGGACAAGATAGAAACAACCGCGTGTGGAACCGCCTCATATTGGGCGGACAAGATAGAAACAACCGCGTGTGGAACCGCCTCATATTATGTGGACAACAAGTGAGGACCGCATGAAGAACCGCCCTATATAAGGCGGACAAGAGACAAGGAACCGCCCCATTTAAGGCGGACAGCCACGCGGACGTGACTAAAAATCAGACGCGCGCCAGTTTTCTTCTTCGCCCGTCGTCTGCAACTTGTTTCTGCCATATCCATCTACTTCGAGCGGCGCCTACCTTATTTCCCTCACGCGTCTCCAGCTCTGTCCCCTGCAATTAATGAGCAATCAATGAGCAATCAATCAACTCAAGTTTTGTCTCCTCTCCAGCTCTATCTTCAATCGTCCTCTGCCTCTATATAAACCCAGCTCCTGCAACCTTAAACAAGCGTACGGAGAAAACCAGAAAATCAGACCATCGCTCACCACACTTCATTCTCTTCCATTCAATTCATCCCGTAACACCATAATTCTCATCTTTTATTTATTTCACCACATTCACTCACGTACGTACTCAAACAGAAGCAGTATTTTACAAAGAGAGAAAAGAGGCAGCAGAACAGAGAGCGAGTGCAGACCCGTTCTTCGCAAGCAGTTTCTGAAATAATGACTATTTCTATCTTTACTCTGTTTTTAGTACTGTCGATGTCTGAGTAATTTTATATTTGTGCTTAGGATGGGTGTTTAACCCCAAAATAATTCAGACGTATTTATAATACCAGGTTTGCTTATAAATATTTGTTTTATCTCTCTAAATTATTAAATGCTTAACAACTGATCATTTGTATGCATTTACGGTTTCTCTAATTTCAATGATTTTGTAAATTAGAGAATAGACCACAAAGAGAGATAAACGTTAGATATTATCTCCTTGATTAGCAGATAAAATCCATCACTGTTATAAAAAGAATTCTCGCTTAAAGCTAATTAATGATTTTAGACTTTTTCTGATTGTAAAAAGTCTATTGAATTAATTAAGAGTTGTCCTTATCTATGATTTAGGAAGGCCACAAGATAAATTCTTTACAGACAAATAAGAGCAAACCAGGATTATAATTAATATCTAAATTATATTTGGGCGATTTCACCTTCCCTAGCACATTTTCCATCCACTTAATACACAACTGTTTTTACTATTTTTATTATTTCTGTACTAATCCAACAACAAATCAAGCTTGCCTTCGGCTAAACCCCTTTTCTACAGTTTTTAATTAACTACCAAGACTAGGATAATTGAACAATCTCTGTGTGGATACGACACTTGTTTTACTACTACGAATAGGTGCACTTGCCTATTAGTTTGCTATAAATATATATATTTATTATAGTGTAGTTTTATCCCAACACCTGGCGACAGAAAAGTTGGTGAGGTGATGGCAGTAAATCCTCCTGTGTTATGTCAGCTTACTTTGGGATCAACGAATGGTGGGCAAAGGCAATAAGTCCCCAGGGTTTTACCAGGAGTTATCCCTGCACACCGGCTTGGGGGGCGATGGCAATAAGTCCACATTGGGTCCAGCCAGGAGCATTAGCACGGGTTTTCGGTCCCCAGAAGCAT
This sequence comes from Limonium bicolor, assembly GCA_023374045.1. Lineage (NCBI taxonomy): Eukaryota > Viridiplantae > Streptophyta > Magnoliopsida > Caryophyllales > Plumbaginaceae > Limonium > Limonium bicolor. The sequence continues at coordinate 146,422,774 of CM041779.1, read as the reverse complement.
CCGAGCATCATCAGCATCATCAACATCATCAGCATCATCAACATCGTCAGCATCATCAACATCATCAACATCATCGACACTATCAACACCATTAGCATTCTAACATTCTTGCATTTGCATACCACCCAGTTTTCATATTTTAGGTTGTCAACGCCTTAGAATCGCTTGGCATTATTTCATTTTTATCTTTTAGGTTGTCAACGCCTTAGAATCGCTTGACATTACTTCATTTCATTTTACTTATAGGTAGTCAGCACCTTAGAATAGCTCGACAACATTTCGTTCATCATAGGTAGTCACACCTTAGAATAGCTTGACATCATATCATCATTACAGGTAGCCGACGCCTTAGAATAGTTCAACATTACTTCATTTTTACCGTTAGGTAGTCAACGCCTTAGAATCGCTCGACACGCTTCCACCTTACTCATAGGTAGTCAGCGCCTTAGAACAGCTCGACACAACTTGTCAGATTTCAATTGCATGTGAAGTCTTTTAAGATCCAAAATTTTGGGGTATCACTCAAGCATCAACTAGCCTTCTCATTTCCTTTACAAAGTCTAGTTGACGGGGGGCAATCTGTTATACCTAAAATTTCAACCCCCCCGGAAGAGAGTCTCTAATAATAGGCTAGTTTGGTCAAGTAGCGAGGGTTCCCAGTTCGATCGGCACATTTCAGAGTACTAGGGATAGTTTAGTCATCTCCAGGGGCATTTTCGTAATTTTTCAAGGCTCCTAAACCCCCTATAGGCTTTCTCTCTCCTCCATAGAAGGGTTAAATCAATTCAAAATGCTTTGAAATTTTAACCCATGATATAGGATGACATTTTAAGGATAATGGCGTTGGAATTTTGATTTTTTGAATTTCCAATAATTTGCTAGCAATTTCTGATTGAATCTGATGAGAAATTGAATTTAAAAATATCCCAATATCCAAAAAATTCGATTCCACTTTATAAAAATCATAAATACCATCCTTTACCCATGTTTAAAATTCCATAGTCAAATTCCTTTTGAAGGCCCTTGAGCTAAAACGTTGGTAAATCTCGGTTTTGACCGGATTTTTCTATCTTTAAGGAAGCCTATATAAGGAACCTTATCCCTTGATAAAATCAGAATCTCAAGAACCCTAACACTTCAAGAAACCCATCCGTCACATCCTCTCCACGTTTTTACACAACCAAGCCCCGAAATTTCATCCAAATCTCACAAAATCAACACCAAAACACCCTTTTCAACTCCCACAACATCATCTATCATCAAACCTTCACCAAAACAGCACCAAAACGTGAAGAACGGCAAGGACAACCAAAAACCAGAAGCTTGGTTCGAAAACCTTTCGGGTCTGCCATCAACGGAGCACTCGACGAATCCCGACGAGAAGAATCATTGTGAATCCGAAGGTAAAACGGGTAGAAATCTCACTTTCCTGACACCCTACGACTTTACCAGTCTTATATCGAAATTTGGGTTCAAACTAACCTTTCGTGGCTTCTGAGTTGCTGTTTGTTTAAGCTTCTGCCCAATTACTTGTTCGTTAAGTTTCGCATTAAATTCGATTTCAAATTGAAAACTTTCAATCACTAACGTCTTGTACATCTTTCAGGCTACACATCCATAAAATTTGAGCTCAAAACACCGTCGGGAACCGTCAAAAACCCACTGTCCGTGGGTTGTCCGTGACCTCGGACTCATTGTCCGGGACCACGGACGGGTTGTCCGTGACCACGGACACCCACGGACGGTGGCAGGATTTTATATTTTTAAATTTTCAAATTTTAGGGTTTCTGTCAATACATGTCCGAGCCCACGGATACCCTGTCCGTGGCCCCGGACCTTTCAAGTTTGCGTTTTTATTTTAGTTCTGTTTTCGAAATCTTTTAAGTCAATTGGGGTCCGTGGTCTTGGATATTAGGTCCGTGGCCACGGACGTAATTAAAATTTGACCTAATTCTGCCTCCGAAACCCAAGTTTAGGTAGCTTTTAATTTCACTTCAATTTTCTGTCAAAAAATGCTAAAAAATAAAAAAATAGAAACGCGCACTTAGGTTGAAAACGACTTTGTAGTAAGCTGTGAATAAACAAAGTAGAGGAAAAACAACCTAGGAAGGGTAATGAAAGTAATTTGAACCCTAAATAAGTCGAATACCAAGCCCCCGAACCTGAACTCTACCTTTCCTAATTTGCTCTAGGTTAAAATTAGGTGGCGACTCATAATAGGTTCCAGTGAGCTAGCTTAGGTTTTAATAATTATTGTTATGTGGCATAGTTATTAATCCTACGTTATAAGTGGACCTAAAACCCGGTTAGATCCTAATCAGCCTTAATCAACATAGGATAGGGTTTAAAATCGAGGCTCACACTTGGCTACCGTGAACTGCGCCAACGGAGTCTACACATGGCACACTCCCCATCCATCTGCCTACCATATCGGTCCCTCCTCAAGTGGCACCTGGCATCACCGGCTGGGCCATCCATCAACATCTACATTTTAATTTCTTCAAAAACATTTTCGATTTTGCAATTCCAATTTCTCTTAAAAAGATTGTACTGCTTGTGAGTTGAATAAAAGTCACAAACTCTCATTTGCTCAGTCCAGTTTAAAATCCTTGGATAAACTTGAGATTTTTTTAGCGATATTTGGACCTCTCCAACTCCCTCCTGCAATGGGTACAAATATTATGTTTTATTTATTGATCACTTTACACGCTACACTTGGCTTCATCCACTCACACGTAAATGCGACGTTTCTCCTATTTTTCCACAGTTTCACAAACTCATGGAAAAATACTTCAACAAACAAATCAAAGTATTATACACCGTCAATGGAGGTGAATATATAGGCCTAATGTTAAGTAAAGATCCCTTAGTTTTGATGAAAGCAAACCTTGTATTGTCTATCTAATATGTTTGTCAAGATTATGATTCAGATAGACAGGTAAAAGAGTGGTTTGGCAATCAAGGTTGCAAGCGCACTAGGTTCACGACATGTGCCCAACAGGTCGGGCACCTGTCTAAGAGAGCTCACGCTAGAACTTCTAGCACATACAACAAGTCAGACACCGCATGAAGATATCTCTCATGATTAAGAAGAAAATCAAAGACAAAACACTGCAAGAGGATCGACACATTCAGAGGGACTCAAAACCCACATAATCAACTAGCACACGACAAGAACACAACTCACTAATGTGCAAGTGGACAAGTTAAGTAAAGGGCTACTTATCAGAACAATTGCATAGCCGTAATGAAGACTAAAGGAACATTAATGAGCATTTAATGAGCCAGGCAGAATCAGGCAAGTGGGGCGCACAAGTGGTGCTCGACCAATCAAGAGGGCTGCCGCCAGCGTGACCAACCGTAAGGCAACTCGTAGTCCAAACACCTTCAGATCAAGTTGAAGATTTTCTGCAAGTCTAGTGTAGTTGTTATATGAATAATAGAAGCTGATGTCGACTCCTAGAGTCTAGGGACTTATAGGACGGTAGTTACACCCTAACTAACCGTATATATACTTGTATTTATTTCATATGTAAGCAAGCCTATACAAGAGAGAAAGAGATAGAGAGTATATGGGCAAGTGTGGATCAGGCTTAAGAGTGTAAGGGCTAGAGAGTTAGTGAGCTGGTTAGGACTGGTGTTGTGTGTCAACGCTTTGTATTTGGTAGACTGATCAGTCGGGGAGCGGTTAGGATACCATAGGATGACTGTCAGGAGAGGGTAGAGGACTTTGGGATAAAGTCCTAAACTGTCCCGGAGTCCGTGTGTGGGGCGAGGGAGATTGAGTGAATTTCTTGTGTGTAAATTCTCAATCAAAACGGAGTTTCCAGTTTAAGTTTATCTCGTGTCTTTTCCTAACTATCAAAATTTCATTTAAGTCCACGATACGTCTACGACACGTCGGGGACGCGTCAGGAGCGCTTGCTGTTTTCAATTGGTATTAGAGCGGGTCTCTTCTAGAAAGCTAACTACTTTGGAAGATGATCAAAATTTCTCACGCAAGCCTACTAGCGGCAGAAGAAGGTTCTGCACCAAATCGACCACCACTCTTCAATGAAGACAACTACACTCACTGGAAGAATAAAATGGAGTTTCACATCAAGTCTGATGATCCAAAAATGTGGAGGGTGATAACACATGGAGAGTACACCTTCCAGAACGCTCAAGGACAAGACATATCTATTGACAGCATGACGGATGATCAAATCAAGAAGCTGATATTCCATGCTCGAGCCGTAAGAATACTACACTGTGCACTACTACCTGAGCAATACTCCAAGATAGCCTCAGCCAAAACAACTCAAGAGATTTGGAAAACTCTTGAGGTCACGTATGAAGGGAATGATGAGATCAAAAAGACTCGCATTGAGTTGCTACTCACTCATTGGGAGCTATTCAAAAAGGAAGAAAAGGAGAGCATTTCAGAAATACATACAAGGTTCACCAAACTGATCAACGAAATGTTGGTGCTTGGAAGAACTATCTCAAACGAGGATCAAATTTGGAAGTTCCTCAGATCTCTTCCTGCCTCCTTTGACAGCAAGGTCAATGCCATGCAAGAAGTCCATGATCTGTCTTAGATGTCTTTGGCGGACATATTAGGTTCCCTAATGGCGTTCGAGTTGAAACTACAACAACGAAGCTCTGAAAGTTCAAAAGAAAAGGGGAAAGGCATAGCCCTACAAGTAGCTGAAACCTCCGAGACAGAAGAGGAAAATGATGAGATGGTCCTCTACGCTAAGAGGTACTTTTGAAAATTCATAAGAAACAACATGAGGAAAGGAAGAGGGCCTAAAGAGATTGACGATCACCGCAAGAAGAACAATGATAAATGCTTTGGATGCTCAAAGCGTGGGCATCACATCAAAGATTGTCCTCAACAATCACGAGAGGACAACGACAAGGTTAGGAAACCTGTCCTACGATCGTTCAACAAAGGGCCAAGGAAAGAAGCATTTGTTGCTGCATGGGGAGACTCAGAGCTCAGCGACAATAATCAAACCTCAGATAGTGATTGCTCGGAGGACGAGAAGGCTCACCTATGCCTTGAAGAAGTTTGCTTGATGGCGCAAGATAACGAAACTTCAGAGTCAGAAGAAGAAGATCAAAACAAGGTAAACTACTCTAAACTTAGAAAGAGGATTCTAAAGGCCGAACTCCCTGGACTTAGAAAATTTTCTCTTATATTAGTTGATCAACTCGAGGCTTTAGAAAATGAAAATAAGGAACTTTTGGAGGAAATGAGAAATTGGAGAAGAACTCAGACAAGGATAAAGTAGATAATCTAATGAACGCACTCATGAAATTACAAATTGATTATAGTGAAATTCTTTCTGTTCATGAAAAACTGAAACTGGGAAAACAACCTGAAATCGATGAATTTATTGTTGCACTTAGTACAAGGGAAAAAGAACTAGCGTTCGTCAAAGAAAAACATGCAAAGCTAGAAGCTGTATTTAGGACACCCATATGGAGAAACTAACGACCAGTCGGATATCAGTCAGTGACCAGTCGTGGAGGTGTCTGCAACCTATGCAGACAACCTGGTCATCATGAAGCCAATTGCTATAAAATGTGTTTTATGAGGCATTGGCAACTCAAGAAAATAGGACTAAAATGGGTAGTAAAAAATGATCCTAGAACAATAGTTGATGGTGGAAATGGGTCCAACCTTTCTATGGACCCTAACCCCACACCACTAACGTGTTAAGTGCAGAATCGAGTGGCAATGGACCCCTGCTGGTAAATCGAAAATGGGTGCTCTAAACACATGACAGGAGACAAAAAAAGTTCTTCTCACTCGAACCAGGAAGCCAAGGAACCGTTTCCTTTGGCGACAACAAGAAAGGAAAAATCATTGGGGTAGGTAAGGTTGGTTTTACTTCAGATTATGTCATAGATAGTGTAAATTTGGTCAATGGTTTAAAATTCAACTTGCTTAGTGTTTCTCAAATATGTGACAAAGGCAATTCAGTTCACTTCTATACTACACATTGTAGTATAGTAAAGTCAGAACAATGGCAAAGAGTTGTTAAAGGGAAAAAGGTGGAAACATGTTTATGTAACTAGTTTGGAGGATATTGACAGTCCAAATCTTCCATGCTTGACTGCTTCAATAGATGATTCTACACTATGGCACAAAATATTGGGGCATGTTAGCACTTCATTGTTAAGAAAACTTGTCAATAAACAGTTGGTAAGAGGTCTCCCTAAGATTAAAGAATCTGAGACCAATCTTTGTGATGCTTGTGTTAGAAGGAAACAAACTAAGACTTCTTTTAAATCAAAGAAATTAGTTAGTACATCCAAGCCACTTGAATTACTTCACATGGACTTATGTGGACCTATGAGAATCAAAAGTTTTGGAGGAAATTGGTATGTGTTTGTAATTGTTGATGATTACTCACGATTTGTTTGGACATTCTTTATTGCTTCCAAAGACGAAGTCTTTGAGAAATTTCAAGTCCTTGCAGGAAAAGTCCATGTACAACTCAACCACAAGATCAAGGCTCTTCGGTCTGATCATGGGTCAGAGTTTGAGAATCAACAATTCAAGGATATGTGTAAACCACATGGAAGCAATCACACATATTCAGCACCAAGAACACCCCAACAGAATGAGGTAGTTGAGCGTAAGAACAGAACACTACAAGAAGTAGCCAGGGCCATGCTATTGGGGAGTAATCTTCCTCAGGTCTTTTGGGCAGAAGCAGTTGCGACTGCATGCTACATCACAAATAGAACGCTCATACGACCTATCCTCAACAAAAATCCCTATGAGCTAATCAAGGGAAGAAAACCAAACATAAGTCACTTCAGGATCTTTTGTTGTAGATGTTATGTCCTCAATAATGAAAAGAATCCCCTAAGAAAGTTTGATGCCAGAAGTGATGTGGTCATCTTTCTTGGGTACTCTGAAAGCAGCCGGGCATACAAAGTATACAACAAAAGGACACTGAAGGTGGAAGAAAGTGTGCATGTGGTCTTTGACGAGGCTGATGTTCACAAGGTCAAGAAATCTGAAGAAGATGAAGAACTTGGATTTGATCTAGCTGATCAGGATCACACAGATAATCCCAAAGATGAATCACCAACTGAAGAAAACTTGCTCGACAGGTCGGCGACAGGTCAACAACAGGTCAACGAAGGAAACAATGATGTCGAAGATCCTCTATCACCATCAACCATTCATCAATCTCGTACATTGTACAAAGATCATCTATTGGAGAACATCATATCAGACATCTCCAAGGGAATTCAAACAAGAGCACAAACTCGAGATCTTCTAGCCTTCTCAACGACAATATTACCCATCGAGCCCAAGAACATCAAGGAAGCTCTTCGAGACTCAAGCTGGATTAATGCAATGCAAGAAGAATTAAATCAGTTTGAAAGATGCAAAGTCTGGCATCTTGTTCCTCGTCCTTCACATTAAGTCGTATTTGGCATAAAATGGATCTTTAGAAACAAGTTGAATGAGATGGGAGAACTCGTTAGGAACAAAGCTCGTCTGGTAGCTCAAGGATATCGTCAAGAAGAAGGGATAAGCTTCCAAGAAACCTTCGCTCCAGTAGCAAGGATGGAGTCCATCAGATTACTAATTGCATTTGCTGCACATAAAAGAATCAAACTCTTCCAACTTGACATCAAAAGTGCCTTCCTCAATGGGTACGTCAAAGAGGAAGTGTATGTTGAACAACCTCCAGGCTTTGAGACACAAGAAGGAAAGGACATGGTACTTAAGCTTGACAAAGCTCTTTATGGGCTCAAACAAGCTCTAAGATCACGGGATGATCGTCTATCTTCCTATCTTTTAGAAACCAATTCAAGAGAGGAAAGGTGGATAAAACCTTGTTTGTTTACAACAACAAAAGGGATTTCTTAATTGTGCAAGTATATGTTGATGATATAATCTTTGGAGCCTCTGATGAGAAATATTGCAAGAAGTTTGAAGCCTTAATGAAAAAGGAATTTGAGATGAGTGATCTAGGAGAATTGAAGTTCTTTCTAGGACTTCAAGTCAAGAAAAATGTCGAAGGGACTATCATATCCCAAGAGAAGTACGTAAAGGATTTGCTAAAGAGATTTGGAATGGAGGAGTGTAAAACATTTGACACACCAATGACATTTGACACAAAAATGGGCATCATGACTGGTGACCGACCAGTCGACCAGTGATCATACAGGGAGATGATTGGTTCTCTACTATATTTAACTGCTAGTAGACCTGACATTATGTATAGCGTTTACTTATGTGCCAGGTTTCAAGCAGATCCAATAGAAAGTCACTTAACAGTTGTGAAAAGAATCCTACGTTACTTAAAAAGAACCATGGATATTGGTCTCTTTTATCCTAAATTCACTAACTATGACATTGTAGGATTTTCAGATGCAAATTTTGGAGGATCTATCACTGATAGAAAGAGCACGTCAGGAACAACATTCTTTGTTGGGTCATGTTTGATGGCATGGGGATCAAAGAAACAACAAAGTGTTGCAATCTCAACGGCTGAATCTGAATACATAGCTGTAACAAGCTGCCGTGATCAACTCTTGTAATAACCCGTATTACGTTTTCAAATTTCCTAACATTCCAGTTTAATTTACTTCTTATGTTATGTGGTGCCTTGTTCAACTAGCGGGACACCGGAGTCTTTAGTTTAAAAGGGAGGGTTAAGGAGGTAATTTTCTTTCTCTTAATGCTAGGTAAGCCTTAATTAATTAGCTTGGTAGTTTTCTTTTTCCAATTCCCGATCAGTTTCCCAAGTTCCTCTCGTTCTCGCTTTCTCGATAGTTTGCACGCTTGGCTCTTCTCCCTCCCTCCTTGAGTGCTTCCAATCCTGCCATAGTATTGATCGTCTCTGCACTACTGTTGTGGGCTGGTACTCTACGGCGTTCAGATTTGTAATTGCTGGAATTTCAGAGGTATCGTTCTTGGTTTTGGGTAGTGCAATTTTTCTGATTTTGGGTTGCTTATCTGTGGAATTCAGTGGTACATTGTGCTCCTCCTCTACTGCGTTTCGTTCATCTGGTTGTTGGCAATGTTGGACAAATTCTACGCTTCGAATTCATGTAAGTGGGGGATGGAATCGGGGTAGTTTACTCACCCTCGGGGACTGGTTTAATTCTCGTTTCTGGATTGAAATTGTGTTGCGATTGCGTGATTTCACTTCGGTTTTGTGTTGTTAATCGATTGGCTAAACCCCCGAGGGTACTGATTTACACTTCCGTGGAATTGGGGTGAGTTTGGGATTGTTTTGGATGTTTTCTGCACTTCTGTTCGCTATGGATTTCGTCTGATTTGCACCGTCCGAACATCTGTCCGAACATGCATGTTCGGACACTTCGTCGGGCGCGCTTGTGATTTCTGTGTTTTTGAAACATCCGAACTTCTAAGTTCGGACAAAGCGTGAGGACAGTCTGTGGTTTTGGGTTCGACTAGTGTCCGAACTTGCAAGGTCGGACGCAAGTTCGGACACGACGAATGTTTTATTTTCTGACTCTCGTCTTACATCCGAACTTCGATGTTCGGACGTAAGTTCGGACATTGGGTTTTTCGCGATTTCTGATTCTTGGCTTCTGTCCAAACATGCATGTTCGTACGCATGTTCGGACACGCCTCTGTTTTTGCATAACTTTTTCATGTCAGCTCCGTTTTGAATTCTGTTTGTGGGGTTGGATTCCCCTATCAGTGTACAAGCTTCCTATGCTGTTTTTGTGCATGTTTATGCACTTGAGATCTGTATTATGAACTTATGATTTTGGGACCTAGTTACGTTGCTTCTGAGCCTTGGATAGTCGGGTCGGGCTGTCCTGTAGCATGCTGTGCAGGAATTCCTTCTGATTAAGCTCCTTACGGTTTCCCTTAAGACGTTATTTGACCGACGGGTCTGTTAGCTGTCTCTACGGCTTCTGTTGTGGGATCTTCGGATCCATAGGACGTTATGTGAGTCCTTCTGTTGTGTTAGCGTGTTTCTAGTGTCCCACCCCTTTGTATCTGATTCTGAAAGTCCGACTGTGAATTTGATGTGGTTCTCGGCTCTAATTTCTGACCTGTTTGATTTTGTTCTGTCTATTTACAAATGTCATGCTCTTCCCTCTGTTTATGCAAATTTCTGCTTCTGTTTTGAGTGGGCTTCCTTGAGGAAGTCTTCTGCTTACTGGGCTGTGTAGCTCACCCCTTTACTTTTATGCAGATTGAGCTCGTAATCTTCTCTCCTTACCTCCTCCTGGAGCTTTGTTTACACTTATGATTCGTATAGACTTTTGTTTTGTTTTGCGCATTAGACGCTTTGGGTTTTATGTAGCCTTCGGGCCTTATATTGTATTTGGCTTATGAGCACGTTTGGATCTTGTAAACTCTTTTGGTATTTATACAAGCTTTGTTATTTGATTCTGGGTTTGATTTACGTTAGAGCCTTGCGACGTTAGGTAATAGACTCGCGGCGTGTAACGGTCCTAACTCCTAGGCCGGTTTTGGGGTCGTTACATTTAGTGGTATTAGAGCTAGGTTGCTCTTTCTCTGGTGTTTGTGGGGTTTGTCTGAATGCGTGAATGTCTGAAATGCTTGATGTGTGGTGTTTTGATGGTTTCTGACGAGTTGTGGTGTTTGTCTCTTCTGTATGCCTCCCCGACGTTCAGTACGAAGCACTCCTTCAAGCGATGCTCCCCAGGGGGATATCACAGAGATAGTGCAGCAGGTGGTGTCCCAGGTACTGCAGACAGTAGGGACCACTACTGGCCCAGCGGCAGGAGCTGGTAACGCGGGGGCAGCAACGTGAAGGCGCTTCAGGAGTTCCTGAAGCTGAAGCCACCTTCGTTTGATGCTAGTGGTGACCCACAGGAGGCGAGCCACAGGATTACGACTATAGAGGATCTGCTGAGGGTTATGGGATGTGAGGAGGATCAGAAGGTTGGATTCGCCACATTCATGTTCCAGAGTGAGGCGAAGGAGTGGTGGAAGTCAGTGGAGGGGAAGTACCCTCACCCGTGGACATGGGACCAGTTCAGGGGCAGCTTTAATCAGCAATTCTATCCCGATGTCTTCAGGGATCAGAAGATTGTTGAGTATGAGAGGCTTCGCCAGACGAAGGAGATGACGGTTGATGAGTATGTATGAAAGTTTATTTCCCTCTCTAAGTTTGTGCCTGAGCCGGATGATAATCGGAAGGCAAGGAAGTTTGAGGCTGGTTTGAGAGGCGACATTCGAGCAGCTGTGGCACCCTTCTACCACAAGACGTATAGGGACGTGGCTGATGTGGCTTTGGTAGTAAAGGCTGAGCTGCAGGCTAGGCAACGATATGAGAAGAAGGACCAGAGGCCCGATAAGGGCAAGGATCAGAAGAGGAAGGGCCGTGTGGAGGAGCCTGAGAGGCGGGACCATACTTCTTCTCAGAAGAAGAAGTTCAGAGGTGATCGTGGGGCCTCGTCTTCTGCTTTGCCGGTAGTGGCGAAGTGTGCTGAGTGTGATCGATTCCATCCGGGCCGAGAGTGCTACAGGAAGTCCGGGGCGTGCTTCAAGTGTGGCTCGTTAGACCACCGCATTTCCCAGTGTCCACAGGCTAGAGGTGGAGGTAGCGGTGGCGGTTCTAAGGGTCGTGGTGCTGGTTCAGGGTCCGGGCAAAAGACTGATCAGAAGAAGCCTCAGACCCAAGCACGAGTGTATGCGCTAGCTGGTGAGCGTGACCGTGGTTCAGACCGAGTGGTGTCAGGTATCCTTCAGATCTCTTCTCAGCCAGTTTTCTGTTGGTTTGATTCAGGAGCTACACACTCCTTTGTGTCTGCTGATCTAATGGGTAGTCTCGGGTTGTCTGCTGTGCCATGTGATGTTGATCTGTGTATTTCTAGCCCGTTGAGTGGTGTACCTGCTTGTGTGCTTAGTTTTGTGTGCAAGTCTAGTCCGGTAGTGATTATGGATAGGACTTTGCCTGCTGATTTGATCCCTATGCGTATGTCATGCTTTGATGTGATTTTGGGCATGGACTGGCTGGCAGAGCACCATGCCCATATAGATTGTGTGGCTAGGAGAGTCGTTTTTTATAGACCGGGTGAGACCCGATTTGCTTTCGTGGGAAATTATGTTCCTTGTGCGCCGGTATTAGTATCTGCTATGCAGGCAGCTAGGTTCTCGAGGAAGGGCTGCCAGGGCTTTCTCTGTTTCATACCTGAGGTTTGGGAGGGATCCCGTTTGGAGGAGATCCCTTTCGTATGTGAGTTTCCTGAGGTGTTCCAGGACGATGTGCCAGGGCTGCCACTTGATTGTGAGGTGGAGTTTTCTATTGAGTTGGCGCCAGGGACTCAGCCTATTTCGAAGGCCCCCTATCGTATGAGCCCGACGGAGCTTAAGGAGCTGAAGGCGCAGCTGCAAGATCTTCTGGATAAGGGCTTTATATGCCCTAGTGTGTCTCCATGGGGAGCACCAGTTCTTTTTGTGAAGAAGAAAGACGGCTCCTTCATACTGTGTATTGACTACAGGGAATTGAACAAGGTTACCATTAAGAATCGGTATCTTCTTCCCCGCATTGATGATCTCTTCGATCAGTTAGCAGGAGCGACAGTGTTCTCGAAGATTGACTTGCATTCTGGCTACCATCAGCTGAAGATTAAGGTCGAGGATGTGCCTAAGTCTGCTTTTAGGACTCGGTATAGGCATTATGTGTTCTTGGTCATGCCTTTTGGTTTGACCAATGCCCCTTCATTCTTCATGGATATGATGAACAAAGTTTTCAAACCCTTATTGGATTCGTTCGTAGTTGTGCTTATTGATGATATCTTGGTGTATTCCAAGAGTGCTGAGGAGCATGAGGAGCATTTGAGGATGGTTATGCGGACTTTGAAGGAGAAGGAGTTGTATGCCAAATTGAAGAAATGTGAGTTCTGGCTGGATAGGGTTGTATTCCTTGGCCACGTGGTTTCGAAGGATGGTATTTCATTGGACCCAGAAAAGATCAGGGCATTATGGAGTGGGCAAAGCCCACTAGCGTGTCTGAGGTGCGTAGTTTCTTAGGGTTGGTTGGGTATTATAGGAAGTTCGTGGAGGGCTTCTCCAAGATTGTGTCCCCCTTGACCCGCCTCCTTAGGAAGGATGTCATGTTTGAGTGGAGCGAGGCGTGCGAGGAGAGCTTCCAGGAGTTGAAGAAGAGGTTGACTTTGGCTCCGATTTTAGCGTTGCCTTCTGGGATAGATGGCTTTGAGGTGTTCTGTGATGCTTCCCACAGAGGGCTAGAGTGTGTTCTGATGCAGCAGGGTAAGGTGGTAGCGTATGGTTCACGTCAGCTGAAGCCGTACGAGAAGAATTATTGTACACATGATCTGGAGCTGGCCGATGTGGTCTTCGCCTTGAAGATCTGGTGGCATTACTTATATGGGGTGACGTGTAAGGTCTACACGGATCACAAGAGTCTCAAATACCTGTTCACACAGAAGGAATTGAATTTGAGACAGCGGCGCTGGTTGGAGCTTCTGCATGACTATGACCTGGAGATCCTCTACCATCCAGGTAGAGCGAATGTGGTAGCAGATGCATTGAGTCGTAGGGGTGCCCCTGGGCTTGCTTGTTCTATGTCAGGGATTCAGAGGTCTGCTCTTGAGCTTCATCGCATGGGAGTTTGGGTTCTCCGGTCCGATAGAGCTGGGATGATTGCTTCTCTTCAGGTTTAGTCCACTTTGATAGATCGGATTAGGGATGGTCAGAGGGCAGATGCTGAGTTGTGTAAGATTCGAAAGAGGCTGTCAGATGATCAGGAGTCAGATTTCTCTGTGCCTAGCGACGGCTGCCTACGCTATAGAGGTTGTTATAACCCAAAGTTTTGCTTCAATGTTATTTCGTCACAAGTGACCTTATGTTGTTGCATTTTGGATTCAGGACATGGGAGTCCTTTTGATTAAAGACAAGGACGAAGGAGTCTTTTCCCCTCTTATTTCATTTAAAGTGAGAATTAGCATTCCTATCTATTAATTCCTTAATTTACTTAATCAGTAATTGAACTCCTTAATTCCCCTCACTCTCAATCACGTTCTAACCCTCGTTCATTTTGAAAACCGTCAGTACGCTCTCTTCTCTGTTCTCTCTCTCTCTCAAAATCACGCTCATTCAAGTGCCCAAGCCTGCTGATAGTATTCCTGCAATCCGGGTTCTGCTGCAGATTCCTCCTCCGTGGTGAATCCCGGTTCTGACTGAGGTTAGAATGTCGGTCTGTTTGTATTCAATTCTGCATTTGGGAAACCTCCTCCTGTTCTAATTTAGGTTTCTACAATCTGTTGTCAGAATTGTCGATCTTCTGTGTGGATGTGCTCGAATTCTCCTCTTTGGTTTCCTTGCTGTCGAATTCAGGTGAGGATTGCGTTGCAGTCTTGAATTACAGTTACAGTTTGGGCAGTTTTGTGTTTCTGATTGAGGATTCTTCTCTGCGTTGTTAGAATTCAGTGGCTGTTTAGGACCGTGTGTTCTGTGTGCGTTCGGTATCGTCGTTGGCTGCACTCTGCTGTTCGGATTGGAATATCGTGTGTCAATTATTGAGGTAGGTGGCTGATGGATTCAATTAGTGTGTTCAGCCTTGGGGAGTTTCGTTCTGATTCTGAATTTTGATTGTGATCTGTCTTGGTGTTGTGGTTGTGAACTGTCTGTTTAATGTCGTTTAAATGCCTACAAACCCCCAAGGTTGTTTTCTGCAAACATTAAATGTTTTGACAGTGTTTTGGTGCTTCTGTTCGTGTGGAAATCGCTTCTGTTAACTGAGTTTTTCGGCGCATCCAAACTTCCGTCCGAACTTGGAAGCTCGGACACGCTCTGTTGCGCCTGCGTTTTTCTGAGTTTTTCACCGTGTCCGAACTTCCGTCCGAGCTTTGATGTTCGGACGGGGTGCGAGGACGAGTCCGACTTACAAGTCTCGAATGGTGTCCGAACTTGTAAGTCCGGACAGAAGTCCGGACACACCCTTCTGCTTCTTCTGATTTTGCTTCGACTTGTGTCCGAACTTTGATATTCGGACACATGTTCGGACATTACACGTATTTGATTTCCGAAAAGCGTCCGAACATCCGTCTGAGCTTTGATGTTCGGACACCTCTGTCTCTGCCTCTGTTTTAAGGTTCGACTTGTGTCCGAACTTTGTCGTTTGGACACATGTTCGGACATTTGTCTGTTTTTGACTTCTGAGTCTCGACTTGCGTCCAAACATTGATGTCCGGACACAAGTTCGGACTTGGCTCTATCTTGACCATAACTTGCTCGTTTGAGCTCCGTTTTGACTTCCGTTTGCGGGGTTGGATTCTCCTTATGATTTCCAAGCTATCTATATGCTTTGTGGTGCCATTGGTGCACATATGCTTATCTGTATTTAAGCTTCTGTTTTGGGACCTAGTTATCTCTGTGTCTGAACCTTTGAATGGCTGGTTTAGCTGTCTCGTAGCGCGCTATGTAGGATATCCTTCTGTTTCACGGGTGATGTACCCCGTTCTGTTCATAGGTGTTCCACCTGTTCTGTTTACGAGTGAGGTTTCCTCATTCTGTTCACGAGTTGTTTACTCGTTCTGTCTGTATGTTGTGATCAACTAGAGTCCCTCTCTGTTTTCTGAATCCGTCTGTTACTAACTCTGTTTAGTCCCTTTCTTGGTTGGACTTCTGCCTCTGATTTGTGACATGGTTTCCTTCTGTCCTATTCTGATTTGATAATATTCTTTAAATGTTTTGAGCATGCTAGTTGATGAAGTTGGTCATCTACTAGGCATAGTTGTGTGCTCATTCCCCTATTTACTCTAACATTGCAGATTGATCAGCGAGGATCACTTTGTTCGGCTTCTGGAGTTTAGTTACTGATTTATTCAGTTCTTTGAGACAT
Organism: Limonium bicolor; assembly: GCA_023374045.1. Taxonomy (NCBI): domain Eukaryota; kingdom Viridiplantae; phylum Streptophyta; class Magnoliopsida; order Caryophyllales; family Plumbaginaceae; genus Limonium; species Limonium bicolor. Next base: position 146,406,935 of record CM041779.1, on the reverse strand, counting down.
TGTATTTTGACTTGTAGCCCTTGGGCTCTTGAGTTAGCTTCCGCTTTGTTATTCATTTGGTGGGTTTTGTAATAACTTTTGGGATGTTCCAACATCACTTTGATTATACTTGTATGCAAGTATTCATTTTGGGCCTTGATTGACTATTTGTTTGAGTTCGTTTATTAGAGCCTTGCGTCATTATGTAATAATACGCGGCGTATGATACCCCTAACTCCTAGGCCAGTGTTTGGGGGTGTTACAGAGGTAGAGTTTGTGTGCCCAGTGGTGGTGATCTGAGGTGCGAGATTGTGCAGGAGGCTCATGGAGCTCCTTATTCCGTGCACCCAAGAGGGGTGAAGATGTACCGGGACCTCAAAGAGACCTACTGGTGGGCGAATATGAAGAGGGAGATTTCTGATTTTGTAGCGCGCTGCCAGACCTGTCAGTAGGTAAAGGCTGAGCATCAGCGGCCTGCGGGTCTTTTGCAGCCTCTTCCAGTTCCTGAGTGGAAGTGGGATAGCGTAGGGATGGATTTTATTGTGGGGCTTCCTAGGACATCTTCTGGTTATGATGCGTTATGGGTGATTGTGGATCGGTTGACGAAGTCAGCGCATTTCTTGCCTGTGAAGAAAACTTTCAGCCTTGAGCGTCTGGCTCGACTCTATATGGATGAGATAGTGAGGTTGCATGGTGTGCCGACGACGATCGTTTCAGACAGGGATCCGAGATTTGTATCTCGCTTCTGGCGTAGCCTACATAAGGCTCTAGGGACGAATTTAGCGTTTAGTTCAGTGTATCATCCTCAGACCGATGGGCAGACGGAGAGGACGAACCAGATTTTGGAAGATATGTTGAGAGCCTGTGTGCTAGATTTTAGAGGGAGCTGGGATCAGCATGTGACTTTAATTGAATTCGCCTACAATAATAGTTTCCAACCGAGTATTGGTATGGCACCATTCGAGGCATTGTATGATAGGCGCTATAGATCTCCCATTTGTTGGGATGATATGAAAGAGATAGCGATTATGGGTCCTGAGTTGGTGTAGGGAGCTGTGGATAAGGTCAGGGCAATCAGGGAGCGTCTGTTGGTTGCTCAGAGCTGGCAGAAGAGTTATGCAGATCAGAGGCGTCGTTCGCTTGAGTTTCAGGTTGGGGATCACGTGTATCTGAAGATTTCTCCAGTCCGTGGTGTTGTTCGCTTTGGAAAGAGAGGCAAGATGAGCCCTCGATTCGTAGGTCCTTTCGAGGTGCTGGAGAGGGTTGGACCGGTGGCTTATATATTGGCATTACCACCAGCTCTAGCAGGAGTTCACGATGTGTTTCATGTGTCGACGCTCATTAAGTATTTGCATGATCCTTCGCATTTGATTGATTATGGACAGCTTCGACTTCGAGATGATTTTTCCTATGAGGCGTCTCCAGTTCGAATTCTAGCTTGTGATGTTCGTCGGCTGCGCATCAAGACACTGCCTATGGTTAAGGTTCAATGGTCTAACCAATCCGAGCATGATGCGACTTGGGAACTCGAGGAGGAATTGTGTGCCAAGTTCCCTTCCCTCTTCGAGCAGTGAGGTATCTCGAATTTCAAGGACGAAATTCTTTTTAAGGGGGGAGTGATGTAATAACCCGTATTACGTTTTCAGATTTCCTAACATTCCAGTTTAATTTACTTCTTATGTTATGTGGTGCCTTGTTCAGCTAGCGGGACACCGGAGTCTTTAGTTTAAAAAGGAGGGTTAAGGAGGTAATTTTCCTTCTCTTAATGCTGGGTAAGCCTTAATTAATTAGCTTGGCAGTTTTCTTTTTCCAATTCTCGATCAGTTTCCCAAGTTCCTCTCGTTCTCGCTTTCTCGACAGTTTGCACGCTTGGCTCTTCTCCCTCCCTCCTTGAGTGCTTCCAATCCTGTTGTAGTATTGATCGTCTCTGCACTGCTGTTGTGGGCTGGTACTCTATGGCATTCAGGTTTGTAATTGCTGGAATTTCAGAGGTTTAGTTCTTGGTTTTTGGGTAGTGCAGTTTTTCTGATTTTGGGTTGCTTGTCTGTGGAATTCAGTGGTGCATTGTGCTCCTCCTCTGTTGCGTTTCGTTCGTCTGGTTGTTGGCAACGATGGACAGATTCTACGCTTCGAATTCATGTAAGTGGGGGATGGAATCGGGGTAGTTTACTCACCGTTGGGGACTGGTTTAATTCTCGTTCCTGGATTGAAATTGTGTTGCGATTGCGTGATTTCACTTCGTTTTGTGTTGTTAATCGATTGGCTAAACCCCCGAGGGTACTGATTTACACTTTCGTGGAATTGGGGTGAGTTTGGGATTGTTTTGGATGTTTTCTGCACTTCTGTTCGCTCTGGATTTCGTCTGATTTGCGCCGTCCGAACGTCTGTCCGAACATGCATGCTCGGACACTTCGTCGGGCGCGCTTGTGATTTCTATGTTTTTGAAATGTCCGAACTTCTGTCCGAACTTCTAAGTTCGGACAGAGCGCGAGGACAGTCTGTGGTTTTGGCTTCGACTAGTGTCCGAACTTGCAAGGTCGGACGCAAGTTCGGGCACGATGAATGTTTTATTTTCCGACTCTCGTCTTATGTCCGAACTTCGATGTTCAGACGTAAGTTCGGACATTGGGTTTTTTGCGACTTCTGATTCTCGGCCTCTGTCCAAACATGCATATTCGGACGCATGTTCAGACACGCCTCTGTTTTTGCATAACTTTTCCGTGTCAGCTCCGTTTTGAATTCTGTTTGCGAGGTTGGATTTCCCTATAAGTGTACAAGCTTCCTATGCTGTTTTTATGCATGTTTATGCACTTGATATCTGTATTATGAACTTATGATTTCGGGACCTAGTTACGTTGCTTCTGAGCCTTGGATAGTCGGGTCGGGCTGTCCCGTAGCATGCTGCGTAGAAATTCCTTCTGATTAAGCTCCTTAGGGTTTCCCTTAGGATGTTATTTGACCGATGGGTCTGTTAGCTGTCTCTACGGCTTCTGTTGTGGGATCTTCGGATCCATAGGACGTTATGTGATTCCTTCTGTTGTGTTAGCGTGTTGCTAGTGTCCCACCCCTTTGTATCTGATTCTGAAAGTCCGACTGTGAATTTGATGTGGTTCTCGGCTCTAATTTCTGACCCGTTTGTTTTTGTTCTGTCTATTTGCAAATGTCATGCGCTTCCCTCTGTTTATGCAAACTTCTGCTTCTGTTTTGAGTGGGCTTCCTTGAGGAAGTCTTCTGCTTACTGGGCTGTGTAGCTCACCCTTTTACTTTTATGCAGATTGAGCTTGTGGGATCTTCTCTCCTTACCTCCTCCTGGAGCTTTGTTTACACTTATGATTCGTATAGACTTTTGTTTTGTTTTGCGCATTAGACGCTTTGGAATTTATGTAGCCTTCGGGCCTTATGTTGTATTTGACTTATGAGCACGTTTTGATCTTGTAAACTCTTTTGGAATTTATACAAGCTTTGTTATTCGATTTTGGGTTTGATTTGCGTTAGAGCCTTGCGACGTTAGGTAATAGACTTGCGGCGTGTAACGGCCCTAACTCCTAGGCCGGTTTTGGGGTCGTTACAACTCATGTGGCTTAACCAACAAATTGGTGATTATGATGTCAAAACAGGTACATTACAAATTATGTGTGATAATACAAGTGCCATCTCTATTTCCAAAAATCCTGTGCATCATTCTTGTACCAAGCATATTGACATTAGACATCACTTTCTTAGAGATTGTTGTGTAAAGGAATTTGTTGGCTTAAATTATATTTCTACTGAAGACCAACTAGCTGACATTTTTACTAAGCCATTAAGTAGAGAAAGATTCACCAAGATTGTTCATGATCTTGGAATGATGTTCATTAATCACAATTAAACTATCTTTTATTTCCCATGATTAGTCACCGACATGTGAGCAACACCTATAATATTGTCGTTCAGTAGTCAACGATCAGTTTATTGCATAGAAGTTATGTCAAACGACTACTTGAAACAGATATGTCATTTTCCACAACAAGTGAGGTTAGTATAGAGAAGGTCCAACGGATAGAAACGGGAAAAATGCCAACGATCGCTGACTGCCTGTCACGACCGCTGCCCGTTATGAATAGTGCCATTGGGACATGTCAGCGAGCGGACGAGGAATGGTCGCCGACCGTTACTTGATATCTATAAAAGGGTGACGGGAGTTTTGCTCTTGTCACACTATTGCACTCACTCTCTCTAATCTCTCTAAGCTTTCAAAGCAATTTCTATTCTCTCTTTCAACACTCTCGTGAGATTAAGCGCAAAAATCCCCGTCTCACAGCCACTCTAAGGATTCTCTAGCAAAAATTTTATAAATTCCAAACAAATCCCTCGATCAAAATGGCACCTAAATCTGGACTTCGATCCAAGAAGAAGGCTGTCCTCAAAGAAACTCCATCAGCACAAATGGCCGACATACTACTGACAGAATCTCTTAGAAGATCGCCGCCCCCTCGCCTGTCAAAGGAAGAGGAGGATCAACTTGTATGTAGGGTCACAGATGAAGGTGACCTACTCCAAGAAGAGGTAACCTATATAAGCTTCCATTTACCCAAAATTCATCATCTCATTCAAACCGAAATCCTCAAACCAAAAATCCTTCCAACTCCTACCTCCACAGAAAAACCAACAATGTCTTCTTTCGTTCCATCACCTAAAATTGCTACCAAACACTCCAAAGCCAAAGATCCCAAAAACCAAGATCTTTCTACTGCTACAACGAGTCGCGTAACTCACGCAACTCGTGCCTCAAAACGTGCCAAAATCCAAAAAGAAACTCCACAAAAAGCCCACTCTACACCTGAAGGAGCAACTCGCAAGTTGTACTTCACTGACGACGAGGAAGCCACTCCCTTTGCAGTCGTTGAGGCCATCGTTCGACAGATAGAGGAGGAGGAAGTACAAAGTGACGAAAAGTCACAGAAGGAGATTACAACAGAAGCAAGGGGTAACGAAGAAGGTATGACCACCCAAAATTCCGAGGAGGAAGTGGAACCAGTTGCTCAGACTGTAGTACCAGTCGACGACCGGTCGTTCACACCTCAACAATCCAGTCATGAAGGCGATAGTGACACAGAGTCATCGCCAATCTTACCAACGGCTCAGCAGCGAAAGAAAGCAGAAAAGTAGAAAGGGAAGCAACAGATGGTGTTGTCACCACATAGTGAGAAGCTCTTCGAAGCCAAAAGGGCTGTTGCATGGCCTGCGCCTCTACTGTCCCTAAAACGTCTCAAGAAGCTCAAAGAGCTAGAGCCAGCACTAATAACAGCAGAAAACGTCAACGACAAGTCCTTTCCCGTCTTACCCAAGACGTTGGAGTTGGACTGGATGGAGAAGATGAGTCTTGGAAAGATCCAGGAGCTGCTGGAGTTCAAGGATGGGTTGAATTCTTTCAGGAGCACATCGATGTCTACACTGAGCTGCTCAAGGAGCACATGAGACATCTTAGACCACTCTAGAGCGATGATGACGACGACTACCTCATCTCCACGATCCAAGGCATCACCATCAACATCACCAAATCTTGGATCTACAAGACTTTTGGTTTGGAACCAGAAGGATTGGTGGTTCCAAAAGAAACCACCTGGAATGACTTGGGACACCAAGGAGGAAAAATGGTCCAACTACTCAACAAAGGGGCCAGGATGAAGAACTTCAACGCTATAGAAATGTCCATCCCCGACAGGGTACTCTTTAGCATCCTCACCCACAACATCACCCCTAGAAATCAACGCACTCACATAGTCAACGCCAGGGATGTTAGGCTACTATACACGCTGAAGACCAAGGAAAAGATCGATCTCCATGCAATGATCCTGCTTACACTAGAGGAGAGTCGACATTTGAACCAAGGTTTGGTGCACGGAGGAGTGGTGACCAAGGCGCTAGAAGAATTTGGAGTGGACACCGACGGGTTCCATGAATGCTCGCGCACCGCTCAGGACAACATCTGTTCAGAGATGTTGTCCAAAATGGGGTTAAAAAATAAGGGGGACAAGCTCGTGGTCACTCAGAAGCCAACCAAGAGTGAAGACTCAAGGTCAGAGCCCAAACCACTGTCCAGGACATCTGCTCTGAAGAGGAAGAGAAGTCTCTCACCGGTCCACGACAGGTCGGGGACCAGTCTGGATACTTCAGCTAGGGAGGTTCTAAAGAGGGTGAGAGTTACTCTCACTGCTGTGCAGACCGTCTCCACTGAACCAAGTGTTCATCACATGGTTCAAGGAGCAATAGACTTTATAGATTTCCACATAGCCTGAGTGTAATAAGTATCTTAGAGACATGAGTGATAACCGTGAGAGCTAGCTTTAAGATTAGATTCTGTTTTTCCATTAGTATTTTATTTCGACATTGACTATCTGTTTTTGAGTAAACCTTTTGATATGAATGAAAATGCAACTGTTTCTTGTCGACTTGAATGATCATCATTGGTTACGAAATAATTTATTGTATTGACTGCTTCTTCCTTGATTAAAATTACAAAATGATCTGAGATATTTAGTCCTATCCATTCCACTGATCCTATCTCCTAACTTGACACCTAAAAGGCCTACAAACATAGCCCACAAGACATAGCACCTCATTAGTTACCACTCACAGAGCAGTCGTCGAGCATATACTGAACTGTCTACAAATACTTGCTCAGTTCACTCATCACTCACGATCATCATTTCACTTCTCACAAAATGGCACAAACTCCACAAAGCTCTTACAGCTCAAATGAGAAAACCATTCATTTCACCATTAGCAAACTCATGTTCACAAAACATCCAAAGAAATACGTCGCTCAAAGCTATGTCCAACCCAACTCCAACTCATTCACAGCTTGGTCTAGAACCTCAAGAGTCACTCCCTCTCATACTTGGACTCCTCACTACATGGAGTTCACAATAGATTCTACGGAGTCAGACCTTTCCACCACAACCGAATCACCCTTACTCGAATCCACTACAGCTAAGAAACCTTGGATAAAAGTCTCATTTTCGGAGGATGAACCTTTTGGCCTAGATGATATTGAATGGGATCTCCAGACACGCCACTTTATCTAGATTTTCTCGATCATACTTGTAGTTTGTACTCTATGGAATGTGATGGCCTTTACAATATCTTAAGTCGTGTAGTTGCTCCCTATTTTTGTTGTATGGCAAAGGGGGAAAGAAAAGATATGTACTTGTGATAGTATGACTGTTTTCCTTCTGTCATGTAATATCTTAGTGAAGAACTTTCTACCCATGGTTATAGTATAAGTAAAAGCTGTCATCTTTTATCTTTTGGTTGCTCAAATTAATCTTTCAACCCTTAATAAACTCAGGGGGAATCCTTCTTAGGGGGGATCTCTTAGTTTTTTTTGCCAAGTACATATAATTTTGTATAGGTTGCCATCATCAAAAAGGGGAAAAATTTTAAGTCAAGATCCTTTAGTTTTGATGATAGAAAACCTTGTATTGGCTATCTAATATGTTTGTCAAGATTTATGATTCAGATAGACAGGTAAAAGAGTGGCTTAGCATGCAAGGTTGCAAGCGCACTCGGTTCACGACATGTGCCCAACCGATCGGGCACCTGTCTGAGAGAGCTCACGCTAGAACTTCTAGCACATACAACAAGTCAGACATCGCACGAAGATATCTCTCATGCTTAAGAAGAAAATCAAAGACAAAACACTGCAAGAGGATCGACACATTCAGACAGACTCATATACCCACATAATCTACAAGCACACTACAAGAACACAACTCATTAATGTGCAAGTGGACAAGATAAGTAAAGGACTACTTATCAGAACAATTGCATACCCGTAATGAAGACTAAAGGAGCATTAATGAGCATTTAATGAGCCAGACAGAATCAGGCAAGTGGGGCACACAAGTGGTGCTTGACCAATCGAGAGGGCTGCCGTCAGCGTGACCAACCGTAAGGCGACACGTAGTCCAAACGCCTTCAGATCAAGTTGAAGATTTTCTGCAAGTCTAGTGTAGTTGTTATGTGAATAATAAAAGCTTATGTCGACTCCTAGAGTCTAGGGACTTATAGGATGGTAGTTACACCCTAACTAACCGTATATATACTTGCATTTATTTCATATGTAAGCAAGTCTGTATGAGGGAGAAAAAGATAGAGAGTATCTGGGCAAGTGTGGATCAGGCTTAAGAGTGTAAGGGCTAGAGAGTTAGTGAGCTGGTTAGGACTGGTGTTGTGTGTCAACACTTTGTATTTGGTAGACTGATCAGCCGGGGAGCGGTTAGGGAACCGTAGGCCGACTGTCAGGAGAGGGTAGAGGACTTTGGGATAAAGTCCTAAACTGTCCCGGAGTCCGTGTGTGGGGCGAGGGAGATTGAGTGAATTTCTTGTATGTAAATTCTTAATCGAAATGAATTTTCTATTGTTGGTTGTTCTTATGATCGATTAGGTACCTTTTGTCTCTCCTGTGCATGCCAAGCACTTGATCTAGTGGCTCCCCGCTTGCTAGTCCGAGATCCGAACTTGAGCGCACCCTAAGAAGATGCATCAAAGATTTAAATATGGCAGATCAAGAACCCAAGGTAATTGAGGATAATGGGCAGCAGCAACACCGATCTCTCTTTGATTACCACCAGTCGGACACCGAAGGGAGGCCTTTTGCTATAGTCCTCCCGGAGTTGACATCGCAGCCAGGCAATGGGCATTTAAAACTCATTTTATTACCACAGTCCGAGACTTAGGAAAATTCAGCGGGGCGAATCCTGATGATGCTCAAAACCATCCGAGTCACACTTACACTTGTTTCTCTTTTTCAAATACCAAGGTATTAAGTTGATTACACAATTTGACTTCGCTAACTAACTCCCTAGTAATCACACTCACTCAGATACACAATGTATGACTCACACTTACACTTGTTTCTCTTTTTCTCACGTATGTTATGTGTCTATTCAATGCGGCGTTGAATATAAATACATGAGTTTGCTAGCTTATAACAACCGGTCTATATTGAGATAGGCTCTAGGAGCCATCTGCCCTTTGTCTTCAACAGAATAGCTATACTCAATGTACGCTGATCTTCAACTTGATTGTAGACGCATCCATGACACGTGTCATTCACTGGTTGAACACGTTGGAGGCAAAAGTTTAGGTGGTCGGTTACCACTTGTGACAACCACTTGTCGGGTCTGATAGCTTCATTAATGCTACTTAATTAATGCCTCTTTATAGCTCTGTTCTTGTCTTGTTATCTTGTTCATAATTGGTTTATCTTCAGCAACTTTGTCATGAGTTTTACCAACTTCTTATATGGATGCATGTGGTGTTAGTTTGTTTGTATCCGATTGATATATCTAGTCTTTCGATCGCATCTAAAGCAAGGAGTCATTGTTATATTGTACTTGAGTTCCGTGTATACTAGGAGCTCTCTTGGAGCTTGGCAGACAGGTGCCCGACTGGTTGGGCACTAGTCACAAACGGTGTGTGCTTGCAACCTTGCGTGCTAAGCCACTCTTTCACCTGTTTACCTAATCTTCATTCTTGAACAAACATGTCAAATAAACAACACTTGGTTTGATATCATCAAAACCTGAGGAACTTGACTTAACACATTGTAATAAACAAAAGTATTGGGAGAATACTTTTGATTTGCGTGACCATTTGAGGTATAATAAGGATATAACAAAGTTATTGTGTCATTAGGATGAATGGTACATACTATATACATAATATAAGTATATGTATATATATAAGGTTATATTATATATATAAGAAAAATAATATAATATAAGGTGTTTTGGGTGATATGGAAACCCACAATTATATAAATGAATACCTTCATATATATAATATATGTACAAAGGGGAATAATGCTATGTAATGGTAAGAATTATAATAGTATACAATAATAAAGAAGATTATTGTATAAGTGGCTTTATATATATATATAAGTTAGTGGAATAAACAAAAGAAACTTATAAGGAGGTATACTTATAACATAAGGTTATAAATCATGAATATTAAGAGTTTATGAGTTAAGTTACATAAAATAATACCTTAAGTGTAACATATTCATGGAATAAAAGAGTTAACAAAGATTAGAAGTTAATCTTGAACTCACGCAAAATAATGAACACGAATTACGAAAACGTTATACAAATATGATTAAGCGTTATACGAGAGTGATTAGTAATTAACGCTCTCGGTAATCGAATTATAGGAGTGGGATAGATGAGACGTCAGCCGGACTAGATGAGTATCATCTACGGTGTACGGTATGAATTTCTTGCAGCTTGTTTGCTACCGAGTTACATCGGCTTGTGTGCTATTTGTTGCTTGTGATATTGACCAAGATAATTGCATAAAATATGTTTGTTTGTGTTTTTATGTAATATTGTGTGTGCCTAAATGTAAGTTATATGTTGTGAACTACTAACTACACGTTAGAATAAATATGAATCACACATACGGTACATGCGATAACAAGTAAAGTGCAAGAGGATTATGAGTTTTGCGTATTTACGTAACGAGAACTTGTACACAAGTTTCTCACTAACTTCCTTTCAATATATATAGTCGACATCCGAAATGTGATGTTCGAACTTATCACCCTAGAAGTAGGACGATTGATCCATTGAGACTTCTAACATGATTCGAGTTACTGGGGGAAGAGTGGGGAGTCCGGGAAGTTCTGGCCATGCATGCTGAGTTAGGAGGTCGTTATCTGTATCAGATCGACTTCAACTTTTTAAATATACGTCTTTCATTGACGGCGGTTGTGGGAAGTTGCATACTCGCCCACCAAGTTTAAATGTACTTGATTCAATATATCTCGACGATGGTTAAGGGAGTTTATATTCACCTTCAGGTTTAATTGTACTCGGTTATACATACATATGAGAGTCTTAATCTAGTCTAATAAGGTTTTGTCATACCCGACTCAATATACGTCACAACGACGGTGGTTTATTAGAGAGTTTTGTTACTCTTCTAACAGGGTTTAAACATACTCGAGATGAACTAAGATATTAACTAAGGAAGTGTCGATCCCATCGTGTGGATTGTTCACGATAAGTAAGTAAGGTCAATACGAGATTCCAAAATACTCTCAGGGCCTAGAAGGAACATAACACTAACTCATATACTGACGTCTGTTTCTGTTGGGATTATTATTACGTTTGAGTGGATATTTGTGTTATATGCTGCATGTTTCGTGTTTACAACTTTCATTTATATTTTTGTAATAATTACCCTCATGTTAACGACCAAGTAGTCGTGTGTGGCATGTTAGCTTGCGGGCTGCACGTTTTCATACTCAGCGGTTGTGCTGAGTCCGTTTGGGCCTAAAAATTTTCAGGTACCTGATGGAGTTGTCACCCACTGAGAGTACGGGGTAGATTTTGGATCGGGAGTACTTTTGATTATGTTATTACCTCGGTTAGAACTTACACACTTATGTACATCGTAGTAAGTCGGAAATGAACTTGTATTTTGGAAACGTTTAGTAAAAATTGGTATGTATATGTATTTGTTGGAATTAAGTTAGTTAAGTGTACAGTCTATCAGACCGTTACAGTGGATTGAGTAAGGCCTAGTTTGTCACGTGGGTGACTAACGGCGGTAACACTGGGATTGATTATTTTCCCGCAGTGATTTCATTTAAGTTTAGTATTGTTAATTACCGCTAATTGCGCAATACGAGTTGGGGTGTTACAACCATGTACTCCAAAACATGTACAACCTTGAACATATATCAAAGGTATGTACGGTAGGCATTTCTATATTGTGAGTGAAGAGAATGAAGATGACCCTGAAAGGTTGAAACTTAGACCTATAATTTTCAATTCCTTAATTTCCCTTATTTTTGTTCTCTTATACTCTAATTTATCATGAGGGTATTGATGGTATTTTATCAGCTGACTTTTTCAAATCTTAAGAACCAAATATTTAGGTTCCAATTTTATAAGAAATATTTATGAGCATAAATATGTTCCACTTTGTACATAATATTTGTATTCTTCATTTAATCCACTAAAATGTATATTTATATATTATAAATTTATCACATTCTTAATCTATAATAATTTTATATAAGTTTTACTAAGTAATATAAGATAATTTACTTAAGTTAATTTTAAGAAAAAAAATCATACTATTACCAAGTAAAAAAAAGGAACAAAAATAGTAGGATAGAAGAGTCATTAGTATATTTGTAATTTTTCCCTCAAAAATATTCAACCTATAGGTAATGGTGGTGGTGCTTATATAATTTTTTCTAGAGTAAAACATTATATAATGACAACAGTTTTTTCCATTTAGGGATTTAATAGAAAAAAAGTCTCTTTTTTACAACCATGTTAATTATTCACATATTACACATTGTATAAACAAACTCAATACACCTCATGGAAAACTTCACGCTTCCCGTCATCTAAAACACAATAGTTAGTCGAGAAATTATATTTAGATTCATTCACTAACTAAAAGAAAAACAATAGCTTCGTGTTCATACTATCAATCGTAGATGTTTTGCTTTGAAATATTTTATAACACAAACTAATGTGTATCATTAATATTTTATAATACTAAACTAATTTTGATTTATTAAACTTATGTTTCTTTATGTTTAGGAAATGAGACTTGGGAATGGTTTAAATGTTGATGAAGTGTAATTATAAAACCTAAACTTTTCAGTTGAGACATATACTAATCAAGATTGATGTGTCTATGCCTAAAACAATTAAGCAATAAAATGAGAAAAACAAATATTCTCAATGGTAGATTATTGTGAAACGTGGGATAGACTAGCATTTTGGTGGATGAATAATCCCCATCAAAACCAAATTATTTCATCTAACCTTGAGAACATGACCTAAAATGTTTTATAAGACAATATAATATGTATCATTACTATTTTATATTACTCTATATTTTTATAAACTTAGGTTTCTTTATGTTTAGGACTTGATAATGGTTTTTAATGTTGATGAAGTTTCAATTATAAAGCCTATAAACTTTTCAGTTGAGAAATATACTAACCATGATTGATGTGTAGATGCCTGAAGAATAAAGATTACAAAACTCACACCTTACTTAAATAAAGATAACAAAACCAAACATAGGAATGGTTGAATGTGCATATATATGTATCATCACATCACTACTTAGGTTTCTCATTAATATCACAAAATAATAAAGATTACAAACTTACAGCTCTTTTAAATATATTTGTAAGTATAATTAAGTTAAACTATGATAAAAAAAAGTAGGACAAAATAAGTAGAAAACAAGACAACCCCGCTGGGAGCGAGTGAAGGATGCCCGCATGAGGCGCGCACGTAAGACGGTGACGGGCGGCAACGCGCATACAAGGTCACGGGCGTGAGGTGGTGATGGGCGCACATGGGCACATGTGTGAGACAGTGATGGATGGGTGTGGGCATGTGACGCTCGCGCAAGGTGACTGACGCTGGCACAAAACGAGCACGGGGTGTGACGGGCACGAGACGGTAGAAGACACGGCGTCGGGCGTGGGTGGGATAGACTGAGCGTCTAGTGCCTAATATTGACCACTGATTCACAAATTTTTAATCCATACTTGGTCGATACAATTAATTAATCTATAGATAAAAATTCATATACAACAATTGTCATCCAATTTGATTATATCGAACCAATACACTTTAGCAGTTTTGATCAAGAGTAACACTATATTAAGAGAAATTAAAGCCAAATATGAAAATCAATTCAAGTTACAAAGGTTACTTAAAATTCGTAATTTAAAATTTTTGTCAATCAAACCTAACCCGGATAAGCCACCCAAATTTGACCCATAGCACTAAAAAGCAAATGACGCAGAGGCTAACCCGAACCAAAAGCACCCAAACCTAAAACCAACCAAAACTAAAGTTACCGAACGTAATTTAAACCAGATGAACCTGACTCGATCTAAACTAAACCAAATATTAAATATCTATAAATTGACCCAAACCAAACCGAACCCGAACATGAACCGAGTGACCCGAATGACTAGGTTTAGCTAGAAATGAATCAGGCCCGAAATGAGGTTAGATTTGGGCTGAGAGTTTACAATAACCCAAACAGACCGGACCCATTAGGTCATTAAAACAAAGCAACGGCCAAACATGGAAGCATCTGATAGTAGAATAAACATGGAGATTGAAATGGGCATGGCAAATCAACAATAAGGATAGCAGGAGAGAAAACTTCAGTAATTAGTACGAGAAAAATAATGCTAAAGAGATTTTTTTTTGAAATAACGATATGAATATATATATATATTGAAGAAAAGAGATAAGGTAGCATTAGATACATAGAAGCCCTATATATCTGATAACTAATCGGGGGACATCACGCGTAGGGGGATGGTGGATATACAAAAGCCGCCCTAGCAATGAACAAAAACAGCATGGAGCTGACCATAACAACCCCGACCAAAAGAACAATATACAAACACCACAAAAAAACCAATCATCACACTCCTAGGAGCGGAGAACTCTATCAAGCCAATCAACATCTGAACTAGGAGCAGAGAAATCTATCAAGCCAATCAAAGTCTGTACTTGGTCGATTCATCTTAGTCCAAATGATAGTTGTAATTAGTTGTAGCTTTGATGTCTGAGATAATGAGAGAGGGGTCTCTGGTTTGGTTGGCCATCACTAGCTTGCATCTTTCTATCCAGATATGGTAGACTACGTTGGCGACAGCCGCTCTTCTCACCAGGTTGATCGGGCGCTGCCTCTTGTAGTAGCGGAGGGTCCAGGATGCGCAGCTATGAAGGCTCCTCCGGTTAGTTGGAATTCCCAGCCAGTCACAGATAGTCCACCAAACCCTGCAAGAGTACCTACAAAGGAAAAAGATGGTTGCTTGTCTCTTGAGCACGCTCGCAGAGCCAGCATCTGTTAGCAAGACATATGCCCCAAGTTTGGAGCTTATCACAGGTTTTAAGTCTACCTTTCAAAGTAATCCACAAGATAAATTTGGCTTTGGGAATGGACCAATTATTCCAGCAAGCATTGTACCAATATCATTATAGAAGGAGCTGACCTTAGGGCCGGCTTAATAAGAGCTGAAAAGAGAGATGACATCATTGAATGACCCACATTGCTCAATTTACCAGTCCCTGGCATTAAGGATAGCTTTCCAGGTCCAGGGATCATTGCCTTTCGTAGAAGTTGACCAGATACTGCTATGGTCGCGCAAAAAGAGTTTATGGATCCATTGGATCCAAAGGCGCTCCGAGTCATGAGTGATGGCTGAGATGGTCTTGAGCATGAAACACATATTCCATTTGTGGATATTCTTAAGCCCAAGTCCACCCTTTTTCTTGGAGTTTGTGATTGCACTCCAGGCCACTGGAGGGGTGGCATTACTGTCAGCCTCGCCTGACCAAAGAAACGAACAGAGGCATTTGGTGACTCTTTTAATGATGTTCTTAGGGATAGTGATGCAGGAGGCCCGGAATCCAACTATGCCAAAAAGAGTACTCTGGATGAGGGAGAGTCTGCCCGTACAAGAGAGGGATTTACTTCCCCAAGATGCAATAGCTTTACGGATACTGTCGATAAGAGGGTTGAAATATGAAGCTCTTGGCTTCCTAGCAGTGATTGGGATGCCGAGATAACGAAAAGGAAAGGACCCCTGATTAAACCCCGTAAGTTGGACGAGCGACTCAGTGAGGGTGGGGTTAACCCCTCCAAGGAAAATATCAGATTTTGAAGGGTTGAGCATGAGGCAATTTTTCAAAAACTATATAACAAGGTATATAAATAAATGCAAGGAATAGACAAGTGCACCTAATCGGTGTAGTACAACAAGTGCCGTATCCACAAGGAAATTGGTCCTAACTTCCTAGTCTCGGTACTTAGTAATTGAAATGAAAACAGTAAATTGGGGTTTAGCCGGCGGCAAGCTTGATTGTGTGGTTGAGTAATTGCAAGAACAACAAATAACTAAAAGTGATAGTTTAATGGATTGGATGGAGAAGTACTTTGGGAATTTGGCAATCACCCAAACTACCTAGATATGCTAGCAACTCTTCTTATGCCATAGTTGTCTTTAGAACAAAAATAATAAAACTCTTTAAACCAAAGATGAGTTAATTCTTACTTAGTTAATTTTAGTCTTCAAAATCAATTAGGACTAAACTCACTAAGTAGCATTAAGCAAGTTCTAGAATAAAGCCCCAAATTATACTCACTAATCCTAGGCATAAATCAAGTTCTCTCTCTCAATTTGGTCACAAACCCTAACTCAAAACCAATTTGTAGATAGGGTTCACCACAAATGCACTCAAGAGATCAATTTGAGAACATTGAATGATAATTAAGAGAGAAACAATTATATTAAGGCATAATCAAGATTCACAAGCACATTCTAGGGTTTGGGTTCAAAGACCCATCCCAAAGCACAATAGAGTACTACTCAAGCATAGAGGAAAGAAAAACTAGAAAAGAGTAAGAAGAAGCCACTGTTGGAGCTTGGAAGCTTTGGAGAAGGTGAGTTCTTCCTTCTTCTCTTCTTCCTCTTCTTTCTCCTCTTCTTTCTCCTCTATTTTCGCCTCTCTTTCTCTCGTTTCAGGCTGGAGTCGTGTGTCTTGGATAATGAGATAAGGGTCCCCAAAATAAGCTTTTAAAAACGCAGATCTGGGCAAGTTTTCCGTCCGACCGACCCGGACTGGGTCGGTCCCATGGGTCGGTCGGTCTCCGAAGAAGAACGCACGTGAGTCATTTTAAGTATGATAGACCCAGGTCCGACCAGGTTTATGGGTCAGTCGATTCCAGTAGCTTGGCATCCGGAAAAAACTAATCCGACCGACCCAGAGTGGGTCGGTCCTGCTCCAGATATTGCTCTAACTTGCGCTGGGCCCAGAATCTTCTTGTGGCTCGGAATTGCTCCCCGTTTGCGGCGTTGGAAAGCTTGAAAGATGAGGAATCTTTTGATGCATGCCACTAGCTCAAAGAGAACCCAAAATTATGCTCAAAATGAGCTTTTACCTATCAAGAGATCAAACTCTATAAGTTCACTATTAATTACTAAAACACTCTATTAAGTGGTGAAACAAGTTATGCATCCAATAGAATGAAGGTGAATGAAGCTCTTAAAATAGCATTATTTCACCACTTATCAACTCCCCCACACTTATCTATTTGCTTGTCCTCAAGCAAAATTATCTAGGAACCCATAGCAAGAAGGAACATTTATAGCAAGCAAGTATTTAGATGAATTCTTGAACTTAGGTGAGCAAAATTGTGAAAAATCTCAAGAGGAGTACAACCAACCTTCTCATGGTGACATAGGTGTGCTTAGGGTAAATAAAAAATATAGAGCTTCGGGGTATGATCTAGAGTGTTTCCAGGTGCTTAAAGATCTTTGGACCTGGAGAACTTTAACCATGGCCAACTTTTCTCAAGAATGGGCATTGAGGAAAAACAAAAGGAAAAATAGAGATTTGCATTTGATTTTCTTTTGCAACAAGAGATGAGAAGAATTAATTTGGAATTGTGCCTTTGGAATTTTTCCTTGCTTTACAGAACACTCAACTCTCATTTGTTGGGTACCGATGGTGCCTCTCAAGTCCTTTTAAAAAAAAATTCACGAGGAAACACACCCCTTAGCAATCCCTAGATGAGAAGATTAGAAAGGACCCCTAAGCAATAAGAATTCACCAAGAAAGGGATTTATGGAAGCACCGCAATTAATTGCTCCTCAAGAGAGAATTTTTTTGAAAAATTTGGTGGGAAGTTCTAAGCATTCATGGAAAGACTTGCTTAATACAAATGGAACTTCTTCATGGCAGCTATAGATATGTATAAGGAGATTGAAAAGTGCATCAAAAAGAAAAGGTCGTTTTCCCCCCACACTTGATGAGTCTAATAGCATAATATCCAGAAGGGTTGCATACAACATAACAGGTAAATGAACAAGAAAGTACGAGATAAGTAATTTGGAAAAGAAGTCTCAAGAACATAAATAGATCAATTCTCCAAAAGCAACATAACAGTGTTTGAAACTACAAGACTCGGGTAGCGAACATCAAGAACTGGCTACTGAGGTGGGGGAGCATCAGGTTGGAACTCGGCTCGCATGCGCTGTATCCTGGCCTCCATCTCTGCCTGCATCTGGCGCTGATAAGCGGCCATGCGCTCCTCGAACTCCTGCCGAGAGATAGTGTTTGTGGTGGTGGCGGGGGCAGAGCAAGGAGGGGGGCGCTAGAGAGGGAGTGCTGGTGCGGTGGCTAGGTTGGGGAGTGGTCTCGACAGAGGGAGAGGGAGTTGGGGTTTCTGGGTTGGGGAAAGGGAGTCGGGGCGAGGATGAAGAAGAAAGTGGTGTTTAAAAAAAATGACGCGTTTTTGTTTTTTTTTTCAAAATATTTCACCCGACCGACCCAGGTCCGACCCAGGCACTAGTAGAAAAAGGACCCCCCTACCCACGCGTTGTTTGGTACCTATGGACGGTTGAAAACCGCTGCGATGGGTGCCGCTGCGGTAGCTGAAACACCTAACGCAGCGGTTGTAGAACCGCTGCGGTAGGTACTCTAACGCAGCGGTTCTTACTAAGAACCGCTGCAGTAGACCTTTTTTTAAAAAAAAAAAACAACCTATCGCAGCGGTTCTTACTAAGAACCGCTACAATAGGTATTTTTTTTTCCATTCACCATACAATTCTACCACCACACCCAAAATCAATCAAACCTGTTAAGATAGCAATTAACAATGCCACCACAGTGGGGCATTAGATCAACCATTCACCATTAAATAGCCACCAAACCTATCTACGGGCAATAATCCACTTACATTTACAAAGAGCAAATTAATCAAACATCAACAAAATCTTTACAAAAACGACAATGTGTTCTTGAGAATTTCAAAATCATCCTACTCAATCCTACCAAACCCTAGAAGCAACCTACATTAACGCTCATGAATTCTGCCCATTCTTCGAGCACCTCGGTTATATGTCCTTCGTTGTAACCGTCTACCAACTCTTCAAAAGCCTTGGAATTAACACAAAAAGAAATATGATTAGTTGCTAATAATACTTTGAGTTTAAGAATCAATGTTAAAAATTATCTACAAAACCAAAATATTTCGAGAATGCTACTTACCAGGTCTAGAGACTTCTCTGGCAAGAGTCTCGGTCCCGCTATCAAGTCACTCATAAACCGAATGACATAGTAGCCACATTCCGAACCTCCCGGCTGCTGTGGACACTGCACATGTATATACGTACATATTCAAAATCGATTTAACACATAAATTATAATATTATTCCTATTTTAAAACTAATGAACATATTACAAAATTTGAATAAGGACTACAAAAATACCTTGACTACATTCCACGGAATCTTCTTAAATCTCTCTCCTCGGACTTGCGTCATTACAGATATAAAGGCACTAGAATTCATACGCACAGATAAAGTAAAAGTTATCAACCGGATGATTAAGAAATAACTAAAAATTGATAATTAATCAAGTTAAGTAAATTCATCACCTCATCAACATGTTTATATAACTGGCCTCTTGGGACTTGCTTCCAATGGTGGTTTATATTGAAATATGTACTCACCAAATGCCTGGCTAGAGCAGTGAAATCATTTTTCCAAGTACCCGTGGGCTGATTAAACTCATTGAACTCCAAAGGCTTTGTCGGGGGGCGTCTATTTGCTTTCAGCCCACGGGTTGCCCCTCGTTTTTTGGGTTTCTTGAGAGGCGGAGGAGCAACTTGTATCTCTTGTCCTTCCTGTGAAGGCCCTGCTGTCTCGGTCTGCTGGGGGTGGTCTCTACGTCTGCTTTCTTTGATTTCTTTTTACCACCTCGTGTGGTGCGTTTTGCCGGTCTACTATCCCCAGTCAGGAGCAGCTGTCCTATAGGATCATCAATAGGATCATCATCCACTGAGGAAAAAAACACACACACATTAGATCAATATTCATGGAACGATGTATAATTGCAAAAATAAACATAAATAATTAATTCTGATAACATTGTAACAACAATAATACGAATTATATAATGTAATTTCAACCAATGGTGTTACCTAGACATAGTAACATATATCATGATCTGTTTTCTACCCAAACCCCCTCATTATGGTCTGATCGAGCGTAGATGGTCTGAACATCATCATTTTGTAAATCATCAGTTGAATCATGCAACCCTGTATGCAACGATACGTTTCATCTATCATCTCATTATCATCATCGTCGTTGTTTTCATCCTCAAACAAAACCGGTCTTCTCCCTGGAAGAACAACATGCCATCTACTAGCTTTTGGGTCTTCAACATAAAACACCTGGTCACAGTCTTTACCCAACACAAACTGATCTTCCTTATTAGTTGTAACACGTGAAAGATCAACCAAAATAAGTCCTTTATCATTTTGGAGTCCATGTCGGTTGTCCACCCAATTGCAGCGGAACAATAGAAACGAATCAATGTGATAGTTTAGTTCCCATATGTCCTCTATCACACCATAATACCAACTACTACTGCTCATTGGTTGAACCTGGTTACCTAGACCATATTCAGTCACCGATGCTTCAATTTTTACCCCACTGTTCTGATGTATTGATTTAGCATCTTGGCGTGCAGTGTAGTATGTGCATCCATTAATGTCATACCCTTCAAACGATACAACATCTGTTCCAGAACCAACAGCTAGACATCTGATTTCTTCACTGACATCTTCGGGGTTCAATGAAGCTTGCTCAAACACATATTCCTTAAACCATTGGACGAATACTCGATTTTGTTCTTTTTTAAGCCAGATACGGTTTTTGGTAGGGTTTTGTCGACTCAACTCAGCAATGTGAATATCGAAGTAGGGTTCAACAACCTCAAGGTGTTGTAGTACAAACAAATGTGCCTGATTAATAAGATCACGAGAGATACGAACAACCTTTTTGCCAATAACTCCTTTACCCTTAAATCTACCATGGTGACGTGGTTTGGGAATACCAATTGACTCTGCATCGTTCAAATAACTTGTCACGAATTCTGTGACTTCCTCAGTCACTGTTGCTTCGATGATACTGCCTTCCGGTCTATATCTGTTTTTCATTCTACCCTTCAGAATCCCCATATATCGTTCGAAAGGATACATGTAACGTAAGTAGACCGGACCACACAATATTTGATCTCTCGGACAATATGCACTACTAAATGCACCATTATGTCGAAGAAAGATGGTGGGAAATACTCAAGCTGGCATATTGTCACAACAATTTCATGTTGCAGATCATCGAGGGTGTCTGAGTCAATTGCCTTGCAGCAGACAGCGTTGAAGAAGAAACATAATCGAGTTAGAGCATTTCTGACATTTTCTGGTAATATCCCTCGTATTGCAACTGGAAGAAGATGCAACATTAACACATGATAATCATGAGATTTCATGCCTAACAGTTTCAAATCCTTCATAGAAACTAGGTTCTTCCAGTTTGAAGAGTACCCAGATGGTACCTTCAATGTGTGCAAACACTTGCAAAAACTTAATTTTTCACTCTTAGAGAGGGTATAACACGCAGGAGGTAGATATGTTCGCTTCTCATCCTCTATTGGGTGTAGTTCTTTCCGTATGCGCAACTCTTGCATATCTCTCCTCACCTTCAATCCGTCTTTCGTCTTGCCGGGTATGTTGAGCAAAGTACCACACACTGCCTCACCGACGTTCTTCACAATGTGCATGATATCCAAACAATGTCGAACAGGCAGATGCCGCCAATACGGTAGATCCCAAAAAATGGAACGTTTTTTCCAAATGTTCTTCGGCGGCTTGGATGTGTTTCCAAAGACATTTTCAATGTCTTTTACCTTTGCATACACTTCCTCTGAATTCAAAGGCAGACGAGCCACACGAGTCTCGGGCTCATTGTTGAACAGCTTTCGCTTTCTCGAACGGTAAGGATGGTCTACTGGAAGAAACCGTCGATGACACATATAAACATTTTTGCCGCAGTGCTTCAGACGATCTGAACATGTGTCATCCTCACATACCGGACACGCTTTGAATCCTTTCACCGAGTATCCTGACAAGTTCCCATAGGCAGGAAAGTCGTTAACAGTACAGAACAACATCGCCTTCAGTGTGAAATTTTCTTTCGCATGAGCATCATATACCACTGTCCCTTCATTCCACAACAAGTTCAGATCGTCGATCAGTGGTGCAAGATATACGTCAATGTTATGACCAGGTTGCTTTGGACCAGAAATTAGGAGTGATAACATAATGTATTTTCGTTTCATGCACAACCATGACGGTAAATTGTAGATCACTAGTAGCACCGGCCAAGTGCTGTGCTGACTGCTCAACGTGCCATACGGGTTCATCCCATCGGTACACAATCCAAGTCTCAGATTCCTATCCTCATCCCCAAAATGATGTTTGAATTTTCTGTTGATATTTCTCCACTGAGGTCCGTCTGCAGGATGTCTTAATTTTTCATCAATTTTTCTACCATCCGCGTGCCATCGTAAGTTCTTCGCATCTTTCGGGTTGGCAAACAACCGTTTGAATCTAGGAATTATCGGCAAGTACCACAATAATTTCACTGGACGATTTTTTTTCTGAAAGGAGGAATCCTCATCCTTGTCCTTGTACCGGGACAACAAACATTTAGGACACTTGTCTAGATGTTCGTATTCACCCCTATAAAGCACACAGTTATTTGGGCAAGCATGAATCTTTTTATATTCAACTCCCATTGGACACATCCATTTCTTTGCCTCGTAGGTGGATGTAGGAAGACCATTCTCATCAGGAAGCATATCATGTATCAGCTCTAGAAATGACGTGAAACACTTGTCACCAACTCCATATTTCCCCTTTAAGTTGAACAAATTAAGTACAGCAGTCAATTTTGTGTATTTAACGCACGAAGGGTACAAAGGTGTCTTTGATGCGTCCAACAATCTTTGATACTCTTCCGGCTTATCGACAAAAGTATCGGCAACATTTTCTAACATTTCATCCATTTGTTCATCATGGTGAGTGGTCTCACTGTCATCGAATCCTGAATCACTTAACGGTACCGACTCATTGATGGTATTGAAGGTGTGGGCGGTACTTGCGTAACGTGGATCATGAGCACTTGATGATGTTGAAGCACTAGCTGCAACAGTTTCTCCATGAAAATTCCATCTTCTGTAATGTTGCATGAATCCACGGGACTTAAGATGAAATCTAATTTCCTCAATGTCTTCATATTTCCTTACGACCCCACAGTCAACACAAGGACATGAAATATTGTCCGCCTTCGTTCTGTCCTTGTGTTGCACTGCCGCTTTGAGAAACTCTTTCAGCTTCTCATCAAAATAGTATCCCCTCGATAACCGTACATCCAGTCACGCTCCATTCTATATGTGAAAACAAAACAATGTTAAGATTGATTTGTCTTTCAGTTTCGTCTGCATTTGTATATGGAGCATGTTTCTACTGGATGTACGGTTGCAACCAAACTCAGCACTACTCTATGGTTACAACCTAACTAACGTAGCCTAAGTACTCTAACTTTCCAACGTAACTAATCTAGCCTTATTCTAACAATTCTAACACATTTAATTTAACTTCAACAAATCATTGCATTATTAAAACAAAAAATAAAGTTTAATTACTTACTTGTTTTAAGGTTGTACAGAGGGGGAAGCTAGGAGACTGCTTTGGTGATGGGCTGGGAAAGTACTGGTACAAATCCAATAGCAGATTCAGAAGACCTGACAAAGAAAAGTAAAGATTGTTATACACAAATAAAAATAAAATTAATTAATAAGACTAATACGATTCTAGAAAAAATTCGGCATGACCTTTGCGTAATCGTGTTAATCCCATGCTTATCATTAAGCATTCACCAACATCTTATTTACCACGACAAATAAATTCAACAATTGGCAGCAACCATCCTTATTCACAATCACTCAATATTAACCACAACCACTTTTTCGCAATAATTAATTAAACACACAAGAGAAAAGATAGATGAAGATGTTACCTTTTCACTCTTAGTCCACAGCAGAATAAATAAGGAAGAAGAAGTAGAGACCACCCCAATTACTGCAGACAGCGGGGAAGCAAGGAAATAATATTAGGGGGGCAAGAAATCCATTATTATAAGCATTATCATATTAAGAAAATAAAAAAGAGAAAAAAGATAGATGAAGATGTTACCTTTCAGCTCATGCTGCACAACAGAAGCAATGAGGAAGAAAGAGACACAGAGACCACCCCAATTACTGCAGACAGCGGTGAAGCAAGGTAATAATATTAGGGGGGGCAAGAAATCCATTATGACACAAATCGGACATTTGAATGACACAATTCATCTTTTTTTTCATGAGAGCGTTCATAATTTCTTCATACAAATAGAACAAACCGTGTAAGTGTCCGTTTTTCAATTTAAATGGGACATATGTGGGCGCTCGTCTTTTCCATACACCCATAGGACAAAAGCGTTCGTTTCTGTATCGTAAAATCTAAAAAAATGGACAATCCTTATATGAGGAAAAAATGTATCATCGTTTTTGTCTCCATGATGGTCGTATAAAATACATTATTAATTTAATGAGATTAGAGAGTATGACTGAATTGGTGACTGTAAAAATATAGTCACCGCAAATTCCATAAAAATTAATTAAGATAACTTATAGCTATAAACTTAACTATAAAAAGTATAAATTAATAAAAACTATTTTTTAAAAAAATTATATTTTTAAAAAAATTAATTAAGATGATTTATTATTAACTTATAAATTAAACTAATAAAAAATATCTTTTTAAAAAATTACCTTTTTTATAAAAATTATTTAAGATAATTTATTATTAGTTACTAAAAAAGAATATTTTTAATGAGTGTAAATTTTAGAAAAATATTATATTAATAATTACAAATTCTAAAAAACTAACTTCATATTTACGAACATAATAACTATATCAACTAAAAATCTGAGTGTAAAAACGAACACGCTAACATTGTTATTTATTCAACTTAATATGGTTACAATCATTAAATTAAGAGAGAAGTAGATCAATGCTCCAGAATTATAAAATTATTCCTAATAAAAAAAGAACACAAGTTAACATAACCTGTAAATAACATATCACAACTCTTATCGGAATCTGAGTTTAATGGATAAAAAACGTATGGTTGGGCAACATCCACTTACATATAGCACGTACAGTTGAGAAGTACTATAATACTATAAAATATCAAGTAACTTACTTATCGAACATTAGTAGCTTTTTCCAAAAATAATCTAGTAATATATTACTGAAGAAACAAGGATGCATTATCACTAGCATCATTGTAATAGTGACGCAAGATTCCCGTACCGTTTTTTACAACTTTGGGTTGTATGCAGAGGGCGCAAACAGCAAAAATATCAACTCAGGCATTTTATCGAACACCTTATATACACAATTATTTATACTTGTTCAATAATCTATCTATATTCAAATTATGCACACACAACTAAACTAACAATCAATAACTATATTACAACTAGTTATTCAATCAACAAGACAATAATTAACATAATTTCGAAGTTAGAAATCGGAATTCGAACCTAGGGTTCGCGCAGCACCGACGAACGACGCCTGCGGCCTCCTAGACGACTTGGGACGGCGACGGCAACGGCGACGGCGGTGGCGCGCGCAGAATGAGAAGGTGGCGGTGGTGGCGGAGTCGCATGCGTCGAGAGAATCGTCGTCGTCTTCTTCGTCGTCGTTCTCGCAAGATTACAGAAGAGAATGAGAGGAGAAGATGAACTGGAGCCGATTTGGGGGAAATAAAACAACTCTATCGCAGCGGTTCCTACTAAGAACCGCTGAGATAGGTCTGTAAAAAAGACCTATCTCAGCGGTTCTTAGTAGGAACCGCTGCGATAGAGTTGTTTTTTTAAAACGACCCTAGGCGCGGTTGTTACTTACAACCGCTGAGATAGGTTCGCGGGATTTTAAAAAAAGGCCTATCTCAGCGGTTGTTTTTACAACCGCTGCGATAGGGGCGCTGCGATAGACCATTTCTGTACTAGTGAGGGTTGTGGGTCGGTCCATTCCAGAAAGTTGAGTTTCGGAAATTTTTGCCCGGCCGACCCAGGTCCGACCCAGGGCTGTGGGTCGGTCCATTCCAGAATGTTACCTTTCTGAAGAACACGCCAGACCGACCCACAGTGGGTCGGTCGGATGGGTCGGTCGGAACAAATGCTGCCCCAATCCTATTGTTTTGCTCCTCAAAACATTAACAGTCATCACAAGACCATAGAAACCACAAAAACATGCCAAAACAGCTAAAATAACACAACCACCCATGCAAAAAGGATTTACACGCATTACTACATTAAAATTGCTTAAAGAGGTGGAAAGGAGTCTGGGTTGCCTCCCGGAAAGCTGCCCGTCTTTTTAAGGTCTTTGGCTAGACCGTAGTAAAGTTTAGATGGAACCTGGTTCCCGAAGTAAGATAGGACGAGCTTCGACCCGTTTAATGTCACCTCCCATGTAATGCTTGAGCCTCGAACCATTGACCATGAAAGTTCCGCCTTTCGTGTTCTTTAACTCCACAGCACCATACGGGGTCACCTTAGTAACAGAGAAAGGCCCGGCCCAATGAGATTTGAGCTTACCCGGGAATAGCTTTAACCGAGAGTTGTAGAGTAAGACCCGATCTCCCTCATGGAATTCTCTATTGCGGATCATTTTATCGTGCCATCTCTTTGTCTTCTCTTTGTAGATCCGGTTGTTCTCATAAGCTTCTTCCCGGATCTCTTCTAACTCCGTCAGCTGAAATTTTCTCTTTTCTCTGGCACTCTTGAGGTCGTAATTGAGTGCTTTTACAGCTCAATACGATTTACGTGCAAGTTCAACCGGTAGGTGACAGGCTTTCCCGTAGACAAGACGGTAAGGGGACATACCAATGGGGGTCTTGTAGGCTGTTCGGTAGGCCCATAGTGCATCGTCGAGCTTTAGAGACCAATCCTTTCTTGAAGAATTTACCGTTTTCTGCAATATCCATTTCAGCTCTCTATTGGTGACCTCGGCTTGTCCGTTAGTTTGGGGGTTGTAAGGTAGAGCGACCTTATGTCTCACTCCGTACTTCTCCATTAAAGCTTCGAATTGCTTGTTGCAGAAGTGAGAACCCCCGTCACTAAGGATTGCTCTTGGCACTCCAAACCTTGTAAAGATATTCTTTCGCAGGAACTTGGTCACCACCTTAGCATCATTTGTGGGAGAGGCAACGGCTTCCACCCACTTGGTCACGTAGTCCACAGCTACAAGGATGAAGAGATTGGAGCAGGAGGAAGGGAAGGGTCCCATGAAGTCTATGCCCCACAAGTCAAATGGTTCAACCTCTAGCATCACATTAAGAGGAATTTCGTGTTTTCGGGAGATGTTTCCCATCATTTGACAGCGGTCACAGGAAGCAACAAAGTCATGGCAATCTTTGTGTAAGGTTTTCTAGAAGAAACCTGCTTGTAGAACTTTTGCTGCGGTCCTTGCCGGCCCATGATGCCCTCCCACTTCAAGAGAGTGGCAATGGGTGAGAATGTCATTCACTTCACTTAGGGGCACACATCTCCTTATCACCCCATCAGCATAAGTCTTGAAGAGGTAAGGAACATCCTAGAAGTAGTGCTTCGAGTCAGCGAAGAATTTCTTCCTCTGCTGGTAAGTCAAGTTATGGGGCACTACTCCTCTTGCCAAGTAGTTTGCAAGATCAGCATACCAAGGATCATCAGCTTCCTTGATCACGAAAACAGTCTCATCCGGAAAGAACTCGTTTATAGGCACACCTTCATCGGGCACTTCCATGCGGGAGAGGTGGTCGGTCACCACATTTTGCACACCCGGTTTGTCTCTGGTTTCAATCTCAAACTCTTGTAGCAGCAAAATCCATCGCAACAACCTTGGCTTGGCATCCTCTTTGGTAAAAAAAATATTTCAACGCTGAGTGGTCCGTATGCACAATCACCTTACTTCCCAAGAGGTAAGAGTGAAACTTATCTAATGCAAAGACAACCGCTAGAAGCTCCTTCTCGGTTGTGGCATAGTTTTTCTGAGCATCATTGAGTGTCTTGTTCACATAGTAGATAGTTCTCAGAATCTTCTCCCTTTTTTGACATAGGGCTGCCCCCACTGTATAGTCGCTTGCATCACACATTATTTCAAAAGGGAGGCTCCAATCCGGTGACACAACTATTGGGGCTGAGATAAGGCACTCCTTGAGAGTGTTGAAAGACTTTAGACATTCTTCAGTGAATTCAAATTTTGTATCTTTGGCTAAGAGATCACACAGAGGTTTAGAGATTTTGGAAAAGTCCTTGATGAACCTTCTGTAGAACCCGGCATGGCCAAGAAAGCTTTTAATGTCTTTAACCGAGGTGGGTGGTGGTAGCTTCTCGATGACTTCGACCTTGGCCCGGTCAACTTCAATCCCATTGGAGGAGATCTTGTGCCCGAGGATGATCCCTTCTCTCACCATGAAATGACATTTCTCCCAATTGAGTACTAGATTGGTTTCCTCACATCGGGAGAGAATGGCGTCCAAGTTCTCTAGGCAAGAATCGAAGTTGAGCCCAAAGACCGAGAAATCGTCCATGAAAACTTCCATGCTTTTTTCAATAAAGTTGGAGAAGATGGCCATCATACACCTTTGGAACGCTGCGGGAGCATTGCATAATCCGAAAGGCATTCTTCTATATGCGAATGTTCCATAAGGGCATGTGAAGGTGGTCTTCTCTTGATCTTCCGGGGCTCTGGGGATTTGGAAGTACCCCGAGTAGCCATCAAGAAAGCAATAAAAGTCTTGCCCGGCTAATCTCTCTAGCATTTGGTCGATGAAGGGCAAGGGGAAGTGGTCTTTTCTTGTAGCCATGTTCAACTTCCGGTAGTCGATGCACACTCTCCAACCGGTTGTTGTTCTTTGGGGAATCAACTCACCCTTCTCATTTGACACCACCGTGATTCCTCCTTTCTTTGGCACCACCTGGGTCGGGCTCACCCATTGACTATCGGACATGGGGTAGATGATCCCGGAGTCGAGTAGCTTCAGAACCTCCTTTTTAACTACCTCCTTCATATTCGGGTTGAGCCGCCTTTGAGGTTGAACGAGTGGCTTGTAGTTTTCCTCCATAAAGATTCGATGAGTACAGAAATGGGGATTGATACCCTTTATATCGGAGATTGTCCAACCAATTGCCCCCTTGTGGTTTCGAAGCACCTTCAACAAACTGTCCTCTTGTTCACCTGTGAGGGAGGAGGAGATAATGACAGGTAGATCACAAGGTTCGGTCTGATAAACATATTTTAAATGAGAAGATAGAAGTTTCATCTCCACGGTGGGAGGCTTCTCGGCCGAAGGAGGTATTCTTTGCTCGCTTCTCTCCAGTGGTTCCGGTGGTGGGTAATGCGTTCTGAAGTATCTTGGAGCTCTATCCAAAGCAGCTACCATTTCATTCACCTCCAGATTCATCTCCTGTTCATCATCAGACTCAAGCAAAGCAAAACTCAAAGCATCATAATTAGAATGAGGGGGTGGATTATTTTGCAAAATGGAGTCGACAACGTCTATTGCAAAAATAGCTTCTGCATGCGCGGGTCTTTTCACTATCTTAGACATGTCAAACTCAAGCTTTTCATCATGAAGACGCAAAATAATCTTCCCTTTTTCCACATCTATTAAGGTCCTGGCAGTTTTTAAAAATGGACGGCCCAAAATCAAAGGGACCTTGACACCTTCTTCCATATCAATCACTATGAAATCAGCAGGGAAAACAAAGGTTCCCACAGTCACTACCAAATCCTCAACTTTTCCTTTCAGAAACACTAGAGACCTGTCAGCAAGTTGCAATTGCACAGTAATAGGTGTGCACTCACCAATCCCAAGTTTATTAAAAGTTGAAAGTGGTATGAGATTTATACTAGCTCCTAAATCATATAGACCACTACCACAATTAAAATCACCAATAGAACAAGGGATGATAGGCAAACCAGGGTCTCCAAGCTTTGGAGGAGGGTGCCTCAGTAGGACCGCTGAAATTTCATCAGTGAGATGCACCGTTTCAGATTCTAGCAAAGATCTCTTGTTTGTGAGAATGTCTTTCATGAACTTGCATAGATGGACATCTGTTTCAATGCATCAGCAAAAGAAATGTTAATTGTCAATTTCTTGAAAATACTTAAAAACTTCCCAAATTGCCCATCTAGATTCTTTTCTTTGAGCCTATTCGGGAAAGGAAGAGGGGGGAGATGTTTAGCAAGAGTGGAAGAGATAGGTAATTCAGGAGACTTCTTCTCCTTGGAAATATTTTTCTATGGAGATTGAACTTCCTCGGGTATCTCTCGGTCTTCCTCTTGATTTTCTTGATTTTGCTTCTCTTGGTCATCAACTTCATCTTAGGGAGAGGGTTCTTCTAGGAGCCTACCGCTTCTCAAAGTAACCCCCTTAGCTTGTTCTCTTGGGTTAGGCTTCGGTTGACTCGGGAGGGTGCCAGACTGTCTCTGAGCAAGTTGTTCTGAGATTTGATCAACTTGAGTTTTCAAGCTCTGATTAAATGTCATCTGGTTGGCATTGAAGGCCTCTTGCTCGGTGAACTTAGTCTGGGTGGTAGCCATGAAGTTCATCGTCATATTTTGCATGTTTTGCATCATGGCTTCAATTCTAGCCAAGTTACCATCAGAAGAGGAGGAGGAGGATGGTTGTTGTTGTTGTTGTGGTTTGAATCCCGGCGGGCCACCTTGAGGTCTATACCCCATTTGAGAATTGCTTGCTTGGTGTGGCCCTTGAGGTTTATAACCCATCGAGTTGTTGGAAATATTACTCGGTCCTCCTTAGGTGGAATCGTTTTTCCTCCATGAGAAATTAGGATGATTTCTCCATGGGGAATTGTTGTTGTTATAGTTGTAGCTGGGGCCGTTGATAACAAAGTTGACATCTTCTTGTCCCTCGATGTAACTTCTTCCTTCACAAAAATGAGTCTCATGGGGACCCGCACATATAGCACACCCCTCTGTGGCTGAAGTGGAAGATGATGAAGCTACAGATTTTGCATTCTCTTTTTGGGATGTAGCAAGCTTCTCCACCATCTTTGTGAGTGAGGATATTTGGGAGGAAAGATGATTGGATGGTTCGACATGAAGTAGACCGGCCGCTCTTGGAGTTCTTCCCTTATTTCTAGTCCATTGCCTCGTGTTGCTGGTCATTGTCTCAAGAAGTTCCATTCCTTCTTGAGGGGACTTGGTCATGAAGCTACCACCCGCGGATGAATTCACAAGCAAACGGTTCCCATCGTCAAGCCCATTAAAGAAAGATAGGCATAACGATTGGTCATCCAACCCATGGTGGGAGCAATTCATTAACATCTCCTTGAACCGGTCCCATGCATCGTACAAGGTTTCTCCGGGCTCTTGGTAGAATGTATTAATCTCTCCAATCAGTTGCCTCATCCTACTAGTCGGGTAGTATTTGGCAAGGAACTTTTGAGCCATTTGTGCCCATGTTTGGATTGATTGGGGCGGTAAGCTTCTAAACCACCTCGATGCGGAGTCGGATAAGGAATAGGGGAAGAGCTACAACCGGATTCTCACCTTTACCGTACCGGCTTTCCCAAAGGAATTGCAAAAGTCGAGGAAGAGACTTAGGTGGTTTGGAGCATCATCTGGATTTGCTCCACTGAACTTTCCTAAGTCCCGGACTGCGGTAATGAAATGAGTCTTGAAAACCCATTGTCTCGCTTCCTCCGGTGTCAACGCTGGGAGGATTATAGCCGAAGGCCTCCCTTCGGTATCCGGCTGGTGGTAATCAGAGAGGGCTCGGTGTTGCTGTTGCCCATTATTCTCAATTTCTGGTTGACCTCCATCCGCCATGTTTAAATCTCTTATGCGTCTTCTAAAAGTGCGCTCAAGTTCGGATCTCGGACTAGCAAGCAGGGAGCTACTAGACCGAGTGTTTGGCATACACAGAAGAAACACAAGGTACCTAATCAATCACAAGAAAAACCAGCACTACAACTTAGCAAAAGAAAATATAAACAAGGATAGGATAAAACAACAAAAACGAAAACACAATCAAAGTAAACAAAACACTAAACTTTAAACAAAAGCAAAAACTAAAAAAATACCGAAACTAGGGAAATTGATGGAATCAGTCTCCCCGGCAGCGGCGCCAAAAACTTGTTGTGCAAAAACTATATAACAAGGTATATAAATAAATGCAAGGAATAGGCAAGTGCACCTAATCGGTGTAGTACAACAAGTGCCGTATCCACAAGGAAATTGGTCCTAACTTCCTAGTCTCGATACTTAGTAATTGAAATGAAAACAGTAAATTGGGGTTTAGCCGGCGGCAAGCTTGATTGTGTTGGTTGAGTAATTGCAAGAACAACAAATAAACTAAAAGTGATAGTTTAATGGATTGGATGGAGAAGTACTTTGGGAATTTGGCAATCACCCAAACTACCTAGATATGCTAGCAACTCTTCTTATGCCATAGTTGTCTTTTAGAACAAAAATAATAATAACTCTTTAAACCAAAGATGAGTTAATTCTTACTTAGTTAATTTTAGTCTTCAAAATCAATTAGGACTAAACTCACTAAGTAGCATTAAGCAAGTTCTAGAATAAAGCCCCAAATTATACTCACTAATCCTAGGAGCATAAATCAAGAGTTCTCTCTCAATTTGGTCACAAACCCTAACTCAAAACCAATTTGTAGATAGGGTTCACCACAAATGCACTCAAGAGATCAATTTGAGAACATTGAATGATAATTAAGAGAGAAACAACTATATTAAGGCATAATCAAGATTCACAAGCACATTCTAGGGTTTGGGTTCAAAGACCCATCCCAAAGCACAATAGAGTACTACTCAAGTGAAATACCCCAAATCTAATTAATATTATTAAACCATTATTTAATGGAAAATAATCCTATTATAAATCATTTCATGTACGCATGCAAACCCATGCATGAGAACGTTACGTAAAAACAGTTGTTTCTTCATAAACGCTAAAACGCCTTAGAAGCATATGGTCAAACATGACCTTGTATGACCCACTAATATTCAAACCAAATTGTCATACAACTATTATATGATTATATAAACATATTCCCTAAGCTATATTCAGTCAGAAACGCAAAACGCTCGGGAGTGCTCACGCACGCCCCTTAAAGCATGAAAAGTCCGGAGGAGTGCCGAGGTGGCACAAACTCCTATAAAATTAATTCCTTGAGTTCCTAACATCATTATTAACCATTATAAAGAGAACCCACGAAGTGGTTTCTCAAAATTCAGCCAAAACAACAGGAGGATTTCTTAGCGCTCCTTTTTGCCCGGGTGTGTCCCGATGGCCCGTAAATTATGTCATGGGTTGATATAACCCCATATAACCCAATGTAACATCTTAATATATGTTTATTTACTATAATAAGTGTTAAAAAACACTTGGAACTCATAAAAACAATTTGTTTCCCAAAATTTCCTTAGAGCACAAAAACACACCTTCGGGTGTCACGAAAACGCGTTTTACGCAATTTCCTTGTAGTTTTTGACATGCCATGAATTGGTAATCTTAAATAGGGTTAAAATGACCTTCTAAATCAGTTGGAGAGACTAGTCAACAAGGCTCACTATAGGGGCCGATTTTGAGAGCAAAAACTAGTATAAAAATTGCTTTTAAAGTTTATAAAAGGCTTAAAACATGGTGACTCACCTTCCCATGTGTTATATTACTTAATGTCAAAGTATGTAGGTCTTATTTGACCATCAAGCTGTCGAAATTATGCAGAGGAATAAGGCCATGTGAGCTAGGAAGAAAACAAAATGTAAAAAGGCAAAAAGTAGATCTAGATTCCTTTCTCTTAATTCCTTATCATTTAGGTAACTTCCTTTGCTCTTCCTTGGCTCTTCTCCACCGGTTGGTAAGCCCCATTCAGACCTTAAAACCGTCCACCTACAAGGGAGGAAGAAGACAAGCACAAATTAGAAAATCAAAAGAATAAACCTTACCTAAATTTCCTTGTCTTCTAGCTCACATTATTTTCTTCCACATTCTCTTGCCTTGTCACCCCACATGTCCGAAAATGTGCTGGTATCATGGGCATTTATTGAGCCAATAACTCTTGTAATAAACTAAGGAAAAAGTATAGTCAATTGACATTAAAAATTAACAAAACAAAAATCAATTCCAAAGGCATTCTCTTACCTTATACGTGAGTTTAGTGTCATTTCCTCTCTTGCACTCCACACTTCCGAATTGGTAAGTTTCTAAACTCTCTCTTCTAGCTTCATCTTCTTCCTTTGAAGCTCTTAAGTCCATTAATGGAGTTTTAACTTCTATCTTTATCTTTAAGGTAATTTCCTAGCATTTCTTGTCAAACCTTGAAGCAAAACTCTTCCTAGCATAACAACAAGGGTTCGGCATCAATTAGTTCTCCAAGGAGGTTGTCCAAACCAACATTAAACCAAGGAGCATCTCAAGGTTATCTTAAGGTAGTTTTAATGCTTGTAAATCCTTAAAGCACATTTTTATGTGTAACCAAGTTCTTCTTCTTCTAAGGCTCTTTTTCTTCTTCATTTTCATGAAGGAAAACTTGTTCTTCATCCACCTTAGTGAGCCCAAATTATAAGGAGAAAACTTAAGGTAAATTCTTGTAAACTACTTACAATCTACTTAAGATCTTTGTTGAAGATCTAACTCCTAAACTCCTTCACCACTTGCATATAACCGAAGTGGAGCATCAATTTACCTTGGAGAAAGCTTGGAGATTCAAGAAGAGTTCAAGCACTTAACCACCTTTGTTAAGAAGTAAGTTTACTACTAGTAAATCTTTTGTATAAGCTTTGTTAAGCTTCTAAAATTAACAAAAATTATGTACATCTCCTAGGTTAATTAAAACCGAAACTATATGGTTTATATGCCAAATATAATCTATAACATATATAGAAAATATTTACCTTAAGACACATTTTTGTGTCACAAATTTATTATGTTACAATAAATTAAGGCCGAAATGTCAAGGGCAAAAATGCTTATTTTGAGCTAAGAATCAATATAGACATTACAATAATTTTTACATAAGTTATATGACTCATAGAATTTATGTACATTTATTATGACTATAAATCCACTTTTATATACTATATGGTCACTATTAAATATGGCCGAATTGTCTAATGCTAAATAGATTTTAATGAGCTACTTAGTATATAAACTTATACTATAAAGTTTGGTGAGTTGAAAATATTTATTATTAGCTTAAATGGCTAATTAATTAAGTTATGTGACTAAATGTAATTTTTACAAAGTTTAGGTGTATATAAAAAAAGCCGAAGTTAAGAGTGTATTTGGTGTAATTATAATATAATATAAGGTTGAGGAATTAAGTTTATGAATTTTAGATAATTTAAACAAGTGTTAAAGTAACACTTTATAAAGTTTTGGGCTATTATGTAATTTATAAAAGTTGATATGAAAGTTTGGAACTTATTAGTGGGCAAATTCATAATTAAGAGAATTATTAGGTTCACTTTCGAAATTTTGAGGAATTAATATTTAGACTATAGTTTATAAGTTATTAAGAAACTATTATAAAGTTTTGGGATGAAAATGTAATTAAGGAAGAATAAATGACAAAGCCGAATTACTTTGGGGTTAGTTTGGTAATTTAAGAATTTAATATATATATATATATATATATATATGGCATTTATGGAGAATTAAAATTAAAACTATAGTTTATAAGGCATTATGTAAATTATAAGATTTTGTGGTTAAATTGTAATTATAGGAAATAAATTATTAAGGCCGAGAATTTAAGGGGCTAAGTTGTTATTTTTGGAAGTTATAATATTTAAAAGCTATACCAAAATATTAGTGTGACTATGTAATTTAGCTAAATAAGAAGTTAAAACTCTATAATATAATGAGATTAGAATTTAAATAAAGTTTATGAATTAATGTGGTTGTTTTGTAAATAACCGAAATATAAGGGTAAGAATTTAGATTTAAATAAATATAGGTCCTATATGGATATTTGGAGGAATTAGAAAGAAAGAATTTTGATTAAAGGAGTTATGAAGTTAAACTATGACTTATATAGTTATAAGGAATTTAAAGGTAACCAATATTATATTTATTTAAAGGAGGAATAATGAAAACTATAAGAATTTTATGTCCATGTATGACATATAAATATAAGAATTATAAGTTGTTGTGTCACTAGACAATCAAATAAACAAATATAGTACATGAATAAATAAATACATATGTACATTAAAGGATTTATAAATAAATCAAAAGGAATAACAAATAAGTTATACATAAATCATGAGGTAATTAAAAGAAATAAACCTCACATGAAATAACAAATACGAATTTGTTGAAAGATCCAATATATTATTATAAGGGTAACATAAATTAACCCTCTCAGTTAATCCTATTCTAGGACTTTGTTTGACCAGACGTTGACCGGGAATTAAACGTACTCACGGTGAACGGTATGGGATTCTTGCAACCTGTTTTCTACCGGATTACACCGGCTTGTGTGCTATCTGTTGTTTGAATTAACGACCAAGATATTAATGTAAATGTTGTTTACTCTTGTGCTGTTGTATTATTTTATGTGCGTGAATGATGCTGACTACAACGTGTATGTCCCACGCATACAAACACTACTATACCAGTGGATTAAATACCTGCGCTTCAGTATACCGAGGACTTGTACTCAAGTCTCTCACTAACTTCACTTTATAACAAACGTCATTATCCTAAACGTGATAATTGACAATACACATTGTGTTCTTGTTTAACGTCTTTATATGACACTTAACAACTCTATACTACGAGAACGAGGAGCCCAGTTGGATCTGGCCATGCATGCTACAGGAGTTGTACCTGTCTCAGGTCGTCTCCTATTCAGTTACGTCGCGACGGAACATTCAGTGAGAGGAAGACTTATTCCTCTCGAGGGTTTATTCCCATCAGTTCAGTGGAGAGGAAGACTTCATTCCTCTCGAGGGTTCGATTCCCATTCTCAGTACAGGGTTAACTACGTTATCTCTGGGGTTTTAATACCCAACCTTTCAATCTTAACGAGGTCACTATACCTTCACTATTTGAGATATTCAGTTATACCTGTCAGTCCCATTGTGTGGACCGACTATCATTAAAGATTTCAGTTCAGCTAACTTGACCTTCTGCAGTCTTGTTCTATGTGACATTATTGTCCTTGTATGGATACTTGTTATAATTATACTATGCTTGTTTACAGCTTTATAAAAATGAACTGCATGTATTCGACAAAGTAGTTGGTGTGGCCCGGTAGACGATGGGCTGCACGTTTTCCATACCAGCATTGTTTGCTGAGCCCCTTTGGGGGCACCCCCATTTTTCAGGTACCTG
The DNA here is from genome assembly GCA_023374045.1 of Limonium bicolor. Taxonomy (NCBI): domain Eukaryota; kingdom Viridiplantae; phylum Streptophyta; class Magnoliopsida; order Caryophyllales; family Plumbaginaceae; genus Limonium; species Limonium bicolor. The sequence goes on along the minus strand of CM041779.1, from coordinate 146,369,570 downwards.
AAGTTGAGAAGATTACCACACCGAGTGTAGGTGGGGTAGATTCAAGCTATGGGAGTCTTCTTCTAGACATTTGTTTTTACTTAAGTATTTTACATTTGAGTTTGATTCCTAGTATCTCGGATTGTATTCGTATTCAGACCGTGACTTTTGGAGATTGTATTTGGAGTTAGCCTTGTTGGTCACAAGGGTGGCCAACGGCATTGTAATACCGCCCGGTTGTTGTATTTATTTCCGCTGCAGTTGTATTTTATTTGGGAGTGATCGCCGTTCAGGTTATTGGATTTCGGGTTGGGGTGTTACAAAAAGTGGTATCAGAGCGTAGTTACGCTCTGGATACAAGGATACACCGAGATTAGGATTTCTAAAGTTTTAGGTTACGGGTTGAGAGATAGTATAGAAAGGAGTTTAAGTTAGTTTTACTTAGACTACTATCCAAGACCAAGATTGTGACCTCAGTATCTAATATACCTCAACATCCTGCAGATGTCAGGAAGAGGAGGACGCCGTGGACAGGCCGATGAGGAGCCAACCATCAGGCTGGCAGACATTGCTACTTTAATTGCTCAGGCATTTGCACAGGCGGGGGTTACAGCAGCAGCAGCAGCTACCTCCACCACCACCACCCAGAGAGAGATTGGGTGAAGAGTTTGGCTGATCTGAGGCCAACTCATTCAAGGGCAGATGACCCTACACTTGAGACATACATCATGGAGATGGAGACAGCGTTCGAGACGCTTGCAGTCCCAGCTAGGGAAAAGGTAAGGCTTGCCTTTTATCTGAAGGATGCAGCGAGAGATTGGTGGAACATGGTGAAAGCCGACCACCTGGATGACCCAGCTTTTACTTGGGGACACTACACTGCACTACTAGGGGCAAATACTACCCGGCCCACACCAGGATGGTGAAGACTAGGGAGTTTGATGCCTGGAGCAGACGGGGAAGATGACCGTGATGAGTACTATGCTAAGTTTACTTCACTACTCCGACTACTACCCGGATAGGATACTCGGACCAGTTTTGGTCGACCGGTTTAGGGGGACTGAGCCCTCGACTTCAGTTTGGGATGGGACCAATCATCCCACCAGCTTGCAGGTAAAACAGGAGAATGACAGTTGAAATTTTATTACCTACCTCATGAGAATTGGAGATTGATACCTTGAGATTTCAGGAATGTTACATGCTGCCTCCGTTGTGGAGATTACATGCAAGAGAAGGGATGCTTTGAGCTCCCAAAAGAGGAAGGACGGACCTGGTGGCGAAGATGCCAAGCAGGGGAACTCCAACAAAGGAACAAACCCTATCAGAAGGCCAGGGGTCCTATCAAGGGAAGGGGAACCAAACTACTGGGAACCCCCAGTCAGGAACCTACGGAGCGCAACTCACAGAAAACCTACCCACCTAAGGGTAGGCACTCTAATCAACAGTTAAATTTGAACTTTTGTGATTACTTCAGTACCGTTGGAAGTGTAATTGACCTTGATTGTATTAGGTTCTGGATCTGGCTCAAACACGGGCCAGAAGTATGTACGCCGTTTCAACTGTAGACAGTGTGGAAAAGATCACCCCGGCGTGGACTGCCAAGGGGAGGAAGTTCAGTGTCGCCACTGTCAAATACTTGGACATCGGGCCTTCGAGTGTATCCGAAACCCGGAAAGCAAGAACTACCGCCCGGGAGCAAAGGCAAACACCGGCCCTAAGAATGGAGCTAGCGATACTCGCCCTCCACCAACAAACCAGGCTCAGGGGTATAAGGGCAAAGGCCCAGCATCGGGACCCGCCCTACATGTCATGGACCGCTCAGATGAGGCTGGTCCTTCTACCAACCCAGGTATTTCTAAACCATGTGAACCTGTTATTGAGCAATGGATGATGTGAATGAGTGCTTGCATGCCTTGATTGCCTAATTGAGTAGGAAAGAATTAGTAAGACTCACTAGTAAAATTTAAACCACGTAGGAAGCTATAAGATATGCTTTCCTATCCCCTCACCGCCCTCCCTGGAAGAAAACATTATCAAAGTACAAGAACCAGGGAACGAACAATGTAAGGTTATCCAACCAGGTTTGATATTACTCAAAGGATACCTAACACCGGAGACACAAATTGCAATCATCAGAAGTGTCAAGAATTGGGAGCAGGACCAGGAGGGTTCTACACTCCAGAATTTCCAGGAGGATCAAAGATGAAGCTGAAAATGATGTGCTTAGGAAAGGATTGGAATCCTTACTCAAACCTACCAGATACAAGAAATGGAGATGGAGCACAAGTACCAAAAATCCCAGAAGAATTTTTACAAATTGTGGAACAAGCAGTTAATACAGCTCAGCAGCTAGAAGAAGATCCAGTTCCCAACTTAAGGGCTGATCTATGTATCATCAACTTCTATGAAGAAGGAGGCCGTTTAGGACTACACCAGGACAATGATGAAACAAAAGGGTCCCTTGAACAGGGGATACCAGTATTGTCTTTGTCAATTGGAGATGACGCAGAGTTCCTTTATGGCGAGCAGAAGCGTGTGGACCTTGCAAAGAAAATCATATTGAGTTCAGGAGATGTTTTAATAATGGGTGGAAAGTCAAGGTTGCTATACCATGGAATTAAAAGGATTAAACTAAACACAGCACCTTCGACAGTGATAAACACCACTCACATGAAACCAGGAAGATTAAGTTTGACTTTTAGAAAGTACTAGTATTGTAATTGTTTGGACATCTGAAAGGAGATCATCTCATCAATGAAGCATTATTGTTATGAAAGTGAATGTCTTTAGACCCCATCATATATCAAAGTACTTACTCAGATTCTGTTATTAGGTTGTGCTAAGGAGACGGAAGGTGCCTTAAGTATACTTACTGAGGAGGAGGCCAGCAAGGGCGGCGCGATCCTCACTGGTACCTTTCCTGTTAATGGAGTGGATGCATTAGTACTGTTCGACTCCGGAGCCTCACATACTTTCGTTTCGCCTTCGCTTGCGGGGAAGTTGGGGCTAGACGCTGTAGAGTTACCTGATTTTAAGGTGGCACTCCCGTCTAAGGAGAAGATCAGTTGCACTCGTCTTTATAGAGGAGCCACTATCATTAAGGAGAGGATTTCCTATGACCTTATTGAGTTCAGAGGTCTAGGATTCGATGTTATAGCCGGGATGGACTGGCTGGGGCGGCACAGAGGCCGCATTCTTTGTGCAGAGCGCAGACTGTTACTTAAGAGCCCATCAGGAGTGACAGTATCTTACCGCAGAGCCCTAGAGCACCATCATAAAAGTTATATCTGCTATGTCCATGTACAAGCACGTCAGGAAGCAGAAGGAAGTATACCTATGCTATGTTCAGGATGTAGAGCACGACCCTGATTTGATCCAGCTATGCCAGTGGTGTCGGAATTTCCAGATATTTTTCCAAAGGAACTTCCAGGCTTACCGCCATCCAGAGAGGTAGAGTTCTCCATCGAATTACTACCAGGTACCGGTCCCATAGCTAAGGCACCGTACCGTATGGCACCAGCAGAGATGGCTGAGCTGAAGGAGCAGCTGAAAGATTTATTGGACAAGGGATACATACGACCTAGCGTATCTCCTTGGGGAGCACCAGTTCTGTTTGTGAAGAAAAGGATGGAAGCCTTCGTTTATGTATTGATTACAGAAGCTTAATGCAGTATCGGTGAAGAACAAATATCCACTACCACGGATTGACGATTTGTTTGATCAGTTGAAGGAGCAAAAGTGTTTTCGAAGATCGATTTGAGATCAGGATACCATCAGATACCTATCAGGGAGCAAGACATAGAAAAGACAGCATTCAGAACACGGTATGGCCACTATGAGTTTACAGTTATGCCTTTTGGCTTGTCAAATGCACCTGCAGTCTTCATGGATTTGATGAACAGATTATTCAGAGAGCAGTTGGATAAGACCGTGGTTGTATTCATCGATGACATCCTAATTATTCAAAGTCTAAGGAAGAGCATGAGAGTCACCTCCGACATGTACTTGAGATCTTAAGGGAGAACCAGCTTTATGCTAAGTTCTCCAAATGTGAGTTTTGGTTGGACAGAGTTTCCTTTTAGGACATGTTATCTCAGATGCTGGGATCGCAGTGGATCCAGCAAAGATAGAAGCAGTTCGCACTGGCCTAGGCCAAAGACAGTTACGACATCAGGAGTTTCCTTGGTTTAGCAGGTACTACAGAAGGTTTGTCAGAGACTTCTCCAAATAGCCAAACCTATGACCAGCTTAATGAAGAAGGATGCACCTTTCACATGGACTACTGAATGTGAGATCATTCGAGTTTTGAAGAATGCTTTGACATCAGCACCAGTTTTGACTATACCTGAAGGCACAGAGGGATGAAGTTTACTGTGATGCATCAGGCAAGGATTAGGGTGTGTACTCATGCAGAATGGGAAGGTAGTCGCCTACGCTTCCCGACAGTTGAAGAAACATGAGGAAAACTATCCCACACATGACTTGGAGCTTGGAGCTATTGTTTTTGCATTGAAGATCTGGCGCCACTACCTGTATGGTGTCCAGATGACCGTATATTCGGATCACAAGAGTTTGAAGTATGTATTCACCCAGAAGGAGTTAAACATGAGACAAAGAAGATGGGTTGAATTTCTTAAGGACTATGACATTGATTTGCAGTACAAAGAAGGGAAAGCTAATGTTGTAGCAAACGCACTGAGTCGACGAGCACATTCTCTAAATGCCATTGTGGCTAGCTCGAGTCTTATGGACGACATACGTAGAGCACAGCAGAGTGATCAGCGAATGATGGAGATCAGTCAGAAGTTGTCTGACGGTACATTTGAGGGTGGAAAGTATGAGTTTCAGCTACATGATGATGGACTAATCAGATTGAAGGGCAGATTGTGTATTCCCAGAGACAGCACAGATATAAAGGAGCATATTCTTCGAGAGTCCCACACTTCTTCCACATCTGTCCATCCAGGAGCTTCTAAGATGTACAAAGATCTAAAGAGGTATTTCTGGTGGAGTGGTATGAAGGGCGACGTGACAGAATATGTGATTCGATGTCTCACTTGTCAGAAAGTGAAATTCGAACATAGACGACCAGGAGGTATGGTACAGTCTATGCCAGTTCCAGAGTGGAAGTTTTATGATATCTCCATGGACTTCGTGGTGGGACTACCACCTACGAGAGGAGGCCTTAATATGATTTGGGTTGTTGTTGATCGACTGACTAAGTTGCTAGGTTTATTCCGATGAAAGACACTTGGAAAGTGCCAAAGTTAGCAGAACTATTTGAGCAGGAGATTATCAGACATCATGGAGTACCAAAGACTATTGTTTCAGATCGAGACACTAGATTTCTCTCACGATACTGGCGAGCTACTCGCGAGCACTTGGCACTGAATTGAAGCTTAGCACAGCATTTCATCCTCAGACAGATGGTCAGTCAGAGAGGACTATTCAGACCTTAGAGGACATGCTACAAGCATGTGCCTTGGATTTCCAGGGCAGCTGGATAAATAGATTACATCTCATCGAGTTTGCATACAATAACAGCTATCACGCCTCTATACAGATGTCACCTTTCCAAGCCTTATATGGCAGACCATGTCGCACACCATTGTGCTGGGACTAGTCTAATGAGACCGTCATCATTGGGCCTGAGTACTTAGAGCAAGTCCAGGCAGAAGTACAACAAATCAGAAGTAACATGAAAGTAGCACAAGACAGACAGAAATCATATGCCGATGAGAGGCGACGAGACCTTGAGTTCGCAGTTGGCAACCCGGTATTCCTACGAGTATCACCCATGAAGGGTGTATTCAGATTTGGGCAAAAGGGCAAGCTAAGCCCGAAATTTGTAGGACCCTACGCTATCATAGAGCGGGTGGGCCTTGTGGCATATCGACTTGATTTGCCAGCTGAGTTGGGCAAAGTACACAATGTTTTTCATGTGTCTCAGCTTAAGAAATACATGCCTCATCCTTCTCATGTTCTACAACCAGAGACACTCTCATTAGAACCAACAATGCGGTATGTGGAAACACCGTAACGAATCTTAGACAGAAAGACACGAGATACACGAAACAAATCTGTGAGTCTAGTAAATGTTCTTTGGTCAAACCACGATGTGGAAGAGGCCACATGGGAATTAGAAGCAGATATGCGAACAAAATTTCCCTCATTATTCACCGACTAGACATTTTAGTCTAGGGTACGGGGGCGTACCCCTCTTTTTTTTGGGGGGGTAGAGCCTTTTTCGTTTGTGAGTTTAGTATGCACTTTGTTGCACTTTGGTGCATTTCAGTGACACTTTGTCTTCTATGTGTTCTTGTATAACACTGTATTTGAATGTACCTTGTACTTCTACTTGTTGGTGGGTACTTTGTTACACTACAATGAAAAGTTTATGTGCACTACGCTGCACTATTTGATATGAAAAGTGGCTGTGTTATTACATTACACTATATTGTTCCAAAGTATTCCTGTTGTGTTTGATGTACACTGTGAACTTAGGAATATAGAGACTTGGGACTTGATCCCTAAAAACTAGATTGAGTTGTGGATACTTAGTGGAACTTGATTCCCCACAACCTTAAAATTTATATATGAGACTTCGGGGCGAAGTCCTTTTTTAAGGGGGGTAGATTGAAATACCCCAAATCTAATTAATATTATTAAACCATTATTTAATGGAAAATAATCCTATTATAAATCATTTCACGTACGCATGCAAACCCATGCATGAGAACGTTACGTAAAAACAGTCGTTTCTTCATAAACGCTAAAACGCCTTAGAAGCATATGGTCAAACATGACCTTGTATGACCCACTAATATTCAAACCAAATGGTCATACAACTATTATATGATTATATAAACATATCCCCTAAGCTATATTCAGTCAGAAACGCAAAACGCTCGGGAGTGCTCACGCACGCCCCTTAAAGCACGAAAAGTCCGGAGGAGTGCCGAGGTGGCACGAACTCCTATAAAATTAATTCCTTGAGTTCCTACATCATTATTAACCATTATAAAGAGAACCCACGAAGTGGTTTCTCAAAATTCAGCAAAAACAACAGGAGGATTTCTTAGCGCTCCTTTTTGCCCGGGTGTGTCCCGATGGCCCGTAAATTATGTCATGGATTGATATAACCCCATATAACCCAATGTAACATCTTAATATATGTTTATTTACTATAATAAGTGTTTAAAAACACTTGGAACTCATAAAAACAATTTGTTTCCCAAAATTTCCTTAGAGCACAAAAACACACCTTCGGGTGTCACGAAAACGTGTTTTACGCAATTGCCTTGTAGTTTTTGACATGCCACGAATTGGTAATATTAAATAGGGTTAAAATTACCTTCTAAATCAGTTGGAGAGACTAGTCAACAAGGCTCACTATAGGGGCCGATTTTGAGAGCAAAAACTAGTATAAAAATTGCCTTTAAAGTTTATAAAAGGCTTAAAACATGGTGACTCACCTTCCCATGTGTTATATTACTTAATGTCAAAGTATGTAGGTCTTATTTGACCATCAAGCTGTCGAAATTATGCAGAGGAATAAGGCCATGTGAGCTAGGAAGAAAACAAAATGTAAAAAGGCAAAAAGTAGATCTAGATTCCTTTCTCTTAATTCCTTATCATTTAGGTAACTTCCTTTGCTCTTCCTTGGCTCTTCTCCACCGGTTGGTAAGCCCCATTCAGACCTTAAAACCGTCCACCTACAAGGGAGGAAGAAGACAAGCAAATTAGAAAATCAAAAGAATAAACCTTACCTAAATTTCCTTGTCTTCTAGCTCACATTATTTTCTTCCACATTCTCTTGCCTTGTCACCCCACATGTCCGAAAATGTGCTGGTATCATGGGCATTTAGTGAGCCAATAACTCTTGTAATAAACTAAGGAAAAAGTATAGTCAATTGACATTAAAAATTAAAAACAAAAATCAATTCCAAAGGCATTCTCTTACCTTATACGTGAGTTTAGTGTCATTTCCTCTCTTGCACTCCACACTTACGAATTGGTAAGTTTCTAAACTCTCTCTTCTAGCTTCATCTTCTTCCTTTGAAGCTCTTAAGTCCATTAATGGAGTTTTAACTTCTATCTTTATCTTTAAGGTAATTTCCTAGCATTTCTTGTCAAACCTTGAAGCAAAACTCTTCCTAGCATAACAACAAGGGTTCGGCATCAATTAGTTCTCCAAGGAGGTTGTCCAAACCAACATTAAACCAAGGAGCATCTCAAGGTTATCTTAAGGTAGTTTTAATGCTTGTAAATCCTTAAAGCACATTTTTATGTGTAACCAAGTTCTTCTTCTTCTAAGGCTCTTTTCTTCTTCATTTTCATGAAGGAAAACTTGTTCTTCATCCACCATTAGTGAGCCGAAATTATAAGGAGAAAAGCTTAAGGTAAATTCTTGTAAAACTACTTACAAATCTACTTAAGATCTTTGTTGAAGATCTAACTCCTAAAACTCCTTCACCACTTGCATATAACCGAAGTGGAGCATCAATATTACCTTGGAGAAAGCTTGGAGATTCAAGAAGAGTTCAAGCACTTAACCACCTTTGTTAAGAAGTAAGTTTACTAAGTAAATCTTTATGTTATAAGCTTTGTTAAGCTTCTAAAAATTATGCAAAAATTATGTACATCTCCTAGGTTAATTAATACCGAAACTATATGGTTTTATATGCCAAAAATATAATATATAACATATATAGAAAATATTTACCTTAAGACACATTTTTGTGTCACAAAATTTATTTATGTAACAAATAAATTAAGGCCGAAATGTCAAGGGCAAAAATGCTTATTTTTGAGCTAAGAATCAATATAAGACATTACAATAATTTTTACATAAGTTATATGACTCATAGGAATTTATGTACATTTATTATGACATATAAATCCACTTTTATATACTATATGGTCACTATTAAAGTATGGCCGAATTGTCTAAATGCTAAATAGATTTTAATGAGCTACTTATGTATATAAACTTATACTATAAAGTTTGGTGAGTTGAAAATATTTTATTAGTGCTTAAATGGCTAATTAATTAAGTTATGTGACTAAAATGTAATTTTTACAAAGTTTAGTGTATATAATAGGAAAGCCGAAAGTTAAGAGTGTATTTGGTGTAATTATAATATAATATAAGGTTGAGAATTAAGTTTATGAATTTTAGATAATTTAAACAAGTGTTAAAGTAACACTTTATAAAGTTTTGGGCTATTATGTAATTTATAAAAGTTGATATGAAAGTTTGGAACTTATTAGTGGGCAAATTCATAATTAAGAGAATTATTAGGTTCACTTTCGAAATTTTGAGGAATTAGATATTTAGACTATAGTTTATAAGTTATTAAGAAACTATTATAAAGTTTTGGGATGAAAATGTAATTAAGGAAGAATAAATGACAAAGCCGAATTACTTTGGGGTTAGTTTGGTAATTTAAGAATTTATATATATATATATTCGGCATTTATGGAGAATTAAAATTAAAACTATAGTTTATAAGGCATTATGTAAAAGTTATAAGATTTTGTGGTTAAATTGTAATTATAGGAAATAAATTATTAAGGCCGAGAATTTAAGGGGCTAAGTTGTTATTTTTGAAAGTTATAATATTTAAAAGCTATATACCAAAATATTAGTGTGACTATGTAATTTAGCTAAATAAGAAGTTAAAACTCTATAATATAATGAGATTAGAATTTAAATAAAAAGTTTATGAATTAATGTGGTTGTTTTGTAAATAACCGAAATATAAGGGTAAGAATTTAGATTTAAATAAATATAGGTCCTATATGGATATTTGGAGGAATTAGAAAGAAAGAATTTTGATTAAAGGAGTTATGAAGTTAAAGCTATGACTTATATAGTTATTAAGAATTTAAAGGTAACCAATAATTAATATTTATGTTAAAGGAGGAATAATGAAAACTATAAGAATTTTATGTCCATGTATGACATATAAAAATAGTTAAGAATATTATAAGTTGTTGTGTCACCTAGACAATCAAAATAAACAACAAATATAGTACATGAATAAATAAATACATACATGTACATTAAAGGATTTATAAATAAATCAAAAGGAATAACAAATAAGTTATACATTAAATCATGAGGTAATTAAAAGAAATAAACCTCACATGAAATAACAAATACGAAATTTGTTGAAAGACCCAATAAGATTATTATATAAGGGTAACATAAATTAACCCTCTCAGTTAATCCTATTCTAGGACTTTGTTTGACCAGACGTTGACCGGGAATTAAACGAGTACAGTCTACGGTGAACGGTATGGGATTCTTGCAACCTGTTTTCTACCGGATTACACCGGCTTGTGTGCTATCTGTTGTTTGAATTAACGACCAAGATATTTAATGTAAGATGTTGATTACACTTGTGCGCTGTTGTATTCTTTTATGTGCGTGAATGATGCTGACTACAACGTGTATGTCCCACGCATACAAACACTACTATACTAGTGGATTAAATACCTGCGCTTCAGTATACTGAGGACTTGTACTCAAGTCTCTCACTAACTTCACTTTATGACAAACGTCATTATCCTAAACGTGATAATTGACAATACACATTGTGTTCTTGTTTAACGTCTTTATATGACACTTAACAACTCTATACTACGAGAACGAGGAGCCCAGTTGGATCTGGCCATGCGTGCTACAGGAGTTGTACCTGTCTCAGGTCGCCTCATATTCAGTTATACGTCGCGACGGAACGATTCAGTGGAGAGGAAGTCTTATTCCTCTCGAGGGTTTTATTTCCCATCAGTTCAGTGGAGAGGAAGACTACATTCCTCTCGAGGGTACGATTCCCACATTCCTCAGTACAGGGGTTAACGACGTTTTCTCCTGAGGGTTTTAATACCCTACCTTTCAATCTTAACGAGGTCACTATACCTTCACTATTTGAGATATTCAGTTATACCTGTCAGTCCCATTGTGTGGACCGACTAACATTAAAGGATTTCAGTTCAGCTAACTTGACCTTCTGCAGTCTTGTTCTATGTGACATTATTGTCCTTGTATGGATACTTGTTATCATTATACTATGCTTGTTTACAGCTTTATAAAAATGAACTGCATGTATTCGACAAAGTAGTTGGTGTGGCCTGGTAGACGATGGGCTGCACGTTTTCCATACCAGCGTTGTTGATGAGCCCCTTTGGGGGCACCCCCATTTTTCAGGTACCTGAAGTTGAGAAGATTACCACACCGAGTGTAGGTGGGGTAGATTCAAGCTATGGGAGTCTTCTTCTAGACATTTGTTTTTACTTAAGTATTTTACATTTAAGTTTGATTCCTAGTATCTCGGAATGTATTTGTATTCAGACTGTGACTTTTGGGATTGTATTTGGAGTTAGCCTTGTTGGTCACAAGGGTGGCCAACGGCATTGTAATACCGCCCGGTTGTTGTATTTATTTCCGCTGCAGTTGTATTTTATTTGGGAGTGATCGCCGTTCAGGTTATTGGATTTCGGTTTGGGGTGTTACATCAAGCATAGAGGAAAGAAAAACTAGAAAAGAGTAAGAAGAAGCCATTGTTGGAGCTTGGAAGCTTTGGAGAAGGTGAGTTCTTCCTTCTTCTCTTCTTCCTCTTCTTTCTCCTCTATTTTCGCCTCTCTTTCTCTCGTTTCAGGCTGGAGTCGTGTGTCTTGGATAATGAGATAAGAGTCCCCAAAATCAGCTTTTAAAAACGTAGATCTGGGCAAGTTTTCCGTCCGACCGACCCAGACTGGGTCGGTCCCGTGGGTCGGTCGGTCTCCGAAGAAGAACGCACGTGAGTCATTTTAAGTATGACCGACCCAGGTCCGACCCAGGCTTATGGGTCGGTCGATTCCAGTAGCTTGGCATCCGGAAAAACTAATCCGACCGACCCAGAGTGGGTCGGTCCTGCTCCAGATATTTGCTCTAACTTGCGCTGGGCCCAGAATCTTCATTGTGGCTCGGAATTGCTCCCCGTTTGTGGCGTTGGAAAGCTTGAAAGATGAGGAATATGTTGATGCATGCCACTAGCTCAAATAGAACCCAAAAGTATGCTCAAAATGAGCTTTTACCTATCAAGAGATCAAACTCTATAAGTTCACTATTAATCACTAAAACACTCTATTAAGTGGTGAAACAAGTTATGCATCCAATAGAATGAAGGTGAATGAAGCTCTTAAAATAGCATTATTTCACCACTTATCAGAGGCCTGAGGCTTTGGAGAAGAGGTTTAATTTGTTGACATGAGGGAGATAGAACTTTGGTCACCTCTACAAAATAGAAGCACATCGTCAGCAAAGAAAAGGTGGGAGATACGAAGAGGTTTGCATGAACGGTGGTAGTGGAAACCTGGAGTGGTGTGGAGTTGGTCGAGCAGCCGGGAAAGCATGTCCATAACAAGAGCAAAGAGATAAGGAGAGAGGGTGTCGCCTTGGCGCAGCCCTCGCTCCCCTTTGAAGGATGCAGAGGGGGAGCCATTAATGTTGATCGAGAAAGAGGTAGTGGTGACACATTGCATAATCCAATTACTAAATGTGAGGGGGGAAGTTTAGGAAGGAGAGAGTGTCGTGGAGGAAATACCAGTCGACGGTGTCAAAAGCCTTCTTAATATCCATTTTCATAGTGCACCGAGGGGAAATGTGAGCCCTTTGGTAATTTTTCATAAGACACGAGCACAGTTGGATGTTATCTGACATAAGGCGGTCTTTGATAAAGGCTCCTTGGCTTGGATTAACAAGGGAGGGGAGGATACATTTTTAAGCCTTTCTGCCAGGATTTTGCTAATAATTTTGTACAACGTATTGCAGCAAGATATTGGTGAAACCAGCAAGCGCTCCTGACGCGTCCCCAACGTGTCGTGGACGTATCATGGACTCTAATAAAACTTGATAGTTTAGGAATGGACACAAGATAAACTTAAACTGGAAAACACATTTCGATTGTGAATTTACACACACGAAATTCACTCAACCTCCCTTGCCCCACACACGGACTCCCGGGACAGTTTCGACTTTACCCCTAAAGTCGTCAACCCTCTCCTGAGTATCGGCCTATGGTTCACCGACTGTTCCCCGACTTGTCGTTCTATCAAATACCCAATGTATTGATATTCTAACCCAGTCCTATCTAGCTCACCAACTCTCTAGCACTTAGACAAACTCCTAATCTGATCCACACTTGCCCAGATTATCTCTATCTTTTCTCTCGTACAGGCTTACTTACATAAGGAATGAATGCAAGTATATATACACGGTTGTTAGGATGTAACTACCATCCTATTAGTCCCTAGACTTCTGGGAGTCGACTACAGCTTCAATTATTCACATAACAGCCACATTAGACTTGCAGAGAGTCTTCAACTTGATCTGGGGTGTCTGGACTACGTGTCACCTCATGGTTGGTCAAGTTGGCGGTAGCCCTCTTGATAGGTTGATCACCACTTGTGTGCCCCACTTGCCTGATTCTGTTTGGCTCATTAAATGCTCATAAATGCCCTCTTCTTAATTCATTACGGCTATGTAATGATGTTCATTTATAGCTTTGTTATCTTGTGTATTAATGAACTTTTCCTTTTGTCGTGAGCTTGTCGTGAACAAGTTGCCTAAGTGGATGTATGTGTTTTATCTGAATTTGTCAATCCCTAGTAGTCTTCTGTCTTTGATTTTCATCTTTAAGCATGAGAGATATCTTCGTGCGGTGTCTGACTGGTTGTCTGTGCTAGAAGTTCTACGGAGCTCTCGTAGACAGGTGCCCGACTGGTTGGGCACATGTCGTGGATTGAGCGCGCTTGCAACCTTGCGTGCTAAGCCACTCATGACCTAAGTGCGCTTGCAACCTTGCGTGCTAAGCCACTTATTCACCTGTCTATCTGAATCATGAATCTTGACAAACACATTAGATAGACAATACAAGGTTTGCTATCATCAAAACTAAAGGATCTTGTCTTAACAATTGGCATATAGTCTCTAGGGGATGAGGCCTTGTCCGTTTTGGGAATTAGGGTGATGAGAGTGGCATTAATTTCCTTGAGGAGCCTACCGCTGCGAAAGAAGCTCTTAATTGCACCACAAATGTCCTCACCAATGATGTCCCAGGCTGCTTTGAAGAACTTAGCAGAGTAGCCATCCAGGCCCGGGGCTTTATCGTCACCCAGGGAAATGAGGGCTATTTTAATGTCATTATTCTCAACGGCTGGGTTAGGGGAGCTCAAGATGAGTCGTCCAGAGTTCTAACATTGTCCAGGTTGAGATCAGCAAGGGAGCTTTGAGGGGGAGTCCTGGGTCCAAGAGATTGACTGAAGTGGGCAACCAGACAGTTCTCAATGTCATGGGGGGTCTTGAAGACATCCCCAAGATCATTCGTAATGGATGCAATGGGGTTTATGTTCCTCCTCACCTTAATGGCTCTATGAAAGAAGGAAGTATTAGAGTCCGCCATATTGAGCCAGCGGGTTTTCGAGAGCTGGCGAAGGAAAAGAAGCTCTTGGGAGTCCCTAACAAGAAGGTTGTGCCTTAGAGATTTTTCCTGAGCGATAAGGGCCGGATTCTAGGGGTCTATGTCCAAGCGACTCTGAACGTCTCTAAGCTGGTTTCTTATTCTCTGGATTTTGTCTCCAAGGGAGCCAAATTCCGTCTTATGAAGTTGAGTGAGCCCAGTTCTTATATGACGAAGCCTTTGGACTAAAGAGAAGAGACGACTACCCCTAGAAGGAAGCTCCCACGCTTCACAGACAAGGGGGGGAAAGGAGGGGTCTTTAGTCCAGAGGTTGAGAAACTTAAAGCTTCTCTTGCAAGGGGCGGGAGCTGGAATGGGAGATGACCATGGGGCTATGATCCGACACCAGGGGAGGGAGGAAGGAGGCATAACTGGTGGGGAACGTAAGGATCCATTCTTCGTTGGTGAGTCCTAAGTACAGGCACTAGTAAATTTTAATTCCTTTTTTGTTGGTGATTCCAAGTCAAGTTGCTAATTTGATTTCATTTCTCTTCTACTCGTCACTTTCCTCCAAGTAAAAAAAAATCAAATCCCAACACTTCAAAGTTGTAAGCTCTAAATCTAAAGTCACAAAACAAAACTGATTTCTTATTCCCTTAACTATCTGTCAACTAATCACTTGCTTAAGCGTCACATTAAACCTCTCGTAGGTATAGTTTGAAGTTTGTAAGAAAACGTGGCACAAGTAGATATAATTACACTGGCACAAGTTGATATAATTACATTATACACATTTTTTTTGTAGGTAGGGTATTTTCCTTAAACAGATGCTCTCAGAGAATGACACAAGAAAGAGATCCAATTAATCGAATTTGAGCAGCAGTTTTCATAACAGAACAAAACATAGGTTGAGGGTTTGCAAGTATTCAGAAGCATATCAAATATCAATGTCCTGGTCAAAATAATAAATATTTCAATGTCTCACATAGTCAAAAACACAAACAAACAGAGAGGTATCACTCATTCAAACAACAGTAAAAGATTCTCTTAGGTTAAAGAAATGATGTAAACGCATAGCCTCTGAGTCTCATTCCGGTACTGGTGTTTCTTCCCCTCTAGGCCATCGCTGCCGCGGTCTGCTTGAAGATGAAGGTGTGAAAGGCAAGTATAGTGCGGGGAAACTTGTGTCAATGGTGGTGAAGTGCTGGTGGTTTTGAGAGGGAAATAGGTCTCGAGGGTGAATGGTGTTTTTGGGTTGTGGTTTATGGGTTGACTCAGGATTTTGAAAATGTAGGGAAAGGCAAGCAGACTGTTTTGGAAAGGTGAGAAAAATTTGGAACATATACCTACTTGTTCGCCAGCGATTGTTTGTAGAACTGTTGTTTTAGAGGAACATTTTACTTTTATGTCTATGTTTTGAAGATGGTTAATTTGTTGTTTGGTTTTTCACGTTTCATGGTATTTGCTGATGTACAATTAACAATTGTGTTAGTACATGTTAATGAGATCGTGGACGCATGTGTATGAAGAAGAATGTTTAGCATATTTTGTTACAGACCATGTGCCGGTTTTGAGCATACATCCATAACAAAATGTATTATATATGTTATAGTCCAGGCACCCGTGTTTACATCTAAGGTAAAACAAATGTCGGTTGCAGGTAACGATCAAATAAATGTCTCTGTGGAAGTCCTGGGAATTTTCGAGCCCTAATAAACGGTGTAATGATAATGAATTCTTCGACTGGGTTGTATGTTCAGTTTTGCAGGAAGATGGGACGCAGATAAAGAAATTGATGGGCAATTTGGTACGCCAGAAGGGTCCTGCACGGGGAAGTGAAATTGATGATCTGGGGTTGGGATCAAGCTTGGGGATTCCTCGAAGCCCTAGAGAATTGTCGAGACCCATTATGGAGAAGTGATAGAAGGAACGATCAGTACGTAGAAGCGGGGGCAGAGCCAGGAATTAATTGTTAAGGGGGCCAACAATATATTAACAAATATTATTTTTAGCTATATATATTAATGGTATGTAACAAAATGTTCAGTTATAAAAATATGCATTTTGATTTATATGTAAACTATGTAAATTGTCTAAGATATTCAGTATCATATAGAAGGAATAGTATATTAAGAAATAAAAAATCATTATTATATAATATAAATGTCAAACAAGAACAACGAAGTAAACCATGAAATGATGGTACCAAAAACTTAGCAAGTCTTCAAAACATATACACTAATCTAAGAAAAATACTTCATCCTATTTTAAATATAGATTTTTTTAGTTGTAGACAATTTCGCTCTTACTTTTTGCATTATAAATTGAAATATATTAAAAAAGTAGAATGTGATAGAAAAGGCAAGGGGTAGAGATGGGAATGACAGGATTAAACATGTTGAAACATCTATCATTTTAAAAATAATGAAAAGATCTATCTATTGAGAATATAAAGAGAGTAATAAATACCCTAAAATAGCATATACTTACAACAATATTGACTTTTTGGGGTAATTTTAGATTATCAATTAGTGCAATTAATAAGTTGCACCTAAAAGTTATGACAAATAGAGCATATTTACATCGCACTATTTGATCATATCAAAAAGGTGCACATATCAATACTTGCACTATTAGATAGCATTAATCAGAGCAATATTGTGTATTGCCCTATTTTCATATGTTACACGTCAAATGCAAGAATGACTAATCAGGGCAAAGTAAAATTTTACCCTAATAAAGAGTATCTATGGGTGCATAATACATTTTGCACTAATTGATGGACTTCTAATAGTGCAGCTGTTATCAGTCGCACTAATAGTACCTAGACTAAGAAACCTTATCAATTGGTGCACAGGGCATTTATTTTTCTGCGCACTGTTAGGTTGGCTCAATTGTTGCAAAAGTTTTATTTGGCACTAACACCTCACTGCTGAAAACATTTGGAAACTGGTATTCTCTAACCTATCTCACGGTCGTAAGTCTTCTCTTCACTCACAGTTTCTTCCTCGCCCACCATTGAAGACTCACAGTTTCTTCCTCGACCTTCTTCTTCTCTTCACTCAAGTTTTTTCCTCCAGGTTCAGTGCTCCTACCGGGAACACTCATAGTCCTGTGCTCCTACCGAAAGCGCTCTCAATCCAACGCTTCTACCAGGAATTTTTCACTGTTATATTAGCCACAGGTTGTTCTAGATTATTTACTGGTCTGATCCGGTGGTGAGCTAAATGGCCCCAGATTTGTTCAGCGTCGGACATCGTTCCTTCAGTTTTGTCCGATTTTTTATTTGCCCGTTTTTCCTTCATTTTTAATTTGGGATGAAGAAGAGTACAATCGGTGTGAAATCGTGAACCGATTTTCTTGAGTCGCATACTTTCCTTCGATAGAAACAAGGTGGCAACGGCGGGACTCCAGATTAGCCTATCTGTTGAATTCATCCTTCGCTGCAGAGTGTCTTCTCGGACGTGCAACCTTCATTCTTTGTTCTCAAATCGACCTTCTTCTTTTGTTTTGATCTTTTGAATTTTCTTTCATGAAGTGTTCATCGAGACACTCCAACTGGATACCTCTCTCTTCTCTTGACGGTGAACACAAGGCTCCCGTTAACTTGCTGCCTACTTGTTCACCACAGACAACAGATTAAAGTGACCCGATTTTTTGTTTGCTGATAAAATTGATGATTTTGGAATTCAACTAATCATCTCTTGCTTAATCTTTTATCTTTTCAGGTTAATGTGTTGTTGGTGAGAAGTTTTCTTACTCTCCAAGGTCACCGAGTACTACTGTACTATTATCTCCAAGTTTTCTTAATCGAAAAGCAAAAAGGTTGTTGCTACTATGTTGATTGACCTTCTTCACCCTGTTTGGCCTTGTTTTTGTCCATGTATGTTACCTTGCTGTCTGTAGAGTCAGAAGCAGCATAATCGTAATCGTTGTTACAATGTTGCCTGCTGTCTATTCTCATCAGTCTGTGTACATGGACCATGTTCAATTTTCCATATCTGTGGCATTGCATTTGCATAAGTCATGTAATGGGACTGGAATCGTAACCGTCACAAATATTGATTAGAGAAACTCTAAATATATCTGTCGTCTCTTTCGATAAGTGTACTACTGCTTAAAAACTTTATATTTGTTTGTGAAAATAATGATAGTTCCTCTAAACCTTTCAGGCGCATGGGAAGACTCAATGCATCAAATCTTGGTTTTAAAATGTGTGCTGCGCTCCGATGCGATTAGGCTCTAGAAGTGATGCGTGATGCGCGAGGCGTCGATGCGAGCGCATCCCGTTTGTGATGCGATGTTTACTAAAAAATCGCATCTAAATTTTTGTAGACAACATTTTATACATATGAAGTAATATTATGACACAATGGAATAAAAACTTCCAAAAACAAGTCTAAAGTAATCAAGTGTCAAATATTCAATCCAAACAACATAAGAGAACAAAACATCCAAACACAAGTATAAAGTAATCAATCCACACAAGAGATATATAATAACTTTTAAATATAAACAAACTTATGATTAGACTACGTTAGATATCACCACATGAACCTATTGGATGTCATCAACACAAGATCAACTAAATCATCTTCAACATTAGGAGAGCCAATATCCTCTTCAAGTTCTTTCTCCTCATCACTCAAGTTCGTCCTAGAATAAGTAGATGAAAAAGCAACAATTTTTCCTTAGAGCTTGGAGGATTTTCTCTTCCCCTCCTTAATGATATAGTTTTTATAGATTTGATCATTAACCCCTCTGAGTCTCATAATCATATCATATCACCAATTGTACACAAGAAAGACATCAAGCATACACGCAAGACTCATTCAAGCTTTAAGGTCATTTCTGATGTTCTTGAGTTTTTGATTGCTCTAAACCCAGCAATAAGTGCATAGGGTCAAACTAGGTTGATATATGAGCATGTAGGAACAAACAGGAATAAAAACGGACTTCAAACGAAGAAATTATGGTAAAAACAAGCTCAAGGCGCATCAGGGCGCATCGAGGTCGCATCGGGCGCATCGGAGCGCATCGGGCGCATCGGTGCGCATCACGAGCGCATCCTGAATAAACTCGCCTCACTGCCATGGATGCTTTGATGCTCGCATCGCATCCAAAACGCATCAGGCGCGCCTGATGCGCGCATTTTAAAACCAAGCATCAGATGATGAGAAAATCAGAAGTTTGTTTGAACAATAAGTAATAGGATGTGGTAAACATTTTACAAGATGATAATATCTAAAGTAAAGCTGCCTGGTAATAGTGCTATTTAATGTTACAATTTTTCTTATTCCTTAGTATTATCAATGTCATTTGAGCAGGTTCAAGGACTAAAAGAGATGCAGCCACATGATTGCTGAATCACTTGATCCAGATGGGAAAATCAAATGCTCCAACAGAAGAAGATTCAGACAACCTAACATTGTCTACCCTTGAAGAAAATGTAACTTTGGAAACTGATATTCGTACATCTTAAACATATTAAGATGATAATTAACTTGGAAACCGATATATCTCTTTGATATACCTCTATTGATTTACTTGTTGATGTGACCGGTTTTGTTTCAAGTATAATAATGTTCACTTTTTCTTTCTAATATATCAAGAGGTGTCTAT
The DNA here is from genome assembly GCA_023374045.1 of Limonium bicolor. NCBI lineage: Eukaryota > Viridiplantae > Streptophyta > Magnoliopsida > Caryophyllales > Plumbaginaceae > Limonium > Limonium bicolor. Next base: position 146,349,522 of record CM041779.1, on the reverse strand, counting down.
CATGAAGTTAGTTGTGTAATCCTATCTATGACATGTGTTATTGTTGCTGCTAATTTGTCGTGGCTTCTTTGAATAATTTTCATGATTGAAATTTTCTTTACTTCTTAATCTTAAAGTGCGGCGGGTGTTTATTTTCTCATGATATCAATGCTGAATTTTGATATTACTTAAAATCACAAGTTCTGTATGTTTGGCAAACTGACTAAATTTTGTTTAGTATATAGATATATATATACGATTTTGGCAGCAATGAGCTTGTGTTTTGTTTTTAATCTATATTCCTTTTGGAAATAGAATAAGTGGGATTAGAGAACATTTCTTCACGATATGCCATTTATTACTTCTTGTGTTTTGTTTTTAATCTATATTCCTTCTGAAAATGAATAAGTGGATTAGAGAACATTTCTTCATGATCTTATGCGTTACACCATACTATGATCTCAAGATTGAAGATGTTCTTACTGTCATTGTCCATCTTAAGTTTGCTAGTGAGCTCGGTAGAAAGAAAACTAGAGATCTTTCATAATGCTTTAAAGTTTTAATCCATCTGTAGATTGTTGTACAGAAGCTACTCACTAATACGTCTTAGAATATCAGAGAGACTAGTGCAGCAAGATCACTAGTGCAATCAGAATGCTTTAAACCCTCTGTGTAAAATTCTTTTTTCTTTCTCAATGGTCAAGAGTAGTTTGCATTGTGATGCACCCAAACAAAAAGTAGTGCAGCTCGGATCCAAATTGCCTTCGTCTGTCAGAATCGATTTTCTTCTTCTCTAACTCAGTTCTAGCGATATGAACAAAATTGACCTTGGTTTTGTGCAACTGTTTATGGCCTAAAATCTTAACCTTCTGTTCCAACAAATTTTTCTAGCAATAATGAATGCTTCATGCTTCAGTTTTCTTCTTTGTGAGTTAACAAGTGTTGTTGTTAGCGCTATCCATCTCAACAGTTTTTTGCCCTGTTGGTCTTGCTTCTATTACTGGTTGAATATTTCATATTAAACCACCATATCTTTGCATTTACGGGATGGTCTCAGTTGTGCCAAATAAGCATGTTGTAAGTACATAATCAGCTAGAAAAGCAATCCAAAAGTAGTTGCATGGTCATGCTCAGTTTCTGGATCAGACATTTAGCATCTGAATTGTGTGCCACTTTTTCATTTTACTTCTGTCATTAAGATAATTTTAGTTAGAAACCTGAAAAAAGCAAGAGAGATCTAGAAAGAAGACAGACAATCACAAATGAATAAAATTCTGTCATCTAGTCATTGTTCCTTTTAGTATTAGGAGTATCATTTTCCTCCTTATACTTTCCTTGCTTTATATATATACCTCAAAAACAACATGTTTCCTCTGTTATTTCTTTTTTCCTTGTGACTTTTACTTCTCTGTTAATAGTGTTACTGTTCAACAGTCAGCTGATAGCTAACTAGCAGCAGTAGCACTTCCCCACCAATTAATCTCTAGATCTAAACATACACATACAGTAATAATAATAATAGTAGTAATGTCTGTAAAATATGCAAAAAACAGCAAAATAGTTGAACTACTGCTACCTCCTCTTGCTGCTGCTGCAGTGATTCGATTTAATACACCACCGAGTCAATTCTCAATCAATAACAACCATTTCCTTCTCATATTTTAACATTATCATTACCTCAACTCTATATTATGCTAATAGTTGATGCATTTTCTCTGATGCTAAGAGTAATGTAGGTGAATTAATGGAGTAATGTAGGTGATGTTGGACTTTGGAAACTACTCAGCCCAAATACCCTATCTTTTTCTGTATGTATTTTCTAGCCTTGCACCTTGCGGTTTGCCTGTAAAATGACATGTACCAGTCACTGTTTAGAGAAGCATATCTGTACAAATTGATGTGTCTTCTACATGTGCATATGTTGGCAGTCCAAATTATATGTGTCAAGAGATTTTGGCGGATGTACCTTACGGCTACAAATCTGATATTTGGTCGCTTGGTAAGTTATGATTACTGGATGCATCACTATCACAATTGATGTTACGAACTGTAAATACTTTGATGATTCAGGATGTTGCATCTTTGAGATAGCTGCTCATCATCCAGCTTTTCAAGCGGGCTTCAGGAAGGTAAAGCATTAGCGCACTATTAGTCTGGTAGCTTCAAAAAAGAGAGCTCTTCCTGACCATTGGTGCATTTTTACCGTTTTTGGGCTGTTCATTTGCTTCCTTGTCTCAAATTTACTCATGTGGGTTTCCTCGACTCTGAACTTGCCATTTATCAAGTTTGGATGATCATGATAAACTCTACTGTTACAGGATGTATGAGCAGTTTGTTTTAGATGTTATATCCCTCTGACGAGTTTGAGATGTTTCTTCCTTTGCATCTTCTTTGGTTTTTCTTCCTTTTTGATTCCAGTGAAGACTCATCAACAAATCTAAGACATGATGGATTCTAATGGTTTTCTCTGGACATCGGCTGCATCAACACCAGTGGGTTTGATCTTCTCCGATAGTTAATCTTATCCACTTGTACATGAATAGTGTTTGATCTAATGAGGTAGTTGTGCAAAACAGTTAGTTGTGTAAAATAGTTGTAATGATCAATGGTAGTTGTGTAAAACAGTGGTAGTTTGGATGAAACTTTCAGTGGGTTGTATGACACAATTTGTGGATAATAATAATAATATATAATATTTGAATCATCTTTTTGTAATTTTTATGTTTATTAAGACTTTAATTGATCAAATAATGAAATTATTAATATTATGAACAATGCAGATTTTTTTAAAAAACCTGAAAGATCAAATAGGGCATTACTTTTTGCACCAAATGTTGTGTATGTACTCAAATGGTGCATGTCTAAAAAGTCGCTCTAATTGTTGTATGCAAATAGTGCAATACTATCAAATGCCCTATTTGTGTTGTTTACAGTTTACCCATTTGTCCCAGCTTTGCTATAGATCAAATGGGGCAACATAATTAACTTGCACCAATAGAGTGGTGTCATTTAGTGCAACCGAACTAATGCCCTATTTCTAAAACATCTAACAGTGCAATATATAGTTTATGCACTATTAGTATGCCTCAAATAGTGCATTTTTAACATTCGCCCTATTTGTGTTGTTTCTTAAGGAACCGCCAGCTTGGATTCTGTCATTATCAATTGGGGCAACATTCTGATCTTGCACTAATAGAGCAACGTCATTTGGTGCAACTTCCCTATCGTGCACTAATAGAATAAGATCATTTAGTGCAAGTAAAACTGGCTCTGTTTGTAGTTGATCAATTGGTGCAACTTTTATTGCACTAATAGTTCATGTCAATTAGGGCCAAATAAAAAGTTGCACCAAATTAATTTTGCTCTAATTACTCTATTAGAGCAATAATATGATCTATTAGTGCAACTTTTGTTGCCCCATTTGAACTCTTATGTGGTAGCGTCCGACCATATATGGCTGGACACAAACAAGGACACACATTAACAACACGCGGGTATTTACATTCACAAATGTGTCCGCCCATATATGTGTGGACACAAACATGGACACAAAAAAAAGGACAATGTGTCCGCCCATATATGTGTGGACACAAGCGTGGACAAGGGGCGGACGTGAGCAAATGTGTCCGTGGAACCAAGCGTGGACAAGGGGCAGACGTGAGCAAATGTGTCCGCCCATATATGTATTTGGTGCAACTTTTTATGTCGCACTAATTGATATGAACTATTAGTGCAACAAAACTTGCACCAATTAGTGGCTCTCTAATTGATAAGAAATTCAATATTTTTTCAAATTAGTAAACAAGCATTTATGGTAATTATCAAATTATAAAGGAGTCAAGTGGAAACAATAAAAATAAGATACTACAAAAGAAGTTCTATTAGGTCACATGGCCTAATTTTGTATAAGTTACTAATATACTGTAAAAAATTGTATTTAAAAAAAACAGAAATACAATCATCAAGGAGATAGCCCAAAAAGAATTTGATAAATGAAATCAACCATTGATATGAAAGTCCTTAAATAAACTACTTGTAAGGTAATTAGAAGAAACCAAAAATTAAGGATTTACACTTAATAAGGTGGTATTTGATTGGCAGTGATTAGACTAGAAACAACATAAAATATGATTGAGTAGTTACCGTTAATGACGACCTAATACATTCACTTTGCATGATAATTGTATTTTATTATCTAAAATGTCACTATTTATTATCATTCATATAAGTAATCTACATATATAAAGAGGAGATTTCGGGGTAGGAGCCGTTTACCTCACACGACGAAAAAGCAGAAGATTTATGTATGCGATGGTGGTGAGGGTGCGCTGAGCCCGGCTGCAGTGGAAGCAAGAGCTATTGTAGCTAGGATGCGACTGGCGATGAAGTTGAGATGGAAGGAAATAGTCATCTGTTCGGATTGCCTCGTGGTGATTAATTTCCTAAAAGTGGGAGACTTTCTTCATGAGGGTCGATACGCTCAGTCGTGTTTTCACTTTGCACAGTTGGAAAATGACCATTTTGCCCCTCCTTAAATACTTTTTAAAAATTACTATATTTACCCACAGTTTGTGACATATTACAAGGTGACCCCAAATTTCTTTATATAAAGGAAGTGAATACGTTATGAAATCATATTCAAATTCAGAAATCCTAAAGTTAGAGAGATAAAGAGAGGAAATGGTTTCTTTCAGAAGTTTGAAGATAAAACTCTTCGGTAAGAAGAGTAAAAAAGATGGAGGAAATGTCGAAGGTGGTGTTCCAGAAATGCATGATGATTATGCAGATGATGTTAACATCGAGGAGTACTCACAAGGGGCCCATTATGAGGTACTTTCTGTTGTTATTTTAGCAATTTATGTACAAACGTAGCTAGAATTTGTACAAAAGTGAACGAGAAAAGCAAAAAACGGGTTTCCAAGTAGCAAACGACGTCCGGCTCCGGAGCCCACTCTATACAACAGGCGCCGGCGCGCCCCCCTCCTTAGCAGCGCCAGTGCCGCCCCCTTCATACGCGCGCCCGTGCGCGGCCAGCTCTGTGGGTGCCGGTGCCGGCCACTTTTTGTCGGCGCCTACGCCGGTGCATGTTTCTTCAAATCGATGTATCTTCTTCGTTATTGCTCCGTTTTTCGATCTGTTTACGCCGTTGCGTTTGTCTTTTTGTGTACTTTGCGATGATCTAATTTTCTGATTATTTGCATGCCTTATGTGTCATTTACTCTAAAGTATGTAGTATTAGGGTTTACGAGTAGTACTTCGTGATGAACGACGTTTTTCTGCTTAGGGTGAGAATGATGCTGAATTCGAGGACGTGAAGGTAGACACAGGTCATGTGTTTAGTACTAGCATATTATTTGTAGATAAAGAGGAGGCGGTTAGTCATGCGCTTCGCATCGGCCAGAATAATAATATTTATCTAATCAGACAGACTAAGAGGGACGATGGTGAATTAGTACTAACGTGTGAGAGGTACGACAAGCATAAGCCATGGGTTAGCACAGGAGAATCGTCATCATCTAGTCAAAGGCCACGGCGTGGCACGAAGAAATGCAACTACCCGTTCCGCCTAAGCATCAGGGGTGGGGAACGTACGGGCTGGTCTATCTTGGTGATGGTCCCGACGCACAACCACGAGTTAGCTAGTAGCCCGCAATTTTACTGCGTCCAGCCTCGCTTTAGTGTCGATGAAAGATCAAGCATGAAAAGTTTGCACAGGAGTGGTGTTGCGCCTAGGCAGATGTAGGCCCATTTGCATGACAAGAACCCCGAAAGTACCACAGACAAGACATCAATTCATAACCTAGTTGTGAAATTCAGAAGAGAGGATCGTGGCGGACGTACAGATGTAGCGTCCTTCATGCACTCGCTAGATGAACGTAATTACAGTTGGTGGTCCGAGAAAGATGCAAGTAAGTGTTCGCACATTTGTTTAGTGTCGGTTTATTTGGATGTTAATCACTTTGAATGTTTGTTCTAATTAAATGACCATTTTGCAGGGAATACATCTAGGCTTGGTCTTGTCTTGTTTGCGCACCCTTTTTCGCTGACGCTCGCTAAGATGTTTCCTTATGTAGTGCTCATTGATAGCACTTACAAGACGAACATGTACAAGATGCCTCTAGTGGAGTTCATCGGAGTGACGTCGTGCGGCAAGAACTTCTGTATAATGTTCTGTTTTGCAGCCAGAGAGGACGAGTCTGCATACACATGGATGCTTAATCAGCTGATGAAGGTGTTGACCTATCCTCCATATGTGTTTGTCACTGACAATGAGAAGGCGCTAGTGAAAGCCCTTTCAGTGGTATATCCTTCTGTACCACATCTTCTATGCCGATGGCATATATGCAGGAACGTGGCTGCCAAAGCGATCAAGATAATGGGTGTTGACGCAGATATAGCCGAAGTAATAGTGTATCGGTGGAAGAAATTAGTTTACGCCCCCACTATCACGGAGTACGATGAACAGTGCGGACAATTGTTACACTCTTACGGTGCCAACAATCCTCTCGTTGTGTACTAGAATACGACCTGGCTAAGTCAGCGCGAGAAATTTTGTGAGGCATGGGTTAAGAGTAATGGTGGCCATCGAATCCGAATCTACCCGGAACCGGCGGTTCTACCCGGAACCGATTGGAACCGGAACCGGGCCGGAACCGATTCGGAACCGGAACCACCCCCTTGCGAATCGAATCCGAATATAAGTTTTAAGATTCGGGACCGAACCGGGCCCGGAACCGGAACCGCCCGGAACCGCCTAGAACCCCCTGGATTCGCCATCCGATTCAGAACCGTGGAATCGGAACCGGAATCGGAACCGGTGGAACCGGAACCGCCTAGGAACCGGTCAATTAGTCATTGGTCAATGGGCAAAACGACATCGTTTTGGTCCAAACCGGCCGGAACCGCTCCGGAACCAGCCGAAACCGGAACCGGTTTTTTGAGCGAATCTGAAGCGAATACAACCTTCAGAACCGGAACCGCCCCTGACCGGCTCCAAACCTGAATACACATATCTCAGAACCGGAACCGGTGGAACCGGAACCAGCGGAACCGGAACCGTGGCCACCATTAGTTAAGAGATTCATGCATTTCGGCAACACATCTACGAACAGGTTTGCTTAACTTCAATTTTCAACATGTTCTGTCGTTTGTATTCGTAGGTTTCTCATTTATCTGTAACTTATGGCCTTTTCATCTATAGGGTGGAGAGCTGTTAAGTCAAGATCCTTTACTTTTGATGATAGCAAACCTTGTATTGTCTATCTAATATGTTTGTCAAGCTTTATGATTCAGATAGACAGGCAAAAGAGTGGCTTAGCACGCAAGGTTGCAAGCGCACTCGATTCTTGACATGTGCCCAACCGGTCGGGCACCTGTCTGGGAGAGCTCACGCTAGAACTTCTAGTACATACAACAAGTCAGGCACCGCACGAAGATATCTCTCAAGCATAAGAAGAAAATCAAAGACAAAAGACTGCTAGAGGATAGACATATTTAGACAGACTCATATACCCACATAATCAGCTAGCACACGACAAGACAACAACTCATTAGTGTGCAAATGGATAAGATAAGTAAAGGGCTACTTATCAGAACAATTGCATAGCTGTAATGAAGGCTAAAGGAGCATTTATGAGCATTTAATGAGCCAGACAGAATCAGGCAAGTGGGGCACACAAGTGGTGCTCGACCAATCGAAAGGGCTACTGCCGACGTGACCAACCGTAAGGCGACACGTAGTCCAAACGCCTTCAGATCAAGTTGAAGACTTTCTACAAGTCTAGTGTGGTTGTCATGTGAGTAATAGAAGTTGTAGTCGACTCCTAGAGTCTAGGGACTTATAGGATAGTAGTTACACCCTAACTAACCGTATATATACTTGCATTTATTTCGTATGCAAGTAAGCCTGTACAAGATAGAAAAAGATAGAGATTATCTGGGCAAGTATGGATCAGACTTAAGAGTGTAAGGGCTAGAGAGTTAGTGAGCTGGTTAGAACTGGTGTTGTGTGTCAACACTTTGTATTTGGTAGACTGATCAGTCGGGGAGCGGTTGGGGAACCATAGGCCGACTGTCAGAAGAGGGTAGAGGACTATGGGATAAAGTCTTAAACTGTCCCGGAGTCCGTGTGTGGGGCAAGGGAGGTTGAGTGAATTTCTTATGTGTAAATTCTCAATCAAAATGGAGTTTCCAGTTTAAGTTTATCTCGTGTCTTTTCCTAACTATCAAAGTTTCATTTAAGTCCATGATACGTCTACGACATGTCAGGAACGCGTCAGGAGCGCATGCTAGTTTCAATTGGTATCAGAGCGGGTCTCTTCTTAAAAGCTAACTGCTTTGGAAGACGATCAAAATGTCTCACGCAAGCCTACTAGCGGCAGAAGAAGGTTCTGCACCTAATCAACCACCACTCTTCAATGGAGACAACTACACTCACTGGAAGAATAAAATGAAGTTTCATATCAAGTCTGATGGTCCAAGAATGTGGAGGGTGATAACACATGGAGAGTACACCTTCCAGAACGCTCAAGGACAAGACATATCTATTGATAGCATGACGGATGATCAAATCAAGAAGTTGGTATTCAATGCTCGACTAGTAAGAATACTACACTGTGCACTACTACCTGAGCAATACTCCAAGATAGCCTCAGCCAAAACAGCTCAAGAGATCTGGAAAACTCTTGAGGTCACGTATGAAGGGAATGATGAGATCACAAAGACTCGCATTGAGTTTCTACTCACTAATTGGGAGCTATTCAAGAAGGAAGAAAAGGAGAGCATTTCTGACATGCATACAAGGTTCACCAAGCTGATCAACGAAATGTTGGTGCTTGGAAGAACTATCTCAAACGAGCATCAAATTCGGAATTTCCTCAGATCTCTTCCTGCCTCCTTTGACAGCAAGGTCAATGCCATGCAAGAAGTCCATGATCTGTCTAAGATGTCCTTGGCGGACATGTTAGGTTCCCTAATGGTATTCGAGCTGAAACTACAACAACGAAGCTCTGAAAGTTCAAAAGAAAAGGGAAAAGGCATAGCCCTACAGGTAGCTGAAAACTCTGAGACAGAAGAAGACAATGATGAGATGGTCCTCTACGCTAAGAGGTACTTTCGAAAGTTCATAAGAAAGAACATGAGGAAAGGAAGAGAGCCCAAGGAGATTGACGATCATCGCAAGAAGGACAATGATAAGTGTTTTGGATGCTCAAACCATGGGCATCACATCAAAGACTACCTCAACAATCACGAGAGGACAACGACAAGGTCAGGAAACCTGTCCGACGATCATTCAACAAAGGGCCAAGGAAAGAAGCATTTGTTGCTGCATGGGGAGACTCAGAGCTCGGCGACAACAATCAGACCTCAGATAGTGATTCCTTGGAGGACGAAAAGCTCACATATGCCTTGAAGAAGTTTGCTTGATGGCGCAAGATAAGGACACTTCAGAGTCAGAAGAAGAAGATCAAAACAAGGTAAACTACTCTAAACTTAGAAAGAGGATTCTAAAGGATGAACTCCCTGGACTTAGAAAATTTTCTCTTATATTAGTTGATCAATTTGAGGCTTTGGAAAATGAAAATAAGGAACTTTTGGAGGAAAATGAGAAATTGGAGAAGAACTTAGACAAGGATAAAATAGAAAATCTTATGAAAGCACTCATGAAATTGCAAATTGATTATTGTGAAATTCTTTTTGCTCATGAAAAAATGAAACTGGGAAAACAACCTGAAACCGATGAATTGATTGTTGCAGTTAGTACAAAAGAAAAATAACTAGCGCTCGTCAAAGAAAAACATGCGAAGCTAGAAGCTATATCTAGGACACCCATATGGAGAAATAAACGACTAGTCGGGTATCAGTCAGCGACCAATCGTGGAGGTGTCTGCAACCTATGCAGACAACTCAGTCATCATGAAGCCAATTGCTATAAAATGTGTTTTATGAGGCATTGGCAACTCAATAAAATAGGACTAAAATGGGTAGTCAAAAATAATCCTAGAACAGTAGTTGATGGTGGAAATGGGTCCAACCTTTCTATGGACCCTAACCCCACACCACTAACGTGTTAAGTGCAAAATCGAGTGGGAATGGACCCCTGCTGGTACATCGACAGTGGGTGCTCTAAACACATGACAGGAGACAAAAAGAAGTTCTTCTCACTCGAACCAGAAAGCCAAGGAACCGTTTCCTTTGACGACAACAAGAAAGGAAAAATCACCGGTGTAGGTAAGGTTGGTATTACTTCAGATTATGTCATATATAGTGTAAATTTGGTCAATGGTTTAAAATTCAACTTACTTGGTGTTTCTCAAATATGTGACAAAGGCAATTCAGTTCACTTCTATCCTACACATTGTAGCATATTAAGTTAGAACAATGGCAAAGAGTTGTTAAAGGGAAAAGGGTGGAAAAATGTTTATGTAGCTAGTTTGGAGGATATTGACAGACCAAATCTTCCATGCTTGACTGCTTTAATAAATGACTTTACACTATGACACAAAAGATTAGGGCATGTTAGCACTTCATTGTTAAGAAAACTTGTCAAGAAACGGTTGGTAAGAGGTCTCCCTGAGATTAAAGAATCTGAGACCAATCTTTGTGATGCTTGTGGTAGAAGCAAACAAACTAAGACTTCTTTTAAATCAAAGAACTTAGTTAGTACATCCAAGACACTTGAATTACTTCACATGGACTTATGTGGACCTATGAGAATCAAACGTTTTGGAGGAAATTGGTATGTGTTTGTAATTGTTGATGATTACTTACGATTTGTTTGGACATTCTTTACTTCTTCCAAAGACGAAGTCTTTGAGAAATTTCAAGTCTTTGCAGGAAAAGTCCAAGTACAACTCAACCACAAGATCAAGGCTCTTCGGTCTGATCATGGGTCAGAGTTTGAGAATCAACAATTCATGGATATGTGTAAATAACATGGAATCAATCACACATATTCAGCACCAAGAACACCCCAATAGAATGGGGTAGTTGAGCGTAAGAATAGAACACTACAAGAGGTAGCCAGGGCCATGTTATTGGGGAGCAATCTTCCTCAGGTCTTCTGGGCAAAAGCAGTGGTGACTGCATGCTACATCACAAATAGAACTCTCATACGACCTATCCTCAACAAAACTTCCTATGAGCTAATCAAGGGAAGAAAACCAAACATAAGTCACTTCAGGATCTTTGGTTGTAAATGTTATGTCCACAATAATGAAAAGAATCCCCTAGGGAAGTTTGATGCCAGAAGTGATGTGGTCATCTTCCTTGGGTACTCTGAAAGGAGTCGGGCATACAAAGTATACAACAAAAGGACACTTAAGGTGGAAGAATGTGTGCATGTGGTCTTTGATGAGGCTGATGTTCTCAAGGTCAAGAAATCTGAAGAAGAATAACTTGGATTTGATTTAGCTGCTCAGGATCACTCGGATAATCCCAAAGATGAATCATCGACTGAAGAAAACTTGCCCGACAAGTCGGCGACAGGTCAATAACAGGTCGACGAAGGAAACAATGATGTCGAAGATCCTCTATCACCATCAACCATTCATCAATCTCATGCTTTGTACAAAGATCATCCACTGGAGAACATCATATCAGACATCTCGTGATTCTTTTTGTTAACATGAGTATATGACCTTACTTCTACTTTTGTCCTTGATCTACTTTTGGGTAATATTTTTCTTTCCATTTCAAAATAGCTCAATTCATATGGGTGAATATCTTAAATAGGGGTGATGTATGAGAATGGAAAAAAAGCTTCAAGAAGGAAAAGAAAAAAAAGAAAGAAATCTTCTTATAAAAAAAAGATGAAGCATTATGAGGTTGCAAGATTGCCTCAGAATAAAAGAAATAAACGAGAGTTTTTCCTTTTATTTTTCTCCTAAATTCCTGTTCTTTAATGCAAAAAAATCATGGTTGATTCAGAAACCCTTGAAAAATAGGGCAGAACCATAAAAACCATTGATGAGGGTCTTGGCCACATTCAGAAACCCTTGAAAAATAGGGCTGAATGTGGAAACCGGAAAAAGGAGAGATTGCAAAATCCCTTATGCAAAATAGCCCATGAGTCTTTGATCAGTTTTTGAGATTGAATGTTTTACCTCATACCCACTAGTATATTTTTGATGGAATAAGGAAGATTAAGTGATGCCTATGAATGAGAGTCAGGTAGTTAAAAAGGATTATCTAATTGTCATTATTATGATTATCTGTTTTGTGCACAAGTAGTTACTCTTTTTCTGATTTAATTTTGCTCGAGGACAAGCAAAAGGTAAGTGTAGGGCCTTGATAAGCCGTAGACTTATCTTTATAAGCTAGATTTGTAGTAATATTAGTTAAATTAAGGTTAGAATAGATAGTATTTACATTATCTTATATGAAAAGTTATTTTATATGTTCAGACTTATGCTTTGTGTGTTTTTCATGCAAGGAGCAAAGTTCTACATCAGAAACTGAGCCTTGCCGGATGTGGAGCCGGATTCCTCGTACACGGCACGTATGCGAAGCAGAAAAGACGCTTGCCGGGTATGGTGCCGGGCATCACTGTCCGGCACAAGTGACTTTTCGCGCCCTGGCAATTTCGACCGTTACAGTTTTCGCACGTTTTTAAAAGACATGTTGGATCACATAGACCCGGCAAGACATCCGGCACAAGGAATTTTTGAGGTCTATAAAAGGAGGCCGAGAGTTGCATTTTGGGCATCATCTTGCTACATATTTCCACACTTAGAAACTCCTCAAAATCGTCCCGAAGTGCTGCTAGAGGAAGTTCTTGCATCATTTACAAGAAGAAGAAGGAATTGTCATCGGGTTAAGGCTAAGACCATTCTCCTTCTCCCCTTGTTGTTCTTCTTCCATTGAAGTAGAGGATGCATTAAAATCCCTAGTAGTTTCTGATTTGGAATGGTTCTCTTTGTAAACACATTATGATCATTCAATAAAAGTTATAAGTTTCAACTTGGAATTTTGAGTTTCTTGCAAGTGGAATGAAGTTGCTTCTCTTTCCCTTTACTTCAAATTCTGACTTTTTTCATCAAAATAAAGGCAGAATGGTTGAGGAATTCCAAGTAGTCTTTCCATTTGTCTTTTACAATTAAGAAGATGAAAATTAAGATTTGGAATTAACCATGTTATTCTCCCCTTTTCGGTTAGTTTATTTGCAAGAGATTTGCTAGTTTTGATAATGAATAGGGAGTGCTTTGTTTCAGCTTCGAACTGGAAAAAGTAACTTGACATTTTGAATATGCCGGGTAGCATGTCGGGTATCATTTACCGGCATATTCAAGGTTCTTGAATATGTCGTGCGTATTATGTCTGGCACGATATCCGGCACTTTCAAAAGTTGGCTAATTCGAAATTTATTCTTTTCCTTGGTGATCATACTTGTTTTTATGACGTTTATCATTTCGAATCTAGGACGGATCAGTGTAAATATCATTTAGATTAGATTTTTATTTAATGTTCTTAATTGGACATTATACTCATTTCCCCCCTTATTTAGTTTAGGAAATTACCAAGGCTAGGACTGATTTTCTATACAAGTCCCTTGGGTTCGATATTCTTGGTCTTAATTTGCTTTCTTGCTACTTTGACCGGGATTTTTGCTACCCGTGTAGAGTTGTAGGTTATTTATTCTTTTCATTACTTCATTCTTTCATTCTTTCATTCCTTTTTATACATAATTCTTCCTACAAATCTTTAGTTAGCATCAAGCAAAATATCAAAGGGACTATCATATCCCAAGAGAAGTACATGAAGAATTTGCTAAATAGATTTGGAATGGAGGAGTGCAAAATGTTTGACACACCAATGGCAGTTGGCACAAAAATGGGCATCATGACTGGTGACCGACCGGTCGACCAGCGATCATACTCATACAGGGAGATGATTGGTTCTCTACTATATTTAACTGCTAGTAGACCTGACATTAAGTATAGTGTTTGCTTATGTGCCAGGCTTCAAGCAAATCCAAGAGAAAGTCACCTCACAGGTGTGAAAAGAATCCTATGTTACTTAAAAGGAACCATGAATCTTGGTCTCTTTTATCCTAAATTCACTAACTGTGACATTGTAGGATTCTCAGATGCAGATTAAGGAGGATCTATTACTGATAGAAAGAGCACATCAGGAACACCATTCTTTGTTGGGTCATGTTTGATTGCATGGGGATCAAAGAAACAACAAAGTGTTGCAATCTCAATGGTTGAATCTCAATACATAGCTGCAGCAAGCTGTTGTGCTCAACTCATGTGGCTTAAACAACAATGTGGTGATTATGGCATCAAAACAGGTACATTACCAATTATGTGTGATAATACAAGTGCCATCTCTATTTCCAAAAATCTTGTGCATCCTTCTCGTACCAAGCATATTGACATTAAACATCACTTTCTTAGAGATTGTTGTGAAATGGAATTAGTTGGTTTAAAGTATATTTCTACTGAAGACCAACTAGCTGACATTTTTACTAAGCCATTAAGTAGAGAAAGATTGTTCATGATCTTGAAATGATATTCATAAATCACAATTAAATTGTCTTTTATTTCCCATGATCGGTCACCGACATGTGAGCAACACCTATAATATTGTCGTTCAGTAGTCAACGATCAGTTTAATGCATAGAAGTTATGTCAAACGACTACTTGAAACAGATATGTCATTTTCCACAACAAGTGAGGTTAGTTTAGAGAAGGTCCAACGGATAGAAACGGGAAAATTGCCAACGATCGTTGATAGCCTGTCACGACCACTGCCCGTTATGAATAGTACCTTTGGGACATGTCAGCGAGCGGACGAGGAACGGTCACCGACCGTTACTCGATAACTATAAAAGGGCAACGGGAGTTTTGCTCTTGTCACACTATTGCCCTCATTCTCTCTAATCTCTCTAAGCATTCAAAGCAATTTCTATTCTCTCTTTAAACACTCTCGTGAGCTCAGTGCAAAGAACCCTTGCCTCACAGCCGCTAAAGAACACCCGATCGAAAAGTTCTAAAGTCTAGTACAAATCCTCTAAACCAAATGGCACCCAAGACTGCTCTTCGATCAAAAACTAAAGTCGTCCTCAAGGAAGCTTCACCACAACAAGTGGCCGACATACAGCCGACAGAATCACCAACTCGGCTGACAAAGGAAGAGGAAGATCAATTTACGATAAAAGTGGTGAAAGAAGGCGAACTACTAGCCAGTGAGGTAGAGTATATAAGAACCCACATTCCCAAAACCCACTATCTCATTAAATCCGGCACCTTGAAACCTATTATTCTTTCTAATCCTACTCCTACAGAAAAACCAAAAATGTCCTCTCCTGCTCCTTCACCGACAAATTCCAAAATCACCACAAAAATATCCAAAAGCCATTCAACTGCTACAACCAGTCGTGTGACTCGCGCATCCAGACATGCTCAAAAACAAAAAGATCCACAAAAGGCTCACTCAACTCCGGAAAGAGCAACTCACAAGTTGCACTTCACCGATGAAGAAGAAGCAACTCCCTCAGATATCGTCGAGGCAGTTGTTCAACAACTGGAGGAAGAGGAGGTTCAAAATGATGAGCCGTCACAAAAGGATGCCTCAATAGAAGAGAAAGGCAAGAGGAAGGAATAACAGCGCCTGACTTAGAAGAAAAAGTGAACCTCATTGCCGTATTTGGGGAACCAGTCATCAACAGGTCTCCGACACCTCAGCGACAACATAAGGATGGAGGTAGCGACATAGAGTTGTTGTCACCTGTCATATACACGCTCGAGGAATGTGAGCACCTGAAAAAGGCAAAAGGAAAAACACAGATGGGTCCTTCTCCACGTACTAAAGAACTCGAGGAGCTTGTTCAAGCAGAGAAGGTAGTTGCCAAGTCCCAACCACCGTAGTCCTTGAAGCGTTTGAAGAAGCTCAAGGAGATAGAGCCAGCGATGATCAAGGCTGAGAATGTCAATGACTGATCCTGTCCCGTCTTACCAAAGACGTTGGACTTAGAATGGATGGAACGAATGGGTCTAGGAACTACTGGAGTTCCAGGGATGGATTGAATTCTTCCAGGAGTCCATCCCAGCTTACATTGAGCTGCTCAAGGAACTTATGCGACATCTAGGACCACTCCAGAGCGACGACAACGATGACCACCTCACCTCCACGGTCTAAAATTTCCAAGTCACCATCTCTAAGTCTTGGATTCGCAAGACTTTCAACCTAGAGCCTGAGGGTCTGGTCATTCGCAAGGAGACAACTTGGAATGACCTGGGACATCAAGGAGGAAAGATGGTCAATCTGCTCAACAAAGGAGCGGCCATGAAAAACTTCCATGCTGCGGACATGTCGCTTCTTGACAGGGTTCTATTTAGTCTGGTCACCCACAACATCACCCCAAGAAATCAACGCACTCATATAGTCAATGCAAGGGATGTGAGGTTGATGTACGCACTGAAGACCAAGGAGAAGATTGATCTCCCAGCAACGATTCTACGCAAATTGAGGAGAGTCGCTATGTCAACCAAGGTCTAGTGCATGGAGGAGTGGACACCGACAGGTTCCACGAGTGCGCGCGCACCGCTCATGATTGCATCTGCTCTGAGATGCTGTCCAAGATGGGGATCAAGACTAAGGGAGATAAGCTCATAGCTATCCAGAAGCCCACAAAGAGCGAGGAAGCAAGGTCACACTTTTGACCACTGGCAAGGACATCAACACATAAAAGAAAGCGCAGTCTCTCACCGGTCCACGACAGGTCGGGGACCAATCTAGATACTTCAGCTCGGGACGTTCTTCAGCGAGTAAGAGTCACTCTTACCGCTGTGTAGGCTGTCTCCACTGAGCCAAGTGTTCATCACATGGTTCAAGGAGCAATAGATTTTATAGACTCCCACATAGCCTGAGCGTTCTTTGTCTCTTAGAGACCTGAGTGGAAACCGTGAGAAAAACTAGGTTCTAGGTTAGATTTCTTTTCCTTTATATTTTTGTAATGACGTTGACTATCTGTTTCGAAGTCAATCTTTTGACATCAATGAAAATGCAACTGTTATTCTGTCTATATTGAATGATTATCTTATCTACAAAATAATTTATTGTATTGGATGCCTCTTCCTTGATTAAAAATTGCAAAATGATCTGAGATTTTTTAGTCCCATCCATTCCACTAATTCAATCTCCAAACTTGACACCTAAAAAGCCTACAAACATAGCCCACAAGACGTAGCACCTCATTTAATACCACTCACCGATTAGTCGTTGAGCATATCCAAGGTGTCTATAAATACCTGTTCACTTCACTTGCCACTCACAATCATCATTTCACTTCTCATAACATGGCACAAACTCCACAAAGCTCATCCAACTCAAATGAACAAACGGTACACTCCACCATTCGCAAGTTCATGACTACAAAACACCCCAAGAAATATGTCGCCCAAAGCTATGTTTTAGAACAACCTGTTGGAGGAGACCATGAGAGTGCTCATGGTTCGACAATCATGCTCCATACATTAGCTCAACAGGAGCAACAACTAGAGAATGAAATGATCTATGAGGTGGAGGAAGAAGACCTCGACATAAACCAACTACAGCTCTACACTACTTTAGTAAAGATAAATGCAATGATGGAAGATCCACTTGCATCGCAACAACTGGAGAACGAAATGGTTCATATAGTGGATCACCTTACTGAGAACTTGAGTTGCTTGCTATCACCTTCCCCGTCCGAACCTGAGCAAACAGCATCGAACCATCTGCCTGAGCTTGAAGACAAGCCATCAGAGGACAACTTCCACCTTGACTTCATGGAGCCACCTCCCTCTGAAGTCAACTACTGTTATTTCCCCTCCTTCTCTGTGCTCTATCCACAAGATAATGATAATTATCACCTCAAATTAGAGAATAAGGAACCGCCATCACCTCCCGCCAAGTCATCCAAACAAAACGCCACTATCACATTCGAGGAACCAATTTCCTCTGAAGTGGATTTCCATCAAGGCTCTTCCTATGAGCCTCTCCAAGAAAATGAGGATATCTATATCCTCACATTTGAAGAGGAGGAGCCATCCAACTTTGATCTTCATCTGGAGGATCAAGGCCTTCCCCACCCGTGCACCAAAGAAGTAGGGCGGAAACTCGAAGTCCACTCACTAAGTGTGGAGGCCACATTCCCTTTTGATCCGGGACCAGAGTTTGAAGATAAAACCTGCCTCGGAGTTCTCCCTGCACCGCTCAACGAAGATAAGGATATCTTCATCCTTAAATTTGAAGAGGAGTCTCCACCACTAGATGATCCTCACACCCAGGGTCATCAACCGAACAATCTGGGCCGTTCTTCAACGAAAAATGATGACCGCCCAACCCAACCATTGAAGCTCACTTCAACATTCATTTTCGACCCAGAGGAGGATGCTTACATCCTCGAATTTGAGAATAATGGACAACCACCACCTTGCCAGTATCACAACCTTCTCGAGCCTCACCTAAAGAAGGAAGATGTTTACATCCTCCCATTCGAGGAAGAACAACATTCAGCACCTGGTCTTCTGCTTGAGACTCGTTACCATCAATACCTCCTCAAGAATCAGGTTTTGTGGAGCATTTATTTTCCTATTTTATTTGTTGAGGTAACATTATGTTTTGATCCAGGTGGTTTAATACTGATCGTTGGCCACGTCATATTCCCGTTGACACCACTATCAACTTTTATTTTTGATCCTGGATAACAAAGCAGAAGTCTAGCCAAAGACTATAAAGAAGGGCATCTTACTGGGAGGCAACCCAGTGGCTAAATTTATGTTTTGTTTTTGTTTTGTTTTTTGTTTTCTGGTTTATTTTTGTTTTTCTTTTATTTAGAAGTGAAAAATGGTGCCCGTGCTTTAATGCAACGCTTTCAGCGTTTTTGTGGTAGTTGTGAGTGTGTGCAGGTGACACTTGTTGTGGTGTTTGATGCTCTCCAAGGCTGGACACTTGCATGAACGCAAGTGTGAGGAAGGCTACTACCCCATGCACGAGCTTAAGTGTGAGGAAGGAAATCTTCCTCAATCTACGATATCAGGGGAGTTTCAGTCTTCCTTTATTTAAATATTTGTGTTCAGCCTATCATGCTTAATGCTTATTCTATATCAGTCCATGATTGTCCTGAATGAAATTCTTCATGAGTCTGGCATATTTTGAAAGGTCTTCTCTTGATTTTATTTTTGAACAATGAGGACATTGCTCCTCTTAAGTGTGAGGAAGTAGGATCTTTCCCCGAAAATATGCCAGTTGCACTTAATGCCACATTTCTTTTTGTTTGTCCTCTTATTTTGAAGGAATTATCTCTTGTAAGTGGCCAAAATAAAAAAATAATAATAATAATAATAATTTGGAAGTTTTGAAAACGAGCCTGATGGTCACCTCAAGAAACTTTCTGCTCTAGGCTGTTTGTTTAGTTTTATTCAAAATATATCTGTTTTCACTTAAATTTGGTGGATTAGTTGATTATGAAAATTGAATTAGTCTAGTTTTGGGGTCTTTGGAATGATGTAAAAGTTTGGAATGAAAGGATAAGGCAAGGTACTCCGCTGATCTGAATTAAAATTTCTGAACCAAAACAGGCCTCTTTATTCGGTTATTAAGTCCTTGGGGCGCCTTATCACCCATCTACCTAGGGTCTTGTGATCTGGGATAGAAGGCCCAAAACCGCTACATGGGTGAAGAGAAAAGTCTGAGGGGATGAATGAAATATGTGAATGGCAGAATGTTAAGGAAAATGAACTTTGAAAAGTTAAATATGTAATTCATCTTTGCTTATTCTGATCATGAGTAAGTGGTGTTGAAAGGTATCACGGAATAAGGTGTTACTTCACACCCCTTGTCATCCAAAGGTTAGAGGAAAGAAATGGTGGAGGATCCCAAACTATTATATGTCAGTTTCTGTAGTCTAACTTCTCCATGCTTTTTAACTTCATTCTTTTTCACTGTTTGCGAAAACCTATAGCTAGCAGCAGAACTTTTCTTTTGATTGTCATTTTGCATGTTTTCCATCGGCAGTTGTTTGATCCTAAGTTTCAATACTTCGGCCCTTAAGAGTAGCCATATTCTGTATTTGCTTGAGGACAAGCAAAAGCTAAGTGTGAGGAAGTTTGATAAGTGTAAAATATATCTATTCCTAGGAATTTAATTCTTCCTATTTTTATAATAATGTATATTATATTTTACACTTATCATATGCTTTTCTTAGATTTATGTTTTAATGTCAACTCATATATTTTATCTTGTTTATATAGGAAAATGTCTCACATATTATATATATACTACATATATATATAATATGTATATATATATTATACATGCACGTGAATAAAGTATATGGGCTGAAGGAGACATGAGTATGGGTTATTCAATTGTTTTATCAGACTAGACAAGCTGGGATCGCACTCTCGATCGTCTTCAATTACGGATTCTCGCCCTTGACCACGACTCACGCTTCGACCCTCATCACCCCACCATCACGCGTCGACTCCATCCTCCACCTCCGTCCACACACCATCGCCTCACTCCATCGTCATTCACCGCCTCCATTCACCACGCTTCGCACACCATCACCTCGCGTCCCCTCACCAGACCACATTCACCGTCCACATCCACCCCATCTTCATCCTCGCTTCATCATCTTCACGCCATCATCTCACCACCACCTCACATCACGTCATCGCCTCATCCAACATCCGCATCGACCACCTTCACCATCGCATCACGACCCATTCATCCCCGGCGATTCACGCCCGACACCACCTCACTCCATCGACCATACCACCTCACTACATCTTCATTCCATCACCACCGTCACCCGTATCATCTTCATTTGCACTGCACCCACACCGTCTTCATACCATCAACACACCACCGCCATCGACTCATCGCCTCATCCAACACCACCGACTCACCATTGTTACGCCATCGACACACCACCGCCATCGACCACTATCACCCTATTTCTCCACACCATCTTCGCCTCGCCTCATCACCGCCTTCCTCCACACCATCTTCGCCTCACCTCATCATCAACACCTCACACCACACCATCCTCGCCACTCACACGATACCACCGATTCACGCCCCATTCATCGCCTCTGTTTTCATCGTCGACTCAACACCTATTCCATCGCCATCACTCACCGTCGCATCGTACCACTATCTCCATTAACGCCGTCGACTCCATCGGCACACGACTCTCACCATCGACGTCTCCATCATCTTCATCTCTTATCATCGCCTCTCCGTAGCATTTCACCTTCACCCCACGACTATTCATCACCACATTCACACCGCCATCATCGTTTCTCGTTTCATCGTCGATTAGAAGAGAAGAGAGGCGAGGCGTGAGGAGGAATAACAGAGCGATATCGAAATTTCCAGAACCGACATAGTGAAGAAGAACGGGGTGAGAAAATGACGAGTTTGAGAACAGAATCGGACAGAAGAGAACCGGTTCAGACAAAACAAAAACATTGAACCGGACCGGACCGGTTCAATTATAATGGGTTTATTAAACTAAATTCATTATATTTGTTACATGTTACTTGTTCATTATTGCAGTTTTGGATTATTACATAACATTGGATATTGGTTTTAACGCGTGCCTTTATTGAATTTATATTTTTAATGGTTTAGTTAACATATAGATTGTTACAATTAATGTGCTTATGCTACAATAATTCTGATCGTTTAATTGCATTATCTTTCTAAATCTATTTTGACCCGATCCAGTGAAAAATAGATAGATTCGATTAATTCGTAAATTTGTGGAAAACTTGTTTTCATCGGACAAGTTAATACTTCATCTGCATAAATATTATCTCTCAAACTTATTTTGTTTACATGTGTTTTGCTGGTCTAAAATCAAGTCATAGCATGTTCTGGTAAACAAATTCGTCAGAGTTATTATTTTTGCCAATCTATAAACCAGAAGAAATAACATAATTAACCAAACTGCAATAACCGGAACCCGGAGTCCCGCTCAATCATATCATCCTTCATTTTCATTTATCTGTTATTTTATTTATCTGTATTTTATCAGTTTCATTTACAATTCAGTAAAACCCCCCTTTTTGTGACACGCTTAGGAATTAGACATTTTCGCTTAAGTCCCACGGTTCGATTACCCGGTTGCTTCAATTTCACTATACTACTGCGACCAGGATTGTTTGCAGCCCGATAGATATTTTGACTCACGCTTTATTTATTATTTTACAAGGTCAAAAATCTTGTCTGCATGTAACTTAATCAAACACTCGTTCTCCACACTGCATGGAGCTCATAGTATATTCTGATGAGTCAGATCTTTCTACCACAGCCGAATCACCCCTGTTTGAGTCCATCACAACTAAAAAGTCTTGGATTAAAGCTTGCTTTTCGGAGGATGAACCTTATGGCCTAGATGTCCTTGAATGGGATCACCAAACACGCCACTCTATCTAGATTTTCTCAATCATACTTGTAGTTTGTACTCTATGGAATGTTATGGCCTTTACAATATCTTAAGTCGTGTAGTTGCTCCCTATTTTTGTTGTATGGCAAAGGGGGAAAGAAAAGATATGTACTTGTGATAGTATGACTGTTTTCCTTGGTGTCATGTAATATCTTAGTGAAGAACTTTCTACCTATGGTTATAGTATAAATAAAAGTTGTCATCTTTACCCTTAACAAACTCAGGGGGAATCCTACTCAGGGGGAATCCTTCTTAGGGGGAATCTCTCGAATCTTTAATTGCCAAGTACATATAATTTTATATAGGTTGCCATCATCAAAAAGGGGGAAATTGTTAAGTCAAGATCCTTTAGTTTTGATGATAGCAAACCTCGTATTGTCTATCTAATATGTTTGTCAAGCTTTATGATTCAGATAGACAGGCAAAAGAGTGGCTTAGCACGCAAGGTTGCAAGCGTACTCGGTTCACGACATGTGCCCAACCGGTCGGGCACCTGTCTGGGAGAGCTCACGCTAGAACTTCTATCACATACAACAAGTCAGGCGCCGCACGAAGATATCTCTCATGCTTAAGAAGAAAATCAAAGACAAAAGACTGCAAGAGGATCGACATATTCAGACAGACTCATATACCTACATAATCAACTAGCACACGACAAGAACTCAACTCATTAATGTGCAAATGGACAAGATAAATAAAGGGCTACTTATCAGAACAATTGCATAGCCATAATGAAGACTAAAGGAGCATTTATGAGCATTTAATGAGCCAGACAGAATCAGGCAAGTGTGGCACACAAGTGGTGCTCGACCAATCGAGAGAGCTGCCGCTGACGTGACCAACCGTAAGGCGACACGTAGTCCAAACGCCTTCAGATCAAGTTGAAGACTTTCTGCAAGTCTAGTGTGGTTGTTATGTGAGTAAGAGAAGCTATAGTCGACTCCTAGAGTCTAGGGACTTATAGGACAGTAGTTACACCCTAACTATCGGTATATATACTTGCATTTTTTTCGTATGCAAGTAAGCCTGTACGAGAGAGAAAAAGATAGAGATTATCTGGGCAAGTGTGGATCAGACTTAAGAGTGTAAGGGCTAGAGAGTTAGTGAGCTGGTTAGGACTGGTGTTGTGTGTCAACACTTTGTATTTGGTAGACTGATCAGACGGGAGCGGTTGGGGACCGTAGGCCGACTGTCAAGAGAGGGTAGAGGACTTTGGGATAAAGTCCTAAACTGTCCCGTAGTTTGTGTGTGGGGCTAGGGATATTGAGTGAATTTCTTGTGTGTAAATTCTCAAGCGCTTGCCAGTTTCAAGAGCGCCCACTCAGCTCTAAAGTGTTGGCTTCATACATCCATTGGATCTCTAGACACATGCTTCGACAGTATACATAGATTCATCGAAAACACTTCCACATTAAACAAGACTTCAAGTTTTCCATTGATATAAGGGTTTTGGAAGATCAGCAAGTCCCATTTTTGTTTCTGATCAATCAAGTGAGCCTTAAATGCATGGAAATACTCCAGAAGGAGCTGAGAAACGGTCGTTGTGATATTGATCACACAACGTCGTACGAAGATGTTTGTGCATTTACTTCAACAATGGGATTTCCATGCGCGTTTTGTATGTATCAGTACATTCAAGCCGGTTTGAATATACCAGTTGAAGAAGTGCATATCTTCTGGCGGACACTGAGATATGACCAACAGCAAGAGTTTGAAGCACAACGCCAAACATGTGATGAGTCGTACATCACAGAGGAACAATTCTCGTGTGTAGGCCTGTGGTATGAGGATCTGTCTGAGCGGTTTGATCCTACGATAATCGAACAAGCGTTCAACGCGTGGAAGCCATTATGGGAGCCCCCGGATGATCACACTAGTTTACAACCCCCGGAGGTGAAGGTGCCTAAGGGTAGGCCCACTACAAAAAAAAGAGGCCAAACACTAGGGACAAGTCTGAGCACGAGCTTTTAGGTCTTGAAAACTGTGGCCCGCCCCTACGACGTTCCCAATCTCAGCGATGCTCTACAGCACCAGAAAGTCAAAGTGATCGTGGGCCAACAATGCAACACAGTCAATCACAGCGATGGTCATCTTGGCGAATGAGTCAAATTGGAGAAGGCCCGACAATGCAACACAATCCACCGCAACAACATTCACCGTTGTTGACATACTGGAGCCCTTGGGACTCCTCGCCGAATTGGACTGACTTCGATGCGATATTACTTGATTATATCATAGGTTACAGGGAGATAGTGGGCGATGGAAACTGTGGTTTTCGAGCTATTTCCGATTTTGTGTACAATGATGAGAACCAATGGAAAGCGGTTAGACGTGCATGCATTGATGACCTAGAGAGTAGAAGAGATTGGTGGTTGGCGCGAAGTGAACGAGATTGGTACGACAGACAGTATGCACGATTGAATTGGTTTGGAGACTCATTTGCACCAACGCGACATTGGATTGAAATTATCGATATTGGTCTTATCGTGTCCACTGTGTACAACATTGTGCTTATCAGTTTTGGAACAAGTATAACTTATAGGGAAGGAAGCTTGGTCGCACTACCGATACGTGATGATCGGGGGTTGGGTCGTCTACTAGCAGAGGTCTGTATTGCATGTGGCAGTGATCAATCTCATTTCATTTGAGTGAAAACATTCAAAGATTGTCCAGTCCCATGCATGAATCCCATGTGGCGACGTTGGCATGAACCCGCGGTTACACATTATCTGGATCCGTACATACCGCGCAACGAACACTGGTTTAGATTGTTTCCCCCGGTTGGTGGACCAGGAAGAATGGTTTTAGAAGATTAGAGTTTTGACATTTTTTTGAATTCTTATATGACAGTAACACAATCTAGAAGTGATGGAATGTTTTGCAACATGAATCTACTTAAAAGTTTGATAAATATTTGAATAGTTTAGTGTCTTATGTTGATAAAAAGTTTCGTATCATATACAAATTATCAATCCTTTCCATATATTTAACGTCTCTTTTCATTTTCGAACATTAAAAAATCTCGAAGGAGATTCATCAATTGAAGTCATGCTGCATTTGTCAGTCATCATAATGTTACAATTTAGTCAACGCACACATTAATCGGAAGTTGTGGATGTGCAATATACTTTATCTAATAAAAGCAAATTCATCATAGATACAGTCTGTTCCAAAGCTAGTGTGGTAATGCTTGCTTCGCCTAAACTGACTACAAATGCCTATTTTCCGTTTTAAATATCAACAAATTCCCATCTTGTATGATAGTAGAATTGTTGAACAATAGTGGAATCTGCTTCAGCCATTGTTGTCACTAAAAGGTGACAGTCAAAACTCCTACAACAGGGAGTGACTTTTTTAAGAAACTTGTCTGTAAAACCAGAGTTATTTCTTTTGAAAATAGTATTATTTACTCTTGTAGTGTATACTTGGAGTTATAATGGAGGAGCAGAACCAGAACTATTGTTCTGAATTAATCAATCGTAATTACGGTCTTCATAAAAAGAGTTCTCTAAATAGAATCCACGAGAATCATGATATACTGAAGGGCTATCCTATCGACAATGCAGTTAGATATGGACTAACCATTGGATTTCGAGCTGGAATATGATTTTGCTTCGCCTAAACCGACTACAAATGTCTCTTTTCAGTTTTAAATATCAACAAATTCCCATCTTGTATGATAGTAGAATTGTTGAACAATAGTGGAATCTGCTTCAGCCATTGTTGTCGCTAGAAGGTGATAGTTATCACGATATACTAAAGGGCTATCCTACCCACAATTATCACTAAAAAACCCAGACCAGTTCTTAATGCCACTGTTCATCCTCTCACTTCTCCTGTCAAAATGTATCAGATTTCTTCTTTTCCTCTACCATTAACCCTCCTAATTAGGGTTTTCGTGTTAGTCATTTGAATTTGTCGCTTCCGTTTTAATTTGGGCCTGTAAGCAAACCCTGAGCTCCATCTTATCTCGTGCTTATGGATAGGATCGGTAACCTTCCGGATGTTGTGATCGAAGGTATACTTGAAAAGTTACCCCTGGTCGACCAAGTAAGGATAAGCATCTTGTCCAGCGGTTAGAAACATCTTTGAAACATATTTTCAGGACTTCAAAAGCGATTCTACTTCGGAGTTTCATACTACGACAACTGATGCCCGAAATGCATTCCACAATCCTCAACCAGTTCATGTTTCATGTACGACAGTACAACTCTAATTTGTTTAGTGACTTCTTTTTATTCACAGTGAGATTGGTTTGCCTTTGGAGATTGCTCAAAAAATGATTTTTTTACGAACCTATAAACATCTTTGAAACATATTTTCAGGACTTCAAAAGCGATTCTACTTCGGAGTTTCATACTATGACAACTGATGCTCGAAATGCATTCCACAATCCTCAAGCAGTTCATGTTTCATGTACAACAGTACTCTGATATGTTTAGTGACTTCTTTTTATTCACAATGAGATTGGTTTGCCGTTGGAGATTGCTCAAAAAATGATTTTTTTACTAACCTAGAAACATCTTTGAAACATATTTTTAGGACTTCAAAAGCGATTCTCCTTCAGAGTTTCATACTACGACAACTGATGTTAGAATTTATTCACGCATCATTCGTCATAATGTTACAACTTAGTCAACACACGCATTATTTAAAATTGCAGAACAATTAACAAGTTTGTTTACATTGACTACCAGTAGATGACATCTAAAAGACTAATCAAGTCGGGGGACTTCGTCTCCTCGTACTAGCCCTGTAGCGTGCAATGTATTCTCTACGGTCCGCCTCAGCCCTACCTCGTATTATACCGGGGTCTTCAAAGTCTGAATCATCTTCATACTTCACAAGAATCCTAACTTTTTCCATTATTTCTCCAAGGTCTAAGTAGTTCTGCAACATCATGTGTACGTCTGCATCGGTTAGATGTGGGCGATAGAGTCGTTGTATAGATCTTGGTCCATCCTAAGATAGACAATCGAATAGATGTGCAACTGATGATTATCAAAATGTGATCTCACAATTTGATTTAATGACGATGTTAGATGGTTAACACTTCTTGGAGTTCCAATTTCTGTATCGATCACTGCCCATCCCGGACCACGTTGGAACCGTGCCCCATATTCATTGAATGCGGTGTAATGGTTCATGTGAATTTCAAAGAGAATTGACATCCTAATGACATAAACAAGAATGAATTATTTAAAAAGTAAATAAACATATATTAAACATACAATCACCACACCAGTTTAAGCATTAGTACAAAGGTTCAAATAACAACATCAACTAAACAGTCTAAAAATATCCATACCCACCTCCACCATACCCACCCCCATCATACCCACCCCCACCATACTCACCCCCACTATACCCAGCACCACCATCAGCACGTCTTCCCTGCCATCGCCACGTCCTCCCATCACCACGTCCTCCCCTCCCATCACCACGTCCTCCCGTATTATCACCGAGCCATCATCCCCACGCCGACGCGCCTGCTCCATGTGCATACGGTACATACCCTCCCCTCTAGGCCTAAGCCCTCTGGTGCGACGCCCCGCGATGTACCACTCCATGCCAGCACGAGGCTGGTTAGCGTTCCTGTGATGTGTGAGCGAATCAGGGGTGGTCGGGACATTAAGCCGGCAATACTCAAAGGCCATCTCCAGCTTATCAGCCGCCCAGGCGAGGAAGCCGGTAGGCCAGCTTGGGTTGTTCTCCAGTACAAGGCTCATGATAAGCGGAGCTGTCTCATCTCAATACTGTAGTAAAGTATAAATTCCACGTTAGTATTTAAAAGCAATTAGAAACAATAACTAAATTTAACAAGACAAAGTATATACCTGGAGCTGATCCTCTTGCCGTGTACTAGGGCCACCGTCCGCTCCAAGGGGACGCACCTGAGGATGGGAACGACGCTGGAACCACCGGATGTAATCCTGGTCCATGGCCCATGGCATCTATGCACGCATCAAAGGAAACCTCCACCTGGTGGGCCCCGTCATGTTGTCCCACACGAATGTCCCGTAGTCGTACGTGGCATGGTATGTCTTTCCGTGTCGGGGACGATAATGGGTGTCGGGTCTGATAGGCTGAGGAGGGATAGTCTACATGAATCCAAACTGTCGCAGACACCGCTCGAGCATATGCGGCTCGGCAATATCCAAGAACGGCAAGGTGGCGTAGAACTGGGAGCGCCCGTGTGATACAATGGTACCATCAAAACCGAACGGCAACCAATCAACCTACGTTTCATTTAATGAAAAACAATTAACTAACAACTTAAATTGGAAACAATGTTTGACGATATGACACATGAGAACTTTTTACTACTACAATTGCTAACCAACTCGTACCTCAGTGGAGGACATCGTGTCAAACCGCCCCCTCACGAAACGTAGCCTCTTGTCATCCGTCAAATTCTTCGTGTAACGAGGCCACTTCGCCGCCATCGGGGAGCACTCATCCCACTCGGAAAGATGCTCCGGCCTGAACATGGGGAAGTACTCGTATATCCAGCACTACGGTAATCAAATGAAACCATTAAACAAGATACCCAGACAATAAGTTTACAATACTGAACTCGTGCGCTCGTTATGAAGTTTTCACCTGAAACAACGTCAGGCAACCAGCCAGCTGACGTGTATCCGCCCGGGAAGCGATGCTGCGCTAAATTGTTGACCCTAGTAGGGTCGCGGATGGGCCAGTAGGACGAGGGCATAACACGATCCCCGCCCTTGTCGATGATCAATGTATGGGCCACCAAGTACCAGAGGTAGGTCGTCGTCTCCTGTAGAGGGTACTGTAAGGACCACCTCAAGTGTCGTGAAGAGCTCGGTAACGTATCTGGCTCTTCTCCAGGAACCTACACTCTATCAGCTTCTTCTTGTTTGCCGAGCCAAATAGCTTTAGGAAGTGGGGGATAAGAACATGCAGTGGTGGGCCGCATCACCTACCCGATCTCCGGCCTCGTCGGGAATGTAGGAAATCGACATGCCAGTGATGAGGATATCCAAGATGTGGTAGACGTCGTGAAGAGTAATAGTCATCTCTCCGAATGTCATGTGAAAGGAGTTCGTGTCAGGCTGCCATCTCTCCATGAATGCTGAAAGGAGTGCGAGGTCAAAACAACCATGCACTATGTCGGTAAGATGCCCGAGTCCGCTCGCCTCAACCGCCGCTCGAGACTCCGGGTGTCTCAGTGTACTCGGAGTCCACACCTCCAAATACTTCGCCCTAGCCTTGAAGCTAAGGCATCCCTTCTCTTGTTGAATATTTAAAATTGATTTCACACTATATTAACCATTTCCTAAACAATCTAAAATTTTATGAAATCTATTACCAGACGGGAAACATACCACTCCCCGCCACACGTCAAGCGCAACGTGACCACCGAAGCTCGGGATCAAACTCGTATCATGGGGGCCTCCAGGCACAGGAGTCCGCCCTAGCAACCATACATCAGCAACTGGCATCTGTGCCACCTCCTCTGTTGTACCATGCAGCGAGGACCTGTGACGAGGGCGCATACGTGTACCCTCATACTCAGCACCCGGCTCATCTGCGTCCTCGTCATCATCGTCAACCTGGACATGACGTATGTCTCGCGTCCCGCTCTGTGAAGGTGTTGGCCAAGCAGAACTATTAGACCACACGATCAGCGTCCCATCACCGACCAACGAGTCGAGATCCACAGTCTGCTGCTCCAACTCCTCCTCCTCCTCCTCCAAGTCAAGCTCTGCCTGCAACCTCTCCTCGCGCGCTCGTAGAAGCTCAAGCTCCCTACGCTTCCTGGCCGAAGCATGCGCGTACTGTGTACGCCTCCTCTCTGCAGTAGCAGGGTCAGGACCGCTCATACGGGGTTGTGATGAACTCTCGCCTCGCTCGGAAATGGTCTTACCCTTACCCAGACCAAACGTACCCAACATACCCTTGCCCTTTCCCGTCATCTGCTATTTACCGTAAAATTTAGTCATACTGTGTTTACAGTTAGTCAACACCGGTCGAGGTTAGTCAATACCGGTCATACATGTATTTCCGTAGTTCAATGTCAAAAACAAATTAATAAAGATGGACGAACTGATTAAAACACGCATAATAGATGTATAGAATTACTAAAACAGCCAATTATATCATAAAACAGTAAAAAAAACGAGCCCGATCCTCCTTGACACCGGGCGCCCGCGTGCATAAACCCCACCCAGTGCCGGCGCGCCCGCGCGCGCCCCTTTCTACCCGCGCCAGCGCGCGTCATCCGCGCCCACATTCTCTCCCCCGTTCCCAAATTCGTCTTCTTTTTTTGCTAAATTTGCTACTTTTACTGCTACATTACGATAAAAAAAATGTAAATTATGACAGAAAAGAACCTGGTTTTGTAGATCGAAATAGCGGAAAAGATGACTCGTGCACTGGCTTTCCACCCGCTCCCGCTCCGATTACCGATTCTAGAGAGAAGTCAGAGAGAATTGTAGAGAGATAGAGAGTTTGATATTTTGAAATGTTGTGGAGAGATAGTAGAGGTTAAAGGTGTATATATAGAAGGATTTGACAGTAAGGGTAAAATCGTAAAAAAATTTAAAATTCCGACTGTGCGAAGTGAAAACACGACTGAACGTATGAGTTTAGTTCTCATTGTCAAGCAGCGAAAGAACTATTGGATGAGATCTCTTTTAATTATGTGGGGTGAGAATTTGTTGGAGGGAGAAAAATCTGGATGCACACTTAGCAGCAAAAAAAGGGAGAGAACTGAAATACTCCCTCCGTCCTGAATTGACCGTCCTGTTTACTATTTGGACATGTCGTTTGACTTCAATTTTTAACATATAAGATAAAATCATTTTAAAAATTTAAGTTTTGCATATAATTCCTTACATGATAAACTATATATTACAAAATTTAGTTTTATAAAATAACTTCATCTTATATGTTTAATATTGAAGTGGAAAAACGTGCCATAAAGCAAACAGGACGGTCAATTCAGGACGGAGGGAGTAATACGCTAGTTTTTGGGGAATCGGGTCACATGCTGCAGAATACAGTTGCAGTACTACTGCATCAAAGACCCCGGCATGATTTTCTTTTCATATCCAGATTGTGTTGTACTAAGTATTTAAGCGTATGAAATTTTGTCCCCATCTTCAAATCAATGTGCCGTATTATTATTAAGTTTTATTTTTAAACAAATGTAATTATATTTCTAGTGTAAAGAGCAAATAAATGATTAATATATACCATAAAATATATATAAAAATTATTGGTATATAGAGAGATAAAAATATATAAAAAGCTCTCAGTAAATTACTTATATGATAAATTAATAAATTTATTATTAAAATTACAAACAATAATGTAAAGTATTTCTTTTTACTCAGTTTATTTTTTGATGATGAGTTTTTTTATTTTCTTATTTAATATTTATTACGAGTGAAACTTTATTTTATAATTTTTTTCGAACTTGTATTTCACTATCATATTTTTGTTTGATACCAAGTGTTTTGGAAGTAAAATTTGGGAAAAATCACAATCTGTCATGAAAAAGTTTCATAATTCATGATGTATCCCAATTTCGAAACTTGTTCATTATGTGCAATGAAAAAGTTTCATAATTCACAATGTGCTTCTATTTAGTGAATGACCATGATGACTATTTTAATTACCGCTTACATTGCATATCATGTTTCAAATTCACAATATATCACTTTTTATTCGGGGGCATTTTATGAAATTTTACAAAAATATTTAAAAGAGTAATAAAATTACAAGAAATAACTAAAACAAAAATAAAATTAACATTAAATAATTCTTAAATATTAAACACACAATAATTCAAACAAATTAATTATTTTCCTTTTTTTTACCTTCTTCCTAACATAGTAAAAAAGAAATAGCAAAGAAATTTAATGAAGAAGAAATGATAATTAATCGAAGAAGGTAAAAAAACAAAAAGAAGAAGATAATTAACTAGTAACCGCTAAGCGGCTGTAGCACTGGTAGCCGACCAGCGGCTATGAATGGTACAACCGCCCAACAACTGTGCCTTCTATAGCCTATTAGCTACTACTCTTAAATGCATCCCTTGACGTTTTAACTATTCTAGTGTGGTTTTTAGGGGGTTTCTTCAATGTTATAACTTTTTTATGGTGGTTTTAGGGTTTGTGGTGTAGGGTAACTTTATTAACCCGTTCTATACTTTATAATGTCCACATTGACTCCACTAGAAACTCTAAAATAATCTTCCGTTGTTTTTATTTTTCCCAGGGTGGTTTTCAGGGTGTGTGGTGTTTGATATTTTTTTAAACTCGTTTTATACTTTGTCACCACTGACTCGACATATTTTTAGGGTTTGTGGTTTAGTGTTTAGGGTCATTAGACCCTAAACCCTCCACTACAAATCGTAAAACAAGCCTTCAACATTTTAACTATCTTAGGGTGATTTTTAGGGTGTGTGGTGTAGAATAATCTTTTTTAACTCGTTTTATACTTTATAAGTCGTCACTGACTCGACAAATTTTTAGAGTTTGTGGTTAATGACCCTAAACCCTCTACTACAAAACCTAAAAAAGCTTTCGTTGTTTTTAACTTTCATAAAGTGCATTTTTTAAACTCATTTCATAATTATAAAAGAGTTACTTACTCGACAGATTTTTAGGGTTTGTGGTTAGGGTTTAGGGTCTTCACTACAAACCCTAAAATAAGCCTTCAACGTTTGTAACTTTCCTATGGAGATTTTTAGGGTGTGTAGTGTAGGGTAATATTTTTTTAACTTATTTCTATATTTTATAATGTCATCACTGACTCGACATATTTTTAGGGTTTGTGGTTTCCTCCACTACAAACCCTAAAATAAACCTTCAACAATTTCAACTTTTGAGGGTGCTTTTTAGGGTGTGTGGTGTAAGGTAATATTTTTTTAACTCGTTCTATACTTTATAATGTCACCACTGACTTGACACATTTTAAGGTTTGTGGTTTAGCCTCCACTACAAACCCTAAAATAAACCTTCGACCTTTTTAACTTTCCTAGGGTGGTTTTTAGGGTGTGTGGTATAAGGTAAACTTTTTCTTAACTCGTTTATACCTCATAGTGTCACACTGAATCGGAAGATTTTGGGGGTTTGGGATTAGGGTTTAGGGTCGTTGACCCTAAACCTTCTAATACAAACCCTAAAATAAGTCTTCGATGTTTTTAGCTTTCCTATGGTGGTTTTTAGAGTGTGTGGTGTAGGGTAGTCTTTTTTTTTCTATGGATGCTCTGGCCACTCAGCGGCTAGGGGGCTTATAGCCCCCTAATGGCTGACTGCCTCCTATGCATAAAAATGTGACTGCTTGAAGTAATATTGAGTGCAAATAACACTTCTCTTGTTTTTTTCATTTTTGTCTGTCTTCATTTCTTTTTATGAAAGTAACTACATAAAATGTCTTAAGTGTATTTTTTTAACTAAGACTTATTTATGAATCTACTTTTAAAGTGATGTAGTTGAAGCAGATTTAAAAGATCACAGACGACTTAATCCTTAGGCAACAAACCCTAGACTATAAACCTTTATGATTTTGAAATCATAATAAGTTTGAATAACAAAGCTTCATATAGATAAACAACAAGTATTTATTTTTTATAATAGTAGTAGATGTTTGGTTCTTCACCAATAACTATATAGCAGTTAATAATGCTCTCCTTAGTTGAGCTACAAGTTGTTTAACCGTCAAAGTAAGTCAAGCTCACCGTCAATAACTACAAATTCCAAATAACAAGTTAACGAAATACTAGTGATATGTTAACGAAATACAAGTGACAGGTTAACCAAATACAAGTGATAGGTTAACGAATTTCAAGTGACAGGTTAAAGAAAGACAAGTGACAGGTTAACGAAATATTGTCAAGTTAATGAAATACAATTGATAGGTTAACTAAATACAATTGACAGGTTAACGAAATACAAGTGACAGGTTAACGAAATACAAGTGACAGGTTAACGAAATACAAGTGATTGGTTCATGAAATACAAGTGACAGGTTAACTAAATACAATTGACAGGTTAATGAAATACAAGTGACAGGTTAACAAAATACAATTGACAGGTTAATGAAATACATGTGACAGGTTAATGAAATACATGTGTTAGGTTAACAAAATACAAGTAACATGTTAACAAAATACAAGTCAAGGGTTGACAAAATACAAGTCCACATAACACCAATGCTACAGAATACAGAAAATATCATATTGATGTCCATACACCGTAAAAAAAATTTGTTTTACTCATATAATTCTATACATATTATAATATGGTTGTAAGTGTTCTATTATAAATTCTCGTGTACAACAGTAAAACGTTTATATTACAATATCAGCAATCTACAATATCGTTCAAGATAAAATATTTTTTAAATTTATTATTTTTGTCACGTAGTGATTGCAGCACTCTGCACATTTGTGTATGTAGCACATGAGCTGCACTCAGTTTTTGGACGGAAAATGTAACCTAATTAAACTTCGATGTTTTCCAAGTAGTAATGGAATTTGTCTATTTCAAAAAAATAAAAATAAAAATAAATGTGGTTGGGGGCATCCCGTCATTTGGTGACAGTGTTTCCCACTTCCAGGTACCCGTGTTTAAGCAGCTCACGTAAACCGAAGGTCGGTGCCAAGTAAACGATTAAATAAACCGATATCCTGGCAGGTACCACTTTTTCGTGTGATAAAAACGTGATCCGTGGTGAGTAATTATATGTTATTAATTACTAAAGGCTGCAGTAAAGTCATATTAGTCATTATAACATGTCCTTTACTCATCGATCTATGGGGAAGCAATTAAATAAACAGTTATATTGAGCTCGTTTGGGGAACAGCTTCCAGCAGCAGACAATTTCTCAATTTCTAAAATCAGTAGACTTCCACTAAACACCCAAAACCAGCAGCTGACAGCTTCTGCAAAATCATCAGCTGACAGCTTCTCAAATTTTAGCAGCAAAACTTAACAATTATCTCTACTTTTTAAAACCGTCAGCAGGTGTTCCACCAAACACCAAAACCAATAGGTGACAGCTTCTGCAAAACCATCAGCAGACAACTTCTCAATTTCCAGCAGCAGGACCCAACAGCAGCCCCCAGCAGCTGTCCCCAAACGAACCCATTATCAATAAGTCCTTTGATTAAGGAGTGACTAATTAAACAGTTATATTTTCACTGCTGATATTTCTGATATAAGTGTAAGCTCACTTGTATTACTATCATTGAATATACTCCGTGCTCTTTAGATACAATGCATCGGCATTGCTCTTACCTCATTAAACGTTCACTATTCATCTATCCTGACCATTTGAGTATTTGGTTCCCACTATTAAGTTATAACCAAGAATTAAAATTATTTCAGCCTGAATGTATGAAATGTTACATACTATGTTCTTAAACCATATATGCGACTCAACTTCACTCTATAGCCAAGTTATACCATTTTTTTTTAAATGGTAACGATATATTAATAACTAGAGGTAGGGATACATAGAATAACCCATATATTCGATATCAAGGGATATACAAAAAGGCTATGGGAAAGGGGATACAAGAATTTCCACCATACAAAGGAGGTATAGAATCCACAAAAACATCAAACAGGGGATATACAAAATAGGAGGAAGAAACAAAGCAAAAGCTTCCTACGCTAATAAACACCCTGTCTATCCAGTCATCTTGAGTTAGTATATTTTCATTGCCCTTCATTTTTTAACTGCCGCTTGACATTGAAGTATAAGTACACGTCACAATTTTCTACATCTTCTATGTGCAATGGTGACTTTCAAGGTCTTGAAGTTTTTTTACCAACTTGTCCCTCATCCCATTTTTCTCATGTAGCAAAAACTTGCATAAATATCTCTTACGGAGTAAAAACATTTGTGCATCCTGCGTAGAAACAAAACCATGTGCATTATTAGTGTGATGCTGATGCATGTTAGTATTAATCAAATATCTCATCTTAAAAACCGTTGAGATCTTCGATTCGAAGTGTGGGACTCACATTGTCTTTCGTCAGATTGGTAACCCAGTTTGTGATGTCACCCATAAATGTCTCCATATGTCTTAATGCGAACACACCGCAGTCCAAGTTGTTCGTGTTAGACTGCCAGCTCATAGCTGGTACTATCAAATCAAAAGACATCGCTTTAGCATCTTGACTTTCATCATCACACGACGTCGTTGATACAAAGGTAGACACACACTCAATCTGGCCAAATTGTAATACATACAGAGGTGTATGTTAGTACTAGCAATTGAATGATATTATATATACAGTGTCACATTAAAAAAACAAATATCGAACATACCAAAACATGTACAAGTTTGCCATATTTGTCCTGCAGTATATTGTAGTCTTCAGACGATAGGGGTAGATTCTCCAACAACCAGTTCACTCTGTTCTTGTAATCTACGACCAACACAAAGAAGTGTTCATGTGCTGTTATTGGTATGAAGAACATGTCAAACTCACTGATGTCCTTCTTCGCGTACCCCGCATCCTCAAACTCAATTGCTAGTTGTTTAGTAACATCTGCCACTATGTCTCGTTCTCCACTATCTCTTTCTCCTTCAGTATTGTTGTGTACAAGACCAGTGGCACACAGCTGCAGTATCACGATGTAAATTTCAAAGTACAATAAGTTGGAACTAATTATGTTAACAAATATGTCACAAATTTAGAGTGAAAAGGACGTACGTATACTGTTGTGCTATAGAAAAATCGGTTTGGATGCCCTAGACTTCTGTTTGTGTTTTCCAGGTTCAGCATCCTCGATTGTAGATCAAGCATACTGTTAAACAACATGGTGCTTTTTCTGAAACTTGCAAAGTCCTCTACTGTAAGCAGATACCCCCATTCTCTATACAACGTCTTCCTGGTGATCATGAAAGAGTAGGAACGAATTACACTTGTCATCTTGTTACAAGATAATGAACAATTTGAGTAACAAAGGACACAACTTACTTTTTTGGGGGTATTGATATCACTAATCTGTACATTAGCTGCTCCGTCCTGGTCAACGCTGCATTCGCATCAACTTGCTTGTTGCTATATGGCGACACATACGTGATTGGACCACCATCATCTGAATATGATATTGCATCACTCTTCGTTACACCAATGCTACTGCTATCTGTTGTGTTCATCTCCTCATTCAGTGATACTGTTTTGAAGATAATGTCTCTAGCATCAGCCCTTGACCTTTGTTCGAATATGAATTTCTCAGCGATGAATATCATTTTCTGCTCAATTAGCTCATCCAAACTCTCGGCAAACCTTTTTTGTTGAACAACTTTTAACTTCTTCGTTTCCTCTTCCATCAATATTTCCGCCTCTGCCAACTCAGTTCGTTGTTTCTTCATTCGTTCCATGTCAACTGCAAGACATCTCTCTTCATTCAACAATTGTTCTTCCCACCTTCGAAGTTTATCCTTCTCACATAACACATACGCCCTCTCAAATTTTTGTATCCTTCTCTCCCTGCTAACAGCCTCTTTTAGATCTTCCAACGTGTTGATTGTCTCGTACAGTTTTTTTGTCTTTTCATCTATCTTCATGAATATTTCATCCATGTATGCCTGCGTGATACTCTCCATCCGCATCTTAAGTTTCTCATACATTTTGTTTCCCTCCAAATTCATCTCCCCAACCAACGGGCCATTCTGACTTTTCTCTACATTTTCATTGGTGACCTGCTCGTTGAGTTCTCTGTTATGTACATCAACCATAACCACATTGTCCTTCAGCAGTGTCATATATTGCAGATTAAACTCGCCCCCATCTTGATTGTCGGTTGCATACATTGACATCTGCAACATTATAATCAAAATACAAATTTTTAACAACCTACCCACTAATGTTCAAAATAAAACTTAAGATTCATATTTTTATTATTACCGTCATCATCTGACTTTGCCTAAGAACTGGTACGCTCCCACGACCTTTGGTATTAGCAATTCTGCCTAGTCCAAACCCACCAATGGATCTCTCCCTGTTTAATCTTTCTTTGTACAAGTCAGTGTTCCACTTCGAGATCACTGGATACCCAACATGATCGTCGTGACCCATTACTGTTGTTTTGTCAAAGTAGAATAAATTCAAGAACAACAGAGAACCACATAAGTAGTGGTATGTCGCACTTTTGTCTTGGTACTTTCGAACAGCCTCTATCAACTTGTCAATCGTGTATCCACACCAGTTTAGCCTAGAAGCATTTGTAGGGTTCATTATCAACGGCAGAATCTTGTGATTACACTCAAAGTTGTTTTTGCCACTAATACAAGCAGAGACAACGGCACAAACAAAGCTGGTCTTGAACATGTCGGTCGTTCCCATTGTTGGCCATTTAAGGATAATGTCCCTTGTATTAGGTGTCTTGCTTTTGAATTCAGCATTCCATTTTAACTTCCACTCAATGAACTCATCCGATTGTGCATTCACTGGTTCATCTGTGATATGAGAACCACCTACTGCAAATCCAAGGATGTTATGAACATCATCTTCCGTAACATCCAATCTTCGATTATCAGATAATATTAATTGGCAACTACACCAGTCAAAATTTGTAGCCAACCACGACCCAAGATCATAACAGAGAGATTTCATTCCTAGATTGACGAAGTGCCCGAACCCAGTGTCTTGGACTGCTTCACGTTGTTCTGGTGTAAGACTTTTGATACCCTCATACAAAGCGAGAATCGACATTCTGCTGGAAAACGGTGGGTTTGGTTCCCTTTTTTTGGCCACCCCCGTATTCCTGGTTGACCCTTGACTATCTTTCCACTTCCGCTTTGACGTAGTATTCTTTCTGTCCACATTTGGAGGTGCTGGTTCGACCGAAGGTGATGGTACATTCTGAAGTGTAGCGCTTGATAACTTCTGTGATTCCTATAAAAAGTAGTGTAAGACCATCTATTCGATGTAAAATAACTTCCAACTAGGTTTCTCCAATCCAAAACACTAATGGAACTACCAGTCTGTAACATTATTAACTTCTCATGATCTGAATTTCATATAAAACAAAGACACATCATACAAATGAAGCGATTATACCCTCGAGAACCAAGCAGGCGGGCTGACGCA
Organism: Limonium bicolor; assembly: GCA_023374045.1. Lineage (NCBI taxonomy): Eukaryota > Viridiplantae > Streptophyta > Magnoliopsida > Caryophyllales > Plumbaginaceae > Limonium > Limonium bicolor. The sequence continues at coordinate 146,310,009 of CM041779.1, read as the reverse complement.
GACAGACACCGTAACCCCCTGACGAAGGAAAAGGACAAACAAAACCCTAGTGCATCATTAAACTGGGTAATAAAAGGGGGATAAAAGAGCCCTCACCAGGGAAAGACCTGGGTCGTTCCCTTCAAGGATATTGAGTAACACATCCAAGTCTATTGTGACGTCCCCATCTTCATCGTCATCTATAAAACTACAGACGCCAGCACCGCCATCATCACGATGTGAGCTAAATTCCGAGTGCTCCGACGCCATCAACATCAAACCCTCTTCAAGAGTCGTGAAACCCTAGTCCATCATTAAACTGGGTAATAATATCGACGCAGACAGACACCGTAAACCCCCTCACAAAGTAGAAGGACTAACAAAACCCTAGAAAGCGAGTTGGAAACGAGTCGGTCGAGATAGAAAGGAAGGGCTTACGGGAGAAATGGAGGCACTTTCGTAGACTACACGTTATCTCACATTTAGAACGGAGAGTCTTGCCTACACCTCAATGTAGCCATTGTTGGCTACATCCACGAGCGCGCGGCGATTGTTGTTGGTTTTTTTTTTTTTTTTTTTTTTTTTTTTTTTTTTTTTTTTTTTTTTTTTTTTTTTAATGTGGGTTGGTTTTGTTTTTTGTTTTTAATTATAAAAAGTTTAAATTGTTGTAACTTTAATATATAAGTCTAAAATGAAAAAAATTATATCATTATTCATCAAAATTCAAGCTCTTAAAACAAGACCAATCATGGATATATTTTGACAACTTTAAAAAAATTATTTTTACATGTATAGCATACAGAACATAAAAGAAAACTTGTACAGATGGTCATTCAAACCTGTACAAATGTTCATTAAAACATGTACATCCTCACGTAAAAACATGTACATCCTCATATTAAAAACATATAGATAGTCATATAAACCTGTACGAATCATTAAATATGTACATCCTTAGATTAAAACATGTATATATAAGGAAGAACACTTGTACAGACGGTCATACAAACATGTACATATGTTCATTAAAACATATACATTCTCATAATTGAACATGTACATTCTCACATTTGAACATGTACATCGTCACATTAAAACATGTACATTCTCACATTAAAATATGTACATTCTCACATTAAAATATATAATGGCTTTCAAATAGATGACCCTAACCCCACACACCCTAAAACCCACCATAGGAAAGCTAAAAAACATCGAAAGCATTTTTAGGGTTTATAGTGGCAGACCCTAGACCCGCGACCACAAACCCTATAAACCTGTCGAGTTAGTTGCTACAATGTAAAGTATAGAACGGTTTCCAAATAGATTACCCTACCCCCAAAACACCCCAAAACCACCCTAGGATAGCTAAAACGTCGAAGACATTTTTAGGGTTTGTGGTAGCGGGTTTAGGGTTAGTTGCTACAATATAAAGTACGAAACAAATTCCAAATAGATTACCCTACCCCCAAAACACCCCAAAACCACCCTAGGATAGCTAAAACGTCGAAGGCATTTTTAGGGTTTGCAGTGGCGGGTTTAGGGTCTAACGACCCTAAACCCGCTACCACAAACCCTAAAAACCTATCGAGTCAGTTGCTACAATATAAAGTACGAAACAAATTCCAAATAGATTACCCTACCCCCAAAACACCCCAAAACCCACCCTAGGATAGCTAAAAAACGTCGAAGACATTTTTAAGGTTTACAGTGGCGGGTTTAGGGCCATTAAACCCGCTACCACAAACCCTAAAAATCTGTCGAGTTAATGTAATGATGTACAAGTTTTTACGTATAGATGTACATGTTTTAATGAACATTTGTACATGTTTGTATGACTATATGTACAAGTTTTTTTTACGTTTTGTGCACTATACATATAAAAATAATTTTTTTCAAAGTTGACAAAAAATATCCATGTCTGGTCTTATTTTGAAGAGCTTGAATTTATGTGAACAATGATATATTTTTTTTCATTTTAGACTTATATATTAAAAGTTACAACAATTTAAAATTGTTATGATTAAAAAATTAAAAAAAGAGAAAAAAAAAGAGTTAGCATGTGCGCAGGCGCGCCGCGCTCCTCCTCCCGTTTTTTTTTAATGTCTCTCAAATCAGGCATATGTAGCCATTTGGCTACAATCAGAGGCAGGTAAGAATTTGCGTTGTAAGCTTGTAGTGGTTCTAATGTGAGCGGCCGACGAGATAGGTAGTTCGCCTCACCATATAGCATATGAAGATATATGTTGTGGCATATATTATTTTTGCTTCATTTTTTTGTTTTGTTGCTCGGTTGAAAAGAACATAAATATGAGTATAAATGTCTGCATCATATGCTACTTTCTCGTAGAAGAGGTATTAGTATATTTGTAATTTTTCCCTCACCAATATTCAACTTATATATAGGTAATGGTGGCGGTGTTTATATCATTTTTCTAAAGTAAAACCTTATATAAAAACAACATTTTCTTCATTTATGGATTTAACAGAAAAAAAGTCTCCTTTTTACAGCCATGTTAATTATTCATGTATTATACACTGTATAAACAAACTCAATACACCTCACGGATAACTTCACGTTTTCCCATCATCTAAAACATAAATAGTTTAGTCAAGAACTTACATTTAGATTAATTCACTAACTAAAAGAAAAGCAATAGCTTCAGGTTCATACTACCAATCGTTAGATTTTTTGCTTTAAAGTGTTTTATAATACAAATTAACTGTATCACTAATATTTTATAATACTAATTTTTATTTAATAAACTTATGTTTAGGAAATGAGACTTGGAAATGGCTTAAATGTTAATGAAGTGTAGTTATAAAACCTTAACTTTTCAGTTGGGACATATACTAACCAAGATTGATGTGTATATGCCTAAAACAATTACGCAATAAAATAAGAAAATAAATATTCTCATTGGTAGATTATTATGAAACGTGGGATAGACTTGCATTTTGGAGGATGAATAATCTCCACGAGATTATTTCATCTACCTTGAGAACATAACCTAAAATGTTTATAAGAAAAAGTAATGTGTATTATTACTATTTTATATTACTCTATATTTTTATAAACTTAGGTTTCTTTATGTTTAGGACTTGGGAATGGTTTGGATGTTGATGAAATTTTAATTATAAAACCTACAAAATTTTCAGTTGAGAAATACACTAACCACGATTGATGTGTGGATGCCTGAAGAATAAAGATTACAAAACTTACACCATGTTTAAATAAATATTACAAAACCAAACACCGAAGGTTGAATGTGTATATGAAATACCTGAAACATTAATCACCTTAATTAATAAGGGATTAATTAAAGTAAAGGGTTTAAACCTAAGTTTAATCATTAAAGGAAAGGCTAATGAGCCAAATTCACCAAGGAACTTTATAACCTTTAAACATACATATATAAACAAATATGTATAATCCAAAAATGAGCATTAAGCCTCACATAAAATAATGGACTAAAGAGGGAACATTAATAAGGAGAAATCAACTCCTAAAGTTAATGTAACATTTAACACATTATTACATGAATTAAAAACACCAACATCAAGAGTGAATCAAAGAACATACTTTAACTAGTCACCATGAATAGTAAAGTATACCAATCACTCAAAAACACAAATTAACACACTTTAACTAATAAATCATGTTGGTCACAAACAAACACATGAAACAAGTTCAAGTGTACAACGTATAAGTCTAGAACATTATAATACACATTATTACATTAATATATAAACTTTGAACCAAACACCCCTTTAAATTAAATGGGGTCGGCAAACTCCTTTAGGAAAGAGAATAAAAATCCACCTTGCAACATTAGGTAGAAAATGAGACTTGTGAATGGTTTAAATGTTGATGAAGTGTAATTATAAAACCTAAACTTTTCAGTTGATACATATATTAACCAAGATTGATGTGTATATGCCTAAAACACTTAAGCAATAAAATGAGAAAAACAAATATTCTCAATGGTAGATTATTGTAAAACGTGCAATAGACTAGCATTTTGGAGGATGAATAATCTCCACCAAAACCAAATCATTTCATCTACCTTAAGAACATAACCTAAAATGTTTTATAAGACAAAGTAATGTGTATCATTAATATTTTATATTACTCTATATTTTTATAAAATTATGTTTCTTTATGTTTAGGACTTGGGAATGGTTTTGAATGTTGACGAAGTTTCATTATAAAGCCTATAAACTTTTCAGTTGAGAAATATACTAACCACGATTGATGTGTAGATGCCTGAAGAATAAAGATTACAAAACTTACACATTACTCAAATAAATATTACAAAACCAAACATAGGAATGGTTGAATGTGCGTATGTATTTATCATCACATCACTACTTAGATTCTCATTAATATCACAAAAGAATAAGATTACAAAACTTACACCTCTTTTAAATATATTTGTAAGTATAATTAAGTTAAACTATGGTAAAAAAAAGTAGGACAAAATAAGTAGAAAACAAGACAACCCCGCCTTGGAGCGAGTGAAGGATGCCCGCATGAGGCACGCACGTAAGACGGTGATGGGAGACAACGCACATACAAGGTCACGGGCGTGAGGTGATGATGGGTGCACAGGGGCACATGCGAGAGGCGGTGATGGATGGGTGCGGGCACGCGACGCTCGTGCAAGGTGACAGGCGCTGGCGCAAAACGAGATGGGGTCACTAGTACAAAAATGGTCTATCGCAGCGCACCTATTGCAGCGGTTGTAAAAACAACCGCTGAGATAGGCCGTTTTTAAAAATCCCGCAAACCTATCTCAGCGGTTGTTACTTACAACAGCTGCGCTAGGGTCATTAAAAAAAAAACTCTATCGCAGCGGTTCCTACTAAGAACCGCTGAGATAGGTCAGTAAAAAAAGACCTATCTCAGCGGTTCTTAGTAGGAACCGCTGCGATAGACTCTTTTATTTTTCCCCAAAAAACAGCAACTTCGTCATTCTCCCTCTTCATTCTCTTCTGTCTCGCTCGAACGAAGAAGGCGACGGCGATTCAACAGCAGCTCGACGCCTGCGACTGCGCCACCACCACCACCGCCTTCTCCTTCCGCGCGCGCCACCACCTTCGCCGCCGCCGTCACAGGTCGCTCCAGTAACCAGGTCGCAGGCATCTTCGCGAATATATGTTGCGGTAACCCTAGGTTAGTATTCCGAATTCTAACTTCGAAATATGTTAATTATTGTCTTGTTGATTGAATAACTAGTTGTGATATAGTTATTGATTGTTAGTTTAGTTGGTGTGTATAATTTGAATATATATACATTATTGAACAAGTATAAATAGTTGTGCATATAAGGTGTTCGATAAAATGCCTGAGTTGATATTTTTGCTGTTTGTGCCCTCTGCATACAACCCAGACATTGATCGATCAATTCTTGATAGGCGAAAGCCATATAAATGACTAGAAAACATTGGTCTCAATAAGCTAGCTTTGACATAGATCAACTATTATCAAGTGTATATTCAAAACAAAGATTTGAATCAGGTCAAATTAAATTCATATCACACTGTTTTGTGCTAGAATTCTAGTAAGAAACAACAACAAAAAATTCATGTAGACTTTTGAATCCCCCAACCCAAGTGTTATCCTAGATCAAAGGGATTTTGTGTGTGCTGGATGAGATATGATGAGTTAAGAAGTAAAAATGAAAATGCAAGATCTGCTAATTAATACTGGTATACTGTATTACTTTTTTCGCAAAGAGCCTTGAAAAAAGTTACAACCTTTACAAGAGAAAGAAGAGCGTGGGAAGTAAAAGGGAAGGAAAATGTAACAAAAAAATGTTAACTCAAATAAAACAGAGGAGATATACTGCATAACAAGCAGCACACTAACAGTACAAATAAATAAATAGAGCTGAAACAGATGTTAATTAAACGCCTTTAAACTGCGAGCAACTTGTACAGTATTAAAAAAATCATATATAACAAATTTATAACTTAAATTCATATAAATTGAAATGGTAAATAAAACTACTATGAAAAGAAAAGGAATAACTACCAATCATTTTGTTCTTAATTCTCAAACTTTTAAACAAATTAACTTCAAGTTTCACGTTAATTAAGTGGTAAGATCTATAACTTTATAACATCTATGTTCTCCCATTACATTGCAGTATATACGTGCTTAATATGATAATGCTTATATTAATGGATTTCTTGCCCCCCTAATATTATTACCTTGCTTCGCCGCTGTCTGCAGTAATTGGGGTGGTCTCTACGTCTCTTTCTTCCTCATTTCTTCTGTTGTGCAGCATGAACGGAAAGGTAACATCTTCATCTATCTTTTTTCTTTTTTTATTTTCTTAATATGATAATGCTTATAGTAATGGATTTCTTGCCCCCCTAATATTATTACCTTGCTTCGCCGCTGTCTGCAGTAATTGGGGTGGTCTCTGTCTTTTCTTCCTCATTCTTCTGTTGTGAAGCATGAGGAAAGGTAACACTTCATCTATTTTTTTCTCTTTTTTATTTTCTTAATATGATAATGCTTATATAATGGATTTCTTGCCCCCCTAATATTATTTCCTTGCTTCCCGCTGTCTGCAGTAATTGGGGTGGTCTCTACTTCTTCTTCCTCATTTCTTCTGCTGTGGAGTAAGAGTGAAAAGGTAACATCTTCATCTATCTTTTCTCTTTGTTTGTTTAATTAATTATTGCGAAAAAGTGGTTGTGGTTAATATTGAGTGATTGTGAATAAGGATGGTTGCTGTCAATTGTTGAATTTATTTGTCGTGGTAAATAAGATTGGTGAATGCTTAATGATAAGCATGGGATTAACACGATTACGCAAAGGTCATGCCGAATTTTTTCTAGAATCGTATTAGTCTTATTAATTAATTTTATTTGTTATTTGTGTATAACAATCTTTACTTTTCTTTGTCAGGTCTTCTGAATCTCTATTGGATTTGTACCAGTACTTTCCCAGCCCATCACCAAAGCAGTCTCCTAGCTTCCCCCTCTGTACAACCTTAAAACAAGTAAGTAATTAAACTTTTTTGTTTTAATAATGCAATGATTTGTTGAAGTTAAATTATGTGTTAGAATTGTTAGAATAAGGCTAGATTAGTTACGTTGGAACGTTAGAGTACTTAGGCTACGTTAGTTTGGTTGGAACCATAGAGTAGTGCTGAGTTTGGTTGCAACCGTACATCCAGTAGAAACATGCTCCATATACAAATGCAGAAAACTGAAAGACAAATCAATCTAAACTTTTTGTTTTCACATATAGAATGGAGCGTGACTGGATGTACGGTGATCGAGGGGACACTTTGATGAGAAGCTGAAAGAGTTTCTCAAAGCGGCAGTGCAACACAAGGACAGAACAAAGGCGGACAAATTTCATGTCCTTGTGTTGACTGTGGGGTCGTAAGGAAATATGTAGACATTGAGGAAATTAGATTTCATCTTAAGTCCCGTGGATTCATGCCACATTACAAAGATGGAATTTTCATGGAGAAACTGTTGCAGCTAGTGCTTCAACATCATCAAGTGCTCATGATCCACGTTACGCAAGTACCGCCCACACCTTCAATACCATCAATGAGTCGGTACCGTTAAGTGATTCAGGATTCGATGACAGTGAGACCACTCACCATGATGAGCAAATGGATGAAATGTTAGAAAATGTTGCGGATACTTTTGTCGATAAGCCGGAAGAGTATCAAAGATTGTTGGACGCATCAAAGACACCTTTGTACCCTTCGTGCGTTAAATACACAAAATTGAGTGTTGTACTTAATTTGTTCAACTTAAAGGGGAAATATGGAGTTGGTGACAAGTGTTTCACGTCATTTCTAGAGCTGATACATGATATGCTTCCTGATGAGAATGGTCTTCCTACATCCACCTACGAGGCAAAGAAATGGATGTGTCCAATGGGAGTTGAATATAAAAAGATTCATGCTTGCCCAAATAACTGTGTTGTATAGGGGTGAATACGAACATCTAGCCAAGTGTCCTAAATGTTTGTTGTCCCGGTACAAGGACAAGGAAGAGGATTCCTCCTTTCAGGAAAAAAATCGTCCAGTGAAATTATTGTGGTACTTGCCGATAATTCCTAGATTCAAACGGTTGTTTGCCAACCCGAAAGATGCGAAGAACTTACGATGGCACGCGGATGGTAGAAAAATTGATGAAAAATTAAGACATCCTGCAGACGGACCTCAGTGGAGAAATATCAACAGAAAATTCAAACATCATTTTGGGGATGAGGATAGGAATCTGAGACTTGGATTGTGTACCGATGGGATGAACCCGTATGGCACGTTGAGCAGTCAGCACAGCACTTGGCCGGTGCTACTAGTGATCTACAATTTACCGTCATGGTTGTGCATGAAACGAAAATACATTATGTTATCACTCCTAATTTCTGGTCCAAAGCAACCTGGTCATAACATTGACGTATATCTTGCACCACTGATCGACGATCTGAACTTGTTGTGGAATGAAGGGACAGTGGTATATGATGCTCATGCGAAAGAAAATTTCACACTGAAGGCGATGTTGTTCTGTACTGTTAACGACTTTCCTGCCTATGGGAACTTGTCAGGATACTCGGTGAAAGGATTCAAAGCGTGTCCGGTATGTGAGGATGACACATGTTCAGATCGTCTGAAGCACTGCGGCAAAAATGTTTACATGTGTCATCGACGGTTTCTTCCAGTAGACCATCCTTACCGTTCGAGAAAGCGAAAGCTATTCAACAATGAGCCCGAGACTCGTGTGGCTCGTCTGCCTTTGAATTCAGAGGAAGTGTATGCAAAGGTAAAAGACATTGAAAATGTCTTTGGAAACACATCCAAGCCGCCGAAGAACATTTGGAAAAAACGTTCCATTTTTTGGGATCTACCGTATTGGCGGCATCTGCCTGTTCGACATTGTTTGGATATCATGCACATTGTGAAGAACGTCGGTGAGGCAGTGGTGGTACTTTGCTCAACATACCCGGCAAGACGAAAGACGGATTGAAGGTGAGGAGAGATATGCAAGAGTTGCGCATACGGAAAGAACTACACCCAATAGAGGATGAGAAGCGAACATATCTACCTCCTGCGTGTTATACCCTCTCTAAGAGTGAAAAATTAAGTTTTTGCAAGTGTTTGCACACATTGAAGGTACCATCTGGGTACTCTTCAAACTGGAAGAACCTAGTTTCTATGAAGGATTTGAAACTGTTAGGCATGAAATCTCATGATTATCATGTGTTAATGTTGCATCTTCTTCCAGTTGCAATACGAGGGATATTACCAGAAAATGTCAGAAATGCTCTAACTCGATTATGTTTCTTCTTCAACGCTGTCTGCTGCAAGGCAATTGACTCAGACACCCTCGATGATCTGCAACATGAAATTGTTGTGACAATATGCCAGCTTGAGATGTATTTCCCACCATCTTTCTTCGACATAATGGTGCATTTAGTAGTGCATATTGTCCGAGAGATCAAATTGTGTGGTCCGGTCTACTTACGTTACATGTATCCTTTCGAACGATATATGGGGATTCTGAAGGGTAGAATGAAAAACAGATATAGACCGGAAGGCAGTATCATCGAAGCAACAGTGACTGAGGAAGTCACAGAATTCGTGACAAGTTATTTGAACGATGCAGAGTCAATTGGTATTCCCAAACCACGTCACCATGGTAGATTTAAGGGTAAAGGAGTTATTGGCAAAAAGGTTGCGTATCTCTCGTGATCTTATTAATCAGGCACATTTGTTTGTACTACAACACCTTGAGGTTGTTGAACCCTACTTCGATATTCACATTGCTGAGTTGAGTCGACAAAACCCTACCAAAAACCGTATCTGGCTTAAAAAAGAACAAAATCGAGTATTCGTCCAATGGTTTAAGGAATATGTGTTTGAGCAAGCTTCATTGAACCCCGAAGATGTCAGTGAAGAAATCAGATGTCTAGCTGTTGGTCTGGAACAGATGTTGTATCGTTTGAAGGGTATGACATTAATGGATGCACATACTACACTGCACGCCAAGATGCTAAATCAATACATCAGAACAGTGGGGTAAAAATTGAAGCATCGGTGACTGAATATGGTCTAGGTAACCAGGTTCAACCAATGAGCAGTAGTTGGTATTATGGTGTGATAGAGGACATATGGGAACTAAACTATCACATTGATTCGTTTCTTGTTCCGCTGCAATTGGGTGGACAACCGACATGGACTCCAAAATGATAAAGGACTTATTTTGGTTGATCTTTCACGTGTTACAACTATAAGGAAGATCATTTGTGTTGGGTAAAGACTGTGACCAGGTGTTTTATGTTGAAGACCCAAAAGCTAGTAGATGGTATGTTGTTCTTCCAGGGAGAAGACCGGTTTTGTTTGAGGATGAAAACAACGACGATGATGATAATGAGATGATAGATGAAACAGTATCGTTGCATACAGGGTTGCATGATTCAACTGATGATTTACAAAATGATGATGTTCAGACCATCTACGCTCGATCAGACCATAATGAGGGGGTTTGGGTAGAAAACAGATCATGATATATGTTACTATGTCTAGGTAACACCATTGGTTGAAATTACATTATATAATTCGTATTATTGTTGTTACAATGTTATCAGAATTAATTATTTATGTTTATTTTTGCAATTATACATCGTTCCATGAATATTGATCTAATGTTTGTGTTTTTTTCCTCAGTGGATGATGATCGATTGATGATCCTATAGGACAGCTGCTCCTGACTGGGGAAATCAGACAGAGTAGACCGGCAAAACGCACCACACGAGGTGGTAAAAAGAAATCAAAGACAGAGAGACCACCCCACAGCAGACGAGACAGCAGGGCCTTCACAGGAAGACAAGAGATACAAGTTGCTCCTCCGCCTCTCAAGAAACCCAAAAAACGAGGGGCAACCCGTGGGCTGAAAGCAAATAGAGGCCCCCGACAAAGCCTTTGGAGTTCAATGAGTTTAATCAGCCCGGTACTTGGAAAAATGATTTCACTGCTCTAGCAGGCATTTGGTGAGTACATATTTCAATATAAACCACCATTGGAAGCAAGTGCCTCAGGCGTTGAAGGAGCAGATATTTGAACGTTCAAGGTATTTGTTTTAATAGTTTGTTTTAAGATTTATATAGTTACTATTTACACTAATCCATTTTTTTTTGCATATAGGACCGATTCAGTATAGATCCTTCTGAAGGATGATGTGATGAAGGGGATTGCCACACAGTTAAAGACTTCAGATCTCTGCTCACGAGGCAGTACATTTACTGTGAGGAGCCCGCAGAGATAGAGGAGGCAGAAGGTGAAGATGTGGATGATCGGAGACCACCGTGGCAAAAATATGATGGTATTACTGAAGAGCAGTGGAATGAGTTTGTTGCGAAGCGTTTGACCCCTGAGTTCAAGGTGAGTTTCACACTAGTAGTTGTTCTTTTGTATGATAAATGTTTAAAGTGTCCTTAGAGTTCATTTGGTTAATTCGTCTTTTTCATATATTTGCATAATTTGTCTTTTCATACATATATGTAGGCTATACGTGAGAAACAACAACAAAATGCAAAAAAAAATCGTTACCCCCATCACATGGGGAGTACAAGTATTGCTCAGCGTGTGCCGCAGTGGGAGAAAGAGGGGTTGTTGCCAGCTGCTCGAATGTCAGCGAACGAAGGATGAAGGTTTGGGACTTAAGTCGACGGAAGAAACCTTCAAATCCGGCGGCACCTGCTGAGTATGATGACGCCACGAAGAAGTCATCAACCAAATGGTAAGTGATTTTTAGTTTAAAAAATGTTTATTATATTTATAGAGTAACAATAGCAGTTAAATAAACCGAAGTATCCTTATTGACTTATTAAACTCCATAACAGGAAGAGTTAAGCTCCCAGATCACCCAGGGCACTTGGCAGCCCGTTAGGCAGGATGATCCACTTTCCCGCGCTCTCGGGAAGAAGGATCATCCGGGTCGTGCAGTAGGCTTTGGTGGTCATGTCGGTATACGCCAAGCCTTCGGTAATCCTGGGTCCAGACACAGTGCAGGAGGGAGCATTACATATGAGGAGCACTTACGCCAGAATGCGGAGCTCGAGCAGCGACTACGAAGTGAATTTCGGCAGTCGATCGCTGAAGCTATGGAGATGATGCGATCTGAGAGGATGAGTCAGGAGGTTTCTAGACCGCCAGATCAGGCACAAGCATCAGAGCCCGCAGCAGTGCCTCCCAGTAGTGTTCACTCCGTCAACCCATTTCCATATTCATCTCTCAAGGTTAGAACAACATGTTAACTACAAATACAAAAAAAAACAAATTATACACTTGTTTATGTGCATCTAAAATCTTTAATTTTGAAAATTTAGCAACCGATTGACTGCACATTGTTCCAAGTGATTGGCGTTGACGAAGTCGAAGTAGGGTGGGGAAAACTTTTCAAGTCTTGTGCTGGAGACACCGTGAGGAATGCAGCGCTCCGAGAGTACCATGCCGGGTGCTTGTTGAAGGTTACGCGCCTGCTTACGCGGATTGTCAGATACCGGTGCCCAGTGCAGACATATCCACCCTTTGTCAAGTTGAATCCATGACAGTACAGTGGCCCTATAGATTGATTAAGCTTGGGGAGCAGCAGGTAACCCATGAAAAAACTTATTCTTTAACATATCCTATAGTAGAAACATATACTTATTAAATTAATATATTAGGAACACATTCAATCAAATTCTGATAAGGCAAAAGGAAAGAGAGTTGTTGTTGCACCAGCTAATCCTTCGATGGCATCCGCGACTAGAGTTGTGATGAGATCGAATTTGCTACAACCGGCGGTTCTGAATGTCTTACCCCCCAAGCTGAAACTGTTGCACTCCACATTGATGACGCCGCCAGCAAGAGATTCGGTTACAATGGAACCAAGACCGGATCTTTTTACTATGAAGGCGCTCAGAGTTTTGAAATCTATCTTACTGATTTTGTGGAGTTGTTCACGAAGGATTGGTTGAGTGCGTCGATTCTCAAATCGGCTTGCATGTGAGTAATTAGCATACCTTGTACACATTTTACTCTGTATATTTGAAAATTAAATTCATAATATTGGTTTCTTTATATTGTGCAGGTTTGTTGATGACAAGGCGGTCCAAGTACATGAGAATAGTAGTTTCGGGTTCTTATGCCCTGACTACTGTTCTGAAGCTAATATGGGATCTGACCCCCAAGCTTTGGTCCAGTACTTGTCGATGTGATACATGCGTGTGCAGTTGATAAATCTTACATAATGCCCTCTTCATCAAGGGTAAGAATTTTATCTAATGTTAAGTTAGTTTAAAAATTATGATATTTGTATTATGTAATTGATTGAATTAAGTTCTGCTTGTATTGTAATCTATGAACAGCCGACACTGGTCTTTGCTCGTTCTATGTCTAAAAAGCCCAAGAGTCCTGCAGCTTGACTCAGCATCTCGGCGTCCCAAGAGCCAGTTATATAACATGTTGATAGGTGATGAATTAACTTGTTCATAGTATAATCATGTTGATGAGGTGATGAATTATAGTGCCTTGCTGTAATAAAATTTTTGTTTTTATTATCTGAACGGGGAGAGGATAAGAAGATTCCGTGGAATGTAGTTAAGGTATTTTTGTAGTCCTTATTCAAATTTTGTAATATGTTCATTAGTTTTGAAATAGGAACAGTATTATAATTTATGTGTTAAATCGATTTTGAATATGTACGTATATGAATGTGCAGTGTCCACAGCAGCCGGGAGGTTCAGAATGTGGCTACTATGTCATGCAGTTTATGAGTGACTTGGTAGCGGGACCGAGACTCTTGCCAGAGAAGTCTCTAGACAAGGTAAGTAGCATTCTCGAAATATTTTGGTTTTGTAGATAATTTTTAATATTGATTCTTAAACTCAAAGTATTATTAGCAACTAATCATATTTCTTTTTTTTGTTAATTTCAAGGCTTTTGAAGAGTTGGTAGAAGATTACGATGAAGGACATATAACCGAGGTGCTCGAGGAATGGGCAGAATACATGAGCGTTAACATAAGTTGCTTTTAGTGTTTGGTAGGATTGAGTAGGATGTTTTTGAAATTTTCATGAAACAATTGTGGTTTGTGTAAAGATTTTGTTGATGTTTGATTAATTTGCTCAAATTTGTAAGTGTAAGTGGATTATTGCCCGTAGATGGGTTTGGTGGCCATTTAAATGGCAAAATGGTTGATCTACTGCCCCACTGTGGTGGAATTGTTTATTGTTATATGTTAACAGGTTTGATTGAATATTGGGTGTGTTTGGTACAATTGTAGGGTGGAATGGAAAAAAAAACCACATATTGCAGCGGTTCTTAATAATAACCGCTGCAATAGGCCCTGTCTAATAATTTCTGAAGAGACCTTAATGCAGCGGTTCCTTAACAACTGCTTCCATAGATCCGTCTAACGCAGCGGTTCTTTAAACAACCGCTGCGGTAGAGTACCTATCGCGGCGGGACCCGTCTCAGCGGTTTTCAACCGCTGCCATAGGTACCTAACAACCGCTGCGTTAGGGTATTTTTCTACTAGTGGGTGTGACGGGTGCGAGACGGAAGAAGGCACGGCGTCGGGCGTGAGAAGGGTAGACTAGGCGTCTAGTGCTTGATATTGACCACTGATTCACAAATTTTTAATTTGTACTTGGTCGATACAATTAATTAATCTATAGATAAAAATTCATATACAAAAATTGTCATCCAATTTGATTATGTCTAACCAATACACTTTAGCAGTCTTGATCAACGATAACACTATATTAAGAGAATTTAAAGCCGAATATGAAAATCAATTTTTGTAATTTAAAATTATTGTCAATCAAACCTAACCCGGATAAGTCGCCCAAATTTGACCGATAACCCTAAAAATCAAATGTCGCAGTGAAATATCCCTAAAATTATATAAAAAAAATTAAATCTTGATAATATAATTTGTTAAGGTAATGAGTCTCAATTTATTAAGGTTTTATGATACCTAAACTATATTTATATAAATAAATATATGGTTCAAAAGGGGTTATTGAATCTTACATAAAATAATGAAATTAAATAATAAAATGGGTATGTCATGTAATATATATTATTACACAAAATAATAACATAAATTATTTTGTTGAAAGGTGGAAATTCAATTGACCAGTTAATGAAATTGTGAACGTTTAAATGATTCAAGAAAGCGGAAGAAAAATGATTTGGTTCATGTTAATTGATTAAAATCAGCTAACAACTAATATGTCCAAACTAGCAAATTGAGGAGCCCATAAAATAGGGACCAACCTGGCCCATGGGTTGAGAAAGCCTAGCTGGCGAATGGGACAACATGCCCAACGCCTATTATTCATTCTGTACATTCCAATTTTTTTGCAAACCTAACCAGAGGAACATGCTTCTGCCGCCTTTCTTCATTCTCTTCTTGTTCTGTGTCGATGAACATACATGCTATGCACCGTCCTTCACCCCCTTCTCCCTAAATGCTGGAAACCTTGACTAACAAGAAACATATGTGCTCTCTTCACCTCTTCATTCTCTCCTTTTCGCTGCCCTTGATAAAATCAGTGAAGCTGATGCCGCTGTAACACACACGCACACAGCCTGCACTATGCTTCATTCTCTCCCCGCATCTGCACCTCTTGAAGAAACATTTCTGAAACTGCTACATCTTGCACACCAGACGTGCTCTGCACCTGTCTCCATTTCCTCCTCCCATCTGCACCTCTGGAGAATAAATTTCTGAAACAGCTACATTCGCACACCAGATCGAGCAAGGGAGAATCGGTAATAAGCTCAAACTATCTTTTTCTCTATACTGATTCTCTTCACGGTTATTTTACAACCCAAATCATACACCAGAACATACAGCTCTGCTCCTCTTCATTTATCTTCACTCTCGATAGTGTTGCAACCCTGACTAGCGAGCAAAGAACCCTTACTAATTTTGCTGACTCTTACAACCTTAGCTGTCGAACAGGAAAGTATACATGCTCTGCAATCTCCTCCACCAATTTCTTGAGGCCCTATGGTGTGATCAATCACCGTACTGTAACCTCTGGCACACCAGGGAAAGGAGGGGGATGAAAACAAATCAGTCTATAGAACAACAAATTGCAAACCAGATTGAGCTGCAGCTGAGAGCAACCCATTGCAGAGCCGGTAATATGCCCGAATCTCCCTACTGTTGATTGCTATAATAGAATTTTTATCCTTCTATCACACATGTGAAGCACCAGTAAAATGGTTAATAAATTAGCCTAGAGACTATTTAATAATGAGTCAATGAACTTGGGATGGAGTGGGAATTAGTGGATTGAACGTTAATCTGTTTTAATTTGGCATAACAGTGAGTACAAGTCAGGATGGTTGTGTTTACGCACTAATATGGTAATCAGTGGATTTAACATTAATTTTTTTTTAATTTTGCATAACAGTGAGTGTAAGTTAGGATGGTTGCGTTTAGGCACTAATCTGGTAATTAGTGGATTATGATAATTAATGGCTTGAGATTACGTGTTAACTATAATGAATTCAATACAAACGTAATATTCATTTAGTTGGTTTATGAAACTAATCTGAACAACGATAAAGGAGGTTAATGGTTCTGAGAATTTTGGTGATTAAACACTTATCTTACCTAATAGTAGAGTAAGTTGAGTAGTAAGAGTAATAAGTGAATAACTGGCTAAATTATACTCTGGGAATTGATAGGTTAAAGATAATCCCCAAGTGATGTTCTACGCAATGAGCTTCGGTCTCGTACAATGGGTTTTCAATAATAAAATTTGGTAGGTTTTTATTAAACTAATATTGGTGAATGGTGACATAATTGGTGCCAAATTGAGATTTATCGTGCTAATCCGATAATGACGGTGGTTAGACTGATTGGAATTGGGAAAGAAGAAAAAAATAATAAACTTAAATGTTAAATAAACTTAAGGACGGCTAAAGCTTTGTAGTAAAGGATTATTAGGAAACAAAAGTGATAAAAAAAATATTAGGTTTAAGTGAAGATTAATTAATTATAAGTTGGAAAATTTGGGGCAAGAAACACTCAAAATTTTCCCGTTACAAGACGGGTATGGCCCTTCACGCGCCCCTATGCAGGCGATTCCGTCCTTTCTCCAACCTAGCTTCTCCCCCGACGTCTTCACGGTCTTCTCCTTCTGGTGCGCTAACGCCTCGCAGCCGTAGAGCCACCGTCGGCCCCCTCCCGCGCCGCTTGGTGGCAAGGACAAACGTCAGTGGTGCTCCCCCAGTTCCTCCTCCGATGGGTCGCAAGCGGATGGGAACCCGTTCAACCCCGGCGTCAACCTCTCCTTCGCCTCCTCCTGCTCCGGTGTCTTCCTCAGCCAGGGCGCCGCCGCCGTGTGGTCCCTCTCCTTCTCTCCCCTCTAAAGCGATTCCTCGGGCGTCCTCCTCCGCTGCGGATGATGAGTTGCTGGCCTCTTTCTTCGTTGCTTCTCCTCCGTTGGCGTCGGATGTTGAGTCGCTGGCCCCTGTCTCCTCTTGCCCCGCCTCTTACAGTCGCCATTCCGGCCGTCCTCTACTGGCCTCATTTCAGGCTCCCGCTTCTGAAGGTGCACCCTCTGTAGCGATGGTGAATGCTGTCGATTTGATGTCCTCCTCTGCAGGTTCTTCTATCCCGGTTCTACCGCCTAATAGGCCAGTTGTTTTGACTTCAAACAATATTGCTGTCGAGGATGCTGCTTCCCCCCTGTTAGTTGAGTCTTTGGGGTCGCTGGCTGTCCCGTTGACCTCTCGTCCCGCCTCTGTTGACTGTCCCCTTCACGGTCAACAAGCGAATGAGCAAAGTCGTGTTGTTCCGGCCCCCTCTGTAGATTTTTAAGTTAAGGGAAATTCAGCTGATTCAGTAGACCCTATCCATTCTGAATTGCCCTCTCCTGCATCTCGTCCTCTTAAGGACAGCTTGGTCTTCCACGCAAATGGTGTTGTTCAACCGTGCATCCCTGCTACAGCTGGGCAACATGTGCCCATTGATCTTATTGTCGACCTCTCGGGGCCGCTTGTGGACTTGGCCCTGCAGACCTATCTTAGTAAGCTTGACTCTCCATCTTCAAGGCTTCTTGAGCGTCCCCATTGCCTCTGAGACTGACTTCCCGGCTCTCCCCAAGAGTGCCCTCCCTCAGTCAACCGCCCCCTCAGGTCGCGCCCCGATTGCTAAGAGAACACCAAAGACCCTCTCCCCTGTAAGTCCTCGAATCCCAAATCTAATGCTTCCTTCCTAGATATGCTTCTAGCTAGGCAAAGAAATAATTCTGGCATGTCATTACGTAACGAACTGTCTGGTAGCGCTGATTTAGATAGTCCCTATGTTACTATTGAGGAAGACGATATTGCCCCGGAAATCAATTACTAGAAAAACGCCCTAGTGGGCCATATCTGGGGCAAAAAGTATGGCTTTAATATTGTTAAGGAATACGTGAAATATGCTTGGAGCTTTGTTCCAACCCCACAGATCCTTCTCCATGATGAAGGATGGTTCCTCTTTCGCTTTGATAAAGAAGCGGATCTCCAACTAGTCCTTGACAAGGGTCCTTGGCTCCTTCACTCCACCCCTCTTGTCCTAAAAAAAATGGTCTCCTGACCTCTCCTTCAATCCCAGGGACCTCAACCGCATCCCGGTGTGGATTCAGCTCCCCAAACTCCCCATTAGCCTCTGGTCCCAATCTAGTCTTGCTAAGATTTGCTCTAAACTTGGAACCCCTCTCTACACTGATCACTCCACGGCCACCAAATCTAGAATCTCTTTTGCGAGAGCCCTTGTTAAGGTGGATTTCAACCTAGACATTACCAGAGAGATTGAGATCCGGACTCCTGGAGGTTCTCTCTTCCAACAAGTGGTCTACGAGTGGGAGCCCATTTCTTCCTCCGCTTGCAACCTTCTTGGTCATCCTGCTTCGCGATGCCCTTCTTTTGGCCCTCGCCCCACTCGAACCCCTCTTGTCAAGGTTCCACCCCCCGTTCCGATGCCCCCCTCTCCTCCCTACTCCCGCACCCCTCCTCCCCCTCCTAACCCCGTGCCCTCCACTGCCCAGCCCCCTTCCTCCCCCCTCCTCCCCTACTCACCCCCGCCCCCCGATTGTCAAATCCCCTTCCTTCCCTGATCTGACTTCATCCCCCTCCCTACTGCTTATCCTTGCTCCAGACTCCTCGGCCCCCTGGCTTCTAGTCCCCTATAAAGGTAAGGGCCCTAAGGAGACCACTTTAGCTCTTGCGGTTTACCCTCCCCCCCAGCTAACTCCTTTGCCATCCTTGACCAGAGCCCTGTCTCCTCCGCCCCCCTCCCTCTTCCCCCTCATGAATTTAGCGGTTTGGAATGTTAGGGGGTGCAAAGAGATCTCGAATTTTGTGCTAAGTAACAACCTCTTCGCTTTCGCTCTCCTTGAAACTCATGTCTCCCATAGTAATCACCTTTCGCTCCTCTCTGGCTTCTTCTCCTCGTGGAGCTTTGTCCATAACTATGACGCGCATCCCAATGGTCGCATCTGGATCCTTTATAACCCCTCCATCATTTCCCTCATTCTTGTCCAAGTTTCTGACCAAATGCTTACCTGTAAAGTCTCCTTTCCCGATTCCCCCTCTTTCTCTTGGTCAGTTGTTTACGGCAGGAATAACCCTCAGCTTAGATCCCACCTCTAGGAGGACATCACCAGCATTAGCAGTAACATGCTGGGCCCCTGGGTGGTTGCGGGAGACTTTAATAACATCCTATATGCTGAAGATAGACTTAGTTCCCGTCCCCCTCCCTTAGAGACTATCGTGACTTTGCAGAATGTGTCTCCAGGGCTGAGCTTCAAGACCTCCGCTACTATGGGCGTTTCTATACTTGGTGGAACAACCAATTCGATCATAGCCGTGTCTACGGTAAGATTGACCGCGTCCTTGTTAATCTTGACTGGATACTGGCCTTCCCTAACAGTTACGTCTCCTTTCTCCCCCCCCTTGTGTCGGACCACAATCCCATGCGTATCACTCTCCGCCACCCAAGGCCATGCAAAAGGAGCTTCAAATTTCTTAATTTTTGGACTAGAGACACCTCCTTCCTCCCGCTTGTTCGTGATGCCTGGGATACTCCATTCTTAGGTAGTCGCCTTTTCACCATTACTAGAAGACTCAAGCTACTTAAGTCCAGCCTTTCCGCCCTTCATCGGACAGAATATGGCTCTCTTGAGACTAAAGGCCAAGCTATTAGGGGCGACCTTATGGATACCCAACTGCTTCTGGACTCTGACCCCTGGAACCTGACCCTTATCTCCAAAAAGAAATCCCTGAGGCATAAGCTCCTTATGCGGGATAGACATGAGCTCTTGTTTCTTCGTCAACTTGCTAAAACCCGCTGACTCAAGTATGCTGATACAAACACTTCTTTTTTCCATAGAGTCATTAAAGCGAGAAGGAACAAGAACTCCATAGTCTCCATCACCAATGATCACGGAGAGATCCTTAATGCCCCTGCTGATATTGAAGATTGCCTCGTCTCCTACTTTCAGGGTTCTCTTGGCACGCATGTGTCCCTCCCCCACTCCCTTGCGGATTTCAACCTTGAGAACACGAGGACTCTTAATAGCTCCTTTTGGGCCTCCTTAACCCGGCCCATCGACTCTAAAGACATCAAGCGGGCTCTTTTTTCCATTAAAGACGATAAAACCCCTGAACCAGACGGCTACACCACCAAAATTTTCAAAGCAGCTTGGGATATTGTAGGGGAGGACATATGCCAAGGGATCAAAGGCTTCTTCCACAGTGGTAATTGAACTCCTCCGAGAAATTAACACCACCCTTATCTCCCTCATTCCCAGATCTGATGCGGCCTCCTCCCCTGGGGACTATAGGCCCATCTCCTGCTGCAACACACTCTACAAGGTCATCAGCAAAATCCTTGCTGACAGATTGAAGGACGCCCTTTCTTCCCTTGTGAGCAAGAACCAAGGAGCCTTTATCAGAGGGCGCCTTATTTCTGATAACATCCAGCTCTGCTCCTGTCTGATGAAGAACTACCAAAGGGCTCACATTTCCCCTCGTTGCATGATGAAGATGGACATATGGAAAGCGTTTGACACTGTCGACTGGACCTTTCTCCAGGACACCCTATCCTTCATAAACTTCCCTCCTAGGTTTAGTAACTGGATCATGCAATGTGTCACCTCCGCTTCCTACTCAATCAGCATTAACGGCTCCCCCTCTGGATTCTTCAAAGGTAAGAGGGGATTGCGTCAGTGAGACCCTTTATCTCCCTACCTATTTGTTATGGTTATGGACATGCTATCCCACCTCCTCGACCAGCTTACTCTTGCCCCAGGTTTCCGTTTCCACCCATCATGTGCCTCTCTTCGTCTCTCCCATCTCTTATTTGCTGATGATGCCCTATTATCCTGCATAGGAGACCAGGAATCGATTTCCCTGATGCTCGGTAAAGTTGAGCTGTTTTCGGAAAGCATCGGGCCTAAACCTTAACCCTGCTAAATCTGACCTATTCCTCGGAGGGGTTACTCCTCCTCTAACTGATTCTATCTTACGCTCCACCGGTTTTAATCTTGGCTCGTTCCCTTTTCGCTACCTTGGCATCCCTATCACTGTTAGAAAGCCTAAATCCACAGACTTTACCCCCTTGTTGACAGCATCCACAAATCCATCAACTCATGGGCTGACAAATCCCTCTCTTTTTCTGGTCGTCTCTCTCTCTCTCTCATACAAAGCATCCTTTTTGTGATAGTTGGCTTCTGGGCCTCTTGCATTTCCATCCCAAAAAATGTTATCAAGAGCATCATTAAGTGCTTCCGCTCCTTCCTTTGGTTGGGTGAGGCTGATAGTAGCTCCACCCCTATGGTGGCGTGGAGCACCACCACAAACACCAAAAAGCATGGAGGGCTAGGTCTTAAGGACATCCACAAGTGGAATAACTGCTTCCTCCTCAAATCCATCGCCTCTATCTCCTATGACACGGAACGCTTGTGGATCCAGTGGATCCACAACCACTACTTGTCAGACTAAGATATCTGGACGGTCTCCACTAAGGGTAATGACCCCTAGGCATGGAAAGCAACTCTTCATTCTAGAGACTGGTGGATTAAGCAATGTGGATCCACGGAGGATGCCCATTCCTTGCTTCTATCCTACCCTCCCCATTCCCCTGTGAGACTTTTTTACAAGGATGCCTCCCAGCCAGCGAGATTGTTCACTTGACACAATATCTGCTGGAAAACCTGGTCTATCCCAAAAGCAAAGTTTATTTTATGGGTTTCTCTTAGAGATAGACTAAAAACCTGTGATAAGCTCCAATCTTGGGGCATATCTCTTGCTAACAGATGCTGGCTCTATGAGCATGCTCAAGAGACTAGCCTCTATCTTTTTTTTTATTGCAGGTTCTCTCGCAGGGTATGGTGGAGCACTTGTGACTGGTTGGGGATTCCCACAAATAGGACAAGCCTCCGTAGCTCCTGCCTCTGGATCACCCGATACTGCAAGAGGAAACGTCCGATCGACCAAGTTAAAAGAGCTACTATTGCCAATGTGGTCTACTACCTATGGATGGAGAGATGCAAGAGAGTCATGGCAAATCTATCAAGGGACCCCTCTCTCATCGTTGCCGACATCAAAGCTGCTACTAAATCCATTATTTGGATGAAGATGGGTCACTCCAACAAAGACACCCACTGGATTGAGAAGATTCTCTGCTCCTAGTCTTTTGTAGTGTGTGGTTTTTGTATCTCCTCTATAGCTGGTCCCACACTTGTACATGTTAGTAAGGGTTTTTGTACATCCCCCTTGACTAGCCTTTTTGTATATCTTGAGGAGTCTGATATATAGGTCCCTATATATCATTTTTGTATAAACACTCTATCTATATATCAATTCATTACCTTTTTTCAAAAAAAAAGTTGGAAATTTTGAAATTTGGGTTTGGTTAAGTTGGTAGTAAACCCGAGCACTTGGATAATTTGGGGCTAATTTTATAGCTGATGTTTCATGATGGGTAAGAAAATGAGCGTAAAGAAGTAAGATAAAATAAATGATAGTCATAATAATAAGTAATATGTAAAGCTGTGATAAATTGAGTATAAAAGAATGATTTATAAGGGATGCTTAGTAATAATTATTGAGAGTTAAAAAAAAGATAGTATTCCTTGGATCTATAACACACACACACACACATATATAATATATAAAATAATGATTTAGAATAATGAGTGATTTAGATCAAAAGGAGTTATGTAATTCATATAAATAAATATGAATATTTGGAATATTATGGAATTATACTAAGGTTTGGGAATCATATAATTAAGTGTGAAGATTGGTATATGATTGATGATTATAAAATCTTACATTAAGTGAAGGAACTTAATGTAAATGTTTAAGATTGGTCGGAATAGAAATATTATAACCTATGATATAAGGTGTAGACACCAAAAATTCTCATCCCATAAAACAAATTCCGAAATAATAAGAGGGGGCGTCGCCTTTCTTTTTCAAACACATCAATGTGCATGCCAAAATGACGCCACAATCTTACAAAATGATTTTTTAATTGAATCAATTGTTTTTTTAGAAAACCCGATCTTTTAAAAATATTGAATTTCACAACCTCAATCGTGTTTCAAACCCATCCCTTTTTGCTTATTTACTTTTTCTTACTATCTCACTTTATTTTAGTCTAATTTGATCTACTTATTTGTTTGTCCAATCATTCCTCTGCTATTTTATTTTATTCGTAGATTATTATTCATATCTTTTATTGTTGGCTTACATGTGTCTTATTCATTAGTATTTGCTTTTATTTTATCATCATTATCTTTGTTATTTCTATCATTTTATGTACCTTTTACTACTATTTTTCACTTATGTTTAGTATATTTCACCACTTATACATATTTGATTTGTTTCCATTTTTACCACGTTCGCCGGTGTTTTGTCTCTCTTATACTAGTGGTCATTTCATTATTTTATGTACTTATCATTATGGTATTTAGTTTGTTTTATGCATCCTATTATATTTCTACCAAACACTTTATTTCTTTGTAAATCCCTGTTCAAAATACTTTTTTTTAGAGTACCAATCCAGTTGGAATCAGAGCTGCATTATCATTTCTTTCATTTGTACAACAGAATTACGACTTAGCACAACTGTTTAATACACTCACTAAGGAACCCATTGATTTAGGGTTCGATTCCCTAAGGGAGCGTTTTTTTTCCTTCTCGCTTAGCACTTGTCGAAGCTTAATTTTTACTTGTTGTACTTATATGTTGAGTTTTGTCATAGTGTAGTTGGACGATGCATGCCGGTGGAAGGGCAAGAACCCGAGTTCAAGACCCAGGACTAGCATATTTAGCTCTGTTTTTTTGTTTCCTTTCTCTTTCTCGGTCGGCCCAGACACAGCCAGGGGACCCAAATAAATCATGGGCCAACATATGTTCCATACCCTAGTTTTCTATTCTATAAAGACAGGCATAAACTCTACAGTAAGACACGTTTTCACCCTGCCGTCACTAATCCCCATTATTCTCATTCCGCTCGATACCCTGTGTTCTTTGTTCTTCCCCAACGCAAACTCGAGAAACAGAAAAAAACCAGACCTAGAAACGGCTTTCCCTCCCGTTCTCCATCCTTTTCTTTGCCTTCCGCCTTGAATCACTGTGAAGAAACACTATCCTCCATTATTCACACCACCGTCGTCCACCAGAAGCCTTGCCTACCCCTCGACATTGTCCTGCCCTCTCGCTCTCGTTACGATCAGGCGCGGAGAATTCATTCCGAAGGAAGATTTGTTTTTATCTATCTTGTTCGGGTTTCTTTTCCTTCTTTCGAAAAAAACAGTATCAGGGTTTCGAATACTCATTTCGTACGTCTCTGGTTCCGTAGTTATGCTTGTTATTGCTCTGTAATTGCGCCTTCTTTCTGTTTTCGATTTCCTTGCACACCCGACAAAGGGAAATGGGTATGGCTTTCAGGAACAACTCTGAAAAATAAGCCATTATCCTTCCTCAGTCGTTCACTCCTTCCCGTTTCTATTTTCATCTTCGCGTATCATCCCCGAATGGATGTCCTTACCTGGTATAGACATTGAGGTCTACGAATAGGAAGAGCTAATCCTTCATCCTCACTTCTCCTTCCTTTTATGATGTTTTCGCATTAGTTTGATGGTGATTTCATTCAAGTCCCGTAGCCGGAGCTTCGAATTGCTATTTCGTATGTTTCTAGTTAGTGAAGATTCAAAATAATGGGTATGCTTCTGCACCCGTTGTTTTCTTTCCTGTTTCATATGTTGCGTTCAAAAAAGGGACAAATACGTTCCTAAAACTGGTATAGACAAGAGAAGTCTACGAACAGTTCGAAATTCGAGCAAGGGTGAGGCCTCTGGTTCTATCTGCTTTGCTGATGGCATTTTAGTCTACTTGCCCTGTCATCTCGTTGGCCCAGAACATTTTCGAAAGGCATTTTGGGTCATCTATTCATGCTGGTGTTTCTATTCGAATATCTGTACGATTAGTACCTCGTTTTGACTTGATCGAACTCTCATCTTATTTGCTAATGTACACCTAAAGTGCATGATCTGCACATTTAGTTATTCATGTATATACTCTCATTTCGAATTGACGCTGGTTCCTTCGGGTTCAGTTGGAAGAGGATTTCCACCTGCCATGTCCATACATACCTGTTATGTCCTTCTCCCTAGACTATTAATTTTTCAGATGCAGTCCCTTAATTGCTTGTCTGTGGTGGGTATAGTATGTCTCTTGTTGCTCATTCCCTCTACATATTCGATTATATTTGCTATCTGATGTGATTTGTTCCCAGGCTCCAGTGTAAGTTGCTAAACTTTTTTTAATTTCTCTTCAAACCGTCATTTGGACTCCGGTTTGTACTTTACTTTGCCCATATGTTCGACTTTCAATCTAATATCTCTTCTGGTGTATTCTTTCTTTTGGTCTTTGCAGGAACAATCACCTCGGGTTGAGCGGTACTTTTCTCTTTGAATAAGCCTCTTTATCTGTTGAGTTTGACACAAAATATGCTTGCCAAATGTTAGTTGTACGCCATGGTGAACACGCACTATCACTTTGCTTCTGATTTCACATCTACCTTGCACATATCGTTGACTGAATTTGCACAATTTGCCTACCTATTTGTGTTTATTATGTTCTTATCAGAAAATACTAACCCTACTACCATTTGAGTTGGTGATTCGTGAGAGGTTTATCTGCTAGCGGTGGAATATAGTGCCCTCTCTGATTTCGGTTTTCTTCTTGTCTCAGTAACCCTTCGAATTCTAAGATGAATAAGAGAGGTGGTCACTAAGGAAATTGATGAATGATGATAGACGAGATCAAAAGCTTGTGTTTAATTTTAGTTTCTGCCGTACAGTGTACACATTCAGAGAGTATGAGGTTCTGTTCTTTGCTTTCTATGTACAGTTTAATGCCAGTTTGATTAGCTGTGAATGAAGATTGATTTAGCAGATAGAGGCCACACATTTTTGTATGCTTGGTAATTAAAATGTCTCTAGTTCAGGCTTTGTGGTTAAATTGACTAATCTCCCAGTTCTCAGATTCTCCCCTTGTAGCCTCATAGACGTGCTTAACAGATGTGTTGAATTTACCTGATATCTATCTGTTTATGCATGCTTTGGACTTTGATATTGAATTTCTGTAATACAGATTTTGCATCCATCGGTTATGTTGTAGTCTCTTGATTTACTTCTTTGTTGCACATATACCCTTCTTCGTTGTACCTATACTGCATTATGTATTGTCACTGTTTAGTCTATTTTTTAAAGCCCTAGTTATTAGACCTTAGGACCAAGCCTTAGGATAGAGGGTGAACCCTAAGATTTAGGTGAGCCATGGTCCCACCTAATAAACTGGGTAATCCCTAGACCCAAACCACACCTTATTATATTAATAATGAGAATAAAAAAGATGTTAAAAAAAAAGTAATTCAATTCACAAGTCTCAAACCCAAATGAGGCCCCAAACTTCTTAAGTCAACTTGGCCCAAAATCTAAAATCAGATCTCAACCCATTTCTAAATCTGGTCCATGTCCAAATTCAGCCCAATAATCCAAACTTGGGCCCTCTTCAATTCAGCCCAAAACTATCTCCGCCCAAAACTATCTCGGCCCAAGCCCAATCTCGGCCCAAAGCATTTCGGCCCAAAGCCTGAAACCGTCACGACCCAAGTCCATTATTATGAGCAACCGGATTTCTCCCTTTCAATAATGTCTACATTATTATGAGCATGTAACAACTTGTGAGCGAACGAACAATTAAATTAGTACGAGCATATACGTGTCCGGAAATATGACGACGTTACATATTAATACGGTCACGTACATATATATGTACATATACACAACGTTACAATATTATAACGTTGTAAGTATAACTAAAAACGCGACATGACAATATAGTCGCATAAGTACATATAGCAAAATACGACAAATAAAATAGTCGTATTCATACATAGGTATAATTAATAACGTGACGTAACAAATAACCGCTTATACATATGTATATGCAGCTAATAACGCGACATATTGATACGGTCGCACATATACAAGAGATAAGCATAAATAAGGCTAAAACAAAAAAATGAGCAAACATACTCTAGACGGGATTCAAATCTGAGACCTCTTGTACCATTCCTGAAGCCTTAACCGATTGAGATGTGCTCGATTTCAGTAAGATAAGGCAACGAATTAGTACAAATATCATCTTGCTCTCTACATAATATTAACAATCTAACAACTGTTCCTACCGTAGCTACCTACCCCTTGTCTGATGATATCAACCGAACAGCATACATCAAAAAAAAAAATGGGGACTTTATTACATGAATAAACACAATATATATATATATATAGGCAATCCATCCAACTACTCCTACGTACTACTACTACCAATATTATCAACTTGCAACACCAGGACCACTGCCTACTACCTATAACAAACATATACATATTATACATCAGACCCCATCTCTTCATGTCTTGTCCGACAACAACCGGATTTCTCCCTTTCAATTCTGCACGCCTCTTCCTCCATTCTCGATACCAACTCTCCTTCTTCATTCGCGTGCTACTCCTGTACCGAGAGGAATATCCTCCTTCCATGCTGCTATCTTCTTCCAAGGTGGAACGTTTTCTCCTGCCAACTCGGTACCTACTCCTCTCCTTCAACAGAGAACCAAACCCATCCACACTCTGCTCCAGAACCGAGAGCAACTTCCAATTTACGTGGTCACTGCTCCAAGGCATAGAGCCGGTCCTTCTCTGTTGCCCCACGACCGAGAGAAAGAAAAACCGTCCTCCATGTCTGCTACCGCTTGCAGTGGGTGATTGTTCTCGACTCAAAGAAATATACCCATCCTCCTTCACCAGTCACACCTTCTTCATTCTCTTCAATGTATCGAACAGAACATACATGTTCCTTACTTCTTGTTATTTCTCTTCACGATGGAGAACCAGGAACATACATGCCCCACCGTCCTTTTTCCCTCTCTGCACATGACTAACAAGGGGGTAGAATCTGCGGATGCAGCTTCGTTCTCTTCACTGACGAACAAGGAAAATACATGCTCACTGCTTCCCTTCCTTGTTGCCGGTAATATACCAAACATTACCTTCCTGGTTGCTGCTATGCTGTAGCGAACCGCACCCATCCTTGCCATCGTAGAACCGTAAGTGCAACGCTCGTCTTCCATGGCTGCTGCGTCACGAGCTAGATGCGAGAAAAGCTCCCAACTTCCAGCACAGCCGCTCGAGCTATAGGTGAGGTCTAAACCCAAACTTGATTCCTTCCTCTGCTACGTTAACAACACACGTTTGTCTTCTTCTCCATCGCAAGCAGGTCTCACGAACTTCCCTTCTCTCCTTCCAGAACCGAGGCAATGTTCCCAGTGACTATGAGATTTGTTCCTTGCTTTCTGCATCATCTTTTCACGTAACCACCGGTGGAAGTTCCATGCTCCTCCCGGTTGTTTTCTAGAACCGTGAACAAGGTTCATCACCATGGCCATTGCTACTGCTGTAGGTAAGTAATCGATGATACAAAAATTGTACATCCCTTCTCCTCTAGCTCCGGTGGAAATGACCAGTGTCCCCGACTCTTATAAACTCTTTCCGTTTTCTTCATGTACGTGGACAGAGGAATGACACCGTAACTCAAACAGAGGCAAGCCCAAGCAAAGCTCTCTAGTTAGGCCATGTTCGGTGAGCTCCACTTACTCCCTTCTTCCTTGTCTTACAGGTAGAAAGGCATGGTTGTATTGAGCTTCCTTCTTCTGTTTCTTCTCGTACAAAACAGGAGGAAAAAGACCCTCTTCTTATCCCTCTTCTCGTACCGGTAATACGTATTAACATGAGAAGCACATTAACACTTTGCCTTGCTCAGTAAAAACCAAACTGCACTGCCCTCACTCGTTGCTTTCTTCGCGTCCAAAACCAGATGGAGTTCCCAGCACTGGTGAAGAAAAGAACCCAGTTCAAGCCGCCATTCTGGGACAGCTTGGCGAGAAAGATCTCACCGTTTTCCTTCCTTATCCTCACTGGTAATATACCCAGTTCAAGCCTCCATTCTGTACTCTTTATTGCGAGGAAAACTGAAGGGACAAAACTCAAACAATCACCCCTGTCTGATCGGACGCACGGTAAGAAAACCTTGCCCTTACACTCTCTGTTTTTACCGGTAAAATATACTAGAATAGAAGTAGTGAACACATGCTTTTGCTCACAGAAACAGACGATGGAGAACCTTGAAAACCAGCTCCAAACTAAGGTATGTGGTGTGTACCTTTCAAACGTAAGACAACTTAGAATAGCCTTGTGTACATGGCCTTTACGTGTGTGCTTCTCTGCCCAGGAGGCTGCTTGCAAACCCATGGAGAACCCATGCGCAAACCGTGGGAAAACAGTCAAAAAAAAAATAGTACCCAAGTGAGTGTTACTACCTCCTAAAGTGTATATGTTAAGGCTATGATGTTAAACACTTCAAAAAAAAAACTAAATAAACCCTATGTAGAAATATAGGCCGTGAGTTACAAGGTGCTGTTTGGAGAGTGGAAGCTTGGAAAAATCACTAACTAGGTGAGAAATACTTACCTCATGTTATAATATGGTTCTTATGAAATTTAATTACACATATATGTAGCCAGGGGATATATGGGGATTATGTGATTCAATTATGTATTAAAATGTTTAATAACATTTATGGGTTGATTAGTTGGTGTGCTAAAGACCTATAGGTCAAGAAAGTTTATTATGGGTCAAAACATGATTTATAAAAATATTAGAATATGAGTGATGTGAACCGAGACCAAACATGGTCTTAAATGACTAAACTATGTATTATAATGTGTTATAACATTTTTAGTTGATAATACAGAGTCTAGATGACATATAGTGTCATAGGAAATAATTAAATGATTTTGGGAAGCATTAAAGAAAAACTATATATTAACCGTAAACAATATAGCTTTATAACATTTATGTGAAGTTTTATCCAATGTAAATTAATGTAACAAGGCCAAGCATTTTAGGCCATTTAATTTAATTGCTATGTCAAGTTGAAAATGGATTTTTGAACAAATATATATTACCGAAAAAGTTTGGGGTTGAATTGTGATTTAAATAAATTTTAGAGACTGAATATAAATAAAGTCGAGAACTATATGTTAAAAGAGATAATCTATGAATTTTTATTGAGTTTATAAAATATGGGGGTCAAATGTTAATTTTGAGAAAATGTGGTCAAAACCGCAAATACATAAACCTATGGTCAAACTAGTGTATATTGGGCCAACATGGACCAAAATAAAGGTCTTGACCAAGTTTAATGTCATAAATAAATAATTTATGAACTTATGTTAACATTATAAGTGGGATGTTGAATTTATAAAACTTATGGGTATAAAATGTAAATACCGAAAAGTAGATGGTAGTTTGGTTAATATGATAGTTATATTTTGAGTAGTAAGTTTGAGAATATTTGGAGTATTATATAAATGAGTATATTGATAAAAGAGTATAATATATGATTTTTGTGACATATGAAAGTATATAGTATAAATTTGGGGCCAAAATGTAAATAAGAAAAGAATAGTGGCTGGGGAAGAAAAATACCAAACAGTTATGGGCTGCTCGATAATATTAAGGAAATAACATATACAAACTATATGTTATAACTAATATAATGTTGGAATGATATAACATATGATATGTAAAAATATTATACGATGTGTGGTAAAGATATAATATGGGAAGTTAAGGGTTGAAACAAAAAAAAACAGAACCTGAGGATTCGTTTGTATTTTTCGGAAGTATTGAAACTATGTAGTGTACATATTATATGATTCAAATGTTATAATATTTGGTAAGTTAAGTGTGTTATGAAGTTGTGGTGAAATTGTAATATTTGGAAATTATGGGGGATAAAGAAGGATAAGTATATCACATGTATGTACTGCTCGGTACACCTACAAACAATTATTAAAACTATATGTTATAAGTTTAATGACACAAAATATCATACTGTATGATATCCTGGTAACAAGTGTATCACTAAATAATACCGAGTGGCCAAAAGAATAGTTTATTAAAACTATCTTACTAACGCATTCATACGTACATTATATATATATCAAAAATGAAGATATAAACTATAGTATACAATGACATAAATACTATGGTTAATGTATGATTTGGGATGGTTTAAATAAACCTTGTATAAGGAGTAACATGTGCATAATATAAAGTTCTTATTTCCTTAAGGAAACAAAGTATATATATACACGTATGAATATTGGCGCAAGTGACATGCATAAATAATATGGTTTACAGACCATATAATTGTAGATAATAAATGTCAACTTATAAGTATAAATATATACTATAATGTCATAAGGTTATGAAGGAATACAAGTTGTTATATAATTGGGAAGTTGTGTAATATAGGGTATATTAAAGAATAGTAAAATACTATGTAAAATAAATTAACGCTGCATGGAACGCATGCAACCATAGATTATAAAATGTAACCATGCATGCAACTAAAGGTTATAACAATACCCATGCATGCGATGTAACAGTTGAAGTAATGATACGAGAACGAACAATTTTGTATCAGGCGTAACGTTTACAAAATACTATGGGATAGGAAATATAATCCCTACGTTTAAAAACGTTAGCCACGACGTTCGAATAAAAACCGACGTCCTCGTAAACCGTATATTAACACATACTACGAGTAAGGAGTTTTTAAGGATAATGATACCTTACCTATTAACAGTTGAAAGTCCGGGGGTGTAAAGCCGGGGTTACTGGCGTTATTCGGAAATACCGAATCGTATTGTCATGTGGATTGACATTTAGTATTCTTCGTATTGTTAGACCGCCTGTTGGACGTGCGCGCTCGAGAAGCTTAGAGATCCGTATTGCGCATCCTTGGTCCACGGTGTACGGTATGTAAAGGGATTTGATCCGGGTTGTCCTGAGGAATTCCTCGGGCTCGGATTTGTTTGATAAATAACTTGTGTGTATGTATGTATGTGATGTATGTGTGTGATGTGTAGTTACGTTCACTGCATTATTTATTTATGCACGAACGTCCTACGGGACTAATACTACGTCGACTATAGATCGACTTATATAAAACTACATATGCGAAATGTGTGTTGTGACCACTGTTGTCCGACCTAATACGCTAAGTATTACAAGTATGTAGTTATAACCTAAGTAAAATACTTAGGGACGAGACACGACATTGTCGGTCTCTAGAGCTTTGACTCGAACGTGAATGTTACCTAGAATAATTCTAGGCATGCGTAAGACCCATAGGGCAGCCAACAAATTAAGTGATGTACTCCATAACTAAAACTATAGCTGACTATCTTACTAACAAAGCTAACAGTGGAGTGTGAATGAATGTGATGATGTACCTTAATCCAGACAGTCACTGGCTGCTGGTCGCGCGTAGAGATCTCTTGGGTTATCCCGTATCGGGTTTTACCCTAGTTAATCCTGATCGAGCCTAGATAGATCGTCAGGCGGAGTGTGCTACCGTTGGCACCAGGCCCTTGGCCACCTATATGGACGCCTTTACAAAGGCAAAGTGAATTAGTCCCAGAGTCTTCGGATGATCAGGGCAGTGAGCACCTTGTGTGTACGTGGGACTACTGTCCAAGTGAGTATGTTTCGGGTTGTCCTAACTGACGCCCGACAGTTCTAACTAAACAAATGATATGTGAGAGCCCGGGGGGCCGAATGTTGTAATATATGATGATGATATAAATACTACGTATGAATTACTAATGCCGTCGCATTGTATGATGTGTGATTGTTGTGTATGTTTATAAGTGACTGTTCGATTGGATGAATGATTATATAATCATGCATGTTGTTACAGTATCTATTATATCTGTAATATGACAAAGCATGAAATCAATCTATTATCAAGACGGTTAATAATGACAAGTGACCAATAGGGTCCAGATCCGGCATACTCAGCGTCTATCGCTGAGACTACACTTATTGTGCAGGTTGTTGATCTTCATTGAAGCCGAAGTGCGGGAACAGGGTAGATAGGATTACTTCAATTATTGCGTAAGGAAATTATTGTATAATGATATCAGGCTGTAGATGTATGATGATAGTATGGTATGTATCTGAGATTTGAAATAGATGCTCACTTGTCTACTCTTAAGGATGTGGACTTAGTATGATGTACAGGGATATCTCGTTATCACAGTGGTTTAGTAGTGATGTGTATTCTAGTTGTTGGATTTAGTTCTGCTTCGTTACTCGTATAGGCGAGTAACGGCAGGTGACACCCGAGTGAGTTTAATCTTGTTGTTTACTTCCGCTGTAAGACGCTTTATTATATGCTGACGTGAGTGACTATTACGTGTTAATCTGAGAGGGGTGTTACAAAACCCATCAACCATCCCAGAGTCGTTGCTCACAAGGGAGTCACATATCAAACCGGAGCCATCTAACTGTGGAGCCACCCGACCGCAATGGAGCCATCCGGTCATACCGGAGCCCTCGGATCATATCGAAGCCATTCGGTCATAACAAAACCACCGAGTTTCCAAAGTCGCTCATTCACAAAAAAACCATCCATTCAAACACCAATCACAAAAACCAAAAAACTCATGAGCCATACCAGAGCCATCTCGAACTCTGGAGCCAAAAGTCCTACCAAATCCCAAAACCAAAGAGCACATCAGGCAAAACCACCAAAAACAAAGCCGAAACACAAGTCCCACACTGACAAAGTCAAGGGCCACATCAACAAGAACACTCGACTATCACATCCCTTAGGAGAACAATAAAAAAGCATCCAATCCCAGATCAATCCACAACCAGAGTTATCCTCAAATCAACCACTCAAAGCAGCGAGTTTCGTACAACTACTTTAAAGTATTATAGGCACTCCTAAGTCCTCGTATTTTCAATTGCATTCTAGGCCCGTCATAAGCCCTAGGACTGGATATCAAGAGGTCCAGTTGAGGCACTCCTAAGCCCTCGTGCACAAACAGGGAGTTTGATTCGATTAATGCATTCGCTAACCAAGTCATATCTCATTTCATTTGCATGCAGGAATCCTTTCAAGGGTACCACAAAATCACTCACGTCGTTCGATCAATTATTTCACTCAAGTTTGAAATATAATCTTCATTTCGCTCAGGTGGCCTTTCACTCGCAAAACTCTTATACTATTCAATTCGCCTTTTTCGCTTCAAACCCGCTAAGCAGCTATTGCGCTACTAGTGCGGTCACTTTTTCATTTTACATCCGCTAGGCAGCTACTGCGCTACTAGTGCGATCGCATCTTCATTCTATACCCGCTAGGCAGCTATTACGCTACTAGCGCGGTCCCGCCGTTTTTCCTCCACTAGGCAGCTATTACGCTACTAGTGCGAGATCGTTCAATTCATAACCCACTAGGCAGCTATTACGCTACTAGTGCGGTCCCGTCAGTTTTTCCTTCACTAGACAGCTATTACACTACTAGTGCAAGATCGTTTCACATCCACCTGCTAGACAACTATTGCGCTACTAGTACGGTACACAATGAAAAGTATTATAGGCTCGTCATAAGTCCTATGACTAGATATCAAGAGGTCTAGTTGAGGCTCGTCATAAGCCCTCGTACTTTCAATTGCATTATAGGCTTGTCGTAAGTCCTATAGCTAGATGTCAAGAGGTCTAGTTGAGGCTCGTCATAAGTCCTCATGCACCCCAATCAATCTAATTGTTAGTATCATAGGCTCGTTATAAGTCCTATGACTAGATATCAAGAGGTCTAGTTGAGGCTCGTCATAAGTCCTCGTACTTTCAATTGCATTATAGGCTTGTCATAAGTCCTATAGCTAGATGTCAAGAGGTCTAGTTGAGGCTCGTCATAAGTCCTCGTGCACCCCAATCAATCTAATTGTTAGTATCATAGGCTCGTCATAAGTCCTATAACTAGATATCAAGAGGTCTAGTTGAGGCTCGTCATAAGTCCTCGTACTTTCAATTGCATTATAGGCTCGTCATAAGTCCTATAGCTAGATGTCAAGAGGTCTAGTTGAGGCTCGTCATAAGTCCTCATGCACCCCAATCAATCTAATTGTTAGTATCATAGGCTCGTCATAAGTCCTATGACTAGATATCAAGAGGTCTAGTTGAGGCTCGTCATAAGTCCTCGTACTTTCAATTGCATTATAGGCTCGTCATAAGTCTTATAGCTATATGTCAAGAGGTCTAGTTGAGGCTTGTCATAAGTCCTCGTGCACCCTAAACAACCCTATTGTTAGTATTCTAGGCTCGTCATAAGTCCTAAGGTTAGATGTCAAGAGGTATAACTGAGGCTCGTCATAAGTCCTCGTACTTTCATATGCATTCT
Source organism: Limonium bicolor (assembly GCA_023374045.1). Classification (NCBI taxonomy): domain Eukaryota; kingdom Viridiplantae; phylum Streptophyta; class Magnoliopsida; order Caryophyllales; family Plumbaginaceae; genus Limonium; species Limonium bicolor. The sequence goes on along the minus strand of CM041779.1, from coordinate 146,274,103 downwards.
AGGCCCGTCATAAGTCCTAGAGCTAGATATCAAGAGGTCTAGTTGGGGCCCGTCATAAGTCCCCGTGCACCCGCACTCATAAGAACAAATCATAAACCATTATGAGAATTTTTGGCGCCCCGTCAACCTTGATCCAATTCTACAAGGGCTTGCAGAATTGAATCAAGGGGAGCCATCTGTAGACACCAAAAATTCTCACCCCATAAAGCAAAATCCGAAATAATAAGAGGGGTCGTCACCTTTCTTTTTCAAACACATCAATGTGCATGCCAAAATGACGCCACAATCTTACAAAATGATTTTTTAATTGAATCAATTGTTTTTTTAGAAAACCCGATCTTTTAAAAATGAATTTCACAACCTCAATCCTGTTTCAAACCCTTTCCCTTTTTGCTTATTTACTTTTTCTTACTATCTCACTTTATTTTAGTCTAATTTGATCTACTTATTGTTTGTCCAATTATTCCTCTTCTATTTTATTTTATTCGTAGATTATTATTCATATCTTTTATTGTTGTCTTACATGTGTCTTATTCATTAGTATTTGCTTTTATTTTATCATCATTATCTTTGTTATTTCTATCATTTTATGTACCTTTTACTACTATTTTTCACTTATGTTTAGTATATTTCACCACTTATACATATTTGATTCGTTTCCATTTTTACCACATTCGCCGGTGTTTTATCTCTCTTATACTAGTGGTCATTTCATTATTTTATGAACTTATCATTATGGTATTTAGTTTGTTTTATGCATCCTATTATATTTCTACCAAACACTTTATTTCTTTGTAAATCCCTGTTCAAAATACTTTTTTTTTAGAGTACCAATCCAGTTGGAATCAGAGCTGCATTATCATTTCTTTCATTTGTACAACAGAATTACGACTTAGCACAACTGTTTAATACACTCACTAAGGAACCCATTGATTTAGGGTTCGATTCCCTAAGGGAGCGTTTTTTTTCCTTCTCGCTTAGCACCTGTCGAAGCTTAATTTTTACTTGCTGTACTTATATGCTGAGTTTTGTCATAGTGTAATTGGATGATGCATGCCAGTGGAAGGGCAAGAACCCGAGTTCGAGACGCAGGACTAGCATATTTAGTTTTTTTGTTTCCTTTCTCTTTCTCGGTCCGCCCAGACACAGCCAGGGGACCCAAATAAATCATGGGCCAACATATGTTCCATACCCTAGTTTTCTATTCTATAAAGACAGGCATAAACCCTACAGTAAGACACGTTTTCACCCTGCCGTCACAAATCCCCATTATTCTCCTTCCGCTCGATACCCTGTGTTCTTTGTTCTTCCCCAACGCAAACTCGAGAAACAGAAAAAAACCAGACATAGAAACGGCTTTCCCTCCCGTTCTCCATCCTTTTCTTTGCCTTCCGCCTTGAATCACTGTGAAGAAACTATATCCTCCATTATTCACACCACCGTCATCCACCAGAAGCCTTGCCTACCCCTCAACATTGTCCTGCCCTCTCGCTCTCGTTACGATCAGGCGCGGAGAATTCATTCCGAAGGAAGATTTGTTTCTATCTATCTTGTTCGGGTTTCTTTTCCTTCTTTCGAAAAAAAAACTGAATCAGGGTTTCGAATACTCATTTCGTACGTCTCTGGTTCCGTAGTTATGCTTGTTATTGCTTTGTAGTTGCACCTTCTTTCTGTTTTCGATTTCCTTGCACACCCGACAAAGGGAAATGGGTATGTCTTTCAGGAACAACTTTGAAAAATAAGCCATTATCCTTCCTCAGTCGTTCACTCCTTCCCGTTTCTATTTTCATCTTCACGTATCATCCCTGAATGGATGTCCTTACCTGGTATAGACATTGAGGTCTACGAACAGGAAGAGCTAATCTTTCATCCTCACTTCTCCTTCCTTTTATGATGTTTTCGCATTAGTTTGATGGTGATTTCATTCAAGTCCCGTAGCCGGAGCTTCGAATTGCTATTTCGTATGTTTCTGGTTAGGGAAGATTCAAAATAATGGGTATGCTTCTGCACCCGTTGTTTTCTTTCCTGTTTCATATGTTGCGTTCAAAAAAGGGACAAATACGTTCCTAAAACTGGTATAGACAAGAGAAGTCTACGAACAGTTCGAAATTCGAGCAAGGGTGAGGCCTCTGGTTCTATCTGCTTTGCTGATGGTATTTTAGTCTACTTGCCCTGTCATCTCGTTGGCCCAGAACATTTTCGAAAGGCATTTTGGGTCATCTATTCATGCTGGTGTTTCTGTTCGAATATCTGTACGATTAGTACCTCGTTTTGACTTGATCGAACTCTCATCTTATTTGCTAATGTACACCTGAAGTGCATGATCTGCACATTTAGTTATTCATGTATATACTCTCATTTCGAATTGACGCTGGTTCCTTCGGGTTTAGTTGGAAGAGGATTTCCACCTGCCATGTCCATACAGACCTGTTATGTCTTTCTCCCTAGACTATTAATTTTTCAGATGCAGTCCCTTAATTGCTTGTCTGTGGTGGGTATAGTATGTCTCTTGTTGCTCATTCCCTCTACATATTCGATTATATTTGCTATCTGATGTGATTTGTTCCCAGGCTCCAGTGTAAGTTGCTAAACTTTTTTTTAATTTCTCTTCAAACCGTCATTTGGACTCCGGTTTGTACTTTACTTTGCCCATATGTTCGACTTACAATCTAATATCTCTTCTGGTGTATTCTTTCTTTTGATCGCTGCAGGAACAATCACCTCTGTTTGAGCGTTACTTTTCTCTTTGAATAAGCCTCTTTATCTGTTGAGTTTGACACAAAATATGCTTACCAAATGTTAGTTGTAGGCCATGGTGAACACGCACTGTCACTTTGCTTCTGATTTCACATCTACCTTGCACATATCGTTGACTGAATTTGCACAATTTACCTACCTGTTTGTGTTTATTCTGTTCTTATCAGAAAATACTAACCCTACTACCATTTGAGTTGGTGATTCGTGAGAGGTTTATCTGCTAGCGGTGGAATATAGTGCCCTCTCTGATTTTGGTTTTCTTCTTGTCTCAGTAACCCTTCAAATTCTAAGATGAATAAGAGAGGTGGTCACTAAGGAAATTGATGAATGATGATAGACGAGATCAAAAGCTTGTGTTTAATTTTAGTTTCTGCCGTACAGTGTACACATTCAGAGAGTATTAGGTTATGTTCTTTGCTTTCTATGTACAGTTTAATGCCAGTTTGATTAGCTGTGAATGAAGATTGATTTAGCAGATAGAGGCCACACGTTTCTGTATGCTTGGTAATTAAATGTCTCTAGTTCAGGCTTTGTGGTTAAACTGACTAATCTCCCAGTTCTCAGATTCTCCCTTGTAGCCTCATAGACGTGCTTAACAGATGTGTTGAATTTACCTGATATCTATCTGTTTATGCATGCTTTGGACTTTGATATTGAATTTCTGTAATACAGATTTTGCATCCATCGGTTATGTTGTAGTCTCTTGATTTACTTCTTTGTTGCACATATACCCTTCTTCGTTGTACCTATACTGCATTATGTATTGTCACTGTTTAGTCTATTTTTTAAAGCCCTAGTTATTAGACCTTAGGACCAAGCCTTAGGATAGAGGGTGAACCCTAAGATTTAGGTGAGCCATGGTCCCACCTAATAAACTGGGTAATCCCTAGACCCAAACCACACCTTATTATATTAATAATGAGAATAAAAAAGATGTTAAAAAAACAATTCAATTCACAAATCTTAAACCCAAATGAGGCCCAAAACTTCTTAAGTCAACTTGGCCCAAAATCTAAAATCAGATCTCAACCCATTTCTAAATCTGGTCCATGTCCAAATTCAGCCCAATAATCCAAACTTGGGCCCCTCTTCAATTCAGCTCAAAACTATCTCCGCCCAAAACTATCTCGGCCCAAGTCCAATCTCGGCCCAAAGCATTTCGGCCCAAAGCCTGAAACCGTCACGACCCAAGTCCAAAACCGGCCCATGACCCAATCTCGGCCCAAACCATCTCGGCCCAAAGCCCAAAACCGTCTCGACCCAAGTCCAAAACCGGTCCAAGTCCAACTCGGCCCAACATCCCCAAACCGACCCAAAGCCCACAAAGTTGGCTCATGCCCAATCCAAACCTGGCCCCACGAAGGCCCAACAAGCCCACAATTGGCCCAGCAAGTCTACAATCGGCCCAAGTCCACAATGATCAAACCTATTTGACCTTGACCAACCCCAACCCCAACCCCAGTTTGAGTTGAAACTTTGACCAAACCCAAGTTGACCAAACCTTCAACTTTGACCCAATCAAGTCCACAAAAATCAACCCGAGTCTACAATAATCAAACCAAAATCAACCCAAGTCCGCAAGAGCCAAGCCTTGACCAACCGAACCTTGACCAAACTCGAACCTTGACCCGAACCCAAACCTTGACCGAAAATGTTGACCTTGACCCAACCTAATTTTGACCAATCTCAAACCTTGACCCGAACCCAAACCTTGACTAAACTCGAACCTTGACCCGAACCCAAACCTTGACCAAAACGTTGACCTTGACCAACAACTTCAATTCAAATGTGGGCTTTTACCAAAACATTGATCAACCCCACTTCAACCCAAGCTCGGCCCATCTTCCAATACAATTCAAGCCCAAATCAAATCAAACCCAACCCATTTTTGAACCTGACTCCATTCAAACTCAACTTGTAAATCCCATTTGAACTCTAAAAAACCCAAAAAATCTCCTCTCTTGAATTTCAAGCAATCATTTTACTCAAACTTCATCGTGTTTTCAAAAGAAACTATTTTGTGGAATTTTAAAAGGAAAAACTCTTCTCACATCACAAAAAACTCTTCTCGAATGCAGAAAGTTCTTTTCACATATACAGAAAGTTTTCTCCTAAGACATTTCTCAAAATCAGTGTTTCTTCATCGAGAATTCCGAACAACTTCAAAAGGTTTTCCAACTCAGTTTTTAGACTCAAAACTAAACCGTTTTCAGAGAACATGGGATGTCTAACACCTTCAAAGAACGTTTTCTTCCTGGTTAGGCGTCACCTGTCTCCCTTCCAAAATAAAAAACCGAGGCGGGGCACTAGGGTCATAACCTCCTTTGTCGCAGTCTGGATCTCTTTAGGCGGGGCATTAGGGTGACAAACCTCCCCTAATTGCAGCCTAGATTTTTACAAGGCGGGGTGCTAGGGAAGTAACGGCCTTCCTAGCTGCAGCCGGGATTTTAGAATCGTCTAACTCCCTTCCGCTCGATTTCAATGTTTTCGGTTTTTAACGTTTTAAAACCCGGGAGTTGGAGACGTTATTAGGGTTTGACCGAGAACATCTCATTCATGGTGTTTCTCTATAAATCCTATTTTCGACATAAATTCATTGCCCCATCTTTCGATCCTCGGCACTTACCATTAATTAAGTGTCGTGTTCGAGGGGGTACACAGGGTGATCCCTCGGGATCATCCGCCCTTTTCAAAATAAAACAAATAAAAGAGACGATTTTTGACAATCATTCCTCCAAACAATTCATTCTATCATCATCTCACATCAAATTCAAAATATTCCAAAACCTCAATCCTTTTAGAACATCGAACCCGAAATTCGAGATCTCTTCCCAAACCACAATTGCCTCGCACTTAAACCATTTTTCAAACTCAAACCGTTTCACACTCGAATCATAATTCAAACTCCAACTCACCTTAAACTCGAATCATCTTCCAAATTCCAATTTCTTCTAAACTTCTAAAGTCTCATAGGCTCGAGCGCCCCTCAGACTCAAACATCTCAATCTCTCCTCCATTTTCAGATTCAAATGTCTCACAGACCCGAGCGTCTCACAGACCTTGATATCCCATACCTCCCACGACATGAATACCCCAAATGTCTCATAGACCCGAGCGTCTCACAGACTAATCTCTCAAACACCTCAAAAACCCTCAAAACCACAAAATCTTCAAAAATCCAAAAACCCTGAACTACGTAAAGTCTGATCTCAACATGGAGTTGAGTATGTAGGCAGCCCACACCGGGTGCGACCCCATTCCAATCAAAAAACCCTTTTCCCATTCTAAGGTGTTCTTCACACCTCTCAAAACGCTCAAACCTCTTTCAGCTCCCACAAACTTCAAACCATCAGACTCCCAATATTAAGCATTTCCTCAACCTCAAACTTTTCCAAAGTCTTCATCCTACACCCATTCGAATTCCCATTTCCTCTTCTTGTCGTTAGCTTGGCAGAAAAGCTCGCCTCATCCACTCTCTTTCTCTCTTCCCGTCCTAATCCTATCCTTGGCTTTTAAATGAATCTCTCTAAAAAGTTTTGAAAGAAGGCAATCCTGACAATTGGAGACCGAGGTTTCCTCGGGCACCAAGCCGAAGTCGTGGTCGTTGCCACTTCTAAGGGGTGTAACCCAGTGCAAACCCACATAGAATCTCTACAAATGACCAGATAAGTCCTATCCATAGGCAATAATCTCAGAGTCAATTAACGGTTCTTGGAACCCTCTTTCCCTTCCTTCCTAGTTATCATAGGTCAAACTAGGTGGCGACTCTAGTCAATTTCTGCCTTTAGGGCATAAGTCCGCGTGGAGCCCATTGAGAGCGGGTGTAGTGTTCACTTGCACTCCCCTTTATGCTTTCTGGGAAAGACGGACGATTTAGTAGGTATTTGAGGGATGCCAGAATAACGGGTTTTCACCCTCCACAGAATGGCATTTTAGGATCTAGGCTTTTCAGTCAAGAACCATATTTAGATAGATCCCCCCTCATACCGAAAAATCACCCTCCACATAAGGAGTATAATTGTAACTTTATAAGATTTAGTGTGGAAGACTTGCATTTTATGGAAACAAAGGGGGCTGTTGCGAGAATATATTAAAATGGGGATGAATTTTAGTGTATGGTTGGAAATGATATAAGTGTTACATTAATTATGATGTACTACTACTTATTAAGGTGGAAATGAACATAAGGTGAGGAATTATATAATTCACATTAAAATAATGTGGGTACCTTGGAAATATAAATTATAAGGTTAGGTGGGGAACTAAATGAAAGTTTGGAGTTTAAAATGATGTGCTATATGACATTGCATAACATTATGAGTATAGTCTTAATGTTTAATTGGGAAGAATAGCACAAATAAGAGAATTAAGTGTTTCGCATGAAATGATAAGGAATATCATTTATATAATGAAGTTTATAATTCATATAGACTTACATGAATATGTTGGAGTGTGGACAATTATATAATATGATGTGATAATCATATAAAGAGAGGTAAAGTATAACATAAAGGGGAGGATTTAATTATACAACATTAGTCTTAATAACTAATGTCATGAAGAATTGAATAAACAAATGAATTATATAATTCAAATGTTTATAATATGAATTATATAGACTTGTTGACTTGGATACATTGACCAAGTCAAACCAAATTGACCGAGTCAACTTAATTGACCAAAGAGGGTCAAGTTGACCAACTCATAACCTAAATAAGAGTTTAAAAGTTTGATAAAACTATAAGGTCGGTTATAACATATAGTAATAAACTATATGGTTATATATATACATATATATATACAAGGGTAATAACCTATGAATAAATGGGGTATTATGTGGATCAAATCCTAAGTAGAGAACTAACACTACATACCACTCATAACATAATTAGAGTATGGTTTAAACTAATCCCGAGTGTACTTGAAAACTCGAGTAACAACAATAATTGACTAAGTGATTAATCACGGGGAAAATACTGAGGGGATTAGTGGTTATATGGAATACCAAATAAGAATGAGAGTAAATTAATACTTAGCGGTATGTTCCAGAGATACGAGCTAGGAGCTACGAGCTATACGAGAGTACAGGACAAGCGTGATACGTCACGCTAGCATTGTTCAGCGGTGAACGGTACGTTATTGTATGGTCCGAGTGTTCCTGTGGGCTTCCTCGGGTTCGGATAATGTGTGAATGCATGACAAGATTGATATGTGTGCTATATGTTGTGGTTATGAATTTAATTGCCTGCTATTCTGTGATTTCTATTGTACACGATGAATTATGACTTAGACGATTATATACGTAAAACTCGGATCGAATTGTGGATAACGAGAATGGAAATAATACTTGTAAATGATTAGTGATATTAATCATAATATACATACCCGAGAATGGAAGTAGCCTAGGCGACGTCTAGGCGAACATCAAAGACCTTAAAGGTCCTTACATGGAGAACATTACTTTACATAACCTAAGAATAGATCTTAGGTAAAGGTCACAGACCTAATCATATGGTGGAAATAATTAAGGATGAGAAAAATCCAGAGTAGTCACGGACTACATGGTTGCGCATGGGTGATCACCGAAGGGAGATCGAACGACCGGATAGGGTTCTCTTGACATGGAAACTCCAACGAGCCGGATACGATCGTTGGTCGGAGGGCACTGCCGTTGGTGCATGGCTACGACCGTCAGGTCCCTGCGGACCCCTGACAAAGGAGCACTGCTAACAGTGCACAAGAGCGACTGCTCTAGAAGAGGAAGCTTTTATATGGTTGTCCTAACATGACGCCCTCCTTAATTGAATTAAGTTAACAAAAAAAGACTTAAGAGATACCCTTAGTCCTGTATAACGAGTTAAAAAGGGCATCAAGGCTGCATGACGAGAATCGTTCGGAAGAGAATAACTCTTACATCGTTATCACGTTTTCTTATGCGTTGTTGTATATTTGCTTACTGCTTGTTGTGACGTTGTGTAATACTTGGATGGAATCATGATTGCCTAAATTATTGCTTTACCGATATTATAATTGAAATTGGAACAACATGAAATTGATACAGCATGTTAACAATTGGGCTAATTAACTCGAGTAGTCTTAGGGTTCATGAAGATTATATAGTAGCGTGCTCAGCGATTGTGCTGAGCCTTTATGGCCACCAAATTACAGGTATTTGATCGAAGACGTACCGGAGTGCGCGACTTTTTGGGGATAGTTAGCAGTATACCTGCATGTGATACCATAAGTTTTTGCTAAACTTCATCCGACATTTATGGTATTGACTTAGGTAGACGGCTCACTGTTCTTTTGGGATTATTGTGTTGTATTGTAAAATCCGGTTGTATTAAATCTCTGTCATCACTGCCGCACTGCGGTAGTTTAGATTGAATATTTGGTAAACGCTACATTACTCGCATGGGCGAGTAATGGCGGGTAACACCCAGGTTATTTTTGTGAACGACTTTTAATTACCATTGTGAATCGACCGATTATTTATGTTAGGCGCGCTAGACTACCCAGATTATAGATTAGGGGTGTTACACACAGAGGCTAACGCGAACCAAAAACACCAAACCTAAAACCAACCAAAACTAAAGTTACCCGAATGTAATTTAAACCAGATGAACTCGACTCGATCCGAACTAAACCAAATATTAAATATTTACAAATTCGCCCGAACCTAACCGAACCTGAACATGAACCGAGTGACCCGAATTGCTAGGTTTAGCAAGAAATGAATCAAGCCCGAAATGAGGTTAGATTTGGGCCGAGAGTTTACAACAACCCAAACAGACCAGACCTATTAGGTCATTAAAACAAAGCAACGGCCAAACATGGAAGCATCTTATAGTAGACTAAACATGGAGATTGAAATGGGCATGGCAAATCAATGATAAGGATAGCAGGAGAGAAAACTTCAGTAATTAGTACGAGAAAAATAATGCTAAAGAGATTAAAGTGAAAATAAATGGAGTACTAAAGATTAGATTAACTGAACAGATGTCACTAAATTGTTAGTAAATTCCTATCAAATTACTAAGGCCAAAAGAGAGTAGTTTAAAATGAAATTCCTATGTTAACGAACATGTAGCAAAGATCGCTGGTTTTGTTGGTGAGTCCTAAGTAGTACAGGCACTAGTCAATTTTAATTCCTTTTTTGTTGGTGATTCCTAGTCAAGTTGCTAATTAGATTTTACTTCTCTTCTACTCGTCACTTTCCTCCAAGTAAAAAAAAATTCAAATCCCAACACTTCAAAGTTGTAAGTTCTGAATCTAAAGTCACTAAACAAAACCGATTTCTTATTCCCTTACCTTTATGTCAACTAATCACATTAAAACCCAGCTTTAGTTCAGTAAGGTCGTGTGCACGGAAGGCACCATGCGCTCCCTCCTCTTTCCTCTCCCCACCTCCCATTCCCACTTCCCATCCAGCTTTCCACCATGTCGATGCCAGTAAACAGCAACCGCCAAATCACATCACCTCCACTAAACAGCCTTAGCCACATACATCACCTGCAAACCACCACCATTAACGCCACCACAATCTGTTTTCCTCTGCAGAGCTCCCACAAAATTCCCAGAATATACGCAACAACTGCACCACTTCCCACATGGCCATAGACTATATAGACCCAGAACGGAAATCTATCCCAGGAGCAACTGTATTCATCGATAACATTCATCCAGTCTCCAGACCAGGAACGATCTGGAAACTTTTCGACAAATTTGGGCAAATCGTGGGGTTAAGACTACCTAAAACCCTGCGTTTTCGCACCAGGTCCAGGTATGGATTCGTTGAGTATATGACAAAGAATGAAGCTGATCTCGCCATCGCAGAGACAAACGGCATACTGGTGGATGGTAACAAGTTGCAGACTCAAACTGCATTCCAGAGGAGATGCTCGGCGGGGACACCACACAATGCAAGATGGTCTCCAAAAAAAGGAAATATGCAGGAAGGGCAAATCCCAACATCCCAACAACAAACCCCATTTTCACCACTGGGTACGCAAACATGGCATGACAGAGGCGAGGATCAAAACCGGTGTGGAAAAACAGCCCAGGTAATTCAATTAACCCCATCACCTATTCTAATGCAGAAGCTGGATAGAAGTGCAACGATTGTGTCCTTAGTGAAAACAAATGCGAAACAAGTTGAGGAAGTTCTAGGGGAAACTGAAGGGATAGAACACATTATTGCACAGTCCACTCGTGAGTTTATTGTAATTTTTGACTCTGAGGATCGGATGAAGACTTTCCTGAATAAAGGAAAGTGGAGTGAGAATTGGATTATGGAACCATGGTCGGAGGAGAAAACGCAAGTTAAAAGGGTAGTAAATGTTGTCATAAGGGGTTTACCACCGCAGACATGGTGTGAGGAATCAGTGAGGAACATTTTGGCTAGATTTGGAAAGGTCATACTTATTGAGACGGACATGAGCAGCATCCCAAGGAACTTGGAAGTCTTTGTTACGTTAGAAACATCTTCCTTTAAGATTATCAATGAGGAAATCGAAGTAATATTTGATTCAAAGATCTGGAAGTTGGGCGTAATCGAGGTATGGACGGAGGAAGTTGGAGACATCCTGGCTGATCAAGGATCAACACCACCGGCGCAGGCGGCACCACAGCCGCAGGAACCGGACGAAACACTTACCACCGGGGGAGGCCAAGCGATGGAAATTAAACGACATAAGGCTAATTCATTAAATGAAGAATGGGGAACTGGAACCGGAGCAATAAACAATTCATGGGAACTAGCAAAAAGCTATTCAATTAGCCAGGAGAATAATGAGAGTACGGATATGAGGGCTATAGGCCTGACAAAAAGTAATGTTGGAAATATGGAAAAAACTAAAGATAACATTGTGACCATGCTGAAGCATTTATATCGGATATTTAATATGGTAAAGTGGAAAGGAGATACACGACAACATATAGATGATGCAGCAACTTTAAATATTTTTTTGGGAAAAGAATTTGGAAGTCCCACAGGCCGGCCGTCCCCGAGAAAAAAGGTAGGAGTGGAGAGTCAGCTCCTGGACCAGGTGGACGGTAAACCCTCAACAAATACAACAGACATATCTCTGGTTCAAAACTCCCTGATTGAAGAAACGACAGAAAAGTGTGAGGAATTAGGGGCTGCTAATCGAATCTTTTCAGTGGGCCCTCCTTTCAGCCCAAACAAGGGCCAACCTACTCCAGTGAATGGGGCCGATTCAGCAGGCTTAAATCTTCAAATGGTAGTTTTACCAGAGGTAGGAACGCAACTGAAAAATCAGAGAAACGTCCGTATTAAGAAGAGAAAAGCAAAGCGCATCAACTTTTCATCAGAAGCCTGGGAATGTTTCAGATTTGGGCAGAGACTGAGGATTCACACTCCGTATCCGCGGAAATCCTTAGCAAATATTGATCGTATTCTGAAGAAGAAAACAACTAAGAAAAGAGCAGCATAAGTACGTGCTCAATTAGGAGACGAGTCCGAGCATTCCAGAACATTCAAAAAGTAGTGCTCCACAAGAAAGTAGATAAAGTCGAGAGATATTGACGGTCATGAAGATACAAATGATGGAAGCGATTAAAAACCGAGCAGTTATGATTAACCGACAAGCTCAGTCCTAAATTTGGAGCAGTTGAAAGTTTTTTTCTTTTAGTACCAAAGTTTGTAGTTGTCATCTTGACGGGGTCCGTTTGTTAGTCTTTTAGTTTCCTTTTCAATTTCTGGCTTAGGACTTTCCTAAGCTGTCTAGACCGCTCTCGGTCAATACATTGCTACATATGTAGCCCCCTTATCAAAAAAAAAAATCACATTAAACCTCTCGTAGGTATAGTCTGAAGTTTGTAAGAAAAGGTGGCACAAGTTGATATAATTACACTGTACACATTTTTTTTGTAAGTAAGGTATTTTTCTTAAACAGATGCTATCAAAGAATGACACAAGAAAGAGATCCAATTAATCGAATTTGGGCAGCAGTTTTCATAACAGAGAAAAACATATATAGGTTGAGGGTTTGCAAGTATTCAGAAGCATATCAAATATCAATGTATCACATAGTAAAATTCACAACCAAACAGAGAGGTATCACTCATTCAAACAGCAGCACGTAAGAGATTCTCTAAGTCTTAGGTTAACATATAGGTGTACCAGGAAAATGTTGAAAACCTCTCGCAAAACACATAGCCTCGGAGTCTAATTCCGGTACTGGTGTTTCTTCCCCTCTAGGCCATCGCCGCCGTGGTCTTCTTGAGATGAAGGTGTGAAAGACGAGTGTAGTGCGGGGAAACTTGTGTCAATGGTGGTGAAGTGCTGGTGGTTTTGAGAGGGAGATAGGTCTCGAGGGTGAATGGTGTTTTTGGGTTGTGGTTTATGGGTCGACTCAGGATTTTGAAAATGTGGGGAAGGGCAAACAGACTGTTTTGGCAAAGTGAGAAAAATGTGGAACATGTTGTTCGCCAGCGATTGTTTGCAGAACTGTTGTTTTAGAGGAACATTTTACTTTATGTCTATGTTTTGAAGAGGGTTAATTTGTTGTTTGGTTTTTCACGTTTCATGGTATTTGCTGATGTACAGTACAATTAACAATTGTGTTAGTACGTACATGTTAATGAGATCGTGGACGCATGTGTATGAAGACGAGTGTTTAGCATATTTCGTTACAGACCATGTACCGGTTTTGAGCATATATCCATAACAAAATGTATCATCTACTATGTTATAGCATGGTTGTAAAAAAAGGTACAGTACGGCCGTTTATACGGCGTATCACCCGTTTTTGCAATTAAACGTATTGATACGGTCGTATGAAATCCGTTTCATTGAACACCCCGTCTCGTGGTGGCGTACTACCGTACAATCATCTGTATTTCCATATTTACCGTATTTTTAAAGAATACAGTACAAATGATTGAAGACAACGATTCGACTGGAGTAAAAAGAAGACTAATTTTTTCTATTAAATCCCTAAATGAAAATAATATTGACCTTATATAAGTTTTTACTTTAGAAAAAATGATGATATTATACCAATAACTTTTCTATCACTCTTTTTTGTTTTTTTCTACTCAGAAATAGTGTGACATTTTCTTTAAATTCACTATGCAACTTATCTTACATCACTCAACAAAACTTCTACAAAATTCTTATAGTTTAGGAATACGATAAATTTATAATATATAAATATACAATTTGAAGGCATTAATAACAAAATACTAATATTATGTACAAAGAGGAACATATTTCATACTTATAAATATTTATTATACACTTTTTATTATTTAAATATTAATGTTTCATCCGTACTGGTTCTCCGTTTTATCCGTATCGATACTTCCGTGTCACGTACTCTCAATAGTCCGTATTGGACTCCCGTACCGTTTTTTACAACCTTGTGTTATAGAGCACCCGTGTTTACATCTCAGGTAAAATAAATGTCGGTTGCAGGTAACGATCAAATAAATGTCTCTGTGGAAGTCCGGGGAATTTTCGAGCCCTAATAAATGGTGTAATGATAATGAATTCTTAGACTGGGTTGTATGTTCAATTTTGCAGGAAGATGGGACGAAAGATAAAGAAATTGATGGGCAATTTGGTAAGCCAGAACCAAGGTCCTGCACGGGGAAGTGAAATCAATGATCTGGGGTGGTAGAAATACGCTAGTTTTTGGACTTATATATTAAAAATTACAACAATTTAAAATTATTATAGTTGTGATAAAAAAAAAATTCTTTCATAAAATAATAAGCAAAATCTTGAATGATGGGCGTGCTCCGACTCTCCGTACCGCTTTCCCAAGTTTTATAAATTATAAAACCACAATTCTCTGTTTTCTAAATTACAAAACCACCCATAGATGTAGCTATCCTAACTATAAACAGTTGTAGCCAAGAAATTGTGTGTTTTTTTTTTTTGAAACTCAGGGCATCCGTCATTTGGTGACAGTGTTGTTTCCTACTACTATGTAAGTTTGGTACCCGTGTTTCAGCAGCTCACGTAAATCGAAGGTCGGTTGCACGTAAACGATTACCGATAGTATCCTGGTACGACCCCCTTTTTCGTTTGATAAAAATTAAAAACGTCATCCGTGGTGATTAAATATATGTTATTAATTACTAAAGGCTACAGTCATTATAACATGTCCTTTACTCATCGAGCTGAAAAGTGTTGTAGAATCGAGCAGAAACAAAGAGGAAGAACGAAGGAGAAGAAAGCGATGTGAGGAAACTCGTTTTAGGGTTTTCGTATTCATAAGTGCGAGAGCCACTTCGTACAACCCTAAGACACTCACCATCTAATATATAGACAGTGAACCTCTCAAAATAAAACCCGATATGGGCCCGAAGCCCAAACCGTACTATACCGCGGGAGGTTTCGCCCCCCGCACCCCCAGCATTCCGCAGGATGGGGGGCTACACCCCCCAAACCCCCCCCCCGAATGATGGGCCACCTGTAATTGTAAGCCCAACCCACAATAGATTTTAAGTCAATTACAATAATCTCCACCTTGACGAAAAATCTCCGCTAGCTTTACAAAAACAAGAATAAACTACTAGCTGGGGAGGGGGATTTTGATTTCTTAGCACTTGAGAACTTGAACTAAGTTCAAAAAATTCTGAACTTCTCTGTGGTGACTGGCTTTGTCAACATATCAGCTGCATTCTCTGAAGTATGAACCTTATCTAACAATCTCACCTGAAGCAACCAGCTCCCTAATCTTGTGAAACCTGACATCAATGTGCTTCGTCCTGGCATGGTAAACTTGGTTCTTAGCCAGGTGTATAGCACTTTGACTGTCACAAAGCAACTGAACTCCACCTTGCTCAACACCCAACTCAGTCACAAATCCTCGAACCCATAGTGCTTCCTTTGCTGCTTTCTCCTAATGCCATGTATTCAGCTTCAGTGGTAGACAACGCAACACAGACTGTAGCACAGATCTCCAACATATGGGGCCTCCTGAAAGAGTAAATACAAACCCTGTAGTAGACCTCCTGTTATCTAGATCACCAGCATAGTCTGAATCCACATACCCCACAACTGCTGAACCTACCTCCTGGACTCCAACATAAGTCCATAGTCAGCTGTACCCTTCAAATACCTGAGAATCCATTTCACTGCAGCCCAGTGATCTCTCCGGGATTAGACATGTACTTGCTCACTTGACTAACAGCCTGAGCCAAGTCAGTCGCGTGCAAACCATAGCATACATCAAGCATCCAACTGCACTCGCATAGGGAACTCGAGCCATATCTGCAACCTCCTCCTCAGTGTTTGGACACTGAGATAATGAAAGTCTAAAGTGATTCGCCAGAGGTGTACTTACAAATTTGCCGTTTGTCATGTCAAACCTGTCAATCACCTTCTCTATGTAACTCCTCTGAGACAACCACAATCTCTTGGAGTTTCTGTCCCTGCGAATCTCCATCCCAAGGATCTTTTTAGCAGCACCTAGATCCTTCCATATCAAACTCTCTTCCCAGAAGGATCTTCAACTCGTCAACATCTTTCTTATTCCTCCCAGCAATAAGCATATCATCGTTATTGTGATAACAAAGAGGGTTTACTGATATAATACCAGATATTAATATTAATTAAATGGGAACCTAAGTAAAAATCCTTAGGATAGTCACGACATTGTCTGTCCTCCTAGAGCATGGATCTCGAACATGATATAACCTAGATTACTTCTAGTATGCGTGAGACCCATTGGCAGCTAATTAATAAATTATATTCTCCATAAGACTAAGAGCAGATCTTAAACATTATGAGAGAGAGATGGTATAAGTTGAGGTGAGGAATCCCGATAGTTTACGAACTACTTGGTTGCGCGTTGTGATCACTGAGGGTTTTCTAATTGGATTCCGCTCCAGGTATACCTAACGAGCCCTATTTGGATCGTGGGTCAGGTGCTACGGCCTTTTCTATGGACGTCTTACGAGACATAAGAAGGCAGGGGCCTCCGACCTCTGGCGAAATGAGCACCTTTGTGTGTACGGGAGGACTACTGTCCATTGTGAGGTTATAGGGTTGTCTCAACATGATGCCCACTGGTATTAATTAAACATGGTTTGGATGGGGCCTACAAGCCAAGGTAAATTAACTAAGGAAACTGTACGTTACGGCGATTGTACATTGTACATTTAAACTGTACGCTATGGCGATTGTACATTGTACATCATATTGTGGTTATTCGATACGCTCGATATACAATTGTTATTTGAGATATTAAATGAATGTTTGGATTGATGGATGGTTGAATATCTATGAATATTTGGATGGATGATTATGTACATTGTACAGGTATATTACAGTGTTGATTATAACTGTAAAATGGTAAAGCATGAAACCAATCTAATAATAAGATGGTTTAAAATGACTAAGTGACCATTAGGGTCCAGGCCCGCATACACAGCGCATAGCGCTGATACTACACTCATTGTGCAGGTTGTTGAGTATTGTCGAAGCCGAAGAGCGAGTACAGGGTATTAGAGTTACTTTGATTACCGCACAGGGAGTTGGTTTATGCACAAGGAAGATGGTGAATTGTATTATGGTATGTTATGTATATTCAGGATTGGGTAGACGCTCACTTGTCTATGTTTATGGTTTATGGATTTAGTATGATGTATAGGAGTTTCTCGTTATCACAACGTTGTAGCAGATATTTTATGTTGGAAGTTGGATGTAGGTTTGGCTACGTTGCTCGCATGGGCGAGTAATGGCCGGTGACACCCGAGTGAGTATTGTATTATTAATTTATTCTTCCGCTGTAAGGCGTTTTATTTATTGCTACGAGAGAGATTATTATGTGATGCAGGAGAGGGGTGTTACAAAAGTGGTATCAGAGCCAGACCCAGGTCGGTGTGCCAGTGAGCCTGTGAGGGCACTGGCTCCCTAAGGGGGTAGAGTGTAACACCCGGCGTGGTGTTCCTCCTACATCGGTTGGAGAGGAGAACGAAGTGTGCCTTATAGGTGTATGGATACCTCTTCCTTGTGTGACGCGTTTTGGGGCTAGGAACCCCAGGAACAAATCCGTGCGGCCTGCGTGCCAAAGTGACAATATCACACATGTGGGCTGATTAGGCTGGGCTGTTAAGACAGTGAGCTTAGGACATGGGAAGTTATGGGAAGGTTGGGAGATACGAGACGATTCGTCTTAGAAAGATATTGTGTCTAGTAACGCAATTGCCTGACATATTAGCCTTTAAGGCAATTCAATATCTATTGGTTGTGTATGGTAAATTACCGAGTATTTATGTGACATACTGTACTACAGATGTCTGGTGGAACTAGAGGGCGTGGTACTGGAAGAGGTGGAGGCGGTGAACCCCGTCATTCCAGGAGTTGCAGAGACGGTTGCTGCCGTACTCGCACAGTTGGGTACTCATAGGAGGAGCACCAGCCCACCCGCCACCCCAGGGAAACAAACTGGCTGAAGTCAGTTACAGAGACCCGACCACCTACATATTCTGGGGAACTGACCCCGTAGCCTTGAGCGTTATATTGTTGAACATGAGAAGGCCTTTGAGCTTTACAAGTACCGGCTGACAAAGGTCGCCATTCCTGCTTTCCATCTGAAGGATGCAGCCAGCACTTGGTGGAGGTTGGTCAAGGACCATCACCTGGCTACGCCCGACTTTTCGTGGGCTGCCTTGTCGAGTTGCTGAGAGGGAAGTACTACCCAGCACATCTCAAGCAGAAGAAGCGCCATGAGTTCGAGACATTGTCTCAGGGAGGTCTGACCGTGGATGAGTATTACGCTCGATTCATTGGTCTGCTGGACTTCATTCCCGGTGTTGATTACTCAGAGACCGTTAAGGTCGAGAAGTTCCGGGGAGGACTAATGTTTTCGCATCCAGATGGCGATGGGTGCTACCCTAACACTACCATCCAGGTATTAACATGAACCATAATCTTTACTACTACAGTACCGTTTAACTTTGTGAGAACTTATCAATGAGATTCCAGGATGTGTTATGATGCTGCCTCGAGGACGGAGCTAATGCTCCAGACTCGGGAAGAGACTCTCGGGGCCAAGAAAAGGAAGAACCCTGAGGGAGAGTCTGAGGGTAGAGGAGCGTCTCCAGGCGATAGCCAAAGAAGGGAAAGTAAGGACTTATCCCATTCTAAATTGTTACCATATAAATACCTTATGAATGCTGACCCGGAACCTTGAACAGGAAATTTTTCCAAGAAAGGGCAGCACGGTCACCAGGGAGACAAAGGGAAAGAACCCGTCCTTAGGTTGACCGGCCCAGTTATAGATGCTAAGCCTCTGAGATCTGCACCTCCTAAGGGTGAGAACACCTACCTCTTAAATTAAACTGTAACCTTAACCTTTATATCATCAGATTTTAACTAAACTAAATAATATCATCAGGCACCGGACAGCCCCAACGCCATTTTTACTGTAAGCGTTGTGGAAGGACCATCCTGGGGTCGACTGCGATGGTCGCAAAGTCGAATGTCGGTGCTGCCACAAAGAGGGCCACAGGGAATTCGAATGTTGGATGAACCCTGAGAGCCGTAACTACAGGCCACCAAGGAATACTCAGAAGACCTCAGCTGGAGGATCTGGAGTAACCACGAGGCGGTCAGGATGGCCAGACATCTACTGATGCTGGAGCCTATAAGGGCAAGGGAGTAGATAGGCATGAGTACCCTGACTCCATGAGACCGCGGTGGAAGACTTTTGTCTTACTATGTTGTGTACTTACTTTGGATGTTAGACAGAGACATGTTATGAATATGTGAAGTGTGTCATTGACCACTTGCCTTTTGTGTATGACTTTTGAGACTAGATATGTGGACTCGATGCGAGTACCCTTGGAACCTGGATGGATTATATAATAAACAGGATGTTAAAGCTTACATTATCATGTAGCCATACTAGACGACACAGAGTCAATGAGACCGGTAATTACTGAACCAGAATTTCCATCTGCATGGCGCACTTGCTATTGCAAGCGCTATGACAATAAACCACTGAAATTTCCATCTGCCTTGCGCACTTACAGAGCAAGTGCAGCAACAGCACAGCTACTACTTTTTTAAATCTTTTTATTTTATATAAAAAAAAAGTTATTTTCATATTTTTCATACAAACCAGAAGATTGGAAACCTATGCAACTTTAGAAGGACCGTCAGTCCAACCACTGCAACTGGAGGAATTCTACAGCCATTAAGACTGTAAAACGCACCAGTTTAAACGTTCGAGAAATTTTCAGACAGGGCTTATTAGCCAAATACCATCAGTGTATACCCGCATTTAGATGCTAATCACTACCAGTGATGAATGTTTAGTCCTTATGGACAGCATACCCTCTGTAGATGCACCGCCGTCATGAGGATGGTTGGGAAGTGGAGAGCCAAGTTGCTCAAGCTATTATGCAATCTGCAATGTATCCAATTAGACGGATGAGGGAATGAATATGAACTATGGGTGAGATTTGATCATGATAAACAGGGAGAAAAGGAATATATGTTGTACTCAATGAGATTGAATTAGGAGAAACAAGTTTGCTAAATATAGCACAGATTTTACTTACAAGCCGGCGTTATGGCTTATGACATGAATTACCACCGATGCCACTAAGGCAATTACACTTATTACAAGATAACCAAAACAGGAACTAATAATAAAAAAAAAGAAGAGAAGAAGAATGCGAAGAAAAAAAAAAGATATCCATCAAAGGGAGATTGACAACAGAATACTTCACAATACCGTGTGACAGACATTACCAGTTTACTAAATGAGACATGGGACGACCACACTCCGATAGGAGCATGTGGACCTGACAGACTTATTTATGAGTTAGTCAGGGTAATTAGTAATGTATCAGTACGGTACCCCATGCAAGTAGACAAGTAGTGTTAGGAACACGAGAAACTCCGTATTAAGGACAGTGAAACAGATTACCTCGAAGATGGACGAGAAGAGCCGCAGTTAAACAAACGGGCTAGAGAAATCAAGAAACTTCAACAGAGAGCAGTAGACAGTATACAGTGAAGACAAGGGAAATCGTTCAAGGACAGGAAACTGAAGGAAAGAAACAGGAAAAACCCATATGGAGGAATAATATGTAGAATCCTCATAAGGATTGAGCAAATTCTTGCAATCCAGAGGGAATCTACCAGATGATGTGGATATAAACGCGTAACTACGCAATGGTGAGAGAAAAGCTAATACTAGCAGATACTTAAGCAAAGAACAATGGACTTTGGAATGTACCACTCACAGGATAATTCGCCCATCTTATCTGTTGACTCATTAGTATTAGCTACTGAGAGTTTACGCCTCTGCCTCTGTAGGACTGAGTGTTTTGGTATTGCACTTGTGCAGTTACTAATCTAGTGGGAGTACAGAAAGATGCAATGGATATCAACACGAGTGTGTATCAAAGAACTACACAGTGTGTTTACTCCGGTACAAGATCACTAGAAGACACAGATGACAATCATTATCTTCGTGGACATATAGGCTGGTATGTCTTAGTATTACAAAGACAAGTGCAAAGAGCACTAAGTACTAACAGTAGCCAATGTCATATTACATCTCAAGCTGAATATCAGTGAGAGAAGACACACACGCAGGTATGCTAGGATCCTAATGAGAGGATTTACAGCAATGGAAAAAAATAGGCAAACTGAGCCTATGTTCATGGGTCTGCACCTCAACGGAGTGAGTGGGCCCATTAGAACGAACTTGGAAGAGAGCACAATAGATCAGTGCCTCACCCTTTATGTATTATGGAGCCCTGAGGGCTAGAGTCATACCCGACTCTCTGATATGAGGATAATCCATGAGTTGGAGAACTCTTTGAGAGCCAAGTATCCAGCGCTCCTTGTGAGCGGCTGTTGTATACTTGTGGGGTACGGGGGCGTAACCCTTTTTAAGGGGGGTAGAGCCTCTTGGCTGTGCACTTGTGTGCACTAAGTTTTAGTTGTTTCGTATGCATTGCATACAAAGAATTGGTGGTATGCGGGGCATACGAGTTTGTTTGTTTGCTTAGTATGCATGGCATACAGTGAATTGGTGTTGTTTATTTGCCTAGTATGACATGTGTAACACCCCATCCAACATTAAACATACTTACAATAAACTGCAGCGGAAGAACAACCTCATCACATTACCTAACTCGTTGGTGTTACACGCCGTTAGCCACCCACGTGGCT
This sequence comes from Limonium bicolor, assembly GCA_023374045.1. NCBI lineage: Eukaryota > Viridiplantae > Streptophyta > Magnoliopsida > Caryophyllales > Plumbaginaceae > Limonium > Limonium bicolor. The sequence goes on along the minus strand of CM041779.1, from coordinate 146,252,175 downwards.
AACAAGGCTAATACATACGCATTGTACCGGTCTGATGGGCTAAATTCCCAAGCGTCTACACCTTACTATCGCTTTCCATTAACAACAACACAACGCACTCCTTCCAACTATACCGAGTATTTATAAACTGATGCCGACAACAATTTCGGTCTTACTACACCTACTGTATACATACACTTAAACGATTACCCATGTACGACGACTACCCGTCCTACTCTCGAACGGCTTCCAGCACTTCGTACCTGAAATAGGAAAAGAAGAGAAAGGGTGGCCCCCAAGGGGCTCAGCACCTTTGCTGGTATGGTAATCCCGCAGCCCACATGCTACCGGGCCACACACAACTAATTGTCGTCTTAGCATGCGGTTGATTATTTTTAAATCATACATGCAACTGTAAACAACACAACCATAATCATTCGCCTCAATGGGCTCAACAAACGGATATATATCCTTACTTAATAAGTCACTCAAGGTATTCAATATCCCTAGAGAGTGTTCCTCCTCTAATGGAGCTACTTCCTTAACAGACGACACTTACCCTTAAATCGGGTTATCCTTAAACGCCTCTTTTCTCAAACTGGGACTCATATCCATGATCCACATACTCCAGATTTTACAACATATAACATACACTACATAACAACACTTAACAACACTTTGCACGTTTCCACGTGCACAACATAACACCGCAATAGATATTGCATCACAACAAAGATACATACATAACGGGAATGGTCCTCTTAGGCACCGACCCAAACATTGCTAATACACTGGTGAGCCTAGAGAATGTTGCCAGTCTCATGATAAGCTCGTTACATAACTCGTTACCAGTCTCGTTAATGAACGGTTAACTTAACACAAGGTGTCTCGGATATAGTGATCCAAGCACACCGAAACAAACATAACAATAGTATGCCCCTGTGGCCCGACGTGAGTCAGTAATAGCCTTGGTTAAGCTAAAGGGAAGGTTGGGAACCAAATTGGAAAACAACCATAACATACAGAGAGGATCGAACCTGCTATGACAACGACCCCCATACTCACAACGTGGGCCGGAACAGACCGGACTCCTCACTCCCCCGTTAGCACTTGTTAGAAGTTCAACTTTGAACTTTATTAAACAATCACAAACATTGGGTTAAGTCTTGTTAGACATACACAAGGGAAGAGGAGTCATACATTCACATACAAACATCACGCACAAACATCACATAACCAACTCACGCATAGCGTGGTTAGAACGTTCCTTAAGTCGGAAAACGTTGTTACCGGATACCGTTCTCCTACGTTTACCTAATAGTGGTTAACTAGCCCTTCAAGCGCATTCGAGGTTACCGGTATCGGCACGTAAACATACAATAACAATAACGACTGTAAAACTCGTTTCATGATTTATCTCATAACGTGGCAAACATACAGAAGAACACATTGGCATACAAGCCGGTGTAATCCGGTAGGACACAGGTTGCAAAAAACCATACCTGTCACCGGAGTCCACTTTATCATGTCCACTTATGTTCCTCGAGCAATTCTCGAACAACTGATAACATTACAATTACTTTTGTTAATATTGGGGTAACATGTTTGCTTACGTTTAAAGCGCCCATAGTTTACCCCGTCATTCCCGTTACACTTAACTTACTCTTGTGATATTAAGTTTACAACTCTCACATCAAATCCAACACTTGTTTACACATTTTAAGGCCTTATATGCCACCAAACAAGGCCTAAACATCACCTAAAACCATTACCATTCAATTCCCCATGATTAGAAGCCTTTAAAACAGATTTTGCAACACTTTTGACCTGGTCCGGGACTTGGTCCGGACCCAAGGTCCCGGACCACTTGTAGAATGTACTCTCGGCCTTATTTTACCCTTGGTCCGGGTCTTGGTCCTGGACTAAGGACCCGGACCACTTCTAAACTTCACTCTCGGCTCTTTTAAGGGGTGGTCCGGGTACCTATACAAGGGCTAGGTCCCGGACCATGTTATTAACTTGTCAAAACATCACTTTTCAACCCCTAAACCAACCTTACCTTACCTAATCATTCCATAAACTTTCCACATGTTTAAACACCTTAAAACAAGCACTAAACTTTCCTAAATCATCACTAACTGGTTACTCAATTCCTTACAACAATTCCTAGCACTTATAACATTTTTCTTAGATTTCTAAGTGGTATATCATGCCTACTACCACCTCAACTAACCAAAGTGTTGTCTCACAAACATTACCACCACTCCAAAAGCATTATTTCTCATACACACCTCCTTTGCACAATTGCTTATAATTTCCACCAGTTTTCACTTAGACCTTCACTAGGCATTTCTTTTCCTTTGTTTACCAAATCTTGAACAAGACTTAACACTTCACATAACAATTCCTTGGTGTGTTCAAAACACCCATTTGAGTTCTAAATCCTCCAAGACAATGCCCATGGCACCTTAACACCTAAGAACACCATGATTCACCTTCTTCCACCATCTTAACACTTAACAAGTTCCTAGTACCTTCTAGGTCTTAAAATCTCATTTCATCCCATAAACTCTTTTGTATCAACTAAATTTCGCCATAGCTTCTCTTGTATATACTCACATCAAAACACATTGTTTTTCACCTTTAGACAATCAAGAACATTCAATCTCTTAAATACACACTCTTATACACAAACATATGGTTTTTCATCCTTTAACCATCAAACACATTCACCTACACAAGAGATGTTCTTTACACACAACTAAACCTTTAAACTACACTACATCACAATATAGTGCATAAACTTAAATTGCTTGGCACTTGGCCCTTAAATAACATGGCTCTTAGGCCCTTAAATTGCATTAAACTTAAACACTGAATTCCCACATAAGTAATGCCTTTGACCTGCAAATACACACAACAATGCTCCCATGTCTTTTTAGTCCACCTTGTGGATAGTTTTCTAGCTCATTTCCATTGGCTCTTTAGGTTATTTATTAAGCAAATATAGCTCAATTCCTATGTACATAAAACACATTAAGAGAGGTCATTTACCTCTTTGTTTTCCAAGCTTTCTCACTTGTTTTCACTTGTTTTTCTTGATTGAAAATCGGCAAGGAGCTTTTATCACTTGTCAACCTTCTAACCAATACACATATAAGGGTAATGAGTATTAAGTTTATATACTCAAACTCATAATTAACCCTAGGTTTACATAGTGTCTTAAAACACTAAATTTGATGATTACCTTTGGAATTTGAAAAGAGAGCTTGGTTAAGTGGCAAGATAGGACTCCTCCTAGTCCCTTGAAGATTGAATTAAGCTAAGAAAATAGCAAGACAAGGCACCATTGTAAGGTGAATTTTCGGTTATACAAGAAAATGATGGGAACTTGGATTTTCTTTGATTTTCCTTACCTTGATGAGAGAAGAAGAAGAAGCAGAGTCTTCAAACTCAATCCAATGGGTTTCTTCATGGCATCAAACATGAGCTTTTGAAATTTTGAAAAGAGAGGATGAAAGGCCTTGACTCAACTAAGACAAATATGTGCTTAGTTTTTGATTTGGAGCAATATTGAACATTTGATGAGCAATTGAAGTTGGAGAAGAGATGTGCTGTAGCATGAAGGTTGGATTGGGAGAACCATGAGGAAGACGGTGGGAAAGAAAGAAATGAAGAAAAGTGAGGTGAGAGGTAAAAGTGTGAGATATTTATGTTATAAAGTAAATAGTCTTTTACTTTATCCTTTCTTCTTCAATTGACTTTGCTGGCCAAGTGTGATGACTCACACTTCAAAACCGTCCCCCCTTCTATATTAAAGATATATATGGCCTTGTTTGACCATTTAACATCTTATGTTGACTTATGACTTAAACTAGCACTATTTGAGCACTATTCACAAACTAAGGCACATAATTGTGAATTTTTGATTTCCCATTGATTTAGACTTCCTAATGTGATACTAAGTAGTACACATGTTGATTAAAGAGTAATGATGGTCATTTAGCCACTCAAAACTCATTTACAAGACAATTTTTTCAAAAATGTGCTTTAAGCCTCCTTAAAGCACATTTTGCGTTTTAACTTGTTTTGAAGCTTGGTTTTCTTTAGTAATTGATTTAATATGTTCATTACATATAAATAGGTCTTGGTAAGGTTATTAGGTCTAACCAAACTTATCCAAGCTTAGAGCACATTTTGCTCTTATTGACCTTAAGGTATTTCCTTGTGTTTTATTTGGTTTAACTGATTACCAAGGTTTCCTAGGGACTTAATTAGCCCTATTAAATCATAATTGAATATTATTAAGTCTTGGTAGGCTCTTTGGGTCCTAACCAAGTTCACTCATAGCTTAGAGCATGTTTTTGCTCAAACTGTATCTTAGCGTTTTATTGCATTTACTGTGGTTTAAATTGTTCACTGATGTTTCTAAGGCACTTTTTAGCCTTTATATCACATAGTTTGATATTTAAACCATATATCAAGGTTTGGGGTATTTCAGCATGGCATACAATGAACTGGTGGTGTGCGGGGCACACGTAGTTTTGTTGGGTATGGTTGGTACGCGGGGTGTACGTTTTGTTGGTGTTTGTGTGCAATGTGCACTTGTATGTATGTATCTTATGAGATACCTGTTTGAATGTTGTAATTACACCCATGTGTGTAATGCTTTTCTTATGCAACTTGTGATATATATATTTATATTGCTTTGTAGAATGATTACATATGGTATCGCCTAGATACAAAATGAATCATTAGATATGGAATGTGGAACGATGGTATGTTATGGACACCTCGGGGAGGTTGTCAGGGTTGGTAGAACTGATAGGAAATAATGATGCTGATGGATCACCTATATCCATATATGATTGAACTAACGCCACAAAGTGATGGCTATGTGCTGTATAAGCGCAATACGGTGTGTGCAAATGATATATCATATAGATATACATTAAGGGAACAATGGGTAGTTATGCATATATACTTACCTATTTGATTAAGCGACTTCGGGACGAAGTCTTTTAAGGGGGGTAGATTGAAATACCCAAACTAATAAAACATGGATTTAACATCTAATCACATTGATTAAGGTCTAACATGCCTTAAAAGTCAACTGAGACAACAGTGGTCAACACAAAGCAACATATTGCACCCTTTGACTGTTGAGGGTAAATAAATACCCAAGTGAACTTCTTAGGACCTAAAAATTTGTCCTAAGCATATTAACACATTAAGAAAACACATTAAAATTCTTGGAAACACTCCAACACAAAAGAACAAGCATTTACATGCTTCAAGGTCAAGTAGGGCAAAAATGTGCTCTAAGAGAACCTTAAAGGTCTAATGACCTCTAAATGATATAAATTGGATACCATGATCAAATATCATGTAAGAAACACAAAAAAACTGTTCTCAAGGAAAACGGAGCTCGGAAACACCCTGCGACTCAAACTGTGCACTAAAAACCTTAAAGCACGTTTTTTGTGTATGAGCTCTAAGATATTGACTTTTTGTCATTTTAAAGACTAGAGCATGTTCTTTAAATCATTATGTGACATGATAGACTATATTTTAAAGTCTAAATCAAAGTTTGAAATTAAAAATCAAAACTGACAGTTTAGTATGAATAGTACCCAAAAATAACATTTAACTACTTACCTTTAACCATGGTCAAATGGCACCAATTGCCTTAAACAAGGGCTGCCGACCTCCTAAAGCTGTAATATCACCCATTATCAATCTCCACTCAGTTAGACAGCTATTAAGTGACTCACCTATTACTATTCCTAAAGTAAGCTTAAATTAGATTAATTACCTTATAAGCTTAATTAGGCTATTTTCTTCACTTGCTGCACTTCCCAGCCGACAACAGCCTCTCCAAACCTCTCTTTGCTTCACCAAAAACGTGGGTAAGTCACCAAGAACAAAGAAGAACACTTTGATACTTAGGTAAGCTTAATTAGTCATTAAATGTTCATTTTCTTCACAATTCTTACCTCTTTCAATGGAGCAAAGCATCAACAATTTCCATCAATGTTATTAGGTTTTTTTGGAGGTTAAATGGAGGGTATATCTCGGCATTAACAAGGGAAGAAGGTGGAGAAGCTAATCTTGTTCTTAAGGTACAAATGTGCTTTAAAGCTCATATCTTTTGATTCCCTTCAAGTTCGGTTGTGAAACTTTGTTCCCAGACTTATTATCTTCATCTTAACGTGATTATTCAGTTGGTATACCAAGAGCTTCAAGGTATAACCAGATCCAAGCCAAAAACACCATTTTAGGCATCTTAATCAAGGTAAAGATTAGCCATCTTCTAATCTGAGTTATTCCAGTTTAAAGCTTGGTATTAGTAGCTCTTTTGATGATCTTTAACTTCTGTAAATATAGGCCGAAATCAAGCTGGTTACCTTGTATTTTAAGGTAAACTTTACCTTGAAAATTGACATTAAACACTTCTTATGGTTAGATCTTGCTTGGAGACTAACCATTCCTTAATTTCTGTGTAAAAACATGTAAATGATGCTGTGGAAATTTAATCCTATGCAGGCCGTGGCCAAACAAGGCTTTACTAGGCAAAAACAAGGTATAAATCACTTAAACCTTCACTTGGTAATTTAATATGTAATTGTACATATGTATATATATTGTGCCGTGAGTGAACAAGGTATTAAGTCTTATTTTGATCTTAGGTGATTAAGGAATGGTTTAATAAATCTTATAACTAATTAATAAGCATAATGTCAAATTCAAGACATTATGTGGAAAATTGATAAATAATGAAAACATATGTGCAAGGCCGAGAGTTTAAGGCTTTATGGCATTTATATGTAATTCATTTTATAAGCTAATGTTTGTAATAAGGCCATGTACTTGGCCATTTTATTTATGCATTTACAAGCTTATAATTAAGTTTAGGTAATAAATATAAATTACCGTAAGGTATTGGGGTATAAAGTGTAATTAAAATTAATTTGGGGGATATAAAAGGATATAGCCGAAATTTAGAGGTTTAAATGAGTTTATATAAAAATTATAAGAATATAATAAAGTTTTTGGGGTTAATGGTGATTTTTGAAAAGTATAGTATAAACCGTAATATATGTTGTTTAATGGTCCAAGGAAATATTAAGGTGGTCAACCTTGACCATATGGTAGGTTTTGACCAATTAAATAAGTTAGATAACTTATTTAAGGTTTTATAATAAGATAAGTATTTAATGGTAATATTTTTTAACATATGTGGTATATATGTTATTACCAAAAATAAAGTGTAAAATGGTATTATAAACACCCATGGGCTATTAGCAATTTTTAGGAATTTATTGGGTTGATTTTGGAAAGATAAACTATATATGTATAATATATAGTTATTATGTCATTATGACACTTTGGAGAAATATATGTAGTGTATAATAAATACCGAGAATATATGGGTTAATAAGGATAATTATAACCCTTTGGTGGAATTTGGTGATTTTTAGAATTATATAAGAGTATTTTTAAGAATATGTTAATATATAGTTTAATGATATTATAAAACTATATGTATAAAATAGGGCCAAATGGCAATTATAAAACAGCACAAGGCTGTTTCGAATTTACAAAAAATAACCATAGGGTTATAACCAATTTATAAGTTAAAAAATGTTATATTATATGGAATATATAACATGGTATAAATAATGGGGTGATTTTGTAAATAAAGGAACTAAGGTTTATGGAAAGAATAAGGTATAAATATATGCCATGCGGCAATATATAATAGTTTTGTATAAAAACTATAGTTTATAAATAAAGGGGATAAAATATCATATTATATGATATTAGTATATGGTATAACATTACATAATGTTATGTGGTCAAGATAGAATTTAAATAAATTCAAGGGCTGTACCGATTTATTATTAGTTGGAAAATGAATTTTAGGCTATGGTCTATATGTTATAAATGTTATAACAATTATATGGTTTAGGTGGGATTAATATAGTAAGGATATTCACATTAAATAATGTGACAAGCTATAAATAAATAAGATTTATAACTAAGGTATTTATTGAATAAACCTTAGGAGTTGTAAATATACAACATAAAATGTTACATAATATTAGGATAACAATCTTAATATAAGTTGTATAATATAATGCAACTAATGGAATAATCATCTAATAAAAGATGATAAAATGTAACATATAAATATAAGAGTTTATTAAACTCATGGAACTTACCTACGTGGTAAATATATACATACACAAGAATAATGTATATAAGGATGGATATGTTTTATGGTTAGAAATCATATAATATAATGGTGGTGGTTATTACATGAAAATAGTTACAAACTATAAGTTATGAGTTTTTAGATGCAAATATTATTTGCTAAATATAATGGGGTATATAATACAATGTATTATAATGGATGGTGGGAAAATAATACAGTATAATATATTATGCATGCATTCATGCAACTATAGGTTATGTACCTATATTTAATGGTGGACAAGATTAAAGAAAATATAACGAATTAAACTTAACAGTCGAAATGTTTTGACATACGAGTTTTAGTAACAAAGCCGACCAGTTTAGAGAAACCCGTAACAATAACTGTAGAAAAACAGGGGTGATCTATCGGGGTTACTTATTATTCAGAAATACTGGATTTAGTTAGTCATGGAGACTGACTTATAGTTTTATTACCGTTTAGATCATACTACAGGCGGAGGTGCTTGACGAGCTAGTGGTCTACACTGCGCATCCTAGGTCTTGGTGAACGGTATGTAAAGGTGTTTGAATCCGGGTTGTCCTAAGGATATTCCTTGGGCTCGGATTTGTTTGTTATCACTTGTGTGTTAAGTGTTTTGGATACGTGTATGTGATTATGTGCTACTGCATTAACTATATATGCACGTGCGTCCTACGGGACTAACACTGCGTCGACTATAGATCGACTTATATAAACATACATATACGTTATTGTGATAACAAGACGGTTACTTGATATAATACCATGATATTAATATTAAGTAAATGGGAACCTAAGTAAAATACTTAGGGATGAGTCACGACATTGTCGTCTCTAGAGCATGGATCTCGAACATGAATATAACCTAGATTACTTCTAGGTATGCGTGAGACCCATTGGGCAGCTAATTATAAATTATATTCTCCATAAGACTAAGAGCAGATCTTAAACATTATGAGAGAGAGATGGTTATGAGTTGAGGTGAGGAATCCCGTAGTTTACGAACTACTTGGTTGCGCAGTTGTGATCACTGAGGGGTTTCCTAATTGGATTCCGCTCCAGGTATACCTAACGAGCCCTATTTGGATCGTGGGTCAGGTGGCTACGGCCTTTTCTATGGACGTCTTACGAGACATAAGAGAATAGTCAGGGGCCTCCGGACCTCTGGCGAAATGAGCACCTTTGTGTGTACGGGAGGACTACTGTCCATGGTGAGGTTTAGGGTTGTCTCAATATGACGCCCAACTGGTATTAATTAAACATGGTTTGGATGGGGCCTACAAGGCCAAGGTAAATTAACTAAGGAACTGTACGTTACGGCGATTGTACATTGTACACATATAAACTGTAAGCTATGGCGATTGTACATTGTACATCATATTGTGGTTATTCGATACGTTCGATATACAATTGTTATTTGAGATATTAAATGAATGTTTGGATTGGATGATGGTGGTTGAATATCTATGAATATTTGGATGGATGATTATGTACATTGTACAGGTATATTACAGTGTTGATTATAACTGTAAATGGTAAAGCATGAAACCAATCTAAAATAAGATGGTTAAATGACTAAGTGACCATTAGGGTCCAGGCCCGGCATACACAGCGCATAGCGCTGATACTACACTCATTGTGCAGGTTGTTGAGTATTGTCGAAGCCGAAGAGCGAGTACAGGGTAATTAGAGTTACTTTGATTACCGCACAGGGAGTTTGTTTATGCAACAAGGAAGATGGTGAATTGTATTATGGTATGGTTATGTATATTCAGGATTGGGTAGACGCTCACTTGTCTATGTTTATGGTTTATGGGATTTAGTATGATGTATAGAAGTTTCTCGTTACACAACGGTTAGCAGATTATTTATGTTGGAAGTTGGATGTAGTTTGGCTACGTTGCTCGCATGGGCGAGTAATGGCCGGTGACCCCGAGTGAGTATTGTATTATTATTTATTCTTCCGCTGTAAGGTGTTTTATTTATTGCTACGAGAGAGATTATTATGTGATGCAGGAGAGGGGTGTTACACATTGAGTTCAAGCATGGTAAAAGAATACCACACTTGTTAGTAAACCTTATTTCCACAATAGAGGGATAAAAGGCGATGAGTAGCACATCTAGAATAACCAAAGAGCGAATGAAGCGCTAAGGTTATCAGGGTCGCGCAGCAGAAGCTAGTGGGCCCTAGCTAAGAAATTTAATACACCTAGTAAGTATGAAAGAATGGCTATCAATGCCTTGAAGCCTAATAGGCTAGAACCGATTTAATTATGAGTTAAATAAACTCATATAAGAATTTTTGGTGGCAAGGACTAAACCATTAGTATGGTTAAGACCCTTTGACCAGAGTACAGTATATAATAAACAGTAATAAAGCTAAAATGCTTCGGATTGCCCAAATTGAGTAAACCAATGTGCAATAATAACATATGGTAGATTACGTGGCGTAATCCCTTTTAAGGGGGGTAGAGCGAAAACCGCTTAATGTAAGTTTCATAAATAAAACACATAAACTATAATGTGCGTAGCACAAATGAGAACTGAATTGATGATGGGTACTTATGTTAGAGAAACATACGTATTCATTCATATTATAATTGTGGTGATTAGACACGAGAGATGCAAATACGATAACATGAGTCGGTATAAAACCGATGTAGAACCTAGAGGAAACTGAGTTCCCTAGGCGATTGTTTGAAACAATTGTGGATGAGTAGTGGACGGAGCTCCACAAGTCTTGTACCTGCAAGAAGTAGTTTGAAATGACTGAGAGTAGTTGATGAATGAAGTGCATGAGTAGTGTATCCCTAGGTAAGTCATTGGAAATAAATTGAGGACAACTAAATTCTACAAGTATGGTAATTCTTAGTTAGAATATTTGAGATGAAGAAGAGTAGTGGATGGAAGTAGTAATAGTCGATGAATGAGCACTTAGGTATTGAATCTCGAAGCAAGTATTTGGAAGTAGAGTGAGGATGATTGATGGACTGAATTCCATCCTTTAGAGATGTATGAATTTGTAATCATGACCAAGAAGAGTAAAAAGATAGAAAATGGACATAATCAGATTAATTGATTGTTTGAAACTGATGTGGAAGTCGAACTTGATCCTGATCAGATCAAGGGAAACCAACCACAAATTGGGGTGGAAAGATAGTTCAACACTGATGCTGATCACATCAGGGTCAAATGATTCTTGAAGCTCCCCTCAAGTGGTCACAAGAATCACACATAGGATAGAAGTAATGAATATAAATTGGAATTTGGAGTTGTGTTTTAGAAATTCCAATTAGTAGTTGTAAAAGAATTTTCCTTAGACTAGAGAATGAGGATTTGTTGGAAGCTTATACCGGAGAACGGTGGTAGTATATCATATTGTATTATTCCAAGGGCAGCGGGACATAGAGGAGTCCTGTGTCTAGATGACCTGAGTGCCTGCAGGATTGTAATGTGTATTGCATTGCTTTGGGGATAGCTTTGCACTGTATGTATGTATAAATTCTGTAATGAGGAACCGGATGGTTGGTAGTAATGTGGATAGGAGTAATTTTAGTATATTGGCATAGTATGGTATGTAGAGACCTTGAGTAATTAATTTAAGAATTTTAAGGAGGAAGAATGTATGACTTTGGCATTAGACAAGTAGGAATGAGTAAATGGAGTAATCCTATAACCTTGAGCAACTTTGAGGGCAAAGTTTCTTAAGGGGGGTAGATTGAAATACCCCGAACTTAAATATAGGGATTAAGATTATCCTAATAGGTATTTAAGGGCCTAATGGTGCCTAATTAATTGGTGAGAGAAATATATCCAAAAGAAATAAGGAAACGCTTAAAAAGCGAAAAACGCTAAATAAGCGTTAAATAACCATAGGAGGTATGAGACCTCGGTTAGAGTATTATATGGATTCTAAAGGCTTAATATAGCCTAAATAATATATGGGAACAACTCCCAAAGAAAACGGATCCAAATAATGTATTAAAACGCTAATAGAGCTTTAGCGCACGTTTTTCGAGGAAAGAAACCCGAAAACGTGACTTTAAGGGGTCAAACGAACCCGTAAAAAAATTATAAATCATTAAATAACAATAATTAAGCATTAACGGAAGCTTAATATCCAATAAAGTTAAAGAAACGAGAAAATTCCAGAAAACGGGCCCGGTTAGTGAATAGTACTGAAACCGCGTAAAATAAACGAGTGTTTTCTGTAAAACAAAAAACGCTCCAACTAGTAGTAATGTGAGGGGCCGGTTTTAATGGGTTAATAACCCCCTCTCTCACACACACATAACTAGCTAAATAATAAAGAGTCAAAAAGCAAAAAGTGTGGGATAAAGTAAAAAGCACTCACACCCTCTCTCTCCTCTCATTTCACTCATCTCTCTCCTTCCCTCCTTCCTTCCCCCCAATTTCTCTCTCTTTCTCCCCATGGGGCTGGCGATTTTGAGCTCCCAACAACAACAACAAAATGGCAGCCCCTTCTTCTCCATCCATGCTCTACCTCCTCTGTGAGCTCCAATGTAAAAATAACCACATATTCTTACTCCCTCACCATTCTCTACACTTCCCTCTTTTAGAATTTCAAAATGAGGAAGTTCATCTCCATGGGTTTTCCCCATTCAAAGAGAAAATAGCATCAATGGGTAGCTTGGAGTCTCCTCTCTCCATTAAGGTAAAAATCTACATGAAAAACTCATGTTTTCTTCATCTTCCTTCATAGCCGATTTTTGCCCTATGTAACACTCTATTTTCTCTCTCTCTTTTGAGCATAATATCAACCTTACAATGGTGGTGGAATCACCTTCATGAACCAAGGGCTAAAACCCCTCCTAAAACCTCCAAAGGTAACCCTAGAAATTATGTTTTAAGCATTTCAATGAACTAGCATTAATACAATGGTTAGTATGTTAATTGCACTTATTTTGTGTGCATTGGGTGATGGGAATGGAGTTTGGCAACTCCATTCCCCATATAGCCGATTTGTGCAAGAAAGAGAGAAGGAGGGGGATTGGAAAAGAAAGAAGTAATTAAGAGCTTAAGGTAAGAGCTCCTTCTTATGCTAAGTTTTGATGCATTAGAGTTATGGTAATGGGTAAACAAATAAAGAACCCAAACTATTGTATTGGTATTGAAGTTTATGGAAGTTTGAGTATTTATGAGCAAGTATTTGGATTGTAGGCCTTAGAGCCAATTAATTGTGTATGTGTATTGGTATTGTGGATTGAGGAGGTGTTGACGAATTTATATCGTATTGATTGCTGGTAGGACCCTTGTATGGGTGTGGCTATAATAGGTATGAATTTGGTGAGAAAGTATGTGTATGGATAAGTGAGAATTGAAGGTGAACTATGGCAAAATTTTGGTAGGAAATGTGCATTTATGGATGACTTAGTGAATGGGAAAACCAAGGTGTGTATTGGGTTGAGTAAGGAGATTCAGTAACCATGGAATGGTAGTTGTAGTATGAGGATATAAGGATGCAAAATCTGTAGCAAAGAGTGCTAGGATGCATTGGAGAAACTAGGAGGAATTAAGTGTATTTGGAGAACTTAAGGGTGAGTGTTTAATACCTTGAAAACAGATTTGAAAAGGATTTAGGTAATGAGAAGATTAGGATGTAAAGCAATGCATTTCGAATGTTAGGAATAACTTGGTGAAGGAGTATTGGAGGATAGAATTAAGGTGAAAATCTGTAGCATAAGAGGAATGAAACTATTGTAAGTGTTTGATGAAGTGAGAAAAATTGTGTATGTGGATTTAGGAATGATAAGGAATTTGATGGATGAACTAAGGCAATTTGGAGGGCTTAAGTAGTGTTAAAACATGTGGGATTACATGTAGGAAGATTGGGGAAACAATGGGCAAAGTATAGAACTGAAAACATATTTTAAAACTGAAATACTGGGCCGGACCGACCTTGGGACCGAACTTGCAAGGTCGGTCGAGCCTTAAAATACAAAGACGGGAAGTCTTCTGACTTCGAACGACCTTGGGGACCAAACTTGCAAGGTCGGTCGAGTCGTAATTTGTGAAGGCCTGAGGTCTACTGGAATGGACCGACCTTGGGACCGAACTTGGGCAAGGTCGGTCGAGTCCAGAATCTCGAACCTAGAACACACTGGAATGGACGACCTTGGGACCGGACTTGCAAGGTCGATCGGTCCTAAAATTTTCACATATGTAACTCACGGAATGGACCGACCTTGGACCGGACTTGCAAGGTCGGTCGAGCCTAAAATTTTGCCGTAACGAAACTTACTGACTTCGACCGACCCTGGGTCCGACCCTGAGTAAGGTCGGTCGAGTAAAAAATAATAATAATAATATTAATATAATATAGTAATCATATGTATGTATATATATATGTACATGTACATATATATTGGATTTTAGTAATACACCACTAATGTAGCAATAATGGTAAGAAAGTGAGTATGTGAGTAAGAAAACAAGTTTGAGAAAGTAGTGAGTATAAGAATATTAAGTTAAACCGAATAACGGGGATAACGGGGTAAGTACGGGAGTAGTAATTAAGTATGTAATGTAATGCTTAGTATTAATTGAACCATTTGCATGTAGTCATTGGTTCGAGGATAAGACTCGAGGAACAATAGTGAACCAAAGGAACGTGAGGACACCCGGTGAAGTAAATCCCGGTGAAAGGTATGATTTCTTCATGCCCTGTATCCTAACCTAGTTACCCCGATTTTGTGTGCTTATTTGATCACCTAAATAAGATAAATGCATGAATCGGACTTTAATGCACTTACTTGTGCTTGTTTATATTTGTTCTGCTATATTGTCTTGAACATTTAGTTGTGTATAATTCATGAAATGAATGAATGAAATGGATGTGTATATGTACCTCGTAGTGTACTTGTGTAATGTATTGTACCTTGTATGTATGTGTATGTGAGTAATGGATTATTATGTGGCTTGGATGTGTGACTTCTACTAATTCCTAACTACCTAACTCCTAGTAAGTATTGAGTAAATTGGAATGAGTAGAAGTCCGATATAGTTTCGGCCACGCGTGAGGATGAGGAGACACAAGAGGTTGGATCCGATTCCTGTTCTTAAGCTTGTCCACGGCCCAACCCCTTAAATGGGTAGCATCCTGGATTAGTGAATCAAGTAAATCCCGGTGGTGGACAGAGTAGTCCCCGGGCCGGAGGTCCCGACAACTTGACTTGAGTAAGTAGTAAAGTAAAGTAAAGTATTGTATGAGTAATGGTCTTGGCTGGTGTAAGTCATTGACCCTGAGTAAAGAGTAATCTCCACCCGATTAAACCGGGTGGACAAATGGAGCTAACAAGTATCATGTATGTGTGTATGTATTGCGTATGTATTGTATATGTATTGTGTATGCGTGTTTCGGGAAAGGTAAGTAAGTATCGGTTGGCTTGTATGGTTTACCTTGTATGTATTGAAGTGTATGTATATATTCCTTGCGTAAAGTATTGTAGTATTATGTATGAAAGCATGTATGCATGTATGTATGAATAAAATGAATCGCATGTATTCGACCAAGTGGTCGGCGTACCCTCGCTAGTACGTGGGGTATGCGGAAGTCATATGCAGCGTAAGCTGAGCCCTAGGGGCAACGTTTTTAGTGTGCAGGTACCCGAAGCAGTTAAGGTCACAACAAGAGACCGGCGGATATGCCTAGTTCAGTAGGAACGAAATATAGATAGTAAGAATGGTAATGGCTTGTAGCCTTGAAGTAGTAGTGTACCAAGGGGTACACCTTATGTATTGGAAGTATATGGTTGTGAGGAATGGGTAGATGTAGACTCTTAATGAGTGCGTATGAAATTGAAAGAAGTATTGTATTTGTATAAGGATCTTAGTAAACTCGGTGTATTACATTGTATTGAAATTATGGAGTATTGTATTGAATAGAGAATAGTAGTACCCGGTTGTAATTGTAGTAAGGATTGTATTTGTGTAGCACTTGGAGATTCCGGTCCATCAGACCGATGTTGTAGTAGTAGTAAGCCTTGTTAGTCACGTGGGTGGCTAACGGCATTGTATCACCCGCCGTTGTGTAAGTATGTATCCGCTGCGTGAGTATGGATGTATAAGAAGGATTGGATGGTAATGACGGTATTAGCGGTATGGGCGTTACAAAGTGGTATCAGAGCGATACTTCGCTCTGATGACTGGAAATACTGAGTTTAGGAAATATCGAGTTAGGAATTAGAAGCTTAGGGCTAAGGGCTGAGTGTTAGCATTAGAGACATGCTAGTTAGGAACCACTGGTGTGTACCGGATACTACAATACCAGTCCCGCCCACCGCAAACCCCATTGTATAACTTGGGAAAGGACGCCAGAGAGAAGGAAAGTCCTCTCATACTCGGGAAAACCCGATATGGCAGTTGTGAAGCAATCACACACAGTAAACAAGAACCGACATATGGTAGATCCAAGATTCGAAGTCCCGGAGATGGATCCCGTTGAACACAATACCCGCACTTAATAGCGGTAGAATGAGCACTCCAACCATAAGGAGGCTGCAACTTACAACAGCATGGGGCGCGTGCTTAGCATCGTGAAACCTGGCTAGTCACCACAGTAGGAAAGAAGCACTAAGCGCAACAGAGCGGGAAAAGGAACAATAATGAAACCCGAGACACGTCTATGGGAACAGTAATAGCTAAGTAATACCCCAACGGTATGCTAGCTGACTAGGACATAGTCGGGAATGAGCACTCCAACCATAAGGAGGAAACAACGACAACAGCATGGGGCGACGTGCTTAGCAGTCGTGACCGGCTAGTCAACCAGCAGTAGGAAAGAGCACTAGCGTGCAACAGAGCGGGGAAAAGGAACATAATAAACCCGAGACCAAGTCTATGGGACAGTATAGCTAAGTAATACCACCAACGGTATGCTAGCGACTAAGGACATAGTCGGGAATGGTTACTCCAAAACTACAACGTCAAAAGGTTACAATGCCGGGCCGACATAGCTTACTGTTGGGCAAAATAGTGTTGAAACTATCTTGCTAACTATGGGCAGTGAACCCAATCATTGTAGTACAACAAGGTCGTATCCACAGGGACTTCGTAACTATCTAGATAATTATAAGCTTAGTAAATGTGCAAGAGGATATATACAAAATGCATAAATGTAAATTAGGGGTTTTGGGTTTTTGGTTGTAAATGGAGAAATAAAGGAAAGCAATAAACACTAAACTATCTAATCTAGGATAGGTGTAGCTCGGATAGGATTCGCACCCGTCATCCCCTTTCTACCAATCTACCAATTGCCGAACCTCAAACTCATAGCTAAACAACGGGAATTTAATTAATAACCAAATCCAGGTCTATTAATCCTAACCAATTTAACGGGGACTGAATGTTCGTTCAAACCCCAATTCAATCAGAAGCATTAAGCACAAATCTACCCTAATTGCAATGAGAACCTCATCTCAAAATCAGTGAAATCGGCTAACATTGATTTATTCCCAACGGTTTAGGTTTCTATCTCAGAATATCATTTTGATAGAATCCCACAATAATGCTCAACTAATCGTAGGCCAAACCAACCAATTTAACACATAGAAGACAAATTGAGCAAAACCCTTAACAAATCCCCAAATCATGAGCAACGAGTTTAGAAGTCATAAACACTCAATAATCATCTTCATTAAGCTCAAAGACTAAAATAAAGCACAAACACAAGTTCAAGATTCAACAATGGAGTTTAGGATTTGGGACAAAATCCGCAATCCCTAGCTACAAATGATTCTACACACAGCCATAGGAGAGAAAATAAAAGAGCAAGGAATAGAAGTAGCCATTAATGGAGCTTGGAAGGAGGTGAGCTTCTCTTCTCCTCCCTTCTCCCTCTCTTCTCTTCTCTTCTCCTCTTTTTTTCTCTTTAGAATCGCCATTTCTCTCTGTTTTTGGGGCGGAACTCGACTGAATGAAGAATGGGGAGTTTTCCCCAAAATTCCCCTTTTTAAAACACAGATCTGGGCTAATTTTCGACCCGACCACCCCACCCTGGGTCGGTCCGTGGGTCGGTCGCGTCCAGAAGCAATTTTGGGGCCGAAAACGCATTTTTTTAAGTCGTCGACCGACCCACCGACACCCAGACCTATGGGTCGGTCGATTCCAGTAGCTCGAGGATGAAAATCGCGTCTTTTTAAGTCCGACCGACCCATCGACTGACCCAGACCTATGGGTCGGTCGATGCCAGTAGCTAACTTCGAAATGCTGTATCTTCTTCGTTTAAGCTCCGATTTTGGATTCCGTTTGCGCCCACGCGTTCCTCTCTTCATCTACTTTACTCCTATCTATGTTATTCCTCCTGTTTAAACAATAAATGTGTAAGACACCAATGAAACACAAAACTAGAGGAAACAAGCCAGAGTGGAGAAATGAGCATGAAACGTGTTGATTAAACATATGAAATACACCCCTAAAACATGCTCATTTAGACACTCATCACACCCCCACACTTACCTTTTTGCTTGTCCTCAAGCAAAACCAAGCCCCCAAACAAGTAAGGATGCTTAAGACTAACAAATACTACATGAATTGTAGGATAAGAGAAGAAGCAAAAAGTGATTAAAACCTTTGAGGAGTGTGAACCATCTCTTATTTGTGGCACGGGTGTGCTTAGGGGAAAAACGAAAACTAGAGTTTCGGGGTATGATCCGGAGTGCTTCAAAGTTCTAAAGATTAAGGAACTGGAGAGCTTTTACCATGGCCAACTTCTCTCAAGAATGGGCATTGAGAAGAAAACAAAAGGGACAAATAGATTTAGTGCATTTTTTCACTTTTGCATAAGAGATGAGGAGATAAAATTTTGGCATCAAGCCTTTGCATTTAAGAACACTCAACTCTCATTGTTGGTTACCAATGGCGTCTCACAAGTCCCTTTAAAGGATTTTTACGAAGAAGCACCCCTTAGCAATCCCTAAGAAAGAAGACAGAAGGAACCCCAAAGCAAATAAAAATCCAACCATATAAGATCACTTGGCACACCGCATGTAAAATGCTCCTCAAAAGCAATCAAAAAGAAAAATTTAAGCATTTATCCCAACTCATAATAGTATTTGTTCTTAATGAGAACACTCACAACACAAGGGTCCAAGTTTTGATTTTGGACAATCACAAGATACACAGAGATATCTAACATTAAGGCACGCAATTCGCCGAAAAGGTCACTCCTCCCCCACACTTAACTTGAACAATGTCCTCATTGTTCACCAAACAAACCGGGAAGGTTCCAGAAGACCTTTTCAGGAAGCGGCAAAAGAGGAAACGCAAGGGACATAAACACCATTATACCGCAGCAGCTATCCCCATTTGTAGATTCAAAATTAGAAAAGAGAGAAACGAAAACTAAAGAAACTAGTACTCCCCTGAGATTGCTATTGCTATCAGCTTGAAGAACTCCCCCACACTTGAGCTTCAGCCTCAAGTTCATAGCTAGTTGCGGTGTGGACTGGAAGTTGCACCTGCATAAAACACTAGAAGCAACCAAAACTACAACTGGAGTTAAGGGTTAGCAAAACAAACAAAGGAGAACGAAACAAAAACAAGAAATAAAAATAGTGGAGTCATTGTGTGCAAGTAATAAAGGAGGGGTGAAATGAGTACTCCCCGATAAGATGTGGATAGAAGATAGGGTGCCCGCACACTTGCCAGTGGGAGGGGTCGTTAAGGTGCTACCTTCAATCGTTGGAGATGAAGGTCTTCTAGGAAATTTCGCCAGAGGTTTCTTTGTAATTGTTCCTAATTCCATCCCTTTTCAGAGGGGCTCCCTGTTTCCAAATATTCACAACACAAATGCCACCAATTGGGCGCAAAGGGCAAGTCCAAAGAATGCCAAATAGCCCATATTGAAAACAATGCAAAATCTAAACTAACGAAATTTAAACAACAACACACGAAATGAAATCTGGGTTGCCTCCCAGTAGCGGCCTTCTTTAAGGTCTTTGGCTAGATCATACCACCGTGAAGTCATCCGGGATCGAATATGAACGTTGAAGTCGGCTTCAACGGGTGGGTTGGGCGGGCATCATCTAGCAATGAAGAACGACCCGGATCAAAAAGGAAATGTGGCCTCAACACTTAGGATGTGAAAGTGTAAACTCCACCGATCGTTCTTCAGGTGGAGTGTTTGAGGTGGGTTTTTTTTTGGTATCCTTGGTACGATCAAATTTTGGTGGAGCCTCCTCTTCAAATTTAAGGATGAAGATATCCTTAACTTCATTTAGCGGTGCAGGAGAAACTCCGGGGCGGACTTTGTCTTCTATCTCTGGTCCGGGATCAAAGGGGAAAGTGGCCTCACACTTAGCGGGTAAAACTTTGAGTTTCCACCCTACTTCATTGATGCATAGGTGGGGAAGTGCTTGATCCTCCAGGTGAAGATCAAAGTTTATGGCTCCTCCTCCTCCTCAAATTCGAGGATGTAAATGTCCTCAACTTCTTGGTGAGGCTCATGGGAAGAGCATGATGAAAATCAACTTCAGAGGGAGATGGCTCCTTGAAGTTGATTATAGCACTCTCCTCTGATGGCTCGGAGGGAGGCGGAATCTCCTCCTCCTCAAGGTTGAGGATGTATCCATCCTCATCTTCTGGGTGGAGCACATAGAAGGAGGGGAAATAACAGTAGTTGACTTCAGAGAGGAGACTCCATGAAGTCAAGGTGGAAGCGGTCCTCTGATGGCTTGTCTTCAAACTCAAGCAGATAGTTGAATGGCGTTTGCTCAGGTTCGAACGGGGGAGGTGATAGAGAGCAACTCAAGTCCTCAGTAAGGTGATCCACTTATGAACCATTTCGCTCTCCGGTTGCTGTGATGCAAGGTTTAGTAGACCTTCCATCATCGCGTCATCTCTACAAATTGGCATAGAGCTTCGGTTGGTTCATGTCGAGGTCTTTTTTCCTTAGTCTGTGCTCCAATTCATGGACCATTTCACTCTCTGGTTGTTGCTCCCTTTGAGCTAGTGTAATAAGCTGGTTCATGTCGATGTGTTCATTCTAGCACTAAGATCCTCCAGAGTGGGTGAATCTACCCTTGCCGTGATCTCAGAACAATAAGCACTCTTTGGTCTCCTCCACTCTCTTGGCCCTGATCCAATCACGACTGATGTTCTTGTCAGTGGGGGTTGGATTGACAGATAAGAACCGGTTCTCCATGAGAGTCTCCGATCTTGAGATTAGATCCTCACAAGAGGACATATGGAAGGATCTACACCTTGACAATCAACGTATTGGTCGTAGGTTCTCCTAGAGGTGTAGCCGTAACAATCCTCTCCTTGATCATCATGACCATCCATCAGAGATAGGTTTCCTAAACAAAACACAAATTTATACACAAAGGGCAAATAAAGGAAATGAAAATTAATGCACAGAAACTAAACAGGTAATAACCAGATAGTTGGTGGACCGAAGTCCCCGGCAACGACGTCAAAAACTTGTTGTGCAAAATAGTGTTGAAACTATCTTGCTAACTATGGGCAGTGAACCCAATCATTGTAGTACAACAAGGTCGTATCCACAGGGACTTCATAACTATCTAGATAATTATAAGCTTAGTAAATGTGCAAGAGGATATATACAAAAGTGCATAAATGTAAATTAGGGGTTTTGGGTTTTTGGGTTGTAACTGGAGAAATAAGGAAAGCAATAAACACTAAACTATCTAATCTAGGATAGGTGTAGCTCGGGATAGGATATTCGCACCCGTCATCCCCTTTCTACCAATTTCCGAACCTCGAACTCATAGCTAAACAACGGGAATTTAATTAATAACCAAATCCAGGTCTATTAATCCTAACCAATTTAACGGGGACTGAATGTTCGTTGAAATCCCCAATTCAATCAAAAGCATTAAGCACAAATCTACCCTAAGTTGCAATGAGAACCTCATCTCAAAATCAGTGAAAATCGGCTAACATTGATTTAGTCCCAACGGTTTAGGTTTCTATCTCAGAATATCATTTTGATAGAATCCCACAATAATGCTCAACTAATCGGTAGGCCAAACCAACCAATTTAACACATAGAAGACAAATTGAGCAAAAAATAAACAAATCCCCAAACCCTCATAAACAACGACTTTAGAAGGTTTAAACACTCAATAACATCACTCAATAATCAAATAAGCTCAAGACTAAAATAAAGCACAAACACAAGTTCAAGATTCAACAATGGAGTTTAGGGATTTTGGGACAAAATCCGCAATCCCTAGCTACAAATGATTCTACACAGCCATATGAGAGAAAATAAAAGAGCAAGGGATAGAAGTAGCCATTAATGGAGCTTGGAAGGAGGTGAGCTTCTCTTCTCTTCTCCTCCCTTCTCTTCTCTCTTCTCTCTTCTCATCTTCTTTTCTCCTTTAGAATTGCCCTTCCTCTCTGTTTTTGGGGCGGAACTCGACTGAATGAAGAATGGGGAAGTTTTCCCCAAAATTCCCCGTTTTTAAAACGCAGATCTAGGCTAATTTTCGACCCGACCGACCCACCCTGGGTCGGTCCCGTGGGTCGGTCGCGTCCAGAAGCAATTTCGGGGCCGAAAACGCGTTTTTTTAAGTCCGACCGACCCAAGACCGACCCAGACCTATGGGTCGGTCGATTCCAGTAGCTCGGGGATGAAAATCGCGTCTTTTTAAGTCCGACCGACCCAGACCTATGGGTCGGTCGATGCCAGTAGGCTAACTTCGAAATGCTGTATCTTCTTCGTTTAAGCTCCGATTTTGGATCCGTTTGCGCCCACGCGTTCCTCTCTCATCTACTTTACTCCTATCTATGTATTCCTCCTGTTTAAACAATAAATGTGTAAGACACCAATGAAAACACAAAACTAGAGGAAAACAAGCCAGAGTGGAGAAATGAGCATGAAACGTGTTGATTAAACATATGAAATACACCCCTAAAACATGCTCATTTAGACACTCATCACTTACACAGCTACAAGGATATCCACGGGATATGAACCGAAAGGACTACAAGAGTAGTGCCTAAACAGCTAAGGCTCAATAACCACGGTACCCTAGTGGGAACGAGCAACAAGGAAAAACATAAGACGAATAGATGGGAGTCTCCAAGGATTGAAGAAATATCCCGATCATGACAAACCATGTCAAGATCATTGAGAAGTTGCGTAAGGGATCAAGCATCTCAACCATAGATCAATAAGATCAAAGGAAGAGTCGACAAGACTACCAAATACGAGTGGAAACCATACCGTGACCGGTATAGGATTACCCAAAAACCACCGTACCACGCACTTGCCACGGCAAGTGCAGTAAGAAGAAGAAAAGGAAACATGTGGAGGAACCCTAACACGTCACAAGTACCTAGTAATGTACTGTGACCGTAATGAAAAACTACAGGATCACACATCCTAACAACTAGAAGTATGGAACCTTGGAAAGGCTTAGTGGCCCGACCATTGTATTAAGGACATACCAGTCAGCAAGAAGCTGGACTTGGTCGAGACCTCAGACATGGCTATGCCATGAAGAACTTCTTTTAACACCGAACCATTGTTTTAAACCCATATTTCTCTTTCGAAACCACAAACCTTCTATTAAACCTTCACTAGTAGAAAAAAGATCTATAGCAGCCCCCCTACTGCAGCGGTTGTACAAAAAACGCGCTGAGATAGGACGTTCTTTAAAATGTCGCTAACCTATCTCAGCGGTTCTTATTTGTAACCACTACGATAGGGTATTCTGAAAAATAAAAGAACCTACTGCAGCGGTTCTACTAAGAACCGCTGAGATAGGTCTGTTAAACTAACCTATCTCAGCGGTTCTTAGCAGGAACCGCTGTAGGTTCTTTTATTTTGCCCCAATTCGCCAGAAGTCATTCCCCGCGCGCGTCTTCATTCTCTCTGCTCTGACGTCTCTCTGTGCGAATTCGAAGCAGGCGACGGCTATTAGGATGCCTACGATGATGCCACCGCCACCACCAGCTTCTTCTTCCACGCGCGCCACCAGCCTTCGTCGCCGCCGTTGCCGTCGCCAGCCCGTACCGTTACGGAGGTCGCAGGCGTCGCGCGAGAGCTACAGTAACACTAGGTTAGAAATTCGAATCCCTAACTTCAAAACATGTTAATTATTCTCTTGTTGATTGAAAAACTAGTTGTAAAGTAGTTGTTGATTGTTAGTTTAGTTGTGTGTGCATAATTTGAATATAGATACATATTGAATTAGTATAAATAGTTGTGCATGTAAGGTGTTCGATAAAATGGCCTGAGTTGATGATATTTTGCTGTTTGTGCCCTCCTAAGATGCACTGGTACGGTAGTTTCATGCGTACCACGTACCCAAAACGTACCGGGTACGGGAAAACGCTAAAACCCACCCGGGACGCTTACACTATATAAAAAAAAACTTTTACAACGTGCGCACTAGGGGGGGAAGAGTGTAGGATGGTTATATATTAAAAAACTAAACCCAATAGGATTATAAACTAAACTTTTAGTATTGAAAAAATAAACAAACAATTTGAACATTTGGATTATTCGGTATATCGAAGATGAAGTAAACAAAAATTGAACGTTTGGATTATTTGTACATGGGAGATGAACAATACTAATGTTTTATATTTCTTTTAGGTTAGTATTTAATTTTATGCTTGTTTCTTTAAATAAGTTTTTATAATAATTTTAATATTTAATATAAAACTTATTTTATTCTATTTAATATCTATATATTCTCTTGTCATCCCCACGTTTTATAAAATTTTAATAATTCCCATTTTCCCGTCCCAAGGTTGAGCGCAAACAGAATCAAATAAGGTGAATAATTTTAGTCTGTTGGTGTTTATTTAACTGAGGTGTTAGTAAATAAAAACAATAAGCTTATATGCTTCTTTAGGGATTCTGATAATGTCTTGAGGTAGATTGGATTTTTTTAATCTAATAAGGGGTGGGTGGTCATTAAGGTAAAAGGGGTGTTGTTTTAATTAAATAAGTATAATGAGTGAATTTGAGGTAGATTGTATTGGATAATGTTTCAACATCCTTACATCCCGCTTAAATGCAAAATCATGCAAACTATAATATTATAATGCAGAGATTTTTAACTAATTATAATACAACATCATACATAATGTAGAACAGTAATGGATTTTACCCCCAATATTATTTCCTTGCTTTGCCGCTGTTGCAGTAATTGGGGTGGTCTTACGTCTTCTTCTTCTTCCTCATTTCTTCTGCTGTGGTGCAAAAGTGCAAAGGTAACATCTTCATATATCTTTTTTCTCTTGTTTCTCTTCATTTCTGCTAGTTATTAGGAAATAGTTGTAGCATAGACAAATTGGATAGAGATGTTATATGCAGTCATTAATTAGTTGGTGGTGAAATGGCAAGTGGTTGTGACATATTGAGTGATTGCGAATGGTTGCTGCCAATTGTTGAATTATTTGTCGTGGTAAATAAGATGTTGGTGAATGCTTAATGATAAGCAGGGATGATTAACACGATTACGCAAAGGTCATGCCGAATTTTTTCTAGAATCGTATTAGTCTTATTAATTAATTTTATTTGTTATTTGTGTTTAACAATCTTTACTTTTCTTTGTCAGGTCTTCTGAATCTGCTATTGGATTTGTACCAGTACTTTCCCAACCCATCACCAACGCAGTCTCCTAGCTTCCCCCTCTGTACAACCTTAAAACAAGTAAGTAATTAAACTTTATTTTTTGTTTTAATAATGCGATGATTTGTTGAAGTTAAATTAAATGTGTTAGAATTGTTAGAATAAGGCTAGATTAGTTACGTTGGAATGTTAGAGTACTTAGGCTACGTTAGTTTGGTTGGAACCATAGAGTAGTGCTGAGTTTGGTTGCAACCGTACATCCAGTAGAAACATGCTCCATATACAAATGCAGACGAAACTGAATGACAAATCAATCTTAAACTTTTTTTTTGTTTCACATATAGAATGGAGCGTGACTGGATGTACGGTGATCGAGGGGATCACTACTTTGATGAAAAGCTGTAAGAGTTTCTCATAGCGGCAGTGCAACACAAGGACAGAACAAAGGCGGACAGTATTTCATGTCCTTCTGTTGACTGTGGGGTCGTAAGGAAATATGTAGACATTGAGGAAATTAGATTTCATCTTAAGTCCCGTGGATTCATGCCACATTACAGAAGATGGAATTTTCATGGGGAAACTGTTGCGGCTAGTGCTTCAACATCATCAAGTGCTCATGATCCACGTTACGCAAGTACCACCCACACCTTCAATACCATCAATGAGTCGGTACCGTTAAGTGATTCAGGATTCGATGACAGTGAGACCACTCACCATGATGAGCAAATGGATGAAATGTTAGAAAATGTTGCGGATACTTTTGTCGATAAGCCGGAAGAGTATCAAAGATTGTTGGATGCATCGAAGACACCTTTGTACCCTTCGTGCGTGAAATACACAAATTGACTGTTGTACTTATTTTGTTCAACTTAAAGGGGAAATATGGAGTTGGTGACAAGTGTTTCACGTCATTTCTAGAGCTGATACATGATATGCTTCCTGATGAGAATGGTCTTCCTACATCCACCTACGAGGCAAAGAAATGGATGTGTCCAATGGGAGTTGAATATAAAAAGATTCATGCTTGCCCAAATAACTATGTGCTTTATAGGGGTGAATACGAACATCTAGACAAGTGTCCTAAGTGTTTGTTGTCCAGGTACAAGGATAAGGATGAGGATTCCTCCTTTCAGAAAAAAAATCGTCCAGTGAAATTATTGTGGTACTTGCCGATAATTCCTAGATTTCAACGGTTGTTTGCCAACCCGAAAGATGCTAAGAACTTACGATGGCACGCGGATGGTAGAAAAATTGATGAAAAATTAAGACATCCTGCAGACGGACCTCAGTGGAGAATATCAACAGAAAATTCAAACATCATTTTGGGGATGAGGATAGGAATCTGAGACTTGGATTGTGTACCGATGGGATGAACCCGTATGGCACGTTGAGCAGTCAGCACAGCACTTGGCCGGTGCTACTAGTGATCTACAATTTACCGTCATGGCTGTGTATGAAACGAAAATACATTATGTTATCACTCCTAATTTCTGGTCCAAAGCAACCTGGTCATAACATTGACGTATATCTTGCACCACTGATCGACGATCTGAACTTGTTGTGGAATGAAGGGACAGTGGTATATGATGCTCATGCGAAAGAAAATTTCACACTGAAGGCGATGTTGTTCTGTACTGTTAACGACTTTCCTGCCTATGTGAACTTGTCAGGATACTCGGTGAAAGGATTCAAAGCGTGTCCGGTATGTGAGGATGACACATGTTCAGATCGTCTGAAGCACTGCGGCAAAATGTTTACATGTGTCATCGATGGTTTCTTCCAGTGGACCATCCTTACCGTTCGAGAAAGCGAAAGCTGTTCAACAATGAGCACGAGACTCGTGTGGCTCGTCTACCTTTGAATTCAGAGAAAGTGTATGCAAAGGTAAAAGACATTGAAAATGTCTTTAGAAACACATCCAAGCCGCCGAAGAACATTTGGAAAAAACGTTCCATTTTTTGGGATCTACCGTATTGGCGGCATCTGCCTGTTTGACAGTGTTTGGATATCATGTACATTGTGAAGAACGTCGGTGAGGCAGTGTGTGGTACTTTGCTCAACATACCCGGCAAGACGAAAGACGGATTGAAGGTGAGGAGAGATATGCAAGAGTTGCGCATACGGAAAAAACTACACCCAATAGAGGATGAGAAGCGAACATATCTACCTCCTGCGTGTTATACCCTCTCTAAGAGTGAAAAATTAAGTTTTTGCAATGTTTGCACACATTGAAGGTACCATCTGGGTACTCTTCAAACTGGAAGAACCTAGTTTCTATGAAGGATTTGAAACTGTTAGGCTCTCATGATTATCATGTGTTAATGTTGCATCTTCTTCCAGTTGCAATACGAGGGATATTACCAGAAAATGTCAGAAATGCTCTAACTCGATTATGTTTCTTCTTCAACGCTGTCTGCTGCAAGGCAATTGACTCAGACACCCTCGATGATCTGCAACATGAAATTGTTGTGACAATATGCCAGCTTGAGATTGTATTTCCCACTATCTTTCTTCGACATAATGGTGCATTTAGTAGTGCATATTGTCCGAGAGATCAAATGTGTGGTCCGGTCTACTTACGTTACATGTATCCTTTCGAACGATATATGGGGATTCTGAAGGGTAGAATGAAAACAGATATTGACCAATGGCAGTATCATCGAAGCAACAGTGACTGAGGAAGTCACAGAATTCGTGACAAGTTATTTGAACGATGCAGAGTCAATTGGTATTCCCAAACCACGTCACCATGGTAGATTTAAGGGTAAAGGAGTTATTGGCAAAAAGGTTGTTCGTATCTCTCGTGATCTTATTAATCAGGCACATTTGTTTGTACTACAACACCTTGAGGTTGTTGAACCCTACTTCGATATTCACATTGCTGAGTTGAGTCGACAAAACCCTACCAAAACCGTATCTGGCTTAAAAAAGAACAAAATCGAGTATTCGTCCAATGGTTTAAGGAATATGTGTTTGAGAAAGCTTCATTGAACCCCGAAGATGTCAGTGAAGAAATCAGATGTCTAGCTGTTGGTTCTGGAACAGATGTTGTATCGTTTGAAGGGTATGACATTAATGGATGCACATACTACACTGCACGCCAAGATGCTAAATCAATACATCAGAACAGTGGGCTAAAAATTGAAGCATCGGTGACTGAATATGGTCTAGGTAACCAGGTTCAACCAATGAGCAGTAGTAGTTGGTATTATGGTGTGATAGAGGACATATGGGAACTAAACTATCACATTGATTCGTTTCTATTGTTCCGCTGCAATTGGGTGGACAACCGACATGGACTCCAAAATGATAAAAGGACTTATTTTGGTTGATCTTTCACGTGTTACAACTAATAAGGAAGATCAGTTTGTGTTGGGTAAAGACTGTGACCAGGTGTTTTATGTTGAAGACCCAAAAGCTAGTAGATGGTATGTTGTTCTTCCAGGGAGAAGACCGGTTTTGTTGAGGATGAAAACAACGACGATGATGATAATGAGATGATAGATGAAACAGTATCGTTGCATACAGGGTTGCATGATTCAACTGATGATTTACAAAATGATGATGTTCAGACCATCTACGCTCGATCAGACCATAATGAGGGGGTTTGGGTAGAAAACAGATCATGATATATGTTACTATGTCTAGGTAACAACATTGGTTGAAATTACATTATATAATTCGTATTATTGTTGTTACAATGTTATCAGAATTGATTATTTATGTTTATTTTTGCAATTATACATCGTTCCATGAATATTGATCTAATGTTGTGTTTTTTTCCTCAGTGGATGATGATCCTATTGATGATCCTATAGGACAGCTGCTCCTGACTGGGAAAGTAGACCGGCAAAACGCACCACACGAGGTGGTAAAAAGAAATCAAAGAAAGCAGACATAGAGACCACCCCACAGCAGACTGAGACAGCTGGGCCTTCACAGGAAGCACAAGAGATACAAGTTGCTCCTCCGCCTCTCAAGAAACCCAAAAAACGAGGGGCAACCCGTGGGCTGAAAGCAAATAGAGGCCCCCCGACGAAGCCTTTGGAGTTCAATGAGTTGAATCAGCCCATGGGTACTTGGAAAATGATTTCACTGCTCTAGCTAGGCATTTGGTGAGTACATATTTCAATATAAACCACCATTGGAAGCAAGTGCCTCAGGCGTTGAAGGACCAGATATTTGAACATCTTAAGGTATTTGTTACACTTAATAGGTTGTTTTAAGATTTATGTAGTTACTATTTTACACTAATCCATTTTTGTTTTTTGCATATAGGACCGATTCAGTATAGATCCTTCTATGAAGGATGATGTGATGAAGGGGATTGCCACACAGTTTAAAGACTTCAGATCTCTGCTCACGAGGCAGTACATTTACTGTGAGGAGCCCGCAGAGATAGAGGAGGCAGAAGGTGAAGATGTGGATGATCGGAGACCACCGTGGCAAAAATATGATGGTATTACTGAAGAGCAGTGGAATGAGTTTGTTGTGAAGCGTTTGACCCCTGAGTTCAAGGTGAGTTTCACACTAGTAGTTGTTCTTTTGTATGATAAATGTTTAAAGTGTCCTTAGAGTTCATTTGGTTAATTCATCTTTTTCATATATTATTTGCATAATTTGTCTTTTCACACATATATGTAGGCTATACGTGAGAAACAACACAAAATGCAAAAAAAAATCGTTACCCCCATCACATGGGGAGTACAAGTATTGCTCAGCGTGTGCCGCAGTGGGAGAAAGAGGGGTTGTTGCCAGCTGAATCGAATGTCAGCGAACGAAGGATGAAGGTTTGGGACTTAAGTCGACGGAAGAAACCTTCAAATCCGGCGGCACCTGCTGAGTATGATGACGCCACGAGAGAAGTCATCAACCAAATGGTAAGTGATTTTTAGTTTAAAAATGTTTATTATATTTATAGAGTAACAATAGCAGTTAAATAAACTGAAGTATCGTTATTGACTTATTAAACTCCATAACAGGAAGAGTTAAGCTCCCAGATCACCCAGGGCACTTGGCAGCCCGTTAGGCAGGATGATCCACTTTCCCGCGCTCTCGGGAAGAAGGATCATCCGGGTCGTGCAGTAGGCTTTGGTGGTCATGTCGGTATACGCCAAGCCTTCGGTAATCCTGGGTCCAGACACAGTGCAGGAGGGAGCATTTCATATGAGGAGCACTTACGCCAGAATGCGGAGCTCAAGCAGCGACTACGAAGTGAATTTCAGCAGTCGATCGCTCAAGCTATGGAGATGATCCGATCTGAGAGGATGAGTCAGGAGGTTTCTAGACCGCCAGATCAGGCACAAGCATAGAGCCCGCAGCAGTGCCTCCCAGTAGTGTTCACTCCGTCAACCCATTTCCATATTCATCTCTCAAGGTTAGAACAACATGTTAACTACGAATACCAAAAAAAAAATTATACACTTGTTTATGTGCATCTAAAATCTTTAATTTTGAAAATTTAGCAACGATTGACTGCACATTGTTCCAAGAGATTGGCGTTGACGAAGTCGAAGTAGGGTGGGGAAAACTTTTCAAGTCTTGTGCTGGAGACACCGTGAGGAATGCAGCGCTCCGAGAGTACCATGCCCGGGTGCTTGTTGAAGGTTACGCGCCTGCTTACGCGGATTGTCAGATACCGGTGCCCAGTGCAGACATATCCACCCTTCGTCAAGCTGAATCCATGACAGTACAGTGGCCCTGTAGATTGATTAAGCTTGGGAGCAGCAGGTAACCCCATGAAAAAACTTATTCTTTAACATATCCTAGAGTAGAAACATATACTTATTAAATTAATATATTAGGAACACATTCAATCAAATTCTGGTAAGGCAAAAGGAAAGAGAGTTGTTGTTGCTCCAGCTAATCCTTCGATGGCATCCGCGACTAGAGTTGTGATGAGATCGAATTTGCTACAACCGGCGGTTCTGAATGTCTTACCCCCCAGCTGAGACTATTGCACTCCACACTGTTGATGACGCCGCCAGCAAGAGATTCGGTTACAATGGAACCAAGACCGGATCTTTTTCACTATACAGGCGCTCAGAGTTTTGAAATCTATCTTACTGATTTTGTGGAGTTGTTCACGAAGGATTGGTTGAGTGCGTCGCATGTGAGTAATTAGCATACCTTGTACACATTTTACTCTGTATATTTGAAAATTAAATTCATAATATTGTTTCTTTATATTGTGCAGGTTTGTTGATGACAAGGCGGTCCAAGTACATGAGAATAGTAGTTTCGGGTTCTTATGCCCTAACTACTGTTCCGAAGCTAATATGGGATCTGACCCCCAAGCTTTGGTCCAGTACTTGTCGACTGTGATACATGCGTGTGCAGTTGCTGATAAATCTTACATAATGCTGCCTCTTCATCAAGGGTAAGAATTTTATCTAATGTTAAGTTAGTTTAAAAATTATGATATTTGTATTATGTAATTGATTGAATTAAGTTCTGCCTGTATTGTAATCTATGAACAGCCGACACTGGTCTTTGCTCGTTCTCTGTCTAAAAAGCCCAAGAGTCCTGCAGCTTGACTCAGCATCTCTGCAGCCCAGGAGGCCACTTATATATAACATGTTGATGAGGTGATGAATTTACTTAACTTGATTAATTATCATTTTTAGTAATTTCTTAATCATCCGGTTGATAACTTTTACTTTATTTGTGTGTATGAATTCTAGTGCCTTTGTATTGTACTCACACATATCTGGGGAGAGAGATTTAAGAACATTCCGTGGAATGTAGTCAAGGTATTTTTGTAGTCCTTATTCAAATTTTGTAATATGTTCATTAGTTTTGAAATAGGAACAGTATTATAATTTATGTGTTAAATCGATTTTGAATATGTATGTATATGAATGTGCAGTGTCCACAGCAGCCGGGAGGTTCGGAATGTGGCTACTATGTCATGCGGTTTATGAGTGACTTGATAGCGGGACCGAGACTCTTGCCAGAGAAGTCTCTAGACAAGGTAAGTAGCATTCTCGAAATATTTTGGTTTTGTAGATAATTTTTAACATTGATTCTTAAACTCAAAGTATTATTAGCAACTAATCATATTTCTTTTTGTGTTAATTCAAGGCTTTTGAAGACTTGGTAGATGGTTACGGTGAAGGACATATAACCGAGGTGCTCGAAGAATGGGCAGAATACATGAGCGTTAATGTAGGTTGCTTTAGGGTTTGGTAGGATTAAGTAGGATATTTTTGAAATTCTCATGAAAAAATTGTGGTTTCTGTAAAGATTTTGTTGATTTGATTAATTTGCTCAAATTTGTAAATGTAAGTGGATTATTGCCCGTAGATAGGTTTGGTGGCTATTTAAATGGTGAAATGGTTGATCTAATGCCCCACTGTGGTGGCATTGTTAATTGCTATATCTTAACAGGTTTGATTGATTTTGGGTGTGTGTGGTAGAATTGTAGGGTGGAATGGAAAAAACAAAAAAAAAAAAACCTATCGCAGCGGTTCCTCAACAACCGCTGCGATAGGTTGTTTTTTTTAAAAAAAATAGGTCTAACGCAGCGGTTCTTTTAACAACCACTGCGGTAGAGCACCTACTGCAGCGGTTGTAGAACCGCTACGGTAGGTACCTACCGCAGCGGTTGTTTAAAGAACCGCTGCGTTAGAGTACCTACCGCGGCGGCCCCCATCGCAGCGGTTTACAACCGCTGCCATAGGTACCAAACAACCGCTGCGGTAGGGTATTTTTCTACTAGTGCTTGGATTTTAAAACCAAACCAACAGAATTACGGTGAGCATCATCGAATGATACCAGAAGAGTTGACAATAGAATACTTCACTTAGGCGGTGACGAACACTACGAGTGTACCCAAATATGGGATGTGGGACGACCGCACTCCGAAGGAGCTTGCGGGCCTGACAAATAGTTGGGTAAGTGGTAACGATCAACATGGTACCCCACGTATGTATACATGTAGTGTACGAAACACGGGAAGTAGTCAACTCCGTTCCACAGACCATCAGTAAGTTCAAACCAGAACAGCTGGACACCTTAGACGATCAAGTATAAAGGAACTCGGAGAATCCATCTGAAGGTAAGAAATAAGAACTAGAAAGTGCAAATAGCACAGACTAGTAAGTATAGACATTGGATATGTCTCAAAGACATCAAGCAAATACATGACAGCTGGAAAGTATACCCAGCCTAAACATAGCAAGGCAATCGCCTAACGTGAACACCACAATGCTCAACAACGGGACGGAGTTCCCAAGAACAATCACAAGATTACCACAAAGCATAATCTATCATTGGAGGGGATTTTAACCTAGTCTAAAACGCTAGGAGAAAGTACAAACAGTCTACCCAAGAACGGGAGACGTTATAACCCTAAAGGGAATAGCTCAAATACAATACCACAAGGTGGTATAGTGGACAACATGTCATAAACATTAGCCGGATGTAACGGCATAACCTAATAACACCCAGGAGCAATCCTTGAAGGGTGTCTGAGTTAACAATTGTTGAACAAGCGTCATGACAAGCGCACGGGAGCTAGAATGAACACACGGTTAGGACACCGAAGAGATTTCGCATAACGGGAAATACCCTAAAGTACAAAAAGGCACTGATTAGCACCAAGTTGCCTAAAGGGCCTCCTATGAACGGAAGCGTGATGTCACGACTTGCCATGGAGCCCAATAATACCTCAACCTATGGGGTATACAAGGAGTGGAAACATGTATAAGCGGCTTGCAAAGAGCATAGCTTGCAGCTATAAGGCTTAAAAGCCACAAACCAATTACGTTATGTAAACTTAAACGGTTGGAAAACCCACACCAATTACTAACAGGACGTGCAAGAGATATTGCTTCATACGACCAATAAATCGACAACTGAACCACCCAATTTGAACTCAAACCATGAGTGGCTTGGAGTAATGGCTACCTCAGAGTCACTGCCACTAGCATAGTCTAGTATACAGTTGACGAAGCTTTTAATTACCCTTCATGCCTTCTGTAGCAATGGTAGCACGGAGGCACAAGAATCGCAATAACACCAATAATGGCCTAGTCCGCACTTGGACTCTACGAGAAAAATTGAGGGAAGATACCTCTCGTTAACGGAAAATCACCAATACAATGATGATGAGAACCCTTAGAAAAAGCTTCCATATACTATAATAACAAAGCTTGCACATGTAGTTGTTGCCAAGAAACAATCGAATAAGGAAATGAGATTCCCAAACCCTACGCCTACAAGAGGTTGTGGGCTGTAGAAGCACATCTTAAGAGCGTCGAAGCTCGAAGGAGTAAGAATACTCCATATGCAACCAAGAACATGATAAACTTTGTCATGAAACTTATGAGTCGAAACAAACCTCTCAACAGAACCTTCACTTATCAGTGATAGAATACTCTACAATTGGAGAGCGGGACCAGAATTAATTATATGGGAGAGTTTAATCAAAGGTAGTCATTAAATAATAAAGGCTAACAAACCTTAATTCATCAAGGAATCAAATAACCTCTAAACATACAAAAAACAAATATGTATAGTCCAAAATGGGCACTAAACCCCACATGAAATGATGGACTAAAGAGGGGACATTTACAAGGAGAAAACAACTTCTGAAGTTAATGTAACATGTGAGATTTTTTTTTTTGATAAGTGGCTGAAAGTTTAGCGTATGAGCAATACTAAGATTCTAAATGAACATTTCTCGTAATACGGTAGTGGGTAAGTTTGAACCAAAGACCCTTGATCTAGGTTATCACCCACTATCGACCAAGCCACAGGGGCTTGTCATGTGAGATAATTATATAGTATACTTTATATAATCTCAATGAATAGTAAAGTATACCAAGTACTAAAAACACAAGGAATACACTTTAATACAAATGAATACACCTTAGGACAGGTAACGACACATGTTACAACCTAACACATGAAATAAGTCTAAAATGTACAACTTATATGTCATAATATTATAAGTCACAAAGTGACAGATCAAGACCCACAAAAATATCTCTTTGTGGCCATTTGAAGGAGGGAAAGGACAACCAAAAAGAACTTTTCAACTTGAGAGGAAGCTTCCTAAGTCACAAAGTATCCTCTCCTTGGGAACTACAACTCACACTTAATTATACTCCTACTCACTCATCACTTTCTTTTTGCCATGATGCCAACCTTAAGCATCCTTCTAGCCGTGAGTGAGCATTTTTCCTCCTCTCTTTTCTTCTTTTGAAACTCCATTGTTGAACATTTAATGTAATACCTTGCATAAATCCTTGTTTTGTCTTGAATCTTCCCACTTCTTCATCAAGAAATAAAACACTTTTTTTTCTCCTTTCATGGCAAAAAACAGCTATTTGAAGGCTAGGAAATTCAAAAATAACACAAGGGAAGTTCAACAAAGGTAAAATGTGCTCTAAAACTATAAGTTTTTCCTTTCATCTTTATGTCTGAAAATGTAAATCAAGTGAATCCCTTTCTTCACCTACTTCATGCACAATATGGAGATCTTTTAACCTCCAAAAGATGGCCAAAAATCTCTAGAGAAACAAGCCCCAACTTGTGTTAAACTTCAACCTTAAGGTAAGCCTTGAAAATGAGGTTTTAAATGCTAAAAATCACCTTCCATTCCTAGATCTATCAAAGATATAACACTTGACCTTATTTTCTAGCCTTGGTAGAATTTTTGAAGAGGAAAAACATCCACTTTGACTCACAAGGTAAAAACCACTCTTAAAATCATTTTTGTGCTTTAAACTTCTAAATCTTGTTTAAGGAGTCTAAAAGACCCTAACTTTAGATCTTTCTTTTCCTTGTTAAATGGCCGAAAATGAAGCCCCTTAAGATCTGGTGGTTGGCCAAAATCAAGGAGGAAACAAGGGAGAAAAATAAACATTAGGAGGGTAAGGCGTTAATCTAAACATTGGTACTAAAAACATGTGTTTAAGCCTTGGATCTGTACAATGAAAACTTAGAGCCCTTCCTATATATTTTAGGGCCAAAACTCTGTAGAACTTCAAGGTAAAAATCTACTTGGAGCTTAAGGTTAATACTCTAACCTTAAAGCATATTTTTGAGGTTTTAAGTGGTATTTGGTTGGGAACTAATTATGGGCGAATATTGACTGTAGAAATGGTTAATATTGACCTAAGAATGAATAATAACTTGTATTAAAACATTGGGTTAAGTTAACTAATGGTTTAAGGGTTTTAAAATGTAAAATTATTAAGTTTAAGTGGCCATTTTGTAAAAACTAAGACCTGGGAAGTGTGTGTACTTACTGATCCAAGATTTTGTGTATTTTTATGAGTAATTTTTGTATTAAATGTTTATATTATGGGTTGTAATATGTCCAAGTGTTTAGGCCTTGTTTCATAAGTATTTTGGTGTATTTTATGTCTTTAAAAGCATAGGATAAAATAATAATATGTACGTTGTAAAAATTCAGATTTATGAGGTCAGTTTGGTGGTTTAGGGTCATAATTTGACTTTAAGAATATATATATATATATATATATATATATAAGTTTTTTAATGACTTGGTGGTTATAAGGATCAAATATAGATTGTACAATGCAAAGGAAATTAAATTAGGGGTGTTGGGTAATATTGGAGCCGAGAGTTTGGGTATTCGAATGGAAATAATGAAAGTTATAAGCTTAAATAAAGTTGGGATTTAATTGTAAAAATTTTAAAAGTTATGGGCCAATTTGTAATTCTGGAAAATAATGATGAATTTAGAATAAACTTGGTCAATCCTAGTTGGAGATAGAGGGTTGACCAGAATTGGGAAAGAAATGTTGAAGTTTGAAATGAAATAAGGATTTTAGTATAATTGTAAGATTATAAAACTAGTGGGGTAAAATCCATAAATATGGAAAAATTATGTAGAAGCCAAAATGGCATTGGGGTCTGTTGAGGATTTCCGAAAATATAAGGCTGAGTTGGGAGTTAACTTAGTGAATAATTAGAATTAAAAGGAAATGTAATTAGTGGTAAATTGTAAAGACTAGAAAAGTCAAGGGGTCAAAGTGTAAATATAGTTAGGTTGGGGTGAATTTGAATTATAGGCAGTATGTGGTGCTATTTGGTTATTGGAAGGAATTGGAAGAGAAACTTAGGAATAACTAAGTGGGAAATTAAAGCTAGTTATATAAGTATAAAGGTATTTAATTGTACACTTTGGGCTATAATGTAATAAACAAAAATATTGGGGTATATGGACATGTTATGCGTGACATAGTAA
The DNA here is from genome assembly GCA_023374045.1 of Limonium bicolor. NCBI lineage: Eukaryota > Viridiplantae > Streptophyta > Magnoliopsida > Caryophyllales > Plumbaginaceae > Limonium > Limonium bicolor. Next base: position 146,214,162 of record CM041779.1, on the reverse strand, counting down.
AGGAATATCAAAGGAACTAGTAAAGTTGATATGTCACATTTGGATGAATAAAACATACAATATATATAATATAAGTGTATGTATATATATAAGAATTATAATATAAGTTAAGAGGATTAATATAATATAAATGTGACATCAGAAATCATGAGAACAAACATATATATATGTGATTGAAGGATTGGAACAATTGATAAAGAGATTGAAATTATATAATGGTGATTAAATTGTAAAGTTGGACTTATTTGGAGGATTAGTATAATGTTATTAATAACAATAACAATATAAGAACATGTGTGTCTATCTAGCTCTCCCCTATAAATACACCACTCTTCATCCTTATTTCTTACAACACAACCATTTCGATCTCATTCTCTCTTTGTCACAAGTATTATATCCTTGTGACCTCTCATTCCTTCCAACTTCCGTCCAATAATGTTTCTTCATGTTTGTTGTACCTACATCGCACATCATCGTTTGATGAGTATGGTTTTCATTTTGCACCTACTATTCATGGTAGAATAGTGCCTTTTACAATCACGAACAACGACTTCAGTTTCTTCAAAATTTGGTGGAGTGCAGCCTGGACGAAGGTGATCAGTAGTTCCATGCCACTTCCATAATCTTCAGACAACTACTGTTCGTCATCCACCACCTTACTGGAGCCAGATGTTCATCACAAATGATGAAGATTTGGGGACAGAGAACTTTATCTCTAACAGGGAACCAATGGGTCAACTACTGGTCGAATATGAACCAAAAGTTGATGGTTAATGATGTTTATCAAATGATCACTAACTTTAGTGAAATATAAATTATATTTACATTGTACTTCAGTGTATTTTGATGCTCCTGCTAAGTCAGGTCATGCCTTAAGCAAACACAAAAAATTTAATAGTTGTAGTTTGTTGGCAACAATGTTGCTGTCATTATCTTGAACGTGCCTTAAGCAAGCACACAGTAAGAGCCTTCCTTTTTTCTTAGAGTTGATGTAATGATGGTTCCAGACATTTGTGTTACTTAGTTAGGGCATTGTCCCAACATAGCATGTCACTTGCAAGAGATGAAGGACCATCTGATTGACATATCCAATCAAGTTCTGGATTTTGCTGATCAATTGAGTTATGATCAGATGGAGAAGCTTCGACAAGATTGGTTTGCCCTAGGATATATAGAAATTTTTTTTAGTGATATGATACAGGAGATAAATGAGCAAATTCAGGTGCTTGAAACAATATACGATCTACTTGTGATGACCAAGAAAGGATGGCTTCTCACTTTGCTGCTCCACACCCAATCGAATGACTAACACGTACCATCATGATACTGTTACCGATAACATCTTGTACACTATGACTGTATCCGGTACGAAATGAGAAAAAGTTACCCTTTTAACCTAGTCTAATTACTTTTAATAACACGATGATAAGTCAAAATTTTACCTATTTCTATGGGGTATATTTATGCCTAATTCGTTGCTATTTACTACTAAATTCCCGTCTTATGAGTATATTTGTGCTTCATGTTGCAATTGTCCTCTATGATGGGTTTCTATGTTATTTCAGGTAATAATCTCAAGAAAATACGTTCTTTATCATTGTGGGGGATTTTGGATTTTCAAAACAAGTTGAATGGAGTGAAGACATGCATTGACCATCCATTTCAGGCTAGGTCCGGGACTTTATACAGGTCCTAAGTCCCGGACCAACCCTGAGCCAGACTAACGGTCCATTTTGTAGCATGGTCCAGGACTTCATACACATCTTAAGTCTCAGACCACAGTCAGACAGAACTCACGACCAACTTTGAAGACTGGTCCGGGACTTCATACACACCTTAAGTCCCGGACCATAATCAGGCTTGAATCTCGACCAATTTTGAGGATTGGTCCGGGACTTCATACACACCCTAAGTCCCGGACCACACCAAAAGACGTACTCGTGACTGATTTTAAAAGATGGTCCGGGACCCTAGACCTGGATTAGGTCCCAGACCAAAGTGATAAAAAACGCGCCCAGATCTTAACTGAAGAGAAAGAATTAAAGATTATAAAATAAGAATTGGGCAACGTCGTGAGATAGACCACACCAGACAAGAGAGAAGATATCACAACACAAAGATACAAAGAGAGAGAGAAAGGAGAGTCTTTAAAGATCTTGGAGATTACTGAAGGTAGAAGAGGAAACTGAAGATTAAAAGCAAAGAATCCGTGACGGCTTCCTACATCAGAGTTTCTCCTAGTTCTTTCTTCCCTTAGTCTGTTTTATTCAATTTGAGCAGTGTTATCATGTCTATGGATGGGTAGTCCGTTTTAATTCTGGGTTGCTATATATCCCTAGATTGATTATTCAAGTACCCTTGTGATTTTCTACAATTCAATTGAATAAAGTTCTTTTCTTTACTAAATTCCTAAATCTTCTATGATCTGGCCAATTATTGAGATTATTAGTTTGATAGCTTATAAATGACGACTGTGGCTTTCAATTGACTACAGGAAAAGAACCGGTTAGTGTAGAGATGGTAATTCCTCTAATTCGCTAACTGACCAATAGACTAGATTGTGCTTAAAGCAATTAGTAAACACTAGGTTCATAACGAGAGTTAGGATTTGGTCTTTGCTAATTAGAATTTACAGAGCGGGAGACCGGATGTGAATTACCTTTGTTCTAGGGTGTTATTCAGGATTCTTTTAGCAATCACTTAGGGAAAGGAATTGCAGATCTAGGGAGAAGTAGTGAACCGGGATTAATTATTTTCCAAATCAGATTCAAATCAGTTACTTTTCTATTTTTACTGTTTCTCAATCTCTTCTACATCATTTATTTCCACAAACCAAAACCCCCAATTTCCTGTTATTCATACGCTATTTAGTTTTTCTTATTTTGTTAGTTTAGTAAATATTAAGCTAGACATCGCCTCCTTTGGTTCGATACTTAAGGAATACTCTGAGATTAAAACTTGCTAGAATCGACCGGTGCACTTGTCGTTAGGTTTTACCCCATCAAGTTTTTGGCGCCGGTTATTTAGTTTAGTATTTATTTTGTTTTATTTTATTTAGTTTTATTTTGTTTATTTTTACTTATTTTTTGTTTCTTTTAATGGTTTACAGTTTTAATTTTAATAGTTAGGGATAGGACGTAGGATTAATTTATTTTAATTTGCGTTTCTGGAATTTTTGTTTCACTAGTTTATTTTTGGTTGTGTTTAATTTTAATATTTCTCATCTGTTTTCATTAATTGATTTTATTTATTTAAGTAATTGCATCCTATTTTCTTTTGGTCTAATTTAGTTTATGCATGTGACCCATTCTACAGGCAATCCCGAATTTGAGCTTGACCAGAGATAGACCAGCTTGCTAGAAGAATTCGACAAGGGCTGGTTCTGAACGCATCAATTGAGCCAGAGTTGTGTGTTGTGGATCCGCCATTTGATATGGTTGTTCCAGACTAGCACGTACCATGTTACTGTTACTGTTAACATTTCAAACACTATTAATGTATCTCGTACGAAAGTTACCGTTTTCACTATTTCTAAACTCTATAACATGGCCTCTATATAAGAAGTGTCTCCTTCACTTATCCTACACACACTCACTTTCCCTCTTCTCATTATTTCCAATCTCTCTCGTTCTCATTTTCTCCAAACTCTTCCTCTTGTTATCTTCAAAGACAACACCAACAGTGCGTGTAACACCCCTAATCTTAAACTGTAATAACGTCATAACCCGTAGCATAATAAATAGCAAATCGCAGTGGAAAAATAAAACTATCTAACCTTGGTGTTACACGCCGTTACTCACCCTTGTGAGTAACAAGGCATCCTTACTCTTTCCAACATTACAACTCCTCACGCTGTGATGAACAGATACTGAGCACTTCTAATTATTACAAACCATAAACAACTAAATGAGCAACTAACTGAATACAACATCCTCCTTAATACAATACAAAATAAAACCGACGGTGTTTGTTGAAAACACTTCAGCTACCCCCGTGCCCCACGCTCCGGCTTGTGTCTTCTTCAATAACCTGGAATTTTTGGCCCACTGAAGGGCTCAGCAATCGAAATGATGGTATGCTAAATGTAGTCTTAAATCATTTGGATTCCTTAAGTCGTTTTAGCCATCTTGATATTAGATTCTTTACATGAAATACCGGTTTACGACAATAACAGTAATAACTGTAGACACTTAACAAACACATAACAATCCACCTGTAAACACCAGTGTACAATAGTACACAACACCAATAACACACATTAACAAACCATAACAATAACCAAACAAGATACGCGTATTAAACTGTACTCGTTAGTTAGTCACTTGGCCCTTATTCTTTGAACCAATCACTTAAACTTTTCCAATTAACTCCCACCTCAAGTGTCATGTTAAGACAAACGTTAATAACTTATGGACTGATAAGTGCGAAATATATAGACTTTTAAGGGTTTAATTACCTTATAATTTGCAGTATTTTAAGTAATTTCTCACTTATCTTACATTTTTCCTAGATTTATGTTTTGGTATGAACTGATATATCATATGTGTTAAATGTAGGAAAAAGCTATATAAATGGATAGATAATCTCATGAGCTTTCCAACGCAACAAACGGCGAGTAAAACGGACTTATAACGAAGAATCGGGGGAGCCGATTGAAGATGGAGTATATATATGTAATATCGCACCGCCTGTGAGACGACCGCCTGACTATTGCGCGGACACTGGAGGCGGACAAGGCACGTCCGCCTGGAATCGAAGCGGAACGACAGGGCGGACAAGCAGAAAGGCGCAGACACACGTCCGCTTGATTCTTGCGCGGACGGACAGGCGGACGGGATCAGTGGCGGGCGGGGCGGTCGCAAGAGACAGACGTCGCATTGATTCCAGGCGGACGCCTGGGCGGACGCGCGCGCGGACAGGAGCTGCAGCGCACCAAAAATGCGCCAGAACCAAATTTCGACCCAGATTTCGACGCGATTCTTCTTCCTTCTTCTTTCCGGCGCCGCACTCGAACTACTACTTCATTAATTACAGACGGCGCCCACCTTAATTTGTGCACGCGTGACGCCGGCTCTGCAATCAATCCTGCTGCGGATCATAAATTAAATCTCTGTCTTCAATCAATTGCTCTGCCCGATATAAATGAAATCTCTGACTGAGATTTTGAGGGATCTGCTCACCAACTCCACCGCCATCTACTCACTAGCTCACTGTCCCTGTCACTTCTCTGTTGCCTGCTTCTGAATTCCTCAGCCTATATAAACCCACACTCTGCTTGCTAAAAAATGATCCTTTCATCTATCAATCCATTCATCCATTCACCCATTCACGCACCCACGCATCCATCGACCCAATCATCTACATACTCCCTCTCCCACGATCGTACTCTCATTCATTTCCTCCATCAGAAACCATCACGCATCCACTCCATTAAATTCCCACGTAACACATACATCCACTTTCCATTTTATTTTCTTATTACGCACCAGCTCAACAATAAAGTTAGCAGTCGGGGGCAACGCAAGACGAAGTTGAAGCGAGGATCCGGAGTGAACTTCTAAACTGGAGTTACCTCTTACCCTTACTTTAATTTATTTAATGCATTCCTTTTCTGTTATCGTTGTTTCTGTAACGATGAGCGAGTAACCATTTTAGCTTCCCGGGTTGGGAAGCGAACCTATTTCCTAAATTCTGCTATGTTATTCTTCAAATAAATTTAGTTAACTGCAACAGTTCAATTCCTGTCCTTCAAGTGTTTTAATTATTTGGCCGGTAGTTAAAACAACCCTTGTAGTTATTTTATTAAAATGCGAGAGCTGAGATAAATAACTAGACGAAGGAAGTTGAACCTAATTAACAGCTAGAAGCGTGATCCCGCCTATAGGTTAATTAGACTCCAATAGAAACTGCTCTTTATGCAATTAATTGTGTCCGGTCTAGAGCATTAGTCTGCTGCTAGGTCTAACAATTGGTTAGGATTCATTATACTTAGTCGTTAATGAATTAATTAAAGTTTCTGAATTATTGCAGTAAAATTAAAGAAAGAATTTAGTAACAGATATAAAAGGAATAGGTAAGCAAACAACCGGGGAGCGTTTTCTATTTATCACATTCACCACTCTTTAAATCCCTCTGTGTTTATTTATCTTTTAAAATTGCTCTATTTTTCCTTGCAGTTTAGTTTCTTCTAAATCAATCTTCCAAACCGAAAAAGTGATATTTCCTGTTTTCTTAGTTTAACTAATAATCCCATTTAATCAAATATTTGTCAATTAATTGTACGAGGTCCCTGAGATCGATAACCCCATTTAATCACTATACCCGTAAAACGATAGGTACACTGCCTATGTGGTAGAAGTAGTCACATATTTCTCCATCAAGTTTTTGGCGCCGTTGCCAGGGACCTCCGGCACGGTTAATTGACATCTATTATTTAATTAGGGATAAGTTCAATTTTCATTTTTCTTATTTTTTCCGTTATTTTCTCTTTATTTTTCCACGTATATAGTTAATCTAGTTTTTCCATATTCATACCAACTCGTCCTTATGCGTCGGACTCGATCTGCAGGAGAGCCTATAGCTGAATTTCAGCCAGAAATCGAAAGAGTTCTCCACAGCAGGCGACAACTGCAGTTTGCCATGGCGACCAGACAAACTCTGGGGGAGTACCAGCAACCATCAGTAGAAGGACGATCATCTGCTATCGTCCTCCCTCAAGTGACGCAAGCTGAGCTCGACGCCTGGCAATTCAAGACGAGCTTCATCACCACTTTGTACCACCAGGGACAATTCAGCGGGCTTGACTCAGATGATGCCCCACACCACATCTCTGCATTCCTGGACTTCTGCAATACATTCAACAAGACGGGGAACCTGAATGAGCGCATTCGTCTACAACTGTTCCCCTATTCTCTGAAAGACGGAGCGTCCAGGTGGCTAAGGAGTCTGCAACCGGGTAGCATCCACACTTGGGCTGACTTGGCAAACAAGTTCCTGGCGAAATACTACCCACCGTCAAAGACAAGGGAGAAGATCGCTGAAATCACAAACTTTGGTCAAGAACCAGGTGAGTCCCTGTATGACTCTTGGGATAGATTCAAGGAGCTGCAGATTCTGTGCCCACACCATGGTATGAGTAGCGAAGAACTAGTACTGTCATCTTTAAGGGATTAAACGATTCAAACAAAATAGTACTAAGTTCCTCATCTGGAGGAAACTTTATGGCAAGAACTGGGGATGAAGCGATGGAGCTCTTGGACACCATGACCGCTAGTACCAGACAATGGTGCAAGAACAAGGGGAGAGGTGAGCCAAAAGCAGGTATGTATAATATTCCCCCACAGGATCATGTATCCGCTCAACTAGCAGCTCTTACTAAAGTTGTGGAGAAGTTAGCTGTAAACCAGACGCAACAGCAAACCGCGAAGGCAGCTACTTCTTCGCCTTTCCTGAATCCTTGCTGTGAGAATTGTGAAGGAGCCCACGAAACATTCAACTGTGAAGGTCCTAGCTACGCAAGTAACCCCGAAGAGTTAAAATCGATCAACAACAGACCAGGTAACCCTTATCCTAACAATTTCAATCATAATAATTGGAGGAACAATCAACAACCTCCATGGAGGGGTAATGATCAGTCTATAGGTAATTTTGGATTCAACCAAAATAGACCATCTTATTTAGACAGCAGGAGCAATCCCAAATTCTCAAGGAGGCAGTGGTAAAATTGAGAATATGTTGGCAGAAATCCTTAAACAAGGCCAAACTACAAACTCCAGGTTTGCCGAATAGAAGCTAAACTTTCTGAACAGGCCGCTAGAAACGCTGATCAAGCTTCTATCAACCTAAGCTTAGAGAGGCAAATGAGTCAAATTTCACAACAGCTGGCACAGCGACCAACGGGGTCACTTCCCAGTCAGCCTGACCCTAACCCAAGGGAGCACGCAAAAGCAGTAACTCTGAGAAGCGGCAAGGAACTAGTTTCTGATGTTCCAGAAATTGACGAAGATTTTAATAAGCCAGCTGAATCTCAACCTGAAGTGGAGGAAACAACAAATCCCAAGGAGAAGGAGTCTCCTGAATCTCTCACTATATAAACCTTCTCAACTCTCTTATAATCCTCCTATTCCATTCCCTAACAGACTAAAGAAAAAGAACATGGACGAGCAATATGGGAAATTTCTTAATATCTTTAAGAAATTAACTATTAACATCCTTTTTCTGATGCTTTGTCTCAAATGCCTATGTATGCTAAATTTATGAAGGATATTTTGTCTAACAGGCATTCTTTGCTAGAGTCTGACACAGTCAAATTGACAGAAAGAGTATCTGCAGTTCTCCTGAAGAAACTGCCACCCAAGTTAGGAGATCCAGGTCTTCCCATCATTCCATGCGCTATCGAGAAGGTTGATTGCGGTAACGGTTTATGTGATTTAGGAGCAAGTATTAATTTGATGCCTTTGTCTATTTTCAAGAAATTAGGTGTAGGTCAATGTGCTCCCACATCTGTTCAGTTACAACTAGCAGACCGTTCCATAATTTATCCTAAACGAAAAGTTGAGGACCTGGTAGTTTCTATTGATAAATTTATTTTCCCTGCTGATTTTATCATCATTGATATGGAGGAAGATACAGATGTACCGCTAATTTTGGGCAGACCGTTTATGAGAACTGCCCGCACTCTCATTGATGTGGAAGGAGGAAAGATTATTCTAAGATTTCATGATGAGCAGGTTGTTTTCGACATGACACGCAACATGAAGCGTCCTGCCACTGTTCAATCCTGCTTTGCAATAGATGTTCTTGACTCTTTACTGCAGGAAACTATTTTAAGCAGGGAAGAGGAGGAAATCCTGGAAAGATGTCTTATGGCATCTTGTGAAGCTGATGATGAGGATCCAGATATGGCCCTCATGGCTGAGGAGTTAAACAAAAGGCGGCCACACTTCCACAAGTACCAGCAGCAATTTGAGAAAGTCGAGCGAAGTGCTGACCGGCCAAGACCATCTATTGAAAAACCTCCTACAGTGGAGATGAAACCTCTTCCCTCTCATTTGAAATATTCTTTTCTTAATGAACCATCGGAATTACCTGTTATAATCTCTTCTGACTTGACAGGAACTCAAGAGAAGCAACTACTGGAGGTGTTGCGCAATCACACATCAGCTATTGGTTGGTCTATAGCAGATATTAAGGGAATCAGCCCTCAGTTGTGTTCTCACCGAATCTATATGGAAGATAACTACCGACCATTGGCTCAGCCTCAGCGGCGTCTTAACCCAGTCCTAAAAGAGGTAGTTAAGAAAGAGGTAATCAAACTACTCGATGCAGGCATTATTTATCCTATTTCAGACAGTAAATGGGTAAGTCCAGTTCAGGTAGTACCAAAGAAGGGAGGAATAACTGTGGTTCCTAATGAAAAAGGTGAGCTGATTACCCAGCGTCCCACTACGGGATGGCGGGTTTGTATTGATTATAGAAAGTTAAATGACGCCACTCGTAAGGACCATTTTCCATTACCTTTCATTGATCAAATGTTGAAAGACTAGCTGGACATGACTACTACTGCTTTCTGGATGGCTTTTCAGGTTACTTTCAAATCCCTATAGCTCCTGAGGATCAGGATAAGACAACTTTTACCTGTCTGTATGGAACCTATAGTTATAAAAGAATGCCATTTGGATTATGTAATGCTCCTGCTACGTTTCAACGTTGTATGATGGCCATCTTTGCTGAATATATCGAGAAGTGCATTGAGGTTTTTATGGACGATTTTTCTGTTTATGGTCTAACATTTGAATCCTGTCTAGAAAACCTTGATCTTGTGCTGTCCAGGTGTGAAGAAACCAATCTGGTGTTAAATGGGAAAAATGCCACTTCATGGTTCGAGAAGGAATCGTCCTGGGCCACAAAATTTCTTCAAAAGGTATTGAGGTAGACCGGGCTAAAGTCGAGGTAATTGAAAAGCTCCCACCACCATCTTCTATTAGAGATATTCGTAGTTTTCTTGGACACGCAGGTTTTTATAGAAGATTCATCAAAGATTTTTCCAAAATCTCTAAACCTCTGTGTGATCTACTGGCAAAGGATGTTAAGTTCCATTTTTCTGAAGAATGTCTGAAAGCTTTTAATTTATTAAAAGAAAAGCTAATTTCTGCACTGTCGTTGTGTCTCCTGATTGGTCACTCCCTTTTGAGATAATGTGTGACGCTAGTGATTACGCTGTGGGAGCCGTGTTATGTCAGAAGATTGATAAAATTCTTCGGGTAGTATATTATGCAAGTCGAACTTTAAATGATGCCCAGAAAAATTATGCGACCACAGAAAAAAGAATTACTAGCTGTAGTTTTTGCTCTAGATAAGTTTCGATCTTATTTACTGGGTGGTAAAATTATTGTGCATACTGACCACTCTGCTCTTAAGTATTTGTTTGCTAAGGTAGAGTCAAAACCCAGGTTAATTAGGTGGATTCTCCTATTGCAAGAATTTGATATTGAGATCAGGGACACAAAATGTGGTAGCTGATCATCTCTCCAGAATGGAGGCATCTGATGATGGGACTCCCATCAACGAGTCCTTCCCTGATGAGTCAGCATTTGCAGCAGAAGATGTTGAGGATCCATGGTTTGCTGATATCACTAACTACCTTGTTAGGAAGATCGTTCCAGCTGATATGACTTATCAGCAGAGAAAGAGGTTCTTTTCCATTGTCAAACATTATTTTGGGATGACCCTTATCTGTTTAAAGTCTGTGCAGATGGTATCATTAGGAGATGTGTCCAGAAGTCAGAGGTCAGAAACATTCTCCTCCATTGCCATTCCAGAGAAGCCGGTGGACATCATGGCGCCACTCGAACCGCCGCAAAGATACTAGAATCAGGTTTTTTCTGGAACACCCTTCACAAGGATTGTCATGCGTTTGTTTCGACATGTGATCGGTGTCAAAGGCAAGGTAATCTATCTCGTCGAAATGAGCTACCACTGAATAACATGTTAGAAGTTGAGCTATTTGACGTTTGGGGTATTGATTTTATGGGTCCCTTCCCAAACTCTTTCGGTAATCTTTACATCTTAGTAGCTGTTGATTATGTTTCAAAATGGGCGGAAGCCCTTGCCTGTTCTACTAATGATGCTAAAACTGTTGTGAAGTTCCTGAAGAAAAATATTTTCACTCGATTCGGCGTTCCTCGAGCCATAATCAGTGACGGTGGCTCCCATTTCTGTAACCGCCAGTTTGAAGCACTATTAAAGAAGTATGGGGTTCGACATAAGGTTGCCTTACCCTACCATCCTCAAACTAATGGGCAGGCCGAAGTGACAAACCGAGAGCTCAAGTGGATCCTACAAAAGACGGTGAACTCTTCTCGTAAGGATTGGTCACTTAGACTAGATGAAGCGCTCTGGGCCTACCGCACTGCTTTCAAGACACCAATTGGCATGTCTCCCTACAAGTTGGTTTTTGGGAAGGCATGCCACTTGCCTGTGGAATTAGAATACAAGTCCTATTGGGCCTTGAAGGCTCTTAATTTTGACCTACAGCAAGCCGGTGATAAACGCAAGTTCCAGTTGACAGAGTTGGAGGAACTCAGGAACGAATCCTACGAGAATGCTGTAATATATAAGGAACGCACCAAGCGCTGACATGACAAGATGATTGCCAATCAAGAACTCAAGGTGGGGGACCAAGTCCTACTTTTCAACTCCAGGCTCAGATTCTTCCCAGGTAAGCTGAAATCATACTGGTCAGGACCTTACCCTATTATTAGCATTTCCCCATTCGGCGCAATTGAACTCGCTAATGCAAAGGGGAAACATTTAAAGTCAATGGGTCAAGAGTCAAGAAATTTCTGGGTACTTCACTGGATCAAGCTGCTACATATGAAGTATCTCTTAAAGATCCAATTGCAGGTTAGCTACTTCACAAAAGTCCAGCCAATGACTATAAAGAGGGCAGCTGACTGGGAGGCAACCCAGGGGTAATTTTCAATTCATGTTTTAAAGCTACGCATATTTCTCTCTAATAATAGTTATATATATATATATATATATATATATATATATATAAAAGAGGAAGAAAGAAAAGGAAGGAGGTAATTGTACCTGTGCTATTAACGCAACGCTTCCTAGCGTTATTTTGGTATTTGACAGTGTGTGTAGGTAAACCGTTTGTTGCAATCACTCCAAGCTGAACCCTTGCTTAGACTCAAGTGTGAGGAACATCGACCCCACCGCCAATGCTTTAAGTGTGAGGAAGGGCACCTTCCTCCATCTCATGATATCAGGGGAGTCTCAGTTCCTTTATTTTTTATTTATGTTCAGCCACTCGCGCTTTAACTGTTGATTCATGAGTCTGGCATATTTTGAAAGGTCTTTTCTTGATTATTTTATGACCAATGAGGACATTGCTCCTCTTAAGTGTGAGGAAGTTTTGACCTTTCCCTGAAAATATGCCAGTAGTAGTACCTAATGCCACACTTGATTTTTGTTGTTCTCTAATTATGATAGTAAACTTCTCTAAAGGCCAATACATGTTGAATTTTCGGGCTAAAATTTTTTGTGGAAGTTTTTGAAATCAAGCCTGATGACAACCTCAAGAATCGTTCTGCTTGACGTTGTTTGTATGCATCAATTACTTTCTTCAAAATTAAATCTATTTTCACTGAAATCTGGTGGATGAGCTGATTGTGGAAATTGAACTACCTTAGCTCGGTAATCATGGGACTAAGTGAAAGTTTGGAATGAAAGGATAAGGCAAGGTACTCCTCTGATCATATAATGAAGTTTTCTGAACCAAAACAGGCCTCGTTCATTCGGTTATTAAGTCTTGGGGTGCCTCATCACCCATCTACCTAAGGTCTTGTGATCTGGGATAGAAGGCCCAAAGCCGCTACATGGGTGAAGAGAAAAGAAAAGTCTGGGGGATGAAAACAATTGTGCAAACAATGAAAAAAACAAAAGAGAAGAGAAAGAAAAAAAATGAACATGCAAAACTCTTAATGCTGAATGATTGTCGCAATTTTTCATATTTTGATCATGAGTATGTGGTGTTGAAAGGTATCACGGAATAAGGTGTTACTTCACACCCCTTGTCATCCAAAGGTTAGAGAAAAGAAATTGGTGAAAGGTTCCGAGCTAATCTATGTTCAATTTTACAATCTAACTTATCCATGCTCTTAATAAAAATTTTCTGTTTCACTGTTTACAAAAACCTACATCTAAGAGCAGGATTATTCTTTTGATTGCCATTTAGCTTGATTTCCTTCCACAATTGTTGAACCCCGGAGTTTGATACTGTGACCTTAGAGAAAGTTTGTTCTTTATTTGCTTGAGGACAAGCAAAAGATAAGTGTGAGGAAGTTTGATAAGTGCGAAATATATAGACTTTTAAGGGGTTAATTACCTTATAATTTGCAGTATTTTAAGTAATATTTCTCACTTATCTTACATTTTTCCTAGATTTATGTTTTGGTATGAACTGATATATCATATGTGTTAAATGTAGGAAAAAGCTATATAAATGGATAGATAATCTCATGAGCTTTCCAACGACAAAACGGCGAGTAAAACGGACTTATAACGAAGAATCGGGAGCCGATTGAAGATTGGAGTATATATATGTAATATCGCACCGCCTGTGAGACGACCGCCTGAATTGCGCGGACACTGGAGGCGGACAAGGCACGTCCGCCTGGAATCGAAGCGGACACGAGGGCGGACAAGCAGAAAGGCGCAGACACACACGTCCGCTTGATTCTTGCGCGGACGGACAGGCGGACGGGATCAGTGGCCGGGCGGTCGCAAGAGACTCAGTCACGTCCGCATTGATTCCAGGCGGACGCCTGGGCGGACGCGCGCGCGGACAGGAGCTGCAGTGCACCAAAATGCGCCAGAACCAGATTTCGACCCAGATTTCGACGCGATTCTTCTCCTCTTCTTTCCGGCGCCGCACTCGAACTACTACTTCATTAATTACAGACGGCGCCCACCTTAATTTGTGCACGCGTGACGCCGGCTCTGCAATCAATTCCTGCTGCGGATCATAAATTAAATCTCTGTCTTCAATCAATTGCTCTGCCCGATATAAATGAAATCTCTGACTGAGATTTTGAGGGATCTGCTCACCAACTCCACCGCCATCTACTCACTAGCTCACTGTCCCTGTCACTTCTCCGTTGCCTGCTTCTGAATTCCTCAGCCTATATAAACCCACACTCTGCTTGCTAAAAAATGATCCTTTCATCTATCAATCCATTCATCCATTCACCCATTCACGCACCCACGCATCCATCGACCCAATCATCTACATACTCCCTCTCCCACGATCGTACTCCATTCACTTCATTTCCTCCATCAGAAACCATCACGCATCCACTCCATTAAATTCCCACGTAACACATACATCCCACTTTCCATTTTATTTTCCTATTACGCACCAGCTCAACAATAAAGTTAGCAGTCGGGGGCAACGCAAGACGAAGTTGAAGCGAGGATCCGGAGTGAACTTCTAAACTGGAGTTACCTCTTACCCTTACTTTAATTTATTTAATGCATCCTTCCTTTCTGTTATCGTGTTTCTGTAACGATGAGCGAGTAACCATTTTAGCTTCCCGGGTTGGGAAGCGAACCTATTTCCTAAATTCTGCTATGTTATTCTTCAAATAAATTTAGTTAACTGCAACAGTTCAATTCCTGTCCTTCAAGTGTTTTAATTATTTGGCCGGTAGTTAAAACAACCCTTGTAGTTATTTTTTTAAAATGCGAGAGCTGAGATAAATAACTAGACGAAGGAAGTTGAACCTAATTAACAGCTAGAAGCGTGATCCCGCCTATAGGTTAATTAGACTCCAATAGAAACTGCTCTTTATGCAATTAATTGTGTCCGGTCTAGAGCATTAGTCTGCTGCTAGGTCTAACAATTGGTTAGGATTCATTATACTTAGTCGTTAATGAATTAATTAAAGTTCTGAATTATTGCAGTAAAATTAAAGAAAGAATTTAGTAACAGATATAAAAGGAATAGGTAAGCAAACAACCCGGGGAGCGTTTTTCTATTTATCACATTCACCACTCTTTAAATCCCTCTGTGTTTATTATCTTTTAAATTGCTCTATTTTTCCTTGCAGTTTAGTTTCTTCTAAATCAATCTTCCAAAACCGAAAAAAGTGATATTTCCTGTTTTCCTTAGTTTAACTAATAATCCCATTTAATCAAATATTTGTCAATTAATTGTACGAGGTCCCTGAGATCGATAACCCCATTTAATCACTATACCCGCAAAACGATAGGTACACTGCCTATGTGGTAGAAGTAGTCACATATTTCTCCATCATGGACGAATGTCCCTTGTGTTCCATTGGAACTGTTTACCAGCTGACCCTGTGGCCCTGGTTAATTGACCGATCCGGTCGAACCTGTGCACCAACGGCAGTGCCTTCCGCCATCCCCGAATGTGGCTGATGGATTTTGAGTGACTCCCTTCTTGAGTCTCTCATAGTGATCACAATGCGCAACCAGAAAGTCGAAACAATCTGGATTCCTCTCTTTATAAGTTAGCCCCTTTTTGTCAGTGACATAATAACCAATCCTTGAGTTAAGACTATAATAGTTGACCATCAGTTAGGTTCAATAATACCTTAGGTCAGTTAGTCTTGTTCCAGTTTGTAGATGTATAAACTTTCCAGTCATAAGACGTTTGCGTATAAATAAAACGCAACAAGTTGAGCAACACAGTATACAATATCATTCACATAAAATCACAGATATCGCTCTTAAATAATTAACACACAATGTCTGGACCTTAGGATAATCCTTAGGACATTCAGACCACACAATTAACATACCGTTCACCAAGAAACTGCTAGCTTGACAAACTCCTGTCCAGTGGTCCCTTCCTGTCTGTGTTATTTTAACATGCAATACCGGGTAATGTTAATATAACTATTCATTAATATTATCGTACTGTCACTGTAGTGTTTATACTCGTTGTATAATAACTTTGTATGTTCTTTTATTTCCCCTGTTATCTTACAGTGACTCTAGGTAGTTCAACAGTTCGTTATTTTATGTGATACTCACATGTGATAATGAATTCCCACTGTACTGTATATCTTTATTTCATTAATCATACATCCATAATTATTTTTACTTATTCTTTATATTAATCCCTTGGTCATTTTTATTATAACCAAAATTATTTTATAAACTTTATATTATATTCCTTAATATACCATAATACATTATATTACCTAGTTTCACTTCCTTTCCTTATTAAATTACAAAACCAACCTTATTAATTCGGTATTTATATATTATACCCAACAACTTAATAAATTAATAAATAACCACATATAATTTCCGGTAAACATAATTGATCCCATTAACTTTTACAACTTACCAAATAACCATATATTTTTATATCTTACTAAATACCCATATCTATTTCGGAAATTGTAAAACAATTATATCATCTTCTATAAATTGCCAAATAACCTTATAACTTTTATAATCCACTAATTACCCACATAACCTTTGTAAATATTAATTAACCACCTTACTTTTACAAATCACCAAATACTCTTATTATTTCGGTAATTACAAATTAATACCACCAATTTTTATAAATTACCAATTAAGCCCATAAGCTCTTCGGTTAATCATATAGTTTCTATATTTACTTTTTAACCCCAAAACTTTATATAAGTTACATATTAACTTATAAACTATAGTTTAAATATTTTATTCCTTTAAATAACCAAAGTAACCCATATATATTTCCTTAAATTACATTTCCGCCCATATTAAATTCTATTCTTCATATATACTTCCATAAATTACATATTCACCCTTAAACTTTATAAACTTAATATTTTATGTCATAAATCATTTTAACCCAAAGTTTTTGGTCAACACTTTGACCAAGACTTAATTTCACAATTAATACTTTAATAAACCCATAAAATCATAAGTAATTCTTGGCCATACCTTATATTTTCCAATAATTACAAAATAGCCCTAAAACTTTATAAAATGTTATTTTAACACTTAACCACTTGTTTAAATTCACCAAAATTCATAATATTAATTCCCACCTTATATTATAATATAAATATATCAAACAGCTCCTTATGTTCTCGGTTTTCATTATTTGTTCTCTAAACTTTTCAAAATTTACATATTAGCCACATAACTTTATAAACTAGCCATTTAAATACTTGTAGCTATTTTTAATGTTCCCAAAATTCATAATAAAGTTAATACACTTATATATTTGAAAATCATCCAAATAATAAATTTAACTCTCGGCTTTAATATACTTTTACTATATAGTTTTAAAACTTGCTTTAAACCTTATAATAAATACATATAAATGTATATAAGCCATATAACACTTCTAAAAATTATGCTAATGACTAAAATGATTATAATCTCAAAATAGAACACTTAATCCATAGACCATTCGGTTTTAATGTATATGTAACATAATTAATTTTTGTGACCCAAATATATACCTTAAGGTAATAACCTTACCTTATATGTTATAAATTAGTTTCTTGACAATATACCCTATAGTATTTTCGGCCCTAATTTATTTAGAGGTTGTACATAATTTTTATACCAAAGTTTGAAGCTTAAATCAAACTTAAACTTAATAAACCTTATATATATAAACTTACCCCTTAAATCAAGACAATTCTTGTACTTGATTTTTCTTTGAATTCCAAGCTCTCCAATGCTATCTTGATGAACAAGTTTCGGCTCCTTAATTATATTTAGGAGATCCATTTGTTAGACTTCTAACAAGGATTTATAAATAATATTTGGAGTAATTTTACAATAGTTTACCTTAGGAATTTATCAAGGTATTTTTGATACACCTTGTGAAGATTGTAGATCCAAGTTTCCTTCATGAAATAATGAAGAGAATATAGGTTTAGAAACTCTAGAATTCGGCACTAATTATAGACACCATATGGAGGAAGATAAGGATCACCATATCTTACCGAAAATTCCAGATTGCACACTCTCTGCGGTTTTTGTCACCTAGAACTGAAATGACCACGAAAACTAATGATCCTTATATGGTTGGAAATCTAATTCAAAGAGGAACAACTTTGGTGTTGAGAAGATTTTGAGAAAACTTACGGAAAATTCAGAATAACTCCCGAACTGAGACCTACTGAACAGATTCTCTACTGTGAACCACTTCGCCTTCTTTTGTTCACCCAGAACTGAATACACCATGAAAATTAATGATCCTTATATGTATGGAAATCTAATTCGAAGAGGAACAAGTTTGATGTTGGGAAGATTTCGAGATAACTTACTGAAAATTCCAGAATCTCTCCCGAAGTCAGACCTCTTGAACAGATCTGCTACTTGATTCTTGCTTTGTAGAATTAGCTAGGAATTTTGACATAAAATGGAGTTAGAACTTAAACCTCCATTGTTGGAGCTTGAATCTAGGAGAAGAAGAAGAAAATAGAGGAAAGGAAACACTTACACAATCGGCCAAGGGCTGGGCAAGAAAGAAATGGAGCCTCACGTAAGGGAAATAAGGCATTGGAATGTAAGGAATCAACTTGGAAATATTGTCATTATTCTATGATTTGTTTGATCATTTGATCTCATTATTGACTACTAAAGTCACTCCATTTAGCATAGCCATACGGCTGGGTGGAAGAATTATGAAGTCTTTGATTGCTAGTAGTAACTATAAGACAAGGAACAGGTAGGTATATGTCTCCTTTGAATTTTCTAAGCTAATCCCATGTTATTATTGCCTTGCTTTCTTATCATTTCGGTAATGCATTGAGCATATAGACAACCGATTTTTCTTTGTCTTTAAGACATAAGAACATGCTAGCTAATCAGTTGATGTCTTAGTCCAATTATTTTACAGCAACTAGACTTCTTTTCTATGCTCAAAATCGGACATTAGTGTTGTTTGGAGACAATTAATTTTTGTTTGTGTTAGGCAAGGAATCTTGCTAGTTAGGTGCTGTATAATTTAGACTAAAGTATGGCAATCCAGCCCCTTCTTTTCCTTATCAAAATCGTGTAGTATATGAGGCCATAGACACTAGTTTTGTTTGATTCTTGCAACTAGTATAAAGTAGTCCTAGGCCTTGTCATTTTATGTAATTTGATTCTTATGACTTTTGTTAATCTAATCTCCCTTGTTATCTTGCAGGTACACGTATGGAGGAGCTTCATTTGACTGAATTAATTGTTACATCATCATATAATATATGCTAGGTGAGTCACATTAGCATAAGACAATATTTTTTGTCAAAATCTACCCATTTAATACCCATTTTAACGCATGCCATAGGGATCAATTGGGATTTATTTTTCATTTGATTTTTGTTACACTATATTGTACTAAGACCATACTATATGTGTAATAGGTTCCAGCATTTAATTGGTACATTTTATTATGGTAAAAGATGAAAGTTTTAAGGTAAAAATGCTGATTTTAGGTACCTTTTTATCCCAAAATCGCCCCCACTTGTACTATGAGTTTAGTACTACCATCAATTAATTTAGATGGTCAATTTTCCCACTTTAAGATTACTAACTCGTGGCTCCTCAAAAGCTTCAAGGTATTTGCGTAAAACGCATTTTCAGGACACCCGAAGGTGCGTTTTTGTGCTTTAAGAATTTTTCTAGGAATTAATTAGTCGCTATGAGTTCCAAGTGTTTATTGACATTGTTTATAGTCAATAATAATATATTAAGGTGTTACATTAAGTTGTATGCGGTTATATAAACTGTAACTCAATTTTCGGGCTCGCGGGACACTCCCGGGGTAAAAGGAGCGTTAAGAAATTCCCCTCGAGCTCTTTGTTTATTTTTGAGGAAGTAGCTTGGGAATTATCTTTAGAATCATTAATAATGATTTTAGGAACTCTAAGAATAATTTATATAGGGGTTCGTGCCACCTTGGCACTCCTGCTAGGCATTCCCGGGCCTTTATGGGGCTCACAGGGAACTTCCGAGAACTTTGCCTTTAACTGAGAATTTATCTTGAGAACTTCATCTCAAATGTTCATTAGAGTGTTATTGTATATTTAGAACAAGGTGTAATGCTTTGCTTTATTTACTAAGGTATTTTCGGGACTTTCGGGCCTTAAGGGGCCCTTAAGGGAACTCCCGGTATATTGTATTTTATTCAGTTCTAACTGAGAACTTGCATCTTAAAGATCATAAAATGATCCTTGGTTAAATTCATGTAATGTCCATAGCTTATATAATTGTTTAACTTAAGGTCGGGCTTTTAACGCTCGTTTCTGACCTTAAGGAGTTTGGTGCGTCTTAACGCTTAAGTGTTTATATACTTTTCTCAGGGTTTAATAATCCCCTAAATAATACTTATTTACCTTATTTAAATATTTAAACGTTAGGGGTATTTCAGTCTACCCCCCTTAAAAGGACTTCGTCCCAAAGTCATAACCTATACTTACATATACTATGGAATCAAGTTCCTCGTATCTATTCCCTGTATGTCTACCATTCCTGGGTGTCAATACTATAGTGACACCTCTACATTCCATCTGTAATCCGAGTGTATGCAATTCATACATATACATAGCCTTACTTATGACATTCAATATAATCGTAACACAAATAACTTGGTAAATACTGTAAGGTAATTAAGTGCTTCCATAAACATCCAAGTGTTACATAGAACACACAAATAATCATTCAAGTGTCACATAGGACATATCATTAATCACCAAATGTCACATAGGACATATAATAACCAACCAAATGTCACATAGGACATAACCATCTAACTAATTGCACACATGCGCAACAAACAAACACAAATAATCATACACGAAACCAATATGGACTGCAGATATGCAAGTCGCATGTGGTGCTCTACCCCCCTAAAAAGGGTTACGCCCACGTACCCCTACTTGTATACACAAAACGAAAAAGAAATTGTTGGATACTTGTCTCGTATGGAGTCTTCTAACTCCCATGTCGCCTCCTCAATGTCGTGGTTACCACAGAGCTTTGACCATTCTAATGATCTTGTTCCTGGTTTCTCTAGTCTTGGATTTTAATATGCGAACTGGGGTCTCCTCATAACTATGTGCAGGATCTAACTCGAGTGTCTCGGGCTCTAAGTTATGTAATGGGTGAGGCACATATTGCTTTAGCTGAGAAATGTGAAACCCATTGTGCACTCTCCCTAGCTTAACGTATGAGTTTAATCTGTAGGCTAATGGGCTCACTCGCTCCGTAATAAGGTACGGTCCTACATACTTCGGGCTAAGCTTGCCCTTTTGCCCTAATCTAAAAATTCCCTTCATAGGTGAAACTCTAAGGAAGACTCGATCGCCTACTGCGAACTCGAGGTCTCTCCTATGGATGTCAGTATATGACTTCTGTCCGTTTACGAGGTATAGCCCTCAAGAATCTGTGTAGTCTTTGACATGTTCTCTAGTGCATTAGTATGCTTTTATATTTGAATCCCGTATGTATGGGTGAAGGTGATCTACTATCTTGTAAATTGCCAATACTATTTTATGGCTTGTTTAAACTATTTGTGTATAACGCACTTTCATTAATCGCCTCTAGTTGTAATCGTCGGCGCTCGTGTCTTGTATTAATATTGGGGCATACTTATAATCCGTATCTTTAGGTTATCATCTTGTGCTTCTGGTATTTGAGTTTACTGCCGCCATATACGGCTTTCGTTCTCAATGTAAAGTCTGAGCCACGGTCAAGCCGTGCATCTTATGTATATTATAGAAGTATTTCTTGATATTATTGACTCACTAATTGTTCGTAATATATACACGATTACTATCGTCTGTTCATCAGGTATACCACAGTAGGGTTCCTGTTAAGGTTTCTAACAAGGTGTAGTTTCCTCTCAATTAAACATGTCCTTGCGGTTGTGAATCAACTCATGTGAGTGTTAGTATAATGTTTATACTCTTTATATTCTACCATGTTTATAGGTAGGTTCCCATTTAATATATTGGGTTGAATTCATAAAGAAAGACATGGAAGTCGTTCCTTCCTTCTAGATGGCAATTTGGCCATAACTCATAAGGTAGCTAGATAATACTTTCATTATAGGTAATTTTCTTTTGATCTCATATTTAATTAATTAACATAGTTCATGGGATAATAATAGTTAGTATTTCCCTCATAAATGATTATTTTCCCGACATATGCGGAGTTGTTTTAGCTATTTAATTTCCACGGGTAACCTAGACAACTTTAACTCTTAACTTACACCTCCCACAACTCATATACTTCATTAAAAAAAAAATTATATTAAAATTAGGAATAAATACTTACTTATCACAGAAATATTTGTGACCACTTGTAAGGAGTCTCAGGAATCATCCAACCCTGACGGGTCAGCGTCAGTGTTGAACTATCCTTCCACACCATTTTGTGTTTGGTTTTCCCTTGATCTGACCAGGATCAAGTTCGACCTCCCACGTCAAATATCAAACAATCACATAATTGCCATTTTCAAATTTTATCTTATCAAACTTTGGACGTGGTGAGTACTACATTTTTTCTCTGACCACTATACTATTAATCCAATATCTGTTATAACCTATACTCGAATATAGTGTATTCCCAAATCCCGGAACAATATTCCTTTGATCGAATCATCAAGCGGGGAAGCCAGTTTTTCCTCTTGGCATAAAAGGTAAATTCTTATTAACACATCTAGGCGCATACTGTCTAATAATTATATCCATCAATCATTTCAACTCTTAAATCCATCATACAAGTAATAAGTTCCGTCATGGACTTGCATACCTTAGAATACTTTCTTCTCTTTAAAGGCTTTGTAACACCCTGGATTTTTACCTCAAAACATAGCTTACGAAAATACAAATCTAGCGGCGCAAACGGCATTAAAAACGGACTCCAAACAAGTCCTAAAAGAGCAAAACAGAGTCGGTCCGAACTTGTGTCCGGACATGGCAAGTTCGGACACAAGCCGAAGAGACATAGACTGCGGAAGAACAAATGTCCGAACTTGTGTCCGGACTTCGAAGTTCGGACACAAGTGGAACTTTAAAACTCCGGAAAATCCTTACGTGGTCCGAACATTGGTCCGGACTTGCAAGTTCGGACATACGTCGAGACTTGCAAGCTGACCCGTCCTCGCATGATGTCCGAACTTAGAAGTTCGGACATAAGTTCGGACACAGCCAAACAAAGAAAACACTTGAAACTTTCGGGGCCTGTCCGAACATTGATGTCCGGACGGACGTTCGGACAGGTCCTTAAATGCAGTTTTAAATGCAGAAATAGAACCCAAAAACCGTTAGAAACACTTATGTAAAACATATTAACACAAGAGAATCTTTCGAACAGAAGAAATCATTAATAAGACAACCACAACAAACGAGTGCAACTAGACCAATTCAACCACAACTTGGTAAATAATAATCAGAGTAACTTAGTTAACCAAAAATTCGAGTGCACATAACCTTTAATATAGCAGCGGATCTCAAAACGTCCAGGGCATTACCGCCACACCCAATTCCATGGGTGCTCAGGCTAATGAACTAAACAACACTAAAAACCAAAGTTAACTTTCAGGTTACCCGGAAGAAAATAACATCTAATGAAAAAACCTTGAGAACATAACAACATCTCATAAACACTGAAATTCAAATGTCGCCTTATTAATACGTGATCCGTAAACTAAGTGATTCGCTGTCCCGGTCCCACAATTAGTCATCAATGCCTGCGATCATAAAACATAGACAAAAACACAGAAAGGATCACACAAATCAGAAAAACTGAGTAAATTCCACCTCAAGCTGTAAAATACATTTTAGAACACAATTGCCTTTAACAATCAGATGAGAAGGTTTACTGAATAGTTAATGAATTTCCAGAAAACATATCGATACCGAAACTGCAGTAGGGAGCTTTCAACAGGAAGTAATAACCATAATTCCGAACACGGGGTCACCTATGGGACCCAAACAACAATTCGGACAGTCACCTATGGGACCGTCAAACAACCACCTCACCCTAAGTCCTTAAGTGTGCACACCCCCTATGAAACAGCAGTAACATAGAGTAGATCATAGAGCTTAACTGCAACAATGTGTGCAGCGCAAATAATATCAATAATGGGGAGCACCTATGGGCTCCCAAACAACAGAATACAACCTGTGAAAGACTCCCAAAAAATCACAACTACAACACCACAATCTCAATCCAATTCCTCAATTCCAAAACGTGGGAAGAATCCCAAATCCTCAAATCACAACCGAGACAAAGCACAACGAACCCTTTCCAATTATTTCGCAAAACCACAATCAAAACCATTGAGCATAGAATTTACCTGGAACAACCAAATCCCTCAAGAACCCAACTGCTCCGAACTATTGATAGCACTCGTCAACAATATCGGCGTCTAGGTAACCAAGATTAACAATTAGAATTCGTCGAACAACGAATAGATAACTAAGTAACTAAGTAGAGTACATTACCCAACAAAGCTCCTAATTGGCACCAAGGGAAACGATCCAGCAAGGGTAGAATGAAGAACGCCGAAGGTAGAATGAAGAACGTGAATTATAAGAACTCAAGGAAGAAGATACGTGAATAAGTTTTGGTAAGGCAGAACGTAGAAGCGTCGTGGTGAAGGTAGAGCGTAGGGGGAAGGTCGTTATATAAATAAGTAAATTATAGGGGAATAAGGGAAATCTATATTGTTAAACATAGTTAATGATTACTATCTCAAAATAAATACTTAACATTGCAATTTGTTTTTAGAGAACCTATACAGCAACATAACGTTGAGAGAACCTCAGGAAGGAAAATAAAATCTCCAACAACATTCTTTTAGAAATTCAGAAATAGTTTTCTAGTTTGAATATTGTTGAGAAAGTAGATCGTTGTAGCTAGATAAGGATGGAGTAGAAAATCTAGGAAGATAATTAATAAACATTTACTTGGAAGTAGGAAAGAGATTGAATTGAAATAAATTAAATAAAGTAAAACAATAGTTCTAGCAAGGGAATTATAATTGTGTTAGAGAGAGTTCTAGAATGCTAATAACAAAATATATATAAATAAATTTGGAGAAGTCAAAAGGGATTTGAACTCGATAATTAGAGATCATTACTAATAGGAAGTAAAATCAGATTTGAATTCTAGAAATTAATTAAGTGCTAAGAGGAGGTCAATTTGAATTAGAACTCTATGTATTTAAAATGAATACATGTGGAGAGAAATTTCTAGGAAGAGGAAATAAGTTAATTTAGGAGTATCGTTAGTTTCCCTGGGCCACTATATTACTAACTCGGACTCATTATTCTGACTATATATTATCGTACTCCTAACTTCAAATTCCCGGGTATTTCATCTCATCCCCCTTAAAAGAAAGCTTCGCCCTCGAAGCTAAAACTCATCCACAAAGCGAAAACTGCTAAACGAATTACTGTCTCGAGCGGTTACCTGATCGAAAAGCTGTGGGTATTTCTTCCTCATTTCCTCCTCTACCTCCCATGTAGCCTCTTCGGTTCCATGATTAGACCATAAGACCTTGACCATACTGATGGACTTCGATCGTGTCTCCCTGGTTTTAGTGTCCATTACTCTGATGGGGTACTCCTCATAGGATAGATTCTGCTCCAGCTCCAAGACCTCTGGCTGCAACACATGCAGAGGGTCGGGAACATACCGCTTCAGCTGGGATACATGGAAGACGTTGTGAACTTTCTCCAGTTCACAAGGAAGCGCTAGCCGGTATGCCACTTCTCCAACCCTCTCCAAGATCTCATAGGGTCCAACGAACTTGGGACTGAGCTTCCCTTTCTTTCCAAACCTGGTTACTCCTCTCACGGGTGATACTTTCAGGAAAACTCTGTCTCCCACCTCGAACTCAACTGGTCTGCGCTTGAGATCGGCATAGGACTTCTGCCTGTCCTGGGCTGCCTTCATTCGTCTCTGAATCATCCGGACTTGCTCCATAGTCTCTTCTATCAACTGAGGTCCCAGAACAACAGTCTCACTAATGTCGCTCCAACATAGCGGTGTCCTACACTTCCTTCCATATAAAGCCTTATAAGGAGCCATCTTGATGCTGGTGTGGTAACTGTTGTTATAAGAGAACTCTATCAGGTGTAGCATATAAGCCCACGAACCCTGGAAATCCATCACACATGCTCGAAGCATGTCCTCCAAGGTCTGGATGGTCCTCTCTGTCTGACCATCGGTGGCTGGATGGAACGCAGTGCTCAACTTCAACTTGGTGCCCATCGCCTTCTGAAATTGCTGCCAGAAATGAGCTAAGAACCTCGAGTCTCTGTCTGAAATGATGGTCTCAGGTACCCCGTGATATCTTACCACATTTCTGATGTAGGCATCCACCAAATGGCTCATGGACCACGTCTTCTTCATGGGTATAAACCGTGCAGATTTAGTGAGTCGGTCCACTATCACCCAAATCTGATTAACTCCTCCCTTCGCCGGTGGTAAACCCATTACAAAGTCCATGGAAATGGAGTCCCACTTCCACTTTGGAACCTCTAACGGCTGCAATAAACCTCCCATCCTCTTGTGCTCGAATTTGACCTTCTGACAGGTAAGGCATCTTGACACAAACTCCGTGATTTCCCTCTTCATTTTAGGCCACCAAAACATCTTCTTTAGATCCTTATACAGCTTATCACCACCTGGATGAACTGAATAGGGAGTATTATGAGCCTCCCTCATCAGTCTCTCCTTTACCTCTACGCACCCCTGAGGTACCACCATTGGCCTCTAAACCTCAGACTGCCGTCACTGTGGGTCTCAAACCCTTCAGCTTTCCCCTCCTTCATCTTCTCCTTGATGCGCTCCAACTTCGCATCACCAGGCTGTCCCTTGAGTATCTCCCCATAAACGTCGGAAAAGACACTCATATGGTACAACCTCACCTCACGCTCTACTCCTCCCGCCTCCATCACTTCCAAGTTCAGCTTCTCAAAGTCACGAACTAGCTCGTCTGGAAGAACCCACATCGAATTCACAGAATGACTTTTCTTCCTACTCAGAGCATCGGCCACTAGGTTAGATTTCCCCTCGTGATATAAGATCTCCAAATCATAGTCCTTGATCAGTTCCAACCATCTCCTCTGCCTCATATTTAGTTCCTTCTGGGTGAAGATGTACTTGAGGCTTTTGTGGTCGGTGTAGATCTTGCAGGAAACTCCATACAAATATGCCTCCAAATCTTCAGAGCGAAGACTACTGCTGCAAGCTCTAGGTCGTGCGTCGGGTATCTGGTCTCGTACTCCTTCAGCTGTCTCGATGCGTAGGCTATGACTTTCCCATGCTGCATCAAGACACACCCCAAGCATCGCTGAAAACCTCGAATCCGTCTGTCCCTGAAGGCAAGGTCAACACTGGGGCTGTGGTCAACCTTTCCTTCAATGTCTGAAACGCCTCCTCGCAGTCATCATCCCACTGAAACTTGGTCACTTTCTTCATGAGGTTGTGAGGGGTCTAGCTATCTTTGAGAAATCCTTCACAAAACGTCTGTAGTACCCCGCTAAACCCAAGAAACTACGAACCTCCGTCAAATTGCTCGGTTTTGGCCACTCTTTTACTGCTTGGATCTTGGCCGGATCCACTGAAATCCCGTCCTTGGTGATGATGTGGCCTAGGAATGCCACTCGGTCCAACCCAAAGTCACACTTAGATAGCTTGGCGTAAAGCTGCTGCTCTCTCAAAATCTGTAAGACGGATCTCAGGTGCTCCTCGTGCTCTTCCTCATCCTTGGAGTAGATGAGGATATCGTCTATAAATACCACCACAAAACGGTCTAGATAAGGATTGAAGATCCGGTTCATGAGGTCCATGAAGACTGCCGGCGCATTCGTCAATCCAAAGGGCATCACCAAAAACTCAAAATGCCCATATCTTGTCCTGAAGGCCGTCTTCGGGATATCCTTCTCTGCAACACGTAACTGGTGGTATCCCGACCTCAGGTCTATCTTGGAGAAGATTCCTGCACCCTGAAGCTGGTCGAAGAGGTCGTCGATTCTGGGCAAGGGATACCGGTTCTTCACAGTGATCTGGTTCAGCTCCCGGTAGTCTATGCACAGCCTCATGCTCCCGTCCTTCTTCTTTGCAAACAAGACAGGAGCTCCCCACGGCGATACACTAAGGGCGGATGTATCCCTTCTCCAGTAACTCCTCCAATTGGACTTTCAGTTCCTTTAACTCTGATGGCGCCATACGGTATGGGGCCTTGGAGATAGGCGCTGCTCTCTGGCACAAGGTCGACGCTGAACTCCACCTCCCTGTCTGGCGGCATACCAGGAATCTCATCTGGAAAGACGTCAGGGAACTCATTCACCACCCGGATCTCTTCTAATGGGCTCGGCGCTCGGCTCAAATCCTGGACATGACAGAGGTATGCCTGCTGTCCCTTCTTCATTTGGGAGAGAATTGACATAGCTGAGACTATCTTTACTCCCGGTTTCTTCTTCATGCTACTATAGGAGACTCTTCGGCCCGCTGGTCCTCTCAGGATGATCTTCTGCTCTCCACAATCGATCTTCCCTTTATACTTGCTTAGCCAGTCCATCCCCAAAATATGTCGAAGTCGGGGAGGACGAACTGGATCAGGTCAGTTACAAAAGTTTCCCCTTTTATGTCTACCCCCACATCCTTCAATACATGATTACAAGAAATAACCCGCCCCAAGGATATAGATACTGCTATGGTAGAAGTCTTACAAGTTTCTAGACCCAATTTCTTAGCAAATTTCTCAGAAATGAAAGAATATGAAGCTCCAGTATCGAACAAAACACGAGCTGAAGTACCATGAACAGAAAAGGTACCTGCTAACACCTCTGCTTCGGCTCTGCCTCGGCCCGAATCATAACATTAATCCTCCCCGGAGCTCTGCTATTGTCTCGGTTCTCCCCTGGACCTCGGTTACCTCCGTTTCCACCCCCGCCATTGCCACGCTGGGGAGCATCCCCTCGCTGATTCTGGGCCTGATGCTGGTCTCTACCTCGAGACTAGGGGTCTACTGGTCTGTAGGTCCGGTCTCTCCGTCATTCCCTCTCTGCTGAAAGCCTCCCTGGGGATCCTGGAAGCACTCAAAAGCTCTGTGGCCCTTCCTGCCACACCGGAAGCACGCCACCAGGTTCCCTTCACAGTCCTTCCCCGGGTGATCCTTGTGGCATCTCCTGCAGTGGAAGTGCCTGTTTTGCCCGTTCTCTGCTCTCTGGGCCTGCCCCTGGGGCCTATCATTCCGCCTCTGGTCATTCCTCTGGTTCACATCGAACCTCCTCCCATCACCTGAGTTAGGCCTCCACCCCTTGTCCTGGTGTGGCCTCTGATGTCGGTCGTCTCGACTCCGAGTCTCTTCCCCGTCCTCCATCTTCCTTTTCTGACCCGCCTGTACCTCCCTCCTCTTCTGCTGCACCCTATACAGGTTAGCAGCCTTTCCATATGCGTCCTGGAGGGTGGGTATCGTCAGCACGCTCAAAGCCTCCTGGAGACTCCAGTTGAGTCCTCCCACAAATCTCTGCACCTTCGACGCCTCATCGGGGACCATCGTCGGGCGAACCTCGCCAGCTCTAGGAACTTGGAGTGGTACTCCTTCACACTCCGGGCCTGCTGTTTGAGCTCAGAGAATTCCAGGTATTTCTGCATCCGGACATGCTCAGGGTAGAATCGCCTTCGCATGGCCTCCTTCAGTGCCTCCCATCCAAAGCCAGGTCCCGCCAGAAGAGCATCCCTGTTGGCAGACCACCAGATGTCCGCCTCGCTCTTGAAGTAGTACACAGCGGCGTTGACTCTCTATTGGCAGGGCAGTTGACCGCCTCGAAGATCTTGTCAAACTCACGCAGCCAATCCTCCAACAGTACTGGGTCCTCCTCCCCCTTTAATGCAGTTGGCTTCAAGTGGGCAATTCTCTTCGTGTAATCTTCTGGCACATTGTCTCGTGGGGCTTGACGTTGCACAATCTGACCCAGGTTCAAAGCGAGCTCCTGAAGCTGTCTCATTGGGTCGTTGGCTGCCATGGTAGTCCTCCCGCTTCTACTTCTGGTGTTGTAGGGGAAATTCAATCGGTCTGCCAGTCAACCCTACTCAAGGTGGACTCCTGATTATGAGTCAAGAATTTCAAAGCTTTTAAATCCCCTATAACAATCCCTTCTCAATTATACTACAATCTCGCTACCCTAACCCACGGGTAGATAATTCAGGTATAACAATGATACATGTAACAAGCATGATACAATTTCAACAATTGGTTAGTACACAATAATTCTTGTATGACCTTCAATTACCACACCAAGATATCCAATATAACTCAACAGCTCACAACATACACGCAATCCATCATAACTTCCCCAAATGGCTTGTCCCCCAAATTTTAATCTGGTTACTCAAGTTTTATCTTATTTCAAAACAAAGCTCTGATACCACCTTGTAACACCCTGGATTTTTACCTCAAAACATAGCTTACGAAAATATAAATCTAGCGGCGCAAACGGCATTAAAAACGGACTCCAAACGAGTCCTAAAAGAGCAAAACAGAGTCGGTCCGAACTTGTGTCCGGACATGGCAAGTTCGGACACAAGCCGAAGAGACATAGACTGCGGAAGAACAAATGTCCGAACTTGTGTCCGGACTTCGAAGTTCGGACACAAGTCGAACTTTAAAACTCCGGAAAATCCTTACGTGGTCCGAACATTGGTCCAGACTTGCAAGCAAGTTGACATAGGTCGAGACTTGCAAGCCGACCCGTCCTCGCATGATGTCCGAACTTAGAAGTTCGGACACAGCCCAAACAAAGAAAACACTTGAAACTTTCGGGGCCTGTCCGAACATTGATGTCCGGACGGACGTTCGGACAGGTCCTTAAATGCAGTTTTAAATGCAGAAATAGAACCCAAAAACCGTTAGAAACACTTATGTAAAACATATTAACAACAAGAGAATCTCTCGAACAGAAGAAGCCATTAATAAGACAACCACAAACTTGGAAAACTGATCCAAGAGCAATTAACTTAGTTAACCAAAAATTCGAGTGCACATAACCTTTAATATAGCAGCGGATCTCAAAACGTCCAGGGCATTACCGCCACACCCAATTCCCATGGGTGCTCAGGCTAATGAACTAAACAACACTAAAAACCAAAGTTAACTTTCAGCTTACCCGGAAGCAAAATAACATCTAATGTATAAAAAACCTTGAGAACATAACAACATCTCATAAACACTGAAATTCAAATGTCGCCTTATTAATACGTGATCCCCTAAACTAAGTGATTCGCTGTCCCGGTCCCACAATTAGTCATCAATGCCTGCGAACATAAAACATAGACAAAAACACAGAAAGGATCGCACAAATCAGAAAAACTGAGTAAATTCCACCTCAAGCTGTAAAATACATTTTAGAACACAATTGCCTTTAACAATCAGATGAGAAGGTTTACTGAATAGTTAATGAATTTCCAGAAAACATATCGATACCGAAATTGCAGTAGGGAGCTTTCAACAGGAAGTAATAACCACAATTCCGAACACGGGGTCACCTATGGGACCCCAAACAACAATTCCAGGACAATCACCTATGGGACCGTCAAACAACCACCTCACTCTAAGTCCTTAAGTGTGCACACCCCCTATGAAACAGCAGTAACATAGAGTAGATCATAGAGCTTAACTGCAACAATGTCTGCAGCGCAAATAATATCAATAATGGGGAGCACCTATGGGCTCCCAAACAACAGAATACAACCTGTGAAAGACTCCCAAAAACCACAACTGCAACACCACAATCTCAATCCAATTCCTCAATTCCAAAACGTGGGGAAGAATCCCAAATCCTCAAATCACAACCGAGACAAAGCACAACGAACCCTTTTCCAATATTTCGCAAAACCACAATCAAAACCATTGAGCATAGAATTTACCTGGAACAACCAAATCCCTCAAGAACCCAAACTGCTCCGAACTATTGATAGCACTCGTCAACGATATCGTCAACGATATCCGTCTAGGTAACCAAGATTAACAATCCGAATTCGTCAACAACGAATAGATAACTAAGTAACTAAGTAGAATACATTACCCAACAAAGCTCCTAATTGGCACCAAGGGAAACGATCCAGCAAGGGTAGAATGAAGAACGCCGAAGGTAGAATGAAGAACGCGAATTATAAGAACTCAAGGAAGAAGATACGTGAATAAGTTTTTGGTAAGGCAGAACGTAGAAGCGTCGTGGTGAAGGTAGAGCGTAGTGGGGAAGGTCGTTATATAAATAAGTAAATTATAGGAATAAGGGAAATCGATATTGTTAAACAAGTTAATGATTACTATCTCAAAATAAATACTTAACATTGCAATTTGTTTTTAGAGAACCTATACAGCAACATAACGTTGAGAAACCTCAGGAAGGAAAATAAAATCTCCAACAACATTCTTTTAGAAATTCAGAAATAGTTTTCTAGTTTGAATATTGTTGAGAAAGTAGATCATTGTAGCTAGATAAGGATGGAGTAGAAAATCTAGGAAGATAATTAATAAACATTTACTTGGAAGTAGGAAAGAGATTGATTGAATAAAATAAATAAAGTAAAACAATAGTTCTAGCAAGGGAATTATAATTGCGTTAGAGAGAGTTCTAGAATGCTAATAACAAAATATATATAATAAATTTGGAGAAGTCAAAAGGGATTTGAACTCTATAATTAGAGATCATTACTAATAGGAAGTAAAATCAGATTTGAATTCTAGAAATTAATTAAGTGCTAAGAGGAGGTCAATTTGAATTAGAACTCTATGTATTTAAAATGAATACATGTGGAGAGAAATTTCTAGGAAGAGGAAATAAGTTAATTTAGGAGTATCGTTAGTTTCCCTGGGCCACTATATTACTAACTCGGACTCATTATTCTGACTATATATTATCGTACTCCTAACTTCAAATTCTCGGGTATTTCAATTATTGTCTCAGCACACCCGAAGCGGTGTGAGTGCTTATTAGTTGATTTTTAAACTTCGAGGCGAAGTTTCTTTTAAGGGGGATATACTGAAATACCCCTAAATTAATTAAATTAATTTAGGGGATTTCTTTTATAAACCTTTAATAATACTATTAAGTATTAAATTATTATATGGAATTATGAATATAAAAGTATTATATGGAATTGTGAAATTTATTTATTAGGAGTTTTCTCCTATTTAACCCTAATTATTATATATTATTATATAGTATGAATTAATAATAAGATTTATAAGTCAATAAATCTTGGGAAAATTTCTAAACACTCCAACTATATTATAAAGATTTAGGAAGTGTTGGAACATTGTTTTGGAACATAAAAGTCAATATAAAATTCTAGAAACCTTAAAGCTTATTAAGCCTGGCTAGAGTTGACTTTTTGAGAATGGTCAAACCAGGCCATGAAACCTATACCAATAAATAGGTTATGGAAAACCATGAAGATCGATAAAAAGAACGTCAAAAACGGATCATCCTAGCCAAAGTTATGCTAGATTGAAGTTTTGAATCAAAAATTTGAAAGATGCCACGTGTCACTCTGTCACGGGTCGCCCACACTTAGCCGATTCTTTCCCTGAATTCCGATAACAGAACTCAGTGTTTAGCCCTAACTTTGGACGGCTATATCTCACTCATCTCTCAATATTTTTCCATGCCGTCTTCTTCATTCTCTTCTTCAAAACGTCCTCTTTCCAACCATTACTCACACATACCCTAATTCGTTATACATCAGCCGCAAATCTGACCTAAAGTTGACACCTTGGGAAACGTGTTCCCAGAATTCCAGTTTCTCATCGATTTCAGGTAACTTGCGTCGATCATAACTCCTTCGTTTCCCAACCAAAATTCGATTTCTTTAGCTCGTTTTAAAGATCTCTAATCCCTCTACAATTTTTATGTTTATGCCCAAGTCCGATTCGTAACCAGTTGGAAGATATAGATGTCTTAAGTTTCGGTTTCGCCAGCACATAAAATAATACCGAAACTGTAAGGTAAACTCGTGATTTGCGACTTCGATTTCTTTCTGTGTGATGCGAGTTAGGATTAGTTATTGCTATCAATACGTAGATCTAAGTTTCCTCTTTCCAATGAGCCCTTAAACATAGCCTAACTCGATCTGTGCTGGAACTTATAGTGCTTCGAAGTTGACTACTCGAACAGGCAAGGTTCGAATGTGTTTCCAGAAAACCGAAATCTATTTGCTCCGTTCTTGCAATTCCCGGTGAGTTTTCCTCAAATTCTTCCGACGATGCTAAACTAATCTTCATTGTCGACCAAACCCATGTTGCAATTTCCCCTATTATGCATTAGGTTAAGAGAATTTGACAGATTTCAATTCGCAAACCCGAAGAACCCTAAAATGCGTAACCCAGTATCGTATCTGAGTTACACTGCATTATAATTGGGGAAATCAGTGTCAATGGATTCGTTTTTCAATTTCGAGTTCAATGAAACAAGAATCACTCGATTTCGTTCTGTGGATTGAGAGAATTTACGAATTTAGTACTCGGGTTCGATTTGTCTTTCGCTGATGAACTCGCTGCATGTCGGCCGTCCGAAAATAGTTAAGAGATTTGGACGGCTGAGATTAAAACGTTTCAGATTTAGTTTTAATAAATCCCAGTAAATAACCCTAACTTGTTGAGTTAATTTAAATACCTTCCCAAATGTATTTTGACTTGAAATTTTAACCATAGATTCCTTATTTAATCTAGTTTATTTTGATGTAAATTAATATGGTTTTGGAGTTTTTAAACGTAAGTTATGATTTTTGCAAGTCGCGGGTTTTCTGGAATTATTTGGCTAAATTAAAAAGATATTTTTATGAAATAAAAATTTTATAATATGTCTAAATGTTATAGTTACTGTATATTAAATTTGGGGATTTCTGGGCAATGGTAAAAGGTTTTAAAAATTGTGTTTATGAGTTTTTCATAAGAATAACTTATAATATATGGTTTTTAATGTAACCAACAATTAAAGTATGGTTTATTAATAAACTTTTTAAGCTGGGAAAATATGGAATACTAAATTAACATTTTATAATAGTAAGTTTATAAATGTTTAGGTATTAGTTTTTAATAGAAGTGAAATTATTTACATATATGTATATATACATATTTAAGTAGAAACTTATGTAAATCAAGGAATATAATTATTTTTACGTTTTATTATACTATATGGGAGTTAATATTTTTAATTAAACTAAGGAATAAATATATATTTTTACGCATATATAAAGGGAATAAAAGTAGTACTTTAGAGTAAAGCAAGGAACTAATGAATTAACACTTATAATAACTAGATATTATAAGAACTAGAATCCTAAGATATAGTAAAAGAAATACTTTATGGAACATACTTGGAATACAGTAAAGGTTGTAGTAATAGGATAGTTTAAATATAATAAGTTACATAGGGGATGTCTTAGTTAAATTCTAATACAGGTATACGTATATATGTATTAAATAAATAAAGGGAAACACTTTATTTATTAAACCGTATATCGGTTGTAGTTATGCCTAAAAGTTATTAAACATAATTAAATACAATAAAACTACATAAATAATGTTTTGAACAAATCCTAGTATATAAATATACACACATTAAATATAAATAAAATTAAATACCTTATAGGAAATATAATACGAAGGAATTTATAAGTTAAACTAAACCTCTACATAATACTAACAGGAGAATATTATATGAGGTGGTATTAATTTATAGTTGTGCATTAGGCTTAAGAGTTACCTTTGAGTTTCCAAGGTTTATATATAACCATATTAAAATACATGTGTAGTATTATTTTTCAATAACCAGGATGTAAACCTTAAATTGGGATTAAGTAATTAATAAGTTAAAACTTAGGAAAAAAATTGTGATACAAATGTTGTACAAATAGATCTTATTCTATAATTGATGATAAACAAATGTAATACGTTTACATCTAGATGTTCTTAATATATAAACCATAATAAATAAGTAAAATACTTTTACATCTAAATGTGAGGTGGGTTAGTAAGTCTAGATTTAATCATTTCTTAACATTTATGGTAGTGAAATATAACTTAATGTTTTAAGATAGAATCATTATAAGGATTATGATATATTCTATATTAAACGATGATTTGGAAATTTATCTAAATAATTATCCTTAAGTTTCTTAGAATTAGATAAGCCATATAAAATACATTTATTACTAATATTCAGGATATGAGGTTACAATTGAGTGGGGTATTTAATAGTGAGAATTTATAGGAGGGTTTATAAATGGGAAATTGATACTTAAAACCTTTGAACCTTTATTAGATTAAACTAAGTTACATAAGATATTATATCGATATACTTTACGGTAAAGGGGAATAATGTTAGGTTGTTTGAATATAAAATATGGGAATTTTCATAGTAGATTATCCTATTAAATAATTAACAATTTCACTTGCGAACCAGAGTTTAATTCTTTGATAAATACTACTCTATGTAGATATATTGTCCATCATAAATACAATAAAGGAAATTAATTTATTAAGTTATTCTTTGAAAACTTAGGTTTGTTGTTAAGGTTTTTTAAAACAATTTAAAACGTATTTAAGGCTTAAGTTTAATGAGGTTTAGTACAAAGGATTATGCATAGTCTACAGAGAGGATGTGTGTAAAAATAAAACATTTAGGAAATTCAATGTAAGTAAGGATACACAAAAGGTTATACTAAACACCTTATTGTATAGGTAATAATAAAACATATAATATACCTTGTGAATACTAGATGTGTAAGAGTTATTAAAAGTAATTAAATTTAATAAAATTTCTTAAGGAATGCTTTGGGATAAATCCTAATATATGTATATAAGTATATTAGAAATATTAAGAGATCATGTTAACATTTCCTGTGGGAAACTTAATTAGAAGAATATATATATATATACTGGTGCTAAGCTTCAGGTCTTTAATCAATGTTGTAGTAATTAGCCAACGATAACTTAAAAGTTTATTTAACTAGTCCCATGGCTAGGAGTAAGTAAGTAAAATAAAATTAGACATATCTTTTAGACAAGAAGTTCAATGGCGTAGTTGGTCAAGATAAACCTGGAACTGAGTCGGGGTTGCAAGTTCGAAACCCCGCATAATCCTTTTAGGGAATTTAGTTTAAATAGAAAAAATGCAACACGGTCTTGGACTAACCTACTAAGCCCAAGTCTATGAACTTCAAAAACCCATTTAAACAGTCCAAGAGAGTTTGGGCCGCTCTCAGGTTAAAACTTCAAATGAAGTATCTAATCCATTGGTTTATCTGATCTTCCATGTTCTGCTTCATACCACCATAATTGGGTTAATAGTTATTATAATGGTCGCTTTGTTGCGCACCATGTACCAGTCGATTAGACGGTTATCTGCTATTGCGGTTTGCATGGAGTATCTAATCTCCAGCTTAGAGTATCTCTTGTAATGCTCGCTTTTGCCCTTCGTCTGTTGTAAACATATTATACGGCTGTGGGTTTTAGCTTGGCATTAGTTTTCTGTTCAGCCCTAATTGGTACTAACATACTGACGTTTTTATAGCTTGAGTATGTGGTTATTATTGTTTAATGCGACATCATCGCAGCGCCCTTAGCGTATTATATTACTCTTTTTGTGCTCCCTTTCTGGGTGGCATCTATATATCTTGCAAAGGTTTCTCTAACATAACTTCCTAAGATACCCCAATTCCTCTTCTCATTCGTGGGTTCACCTCGCCTTTACCATAAAATAGGCCTTGGCTTCTTGTTTACTAAAATCTCCAAAACTTGTGTTCTAACTTATCCACTATGGGATTGTGATCTTATGTCGTTTTATTATCAAGCTATCCTTGATTTTCCCAACCTTGTTGGTTTTGACTGAGATCTCTCTCGTCAATTCATGGTTTACCTAGTCAGGATCCCATTCACTGACTTAGACACAGAGTTGATTACCTCCTGGGTCCTTACACTACTTGTTACATACATGGGGTACCATACTGATACATTACTACTTACCCAACTAACTTAATGTAAGTTTTGTCAGGCCCACAAGCTCCTAGGAGTGTGGTCGTCCCATGTCTCGTTTAGTGCACTCGTAGTGTTCGTACCCGGTGGGTATCGTACTCTTAGTCCCTGTAATTTATGTAGAAGTAACTATGCTGCCAATTCTTAACCTTTAATGTCAGAATGGCCCTAGAGGGTTCTCTGGGTTCCTTTATTAAGTATATTCTCCTTACCTTCTCTAAGATAGGTGTTTGCGACTTATCACCCTAATACTGGTTTCCACATGCTCGTCATCTGGTATCTGTGAGTGGGGATCAGTAGCTACTTACTATTTCTCCCGTTCACTCCTAGGTTGTTAACGCCTTCAGATCTGAATTTTGAGTTCTCGAACTCCACCCAATCCATTGGGTTACACCCTCTGGTGTATTCCGGACTCCATGATAAAGGTTGACACCTGTGTTTCCCCTGTCTCATAGTAGTCCCTATTTAGCCTGACATTAATCAGTATTTGTGGTTCATCACTTTTGGTCTTCTAGTTTTGGGTCACTTTGGTGGTACTAAGGTATCCTTCCGTAGGCCTATGCCATACAATATTCAGGCTCAATGTTTATTCTGATAGTTAAATGATTGTTGGTCTTGCTATTTAATTTAATCCTAGTTGGTTCTTATATCTTCTCCTAAGGTTATAATTGGATACCCACCATTTAGTGGGTTCCGTTCATCATCGCTCTTCATTGTGTAGTCCTTACTCTTATTCAACTCATATTTCCTCCATCCTCTTCGAGGTAACGGTGATTTTCCGTCCTCAGGTGGATTCACTGTTCAGCTTATATCCACTGCCCTCCGTACGGGAGTTTAGCAGCATAATGGATTTACAACACCCCGGTGTGTGTGGTGCGGGCATAACATCGGCCCCTTTATTGTACGTTTGCACCTGCCTAATCTTTTCTTACAACTACAAAATAGTTTGCCATAACGGCACTTGTCTATTATTTTCATCTACTCAGTTGGATAGGTTTTATTTAAAATCTTGGCTCGTATAGCTCACATCTTGCCCTCTGGCAATGTTTAACGGTAGTGGTTTAACCACAAGTGGCGCGCACTCCCTAAATATGGTTATGCTGGTCCTGAAGACTCGACACTCCCCACCGGTAATACTTGACGTTTAATGTCCATACCGGCGCTGGGGTGAGGCTTGTAGGCACTAGTTACCGTTTATTCTCATTTACTCCTCTTTCTATATTCAACTAAATGGTATATTATTTTCAGGTTTAATGGTCAGACCGGCTAGGTCTTCCTAATGTTTTATTGACCTCAAACCCAAGGGTTTCGTATCCCTGCCTTTACGAGGCTATGTCCTGCTTTATTGCATACGGACTCACAAAAAGTTTAGTGTTTATTGGGAACCGCCTGGACCACTCGGTCCTTTAGGGATATTATCGTCGCTGCACTTGCTGTAGCAAGTGCGCAAGGCAGGTTGAAATTTAATGCTCTGGTTAATGTGGCACTTGCAGTGGCAAGTGCACCATGCAGACTGAGCCACCGATACGGGTGTGTCAGTGCAGTGCTATTCTCTAATTGGGTTCCTACTCCTGTTGCAGAAGTTCTTACTCAAATTACTACAGTCTAAACCCCGCACTCGTCGTCCTACCAATTTACCATGGTAGTAAGGTCTTACTTTCCTCTCGAGGCATCGCATGATAGCGACTTAGCGAGTTCTTGTTCCTACAGTTCTCATGATCTCTCTTCATGCACGTCAGGCCTTCATGAACCTTCAGTATTGCATGGATAGAGTTACTCGCTTCGGTGAGACTTCTAATAGGTCATCTATTCCGTCTGTTACATATCTCATAAATCTTTTTTTACTCGTCGTTTCTACCTTGTTTCCCCAAGCGCACAAATCAGTGCTTTCCTGGATGTAAGACAGGGTTGCCTTGCTTATAGCAAGCTAGCCCATTAGTCCTACGGGAATTATCTCCTCAACCTTGGTTTAATCATTCATCTGCTACACGTATGGTAAACATCACGTTATTACCAGGACCCCAGTCCTAAACAACTCATCACAACTTAAGGTTTTATTTTCCATATCTAACATAATTCTCATAGCATCCACATCGGGTCTACCCGATCAGGAGAGTTATCTCCGTGGTGTTCCTCATTTCATTGCCTCACTAGATAGTACTCAAGGTACGGGCTGCGCGGCGGGTGGGGTACCATTGCAAATTTCCCGGGATGTTCTCCCATCAAGTGCGAGCGGTTCATACCGTCTTCGCGTTACTTGGGGTTGCTGGACCTTCACCACCTTCTGCTGCTCCACGTTCTTCCTTAGTACTGTTACCCTGACCTCTTCCTGACATATGTCAAGAGACGGGTTAGACCTTTACTCGGTCTAATACCGCAGTCCTCGGTCGTTTAATAGAAGGCCTCTACGGCTATGATGTGCAAGTCCTAAGCACTGCATCAACCCCGCAAGGTCACGTATCCTTACAAACGTTTCCCGTCTTCCCATAACCTATGCTCACTGTATAAATCCTGCGTATCTCTTGTCATTAGAGCGGTACTCCGCTCTGATACCACTTTTGTAACACCCTACTCTATTCGGCTCCTAATCAACTTACTTAAATTGAAATCGCAGCGGTAAACTCAATAATTGCACTACTTGGTGTCACCGTTCTCACTCGCCCATACGGGTGATAACGTGCTTTCTGATATATTCTTAATACGAAATATTTCCCACAGTGACAACAAGAGATAGATCTAAACCTCCCAAACCAATATAAAATACATTCACATTGAGCATTCTAAGTATCCCAATCCTATACACGTTTCTAGGATCGTATCAAAATGCAACAATGCATATTTAAACAACTGTAATCAAACTACCCAGCGCGTCCCTCTCTTTGTCGACACCGGAAGCTGCATACCTGCAAAAATGTTTGTTTGTGGTATGGAATCAACCCCTGCTGAGTATGTTACTACATGACTGTCATGCCCCCTCGGACCCTCAGTTATTTGGTCGAGAGCATGCAATTCATTTTCATGCAGGTAGTTTTATATAAAAACTGTAAAGCAACAACATATATTTGCAGTGAACTCAAATAGCAAACAAGCCCCCGGCTTCACACATCGCATCGCAGTATACCACTGAAAGCGTTACAACGCTTATATGAGTACAGAGACTCCATTCCAACAAACACTTGATAGATCATAGTTGAGTACGTCGACTCGCTCGACCAAACAATCCACAACAATCCACACACGAGCACAGCGACTCGACTCATCCAGTTCACAACATAGGTAAAGTACAATGACTCAATTAAATCAATTCACAACACACATATGAGTACAACGTCTCATTTAATCAACACCACCAACATACCACACATAACCACAAAGCATAACCAATGAACAAAAAGGCGAAACAACGAGAACTATAAACATGTATAAATTCCCGTTCTTTGGCATGCAAGCCCAATTAATGTTCGCCTAATGTACGAGCTAATATAGTCGTTCGTAATTGTTCAGTCATGCCTGATGACAAAGTATCGTTAGAACGACGTGTCTCTAAGTTACCCATCTCCTATGGCGGGTCACACACGGCAGTAGCCACTCCAGCGGTAGAGTCTCCGACCGACGAACCATCTGTAGTCCGTTGGAGATTTATCCAGATACTTACGGTTACCACACGGTACCCTAGTATCGTTAATGGATCACAGTTCACAGCAAGAGCCACATCCTCTTGATAAACTGATCTATACCATCGCATTTATTTACTATTTTTCCTAACACAGCAGACTAAGGTCGTTAGTCCAATCCTGAGTATGTCGATTCGGGATCCAGTGTTAGATACGAGAGCGGCGTTAAAGAGGCCAATGCTCCGTATATAAGTCTCAGATAATATATATATCTTATTATCCTAATGCTACAACGTTTTACTTACGTTCCTTATATTACACATATAAGATAGCATCATTGCCGCTAGTTCGTTTTATAATATGTTCATATATACGAACTGTACTGTTATCGTTCAACAGTAATAATAATAAGCAGCATTAATACACAACTCAAGCATATTAATTCACACAAGCAGACATTCAATCTTAACACAGATTTTCACACAATCTGAACTGAGGAAATCCTCAGAGACAATCAAGCCACATAAATAACATACCGTTCACCCTGGATGTATAACCGTGGAGTATGAATCAGCTAAAATCTCTGGAGATCCTTGAGACGCCTCTAACAATCTATTAATATGCATCACACTATGCATCAGCATCTCATACTAACAATACACTACGGCACCCCGTACCGTTATTATCCTCCCCGGTTTATTCCCCGTTGTTAACTAATAACGTTTGTCGGGTTTTCGGTTTAACTCGGGATTAGGAAAAACGCTATATCACATGTGTGGTTATGTCGAGTATATATTATACACTTAACTTTAAACGTTTAGTATCGCATGTAGTTTAATACACCTTGTATATGATATAGTTTATCACTATATCGCATGTATAATCTTAACCATATATTATACATCTCACCTTAGTATTTATTTCCTAAGGTTAGTTTTCCAAGTGTAATGTTGTATAATACATATTTGAAAATACTTTGAAGCACAATAACCCCTTATTATTTCATGAACAACATAACATTAGAATTTCCTTATCCAATGTTTATAACTCTCTTCTTTTTATTCTATATCATTCCAACTATGATATTACATGGTTATTTGAACCATATTGTATTTTCCACTCCATATCATATATTTATTTATATATGTATTATGGGACCATTTATTATATGGTAAATCTTTATAATATATTCATTCTCTTTTAATGAACATTCTTATATTATAAATGTTATAACCTTTATAACATTGAAAACCATATTATAAATTTTATTCTAAAAATCCCGTTATTTCCGAACAGCACCCTTGTTCTCATAAATATTTACAAAATCCACCACATAATTTATATAATGTTATATTATAGTTATATAAATATATTATGACATTTATGTCATTAAAACAATTATAACCATAGTTATAATTTGTTACAAAATACCAAACATACCATAGTAATCTCGGTTTTTGCTTAATTCAACTATACTTTCAGATTTTTATAAATCAACCCCAATTATATTCCATTGTCACACCTATAATATATACCTTATATTATAATCCTTAAACCTTAATATAATTATAACCTATGGTTATAAAGTCCCAAAATAACCGAACAGACCCTAGGCCTATTCTAAATT
Source organism: Limonium bicolor (assembly GCA_023374045.1). Taxonomy (NCBI): domain Eukaryota; kingdom Viridiplantae; phylum Streptophyta; class Magnoliopsida; order Caryophyllales; family Plumbaginaceae; genus Limonium; species Limonium bicolor. The sequence goes on along the minus strand of CM041779.1, from coordinate 146,170,880 downwards.
AATTTCCAACCCTCCAACTTTCAATATTCACCAAATAACCCCATTTTATAACATATAGTTCTAATATCATCAAACTATATATTATACATATATCTTCATAAAACCTCATATATAATTCCAAAAATTACCAAACTATACCAAAAGGTTATAAACATCATTCCTAACCTTACACTTTCAATAATTACGGTTCTCACCACATATGTTACCTATATGTAACAATGATATAAAATATCATATATTATACTTATGTAATCCATATTAACTCCAAACTTAACCAAATAAATTCCCAAAAATTCCTAATAATCCATAGGTGCATAAAATACCATTCTACACCCCAAACTTTCGGTAATATCACATATACCTTATGATAATTAAATTCATAAATCATCAAATCTGGTCAAAGTCTTTTGCTTGGTCAATGTTTGACTTCCAAACATCATTTTGACCCCACTTTCTCGGTAATTACATAGATTACCTCAAACTTCTCAATATTTGCAATTTCACCCAAAACTTTATAAAATCTTATAATTTTTATTTAAATACATTTTAAATCCCAATTTTCGGCTATATTCACCTATAGCCCTCTAATGTTTATTTATTTACGGCTTTGACCCCGTTACTTAATAGTAAGTGCATAAATAAATTAATTAAGCTTTTAAACTTAAATAAAATGGCCTAATGACATGGCCTTATTACAACTTTGCTTTATAACATAAAATTACACATAAATTGCTCAAAAATATAACATAAGCTCACGGCCTTGCTGTAGCTTAATTATATTTCCACATAATGTCATAATTTGACCATTATGTTAATTAAATCACTTAAATGACTAGCTTAATTTATCTTAGTCATTTTTTTTCCATTCTTAGGTTAAAATAACCCATATATTTAACTCCCCTCTCGGCATATAATTTATATAAGCCAAGAAATCATAATAACATAAGTTTAAGGTGTTTATACCTTGATTTATGTACTCAAAGTCCTTATACCCCTTCGGCAGCTTGGAGGAAAAATTACCACAGCACTCACACATGTTTGATACACCAAAACAAGATATGGTTACCCTCCAAGCATGAGCTTAACCATAATGAACAATTAATGTAAGATTTAAGGCAAAAATCACCTTAAAATGCAAGGAAGTTTCCAAAGGATTTCGGCCTGAATTAAACACACCACAAGGTGTTAAATTCACCATATAAACATGGGAAATAGCTAGACAACAACAAGCTGCTATGGTAATAGGTTTTACCTTGGCAAAATGCCTTAAAGAATGGTATTTCCTTTGATTTTCGGCCACCCTTGCTCCAAATGGTTAACCAACTGAATAAACATGTAAATATGAAGATTATGAGTGTATAAACTCATAAAAATCAAGAGAAGAAAACCGTATGAAGAAAGGAGAAGCTTAAGGTATGTTTTTACCTTAAAATGCACATTTGGACAACCTTGGTCCCTAGACTTGCTTCAGCCAAGATTGGTGCTTGTTATAACCTTAAAACACTGAGAATGAGCCATAGGAAGTGATACATCATGAGCTCCAAGTGTAGGTAATGAAGAGATGAAGAAAAAGAGCTAAAATAAGCCTTAAACCATTACCTTAGGTGCTTAAGAGAGATTGAATTGTCTTTATAACTCAAAACACAGCTTGATAGGTTCTGGGAATACAGAGGGATCGGCTGAAATGGGACAAGAGGCAAGGGAATGCAAGGTAAGAGCTTAAATGATTGAAAAAGTTACTTTTGCAATAGTAAAATGGTGATTCATCACTTAAGGTAGATATTTAGCATTAATGTTGTGTGTGCTGTCTTCCCTCCTCCTTGCCTGCCGACATCCTAAGGGTTAGAAGGGTCAATTAATTGACCATTGACCAACTTGGTCAATTTTGCTTAAAAATGCACTATTTGGGTTACTATTCACAAATAAATGTCATATTTTGATTTTTATTTTAAAACTTTGATTTAGACTTTATAATATAGTCTATCATGTCAAAGTAATAATATAAATGATATACTCCAGTCTTTAAAATGACAAAAATTCATTATCTTAGAGCTCATACACAAAAACGTGCTTTAAGGTGTTTTAGTGCACATTTTGTGTCACAGGGTATTTCTGAGCTTAGTTTTCTTGAGAACGGTTTTGTTTATGTTCCTTACTTCATTATAATACTTTGGAATCCACTTTGGATCTTATTTGAGGTCATACAATCTTTAAGTTCTTTAAAGCACAATTTTGGCTTTACCGATCTTAAGGCATGTTTTTGCCTTGTTGAGATCTTTAGATTGTTCCTCAATGGTATTTAGATGTTTATTACCATATTGGATCATTAATAGATCATTTAATTATGTTTTTAGGTTAGGGGTATTTCAGAAGGGGAGATGATGATCATTGACTAGAGAAACCGAGTTAGTGTGCCACCTCTATTATTTATTCAGAGTTTACCACAATTAACCCTGGCACATCGGCAACTAGAAAATGTATCTACAACACAATACAAAAAAAGCTCGACAAGAGAAATGGTCGTTCTATGGTACAAACTCTGTTGGCTGATGTAGTCGGAAATAAGTAATACTACGATTACACGACCGAGCCATGTAAGATAACTCATGTGTATGTCATACATTTAATAGATTTTTTTGGGTGAAATTTTAACTTGATATAACATGATTTTGATAATCTTCCACATGTTAGATGATACTACAAGGCTTGGTTATCTTCTTTGACACCTTAATTACCTCACGAGAACTGCTACATGCATTTTTGTATGTCATGTCATAGGCATAGACGCAACTTAAGAAAAACATCACCAAGATGCCTCTGGTTTAGTTCATCGCATAACAAGTGTTGGAAGAACTTAGCATCGCCTTCTGCCTTCTTGTTACTGAATTGACTGACATGTACTTATGGGCTCTTCAAAACTTAAGGCTGCTTCTTGGTCCTAGTAATACCTCAACATTCATTACCAATAGATGTTTGGCGCTGATGAATGCCTTGCAAGAGGTATTTCTAGATTCACAACATCTTCTATGCCGGTAGCACATTAGCAGAAACATCCAGGGGAAGGCGGAGAAGTACATGAGGCATAGAGGCAGCTGCGGTCAGAATGTGGAATTCAGTTGTGTACTCAAACATAGAAGATGAGTACAACGACCAACTACAAGTACTCAAAGATACATACAGAAACTATCCACGTCTTATCACGTATGTGGCAGTAGTTTGGGAGAGGCATGAGGAAAGGTGTGTAAAGGCATGGGTCAAGAATGTGTCGCACTTCAGGAACACAACGACAAACAGGTACGATTAATGATCTGCTAAAATGTTAACTTATATATCCCCTGTTATAGAACTAACATGTTTACTTAAACATGTGATAGGGTTGGGAGCGCTTACTCTACTCTGAAGGTTAGACTAAAGAGCGCTAGACACACTTTGGATGTCATCTTCCCAAAAATTAATGACCATATCAACACTTAAGTGAGGAAGTTTGAAGAAGGACTTCGAGTGTGCACTGATGAAAAACGAAAAGGAGCACAAGAGGGTTCCTATTGCTGATCTAATCTGGAAAGTTGGTATCTTATGCTTTGATGAAATAGTCAAGGAGCTTGGTAGAGGGGATTACATTGGAACGGATAGCTACTCTGTGTGTGATAAGGTGACCTCCCATGAATACCATGTATATGTAGGCTAGACAACATGTTGGATAATGGTATCCTGTGTTCCATGAGAGATGTACACCGTTTCTGGTACACTCAGAGCTGGAAGAATAATGAATCAGCAACACACAAGCTAGACAACAAAAAAAAGAGCAAATGAGGTGGCAAGCTATTACTGCTGCTGAGTGGCACAATTAGATGGTCCAACACTCATGGCAAGATGTTATGGTCACATCACACACTTTCATTCATCCGGATCTGCCATGCGACTTAGAAGAACCACTAAAGCAATAAGGGATTGCAATTGGCAGACCTCTAGGGCCCTCCAGACCAAACCGACGGGAACCTTCAGCTTGGGAGTGTAATCGACCACGGGTGAGTCAATCTCAAGAAGCACTATCCACTAGAAGATCCTTTAACATAGGATCATCAGCTCCTGGATGCTTCATGTCTATGGATACATTTCCGTACATGGGGGACTTCCTGGCCACCTGTATCAGTATGTCACTTGATATATTGATGTCATGTCAGATGGAAATTGTGGCTTTAAGGTAGTAGCTGATTACCTATATATGATCCAGGATCGGTGAAACAAGTCTGTAAGATGATGTTCATTGAAATGAAGCATACAAAGTCTGTAAATTATTCGTATTATAACATGTTTAACCAGATGCGATACAACGAGATACTGAGGGAGATACATTTCATTGGAGATGACATAACACCTTCAGATAAATGGATGAACACTGCAATGTGGACCGTGATCGCAACACGATGCACTTCTACAGTGGTGTTCTACTATGTTGTATATGGGAATGCCGGAAGTAGTACGTACCTCCCTATCAAAGATCATAATAAACTATGGTCGTCCAAGAGGAGAGATCCACATTGGAGTGTACAGACATGGACATTTTGTTAGGTTTTGTATGGTTCAAGATTCTCCACTACCCCATGTCTACCCATAATGGTTTCTTTACAGAAATCCAAACATGGTTGGTACTAGGATTTACTCATTACAATCTATGTTAGAAAGGTGGGCGGAACTGTTGTAATAATTTTGACTCAAATGGCGTCTGGTAATATGTTATGTAACTTAGTTGTGGTCAAGATGTTCAATAAATGACTGTTAAAGTTGTTTGAAATGTCAATATTCATTTTTTCAAGAAAAAAGGGTCACTCCAACACATTCCAACATATTCCGGATAGTTTGTGAAAATAAAATTGTACTACAGTTAGTAAAAATGAGTTGCTATTTGTAGCACATAATTACTAATCTTCAATAAACGACTATTAAAGTTGTTTGAGATGTTGATTATCATTTTTTCAAGAAAAAAAGGTAGCCCCAACACATTCCAATGTATTCCGAATAATTTAATGAAAAAAAGTTGTAATACAGTTAGTAAAAACACTATTAATCAACGATAAACTTCTTTATTTAAATCACTATAATATATCAATTAATGAAAAAAAGTTACACTGATACTTCATTACATCTTTACAAAATTAATATGATTTAAAATAATTTTGTACTGCAGTGAGTAGTAATTTTGTACTGCAAATAACAATCTTTTAGTGAAATCAACAACAATACATGCTTCTATAATTTCCAATCACACTGATTGAACAAACCAGTTCAGTTTTTTTCTCCTTTCGTCCTTCGTATCTGTTGTGCTCTGCAATAGGGATGTCAATGGATCGGGTTCAGGTCAGGTGAAGCATCATCCGCATCCGTCACCCAGATATATCATTCATCATCCATCCATCCGTCACCCATTTATTCTTCATTCATCATCCGTCCACTCGTCATCCCCGGGTGATTCGGGTGGATCGGGTGATAATCGTGTCTATATCATAAACAATGATTTTTTTAGTATAGTAGTGAATATAAAAAAGTTTTTGTATTGCTAAAGGTAAAATTTCTTTGTATTGTAAGAAATTTTACTCCAACATATCAAATATTCACCAATATCATTAAGAAAATAATATAATTTTGCTTTGTGTGGGAGAGACAACAAAAATGATAAGGTTATAACTATCTTTTAGTTTTCTGAAAAAAATTCTATAAAGTTGTTTGGTTTATTTAGAATAAAATTAGGTGTAACTTTAAAAAATGATGGATTAGATGATAAATGGATGACGAATAGGGTATCCATCACTTAATCATCCGTCACCCGGTCCGTTTATTTCGGGTTTCATCCATTTATTTAAATCCGCTGGATTGGATCATTTAAAATTGTCATCCTATTGTGCAGTCCCTCTATTCCACTCTCGAATTGTCGAATCCAATCCCCATTGTCTGCTACCCTTGTCGTCATACTAGCGGTGGATTCTTGGAAGTCGCGAGCAGTGGTTTCTATTTCTGTCCATGACGATTCGTTCTCCTAACCCTCAAACTTAAGCATCTTAATCGACCGTTCGCTCAATTGAAGAGATTAGGGTTTTTGGTGTAATTAGGCGAAGCACACTGCCTCGGCGTAATCCATTGTATATGTGGAAATCATACCTGGTTTATAGCTTGTAGCTTTAATTCTTTAGTTTAGAGCTAACTTGAGACCACTTGTTTCTAAAAGAAGAATGGGCTAACTTCATTGGCTCTGATTGTTTTCTTGAACTGTGTTTAGTTGTTTTCGGGGTGATCATTGAGTTCAGTTGTTCACTGTTGCCTTGCATGTTTGCGTTATGAGTTGCGAAAGTAAATGAATTGATTAAGGGTCATATCACGACCGTTAGTATGTTGTAACACGCATCTTTCACCAAGTGCTGTTTAAAATTTACTGTCCCAATATCCTGCCTCACTCGCATAAATTTTTGTGCAGTTTCCTACAATGACTTGCAACCATAGTGAGAAATCAATGGATGTTGATGATCACGAAGAAGTAAATGGTCCAGCTCCTGAGTTAAGGTTGAATGGCTTGCATCTTTACCCGGTATCACCGCAAGAGGAAGGACAGGGCTTGCCTTACGCACCTATTAACTGGCCAAACCCCGTGACACTTGGGCTTGGCGGGTTGGGAACAGGATAGGTGTTTCTGGCTACTATCATGATAGATATCTGTATCCGCCTAGTAGCCTTCGAGCATCACGAGGTAAAGGTGGGTTGTGTAGCCAGCAGTCTGTTAAGCAATATATTCGAGCTAAATTTCCTGGGGCTGATGTCAAGGCGTTTTTTGCTTCTTTTAGTTGGAGGATCCCTTCCAAAAAGGTATCCGTGCTAAAAGGTAACATCGTACCTATATGAAAGAATAATTATATTTCCATATGTTTTGAGAAATTATTTCAACTGGAAGTGATGCACGTTATGTTTTCGTTCCCTGTAATGCACTCTAACTTGTTTGTCTGGATCTCAGCTTGTTGGGTCGTGTTACTTGGGGGTTGCCTTGATAGAATGCTACAAATAGACCAGAGCTATCTAAGATTCTATGGCTGGCCAAAACAAGTTTGTAGGCAATTAAAATATGCACACAAAATTCAGATTATCATGTAAATGCATGGTTACTACGTTCATCAGTTTTGATGAATTGAATGAGATATGAAGCTTTTGGGTTCACCTTTTTAAATTGATGACTTGACACAGTTCAAGCTAATATCAGTACATTTCTTTTGGCTAAGTATATACTGAATGTATATTTTTTTAAAGTGTGCTGCTATGTAAAGCATGCAGTCTTTGCTTACAAGGGAATGGTACCTTCAAGAGGAGGAGGCTACCTTTTCTTAACCATTTTCTTAATGCCCATGGATGTATCTAGGACTGACCAAATGCTCATAGTTTGATCTATGGATAGCCTATCCTTTAGTCGAGTTGTAGTCTATCCAGTGGTTTAGCCATTATATCTATTCTTCAACACTCTATGGCAATTGGTCAATTAGCTACTATGTTATAATTTGCTCTTTTGCAATTGAGGATAGAATCCTTCTATTCCAAGCTTGATACAGGATCTTCAGCTCTTCAATTAGTGGGGACCTTTTTTAGGCATAGACTCCAGCCCTTCAACTTTAACTTTCTTTCTAAATTATCAATATCTAAAGATCCGTCGTATTGTGTCAAATAGGATCATGATTGTCATATAAGAGCTTTCTAGGACCTTTTTACTTGAAATTCGTCTAGCTACTTTGTATTTTATTTTATTAAAACAAATATAAGTTTTTTTATCATGTTATATAAACTATTTTGTGAGAACTAAGTTTGAATATTTTAATTATATTTTTTATACAATTTCTTAATGTTTTGGTTACTTAGTTTCTATTAAACTATATTTGTTTATTTTAAAACAATAACGTATAAATATGATTCTTGATAGAAATTTTTGGTTGAATTAGTCAAATTCTAATAATGTTATTAAGATTAAGTAAAATATTTTAAATTATCGGTGGCTGATACTAACAATGAAATACTTCCTTTTTACACAAACTATTAGACTACTAAATAATATTATATTTTGTTGAAAATGAATCAATATCTAGATGGTAATTTTTTCTGTATATATATATATTATACACATAATAATTATTAAAATAAATTCATATATCTAATTTCTTTTAATAAATATAGTTAAGTCTAACAATTAATTTTTATATTGTATGCTAATATATATTTCAATATCTATATTTAGTCATCCTTATTTTTTTTATGTAATTTTATTTAATCTTCATAATATACTTTGTGAAGTATGTGGCGAACTCCCAACAGTTCAACTACTCAATTGTAGTGAAATGCTAGTTCAAATTCAGTTAATGAGCCATGCTTAGGAACGTGTTCGCTTCCCTTAGCCTTGAGTCACAAACAATCTTTACCGAAGTTTACAACTGTATCATAGAAATCAACCTTCGCTATATTTTCTGCCTTTCCTCGACCATTTTGCTTAATATCTTTTCTAATGGAATCGGTCAATTATCCCTACATCTGTTAACACCATTGTCAAAGGATTGTAGTTTTAGCATCCATTTAATCGTATGATGAGTGCTCTCTGTTTTTTCATGGTCTGTTTATTATCATGCTCCATTATCGTCAAGTATAGTGTTCGAGGTTTCTTTATCTTCATGGGTTCTCACTTGACAAGATTTTCTTAAGGTCTTTGTGGTTTTTACTGTTAGCTTTGAGCTTTGTTTGTTCCAGAAAATTGCTATCTATATGCTTTGAGACGCTTCAATTATGTTTTCCTGTCCTGCTGATGGTAAATGGCATGGTGTCCCATTATCAGAGAAGGGTTACATTTATAAGGACTAAACAGTGTTGCTTTTGTGTATGATAGATGATCATTATTCTTCCAATATTTCTGAAGAACTGATAGAGCAATCTGCATCTGATTCGCAAGATACCAAGCCTTCCTGCAAAGCTGGAAATAGATTATGTCCAAGTCTGAGTGAAGAAGAAAAGGCTTCCCCTACAGTCTCTGCCTCCATGTTTTGTGATATTTGCTGCTCTGAAACCGATTTCTGCCGAGATTGCTGCTGTATCCTGTGTTGTAAGACCATCAGCTTGGACTTCAGAGGTTACACCTTCATCAAATGCCAAGCCAAAGGGCAAGATGACTTAATCTGTGGGCATGTTGCTCATTTAGTTTGTGCTCTTCGTTCTTATATGGCTGGTTCTGTTGGGGGTAGCATAGGGTTGGATGCTGAGTATTATTGTATGCGTTGTGATGCAAGAACTCAATTAGTTGAACATGTTTCAAGGATTTTACAATTTTGTGAATCTATTCAATCAAGAGATGATATTAAGAAAATGTTGGACCTTGGTATTTGCCTTTTGCGTGGCTCACGGAAGAAAAATGCACGATTCCTACTTGGTCGCACCCAATCAGCATTACGGAAGGTAAACAACAATCTCATGTGAAAGTTACCAGTGATACAACTATCATTTTTTATTGTTCTATGAAAATTGGTAGCTTATCTGTGTGATTTTTAGTGCAGCTTGAAGCTGGTGCTGTATTGAGCGATGTCTGGAAAATCGAAGATGATGAAGAAATTGCACCAGACGATGAAGATGACAAAGAAATTGTGAATGCAGGTATGTGATTCGACATTGTTGCTGAATTTGAAGTGCTAACTTTGGTCCTTCTTGGAGCTTCGTAGTTCTCTATTTACCTCACTGTGGTTTGTGAGCTTTCAAATACGGTAAACAAATGAGGCCGAGGGAGTTTTCAAAATGTAATACTTGATAATATTATTAATGCTAAAGGACTCATGTTCCTTCAGTTGGAGTCGGCAGTTTTTGTTTGTTCCTGATTCCACTTGCAAAAAAGAAAAAAGTACAACTATAAAGTGGAATATGCAGAGTCATCGAAGTGAACCATTTGGCATTTTTTTTAATATGATAAGGTATATATTAAGGATAAAAAATACCTAAAGAATTCGTTTTTACAGCCTATAATTGCATATATAATGTTTTTATTAACACAGCTTGTGTAATGCTTTGCTAAATATAAGGTTAGCACATATTGTACTTTATGTGCAAACAAAAACGATCTTGGGAAATCCTATTGTTTTTTCCCTCCCCACTTGGTATATAAGTGTGGCAACATACCCATCTCACTAACTTGGCCAATAAATAGGGGCTCTAATGCCCCCAAAACCTCCTTACTCTACACCAATCCAAACTTGTGCCAAATTCGTGACACCCTACCTCACTATTATGTCTCTAGTTACAAGCTTTTCATTGTTGTTTATGGTAAAAAAACATGGGAGGGAGTGGTGGCACACCCCAATTCCCGAGGTTAATCCCAGATCCCAGGATGGTTAACCAAGGTTCCCCAGTCTCCCCAATAGCAGCCTTCTAAAGGGTCTATGCTGCAGGGGTTGGGGATCTCCCTCGATTTGGCACTTGCCAACTTAGGATGATTGCTGGAGAAGGGGTCGAACCAAGAGATACTTAAAAGCACATCTAGGGAAGTTTTCTAAGCTCAAAACCATTTGGCGCCAGTGGAAGTTTTGTTCCCTTTAGTGAATCTTGTTACAGCAGTGCTTTACAGAGAATCTACTACCGTGACTTGGCCAACTTATGACATGTCCTTCTAGGGCCACCGTAGGTCATGGGTTGACAAACCCTTCTCCAAGCAGTGATGGATGTTTTAGAATAATGATTTGCTGTCCAAAAAAGGCTCTATGTTATATCATTGATGACTCTTCTCCGCAAGATTTATAATATCTTGGTAGAACATAGTTTTCCTTTTGGTGGTCTAGTTTAGCTAGTTACTAGCTGAAACAATCGGTTCTTTCTTCATTTATAATAGGCTAGAAGATGAAAGCATTTCAGGATCTGAGCGGTCCAAAGATGCTGGTGCTTTTGAATATCAAAACAAGCATAACGTTATTGAGGAAGAGATCAATGAGGCTCTTCGGGACCTCAGGTCAGCGCAGCAGTATGAGTACAAGCTTGCTCAGGAGAAGCTCATTAGTCAAAGGGATAAATTGTTCAATCTTTACCGACAACTGGAGAAAGAAGAAGTCTCGCCTGGTCAATTGCACGTGTTCGAAAGATCAAGCTGCCTTAAACAGCGCTGTTGTCCGGACAGAAGCTCGGATTCAAAGAGGGGAGAAAAAACTAAAGGGGATGAAGAAGGTGGCTGTGGGATTTGGCAAAACTCCTCGATACATCTTAAAAAAATGTTTTGATATGGATGTTGATGAAAATTGAACATCAATGTGGTTAGTTAACTGAGCAATGTGCAGGATGTTTGGCGGCGGTGCGATACGGAGACGTTGGCTCTTCTCAGGCGCACCTGATTTTGGGCATAGTTAGTTGTATGATCCTCATATTTTTGTGTAATTTCGATTCAACCCCTTATGTTTGTGAAAGTTGGCACTTCCATCCTGGGTCTATCTCTAAAAGTAATGAATGATGATTCCTACAGACATGTAGGGCAAATTAGAGGCTGCGGCGCACCCATACCTAATACGGTGCGGCAGTAGTATGTGGCAATCCAGTCAGCACTGACTGGATTGCTTATGTGTCATGATAAAACTTTGAATGATTATAACTTTTAAAATATAAATCCAAAATTTAAAAAAATTATATCACTGTTCATCTAAATTCAAGTTCTTCAAAATAAGACCAGTCATGAAGATGTTTTAACAACTTTAAAAAGATATTATTTTATATGTTATGATGATAATTCATTAGTTTGATATTATGATCCATTAAATTGTTATTATGATTTATTAACTAATAAGTGGTGAATTAGATAATAAATTTCAGACCCGATAAAAATCATTATTGTTTTGTAGTATTATTATTGTTGTATGGTGTATTTTAAACCTTATATGGTGAATCGTGTATTTTTCATACATACCAAATATTATTTTATGGTGTATTATTGTGTAAAAATTTTTATTCTTATCTGTGTGCGATGATACACTAAAATGACGATATGATTCATTAAAATTGATATTATGATTCTTTAACTAATACGTGATGAATTAGATAACAAACTTCGGAACCGATAAAAATCATTATTGTTTAGTAGTGTATTATTATTGTTGTATAGTGTATTTTAAACCTTATATGGTGAATCGTGTATTTTTCATACACACCAAATATTATTTTGTGGTGTATTATTGTGTAAAAAATTTTATTCTTATATGTTTGTGATGATACACTAAAATGAAGATATGATTCATTAATTTTGATATTATGATTCATTAAAACTGATAGTATGATACACTAAAATAATGTTATGTGTTTTCGATGATACACTAAAATGATGCTATGAATTATAAGTCTCATTGATATATGGATATATACATGTATTTAATATAAATTTTAAAATATCTAAAAACATATATATATGACTGGTCTTGTTTTGAAGAGTTTAAATTTAGATAAATAATGATATAATTTTTTTACATTTTGGACTTATATTTTAAAAGTTACAACTATTTAAAGTTAATATAATAAAAAGTAATCCAGTCAGTAATTGACTGGACTGCCAACTAGACTACAGCTGCTGAATAGACCGACAACCAGACTGGAGCGCACCAAATATAGTGCGGATGGGTCTGCACAATCGACAAAGTACTGATTGATGATGATGGGGTGAGTGGATGACGCGTCAAGAAAGATCTCTTTAATATGCTGCTTGCAAATCTAGTTTAATTAATAATGATAGTAGCCTAAAATGGTTTAGTGATGATAAAGATTGACGGAGTTACCATTGGCTTAACTTTCGTGTGGGGACAATTAAGTGATTTGAAATTGACATGCACATATAGAGCGCATTGTTTTTAGAATATCGATTGATAGTCAATGAGGGGAAGCTGCCCAAGATTATTTTTGGGCATGGTGCTCAATTAAATCATAGCCATTGAATCTTTAAAAAATAAATGGATGGTTTATATTCCATTGTTTATTATAAGGGTATGGATGTCAAAATCAATTTGTAGTATTATAAATAAAGAAAAAAAACATTCTCCACCATCAATATTCCCACGATGTAAAATTGTTTTTATCAAAAATTGAAATGGATGGTGATAGATGTAAAATTAAATTTTTAATTTTGAAAATAAAGAAAAAGTAAACCTCTTCCATGATCAATATTCGCACGATCTTAAATTGAAATGGAATGATGATTTGAAAAATAAAACCCAAGTTTTGAGCAATTTTTTTTTTGACATGAATTCTTTAAATTAAATATAAGAAGATAAGTTGGTGGGCTGAGTTTATTTATTACTAACTAAAAATCCACTCTTTCATTTTTAAAATTGTGATGTCTAAATTAAAAATGTACACTTTGATCAAACAAATCGACACCTGCAGTTTAAAAAATCTATCCTTTTAGATAAATATCTACACTTTTACCTAAAAAAGAAATTAATAAAAGTGTTACTTCTATCAAATATATATACACTTGCATTTTTATTGGGTCATGTACTTATATCTACACTTTTACATAAATGAGAATTAATATTAATGAGATTATATTCATACGATCTAATTTGCAAAAAAGGTTAAACCATCAATTTTTTTTTAAATGTAGATGTAGCTCATCTAGTTAGAAAAAAAAAGATAAAGATCCACATTTTAAGCAAATTGGTTAAAAATAAGCAATTAGAAAAATCTTTGGGAAAATTACATCGCCCCCCATGACGTTTGGCGAAATTAACACAGCCCCACCCCAAGTTTTCAAATTACAACAGCCCACCATGTGGTTTCCTAATTTTACATCCACACCTTTTTTAATATTTGATCAACTTAAAAGATGGTAAATGTTGTTCAAAATTGATGAACCTTTACATGACGATTCTAAGTTGTTATATTTTTGTTTCATGTCAAATCCAAAGTTTTTTTAAGGTCATATATGACCTGTGGTGGGCTGTGCAATTTCAGACACGTTCATCGGGTCCCACAGATCATATATGAGCTTAAAAAGTGGATTTCATGTTTACAAAATATAACACTTTAATATCATGTAAGTTTCATCAAATTAGGATATCATTTAAACCATCTTTTAAGTGATCAAATATTAGAAAGTTGCTGGATGTAAAATTGTGGAAACCAATGGTGGCTGTGTAAATTTTTGAAACCTCGTGGGTGGGCTGTGCAATTTCGCCAAACGTCATGGTGGGAGATGTATTTTCCCAAAATCTTTTGACATCAACCTTTAAAAAATATAAAACATCACAAGTGAAATTGTTGTGTTATATTTATTTGTTACTCACTAAAAATTTAACTCTTCCATTTTTAGAGTTGTATTGCAAAAATTCAAAATCTACATTTTACTAAACAAATCTACACAAACATTTTATAAAATCTATCATTTTACTTAAATATGTACACTTCTAATAAATGAGAAATTACTAAAAATCTGCATTTATCAAACAACGCCACACCTACATTTTGAAAAATCTATCATTTTCTTAAATATATATACAATTATAAAAATCTACACATCTATTAAACAAATCTACACTTCTATCAAACAAATCTACACTACTATCAAACAAATCTACACCTACATTTTGAAAAATCCATCATTTTACTTAAATATATACACTTTCACTTGAATGATGATTATTATAAAAATCTACACGTCTATCAAACAAATCTACACTATATTTTAAAAATCTATCATTTTACCTAAATATCTACACTTTCAGAAATTAATAAAAATATAAATGCATGTCAAAAGTAAATATTCCCACAATTTCCATCAATTTTTTAACCGAAATGGCACTAATAAGTGATTTGAAAAAAAAAAATCCACGCTTTAAGCGAAAACTTTTATTTAGAATTGCAAATTAGAAATTCTGCTAAGAAGACTTTTTTAAAACAAATATAAGAACATCAATAAAATAAATTCAATTTTTTATTTTATTAATTGTATTGTGTAAATTTAAAATCTACATTTTTATCAAAAAAAATCTACGCCTACATTTAAAAAAATCTATCAGTTTACTTTAATATTTATATTTTCACTTAGTTGAGAAAAATCTAAACTTTTATCAAAGTTTTTTTTAATTTTAGAAATAAAGAAGAAATATTACACGATCTAGCTTTAGAGAAAAAAAAGAAACTATCAATTATAATAAATATTCCCTAGCAATATAGTTTTTGTGAAGTAATGAATTTAAAAATAAAATAATAAAAAATGCCAAGTTTTAAGTAAAAAAATCATTTTAAAATAACAAACTAGAAATTCTGTTGAGAAGACTCCTTAAAAATAAATATAAAAGTATAAAAAAAATAAAATCCACTATTTGTTATCAATTGTTTCCTAAAATTAAAAATCCACACTTCTGTCAAACAAATCTACACTTACAATAATGGAAAATATATCAATTTACTTAAAATCTACACCATTAGCTAAATAAGGATTAAATTTAAATTACTCTTTTATCCAACAAATCAACACCTACATTTTGAAAAATCTATTATTATTTAAATATCTACACTTTCACTCAAATATGGGGAATTAATAAAAATCTAAATAGATGTCAAAGTTCATTTGTATAATTTTAGAAATGAAGAATATTAAATGTGTCCCACGATCTAGTTTCTAGAGAAAAAATAAATCATCAATATATTTTAACCGAAATCATAATGAAGGAAGAATTTTTTTATATATAAAAAAAAAAAGAGTAAATAGTAATGGATGTGGCGTGGAAATTGTCTTTATATCAATGAGATGGTAGTTATTTAGTGGAAAAAGTTGTCTATTATACCTTCTATATTTATTTGTTTGTTTTTCAATTTTTGAAAACTAATTATTAACTAAGTAAAATTATTAACGGTTGGGATTAATATTTTAAAAACTAAATTCTAATCTAAAGGCTGAAAATGTGTTGAGCATATGCCAAACTACCTACACATGGGCATGGTCCCTCCTTTGGGGGCTTGCACTCCCCCGGTAGCCGGTGCTCCTAGGATATTTCCATGGGTCATTTTGATGGTGCTTCTTTAGTTTTTTTTCAAAATGACACGTGACGTGATCATAATGGCTGCGTTGGTATGGTAGTTTGTGGTTGTTTTGGTCTGTTGTTTTGGCTGACTGTTTTGTGGTAGTTTTGATGGTTGTTTTGTAAAACTAATGTTCGGCAGGCGGCGATTTCGTCTGGCTGTTTTGAATAAGTTAGTTTTGTGCAGTGCGTTTACCATTTTCGTTGTTACAATTAAAAAATTTATATTACATTTTAAAATAATTTTTTGTTAATAAAGTTAAAATATATGTAGATATTCAATTATAACCTTTAATAATTATTATTTTTTATTAATATTTAGTGACAATTAATTTATAATATGTATACATATTAATTTATAAATAAATTTTTTACATATATTTGAAAAAATAAAGAAATAAACCATTGTATTTAGAGTAAATATATTAGATAATAAAATTTTATGGATTAATATTAGTATTTAATAAACATTTCAAATGTATTAATACTTAAGATTATTTTAATTTTTAATGGAATAAATAATATCATTGAAATGAAAAAGCAATTCTTTCTAATAATAAAATAATTGACTGTAAGCGAATATATTATATATATATATATATATATTATTATTTATTATTATATATATTGTTAATTGTTGATAAATATTTATTTTTTTAAAATATATTTATAGTTAAACAATATATTCTATTCAATTAAATATTATTTAATGAAATTCAAAAACATAAATTTAAATTTAATACTGGATATGCCATGAAATTAAAAATAACGTATATTAGCATATAAAATTATTCTTTAATTATTAAGCACGGTATAAAACATATAATAACTTTGATATATTGACAAACCATAATAGTTTGTACAAACAGTTTTGTAATTAATCATTACTTAGCAAGTTGAATACTTATAATTGATATTTCTGAAATATGCTACAAATATTTTGTACTCTAACAATTTTGATGTAATTGAAAGTTTACATCGTAATTTTTATTAGTTTCTTTTTCTTGTAGAATATTTTATTAGAATTAATAGATAGTAATAGTTTTAAGAGACTATTTATCCGTATCTGAATAAACAATTTAGAAAAACACTACTAGTTTAAAACTATTGTTTATATATTTTTTCATTAATTTATAATTTAGTATACCAATTTATAAAAAAACTAAAAATAAAAACGGGAAAATAAACTAATTTATAATATATTAATCTATATATTTCAATTTTAATTTAATTTTGTGTCAAATTTAATATATAATATCATTTTTAAATATAATTAAAAATATTGAAAATTTAAATTAATTTATTAAAAAATAATTTTTAAATATTAATTAATATTATTAAAATATTCTCACCCCCTTAATTATAGTTTTCTGGCTCCGCCTCTGTTACCGTATTCATTATATTTGCATCATAAATGGTGGTTGTTTTGTGTTGGTATATTTGTGGTTGTTTTGAAAATTGTTGTTCGGAGGTGGCGGTTTGGCATTTTTTATCAAAAATGTCAAACTCAAAAATGCCACATTTATACCACATAACCGCCATGTCCGAACGCAGCCAATGAGAGCTAAAATAATGGGGTGGGAACAGAATAGATTCAGGAAAGAGAATAGTGAGAAATTGAAATAATTCCTTTGATTTTTTTTAATTGTTTGTGTGGGTTTAGGGAAAATGAAAATAAATAACCGGTCAATAATTGTCGGTCAATTATCAACGATTATTGGTTTTAGGTCAACGGTCATTAATTGTCGGTCAATATTCACCTGTGGGGAATCAAGATAGAGGATTTTAAGTAATCTCATTCCCTTACCTTTCCTAAAAATAGGAAAAAGTGACAAAACAAATAACAAGAAAGAGAATCATTCTGATTCACTTTTCTAATTACCCCAAAACAAACGCCCCTTAGGTTGTCTCCTACTTCTCTTCATTATTTCTAAGCCATTAAATAAGATCTGTTATTATAAAGTAATATCTTAACTTTTAACTCTTTAATACTTTTTATACGTAATTGAGAGTTTAGGATCTAGGGTTACTGCACATGACTGAAGCTAAATTAATATCGATAATAAGAATCTGAATTTTTTAGCATAGCAAATATTACTTATTATAGACCCTAAATACTGCATAGTAAATCCTTGGAATGATTCTGGTTTATTATCTATTACTATGTTTAATTCTACGTTTCGGGTAATGTTCTGATTCTTTCTCTGATATTAGAGTATAAAATCTTGCTAATTCGATATTGTATGTTTTTTCAAAGCAACCATATTGTGTAATTCATTTATAGAAACAATACAATATAACTTTGGAAATCTATGTGAGCCAAACATCATATTTTGTAATCACCTCTTTAACTGTCAGGATTAATGTTCTTCCCAAAGAAAGTCAAAGAAAGACATTGCAATTGATAATTGCTTAGTGTGAAACCAAAAGAAACTCATCCACTTGTGACCATGTTGACACTCGAGTAAGCTCTATGTAATCTTGAACATATTCCAGTGAGAAACACCCTGCTTCTAGTGAACTACATAACTAAACTTAACCCTGCATTTGCAATACGAGCCAATCATATAGAAACTAGCACCATCAAAGACAAGCTCGTTTTCCAAGTAACACTCGAACCTCACGCTATTGTGTTTGAGGGCAAGCTCTGGCAATGCAATTGCTTGCCGAAAGAGAACGAGGACTTCATTCTTCAAATGAGAGAGAATCTTGAGAAAATCATGAGCCTCTAGTGAGAAAAGTCGTCATATGATGTTCTGGCAAAGGACATCTCATCGAAAAAAAGGAGTGAAGGTAAGGACACCTGTGTGCTAGAATCCACTCAATCGGTGACCTTCTTCAATGACCGTCGCACAACTCTGTTCGTGATTCTTCTTCACGTCAAACTTTTCCTTCTACTTTGGTCTGCTCCATTGTGATCCTCTCCTCCCTTGAAACCATACTCCTCTCACTCCTCTCTCCTCGATTAAATCTTTAGCTCTCGACATCTTCTCGATTTTTCTTTCTGACTCATCACATATGTCGTTCTACCTTTTCATCTCCCACCGTCTCGAAAACTACCTCCCCCCCCCCCCCCCACACCCTCAAAACCATACTTCTCTAAGAAAATATCATAACAATAACTCGTTCCTCCTTTTCCAGAAATTCCAAAAAATTAGCGAATAAATCACGCTGTGAACCATCCAAATTTCTAATCACAATTAGAGGCAACCATATAACCACATGTAGAGTCATAGCCTCCATAGATTAAGAGAGTGAAAACTCAACATGCAAATAGTGAACGTTGGACAAAAGGACACAAAAACACAAAGAAAATAGATAGAAGAAATCATCCAAAATAGGAGATTCCAAAAAGCTAAAAAAGAAAGAGAACAAAAAGAAAGGGGGGAGGAGAACATAAGAAGAACACAACACCCCGCATAATTCAAAAAAGACAGAACCAATCTTAATTAACTCGAACTAACCCACACCCCCAACACAAAAGGAAATAAATGACCACCGCATCAGAAGCCGCTTCAATCAGAGGGAAAGTAACACAGGAACCTAGAACAAAAAGGAAGAAAGATAAAACTAAACTCTCGACAAAGAGAGAAAAGTCTGTAGTATGAACTGAGTATTAATTATATAATTCAATATTGTATTCGGTCGATATAGTATCAAAATTCTGTGTGTTCCGGATTAATCTAATGTTTGTTTACATTTATCTAGTATAAAGTGTATTTTGAAAGTGAGTCCCATTTTTACTATTTTGATAAGAGGCACAATGTAGTCAATGAGAGCGAAAATGTTATCTCCTCTCCTCCCTCCTCTTCCTCTCATCTTCTTCTTGTCATCATTTTCTCCCCTCCATGGTTTGCTATTTTGCTGAGCAGCACAACATCTAGACTCTAGATATTCTTTTGCTTAGTAGTTCTACTCTTTAGTTATTAGTTTTTAGTTTTCTCTGGTTAAGGGTTGTTTGTTCTTTGTTTTGTATAGTATGCTTACGTTTCTCTGGTGTTTACGGGTTTTTGGTTGGTTTTGGGTCCAAAGTTCTCCATCAACTATGTTGTTGTAAGAGATGAAGCGTCTTATCAAAGCTTTGATGAGCTGATGGCTGTCAAAGAAGTTTGCGATGCAGATGACGTAAAAGAACGTGTTTGTCTGGATGATGTTGGTGGTGATAGCACCACAAGCACCAGTGGCGGTGGCGATAGCGGTGGTCATGGTGATGATAGGTACTCACTTTGGAGAAGAAAGCTATCATGTAAGCTTTGTTTTAGATATGACATGTGTAAGCTAGATATGGGGCTTGATTCCACATGTTAGTTTGCATGTACTATTTCTCATATAATATAATATAAGTGTTTTTTTTTTAAAAAAGCAAGCCCCACTGAAAAACAATTTTGTTATTCTTCCAAAAGAATTGGTGTTTTCATTGTTTTATTCTTGTTTTTCTTCTTCTACTCATATTTAAAAAAATTTGTATCGTTCTAGAAGTTTATCATGTAATTTTCCCTTTTTAGTTTTTTTTATTCTAACATTACTCAAACTTGATTCCTCATCCCACATGAGAATTAGATTTCATCAGTGATTGATAGCTACTAACCGGTAATCATTGACCATTGTAACTAATGTGCATGAGCAATCATTAGTTGTTGACCAGTGAATGATTAATTTTTTTTCCATTATGCAAACAAATAGTTAAAGTTTTTTTCTCTTGATGGTTTCGCAAATCAGCGTGTCGATTGTGCAGCCAGTCCGTGTGATACTGGGTACGACAAAGATGAGTTGGCAGTCCAGTCGTTGTTGACTGGATTGTTTTTTATTATATTAACTTCAATTGGTTGTAATTTTTAAAATATAAGTCCAAAATGAAACAAAATTATACCATTATTCATCAAAATTCAAACTTTTCAAAACAAGACCTGACATGGATATGTTTTGGCAACTTTCAAATTTTGTATTATTGCATGTGTATTTCTGTACTTATTAACCATACTTGATTCACCATATACAATTTAAAATATGCCATACACCAATAACAATACACTACGAAACAATAATTATTCATTATCTGTTTTGAAATTGATATGTGAGAAAAATATATAACTCACCATGTAAGGCTTAACATACATCATATAAAATAATAATAATAATAATAATAATAATAATAATAATAATAATAATAATAATAATAATAATACAACACAAACAATAATAATACATTACAAAATAATAATTAGGGGTGAGCATTTGGATAATTCGGTTAACCAAAATCCAAATCGTTGAAAAAAATTAGATTTTGGTAAAAACCAAATTATCCAAATTTTGACCAAAAATGAATTAACCATTTCCGAATTATTCATAAACAACAAAAATTAGATTAAAAACTGAAAGCCGAACTGAAATCCAAATTTCCATCAGTTTGGATTTTGATTAACCGAAATTAAAAAAAACCGAAAATCAAAATTTTATTTGGTTTTTTAATTAACCAAAATAAAAAAAAAACAAAAACCTAACAACAACAAAAATATTCAAAAAAAGGCCACTTCTACAATTACCAATACATTCCACAAAGAGAATCCGCATAGTAACAACATAATAGTTAGTCGATCGACCCATAGTACAACATTAATATTATCTCAACCATTGCCAAAATGGCTAGCACAAACAACTAACCCAAACAAAAGATAAAAAAGGAAGGATCAGGTAGAAAGAGTTTGGAATTTCTTCTTCAAATGCTACAGCCTACAGTTTGGTACAAACAACATCGATTTTCTTCTTTAAGCCTTCACGACAAGAGCCCACCGCTGCTTACCTAGATAGGTTACACTAGTACAAAAATGGTCTATTCCAGCGCCCCTATTTCTGCGGTTGTTACATAACCGAAAAGGTCGGGAACCTATTTCGGCGGTTCCTTACTAGGAACCGCATAAATAGGTCCTCGTAAATAATAAAAAAAGGAACCGACCGCCGAAATGGGTGTTTTATATTTTTCCTTTTTTTTAATTTTATCATCTATTTCGGCGGTTCTTAGTTAGGAACCGCCGAAATAGGTCTTTCTTATTTTTTTTTAAATAATCGAGGACCCATTTCGGCGGTTCTTAGCTAGGAACCACCGAAATAGGATCTTTTAAAACCACCCTGAACCCAGTTCATCGCATTCTCTCACCGGATTCAATACTCCCTTCCTCTGTTGCGAACGACGAAACGGACGACCACCATTCGCGCCACCATCACTCTCACCGCCGTGGGTGCCGCTGTCATCTCCGTCGTGTCGTTCGCCGTCACTATCGCCATCACCGCCGTCCCCTGGGCAGTTCGAGTTGTCCGACAGCAGCAATAGCTCACAATAGAGGGAGAGGTAAGTTCAAATTTTAGGGTTTAAATTATGTATTTGTTGTGTTGATTGTTGATATTAAGATTGTAAATATATATGTGGATGTCTAAATTTGTGGTGTGTGTAAGATTTATGTATATATTCAGTTTTAAATAAGTGAAATTACATGTGCACATAAGATGTTCGATGAAATGTTTGAGTGAAAATTTTGATTTTTTTTATTCATTTTGTGTGTTTGTGCCTTTGTAGGGAGTAATTACTAAGCTGCTGTTGTAGATTGAACTCGTACGGGGCTGAAAACAGTTCACTTGTGAACACGTAATATAGTCAACTTACGTCTTCATTTTTCAGTCCATTATAATGTTACAATCCTATATTTATGAACAAGGAACATACGCAACTATTGAGTTTCTCTTCTATCTACATGTATTTGTGTCTCTACAGATAAATACTTAAGAAGCTCCTCAACTATTGCACGGTAGATTGAAAGCGGAGCGGAGAACAATTCATTTAGGAACTGGTAATATAATCTAACTTATCTTTTTTCTCTTTTGTACTTTGTATTTGATTTCCACAAATTATTGAAATTTGGTTTGATGAATAAATTTGGTATTAGTTTGATTTGTGATGGAAATTTGTGTTGTTGAATGATTGGTGAATGCTTAATAATAAGCATGGTTGTGTCTTTCTAAAGGGAAATCACTAAATGGGCTCACCAGATTGAAGTCGTACGGGGCTGAATACATTTCATTTGTGAACCCGTAATATACTCAACCTACATCTTCATATTTTTAGCTCATTATATATAATTTTGCAATCCTAATTACAAAAAATTAACATACGTAAACTAATGAGTTTCTATTCTATCTACAGAGAAGTGCTTAAGAAACTCCTCAGTTATTACATGGTAGATTGAAAGCGGAGTGGAAGAACCGGTAAGATAATCTAACTTCTTTTTCTCTTTTATACTCTGTATTTAATTTTCACAAATTATTGAAATTTGGTTTGATGAATAAACTTGGTATTAGTTTGATTTGTGATGGAAAATTATGTTGTTGAATGATTGGTGAATGCTTAATAATAAGCATGGGATAGGTAAAATTATGCAAAGGTCATGCCAATTTTTTAACAAAATCTCTTCGTAATGTTGTATTTTGTATTAATATAACAATTTTTATTATCGGTCACTATATATTAGCCTATGACTTCCAGCAAAGTCAAACCACTCTTGTCGCTCCCCGTCTACCAACCATCCTCCTTCTCCCTTTATACATCGTACAAAGTACAAACAAGTAAGTAGTAGTTTAATTTTTTTTTTTTAAAAAATGCAATTATTGTGAAATTAAGATGCTACTTTATTTGGGTTTAAACCTTAGAGTTAGGCTTGAATTTTGAAATTAAAATGCTAGTTTATTTGGGTTTGAACATTAGAGTTAGGCTAGATGTTTGAGGCAAAACTGCTAGTGTATTTGGGTTTGAACCAGTCACGCTCCATTAGGATATAAACACGTGCAAACAAATGCAATATGTACATCGATTTCGGTAATGTGATCCTCATAACCGTTGTGTGTTTCACATATAGTATGGAGCGTGACTAGATATATGGTGATCGAGGAGATCACTTTGACAAGATGTTGAAAGAGTTCTGCAAAGTGGCAGTGCATAACATAAGACATGACAAAGGCAGTGAAAATTCCATGTCCTTGTGTTGACTATGGTGTGTTAAGACAATATTCAAGCATCAAGGAAAATGAATTTCATCTGAAGACCCGTGGATTCATGGCACATTATAGAAGATGGATGTTCCATGGTGAGTCTGTTGATGATAACGACGTCTCCTCATGTAGTCATGATCGGAAGAGGATGAGAACCGATCACATCTTTGATACTGTCAATGAGTCAGAACTCCCAGATAATTTAGGTGTCAATGAAAGTGATCAGATGGCTTACCATGATGAGCAAATAGACGAGATGTTTGACAATATCGAGGAAAAATTTTGCTGATAGGCCGGATGAGTATCAAAGATTACTGGACGCATCCAAAATAGCCTTACACCCCATGTGCATTAAGTACAATAAATTGATCAGTGTATTGAATTTGTTCATTCTGAAAGGGAGATACAGGTGGAGTGATAGGAGCTTCACGACACTTCTTGAGTTGCTTCATGATATGTTTCCTGATGGTAATGGTCTGCCTACCACCACCTACGAAGCAAAGAAATGGATGTGTCCAATGGGAATTGAGTACAAAAAGATTCATGCATGCCCAAACAACTGTGTGTGTATAGGGGAGATTACGAACAATTAGACAAGTGTCCAAAATGTTCGTTGTCATAATACAAGCATAAGGATGGTGGCTCCCCCGTTCATAAAAAAAGTCCTCTAGTTAAACGGTTGTGGTGTTTGCCGATCATACCTAGATTCAAACGGGTTGTTTGCCAATCCGATAGATGCAAAAAACTTACGATGGAACGCAGAGGATAGAAAAAGTGATGAGAAGTTAAGACATCCAGCAGATGGACCTCAGTGGAGAAACATCAACAGACGGTTCATGGATTTTGGTGATGAAAACAGGAATCTGAGGCTTGGATTATGCACTGATGGGATGAACCCGTATGGTATGTTGAGCGTCAGCATAGCACTTGGCCTGTTTTGCTAGTGATATACAATTTTCCCTCATGGCTATGTATGAACGAAAGTACATAATGTTATCACTCCTGATATATGGTCCCAAGCAGCCAGGTTATAACATTGATGTATATCTCGCCCCACTGATTGATGATTTGAAGTTATTGTGGAATGAGGGTACTGTGGTGTATGATGCCTATGCAAGAGAAAATTTCACGCTTAAGGCGTTGTTGTTCTATACAGTCAACGACTTCCCTGCGTATGGTAACTTGTCTGGATACACAGTGAAAAGCACATTTGCATGTTCTGTATGCGAGGATGACACATGTTTAGAATCTTTAAAAAACTGTGGTAAAAATGTTTACATGTGCCATTGAAGGTTTCTACCTGAAGATCATCCTTTTCGAAAGAAAAAAAAAACTGTTTAATGGCAAAGCTGAGACTCGTGCAACCCGTCTACCATTAACCTCCGAGGAAGTTTATTTAATGGTAAGGACATCGTAATGTATTTGGAAACACATCAAAACCTCCAAAAAACATTTGGAAAAAGTGTTCCATCTTTTTGGAGTTACCGTAGTGGCGTCATTTGCCTGTCAGACACTGTTTGGATATCATGCATATCGTGAAAAACATTAGTGAGGCAGTGAGTGGGACTTTGCTGAATATACCGGGCAAAATAAAAGATGGGTTAAAAGTAAGGAAAGACATGCAAGTCATTGGTATACGACCAGAGTTACACCCACAGGAGAACGGGAAACGAATTTATCTACCTCCTACGTGCTACACTCTTTCAAAAATGAAAAAAATCAGCTTCTGTAAATGTTTGCATTCAGTAAAAGTACCCTCCAGGTACTCTTCAAACTGGAAAAACATAGTTTCGATGAAGGATTTGAAGTTGCTAGGCATGAAGTCTCACGATTATCATGTGTTAATGTTACATCTTCTTCCAGTAGTGATCCGAGGGATTTTACCTGATAATGTTAGAAATGCTTTAACCAGATTATGTTTCTTCTTCAATGCCGTCTGCTTGCAAGGCAATTGACATGAACTCCCTCAGTGATCTACAACATGAAATTGTAGTCACATTATGTCAACTTGAGATGTACTTTCCACCATCCTTTTTGACGTAATGGTGCACTTAATTGTCCACATCGTTTGAGAGATCCAATTTTGTGGTCTGGTCTACTTACGATATGTGTACCCTTTTGAACGATACATGGGTATCCTAAAGAGTAGAATGAAGAGCAGATATCAACTGGAAGGGAGCATAGTAGAAGCGACGGTGACTGAGGAAGTCACAGAATTTGTGACTGATTATTTGAAAGAAGCAGAGGTGATTGGTATTCCAAAACCACGACACTACAATAGGTATAAGGGTAAAGGGTCATCGGTAGAAAGATTGTACAGGTGCCACATGATCTTATTCACAAAGCACATTTTTGTATTACAACACGTTGAGGTTGTTGAACCTTTCTTCGACACCCATATGGCTGAGTTAAGGCAATAAAATCCCACTAAAGGTACTCTTTGGCTGACTATTGAACAAAATTGAGTGTTTGTATCATGGTTCAAAGATCATGTGTTTGAACTAGCTTCATCAAATCCAAAATATGTTAGTGAAGAGATTAGATGTTTATCCGTTGGACATGAAACTATGTTATTTCGTATAAAGGGTATGACATAAATGGATATACATACTACACTACCCGCCAAGATGCTAAGTCATAAATCAGAACAGTGGGGAAAAAATAGAAGCTGCAGTCACTGAATACCAAACCGGTGACCAATATCGACCATTTAGCAGCTCTAGTTGGTATTTGGTGTTATCGAGGACATTTGGGAACTAGACTACCTCGTCGATTCTTTTCTACTATTTCTGTTGTAAATGGGTAGACAACGACGTGGATACCAAATGACGGAGGACTCACTTTGGTTGATCTTCACATGTCGGCTATACGAATGATCAATTTGTCTTAGGAAAGGATTGTGAGCAGGTGTGGTATGTTCAGGACCCTAAAGACTGTAGGTGGTCTGTTGTTCTTCCTTGGAGAAGACCAGTTTTGGTTGTGAAAATTAAAACAATGATGAAGACGACCACGAGGTGATTGTACGGTATGAAACGTATTATCAGCAAGTGTATTGGTCGGTCGTAGCAAGTTTTCTAGGTAGTATTCTCTAGGTTATCGAACCAAGGAGGCAGTGTGTAGTTTAATCTCTACCATAATCTAACTAATAAACTATAGAAAAATAACAATAATAAATTGGGGGTTTGGTTACAGAAATTAAATAAAGAATAATAAAAACAATTAAAAAGTGGAGTTTCTAATAATCTAAAAAAGCGAATCCTGGTTTACTACTTCTCCCTAGTTTATCATTCCCTCCTAGGTGTTTTCTAAATTCTAGATTGCAACCTCGGATTAAATTAATCTAAAACCGGTCTCCCGCACAGATAGTTCTTACTAGTAATTCCAAATCCTAACTATCGTTTATGAATTTACAAATTAACTAGTAGCGTTAACGATTCATCTGGTTTCTAGCAAGCTAATCCCCAGGAATTGCCATCTGTAGTTTCACTGGTAATATTCCTATAGTCTAATGAACGCCGCAGTTCTCACTTATAAGCAATTCATACCAAATAAACTCAAGCAATAAATAATCACAAGAGAATTCAATAATAAACTAGGAACAAAACTACAATCTGTATAGAATTTATATTCGACAACTCAGGAAGCAAATTAATAAACTAGTTGAAATAGCAAACCAGAATTCTAACAACTACTCAGACATTGGAGATAAAGAAATAATAAAAATAATCAAGAGATTAGAAAACGTCATCTAATTGTGGGACGATGATGAATCTGGTCTCTGGCTTCTACTCCGGTCTATCAGAACTGACTGTCTCTTTCCTCTTTGTCTGACTTGCTGCTCGCGACGGCTTAAGGTTTCGAATTCTGTTCTCGTTCGTATTGTTGTATTCCCATGTCAAAGTCGTATCAATCTCTTTGTCTCTCGCCGGTTTCTTTCTTTTTATATTAATTCCCCCTCTACAAGTTTACTGCGCCTCTGAATTGTCTACCCAAGATCGTGAGTGCATGGCCCATGATGTATGCATGCATGTGTAATTGTATATTGCAGCCCGTCTCTATAAAAAGAAGTCCAGCATATCAAATGTCTGCGCCTTCTGAATTGCTTTGTCGGTGCCTCTGAAGAAGATGTAGGCTCCATGCTATGTTAGTCTACGGCCCACGTCATGCTACCGTGTTTAGCAGATGAGCTCAACTCTCACGAATAGTGCATGCGCATGGCCCATGAAGAATGTATTTGTAACAAGTCCCGTCGTGACTGAAGCGCACATATGCATGCTCGTGCATATGCTCTCGAAAACTAAGTCAAAGCCCAATCCATGCTAATCATCATTATTGTTGTCGAATTCCAGTATATGTCGGTAGGCCCAATCCTCTCAGTGTCTGCGCCTCGCATCTCTTGTCAGCCCTGTAGTTGATTCCTGTCTACGCATCTGAATTGTTTCACCGACCCAGAGATGGACAAATTGAGGCCCACGTCATGGACTGCACATCACAAGTCTGCGCTTTCGGTCAGCATCGGTCGGCCCAGGAGTCTGCGTGTATGCATTGACCGCGAGTGAGAATCGAAATCTGGTCCGGGATTGAAAGAAATATAAACCCGGACCATGCCTACATTTACAGTAAGTCCCATCCTTTTGTGGTCCGGGTTATAAATAAGCTTTTGACATATGTGTCTATACCTTTTATTCAGCGTTATTAACCTGTTTTGGCACAAAACCACAAGTAAGGGGAGTTCTTCACATATAACATAAAATAACATATAAGTAAGGAATTTATCATATAAACCAATAAAATATTAATCACATTAACCGTAGAAATATAGATAAATTCTGCACTTATCAACTACCCCACACTTAGCTTTTGCTTGTCCTCAAGCAAATAAAGAATATAACTGCTCCAAACTGAAATATTAAACTCTAGGATCAAACATAAGCAGAAGGAAAACAAGCAAAATGACAATCAGAAAAATCATTTTGCTCTAAACTGTCAGTTTTCGCAAACAGTGAATAGAGATAATTTTAATAAAAGCATGAAATAAACTGAATTATAGAAACTGAAACATAGATTAGCTTAGGACCTTCCACCTATTTCATTCCATTACCCTTTGGATGACAATGGGTGTGAAGTAATGCCCTATTCCGTAATACCTTTCAACACCACGTACTCATGATCAAAAACTAAAAAATTGCAATTAAATATTTCGTATGCAAAAACTTTTCTTCTTCAAGAAATAAAAACAAACGATTTATTTAATTAATTGCATAGTTGCTCCTTCACCCAGACTTTTCTCTTTATCCATGTAACGGCTTTGAGCCAACTATCCCATATCACAGGACCTTAGGTAGATAGGTGATAAAGCACCCTAGGACTTAATAACCAGAAAAAGAGGCCTGATTCGGTTTAAGAAATTTTTGATCAGAGGAGTACCTTGCCTTATCCTTTCATTCCAAACATTCATATAATTCTCAAGGTCCAAAGCTAAATGCATTTAGTCTCCACAATCAGCCAATCCATCAAATTTTTGTGAAAATTGACTAAATTTAAGAAAAACAATTCCAGAAAGACACTTTTAAGCAAAAAGATTTTTAAGGTTGTCATCAGGCTCAATTTCAAACTTCCACAGATATTTTCACCCAAAATTCAACATTTGACAGCAAAGAGAAGCATATTATTTATCACTTGAAAACAATCAAAAACTAGTGGTCTGAAGTGATAACTGAAGGTCACCCTCCCCTACCCCACACTTAAAATTAAACAATGTCCTTATTGTGTGACAAGGCAGGGGTGAAAAACTCAAAGCTCGCAGAAAAACATTTATGTCCACAGGAAAAACAACAGAGTGGTTATCATTAAAAATAAGAAGAAAACTATGAAAACTATAACTCCCCTGATTTTGTTTTGCAATATGTAGAACCAGCCCACCCCATACTTGAGCTTTGCTCAAGTGTTCACAGCCTGGCTGTAGTATCACCATGAAGAATTCATCTGAAAGAAAGACACTAAAAGCAACCAAAAACTACAAACAGAGTTAAGAGTTAATAAACAACAAAACCAAGAAAATAACTACAAAAGAAATTAAACCAAAATTAAAAACTAACAAATAAAAATATAATGTTGGGTTGCCTCCCAGCCAGCTGCCCTTCTTTAACGTCTTTGGCTAGACTATACCCTTGAGGTCATCCAGGATCGAATATGAATGTCGATGTCAGTGCCAAAGGGTGGGTGGGGTGGGCATTATATATCTTCATAAAACGTCCCCGATCAAATGGAAAAGTAACCTCAACACTCCAAATGTAAAAGTGTAAACTCCATCGATCATGCGTCAGGTGGTGGTGTTAAGGTGGGTGATCCTTGATGTGAAGATCACACTTTGGCTGGTCCTCCTTCTCAAATTCAAGGATGTAAACATCCTTGTCATCCGGAGGAAGCTCAAAAGTTGAACCAATAGGAAAAACAACTTCAACAGGAGTCAAGGGCTCCTTGAAGTCGATGAGGTAACTTTGCTCTGATGGCTCATCAGCAGGTGCAAGGAGGTCAACTGAAAGACTCTCTGGCTCAGGTACAGGTGAAGAAGGAATAACACTGGATAGCTTCATGAATTATATTATTCTCTAACTCTGTAGATTCATCGAATTGCTCAATCTCTAGCTCTAGTCTCTCCATGATCCCCACCTCAGGTGTGTCTGCAACTTTAGGGATCGAATGATCAAGCCGCGTATCACTCAATCAGCTACTGCAGTAGGTTTTTCGATCTCAGGAACCGGTTCACATCCAAGCTTTTGTGACATTTCATCTAGATGGGCTAAAATTCTTGCATTACTTTCCCGTATCTCCTTCATATCCATCCTAAAGGACTCATGCCAACCGGGGTTTGATTCGCCATGTTTTTTGTTAAAATCTACAAGAGCAGCTACCACCAGGCTAGATAGATTACTTTGACATTGTGAACTCTCTGATTCCTCCCTCCACATGTTTGGCAGATTACCCACTGGTTGTAACTTTGTGCAGGATAATAGTGTTCAGGAGACGGTCGTGTTTCAGAAGGGCTAGATAATATAAAACTTCTTAGAGCATCCTCTAAACTAGAAGAAACAACTGGACAATAAGCACAGTCGTGGTCTCCTCCACACCTTTCGCATACAACCCATTGGTTGTAATATCCAGGCCAACCTCCTGGCGGATTGTAATATCCAACCATCAAATCAAAGTACCTCAAAAGAGAAAAAAAAATTATATACATAAATAAGAAAATAAAAATTATGTACATAACAATAAAATAAATAAAAACAACAATAACGAAAAGGTAAATAAAATTAAAATAAACAAATTCCTATAAATTAAAATCAAAGAAATAGAAATAACAAAAATAAACAAATAAAAGAAAAACTATAATAAAACAAAATCAAAATAAAAAACGGAAACAAATAAAAAAACTAAACTAAACTAAACAGAAAATTAAACTAATCTAAAAATAAATTAAACGAACAAAACAAAATCAAAATAAAATAAGAGGAAAAAAATACAAACCAAATAAACTAAAATAATTAAACAAAACAAAACAAAATAAACTAAAAGAAACTAAACTAAACAAAAAAATAGAATAAAGACTAAACTAAATAACTGTGCCTCCCTGGCAAGGCGTCAAAAACTTGTACGGTATGAAACGTATTATCAGCAAGTGTACTGGTCGGTCGTAACAAGTTTTCCTAGGTAGTATTCTCTAGGTTATTGAACCAAGGAGGCAGTGTCTAGTTTAATCTCTACCATAATCTAACTAATAAACTATAGAAAAATAACAATAATAAATTGGGTTTGGTTGTAGAAATTAAATAAAGAATAATAAAAATAATTAAAAGTGAGTTTTAATAATCTAAAAAGAGAATCCTGGTTTACTACTTCTCCCTAGTTTATCAATTCCCTTCCTGAGTGTTTTCTAAAATCTTGATTGCAACCTCAGATCTAAATTAATCTAAAACCGGTCTCCCAAGATAGATTCTTACTAGCAATTCCCAAATCCTAACTCTCGTTATGAATTTACAAATTAACTAGTAGCGTTAACGATTCATCTGGTTTCTAGCCAGCTAATCCCCAGGAATTGCCATTTGTAGTTTCACTGGTAATATTCCTATAGTCTAATGAACGCCGCAGTTCTCACTTATAAGCAATTCATACCAAATAAACTCAAGCAATAAATAATCACAAGAGAATTCAATAATAAACTAGGAACAAAACTACAATCTGTATAGAATTTATATTCGACAACTCAGGAAGCAAATTAATAAACTAGTTGAAATAGCAAACCAGAATTCTAACAACTACTCAGACATCGGAGATAAAGAAATAATAACAATAATCAAGATATTAGAAAACGTCATCTAATTGTGGGATGATGATGAATCTGGTCTCTGGCTTCTACTCCGGTCTATCAGAACTGACTGTCTCTTCTCTCTCTCTCTCTGGCTGACTTGCTACTCGCGGCAGCTTAAGGTTTCGAATTCTGTTCTCGTTCGTATTATTGTATTCCCATGTCAAAGTCGTATCAGTCTCTTTGTCTCTCACCGGTTTCTTTCTTTTTATATTAATTCCCCCTCTGCAAGTTTACTGCGCCTCTGAATTGTCTGCCCAAGATCGCGAGTGCATGGCCCATGATGTATGCATGCATGTGTAATTGTATATTGCAGCCCGTCTCTATAAAAAGAAGTCCAGCATATCAAATGTCTGCGCCTTCTGAATTGCTTTGTCGACGCCTCTAGAAGAAGATGTAGGCTCCATGTTATGTTAGTCTACGGCCACATCATGCTACTGTGTTTAGCAGATGAGCCCAACTCTCACGACCAGTGCATGCGCATGGCCATGCATGGCCCATGAAGAATGTATTATTAACAAGTCCCGTCGTGACTGAAGCGCACATATGCATGCTCGTGCATATGCTCTCGAAAACTAAGTCAAAGCCCAATCCATGCTAATCATCATTATTGTTGTCAAATTCCAGTATATGTCGGTCAGCCCAATCCTCTCAGTGTCTGCGCCTCTCATCTCTTGTCGGCCCTGTAGTTGATTCCTGTCTACGCATCTGAATTGTTTTACCGGCCCAGAGATGGACAAATCGAGGCCCACGTCCTGGACTGCACATCACAAGTCTGCGCTTTCGGTCAGCATCGGTCGGCCCAGGAGTCTGCGTGTATGCATTGACCGCGAGTGAGAATCGAAATCTAGTCCGGGATTGAAAGAAATATAAACCTAGACCATGCCTACATTTAGACAGTAAGTCCCATCCTTTTGTGGTTCGCTTTATAAATAAGCTTTTGACATATGTGTCTAGACCTTTTATTCAACGTTATTAACCTGTTTTAGCACAAAACCACAAGTAAGGGGAGTTCTTCACATATAACATAAAATAACATATAAGTAAGGAATTTATCATATAAACCAATAAAATATTAATCACATTAACCGTAGAAATATAGATAAATTCTGCACTTATCAGTGATAGAAGAAACAAAATTTTTTCCTACAGGATTGCGGGATTCAAATGATGATTTGCAAAATGAATTGCTTTACACAAGGTCAGACCATAATGAGGGTGTCTGGGTTGAAAATGGAAAATAATCTAAGTTTTGGTGTCAGGTAATACTAAAAATCGAGTATGTATGTTCTAAGTTGGATAGAGTTTAATGTTATCTCAACTATTTTTGTTGGTATGTTTAATTAATCTTTATATCTATATGTCTTGATCAAGTGTTTTATTTTATCTCAGTGGCTGATGACCCGATGGATGACCCGTTGGACGATCCAGTTGGACAATTCATCACGACTGGAGAAGCTGAACCACCACAGCAAACTAGACCAGCTAAACGGGTCACACGTGGTGGTAAGAAGGCTTCGAGGAAGTCCGCACCAGAACAAGAGGCTGAGGCTGGCCCATCACAACAAGCTGAAGAGCCAACAACTGTTTCATCATCTCAAACAAAACCCAAAGGTGGGGCGCCACACGAGCGCTGAAGGCAAACAAAGGACCCCCCTCCGAAGCCGATGCGCTTCAATGAGTACCGGCAGCTGAAAGGAGAATGGAAGAATGATTTTGTTGCTTACTTGGGGCATCTTGTTAAGACATAATACAATATCAACCACGATTGAAGGAGGGTGCCTCAGGCGTTGAAGGAGACCATGTTTGAGCGCCATCAGGTAAACGATCACACATCTTTAATAGTAGATTTGTTTTTATATAAATGCAAGAGTTGCTTATAATGTGTCACTAATCTTGCGTTCGTGTATGTAGGCTAAATTTTGCGTAGATCCCTCTTATAAGGAATAAAAAGGAGCAATACCAAAGGCCATGAAGAAAATGCCTGTCAGAGCAAAGCAGTAAAGCATGCTACCAGTAGAAGCCCCTGATAAAGTTGGTCGGACGCATCAAGGCCACAATGCAACCGGTTAACCCCTGATGAAGTTGGACGGATGTATCGAGGCCACAGTCTTACGATAGAAGCTCCTTTTTGAAGTCGGTCGGACGGATAATACTACATCTCACCAATAGGAGATTCTGTTAAATCAACGGATGGCTAAAGTCATAGTTTTTTCCATAAAAGCCACATGGAGTCGGTTAGACGCTTTAAGGATCATAGCACTACCGAAAGGGTTAAAGGGATGTCCACACCAGTAGATATAGCTCGGCATTGAAATACCCTGACCTTAAATATGGCGATTAAATTATCCTAATAGGTATTTAAGAGCCTAATAATGCTTAAGTAATATTGGTAAGGAAAAATAAATCCAAAAGAAATAAAGAACCGCTTAAAAGCGGGAAACGCTAAATAAGCGTTAAATAACCATAGGAGGTATGAAACCTCGGTTAGCGTATTGTAAGGATTCTAAAGGCTTATTAAGTCTAAATAAACTAGGGAACAAATCCCGAAGAAAACGGATCCTTGAAATGGATTAAAATCACTAACGAACATTAAAGCACGTTTTCCGAGGTAACCGGAAAACGTGTCTTTAAACGGGTCAAATAGACTCGTAACAATTTTGGTCGACTAAATAATCATTAATAAATATTAGTGAAGCTTTAGAACCAATAAAATCAATAAAACGAGAAATTAGTAAAAACCGTCAAAAACGGGAAGTTGTGGGGTAGAAACATAAATAACCAAACTTATGTGTCCAATATTGTAAATAGAGTTTCAAATCCCCCATGGTCTGTGTGTGTGTCCGATTTTCCCCCCCTCACACACTCACCTATCTTCCTTATTTACAAAACAACAAAATAACCAAAAGCAAAAGTAACTACTACTTTACTTACCTATTCTCTTCTCTCTCCTACTCTCTATTCTCCCTCATTCTCGTACACACACTCACCTCCTCCTCTCTGTTTCTCTTCTTCCCCAACCGGCAACAATGGAGGAATAAGAAACCCCCACAAACTCTACCTTCTCTCTTCTTGTTACTCCCTCAAATCTCCTCCAAAAATTACAAAATTTGTACCATTGGAATCCTCTCATCAAGGAGAGTATTTCCCTCTTTCCAAAATTCGAAAACAACAACTTTCATC
The DNA here is from genome assembly GCA_023374045.1 of Limonium bicolor. NCBI lineage: Eukaryota > Viridiplantae > Streptophyta > Magnoliopsida > Caryophyllales > Plumbaginaceae > Limonium > Limonium bicolor. The sequence goes on along the minus strand of CM041779.1, from coordinate 146,135,252 downwards.
TCCATGGGTATGGAGCATATGGAGCTTCAAGACCACCATTAGAACCACCTCATTCTCCTTGTCTTGTGAGGTAAAAATCTTCTTGAAAACTCCATCTTTTTCTAGCCTTATGGGCAAAACGAATTTAGGCTAAAACCCTTGTTGGTTCTCTTGTGCTGTAGCCGATTTTGGCCTCTTGGAAGGGGTGGAAATATTGTTCTTGAGCTAACCAAGCATCACTCATACCCTTGGAAGGTAATACATTCCTAAACCCTAGAAATTTGCATTAAAACTCGAATGATGCCTAGGGGTAGTTTAGTATTAAAATGATGTGAAAAAAATGTGTGTTGTAGTGTTAGAATACGGTTTACAAAACCGGTGGGAAGAGAAAAGAAAAGGAAGAAGGAAAGAAGAAAGAAGAGAAAGGAAATCTAGAAGAGAAACAAGGTAAGGATACTCACCTTTGTGTAGCTTTGTAAATGAGTATGTAACAGATTTTAGAAATGAAAATGTGTATTGTAAAAGGGTAATGCATTGGTAGTGTAATGTGTAGGAGAATATAAGTATTTTGAAGCCTTAAAAGATATGTTAAAACTTGTTAAAACAGATTGGGAATGATGTGTTTGAGTGCAGGAATTTTTATGAGTGTTTTAGTATTGGTATTGTAGAATTGGAGTTTTGGGTATTTGTGGACTAGTATGTGAATGGTAGGCCTTGGAGCCAAACGTAATGTGTATGTGTATTGGGGTTGTTGGTTGATGGAAATATTGATGTATTGGTAATGTATTGATTTCTGGTAGGACCCTTGTAAGGGTGTGGCTAGATTAAGAATGAACTTGATGAAAAAGTGTGTATGTGGAGAAGTAAGAAATAGGTGAGCTATGGCAAATTTTAGTAGGAATTGTGTATTAAGAATGACTTGGTGAATGGGAGAACCAAGTGTGTATTGGGATTTAGTAGAGATGATTTAGTAACTAAGGAGTAGTAGTTGTGGTAAGAGAATAAGAAGAGGTAAAATCTGTAGCATAGGGTATTGAAATGTGTTGGAGAATCAAGGAAGAATTAGTATGAAGGATTTAGTAAAAAGAGTATTGTACTGAGTAAGACTTAGGTTGAGTATAATGCAAATGAGGCAATAGAAGAGCCATAGGGGTAGTGGGAAGAAGAGAGGAAAAATCTGTAGCATTTGGAGAGGAACCAAACTGTAACAGAGGAGAAAATTTAACAGTGGAGGGTATTTTGTAACAGGTTTTGGTAGTGTGGATTAGGCTAGTTTAAAGTGCTTAATCAATGCTAAAATATGCTAGATTATATGTAGGAATTATGGGGAAGAGATTGGTAGAAGTTTGGAATTGAAACAAAGCTTAAAAACTGTAAAAATTGCAACAGGCTGGAATTGTCCTGGTTTGAAACCAGAACGCAAACCAGGACCCCTCTTAAAATGGGCAGAATACTTTGTCGCTGGGATTGTCCTGGTTTGAAACCAGAACACAAACCAGGACAACCCCAAAACACGGCAGAAGGTAATACAGAATGGATGGTCCGGGTTGTAAACCAATACCTAAACCCGGAACACCCCAAAATTTTCACCCGAGAGCAATAGCAGCATGTGATCCGGGTTTGTAACCCAGCCCTAAACCCGGATCACACATAATTTTCACCCGAGAGTTGTTCCAGTGAATTGTCCGGGTTTGAAACCAGGACGCAAACCAGGACACCCCTAAAAACCCTCCAGAATGTGTTCTAAAGCTATTCCAAGGTAGGGTAAGGATGGGTAATGATAATATAATGATTAAGACATGATTAATGATATTTAAAGGTCATTAAGACTGTAAACAAGTTTAGGGAATAATTTTAAGTAAGTAACATAAGTAAAGGTAATATTTGAACAATGAAGAATTAGTAAGTGTAAACTAGGAAACTCTAGTAAAGTAATGAGTAAGGTTAATTATGGATAATTGACCACCCGACTGTATGTATGTGATAGGACTCCAATAGTTGAACACCGAAGGGAGTCGGTGAGTCCAAAGTCAACGGTGAAAGGTATGATTTCTTCATGCCCTGTATCCTAATCTGGTTACCCCGATTTGTGTGCTTATTTGACCACCTAAATAAGATAAATGCATGAATCGGACTATATTGCACTTACCTGTGCTTGACTTATGTTGTGCTTGATATTTATTGTCTTGAGCACTAGTTTGTATAATTCATGAAATATATGAATGATGATGAATGGTATTCGAACCTCGTATTGTACTTGTGTAATGTATTGTACCTCGTATGTATGTGTATATGTGTATTGTATTATTGTGGCTTGGATGTTGACTTGTGCTAATTCCTAACTATCTAACTCCTAACTTAAGTGAGTAAATTGGAATGAGTACAAGTCCGATATAGCTTCGGCCACGCGTGAGGATGCGGAGTCACAAGAGGTTGGCTGCAATTCCTGACTCTTAAACTGGTCCGCGGCCCAAATCCCTTAAATGGGTAGCATCCCGGATTAGTGAGTCAAGTAAATCCCGGAGGTGGGACGGTGTAGTCCCCAGGGCCGGAGGTCCCGACGACTTAACATGAGTAAGAGTAAGAGTAAGTAAGTGGATCCGTAAGTAAGTATGAGTATGAGTATGTATGTGTATGAAGTAACGAGTAAAAGAGTAATCTCCACCCGATTACCCGGGTGGACCAATGAAGCTAACAAGAATTGTATATTGTGTATGTAATGAGTATGTGTATTTCGGAAGAAGGTAAGTATGTATTGGATGGTTTATTGTATTCCTTGTATGTAATGTAGTGTATGTATGTATGCCTTGCGTAAGTATTGTTGTATTGTGTATAAGAGCATGTATGCATGTATGTTGAATGAAATCAACCGCATGTATTCGACCAAGTGGTCGGCGTACCCTCACTAGTACGCGGGGTATGCGGTTATCATGCTCGGCGAAAGCTGACCCCTTCGGGGGACATTTTTTAGTGTGCAGGTACCCGAAGCGAATGTGGTCAAGGCACGAGACCGGCGACTACATTGGATAGTAGTAGTAGAATGTAGAGGTGTATCTACACACCCTTGTATTTAGAAGTAAGTAGCGTGTGAGGAATGGGTAGTAAGTAGCCTCTTAGTGAGTATGTATGAACTTGGAAGAAGCATTGTAATTGTATTGGGAACCTAGTAAACTCGGTTAAGTATATTGTATTGTATGGATTGAAGAGGAGTAAGTACTGAATGGAGTATTGTTGTAATTGATTGATGAATGGAGTATGTATTCTAGATGCGTAGTACTCGGGATTCCGGTCCATCAGACCGATGCTGTATGTAGAGGTAGTAGCCTTGTTAGTCACGTGGGTGACTAACGGCATTGTATCACCCATTGTATGTAAGTATATTTCCGCTGCGTGTATCTGATATGTATGGAGATTGGACGGTAAGCACTGTACTAATGGTAGGGGTGTTACAAAAAGTGGTATCAGAGCGAAGTATCGCTCTGATGACTGGAAATACCGAGTTTAGGAATACCGAGTTAGGAATTAGAAGCTTAGGGCTAAGGGCTGAGTGTTAGCATTAGAGATATGCTAGTTAGGAACTACCCGGTGAGTACCGGATACCTACAATACCAGTCCCCCCCCGCAAACCCCATTGTATAACTTGGGAAAGACGCCAGAGAGAAGGAAAGTCCTCTCATACTCGGGGAAACCCGATCTGGCAGTTGTGAAGCAATCACACAGTAACAAGAACCGACACATATAGATTCCAAGGAGTGGAAGACCCGGAGATGGATCCCGGTTGAACAACAATACCGCACTTAATAGCGGTTGAATGAGCACTCCAACCACAGGAGGCTACAATTACAACAGCATGGGGCGACATGCTTAGCAGTCGCGAACCTAGCTAGTCAAACCAGCAGCAGGAAAGAAGCACTAAGCACACAAGAGCGAAAAGGAACAGTAGTAAAACCCGAGACACAAGTCTACGGGGCAGTAACATCTAAATAATACCACCAACGGTATGCTAGCTGACTAAGGACATAGTCGGAAGCGATTAACTCCAAAACTACAACGCCATAAAGGTTACAATACCTGGCCAATATAGCTCAGGCAACTACAAGAACAACCATGAGATACAATCCAATAGGACTACGAGAGTAGTGCCTAAACAAGGAAGGCTCAGTAACCACCACAGATGTGTGGGAACGAGCCACAAGGAACGACACTAAACCAAATAAAGTGGGAATCTCCAAGGATTGGAGAAGTACCCAGATCTACGACAGCCATGTCTAGACCACCGAGAAGCTACCTAAAGGATCGAGTATACCAATTGTAGATCAACAAGATCAAGGGAAGAGTCAACAAGACTATCAAATGTGAGTGAAACCATACCGTGATCGGTATAGGATTACTCAAAAACCACCAGTACCACGCACTTGCCACGGCAAGTGCAGTAACAACACGAATATGTAAAGGAACACCAATACGTCACAAGTACATAGTAATGTACGGTGACCGCAACGAAACAACCACAGGATCGCACATCCTAACAACCGACGTATGGAACCTTGGGAAGGCTTAACGGCCCGACCACTGTACTTAGAACATACCAGTCAGCGAGAAGCTAGACTTGGCCAAGACCTCAAAATGGCTATGCCATGAGAGACTTCTTTAACACCGAAACATGTTTTAAAACCAAAAATTTTCTTTCAAAACCACAACCCTTCTTTTAAAACCTTGGATTTTAAAACCAAACCAACAGAATTACGGTGAGTATCATAGAATGATACAAGAGGAGTTGACAATAGAATACTTCACCTAGGCGTGTGACGAACACTACAGTGTACCCAATTACGGGATGTGGGACAACTGCACTCCGAAGGAGCTTGCGGGCCTGACATATAGTTGGGTAAGTGGTAACGTATCAACATGGTACCCCACGTATGTATACATGTAGTGTACGACGCACGGGAAGTAGCCAACTCCGTTCTACGGACCATCAGTAAGTTCAAATCAGAACAGCTGGACACCTCAGACGATTAAGTACAAAGGAACTCAGAGAATCCATCTGAAGATGAGGAATGAGAATTAGGAAGCGCAAGGAGCACAGACTAGTAAGAATAGACATAGGATATGTCTCAAGATGTCAAACAACACATGACAGCTGGAAGGGATACCCAGCCTGAACACAGTAAGGCAAAAGCCTAACGTGAACACCAAAATGCTCAACAAACGGGACGGAGTTCCCAAGAGCAATCACAAGATTACCATGAAGTATAATCCATCATTGAGGAGAACTTTAAACCTAGTTTAAACGCTAGGAGAAGGTATAAATAGTCTACCCAAGAACGGGAGATGTTATAACCCAAAAAGGGATAACTCAGATACAATACCACAAGGCGGTATAGTAGGCACAACATACCATAAACACTAGCCGGATGTAACGGCATAACCAACGGCACCCAGGAGCAATCCTTGAAGGGTGTCTAGATTAACAGCAGTTGAATGAAGCATCATAATAAAAGCATGGAGCTGGAATGCACACTCGGTTAAGACACCGAAGGGATTTCACTTAACAGGAAATACCCTAAATTACGAAAGGGCACTGATTAACATCAGAATGCTAGAAAGGGCCTCCTATGAACGGAAGTGTGATGGCACGACTTGCCATGGAGCCGGTAATACCCCCAACCTATGGGGTACACAAGGAGTGGAAACAGATATAAGCAGCTTGCAAAGAGCATAGCTCGCAGCAATACGGCTTAAAAGCCATCACCCACTATGTTATGTAAACCTTAAAGGTTGCATAACCCATACCATTTGATAACAAGACTTGCAAGAGATATTGTCTCATACGACAAGAAATCAACAACTGGACCATCAACTCAAACCCAACATCCCGAGTGGCTTGGAGTGATGGCCAACTCAGTGTCACTGTCACTAGAGCATCAGTCTAGTATACAGTTGACAAACTTTAACTACCTTCATGCCTTCTGTAGCAAGGGTAGCACAGAGGCATAAGAACCATGATAACGCCAACAATGGCCTAGTCCACACTTGGACACCACGAGAACCCAAGGGAAAGTACCCCTCATTAACCGAAGACCACCAAGGTGGTGAAGATGTGAATCCTTATAAAGGCTTCCATCTAATATAACAGTAAAGCCTACGCATATAGATGCTGCCAAGAGGCGATCGAACAAGAAAAGACATTCCAAACCATTACGACTTAAAGGAGTAAGTATACTTCACATGCACCCAAGCATGTGGTGAACCATTACATAAATACTCACATGGTAAACCTTGTCATGAGACCTATGAGTGGCAACAACCCTCTCAACCAGAACTTCATTTACCAATGATAGAACGGGACAGAAAACCCTTGAAGTTTCATGGGATGTCCCGGCAATGTACATACAAGTAGAACTACACAGCTAGAGCCTATAACCAATGCTCAGCACTGGAGGACAATAATTGTCAAAACAATCAACGGGAATGCACATTGCACACCATGAATGACCAGCGCTCAAGAGAGCTTGTAACCCGATAATTACTTCATCCGTTATCAACCAAGATACTTGGTAAATTATATCATAAATGATGATAAAATGTGAGGTAAGCTAACCTACACATAAAACGTAAGTTGAATAAACATCCACATTGGGAAATAATCACATTGCGGTATGCTACGACAACCGTCATACACGAACAGGGGAAACCCTCAGTGTACACACCATAAGGAAATGGTGCCAATGACAATGGCAATAAGTAAAAAGGAACTATCACAGTAACAGAAACAGTAAAACAATGTTGTACAATGAGTAAGAATACGGTGCGCAACAAGCGACCGCTATGAGGAAGTAGCAGATAATGACACGGAGTATAAGTATGAGAAGACAGGCATAAATATTCTTTCCTATCACATAAGTGACTTACTGCCAAGCGTTTACGCCTCTGCACTCTGTATGACTGAGTGTTTTGGTATTGCACTTGTGCAGCTAATGATCTAATGGGGTAGCTAGGGATATGGGGAATGTAAACCGTAGTAAACCCTTCTTTTCACCAACAAACATGGCATAAGCCAGTTAAGCACCTTAGCAACAAACCGTGCGGCCTAAGGCCAAAGAAGCACGAAGAGTGTAAAACACACTAGCAATCACAAGATGTGAATTCCATTGGAATAAAGAGTGAAAAGAGACTTAAGAAAGTCACAAGGACCGACGCATAGAAAATGCAAGGTCATACAAGTAAAGACACTTGTACTGAACCAGAAGAACTGGTATAATTCAGAAGCTATTGACAACAGAGGAAGCACTATAACTAAATAGTGGCTTAGCCTCGCCAACAATAAGTTGGAAGAACTTAGCGAATAATCGTGAGAGCACGGATAGTATGTATAATAGATTACCAGGAAGCTGGTTATAATCTAAACTCGTTGAGTTAAAAGGCGGTAAAAGATACCACCTCACTTGTTGTAAACCTTATTCCCACAAAAAGGATAAAAGGCGATGAGTAACACATCTATAAATACCAAAGAGTGAATTAAACACTAAGGCTATCAGGGTCGCGCAGCAGAAGCTAGTGGGCCCTAGCTGAGGATGTATACACCCAGTAAGTATGCGAGATTGGCTATTAATGCCTTAAAGCCTAATAGGCTAGAACCAAATTGATTGTGAGTTAAATAAACTCATATAGGAATTCTTGGTGCAAAGACTAAACCATTGGTATGGTTAAGACCCTTTGACCAGAGTATATTGTATAGTATACCGTAGTGAAGCTAAACGCTTCAGATTGCCCAAATTGATTAAACCAATGTTTAATAATAATAACATATGGTAGATTACGTGGGCGTAATCCCTTTTAAGGGGGGTAGAACGAAAACCGCTTAATGTAAGTTTTGTGAATAAAACACATAAACCGTAATGTGCATAGCACAAATGAGAATCGAATTAACGATTGGTACTTATGTTAAACAAACATACGTATTCACTCATAATGAAATTGTGGTAAATAAGCATTAGATATGCAAATACCATAGGGCGGATATACCCCCTTGTAACCCAGTGTAAGAGTATTTGTAAAGAAGAGTAATGAGTAGTGGACGGAGCTCCACAAGTATTGTAACCCTTAAAGAAGTAGTACGAATGGATTATGAGTAGTAGAGGAAAGTAACCAGGAGTAATGTATTCGTAAGTATGTTATTGGAAGTAAATTGAGCACGATTGAATTTCATAAGTACTGTAGTCCTTAGTTAGAATATTTGAGAGTGATGGATGAAAGCAGTGAAGGCTGAGGAAGTGAGCATTTAGGTATTGAACCACGGAGTAAAGCATTTGGGAAGTAGAGTGAGGATGATTGATGGATTGATTCCACCCTTTGGAGATGTATGATTTGTATCACGACTAGAAAGGGTAAAAAGATAGAAAATGAAAACATTAAATTATTTGGTTGTTTGAAACTGATGTGGGAAGTCGAACTTGATCCTGATCAGATCAAGGGAAACCGAACACAAATTGGGGTGGAAAGATAGTTCAACACTGATGCTGATCACATCAGGGTCGAATGATTCTTGAAGCTCCCCTTAAGTGGTCACAAGAATCACACTTAGGATAGAAGTAATGAATATAAATTGGAACTTGGAGTTGTATGCTTTAGAAAGATTTCTAATTAGTAGCTGTAAAAGAATTTTCTTAGACTGGAGAGTAAGTAATTGTTGGAAGTTATACCGGAGAGGATAGTAGTGTAGCATATTATATTATTCCAAGGGCAACAGGACATAGAGGAGTCCTGTGTCGAAATGATCTGAGTGCCTACGGGATTGTGATGTGTATTGCATTGCTTTGGGGATAGCTTTGCACTGTATGTATGTATAAAGGTTGTAATGAGGAACCGGACGGTAATAGTAATATGGATTGGAGTAATTATTGTACATTGGAATGATAGGGAAAGGAGAAACCTTGAGTAACGAATTTGGGAATTGTAAGGAGGAAGGATGTGGACCACGGTATTAGACATGTAAGAACGAGTAAGCATGGTAAACTTATAACCTCGAACAACTTTGAGGACAAAGTTCTTAAGGGGGGTAGATTGAAATACCCCGACCTTAAATATGGCGATTAAATTATCCTAATAGGTATTTAAGAGCCTAATAATGCTTAAGTAATATTGGTAAGGAAAAATAAATCCAAAAGAAATAAAGAACCGCGCTTAAAAGCGGGAAACGCTAAATAAGCGTTAAATAACCATAGGAGGTATGAAACCTCGGTTAGCGTATTGTAAGGATTCTAAAGGCTTAATTAAGTCTAAATAAATACTAGGGAACAAATCCCGAAGAAAACGGATCCTTGAAATGGATTAAAATCACTAACGAACATTAAAGCACGTTTTTCGAGGTAACCGGGAAAACGTGTCTTTAAACGGGTCAAATAGACTCGTAACAATTTTGGTCGACTAAATAATCATTAATAAATATTAGTGAAGCTTTAGAACCAATAAAATCAATAAAACGAGAATTAGTAAAAACCGTCAAAAACGGGAAGTTGTGGGGTAGAAACATAAATAACCAAAACTTATGTGTCCAATATTGTAAATAGAGTTTCAAATCCCCCATGGTCTGTGTGTGTGTGTCCGATTTTTTCCCCCCCTCACACCTCACCTATCTTCCTTATTTACAAAACAACAAAATAACCAAAAGCAAAAAGTAACTACTACTTTACTTACCTATTCTCTCTCTCTCTCTATCTCTCTATTCTCCCATTCTCGTACAGCACACTCACCTCCTCCTCTCTGTTTCTCTTCTTCCCAACCGGCAACAATGGAGGAATAAGAAACCCCCACAAAACTCTACCTTCTCTCTTCTTGTTACTCTCCCTCAAATCTCCTCCAAAAATTACAAAATTTGTACCATTGGAATCCTCTCATCAAGGAGAGTATTTCCCTCTTTCCAAATTCGAAAACAACAACTTTCATCTCCATGGGTATGGAGCATATGGAGCTTCAAGACCACCATTAGAACCACCTCATTCTCCTTGTTCTTGTGAGGTAAAAATCTTCTTGAAAACTCCATCTTTTTCTAGCCTTATGGGCAAAACGAATTTAGGCTAAACCCTTGTTGGTTCTCTTGTGCTGTAGCCGATTTTCCTCTTGGAAGGGGTGGAAATATTGTTCTTGAGCTAACCAAGCATCACTCATACCCTTGGAAGGTAATACATTCCTAAACCCTAGAAATTTGCATTAAAACTCGAATGATGCCTAGGGGTAGTTTAGTATTAAAATGATGTGAAAAAAATGTGTGTTGTAGTGTTAGAATACGGTTTACAAACCGGTGGGAAGAGAAAGAAAAGGAAGAAGGAAAGAAGAAAGAAGGAGAAAGGAAATCTAGAAGAGAAACAAGGTAAGGATACTCACCTTTGTGTAGCTTTGTAAATGAGTATGTAACAGATTTTTAGAAATGAAAATGTGTATTGTAAAAGGTAATGCATTGGTAGTGTAATGTGTAGGAGAATATAAGTATTTTGAAGCCTTAAAAGATATGTTAAAACTTGTTAAAACAGATTGGGAATGATGTGTTTGAGTGCAGGAATTTTTATGAGTTTTTAGTATTGGTATTGTAGAATTGGAGTTTTGGGTATTTGTGGACTAGTATGTGAATGGTAGGCCTTGGAGCCAAACGTAATGTGTATGTGTATTGGGGTTGTTGGTTGATGGAAATATTGATGTATTGGTAATGTATTGATTTCTGGTAGGACCCTTGTAAGGGTGTGGCTAGATTAAGAATGAACTTGATGAAAAGTGTGTATGTGGAGAAGTAAGAAAAGTAGGTGAGCTATGGCAAAATTTTAGTAGGAATTGTGTATTAAGAATGACTTGGTGAATGGGAGAACCAAGGTGTGTATTGGGATTTAGTAGAGATGATTTAGTAACTAAGGAGTAGTAGTTGTGGTAAGAGAATAAGAAGAGGTAAAATCTGTAGCATAGGGTATTGAAATGTGTTGGAGAATCAAGGAAGAATTAGTATGAAGGATTTAGTAAAAAGAGTATTGTACTGAGTAAGACTTAGGTTGAGTATAATGCAAATGAGGCAATAGAAGAGCCATAGGGGTAGTGGGAAGAAGAGAGGAAAAATCTGTAGCATTTGGAGAGGAACCAAAACTGTAACAGAGGAGAAAATTTAACAGTGGAGGGTATTTGTAACAGGTTTTGGTAGTGTGGATTAGGCTAGTTTAAAGTGCTTAATCAATGCTAAAATATGCTAGATTATATGTAGGAATTATGGGGAAGAGATTGGTAGAAGTTTGGAATTGAAACAAAGCTTAAAAACTGTAAAATTGCAACAGGCTGGAATTGTCCTGGTTTGAAACCAGAACGCAAACCAGGACCACCTCTTAAAATGGGCAGAATACTTTGTCGCTGGGATTGTCCTGGTTTGAAACCAGAACACAAACCAGGACACCCCAAAAACACGGCAGAAGGTATACAGAATGGATGGTCCGGGTTGTAAACCAATACCTAAACCCGGAACACCCAAAATTTTCACCCGAGAGCAATAGCAGCATGTGATCCGGGTTTGTAACCCAGCCCTAAACCCGGATCACACATAATTTTCACCCGAGAGTTGTTCCAGTGAATTGTCCGGGTTTTAAACCAGGACGCAAACCAGGACACCCCTAAAAACCCTCCAGAATGTGTTTCTAAAGCTATTCCAAGGTAGGGTAAGGATGGGTAATGATAATATATAAGATGATTAAGACATGATTAATATATTTAAGGTCATTAAGACTGTAAACAAGTTTAGGGAATAATTTTAAGTAGTAAACTAAGTAAAGGTATTTGAACAATGAAGATTAGTAAGTGTAAACTAGAAACTCTAGTAAAGTAATGAGTAAGGTTAATTATGGATAATTGACCACCCGAAACTGTATGGGTTGTGATATGGACTCCAATAGTTGAACACTCCGAAGGGCAGTCGGTGATTAGTCCAAAGTCAACGGTGAAAGGTATGATTTCTTCATGCCCTGTATCCTAATCTGGTTACCCCGATTTGTGTGCTTATTTGACCACCTAAATAAGATAAATGCATGAATCGGACTATATTGCACTTACCTGTGCTTGACTTATGTTGTGATATTTATTGTCTTGAGCACTAGTTTGTATATTCATGAAATATATGAATGATGATGAATGGTATTCGAACCTCGTATTGTACTTGTGTAATGTATTGTACCTCGTATGTATGTGTATATGTGTATTGTATTGTGGCTTGGATGTTGACTTGTGCTAATTCCTAACTATCTAACTCCTAACTTAAGTGAGTAAATTGGAATGAGTACAAGTCCGATATAGCTTCGGCCACGCGTGAGGATGCGGAGTCACAAGAGGTTGGCTGCAATTCCTGACTCTTAAACTGGTCCGCGGCCCAAATCCCTTAAATGGGTAGCATCCCGGATTAGTGAGTCAAGTAAATCCCGGAGGTGGGACGGTGTAGTCCCCAGGGCCGGAGGTCCCGACGACTTAACATGAGTAAGAGTAAGAGTAAGTAAGTATGGATCCGTAAGTAAGTATGAGTATGAGTATGTATGTGTATGAAGTAACGAGTAAAAGAGTAATCTCCACCCGATTAACCCGGGTGGACCAATGAAGCTAACAAGAATTGTATATTGTGTATGTAATGAGTATGTGTATTTCGGAAGAAGGTAAGTATGTATTGGATGGTTTATTGTATTCCTTGTATGTAATGTAGTGTATGTATGTATGCCTTGCGTAAGTATTGTTGTATTGTGTATAAGAGCATGTATGCATGTATGTTGAATGAAATCAACCGCATGTATTCGACCAAGTGGTCGGCGTACCCTCACTAGTACGCGGGGTATGCGGTTATCATGCTCGGCGAAAGCTGACCCCTTCGGGGGACATTTTTTAGTGTGCAGGTACCCGAAGCGAATGTGGTCAAGGCACGAGACCGGCGACTACATTGGATAGTAGTAGTAGAATGTAGAGGTGTATCAACTAGCACACCCTTGTATTTAGAAGTAAGTAGCGTGTGAGGAATGGGTAGTAAGTAGCCTCTTAGTGAGTATGTATGAACTTGGAAGAAGCATTGTAATTGTATTGGGACCTAGTAAACTCGGTTAAGTATATTGTATTGTATGGATTGAAGAGGAGTAAGTACTGAATGGAGTATTGTTGTAATTGATTGATGAATGGAGTATGTATTCTAGATGCGTAGTACTCGGGATTCCGGTCCATCAGACCGATGCTGTATGTAGAGGTAGTAGCCTTGTTAGTCACGTGGGTGACTAACGGCATTGTATCACCCATTGTATGTAAGTATATTTCCGCTGCGTGTATCTGATATGTATGGAGATTGGACAGTAAGCACTGTACTAATGGTAGGGGTGTTACAGGTTCCATAATAGATCTAATAAATAAAATGTAGTTTAGTTAATTCCTTGATTAATATAAGTTTCTATTTATTCATTCATATAAATATAATATATAAATATATGTAACAATTTTTACTTCACTTAAAGGTATATACCCAAATATTGGATAAACATACTGTATTAAATGGTAATTAGTCTTATTATATTTTCCCCAACCTATAAAGTTCATAATCAACTATACTTTTAATTTGATTACATTAAAAACTACTTAAGATTATAAGTTATTCTTATGAAAAACTCACAAACACAATTTTTAAAACCTTTTCCCGTTGCCCAAAAATTCCCAAACTTAATATACAGTAACTATAACATTTTAGACATATTATTAAATTTTTATTTCATAAAAATATCTTTTTAATTTAGCCAAATAATTCCAGAAAAACCCGTAAGTTGTAAAATCATAACTTATGTTTAAAAACTCCAAAACCATAATAATATACATCAAAATAAACTAGATAAAATAAGGAATCTATGGTTAAAATTCAAGTCAAAATACATTCGGGAACATATTTAAATTAACCCAGCAAGTTAAGACTATTTACTGGAATTTACTAAAACCCTAAAACAACTTTAAATCGCCAGATCTAATCTGGACCGTCCAATCCTTTAAACTCTGATCGGACGGTCCCTGAAACTCAAGTTCTTCCCCGATTCTAAATTGCGACCCGAGTACTAAATCGATGATACTCCTAATCTACAGAACGAAATTGAGTGATTTTGTTTCTATAGATTAGTATTCAAATTTCGGTTCTATTGGTACTAATTTCCCCAAATTATAATGCAGATTTCATCAGGTTTCGAATTCGATTCGAGAGTTAGGGTTCATATCGGAAATCGAACACAAATCTTACCAATTCTTCTAATCTAATACGAAATTGACTAAATTAACACATGGGTTAGATCGGAAATACCATTACGAACAGCAACAACGGAAAATTTGATCGGAGACTCACCGGATTGTGCGAATTGGGTGAGTTTCAATACGGAAACTGGGTAAAGACTCGAACTTTAATCAGTTCGTGGTGCCAACTTTGCGGATCTATAACTAGCAGTACAAAACGAGTGAGATAATGAGTAAGGGCTCATTGGAAAGAATAATTGTAGATCTACGTATTGATAACAAGAACTCACTCTAACTCACAACACACAAGAAGAAATCAAACCCGAAAGTTACGAGTTTACCTTCTCGTTTCTGGAAAAATTCTGGGCAAAACGCGACCAGATCGGGGTCGGAACTTTAGACGCCTATATCTTCCATATGATGAGAATTAGATTTGGTCATCAACATGAAAGTTGTAGAGGGATTAGAGATCTTTAAAACGAGCTACAGAACACGAAATTTGGATGAGAAAACGAAGAAGTTATGGGAAGACGAAGTTTACCAGATTTCAGAGAAAACCAGAATTCTGGGTTACGAATTCTCAAGGTGGCAACTTGGATCAATATTCCCGTCGATGTAGGCTGAGTTAGGAGATGTATGAGTTATGGTTTCGAAGAGGAGATTAGGAGAAGAGAATGCAAAAGACGGCACTCAAAAATTCCAAAAGATGAGAAAGTTATGGAGGTCACAAGTTAGGGCAAAGTCGGGTTCCAAAAATCGTGGAGATAGAATCTATCCAAGTGTGGGCGCGTGTGAGTTTGACACGTGGCAGATTTTAAAAATTTTGACTCAAAACTTCAATCTAGCATAACTTTGGCTAGGATGATCCGTTTTTGACGTTCTTTTTATCGATCTTCATGGTTTCCATAACCTATTTATTGGTATAGGTTCATGGCCTGGTTTGACCCTTCTCAAAAAGTCAACTCTAGCAAGGCTTAATAAGCTTTAAGGTTTCTAGAATTTTATATTGACTTTTATTGTTTCAAAACAATGTTCCAACACTTCCTAAAATCTTTATAATATTTTTTGGAGTGTTTAATAATTTTCCCAAGATTTATTGACTTATAAATCTTATTATTAAACTCATAATACTATATATTAATGTATAATAATTAGGGTTAAATAGGAGAAAACCCCTAAATAAATTTCACAAACTCCATATAATAATTTAATATTCATTATTCCATATCATAATTTAATTTTAATAAAAGAAATCCCCTAAATTTAATTATTTAGGGGTATTTCATACACGGTCAGGTGTGTCTAAAGTCCAAATTATTCACTGACTACGTTGTGCCATGTATGGGTATCCGGTAAATACGGGATCCTCTATGGACGTGTAGCGTGACATTGGGCTTTAAAGACACTTGTGGTGCAGAGGAACAATGGAGAACTGAGCCCATGCAATCTTCAAGGTAAGGCAAAGAGGTGGTCAGACAGGCGGCATACAAGGGGTGACTACCCATAAAACCCGACCTAGACACCGGACCAGGCAGCTGGACACTGAAGGCTCATGGTTCACTATATGCTGGCTTTGACTCGGATATGGAGGATAATTTGGATCATGAGTCTTTAGGGCGTAGGTCAATGACCGTCTCGCCTCGCGGGCTTAACCACTCAATGAGAATGACCCGACTCATGTGTAAATCAATCTTGGACCGATTGGGATGCCGTGACTCGTGGAAATAGGGGTGACACAGAGGAATGCATGTCCTAAGCTACCCATGCATTCACAACTTGTAAATGTAAAAGCGGTAATGGTGTAGGTCAGTGACCGTCTCACCCCGCAACAAAGCAACATAAAATGAATGCGGTAAATAAAGCAGAGAAGAACAAACAACCCTATTTACTTGAAAGCGGTAATTCCGACTGGTTGTTATTAACCTAAAGGGAAGTTAGCTTCATTCAATCCTAAGTGTCTCTTTCTAATTGTGAGCTAATTATTAACCCAATTGTTACAATGTTTGTTGAGGATTTAACAAATCCTAGCTGGTCCTCATCAGCTACACACTCTAAGTGTGGAGTAGAATAATCATAGAGGCTTGGAATGAATCTCTTGAAGGTTTTGAAAGAAGTGGGAAGTCCCGACAATTTTGAATGGAGTTCAGTCTTCCTTGAGTCTGAGAAAAACTTACTCAAGTTTTTCCCCAGCGGAGTCGCCATTCTGTGGAGGGTGATTTTTCAGTATGAGGGGGGGGGTCTATCTAAATATGGTCTAACTAAGAAGTCTAGATCCTAGAAATTTGTCATTATGTGGAGGGTGAAAACCCGTTAATCTGGCATCCCTCAATACCTACTAAATCGTCCGTCTCTCCTAGAAAGCACAAGGGAGAGTGCTAGTGTGCACTACACCCCGCTCTCAATGGGCTCCACGCGGACTTATGCCATAAGGGCGGAAATTGACTAGAGTCGCCACCTAGTTTGACTATGATAACTAGGAAGGAAGATCGGGTCTAAGAACCGTTAATTGACTCTGAGATTTTGCCTACGGATAGGACTTATCTGGTCAGATCAGAGATTCTATTATGGGTTCGCACTGGGTTACACCCCTTAGAAGTGGCAACGACACAACTTCGGATTGGTGCCCGAAACCTTGGTCTCCAATTGTCGGGATTTCCTTCTTTCAAAACCTTATTAGAGAGATTCAATTAAAAGCCAAGGATAGGATCAGGATGAGAAGAGAGACACAGAGTGGATGAGGCGAGGTTTTTCTGCCAAGCTAGCGCCAAGAGAGGAAATAGTGAATTCGGATGAGAATGGAATGAAGATTTGGGAAAAGTCTGAGGTTGAGTGAATAGATAAGACTTGAAGTCTGATGGTTTGAAGTTCGCGGGATCCGGGAAGGGTTGAGTGTTTTGAGAGATATGGGAGCCACCTCAAAGGGGGAAAAGGGTTTTTTGATTAGAATGGGTCGCACCTGTGTGGGCTGCCTACGTACTCAACTCCTTGTTGAGATCAGACCTTACGTAGTTTCACGATTTTTGGTTTAGGAGTTTTTAAAGGTTTTGATGGGTTTAAGATTTAAGAGGAGTTCAGAATTTTGACAAGTTTTGGGTTTGAGATGTTAGTCTGTGAGAAGCTCGGTTTGTGAGACATTTGAGACTTTGAGATGTCGAAGTCTGTGAGATGCTTGGTCTGTGAGACACTCGTGTCTGTGAGACGCTCAGGTCTGTGAGACATTCGAATCGGGAATGACAAAGTCTGTGAGACGCTCGGGTCTGTGAGATAATTATAGTGTAAGAGAAATTGGAATGGAATTGAAATTGAATTGAAATCCGAAGTTGAATCGGGGTTGAAAGAATATTGATTTGAATTGGAATTAATGAATAGGATTTGAATTGAAGTTAGAATGAATTTTGAATTGAATTGGATTGAAATTGAGAGTGAATCTAATTGAATTAAGAATTGAATTGATTTGAATTGGGCTTGAATTGAAATGAATCGGGTTTGGAATTGAATTTGGTTTGAGTCGAATCTGCTTGGGGTTGGAAAACAAGGCGGGTCAAAGTTAGACCAAGTTCAAAATGGGATTGAGTCACAGTTGGGTCAAGGTCAACTTGGGTTGGTTAAAGTTCGATTGGTCAAAGTTTGGGCCTGGTCAAAGCTTGGGTCATGGTCAAAGTTCGGATGGTCAAAGTTTGGGTCTTGGGAAAGTTTGGGTCTGGGTCAAAGTTTATTCAAAGGTCACAGTTCAAGTCAAGGTTTGGTCAAAGGTCAACATTCGGGTCAAGGTTTGGTCAAAGTTTGACATTCGGGTCAAGGTTTGATTCTTGTGGACTTGCTTGTTTTGTGGACTTTGGTCAAAGTCAAAGGTTCGGTCAACCGAGTTTGGACAAAGGTTCGGGTCAAGGTCAATCAGTTTGACTTTTGTGGGCTTGGGCTGGTCTGGGCTTAATGGGCCGAATTGGATTTGGACCCGAATGGGTTTGGGTCAAACTGGGCTTGAATCGGGCTTGATGAGCCAATTGTGTTTTGAAAATGGGCTTTGATTTTATTTAAAGGGTTGGCCACACATGGATTGGGCCCGATGGGCTTATTGGGCTGAATGGGTCAAGCTAGAAGTGGGTCAGGCAAGAAGGGGCCAGGTTGAGTGATTTGGGCCTGATTTTGTTATTTGGGCTTGTTGGAGAGAAAATTTGATGGGAATATTGGTCTATATACATATTTTAGGTGTGTGTTTTAGGGTTAGGGGTGTCACCACCACGAGATTGGTCAATGACCTATCAGCCAGGGGGACCCCTCTATCCTAATGGCTTGGACCTAAGGACATAGTAAATAAGGCTTATGACATAATAAGCAACAAGCAAGGGGCATATCACAAAATAACAAAGCAAAATATCTCAAATAGGGTACAAACATTGGAGAAGCGAAATGAAGTGTAAACATTATGTACAAAAATTTGGTGATTGAACCCTAGCGAAAATCCTACAAGATTTCAAATTAATTTCGAACTCTAATCAATACGTAGAAAGGGGTAAGATAAGCGCTAGGACAACATAATCCAAAGACAGCTAGAGATAACATTCTAAAAATGTTCACATGCAGAGAATGAATTAAATTACAGAAATGAATAAATCATAAGACTACCATCGAAAGTAAGAACAATAAACAAATTACAGATTAATACAAACATAGATAAAAATCTTAAATAGAGAGCTGCTATGGGGGGTCGCATCGCCGCCGCCTCACTTGAGCTGATAGGATCAGCAAGAAGTGCACCAACCGTTACATGTGTTTGAAGCGGAGACCCCAGTAGTCCAAGCCAAGATCCCGTTCCTTAGTCTTAGAGTAGTTTCCCGTTTCACGAGCATTATGTAAATGTCAAAAACACAACCAAAAGAGGCAAAATGCATTAGTCAAAGAACGGAAGAGGGTTGGGATGTGTGCAATGGGATCATACGGCCCCTCTCAATGGGAGGAAAGGGGGTAATCTAATCATCTCCTACACCCCAACCGAGAACATAGAAAAGAGTTACAAGCTGCCAACAAATGCTAAGATTGTAAGATAAATCAAGCATTGGGGTTGCTACTCAAATTAATTCATCATCTTAGATTATAACTCAACCAAAGTGTAGTATCAAAGATAGGGATTGTGAGTCATGTGGGATCATACCTAGAAGGGTTTATATCATTTCCCTCGAAGATGAAAAATTAATGAGGAGCATCCAGCCAATGAGTGATTTATGTACAATTATAGCATAGGGCAACTATCACTCAATTCTATGTTCTTATCTAAGCGCAAAAGGGACAAATCATGCGCTAGTTTCAAACTGATTTCCAAACCAAATATCTATGCGCAAGGAGCAATCAATTAGAGAAAGAAGAGATTATAATTTCCAAACCCAATGAGAAAGTTCTAAGCCCAAAACGCATCAGCAAAAATCAACTCGTATGACTCCAATGTCAACCTCCACCTCCATGTCGGGCTAGTACAGCCTTAGTCAAATTCAGCCCACATAACGCAAACATATGTACCTCAACCAAATATGAAACCAAAGGATGATTATTACGGAAAAGGTCAAGATAACGGCATGAAATGCGCAAGGTGCCAAGCTAGTAACGATCTAGTGGACAAAATTTCCAACCCCATGGGGATTCACCGAGCCCAAGATACGTCAGTACAGCCCATTAGCCAGATCCAAAGTCGGATACACATCCCGCAAGCGTGACCCAAGCCGAGAAAGCCCATTTATACCTCGGTCAAAATGAGAAATCAGAGAATGAGTAAACGAATTGAATTATACTATTAGCGCCAGAACGTAGCAAAGGGAACAAACCAAACACAAACTCCGCAGACAAAAGGGATACGTGGGCCCCGATTCACCAAAAGGCCGGAAAAGGTGGAGCCCAAAATTAACAAACCTTATCAGCATCCACGATATATTTGGTCGAACACCACAAATGAAAACAACTAACTTTGAATTAAGCAAACCAGTATAGCTCAAATGCTAATGAGCGTGAATTAATCAAGATCAGTATTGAACAAATCCGAGCATACATTGTTCCTTCGAGACCGTCACATTAAAACTGCAAATCAAGGGTCAAGCATAGCTAACTGATCATAGTCAATATGAAGGCTCGGTTTGTATCATAAACCATACTTATCTCTGAATCCACCAGTAGGTCAGTATGTGGTCAGCAGAACTCTACCCACTAAGTCTCAAGCCTTCAACGATTGCAATAGTGAGCAAATAGACGGAGCAAAGGTCTGTAATGAGTCCACATACTAAATTGACAGTATGAAATGATAAACCAGGTCCATCGACAACATAGAGCGCCCCAGTTCGGGTCACCAAAACCCTTAAACTCAGAGATTAAGCATCATAATCGATCATTTGAACGAGAAATTCAAAACAGGAACCAAAGCCAAATAAAGAGAACAGGAACCGAAGCCAAATAAAGCGAGAAGGGTTGAACTCCAGCTCGAATAACACCTTAACCCACGAATCAAATCCATTAATAACAATTACTCAGCAAATTAAACACAACTACAGTGAGCAGATCGAATTAGCCTCGATGACAATTAGGAGATACACATGCATATTGGCAATGATACTAGAAATCATACCGATTAAGAAGACTGAATGGAAGTGGGATTATGTGGGAACAAACAACTCAGGGAAACAGGGTATTCCCAACGCAGCAAAGGGACATTAACATTGGTGACGAATCAAATACCAACAAAGATACCCTGGGATGGCGGCGAAGACACCCAATGGCCAGAAAGAGCTCTTCACCACCAGAATTCACGAAGCCTACCTTTCGAATGGAGCAGGCCAGTGCCCCGACGAAGAGATAGCTCAAGAGTTAAGCAAAAATCAAAATTCCCCGCAAGAGGTAGGTTTCACGGGAAAAATACACCAGAGAACGCGAGCAAGAGAGAATGGACCAGTTTTCCATAAGTGCAATTGACATTGGAAAGCAAGTACTTCAGAAAGAGGGTGAATGGGATGTCGAGGTGGAAGATGGGGAGATCGTGGTTCCTGAGATGGAGATCGAGAAGGGAAGGAGAAGATGGTGGGTTCCGAAATGGAGATCGAGAAAATGAGGAGAAGGCCGTGGCGGCCAAAATGTTCTTGGCTGAAGGAGATCGATGAAGCAGAGGAGGGTTGATCGATGAAAGGGAATGCGGGATTGAGGTTGAGGATGATCAGTGAGATAGAGTGAGGAAGCCAGAGGTCGAAAACCGATGGACACGGCTGTAGTCGTTTTTTTTTAGGTTTTTATTGTTGTTGTTGTTTTATAGAGGATGATTAGGGTTTAGAAGATGGGTTGGGTTTTAATGTGGGTTTGGGCTTAGACAGAGGATTGGGCTGTTTGGTTTGACTGAAAAATGAGAAAGGAAAAAGATTAGTACAATAGAACTTCATACAAAACTTAGGGAAAGATAACAAAAGCTATAATTCGACATGAGTAAAATCATCAAAACACTAATGCTAAAAAAAATGTATATACATAATAGAACTAAAAAGGTTTAGTCAATAAAAATGAAATGTTTTCTTTTCAAAATAACAACATGAAAAATGATAAAATAATATAAGTAAAATAAAGTGAACGAAATGCCCACGACTAAGGAAATAAAACTGAAAATAACTAAATAAAAAAAGGGTAAGTCTAAAACAAATGATTGTTTGAAAATTTCTGGAAAATTGGATTCTTCTAAAATGCTTGAAAAACTGGTTTAAAATATTGTCGTAAAACAATGGTTTCATTTTGGCACGCATGTTGATATGTTTTGAGAAAAGAAAGACGACGACCCCTCTTATTGCATTTATGATTTCAGATCTTGCTTTATGGGGTGAGAATTTTTGGTGTCTACACCCGCTGGATGAGCTTTTATTGTAGCTGCTCGTTCCCTTTGACAATTCTCTCATCTATGGCTCTTGTCAGATTTCTTTACCTCTCTTTGAGAGCCTTCATTGAGATTGAGTCCTCTGGTTCTTCGACATTCGCTCCAGCCGATTGTTTCATTTTTGTAGGCATCGTGATGAACCTGAAAAGCACATTCTTTCATAAGTTATTATCATTTGTTAGAGAAGACTTCTCACTTTTATCGGTGGCATCTTGGTTGCTGTTCTGAGTTATTCGTTTCCCACAGACGACGCCAAAATGAGAATTCTATTCATTCCCTATCCATCTAATCTCGAATACTTTCCATAGTTTTAATTGAATCTACTCGATGTTACATGAGTCCTCGAACTCGGAATATTTCGAGTTGAGAGTAAGTACGCACAAAGAGAGTATAAAAAGAGAATAGAAGAATCTTGATTAACCGCGTGCTATTGTATGGGGTGATCCCCTATTTATAGCGTTTCCCTCATATGCCAGGCTGTCATGTCACTTAGTACCTTATAACTTATTCTACCTATATCAAGCCCAGCTCACATAACTGGCCGATTTTACATACTAGATTGTCTACAACACGCTCGGGCCCATCCGCTCGGTTGCTTTACAAAGCTTTAACTATGCCACGCCCGGGCCTGGACGCCCGGTCTCTGTACATGCTATGTTTAATCTAGTGTGTCTGGGCCTAAACTCCCAGTCTTCGTATTCATTGTCTATCTATAGCACACCCGGATCCAAGCTCCCGGTCACTATTTATACATTGTTTTGAGTATAACGTGCCCGAACCTAATTGTCCCGGGCATTAATCACGATAGTTCCTCTGTCTTTTCATTACTTGGCTTTTCCTGGTTAACCTTTATTTCTCTTTGCCTCTAGCTCTCTTGCCTCATCTTATTTTCCCCTTCTCATTAGTTTCTTATTCTTCTAATCCCAATCAAGCACTGTAGGTGCAATCTTCTAACCAGTATCAACAAGCCCAACATGACTCCCTCTACTATGACACTTCACCGGTAGTCCAGGATCACATTCAGCAACTTCGTGATTCACTTTTGGATGGGATAATTAAGGAAGGGTGTGTCTTTACTTTTGAAGATATGGCCATAATTGTCAAAATTTCGAAAAAAATCATGAGAGATAGACTGGACAAGAATTTTAAGAACTCTAATAGGTCAAATCAAGGACATAGTCACTCTTATCAGCCACAAAGTCGCAATTATCAAGGAAACTCATCATCCAACGAGTGAGCTTGTTTCAAGTGTCTAAAACAAGGACATTTTGCTAATAATTGCCCACTCAAACAAAGAGATGATCATAGTCAAAACTCACAACCATCGTTGTTAGCAAATGTAGTCTGGGGAGACTCTGACTCAGAGGAGCCGAAGTCAGGCACCACAAGTCTCATCTGTCTGATGGCTTATAATGGTGAGAACATCCCTCAAGATAAGGCAAGACTCCCTCTTCATCTAACTTATATGTTCTGTCTTTAGATCTTGCTACTTAATTTATAGATCCAAATCATCCTATAGTTGATCTAACTAAGAAACAAGAACAAATTGTGTTACTTTATGAAGAGCTTCATGTTTTGAAAAGTCACATTACTAGAGACCGCCTCAAACTTAAAAAATCCATTGATACTATCAAAGACCTACAGAAAGAGTTGAGTGATTCCATAATTATCATCCAAATACTAGATTCTTAAGCAGCATCCCTACATCAAAAACTCTATATGAAAAAAAAACCAAGCCACTCCCAGAAATCTTCTTCAAACTTATCACCTTTGTTCGTGAAGTTTCTGCCATTGATATGCCTGAGTGGTCTAAAAACCAGTGACTTGAAGCAAAAGCTACTCAAATGAAACAAGAAAAGGAGGTAGACTCCCTCACCTCTACCCTTAAACAGGCGCAGGGGCACTCTCAATTCTATGTCTTCTCCATCATGGCTGAAAGGTAAAAACAAAGTGAATCTTGTTGAGATGGCCTTTAAACCCAATAACCTTTTTGTAGTAAGATTCAACGAAGAAATCTGAAACAAATTTAGATGGAAATAAGAAGTATGTCCACCTACCTCGCATGAAAATCTGTGGATATTGTGGTCATGATGGTCATACAGACTCCTCCTGTAAGAAAGTACGTTGAGATTTGTCTCTTAATGTATCACATATTTAAGCAATTACCAAGGCTCGTAATATTCATAATGCTTCATCATCAAAGAGGGGACCCAAGTATATCTGGGTTCCCAAAACTAACCAGTGACTTTCTTGCAGACAGAGAGACTCAAGGATAATGAATCTTGGATTCTAGACAACAGGTGTTCAAGACATATGACAGGGAACCCTGATAAGTTCATGACTCTGTCTAACCATCAAGGGGGAAAGGTCGCCTTTGGAGACAATAAACATGTTGAAATCGTTGGAATTGGCTCCATTGGTAATCCTTCTCAATCTAAAGTACACAACGCTTATCTACTTACTAATTATGGTCTTTTGAGTATGTCTCAAATTTATGATCTGTATAATCTTGTGTTATTTTCTAATATTTCTAATTGTAAGATATTTCATGCTAACACTGGTGATTTAAAGGCACCTGGGAAGCGATTCCACTACTAGAAAACATGGATTTAGGGTTGTCAATTTCGGCTTGTAGGTCAGGTTGACCTCAACCCGATCCCGACCTGCTCATGTTTCACCTCAACCCAAAACCGAACGGGTCATATATCCTCAACCTGGACCCAACCTGTTTGACATGACACGAACCTGAAAACTTTCATGTTAACCTGAAATCAAAATATTGTACTATTCAATACAAATTCTATACAAAATCACCACGAAAACATAACATAGCATATAAAATAATCAAACCTAAATGGTTACATGATTAATGTATTTATTGTTATGTCACATAACTATATGAATTTATATTTTCTCTTCTTTTTTAAAAATGTTTTGGGTTGAAATCGGGTTGGCAGATCAAACCCAGAACTGACCCAGTTTTTTAGCAACCCGACCCGAACCCGACCCGAAAATGTTTTTGGGTTGAAAATTACAACCCGAACCCGCATTTTAGAGTGTCAGTTTTGGGTCAGATTTGGGGTTCGTGTAAAGATTGACAGCCCTATGTCCATCCCCCGAATGATACCCAATTTGATCACCGGCACCACTCGGATCATCTGAGCCACCACCAGCTGGACCTATCCACAGACCCCATCTGCCCGACATACTAGAGCTAGCACCAAGAGCACCATACAAACCCTAAGAGGGAAACATCTAGGAGATCCGCGCTTTTATCATAGCCCGCATCTCCTCCTACGCAGCTCGTGACGGATCGCTTCCTGCTTCTTAACACAAATCTGCTCCCTGTAAGTGTCACCCAACTTTTGAAGCAAATCTTGCTCAATGTCCTACTTCATCGACCCTTATGTACTATGGTCGTAGTCAGTAGCATGTGAGCTAGTGCATGTGTTATGTAATGAGTTAGGGAAATACAGTAGTGTGACCTCGCCGACACCATAGACCATCTGCTTCCTTGATTTCCCTTTGACAACCTTGTAAAAAATCTGGTTAGATCAACATGTGGGGCCTGGTCAGATAGATCACCTAGAGTGCCCGACGTTTTATTGACAGAATCAAATACATCTTCGTATTTATGCTTCATAATCACGACACAATGATATAATTTACTCTACGGTATTCAATAGATTTGAATGTAATACAAATGTTTAGAAAAGTTATATAAACACACTTGCAACAATGTCCTTAACCTTAGCGCAAACTGGCACACTGTTGCCATGCTCATCCTTGCTCGAATGAGTGTGTATGGATGGTGGGTAAGCATCTGTCTCCTCACCATATTATTAGTCTAACAATGAAATAACTAGTCTAGGAAAAAATTAACATAACCACCCCTGTTTTATTACATTTCCTCACACATATATATATCCAAGATTGCACATATCAGAACCTGATAACAATCACAACTCACAGTTTTCATTCATAGTTTGCATTATCATATTCACACTCATATTCATACTCATATTCACACACATAGTCACAGACACACTTCACAACCATACTATAAAAAATCCATATAATATTTTCGACATATTTTTAAGAGTTAATAACATCAAACTAAATGTAAAACACTACGAATTCAAAAATCTCACTAAAACCCTTTTATGCTCTTTCATCAAGCATGATCCACATGCATGGGTAGACAGGCCACCACAGGTTTGTGCTCAGTCTTGCGGTTGCGAGAGTTAGTCTCCCTGATGTTTTGTACTTCGTACTCCATTGTTGTTCTCATGCTTGCCAGATGTAATCTCTGACTTTTCTCTTCATCTTCCCATACTTCATCTTGTAGAGTGTGTCTGAATGCGTCTACTACTTTTCTCGCAGAATATGTCATAGACCACACTCTCAAGATGAGGATCCCAATGAAAGTGTTTCTGCATAAATTAGCAAAAAGGTTTAAGCACAAATTAACAAACAAATAAACAAAAATAAATTGCTAAAACTTGCATGGTTAAGAACCTTGAACTCGTTAAAGTAAAATCTATGGCCATCCTGACCTAACCCTTCCGACGTATAACCTTTGGGAAACCATTTGGTCTCAAAGCCGGGAAGTAGTGCACGGGCAACTTTATTTGAAGCCAGTAACTCCCTATAATTATACGATATGTCACAAATTTACAATTAGCATATATATGATAAACAAACCTTATTGTAAAAAAGAGTTTGTAATTATAAAGTAGTACTTACCTGTCACTAACAGTGATGAATACATGAGGATCAACATCGTTACCGTGCAAAGCTTCAAAGCTACACTCTGTGTCGGCTGGTGAATCATTTAAAAGTGGAGGTGTAGAGTGCTTTGAGGATGGAGGAGTAAGCTTCCATGGAGGTGGATGTGTAGAGCAACGTCTCTCATCATTAGGTTGTGAATCCGAGACTACAGTAGAAGTGGATTGAGCATGAGGATAAGTGTCAAAGTAGAGGGTCCCAATCGGTGCTCGTACTGACAGAAAGTGGGAAGGAGGGGCGTGTGGAACCCCATGAGGACCCCTGGTTGGATCCTTCTACATGATTTGCAGCCTGCTTATAAGAATCGTCCGAAGTAGTAGAAGTGGTTCCCTACTTCTACTTCGATCAAACGACCAGCCTGATTCTAAGAAACCCTACCACCTACCATCACTGTGAATAGCCAACACAAACATCACATTAATTATAATACGTAATCAAATAACTATTTTGCATCTACTAACAAATTAATAAAAAAATATATTCTCGTACATTGTAGTAGTTGTATGTAAATTTAGCTATTTTATAATATTTGGTATGTCCACTAAAAACAAATGCTTTGAAGTCATGGACTAACGGTGATAAAAGTACACGATCTACGGTTTTGTCTTGTAGTGGTTGAACCTCTTCCTCAACTGTTGATGAGTCAAGCATGTTTAAAATACTTCTCGCTTTCACTTTAGAGACAGCCCACTAATCTTTCCAATCTCTCTTTTTTGATGGGTATGAGTAATAATACACTTGAACAACTTGATCAGCTAGCACAAATGGCTCGTACTTGTCAAACTTCATTATATGATTAATGTCAAACATCTTATATCGAGGATGTATTTGTACTCCTCTTTTTTCCAGATCAAACCAATGATAATTAAATATTAACAATTTTCTTCTCGGACAATGCGGGATACTCTAATTTACTAATCTCTTTCAGCACCCCATAATAGTCATACTCTAAGTCACCATAGTTTGTCCCAGATTTGCAAACACCACAATTGTACGTCGTACAGACAAATTCATTCGATGTGGAAACATTATTTGACCGTAGTATAAAAAATAGTATCAAAGTAGAGCATTGTGTATTGACCTTTATATAGTTAATAGTGTACGCGGTCACTCACATATGAACGAAATACAATGGGAAATCTCTTTCAATCTTTATAGTCTCATCAGTTATGGTGGGTCTACTTGCCGTCAATGTTGCTCGTACATTTTCACCATATATGATTTAAACTAAAGTGTCAACACAATTATGAATTTTACGTAAAGCAATAGATATAATTAAAATAAGTGTAACTCCCCTATGGGTAACTGTCCAACAA
The DNA here is from genome assembly GCA_023374045.1 of Limonium bicolor. Taxonomy (NCBI): domain Eukaryota; kingdom Viridiplantae; phylum Streptophyta; class Magnoliopsida; order Caryophyllales; family Plumbaginaceae; genus Limonium; species Limonium bicolor. The sequence continues at coordinate 146,107,016 of CM041779.1, read as the reverse complement.
CCTAGCTCTTAAAACCGTTCAGGCTTGAAAACTAGCCACTTTAGGCCCTCAATCCTCACTTGGGCTCAAAAGTGGAAGGCCTGTTGTTGTAGTCAACCCATATGTTTACATATAAACAACTCACAATACTACTCATATCCCGATGTGGGATGGGGGTATTACATACTCCCCCACTCAAAGAACGCAACGTCCTCGTCGCAAGCTTAGTATCCAAGTCCCATGGACCTCCTCGGTAGGTGTCGGGTTGCCCATCTCAATACGGTCCCGAGTCCGCTCTGATACTAACACCCCATATGGGTAACTGTCCAACAATCTAGCTCTCAAACCGTTCAGGCTTGAAAACTAGCCACTTTAGGCCCTCAATCCTCACTTGGGCTTAAAAGTGGAAGGCCTATTGTGTAGTCAACCCATATGTTTACATATAAACAACTCACAATACTACTCATATCCCGATGTGGGATGGGGGTATTACAAATCTTACTAAAAAGATGGCTCCCATTTCTGCACAATTCTGAAGAACGTACGATTAAGTAGCATCTAACTCACGATATGCCTACAATCTTCTAGTTCATTTGTCAATTGTTTTGCCTAATGTTTTACAAACATGCATTCTTTCTGGGTTATCATCAACATCCTCTACAATTGCCTCATTTCTACCAAGCGTGTATGGGTACGCTAGTCCGTCATCAACAATGCAAAACTTTGTAAATTTGGTGATCTCTTCCAGAAGGTATCCATTACGAATCGACCCCTCAACCTTGTGTATTCTTGATGAACCTTTTTAGTTTCCCAAGTACCTATAATATATGTACAGGTCGATTACGTCAATGACTAGCATATCACAATTGTATAATATATTGTATCTTACTTGAAAATATACATGTTTAGTACCTCTCAGACGGATACATCCACCTGTACTGCACTGGACCACATAAACTCGCTTCAAAGGCAAGATGAAGAGGGAGATGTCCCATGGAGTCAAAAAATGTTGGTGGGAAATTTTTTTCCAACTTGCACAAGATTTCCTGAATTTGACCATTCAACCTTTGCATATCAGATTCTGAAAGCGACGTGCATGTCAACTCCTTGAAAAATAGGCATAATTTAGTAATTGGATCCCACAGCTTTTGATCAAGAAGATGTGGAAAAGCTAGGGTATCAACATTTGCAAGAAAAAATGGTAGTCATGACTTTTTCATCCCAAACATCTTCCTATTGGCCATGTCAACACACCTTCTAATGTTAAATGCAAAGCCATCAGGGAACTTTAATTTTTTCACCCATTCACACAAGGTCTGAATATTTTCTCTGTTCATGACATATTTTGCCTTCGGAAATGTGTTTGAAGTCAAATCTAGTGATAACCCAGGACGGTGGCTATAATCATTCAACTTTTGGTGCGAGTTAATATGCCCATTGTCTTGTCCTTCACATTAAGGACTCTGTTGAATATGTTGTCAAACACATTTTTCTCACTGTGCATCACATATAGAATATGTCTAATCAACAAATCTTTCCAATAAGGTAGATCCCAGAATATGCTTCTTTTGCTACATCCACAGGTTCTAGTAAATTGACCATTTACTTCAGCTAAACCAACCTCAGTGACCTTCATTAAGCCCATCCGGTTCAACTCTGTCAGTATCTCATCACCAGTTTTAAAAGGTGGGTCAACCTTGGTCTCTCTGTGCCCTTTCCGGAATGACTTTTAATCAGCACGAAACTTATGATCTGGAGGAAGAAACTTTATGGAGTTGTCAAACCAAGGCTACTTCTTGCTACAATGCGATGTGAATGTGTCGCTATCTTCTACGCAATGGGGGCACGCCAGTCGACCAGTAGTGCTCCAACCTAATAACATGGTGTAAGCAGGAAAGTTGTTTATAGTCCACATTAATGCAGCTTGCATGAAATACCCCAAAATTTAAAATAGTGATTAATTAGGCTAATTGAGATTTTAGAAGCATAATTACGCCAAAATAATCATGAGGGAATAAATCCCGAAGAAAACGGATCCTTAAAACAGATTAAAAACATAAATGAACCTTAAAGCGCGTTTTCAAGGAAACCGGGAAAACGTAACTTTAAGCGGGTTAAATAGACCCATAATAATTTTAGCCAATCAAATAGTCATTAATAAACCTTAATGAAGGTCTAGAACCAATAAAATTAATTAAACGAGAAAATTCTAGAAAACGGGTTCCGGAAGTGAATAGTGCAAAAATGAAAAATTATGGGGTGCTAAATGTAATAAAGCAAAATAACTCCCCCTTTTTGCAATTAAAAATCGTCCCCCTCATTTGTGTGTACAGACCCATTTTTGAAATCAGCCCCACTCTTCCCCCTCTTCTTATTTTCTTCCTTATGTGCTAAAAGACAAATAAATAAAGTACAAAAAGTAAGTGGGTCACTCTCTCTCCTAGCCTCCTCTCTGTTACGGTTTTCCTTTCCCTCTCAGAACTCTCTTCTTCCTCATTAAGCTCCCATGGCGATTTGCTGGAAAACCCACAACACCTCCCTTCTCTCCTAGGTTTGAACACTCAAACAAGCTCCAAACTCCACAAAAATACTACCGTTGGATTCCTCTCTTCTCAAGGAACATTTTCCACCCCTTAAAAACCTAAAAGCTCCAACTTTTTAACCATGGCTGTAGCCCATTTTGGACCTTGAAGAAGTGCATTTTGGTCTCCTCCATCTCCTTGTTGTTTTAAGGTAAGAACAAGTTTTAAAGGCCACCTTTTTCTAACTCTTCCCTTGTAAAATAAAATCCAACATGAGCTTCTATTTTTCCCCCTCTTTCCAGCCGTTTGATATTCATTGTGGAGCTGGAAATCTTGCCACCTTTCTGTTCCAAAAACCTCACCTAAAAGCACAAGGTAAGAACTCCTTTTATGCCTTTAACATGCATCAGATTTTAGGTTAAAAGATGAGTAGCTTTTCTAAGTTAGTGTGTATGTGTGAAGGGCTGTAGCATTGCCGTTTTTTTAACCCAGAACAAGAACAAAGAAAAGAAGAGAAGGAAAGGAGAAAGGAAGAGAGAAAAGAAAACTAGAAACACAAGGTAAATGTACTAACCTTGAGCTAGTTTGTATGTTTTGTTGTAACAGATTTTAATGTTGGAAATTAGGAGTTTATAGTGCTTTGATATGGGTTATGTTGTGGTGTGAAAAGAGTTGAGCTGTTTTAGAATTATTTGAATGATGTCTAAGAGTTCAGAAACCAAGGGAAGCAATGGGTGTTGTGCAGGAAAACATTTGTGAATTTATTGAACATGTGTGCTGTTAGAATCCCTTGAGGGATTTGGTTAGCTATTGATGATTAGGAACTGAAAAATTATGCTTGGGTAATGTCTAGAAATGTAGGGAAACTATGGCAAATTTTCTGTAGCAAGTTAAGTGACTTAACTGTGTAAATGCATAAAAACAGTCTAGGAAGGTTAATGTGTTTTAGGATTTAACTTGGGCAGTTAATGACTTAGGAAACTAAGTAAGAGTGAGGGTATGAATGGGTAAGATGTAGAAGGGAAATAATGCAAATGGTAAGGGTAGAATGACATTAGAAGTGAACCATTGAGTTAGGAAACAAAGAAGAAACAAAATCTTTAACAGCAACTGCAGGAGGAAAACCTGACAGAGGGAAAATGTGTTAAGTTATCAGTGGTTGAGTGATGAGTTTAATGATTGAATTAGGATAGTTTAGAGTGTATAATTAGTGTTAAAACATGCTAGATTATATGTAGCAAGATTGAGGAAGAGGTTGGTAGAAGTTTGGAGTTGTTACAGAATCAAAAACAAGTAAATATGGCATTACTGCACCTGGTCCGGGTTTACAAACCGGTACAGAAACCCGGACCAGGCTCAAAACATGGCAGAAAGCTATAACAGTGGGATGGTCTGGGTTTACAACCCGGACCACCCCAAATTCACGGCAGAGAGTTTCCAATCATTGTGGTCCGGGATTGTAAATCGGTACACACACAAACCCGGACCACACAAAAATCATACCCGAGTGTTTGACAAAGGATTGGTCCGGGTTTGTAACCCCGGACACAAACCCGGACCAACCCAAATTCTTCACAGAAACTATTTTAAAGCCACTTTAAGATAGGGGCTCGGTGGGTAATGATATTATAAGGTAATTAAGACTTTATTAATGATGTTTAAAGGTCATTAAGGGTATAAACAACCTTAGGAAGTGATTTTAAGTAAGTTACTTAAGTAAATGGATTTGAATAATAATGAATTAGTAAGTATAAACCGGGAAATGCTAGAAACGTAATAAGTGAGGTTAATTGTAGACAATTAACCGTACCCTCCCGTGCTATGCTATAGGACTTGAATAGTCGAATCCCGAAGGTGAACGAAAGTCCAAGATCGATGGTGCACGGTATGATTTCCTCATGCCTTGTATCCTAACGGGGTTACCCCGACTTGTTTGTTTGTGTGCTTATTTGCAACCACCTAAACAAGATAAGAGCATGTAATCGGTTTATTGCACATTCCAATATATTGTATTATTGTGCCTTGTTGGTTGGTGATTGAGCTTGAAGCTTTGTTGTCTTGTTGAGGTGTTTGGTTGATTGATTTGGAACTTGCTTGTTTGTTGTGGCTTCTCACTAACTCCCTAACCAACTAACCCTCTAACATTGAGTATGGGAATTGAATAATTTGGAGTATTTGAGAAGCCCGATATAGTTTCGGCCACGCGTGAGGATGAGGTTGCAAGAGAGGTTGTTAACCGAATCCTGGCTATAACCTTTTCCACGGTCCAAACCCCTTAAATGGATAGCAACCTGGTTAAGCGAGCCACCTTAAGCCCGGTGGTGGGATAGTCTTATCCCTGCCTGGAGGTCATACTGACTTGAATTGAGAATTGATAAGAGAAGAAAATTTGATTGAGTAAGACTTGACTTGTTTGAATTGATGACCTTGAGTAATGAGATAAAAACATCCGATTAACCCCGATGGTAATTGGGCTAACCCTTGCGAAGCTTGATTGAGTTTGACCTTGGTTGTTGCTTGGGAGACTTGTACCTTGATTGATATGCCTTGATTGTTTGTTGTCATGCATGATTATGCTTTCAGTCATATAGCATGTTGTTATTATAAAACGAACCGTATGTTGGCGACTAATTAGTTGGCGTACCCCCGCTAGTACGCGGGGAATGCGGAAGTCATATGTAGCTTTTGCTGACCCCCTTGGGGCACTGTTTTTATTGCAGGAACTCGAGACGGTTGACGGGTCGAAATGACCGGGATGCTTATTTTGTTAGGCTTGTTATTTTGGTTGGTGTACCGAGTTGTACACGGTTAGGAACTTGTATCCGGTGTACCATGTGGTACACCTTTTTGGAGTTGGGAACTGTAAACGTTTGAGATTTGGCTAGATGTAAACCATTGATATTTTGTAGACTTGAAAGGTTGTAATTATGTATTAACTCTTAGTCTCGGTAATCACTTTTTGGATATTATTGTGGGCAAACAAGGATGTATTTACTACTGGAGCTTTGTAATGATTTTTGGAGTTGGTTGAAGTTGTTAATGGTAACTCGGTAGTTCTTGCTATCAGACCGTGCTATTGTTTGCTTGAGGCCTAGTTAGTCGTATGGGCGGCTAACGGCATGTATCACCCACTACTTAGGTTGGTTGTTCCACTGCGATTAGCTTAGTGACCGTGACGAGTAGGAGATAATTAGGAGATTAGCGGTAGGGGTGTTACATTGCATATGAAAAATTTTCTTCTTAGACACATCATCCGTTGTGACTCCAGCCCACAACTTCTGTAACTCAGCTATGAGAGGTTGTAAAAAGACATCAATATCTCCTTTAGTATTTTTCGGCCCAGGAATAAGCACTGTAAGAAAGAAGAACTCATCTTTCATATGCATCCCAGGTGGTAAATTACAAGGTGTAGGTACAACTGGCCAGCAAGAGTACTGTCTTTTAGAAGCCACAAACGGTTGAAAACCATCAGTACATAACCTAAGTCTGACATTTCTATACTTCGATGCAAAATTAGTAGGAACCTGGTCAAAGTGCTTCCATGCTTTTGAGGGATGAGTGACACAAGTTGTCATCTCCATCTTATGTTCAGCGTGTCATCTCATTGTGGCATCCGTTGCAAGGGAAGCGTAAAGCCTCTACAGCCTTGGAATGAGGGAGAAGTACTACATCTTCTTGTACGGTACCTTACTTTTCCTACTCTTTGTCCCATCTTTGAAAGGCTTGTATCTGGGGTGAGTGCAAAACTTAAATACATCAAGATCTTTATCTTCTCCTCAGAAAATCATACATAGCTCTGAACAACAATCGATTTCTTCAAAAGGTAACCCTAGACCACTTATGATTTTCTTTGCTTTGTAAAAGTTGTTGGGAATGTCATTGTTTTTAAACCCAAGGTCGTGGTAGGTTTTGTATACTCTATCAAATCAATGCCTGTGGTGCTTGGTAGTCATTCTTAATGGACATTACTTTAGTGGTGATAGATAACACCCTATGAGTGCCACTGAATAACTTTCTTCTAGCATATTCCTTTAACTAAAAAAATTCTTAGCTTCAAAATTGGGACTATGCTCTACTTCCTCATCTATCCTAGCATAAAATTAAATGTATCCCTTAATTCTTCTGGAACCTCACCAACAGCATGTTCAATCATTTGCTTCATCATTTCAACATGTTGTACCTCAAGTAGCGTTACGGTACTCGTGATGAGCTTAGCTTGTATGGGTGTGTTATCTTCCCCTCTGGAATATCTAATCAAAGTAATCATACATAAAACCTGTTTGAGCTAAATGAACCTTAACGACATCAGGCTCAAGATATTATCTGTTTTTACACCTTTTCATGTCACAAGGACACTTTATTTTACCGTTTTCCATACATTCTAGGTGTTGTAGTGCAAAAGCGACAAACTCTTCCATTTTACTCAACCATTGGGTAGAGATTCTACCTCTCTCAAATGTTCTCTCATCATACATTCACACCGTATCGGGTCACATACCTATACTAATCATACACTAATTTAGTTATAACTAATAAAGTTAAAAAATTGAATTAGTCTCCCCTAAATTTTTACACTACTGCTTATTTATAAGCTTCCAACGAGTATGGTTCAACAATTAATGGGTTATCAACAAAACGAAATAAGTTATTAACACAATATCCAGAATATCGTACAATACAATATATCCAACAAGAAAGGTCCACTATCTACATCAAACAATTTTACGATATAATACAATATATATGTTCCAACCGAGTCAGCTCCTCACTCGACTGCCTTTTTACTATATTAACTTTAAATGGTTGTAACTTTTAAAATATAAGTCCAAAATGAAAAACAATTATACCATTATTCATCTAAATTCAAGCTCTTCAAAACAAGACCAAACATGGATATGTTTTGAGAAGTTTAAATTATTATAATATTTACAAGTATATATCTGTATATATCAATGAGATTTATGATTCACCATATACAATTATAAAATATACTACACAACAATAATAATAATACGTCACAAAACAATAATGATCCATTATGTGTCCAAAATTGGTATGTTAGGGAAATATATGAATCACCATATAAATCTTAACATATATCATATTAATAATAATGAGCCACAAACAATAAAAATACATCACAAAACAATAAGAATACACCACAAAACAAAAATTATTTTTTATCAGTTTCAAATTTCATAAGAGATAGACCAGACAATATTTTCAGAACTCCAATAGGTCAAATCAAGGACAGAGTCGCTCTTATCAGCCACAAAGTCACAACTATCAAGGAAACTCATCATCCAAGGAGTGGGTTTGTTTCAAGTGTCTAAAACCTTGACATTTTGCTAATAATCGTCCACTCAAACGAAGAGACGATCGTAGTCAAAACTCAGAACCATCGTTGTTAGCTAATGCATCATGGGGAGACTCTGACTCAGAGGAGCCAGAGTCAGGCACAAAAAGTCTCATCTATCTGATGGCTCATAATGGTGAGAACACCCCTCAAAATAAGGCAAACAATACTCTATCCTCTTCTAACCTATATGCTCTATCTGTAGATCTTGCTACTTACTTTATAGAGCCAAATCATCATGTCGTTGATCTAACTAAGAAACAAGAACAAGTTATGTTACTTTATGAAGAGCTTCATGTTTTGAAAGGTCACATTACTAGAGACCGCCTTAAACTTCAAAAATCTGTTCATACTATCAAAGACCTACTCAAAGAGTTGAGTGAATTCAGAATTATCATCCGAATTCTAGATTCTCAAGAATCATCCCTGCATCATAAACTCTGAAAGAAAAAAACCTAGCCACTCCCAAAAACCTTCTTCAAACCTATTACTTTTTTCGTGATGTTTTTGCCATTGATATGCTCGAATGGTCTAAAAATCAGTTACTTTGAGCAAAAGCTACTCAAACAAACAAGAAAAGGAGGTAGACTCCCTCACCTTTGCCCTCAAACAGGCGCAGGGAGACTCTCAAATCTATGTATGTTCCATCATGGCTGAAAGGTAAAAATAGAGTGAATCTTGCTAAAATGGCCTTTATACCCAATAACCCTTCTCGTTGTAAGATTCAACAAGAGAAATTTGCAAACAAATTTAGATGGAAAAGAAGTATGTCCACCTATCTCACATGAAAACCTATGGATATTGTGGTTATGATGGTCACACAGACTCTTCCTGTAAGAAACTGTCATGATTTGTCTCTTAATGTATCTCATATTTCAGCAATTACCAAGGCTCGTGATATTCATAATGCTTCATCATAAAAGAGGGGACCCAAGAATATATGGGTTCCCAAAACTAACTAGTGACTTTCTTGCAGGCAGAGAGACTCAAGGACAATGACTCTTGGTTTCTAGACAACGGGTGTTCAAGGCATATGACAAGGAATCCAGATAAGTTCATGACTCTTTTTGACCATCAAAGGGAAAGGTCACTTTTGGAGACAATAAACATGATGAAATCATAGGAATTGGCTCCGTTGATAATCCTTCTCTATTTAAAGTTGACAACACTAATCTATTTACTGGTTTAGGACATAGCCATATTAGTATCTCTCTAATTTTTAATTTGTCCATCTTGTGTTATTTTATGCTTCCGACTGTAAGATATTTAATGCTAACACTGGTGATTTAAAGGCACCTGGGTTGCGAGTCCACTACTAAAAACACGGATTTAGAGACGGACAATTCCATCTCCAATCCGTCGCTAAAATGGTTTAGCGACAGATTAAAGATGGATTGTATCTGTCGCTAAATGTGTCATCGCTAATCCAAATTTATGTTGGATGACGTCGTCCATTGTCAATTAGCGACGGATTAGAGACGGAACGGTTCATCACTATTCATCGTCTTAGTGACGGATTCGACACGGAAACTGTCCGTCACTAATTGGCGATGTTTTCATTTAAGAAATTAGCAACAAACTTTTCCGTCTCTCCATCGCTATTTAATTTTTAGGAATTTTTAAAAAATTATATTTGTTTATTTTGATTTCTAATAGATTTTCACTTGTAATATATTTTCACCTGTGATATATTTTATTCTAATCGACTTATTATAGTATTAAATAAAGATTTACTCGTAATAATTGAAAATAAAATTTTATTTTTACTAACCAAAGTCTAACACAATAAAACGTAGCATTAGTACAATTAGCAGAAGATACAAAACAGTAGTAAGTTCAAACATAACCATAATCTCATGCCAACATACTAAACCACAATCCAATGTTAACATACTCAAAACAATATGAAGCATATCATCAAGCAATCTATCTACCTATGTTTGTGCTCTCAACCATGTCCATCCCACGGATGATACCCTATCTGATCACCTGCACCACTCGGATCATCTGAGCCACCACTAGCTGGACCTGTCCACGGACCCCATCCGCCCGGCATACTAGAGCTAGTGCCAGGAGCACCATACAGACCCTAAGAGGGAAACATCTAGGAGATCTGCGCTTGTATCATAGCCTGCATCTCCTCACTACACAGCTCTTGATGGATTTCTTCCCACTTTACTACACAAATATGCTCCCTGTAAGTGTCACCCAGCTTCTAAAGCATATCACACTCAATGTCTGACTTCTTTGACTCGTAAATACTCTGGTCGTAGCTAGTAGCAGGCGAGCTGGTGCCGGTGTGGTAGGAGTCAAGGAAATACTGTGGTGCTACCTCACCCAGATCGTAAACCATCTGCTTTCTTGATTTCTTCGCCAGTCTTGTAAAAAATCTGGTTAGGGTCAACGGGTATGGCCCGAGATGATAGATCACCTAGAGTGCCCGACTCTTGAGTGGCATCATCTAACAGATTTTCGTATTTATACTTCGTAATAAAAACACAATGATATAATTCACTCTTCGTTATTCAATAGATTGGAATGTAATACAATTGTTTAGAAAAGTTATATAAAAACACTTACAGCAGTGTCCTCGAATGAGTATGTATGAACAATGTGTAAGCATCTGGCTCTTCACCGTATTTCTTAGTCTAACAACAAAACACTTAATAAAATTAGATAAAATAATGCTAGTTTAGGAAAAAATTGACATAACCTCCCCTGTTTTTTTACTTTTCCTCACACATATACATCCAAGATTGCACATATCAGAACCTGATAACAATCACAACTCATAGTTTTTGTAGTCATATTCATATTCACACTCATAGTCACAGACACACTTCACAACTGCATTATAAAAATACATATCATATTTTCGACATATTACTAAGAGTTAATAACATCAAACTAAATGTAAAACACTACGGATTCAAAAAAACTCACCAAAACCCTCTTATGCTCCTTCATCAAGCATGATCCACATGCATGGGTAGACAAGCCACCACCAGGTGTGTGCTTAGTCCTACGGTTGTGAGAGTTAGTCTCGCTGGTTGCTAACAGGAAAATTGTAGGGATAAAAGGAATATACAAAAGAATAAAATAAATAAATAAAAACTAAACCTACAACTCTACTACGGGTAGCAAAATAAAACCCGGTCGGGGTATAGTGTAAATATATTACGACCGAGAGTATCATACCCAAGGGACTTATAGAAAACTAGTCCTAATCCGGACAAAAGCATATTCTATAATAACAAAGGGGGGAAAAGTAAATGACACAATAATTAACTAAAACCTATCTAAATGCGAGGTTTAGGATTAAACCACCCCAAGTATCAATATGATCACGCAATGCAACTTCAAGACACGAACTTAACCAACCAACATGATTGCACCGGATGTCCTGCCGGACATCAGATGCACGGCATATTCAAATTCTTGAATGTACCGGACAGGAAGCACCCGGCAGTGCATCCGGCACGTTCATATGGTAAAAACCACTCTCTTGCTTCGAACAAGAAACTCAAAACCCATTAACAAATCGAGCATATATCATGCCACAAAATGAACAAGGAAATGGGGGAAGATGGGTTAACTCGCAATCTCAAGTCTTGCTCCCGCTGAGACGCAGAAGACAATGTTTAAAGACCACTAAGATTTGTATAACCTATTTACTCTTGGGCTTTTTTCCCTTAAGTACAATTTACACAAAGAGAATGAGTGATCAACTAATTCCCTTGCCATAAGAACCAGAATCTTAATGAACGCTCGAATTTGTATTGAGATACTCATAGTGTTTACATAGAAGGAATTCATCCCTAACCGATACTAACAAGGATTCCTACTTCACCATCCACTCAAATAAAGAAGGAATACATGAGGGAGAAGGAGATTGGTTATAGCCTTAACCCGAAAAGGAAATCTTCTCTTCTTCTTGTGGATGGATCCGTAGAAATGCCTTGGACACCAACACTTGGAATGAGGCGGAAATGAAGTATGGAATGGAGTGTAATATGATGTTGGAATGTCCCAATTGATGTAGACTCTCGGCCTATTTATAGGGCTTTAAAATGTCGTTTGTCGGGCGTCGTGCCGGATCATCAATAGCCGGCACACGTGGGAAATGTGCCTAACTGTTAACGGTCGAAACCGTCAATTCCACGCGAAACAGTAAATATGTCGGGTAGGATATACCCGGCATCACACCCGGCAGCGGTTGGAAATCACGTGGAACACATGTGCTGTCGTATGGTCAACCAAAGCGACTCTATACTCATGCCGGATAGCATTTACCCGGCATCGCATCCGACAAGGCCTCTTTTTTGTTCTGTGCTCATGCCGTGTAGAACCAACCCGGCACCGAGTCCGACATCAATGGAATTTCTGCCTAGAGATGCGTTCCTTGTATATAAAACACATAAAACATAAGACTGTACAAATAATATACTTTAACACATAATGTAACATAAATAACATATATTTAACTTTATTTAGATAGATATAATACTAAATCTAATGCATAAAATATGATAAGTCTGCGGCTTATCACTGGTGTTTTTGTACTTCATACTCTCCCCATTGTTGTTCCCATGCTTGTTAGACGTCATCTCTGACTTTTCTTTTCATCTTCCCAGAATTCAACTTGTAGCATGTGTATGAATATCGTCTATTGCTCTTCTCGTAGAATATGTCATAGACCACACTCTCAAGCTGAGGATCCCAATGAAAATGTCAAAATAATGATAAATTTTACATAAAGCGATGAATATAATTAAGATAAGTATCTTACTAAAAAAAGGCTCCCTTTTCTACATAATTCTGAAGAACGTACGATTGAACAACATCTAACTCAAGATATCTCATTTCTACCAAGCTTGTATGGGTACGCTAGTCTGTCATCAACAAAGTAAAACTTTGTGAATTTGATGATCTCTTCTAGAAGGTATCCATTACGAGTCGATCCCTCAACCTTGTTGTATTCCTGATGAACCTTTTCAGTTTCCAAGTACCTATAATATATGTACAGGTCGATTACGTCAATGACTAGCATATCACAAATGTATAATATATTGCATCTTACTTGAAATCATATCGAATGTACCTCTTAGACGGATACATCCAGGTGTACTGCACTGGACCACATAAACTCACTTCAAAGGAAAGATGAAGAGGGAGATGTCCCACGGAGTAAAAAAATCTTGGTAGGAAAATTTGTTCCAACTTGCACAGCATTTACAGAATTTGACCATTCAACCTTTGCATATCAGATTCTGAAAGCGACTTGCATGCCAACTCTTGAAAAATAAGCATAATTCAGTAATTAGATCCCACAGCTTTTGATCAAGAAGATGTGAAAAAGCTATGGGCATCAACATTTGCAAGAAAAGATGGCAGTTATGACTTTTTCATCCCAAACATCTTCCTATTGGTCATTTCAACACACCTCCCACTGTTATATGCAAATCCATCAGGGAACTTTAAAATTTTCACCCATTCACTCAAGATCTGAATACTCTCTGTCCATGACATATTTTGCCTTCGGAAATGTGTTTGAAGTCAAATATGGTGATAACTCAGGACACTGGCAATAATCATTCAACTTTTGGCGCAAGTTAAATGTGTCCACTGTCTTGTCCTTCACATTAAGGACTCTGTTGAATATGTTGTCAAACACATTTTTCTCACTGTGCATCACATATAGAATATGTCTAATCAACAAATCTTTCCAATAAGGTAGATTCCATAAAATGCTTCTTTTGCTACATCCACATATTCTAGTAAATTGACCATTTACTTCAGCTAAACCAACCTCAGTGACCTTCATTAAGCCCATCCAGTTCAGCTCTGTCAGTATTTCATCACCAGTTTTAAAAGGTGGGGCAACCTTGGTCTCTTTGTGCCTTTTCCGGAATGACTTTTTAATCAGCATGAAACTTGTGATCTAGAGAAAAAAAAAACTTTCTAGAGTTGTCAAACCAAGGCTACTTCTTGCTACAACGCCATGTGAATGTGTCGCTATCTTCCATGCAATGGGGGCACGCCAGTCGACCAGTAGTGCTCCAACCTAATAACATGGTGTAAGCGGGAAAGTTGTTTATAGTCCACATTAATGCAGCTTGCATATGAAATTTTTTCTTCTTAGACACATCATACGTTGTGACTCCAGCCCATAACTTATGTAACTTAGCTATGAGAGGTTGTAAAAAGACATCAATCTTTCTTTTAGTATTTTTAGGCCCAGGAACCAGCACTGTAAGAAAGAAGAACTAATCTTTAATATACATCTCATGCGGTAAATTACAAGGTGTAACTACAATTGGCCAGTAAGAGTACTGTCTTTCAGAAGCCATAAATGGTTGGAAACCATCAGTACATAACTCAAGTCTGACATTTCTATACCCCGAAACAATATTTGTAGGAACCTGGTCAAAGTGCTTTCACACTTTTGAGTCGGATGGGTGACACATGTTGTCATCTTCCATGTTGTATTCAGCGTGCCATTTCATATCGACAGCCATTGCAGGAGAAGCGTAAAGCCTCTTCAGCCTTGGAATGAGGAGGAAGTACTACATCTTCTTGTGTGTACCTTACTTTTCCTTCTCTTTGCCCCATCTTTGACAGGCTTGTATCTAGGGTGAGTGCAAAACTTAAATACATCTAGATCTTTATCTTCTCCTCAGAAAAACATAAGCTCTGAACAACAATCGATTTCATAAGTAACCCTAGACCACGTATGATTTTGTTTGCTTTGTAGAAATTGTTGGGAATGTCATTGTTTTCAGGCCCAAAGCCATGGTAGGTTTTGCATACTCTATCAATCAATGTCTGAGGTGCTTGGTAGTCGTTCTTAAAGGACATTAATTTAGTGGTGATAGATAACACATTATGGTGCCAATGAATAACTTTCTTCTACCATATTCCATTAACTCAAAAAATTCTTAGCTTCAGAATTGGGAGTATCCTCTACTTCATCATCTATCTCCAGCATAAAATTAAATGTATCCCCCCAATTCTTCTGGAACCTCGCCAACAACATGTGTAAATATTTCCTTCATCATTTCAACATGTTGTACCTCAAGTGGCATTGTGGTACTCGTGGTGAGGTTAGTTTGTATGGGTGTGTTATCTTCCCCGTGGAATATCTAATTAAAGTAATCACACATAAAACTTTATGAGCTAAATGAACCTTAACGACATCAGGCTCGAGATATTATCTGTTTTTACTCCTTTTCATGTCGCAAGGACACTTAAGTTTACCATTTCCATACATTCTAGGTGGTGATTCTATCTCTCTCAAATGTTCTCTCCTTATACATCCACGCCCTATCGGGTCTCATACCTATACTAAAACACTAATTTAGCTATAACTAATAAAGTTTGACATAATCTCCCCTACTTTTTTTAGAGTAACGCTTATTTATAAGCATCCAACAAGTACGGTTCACCAATTAATGGGTTATCAACATAACCAAATAGGTTATCAACACAATGTCCAGAGTATCATACAATATATCCAACAAACACGGCCCACCATGTACATCAAACAATTCTACGATATAATACAGTATATATGTTCAACTTCAATTCTTATTTCTCTATATACCACATATATATAAAATCAGACGGTAGACCATGTGGGCTGCCTGCACCAAATATGGATATGTTTTGACAAGTTAAAAAATTTATAATATTTACATGTATATATCTGCATATGTCAACGAGACTTGTGATTCACCATATACAATTTCAAAATAAATCATATAACAATAATAATACGTCACAAAACAATAATGATCCATTATCTGTCCAAAATTGGTATGTCAAGAAAATATATGATTTACCATATAAAGCTTAACATACGTCATACAAAGAATTATAATACACCGCAAAATAATAAAGATACATCACTAAACAATAATTATACATCACAAAACAAAATGATTTTTTATCAGTTTCAAAATTTACTATCTAATTCACCACTTATTAGTTAATGAATCATATTATCAATTTTAATGAATCGCAATATCAAAATTAATGAATCATATCATCAATTTAGTGTATCATCGTAAACCTATTAATTAAACACCACAAAACTATAATAATACATCACATAACAATAATTATACACCTCAAAAAATAATAACTTTTTATGGTTTCCAAAGTTTGTTATCTAAATTACCACTTATTAGTTAATGAATCATAATATCAATTTAATGAATCATAATATCAAAATTAATGAATCATATCATCAATTAAGTGTATCATCGTAAACATATAAAATAAGAATTAAAGTTGTCAAAACATATTCATGATTGGTGTTGTTTTGAAGTGTTTGAATTTAGATAAATATTGGAGCAATTTTTTGTATTTTGTACTTATGTTTTAAAGTTATAATCATTCAAAGTTAATATAGTAAAAAGATGGCCCAGTAAGCAGCTGACTAGACTACTACATGTATCGGCCGCACACATTATGGTTAGGGGTGGCAATGGGTCGGGTGAAGCTTCACCCGCACCCGTCACCCACTCCACCCGATTATCTAAATAGAAAACTCTCTTTACCTTAATTTGGTTTCCGAGGTTGTAATTTCTTTTCTCCTATTATTACATATATTTCTTGACTTTTTTTAAAAAAAGGGGTGAATCTTATGTTTTAAAAAAGTGAACTTTTCATATTAAACAATATTAATCCTTTTTTTTAAAAGTGAATCTTTAGTTTAAGAAAAGTGAATCTTAAAAATAGATTCATTTTGTTAATGAATAAGGTTAATTTTATTATTAAAGAATATTCATTGTGTTAATGAATAAGATTCACTTTTAAAATAGTAATATATACTCATTCCAAAAACATACAACTTTAAGTTTACCAAAATATATTCATGATGCATTTTGTTTTGAAGAACACGAATTATGTTCAACCATGGTATAATTTTTTTGTTACTTATATTTTGTAAGTTATAACACTTTAAAATTCAATATATTTTTCATACTCACCCTACCAGGGTGTGATACATGACACAGAAGTTGGTTGACTCCAGATGTAAATCTTCTCCTCCCACGCACACAGGGGAATTTTGCTGCATTGATTTTTTTTCCAAAATTTTAATTTTAATTCATATTGCACCAGTAACATTGTTACACATGGTATGTGCCACTTTCTACCCTTTGTCCCATAAAAAAATAGGAAAATTTCACCAAATATCACTCAGTTTTTTCAGTTTTGAAACAGTTAATTAATAATAAGGGTAATTTAGTCATTTTCCATGAATATGAACAAAGCAGTTAATGGAACATGAAACATAATGTTATCTGGTAAAATAAGTAAAAAATCAGTGTTATCTTATATAATCATAAAAACACGTGATATACGTGAATTAAGCAAAACCACCATGATATTTGCTAAAATTTACAAAAATAAAGAATGCTTGCCTCCGGGCTCTAGCTTTGAAACACCACCAACTGCCCGGTAAGTCCTACCCAACTAACGGTCCTAGTGCTGCTCAACTTCACCGGAAAAAAACGAAGAAAATAAATTGGTATAAATCGGTCAAGACGAAGAGAAAAGAGAAACCGAGACTTTTAACCCAAGCATCGGAAACTTGAGTAACTTGTATCCTGCAGGTCCAATCATGACGAAGATGTCCGAGACGGATTCAGTTACAACCCATCCTGGTTCACTCCAAGAGGTAAGAAGTAGTTAGAAAATTGAATGGCCATGTCTTCTCGGCTTGGTCTGTCCCTGCTCTCCTGGTGTTTCATTGTTTCTAACTCAGTTCGCTTATATTTTCGCTGTCTAAGCTATGCCTTAAAATTAGAACGGGACGGCAATCTGTAGGGAATCCGACTGAGGAGATTATTGTGCTTGGTCTCTCCTCTAGGGCTTGTTGAATTGATAGTCTTCACTGAGAAAAATTATTCGTAAACTGAGGTGTTTAGGCAAGCTAAGGTGATCGCAGCATATCGATAATGGACTTTTTTTGATCATTGCGCTGATAGGGGACCTTATCACGAGTGCGAACCTGTGCGACAAGTGATATAGTCATACTGTTCGCTTTTCAAATGCCATCTCGAGATCAATTGTTTAAGGTTGAGGTTAGGGCTCGTCTTGAATTGACAATTCGACACTGACTTCCTCTCATAAAAATTAGCAACCAACAACTAAACGAGCAATATTTCATCTCTGAAAACAGATAGCTAACAACTGACTTCTGACACCAAGTTGCAAATGAGACCTTAGAGCTCGGAGGAAGGTCATTCTGAGCAGATAGGTGGAGCTTGTTTCATTCTGAGTCCATTCTCAATTACGTGTTCAAATTAGTTCTTGTGTGGTCCAGATGTTCGGGTAATGAATATCCCCTTTTATTAGAGGTACAAATTAGGCATTCTCTTGGTAAACAAAAATACCCTTTCCTCTTTCATTTGCGCCTCGAAGATTCATAGCTTTCCTGGGTGTTTGGAGACTGCACATTCTAGCAAATCCACAGCACGTGTTTTCTTGGATTCTGTCTAACATAGTCTGGTACTTAATTAAATTTGTATTTCCTCACTTCTTGCTATAGGTCTTGTATCCTTTTATTTGTTTTACCACCAAGAATCCATCATCTTATCTTCAACTAATATTTCTCAATGCAGACTACTCTTAATGTTTTGTATTATCAATATGATAAATTATGTGGATCGAGGGGCCATAGCAAGTAACGGAGTGAATGGGAGCTTGAAGACCTGCACTGAAAGTGGAGTATGTACTTCGGGTATGATTCAGTAAGAGTTTCCTATATACTTCTGCTCTGTCACTCTGCTGTTGAGTATTGCATGTTTACATACTTGATTAAGAAGTGGGTACTGCCAAGTTTGGTTTGGGCTGTTACTAACCAAATATTTCTCCCAGAGGTGACTTCAACTTAAACAACTTTCAAGACGGTGTGCTATCATCTGCTTTCATGGTTGGACTTCTTCTGGCTTCTCCAATATTTGCATCGTTAGCAAAGAGGTATAATATATTACATGTTCAATGCAAACATCATTTATGCCTCTTATCTCTGCAAATTATAAACCTTACTGTTTCACAAAGGAATAGTATTTCTAGCTCAACTTATATTTTACATACAGTAACTTTCATCATGCTGTATTTCTTTTTTTTGATTGGTCATTTTGTTCTCCAACTGTTTTATCTACATGCCATTACAACCTTGTATGTAGATGTCTTTTTATTAATATTTCCTTACTGCTCTGTTTTTCCAAACGCAGTCACAATCCTTTTAGGCTGATCGGAGTTGGGCTAACAGTTTGGACCTTTGCTGCAGCAGGATGTGGAAGTTCATTTGATTTTTGGTCAATTGCAGTTTGCCGTATGTAAGTCCATTTTTCTCCTGGCTTAAGAATGTGATTTCATTCAACCCTGATGTGTTAAAGATGCAAGGTGACATTCATCTATACCTTAGGCTTGTTGGTGTTGGTGAAGCTTCATTTATAAGTCTGGCAGCTCCATTTATTGATGACAACGCTCCCGCTGCTCAGGTTAGTCATATTTTCTTCCAGGGTTGTGATGTGGGTGCTAACATGATAATGCTGTCAGTGTTCAGTATGAGTAACTTTGGAAAGTCCAGTAAGTAATTGCTTTTACTTGTTTTATTTTTCTATTTGGAATTGACTCTGTAAATGCTGAAATTTTCCCTCAATCACTGTGCAAGCTTAGTACGGCATAAGTTCCATCCTTATAGAAGTCAATGGTATGATACTATGGTGAAGTTGCATGCTTGTATCAACCAACTTGCTTGTTATTTCCTGATTTAGTCTCAAGTTTCTGTTGGTGTAACTGGATTCTTATTTCCATTGCTAGTATGTCAGTGTGATCTCTCTCTAAGTGTTTTTGTGCTGTTCCGTTCATTTGACACCAGAAAACAGCATGGCTAGCGATGTTCTACATGTGTATACCAACCGGTGTTGCTCTGGGTTATGTGTATGGCGGATTTGTAAGTTACTAGCTGTTTCGATATCTCATGGTACATTTTATTTTAAAAAAATCTCATTGTACATTTTTCCCTTAAAAAGTTGAGCCATTTTGGGTATGTTTAAATGTTACTGCTCGGTATGCTCATGAACATGATGACTCTGCATTTTGAGCTGGATATACATGGTAGAAAAGGACTTACTGCTAGGAGTGGAGGTGCAAATTATATTCAATCGGTGTCGTGTCACTAGATTTAATTAATTTGATGCGGGATGTTGTGCTGAAAAGACCGATGGCATGAAGTTTTACCATCATAGCAAATAGTTCCTATGCCAAGTAACACTACAATCGTGGTTATAATCACTCCCATTGTTACCTCAAGGTCCTCAACTCTTGCAGAGAGGGTTTGACAAATAATATATTCTTCACTCATGAACTGTAGGTGAGGAATTATTTTCATAAATAATAATATCTTCTTCGGTTAATTGTAGGTTGGGAATCAGTTTAACTGGAGATATGCATTCTGGGGTGAGGCATTTATGATGCTTCCATTTGCTGTTCTGGGATTTGTTATGAAACCTCTACAATTAAAAGGTTCTTGCTTTCTCTTCTTCTGACTATGGGCTGATATCTTGATCTACATTCTACTAAATTTTCAAGCTTCATGACAGGCTTCTATAATGCTGAATCTCAAGAACCATTGGAATCGAAAGATGCCTATGCCCCTTTAACAAATGGTATTGACTGGTTATCACTCTCGTAATTCAACTTCATGCGGCTACCTTTTTTATGGCTCTGTATTCCACAGTTTCATGATTGTTAATATCTGATATTGTTGCTACTAATGGTTGTTTTTTTGTTAAAGTTTCTTTCTCTCTCGGTTTGAGGGCTTTCTCCTGATGCCACTTCTCCGTTGATCTTGAAATTTCACATCTGGATCTGTATGTTATAGATGCTGACGCTGCTGAGCAGTTAGGAAAGGAAGCAGTCTCTGATGTTAAGCTTCACAGGTTCACGGCATTGAGATTACTTTTTTCTTTTTTTAATCATGTACACATGTGTAAGGTTATGATTCCTCTTGTGTGTTAGTTGTCATCATTCAATTTGTAAAATAAGTAGTTTAATATATCATCATATTGTTGACAGGTTATATGGCATGTCTAAAATTTCCAACCAGTTATCAAGGTCCTGGAATGACATGAAATTGTTGCTGCTTGAAAGAGTCTATGTTGTCAATGTTCTTGGTATGTTGACTTACATTCTCACTTGTTTACTTCTGGTTTTGTTTTCCAATTAGATTTCCTGTTGACTTGAGAATCATCTCTGCTTGTATTTAATCTTCTGGTATGTAGTTGAATGGGAGTTGAATCTATGATTTCATAACCTGTCATACATAAGTGGACCTTGCACAATGCTTTTCTGCCTCCCATTCAACTTATATTGGGCAAAATAGATTTCATGTGTGTATAAACCTGTTGATGGGTTTTCAGGTTACATTTCTTACAATTTCGTCATTGGTGCTTATTCATATTGGGGTCCAAAGGCTGGTTATAACATTTACCACATGGTAAGGAATCATTGCAATTTTCTTTGTGTTTTTATCTCTACCATATGAATGATCTCTCTTTTAAACAGGAGTTTTTAAATGTAATTTTGTTTTTAAATAGGTTTTGACTAATCCCTTGTCTTGCAGGAGAACGCAGATATGTTATTTGGTGGGGTCACAATATTTTGTGGAATCTTGGGAACATTATCTGGAGGCTACATTCTTGATCACATGGAAGCTACGATCCGTAATGCTTTTAAGGTATATCTTTCTCCACATCTTGATTGTGTTCTAGTCCACATTTTTTTAATACAATTATTTGGACAATATAGAGGTTGCGTGGGGGCCGTCCATACTCTATTCATGGATTTCGCTCAATATGTTTAAAAATGACATGCGGGTATCCCTTTCCCTTGTCTGATCTTTTGTAATTGAATTCTGCATTTCTTCTCAGCTTCTTTCTGGAGCAACATTGCTGGGTGCAATCTTTTGCTTCAGTGCCTTTTGCTTCAAAAGCGTCAATCTTTTTCTAGTATTCTTTGCAGTTGGTGAGCTACTTGTTTTCGCTACACAGGTAATGATTTGTACTCATCCTCGTATACATTGTTTTGATTCAGAAAAGTGACCAGAAATTATATTTCTTGCCGGCAAGAGAATGGCGGCTTATTTTATTATCTTAGTTTGTGAGATTGCCCTCGTCTTTATATACGTGCACCTGAAATTTGCATTGAAAATCCATGAATTCTTCTTTTGCTGCATACACATGATTCCTCTAGTCCCATGGGATGTACCTCAAAGGTATTTTAATTTGTTTACTTTATATATCATTTCCTGGCCTTATTAGATGGTGATCTCAGATCCCTGGGGCGAACACATTGTTAAGCTCTCTGATTCTTTCTATCCATATCCTGCAGGCTCCAGTTAACTACGTGTGTCTCCAATCAGTGGCCCCAAGTTTGAGACCTCTGTCTATGGCTATGTCCACCGTTGCAATCCATATTTTTGGTGATGTGCCTTCTTCCCCACTTGTTGGGGTTCTTCAGGTATGTCTTGAGACATTGTTTGTTTTTGTTCGTTGGAGGCAAAATGGTTCTCGGTCCTAATAGTGATTGTTGCTTTGGTGGTCCAGGATTTTGTTCACAACTGGAGGGAAACGTCTCTTATTCTGACCTCTGTTTTGTTCATCGCTTCGGGGACATGGTTTATTGGTGAGTGCATCTCTCACTTTCAAGCTAGTTATGATCTGCCTTTTTCATCAATCAATTGAACTGAAAAATCTTCAAAACATGTTGAATTTTGGGGATTTGAGTTTGAGGTTACGATCACTGAAGACCAAATTGCTTGTCTAGGGGTGTTTCTGAATGATGCGGACAGTAGCAGTGAGGATGAAGGTAGGAGAGGAAGCTCCCCAACAGGAAAAATCGAATACGAAGCCATTGCTTGAGGGAGAAAATGGGGAGAAACTGTAAAATATTTGCTCATTTCTACGTGTAATGTTAGGTGATGTGTATATTGTGTATATTGTGTATATTATGTTTATTACGTGTGGAAAGTCGGTCGAAAGATAAGTTTGTAAAGTAGTGAAGAACGGAAACTCTACAGCTCCATGTCACTTACCTGGTTCAGACGATACCATACACATGTACAGATCCTCGAGTTGTTTACTGATTCTGTGTGAGATTATGCACCAGCGTTCGTATCTGGTCTGTCACCGAAGATTTG
Source organism: Limonium bicolor (assembly GCA_023374045.1). Lineage (NCBI taxonomy): Eukaryota > Viridiplantae > Streptophyta > Magnoliopsida > Caryophyllales > Plumbaginaceae > Limonium > Limonium bicolor. The sequence continues at coordinate 146,083,942 of CM041779.1, read as the reverse complement.
TTCCAATTGGGTAGTATAATGTTGAGATCGGATCATTCTATTTGAAAAATCGCATGAATGAGCAGGTATCTTCTTCACTGGCTTTCCGACAATAAATGCAAGTGGGTAGCCAAGTAGAGTCGGGATGGCCGTACAAATGAGCCATTTATGATGAGGTAGCTCTTGATGTATTATTGCTATTGAAGTGCGTTTTATATATGTCACGGATCCAGCATTTATTGTTGTGGCATGAAATGTGTACTGTCCATTCAGTTTCGCTTGTCTGCCACCTCAGAACATATATGTACAAGTGTGAAATAGAGATGTTTACTGTTCATTGATTCGAGCATTAAATCGATCATTATATCCTGACAACAGCCTCTTTGCTGAATAACTGTGAATAGGTGGGTGTAGATATAGGTTTCCTTCATTTCGTTTTCTTTCCCTTCTAATAAGGTATCCATATCGATACTGAACTCGTTTGCGCACCAGTAAAATATATAGACCTGGTAAAAGTAACCCGAAAAACCGAATCGAACCAATCCGATCTGAATCCGAATCTCAATTGAAAACTATAACTTGAAAAATGACCCGAAATCTGAAATAAATTGACCCGGACCAAACTGAACTGTATTATTGTAAGACGAAAGTAAACCACAATCCACAATCATCCGAACCGAAGTCATCCGAACCAAAATCAATTGAACCGAAGTCACCCATAACCCGACGATGACCTGAAATCCAAAGTGATCCGAACCGAAACCAACCGAACCGAACCCGAACCGGAACCAGTGTGACCCGAACTAATATATCTGATGTGACCCGAAAGTTTATATTGCATTAATTATAGGAGACAATGAGAATAAAACAAAATGTTTATACACAATATCTAGTTTAAATACAAATCAGTATTTAACATTTGTATCATACAACACTAAAAAATGCCCCACAATACTTTTATAATTAATCATTACTTAGTAAGTGGCGTACCTATAAAAAAGTATTAATAAACTTATATACACGAGAAATTATTTTAAATATACCACAAATATTTTACACTATAAAATTTTAAAGTAATTAATTATCATGCATTTTCATTAATCGCAAACTAACAATGAATTAATGATAATGTGTTGCTCATCAATGATAGATTCGTAAGAACAAAAAAATTTGTATATTTAGACTCAAATTTTATCATTAATGATATCATTATTGTATTAATTATTCATATATTGAAGGTGTTTTTATTAATTAGAATTTTTCAAGCCTTTATCTAATCTTGTGAATAATTCTCCCTCATTAGCAATTTAGCATAAATGTTTAATACACATGAAGGTTTTTACCTATGTAGCAAAAAATTCTCATACTTTTGAATATTTCTTCATCATTAACAGTTTTTAACTACTCTAAAAAAAGTCATCAAAACTTATTAACTAATTCCATTCACTAACTATTAATAGATTGAAAAACAAGTTACTACACTTTGATACAATTTTAATAATTATCCACAAACATACCTTATTTATACTCCTCTCAAAATAATGAAACTACTAAATAATCTAAAGCTACATCAATAATTATGATAAGTTCAGAGTTAGTTGATAAAGTATAAAATGATGCAAATTATAATTATTTGTTTAAATTAATCTTTTATACATTTATACGTGTTGAGATTGATTGAAGTCAAATTTGCATATCATGATGATTGAGTTGCTGGATTCTGTAATGGCAACCGAATTTAACCGATTAATTGACCCGAATTTGACCCATAACCCGAAAAAACCGAATAAACCAGAGGCTAACCCGAACCGTAAGTTACCCGACCCGAAGTCACCCTAACCGAAAGTCATCCAAACCGAAAATCATCCAACCGATCCAAACCGACCCGAAATTTCAACAAACCGAACTCAACCTGAATAAACCGAATTCCACCTCTAAAATCTAACTTTGATCCAAACCCGGTTGATATCTTGACCTTGGGCTCAACTCGCCTAGAACTAATACAATACGAGTTTAAATTACTTGACCTAAACATACATTGTCACCCTCGACGTGAACTTAAGTGAGAAGAAAATATATAAACTAAGATCACTTAATGTTCACCAAAAAAAAATGAAAAGATGCAAAATTACTATTGAATGTCTAAAAAACTTTTCATTTTCTAGACTCTGTATATATATAATATCAACTTAAACCCTACTCAAGCTACGTGTGAATAGATTTATGTTTTAGGATTAACAACCTACACATCAGCTATAGGTGTTAACTTATCAATATTTTATAGCATTAGATGAAGAATAGATTTCAGCTTTGTTCTATTAAGTGGCTTATACTTCCTCTTTATATAGGTTTAGTTATGAGGATACAAAGTATGAAACTATCAGACTATTTTAACCTTTCTTTTTAATACTACTTATCTAATGTTATTGTAAGAGTAACTTACAAAAATGTGGTGTTTTTTCTAAGGGTAGTTGTGTATGTTGTGTTAATTGTGATATTTTTCACCCTAATTCGTTTAAAGTTTACATGAACAACGTCTTAGCTAAACTTTTTTCATAAATCACAACCAGTCACAACGAATGCACCAATATATCATGAAAAGTGCAACAACTGAGCCTCACAAAACCCCTCTTTACTATATATGTGTATAATCATTTCTTTTCTTTAAACGAAAGTAGGGTAAAATGATTCAAACATTAGAAAACTATGTTACAAACGTACTGTAGTGTCTGGTCATATCCCAATCCAAGACAAGGACTTGACCATACAAACATTAATTTTCTTGTGGAGAATTTCACCTAAATAACTTTAATGCTTAGTCTTTTGTTACTCCTAAGATGTACAAAACACATTCAGATAACCCTCCAGTTTACATGATTACACACAATAGTTTTGTCGTTTCATTTTTATATGTCGAACTTATGATAATACATTCAAAAATGATTAAAATACCTTGAGTTATTGTTTTTCACCTGATAATTTTGAAGTTTAATTTGTTTGTCTAATAAACTCCAAGATTTACTTTTTTACCATATAATGGTGACTAGTAAAAATCAAATTTTTTGTTACAAAGGTTCTGGTAATAATTTATCATCATTATCATACTTGTTATTAGTGACAAATATTTCATTACCAAAGATAGTACTAAATCCTTAAAAAAATTGAGACTACACAAAATCATATTTTTAGTAATGATATAACATTTAGTAATGAATAAAAGTTGTTATAATAAATAAATTGATCTTTTGTTATTGTGAAACCAGAGGGTATGAAATGAAGAAACGGAGAAAACTGAATTGAGAAGAAAAGAAATCAGGGATTCTATTTCATTACTCACAACAACAGCGTACATGAGAACATACCACATATATATAGTTTGGACAGTTTGAGTTGTCACTAACTAGAACATACAGGAGCATATGTGGTAGTACATATAGTCACTAAACAATCCTAGTCAGCTATTATTACAAGGACATAGTCAACCACTCTTACATCCACCCGTAAGCTGAGCTAGAGTGCAACGAATGCCTAACTTGGTTCTATGATAAGTATAAGTACTATAAGGAAGGCTCTTTGTCAAGATGCCAGCAGGTTGACTAGCAGATGGGATGAACTTGGTGTGAAGTTGATTGCTGATAACTTTCTCTCGAATGAAATGGTAGTCTAACTCTATATATTTTGTGCGAGCATGTAGGACCGGATTTGCTGCAAGGTGCAAGGTAGTCTGGTTATCACAAAACAAAACAGCCATGGTATATAAAGGGACACCAATTTCATCTAGCAAATACCCAATCCAAGTGATCTCTGATGTTGCAGACGCCATGACACGGTATTCGGCTTCCATACTTGATCGAGACACGGTGGTTTGTTTCTTTGAGGTCCATGAAACCTAGTTAGAACCTAAAAAGATACAAAAACCAGTCGTCGATCGACGAGTAAGAGTACAACCAGCCCAATCTGCATCTAAATAGGCTACAAGATTCAAGAAACTGTTAACAGAGAAGAACATTCTAAAATGTAGAGTGCCAGGTAGATATCTAAGGGTAAATGAATTTCCCTCGGTACATTCATGAACTGACACACTAGACTCACAGCATGCGCAATGTTAGGTCTGGTGAGAGTAACATATTGTAAAGCTCTAGTAAGACTTCTATAGTTTATAGGATCAACAAGATCTGATTCCAAGTCATGTAAATATAGTTTAGTATAGAGAGGAGTTTTTGCAACCTTAGTTGTATCTAGACTTGCCCTGTGAAGTAAGTCTCGAACATACTTAGCCTGGTTAAGGAACAATCCATCAGAGGTGAATTCAGCTACAATTCCCAGAAAGTACCGCAACTTTCCCAAATCTTTTAGAGCACAACCCCTACGAAGTTCTTCAATAACATTCTGCAAAAAAAAAGTAGGGGAACTTCCTGTGATGATAATATCATCTACATACACCAGAAGAAGTATAATCCCTTGCTCAATATTCCAATAAAAGAGAGTGGTGTCAGCTCTACTACATTTGAATCCGATTTGAGTGAGCAATGTGCTTAGTTTCTGAAACCTAGCACACAGAGATTGTTTCAAGCCATACAGAGATCTCTGTAATCGACATACCAGATCTCCAGATTCTGTAAAACCTTGAGGTTGTTCCATGTAGACAAGTTCTTTTAAATCTTCGTGCAGAAATGCGTTTTTAACGTCCAACTGACGTATCTCCCAACGCTTCATAATAGCAATAGACAGAATAATGTGTATTGTCGCATTCTTGACCACAAGACTAAAAGTTTCAGTAAAATCAATACCTTCAAGATGATGAAAGCCTTTTGCCACCAGGCGCACTTTATAGCGCTCAATGAAACCATCTGGATTTCGTTTAATCTTGAATACCCATTTGCTTCCTACTACATTCATATGGGGTTGTCGAGGTACTAAAACCCAGGTGTTATTTTGCTTGAGGGCCTCCATTTCTCATAGAAAGCACCTATTTGGGGTGCTTGAGTGCTTCCTTTACCGTTCTGGGCTCTACCTCCTTATCTACCAAGGTAACCAAGGCAGTCCCTTTTGAGCGAGTAATCATGGGATGCGTATTTAGGGTTTGAGTTGACTGGGCTCGAAGGAAGAGCTGGTAATTGTATAGTAATATCAGATATAGGAATGATAGGGTTGGATATAGGAGAGAAATACGGTTCTGAACTTTGATGTTCACTGGATGTATCATTGGATTCAAGAAGTTCAGGTGTTGTTGTATTTGTGGGATGGTGAGGAGAATTTGGTGTAATGTGATGATTTGAGGTAGGTGATTCAGGTGCAGAGTCCAACAAGTTGAACTGATTGAGATTTGAGATATTGGGATGTAGATTGGTGGTACTAGGAATATTAACTTGAGACTGAGTTTCTGATGTACTAGTCGTAGGTGAACGAATCAGAACTGTCTTCAAGGAACAATTTAAAAGTAGTAACACAAAGCTATTGATTTGTGACTGAATTAACAATTGCATCTAGTGTGGAGGTTTCTAGATAAGGGAAGCTTGTTTCATCAAAGAACATGTCGAGAAATATAGATTTTCTTGGTGGCAATATTATAGCATCTGTGACCTTTGTGAAGGTTGCTATAACCTATGAAAACACAGGGGAGTGATCGAGGCACTGCTGAAAAAAAAGAATAAAAAACGCTTATTTTGGCTTTAAATAACATTTATGAAGCGTTCTTTATGCCAACGACATAAAAAGTAAGAGTTATAAAGAACGCTTAAGAAGCGTTCTTTATACTTGTTTTTATAAAAAACGCTTATATTAGGAAGCGCTCTTTATAGCTCTTCATAGGCGTGAAAGTAAGACACTATAAAGAACACTTTTTAATAATAAGCATTCTTTATAGTCGACTATAAAGAACGCTTATTATTAAGAAGCGTTCTTTATAGTGTCTTGGCGCCATATTTTTGATAGAATAAAAAACACTTTTATAAGGAAGCATTCTTCATTATTATTATTTTATTTTTTCCCTTCCCCTGTGCATTTGCACATATTCGACATACAAAAACCTGTAAAATTATTGTGAATAGAGAATTAAAGAGGCGCGGAGCATGTTCCTTCTTCGCCAGGGGTTGCAAAATTATCGTGAGTAGAGAATGGAAGAGGCGCAGAGCATGCATGTTCCTTGTTGGCCAGTTAATTAGGGTTGTAAGAGTACGTGAGTGAAGAGAATGGAAGCTAGAGGCGCAGAGCATTATATTACTTGATCACTAGTTAGGGTTGCAAAATTACCATGAGTGAAGAGAATGGAAGAGGTGCAGAGCATGTTCATTGTTCGCTAGTTATTGCCGGTTGCAAAATTTCTATGAGTGAAGAGTATGGAAGAGGCGCAATCCATGTTCCTTGGTCGCCAGTTATGGTTGCAAAATTGCCATGAGAAGAGAATAAAAGAGGCGCAACACAGGTTGCAAAATTAACACGAGTGAAGAGAATATATGGAAGATAATTAATAAGAAGAGAGAAGAGTGGCATGTTCAAATTTGAGCCAAAAAATCCACGGGTTAATTTATGTAACATAAAGAACGCTTCACTTAAGAAGCGTTCTTTATGCTGAGCATAAGTAACATATAAAGAACGCTTTTCACCAAGGAAGCGTTGTTTATGTCTTTGGCGCTAACTTCTAAAGAACGCTTATTTACAAAGCATTTTTTTTTGTATTTGGGCGTGATACAATAAAGAACGCTTCTTAAGTGAAGCGTTTTTTAAAATGTCCGGCCTAAAGTATAAAAACAACGCCTTACATTATAATCGTTCTTTAATGTGATAAAAAACGATTTACAATATAACTGTTTTTAAAAGGGTGTTGTTTATTCTTTTTTTTCCAGCAGCGAGGTTCCAACTTGTGTTTACTCTGATAGCGTAGAAGGGGATAACACTTGCAGCCAAAAATCTTGAGACTGCTATAGTCTCGTGATAAGCCGCAGACTTATCATATTTTATATACTAGATTTATAGGTGCATTAGTCTAAATAAGGTTATAATAGTTAATGTTTATGTTATATTATATATAAAGTTTATTATTTGTTCAAACTTACGTTTTTATATGTTTTTTTATACAAGGAATCACTTCTGACCAAAATGCCGGACATAATGCCGGATGGATTCTGCACGGCACACGTATGGAGCAGAAAAGAAGCTTTGCCGGATCCAGTGCCGGGTACTTCCCATCCGGCATAAGTGAAAAGTCGTCTTGGTTGACCAAACGATGGCAGTTATTTACAGTTAACAATCCAACTGTTGCCGGGTACGGTGCCGGACATTCCCTGTCCGGCACATGCAACGCTTCGCCTGGCAGTTTTGACCGTTAATGGTTACCCATATTTAACACGTGGTGCCGGATGACTTTGACCCGGCATGCCACCCGGCACAAGGAGAAAATGATGCCTATAAATAGGCCGAAGGGCTGCACTTCTCCACACATTCCAACATCATATACACCCCACTCATATCTCCATTTCCGCCCTCATTCCATTGTTGGTGTCCAAGGAAGTCTACGGATCCATCCACGCGAAGAAGAAGAAGATCCTGTCGGGTTAAGGCTATGACCATTTCCTTCTCCCCTTTTGTATTCTCTTCTTGTAGTTGTGTGGATGGTGATGTAGAATTCCTTGTTAGTTTTTGGTTAGGAATGATATTCTTTGTAATTACTCTTATGGTTATTAATAAAAGTGCAAGTTACATCAACTAAGGTTCTGATCTTGTAACACCCCTACCGCTAATTCCTTACTTACCGTCTAATCGTCTTGGTTATCCTACTACTCACAGCGGAACTACTACGACGGGTGATACAACGCCGCTAACCGCCCATACGGCTAGCAAGGCTTACACTACATACGTAACGGTCTGATGTCAAAAGAATACCGAGCTACTAACATTACTTACCAATTACAAAATACCATCTACTTACATTGCTGGATTACCGAGTATCAAAAGCATAGTTAATTACATCCTTTCTCAAGTCTACAAAAATAATGAGTTTCGACAACTACTCATCTATACCAATTTATAATCCCCACAATATCCAAAAGGGTGTACCCCATGGTACACCGGCTAAACAAAAAGGCCTATAGCCATGTACAACTTGGTACACCTTTCATAATCCATTAACTACACAAAAAGGAAATCATCTTGATCTCATTACCATCTTCACCCTTCACGAGCACCTGTAAAATATTAAAAATAGTGACCCAAGGGGCTCAGCAGAACGTTGCATATAAACTTCGCATATACCGCGTGCTAACTAGGGTACGCCAACTAATTTGGTCGACTATACATGCAGTTCGTTTTAGGCATACATACATGCTATTACAACTAACCATACATCCATACAAGATACAATACACACAACTGAAGGCAACACACAAGCCAAACAGTAATACAATAACATACGCAATACTTACCTCTTCAATGGTTAGCCAGTTACACATCCGGGTTAATCGGATGTTCTTTACTCTTTTACTCATTACACAATACTTACACAATCATACTCATACTTTACTTACTTACTTTTCCATACTTACTTACTTACTCTTACTTACTTACTTTTACTCATGTTAAGTAGGTATGACCTCCGGGCAGGGACTACACCGTCCCACCACCGGGCTTTAGGTGGCTCACTAATCCAGGATGCTACCCATTTAAGGGGTTTGGGCCATGGAAAAGATTAAAGCCAGGATTTGGATCCTACCTCTTGTGTCTCCTCCTCCTCATGCTTGGCCGAAACTATATCGGACTTCTACTCATTCCAATTTACCAATTTATTATGTTAGATTGGTTAGCTTGTTAGGAATCAGTTAGAAGTCCATCACAATATCACTCGGTCACTACAATGTACATCTGCAGATAAGATTTTTGACCTGGTAAAATAGTAAATAAAGCGTGAGACAAAATATCTATCGGGCTGCAAACAATCCCGGTCGCAGTAGTATAGTAAAATTGGAGCAACCGGGTAATCGAACTGTGGGACTTAAGCGAAAATGTCTAATTCCTAAGTGTGTCACAAAAACAAGAAAGAGGGGGGTTTTAGTTGAATTGTAATTGAAACTAATACAATACAAAAAAATAAAAACTTGTATAAAAAATATATGAAACGAGACCCTGGGTTCCGGTTATTGCATTTTGGTTTTTTTTATGTTATTTCTTCTGGTTTATAGATTGGCAAAAATAATAACTCTGACGAATTCGTTTACCAGAACATGCTATGACTTTCTTAGACTAGCAAAACACATGTAAACAAAATAAGTTTGAGAGATAATATTTATGCAGATGAAGTATTAACTTGTCCGGTTAAAACAAGTTTTCCACAAATTTACGAATTAATCGAACCTATCTGTTTATCACCGATCAGATTAAAACAGATTTAGAAAGATAATGCAATAAAACGATCAGAATTATTGCAACATAAGAACATTAATTGTAACAATCTATATATTAACTAAAACCAGTAAAAATATAATTTCAATAAAAACAAACATTAAAACCAATGTCAAATGTTATGTAATAACCAAGACTGCAATAAGAAACAAATAACATGTAACAAATATAATAAGTTTAGTTTAGTAAACCCCTTATATTGTTGTCCGGTCCAGTTCATGCTCACGGTTCTGTCTCGTATCGCTCTGTTCCATGTCGGTCTCACCCAGTTCTTCAGCGATGGGCTTTGTTCTTCTTCTCGTAATCACCCTACTAAATTAATCTCGCTCTCGCCTCCTCTCTTCTTACATTCGACGATGAAAAACACCAATGGGATGGTGAGTGAAGATGATGGCGGTGGCGTAGGTGATGCTGATGGATGGTTACGGGTGTCGATGGCGTGAATGAGAGACGATAAGATATGAATGGATACGGAGCAGGTGGTCGACTATGGTGTGCACGGTGGATGTGGTTAAGGATGGATGAAGAGTGGCGGTGATGATGAAGTGGTTACGGTGGTCTCTGAATGGGATGCGGGGTGTCGAATGTGAAGGTGAGAATGAAGAAACGATGGTGGCGGAATGATGGGTCGTGAATCGCGATGGCGTGAATGGAGATGGAGATTCGTGGTCGATGATGATGTCTGACATGTGGCGTCGGTGTAGATGTGGACATGACGATGGTGAGGACGTTGGGTGACGATGGAGTGATGAATAAAGACGGTGAAGACGATGGTGAGTGAATGGAGATGTGGCGTGAATGTGGTAATGGTTTGACGGATAGATAGTGGTGTCGGGTGTTGTGTAGACGGTGGTCAAAGCGGGTGTGAATGTGGTGCGGGTGAGATGATGGTGGTCAATCCGTCCCGTGGTCAAGGGCGAGAATGGAGATGCGTGGATGAAGGCGATGAATGGGTCGGTGTGAATATGGCGTATTGATGAGGACGATGCCCTGATGATGATGATCGATGTGGGCGTGAATGAAGATGTGATGACGGTGTGTGATTGGTGTGGGGGTAAATGAAAGGCGGTGATGGATAGTGAATGGCGAGTGAGATGTGTCATCGGTGGTAATGAAGTCGGAGATGCAGGATGACGGTGGTGTTGTGATGATGCGGGTGAGGCGATGAAGAAGATCGGTGGCGTGATTGTGGTAATGGAGAAGATGATGGGTGGTGTTGAAGATGATGCGTGAATGGTAATCCAGGCCTGCGAGTTATGGATGCTATGTTGTAATGCGATCGATCCCAATATTCCAGTGTGTATCGCCCGCCAATGCATGGGTTTAATGATATATATTATTATAAATGTTGGTATGCCATGCTTTTTGTCTCTGTCCATGTCGGTCCATTTTTGTACGTAGCCCGTTCTTCTATCGGCCCAGCAATAAACCAAGAGCAGTCCAGCTCCAATGCAGCGCTGATCAAGTCCAAAGGGCGGTCCAATTATTCCCTCAACGTGTATACTTGCATAGTAATTCAGCATTCCTCATGTGCATGCGATTGAATAACATCAATTTCATATATGTTTGCAGTCGACAATGAATAAGTAAATGGTGATGAGTCATCAAAGGAATATGATTTATGATTCGTGAATATCTCCTTGTTGATATGCAGTGCCACGAGTGAAGTTAATATATATACTATTTGTTGTGTTGTAAATCTTGTGGAGTGAAGAATGCAATTTCATCACTTTTATCTACATTTAACACATAAAAATCATCAGCTCTCATCTAAACATAAATATAAGGAAAAGCATATGATAAGTGAGAAATATGACAGGAATTATTATTAAAATAGGAAGAATTATAACCCTAAAAGTATATATATTTCACACTTATCAACATCAAAGCATACACACACTTCATTATCATCCAAACATTTAATGAATTATACAAACTAGAGTTTAAGATAATATCCAACAAGGAACAATATCATATAAGCACAAGTAAGCGCAATAATTCTGATTCGTGCGTTTATCTTATTTAGGTGATCAATTAGCACACAAACACACAAATCAGAGTAGCCAAGGTAGCATACAGGGCATGAGAAGTTCATACCGTTCACCGTTGTACTCGAAACCGACTTTCCATCGGTGTTCACAATTCAAGTCCTATAACATACATGGAGTTGTATGGTTAATGACTTATTATTGATCTAGCTCTTTCTTCTATTAACTTTCCCCTAGGTATACTTACTAGTTCTTACAAGTCTTAAGTGGTTATTGTTATAACCCAAGATTTGGTAATAATTTATTTCATCACAATCTTATTTTAAGTTGGTTTATTTCTAATTCAGGACATGGAGGTCCTTTGGATTAATGACAAGGGCGAGGAGGTCATTCGTATTATTTATTAAATGGTAAGGGAATTATTTTGTCAGTTAAGGGTTATAAATAATTCCTTAAATACAACGCTAATCAGAATTACATTCACGATCAGTCGCTCAAGCTCTCAGACGTTCTCCTTCTTCTCTCTCAAGCTCTCTTCTCTGTTGATCGATCTACTACGCTGCTGTCCGGGGAATCTGAGATTGTTTTCTGCTGCTGCGTTGCTGTCCTCTTCGCAATCAGGTTGGTGTATCGTTTGTTAGTATTGCAATTCAGTTGGAGAGCAACTTCTCCAATCCCTAATTCTTTCCCTCTGTAATCTGATTGTAATCAGCAACTTCTCCCGACGTTCTCTGTCGATCTCCACTGCTGTGGACTGCTCTGCAATCTGTAGACAGATTCAGGTGAAGGATTTAATTCCGTTTCCGTTTCAGATTTGGTAGTTTAAACAGTTTCTGATTGAGGGTTGTACTTCTGCGTTGTTATGGGAATCAGTGTCTGAATTGGATTGCGTTGTTGGTCTGCTCTGTTGCGGTGTCTGCTTGGAAGTCGACTGGTGTTCAGATTGAAGATCGACTGTTGTTCAGATTGGAGAGTTCTACTGTTTTCGAGGTAGGTGGCTTTCGGATTCGATCCGTGTGTTCAGCCTTGGGGAGTTTGGTTTCTAAAATTATCTTGTGGAATTGACTTCGTGTTTGTGTGTGATTTATGTCTGATTTAATGCCATTTCAGTGGATTAAACCCCCAAGGTTGGTTTGTCAATGTGTGTGTTGATTTGACTTGATTTTGTGCCTCTGTTCATTTCTGTTTGCTTCAGGAAAACTGCATTTTTCGGGATGTCCGAACTTCAGTCCTAGCTTTGAAGTTCGGACATGCCTCTGCTGCGTTTTTATTTTTCGAGTTTTGCAGGTGTCCGAACTTCAGTCCAAACTTTGAAGTTCGGACACCTCTGTTTTCTGAAATAAACCGAGCTTTGAATCTCGGACTTCACCACGTACTTTTTCCGAAAAACTGTCCGAACTTCAGTCCGAACTTCGAAGTTTAGACATCTTGTTTTCCCCTCTGTTTTGAGTCTGTGCTTGTGTCCGAGCTTCGAGGTTAGGACACAAGTTCAAAGCCCTCTCTATTTTCGCCATAACTTGCTCGTTTGAGCTCCGTTTTGAGTGCCGTTTGCGGCGTTGGTTTCCTCTTTCCAAATACTATCTGTTTATACATGTTTGAGCACATGGTTACACGTTCTCTGATTTAATAGCCTTCAACAAGCTTCTGAATTCTATGACTTCTGTTTGCGGGGTTGGATGCCCTTCTGATTTCTCAGTTTTCTATCTGCTCTCTGGTGCAATGGTTACACATATGCTTATTGTTTTTAAGCTTCTGTTTTGGGACCTAGTTATCTCTGTGTCTGAACCTTTGGATGGCTGGTCTCGCTGTCTCGTAGCGCGCTATGTAGGATCCTTCTATTTCACGGGTGATGTTCCCCGTTCTGTTCACAGGTGTTCCACCTGTTCTGTTTACAAGTGAGGTTTCCTCGTTCTGTTCACGAGTTGTTTGCTCGTTCTGTCTGTATGCTGTGATCAACTAGTGTCCCGCTCTGTTTTCTGATTCTGTCTGCCTCTGACTCTGTTTAGTCCCTTGCTGTTTGGACTTCTGCTTCTGATTTCTGACATGTTTATGGATTCCTTTTGACTCCTTCTGATTTGATAATATTCTATAAAATGTTTTGAGCATGCTGGTTGATGAAGTTGGTCATCTACTGGGCATAGTTGTTTGCTCATTCCCCTACTTTATCTAACATTGCAGATTGATCAGCGAGGGTCACTTTGCTCAGCTCTGGAGTTTAGTTTGTTTTGTTATTTCGTTTCTTTGAGACATTTGTATTTGACTTTGAGCCTTTGGGCCTCTTCAGTTAGCTTCCGCTTTGATATTGGTTGGTGGGTTCTGTAATAACTTTTGGGATGTTACGACATCATTTTGATTATACTTTATTCAAGTATTCGTTTGGGCCTGTCTGATTAATTGTTTAAGTTCGTTTATTAGAGCCGTGCCTTATTATGTAATAATATGCGGTGTGTAATACCCCTAACTCCTAGGCCAGTGTTTGGGGGTGTTACAGTTATGTACCCATTTCATACTTTGAGTTTATTTCCTTACTCAACAGTGATGTACTTCTATATATATACACATGTTTATATTATTATTATTATTATTATTATTATTATTATTATTATTATTATTATTATTATTATTATTATTATATATATATATGACTCGACCGACCTTACCTAGGGTCGGCCCCAAGGTCGGTCGAAGTCTGTGTGTTTCGTTACTGTATATTCCAGACCCGGCCGACCTTGCCAAGTCCGGTCCCAAGGTCGGTCCAAGTCAGTGTGTTCTGGTTCGGGCAATTTAAGACTCGACCGACCTTGCAAGGTAGGTCCCAAGGTCGGTCGAAGTCAGTGACTTCTGGTTACTCATTTTTACGACTCGACCGACCTTGGCAAGTTCGGTCCCAAGGTCGGTTGAAGTCAGTAGACTTCCGCCTTTGCAAATCTAGGCTCGACCGACCTTGCCAAGGGCGGTCCAGTCTAGTAGTTTCATTTTTATTTCTGTTTTCAGTTCTTCCTTTACCCATTACTTCCCCAATACTTCTATATGTAATCCCACATGTTTTAACACTAATTAAACCCTCTAAACCATCTTAGTTCACCCATTAACTCCTTACTATTTTCTATACTAATCCACACACATATTTTTCCAAGTTTCATTTCAGCACTTATGTAAATTCTTCCTAATTTGTTTTGCTACAGATTTTGGTTCTCACTTCCTCCATTTATAGTTTCCTCTCCTAAAGCCATTTCTAAGGGTTACAATGCATTAGCTATCTCTCTTATCCTACCCACAACCTAGCTCCATTTAAAATCTGTTTCAAAGGTATTTTCTACCTAGTTTAAACTCTTAAGTGTTCTAACATAGTCTCCCTTAAATTCTTACATTCTCACCACATGTTTTAGCTCACACAATACCACCCATATCACCTGTTTATAGACAACATTAATACACAATTCTCCAACACAAATACTAGACATTAAACACTCATTTAATTCCTGCACACCACATCTATTTCCATCTAGGTTTATACAAGTTTTTCATCATCTTTTGAAGCTTTAAAACAGTTGGGTTCTCTTACACATTATACTACTACTCAACACCATTTATAATACTCATTTTAAGCTACTAAAATCTGTTACACAATGCATTACAAAAGCTACACAAGTGAGTGTAATTTACCTTGTTTTCTTACTAGCCTTTCCTTCTTTCCTCTTTCTTATTTCCTTCTTCCTTCCTTTCCTTTCCTCTCTTCCCACTGGTTATGGAATTCAAATCTCTAAAGCTACAGTCCATTAACATACACCACCATTTCAATACAACTAACTCTTAAATCATCTTAAGGCTTTAAGGTAAGTTTTAGGGTTTCGGAAATGCATTACCTTGCAAGTATGTAGAAGGAGTGTTGGATAGCAACAAGAGCAAGATTTCCACTCTCCAAAAGAAGCCAAAATCGGCTGGGCAAACAAGGATTAGAAGTTTAACTTAGAAATTTCTATTTTGCAAATAAGAGCAAGAAATCCTAGTATTATCGGATTTCTTTTTACCTTAGACCAACAAGGTGAAGAAGAGGCTTCTAATGGTGGTCTTCATCTTCAAAACCAAGAACACCCATGGAGATGAAAGTGGTTGTTTTCAAATTTGGAAAAGAGGGAAGTGCTCTCGTTGATGAGAGGAATATAATGGTACAAATTTTGTAATTTTTGGAGAAGTTTTGAGGGTTCAACAAGAGGAGAGAAGTGGGTGGCTGTGTGGGGTGTTGCAAATCGCCATGGTTGGCGACCAAGGAGGAAGAAAGGAATTAGAGAAAGAGAGGGAGCACGATGGAGAAGGGAGGAGTAGGAGAGAGGGTAAAAGTGAGGTTTTACTTTATTATTTTGTCTTATAGCATATTAGGTGAGTGGGGAGAGTGAGAGAGGCACATAAAATCACCCACCCCACTGCACACACACACATTTAAGTTTCTATTTTCAAAAGTGGACACACTAGTTTGATTTATTTACACTCTCACCCACAACTTCCAGTTTTTTACAGTTTTTACTATTTTCTCGTTTAATTGATTTTATTGGTTCTAGACCTTCGTTAATGTTTATTAATTACTATTTGGTTGACCAAAATTTTTACGAGTCTATTTGACCCGCTTAAAGTCGCATTTTCCCGGTTTCCTCGAAAAACGTGCTTTAAGGTTCGTTTGTGTTTTTAATCCATTTTAAGGATTCGTTTTCTTCGGGACTTGTTCCCTCA
The DNA here is from genome assembly GCA_023374045.1 of Limonium bicolor. NCBI lineage: Eukaryota > Viridiplantae > Streptophyta > Magnoliopsida > Caryophyllales > Plumbaginaceae > Limonium > Limonium bicolor. The sequence continues at coordinate 146,067,854 of CM041779.1, read as the reverse complement.
TGATTATTTAGGCATAAATAAGTTTCTAAAATACTTATTAGACTAATTAATCACTATTTTTAACTACGGGGTATTTCAATCTACCCCCCTTAAGAAACTTTGCCCTCAAAGTTACTCAAGGTTAATGGTTAATAATTCTACTTATTTGGCAAACCACTTGCCATAATGTATCTTACTACCACCTACGAGGTGTTTACTTCTTCCACATTGCACGCATACACAAATCAAGCACAATACGCAATTACCATACACGATACACCATTTCCATACACATCATTCCACAATTCGCATTACACCAATACATTACACATACACACCAACGCATTACACATTACACATACATACTAAATACACTTCACACTACATGTGACATCACAATATGCTACAATACATACACACTATGCAATACTAACCCGAAGCAATGCAAAAGCAAAATGGCTATACCCCCTTAAAAAGGGGTACGCCCCGTACCCGTACCCGTACCCGCTAAGTACTAGACTATCTAGTCTATGAATAATTGTGGGTACTTCGCTTTCATGATATCTTCTAACTCCCATGTCGCTTCTTCGACATCATGATTGGACCATAGGACCTTCACCATTCGTATAGACTTATGGCGAGTGTCTCTGGTCTTCATATCAAGGATTCTAACAGGAGTCTCGACATATCTCATCGTCGGCTCAATAGATAACTGCTCGGGCTCTAAGACATGAGAAGGATCGGCAATATACTTCTTGAGTTGTGACACATGAAATACATCATGGACACGTCCCAAGTCCTCAGGTAATGCTAACCTGTAGGCTACAGATCCAACTCTCTCGGTGATAGTGTACGGCCCTACAAATTTCGGGCTCAGCTTGCCCTTCTAGCCAAATCGGAATACGCACTTCATAGGTGAAACATGCAAGAACACTTTGTCGCCCACGACGAACTCAAGGTCGTGTCGTCGCACATCCGCATAGGATTTCTGTCTATCTTGGGTTGCTTTCATGTTAGCTCGAATCTGTTGCACTTCCGCTTGGACTTGTTCAAGATACTCCGGTCCTATGATGACCGCTTCACTCGACTCATCCCAACACAAGGGTGTACGGCAGGGTCTACCGTATAAAGCTTGGAAAGACGACATCTTTATTGAAGCATGATTGCTATTATTGTATGAAAACTCGATAAGATGAAGCTTATCTATCCAACTCCCCTAAAAGTCTAAGGCACATGCTCTAAGCATGTCCTCCAGTGTTTGGATGGTCCTTTCTGTCTGACCGCCGGTCTGTGGATGGAAGGCGGTACTCAGCTTCAATTCTGTACCCAACGCTTCCCGTGTAGCTCTCCAGTATCTCGAAAGAAATATGGTGTCACGGTCAGATACTATAGTCTTCGGGACTCCGTGGTGTCTGATGATCTCCATGTCGAATAGCTCCGCGAGCTTCGCTACCTTCCAGGTGTCCTTCATCAGTATGAATCGGGCAACCTTGGTGAGGCGATCGACTACAACCCAGATCATGTTGAGTCCTCCCCTGGCAGGTGGGAGTCCAACAACAAAATCCATGGATATATCGTGGAATTTCCATTCCGGAATTGGCATTGATTGTATCATTACACCTGGTCTACGATGTTCAAACTTTACTTTCTGGCACGTTAAGCATCTCAAAACATACTCTGTCACATCGGATTTCATCCCAGACCACCAGAAATACCTCTTCATGTCTTTGTACATCTTGGAGGCTCCTGGATGGACGGATAATGTAGAACTGTGTGACTCTCACAAGATGCGATCCCTCAGCTCAGCATTGCTTCGGGGGACGCATAGTCTGCCATTCAACCGAATCAGACCATCTTCATGCAATTTAAAATCATACTTCTTCTTCTCGAATGTACCATCTACGATCTTCTGTCTGATCTCGGTCATATAAGGGTCGCTCAACTGAGCGTCTCACACCTCGTCAACCAAGCTAGAAGAAATGAGTAGCGAATGGAGCGAGTGTGCTCGACGACTCAGGGCGTCGGCTACAACGTTTGCCTTCCCTTCCTTATACTGCTGGTCGATGTCGTAATCTGAGAGAAACTCCATCCATCTTCTCTGTCTCAAGTTCAATTCTTTCTATGTGAATACGTACTGTAAGCTCTTGTGGTCGGAGTAGATGGTGATGCTTACCCCATAGAGATAGTGTTGCCATATCTTCAAGGCGAAGACAATGGCTCCAAACTCTAAGTCATGTGTTGGGTAATTCTCCTCATGCTTTTTCAGCTGGCGGGAGGCATAGGCTACAACCTTGCCATGCTGCATGAGTACGCATCCCATTCCCTTGCCTAATGCATCACAATATACCTCAAATCCCTCTGTGCCCTCTAGAAGAGTAAGAATGGGCGCTGAGGTCAATGAGTTCTTTAGGCTCTGGAAGGATACCTCGCACTCGTATATCCATACAAATGGTGCATCTTTCTTCATCAATGTAGACATGGGCTTAGCGACTTTCGAGAAGTCCTTTACAAATCTCCGGTAGTAACCGGCTAGACCAAGAAAGCTCCGGATGTTGGTAACAGTCTTAGGTCTAGGCCATGATCGTACAGCTTCAATCTTGGATGGATCAACTGAAATGCCTGCGCTAGAGATGACATGAACAAGGAATGATACCTGATCTAGCCCGAACTCGCATTTGGAGAACTTCGCATAAAGCTGGTTCTCGCACAGTGTCTCAAGTACTTTTCTAAGGTGACTTACATGTTCTTCTGCTGATTTTGAGTACACAAGGATGCCGTCGATGAAGACAACAACTGAAGTGTCTAACTGCTCACTGAATAGTCGGTTCATTAAATCCATGAACTTTGCTAGTGCGTTTGACAAACCGAATGGCATGACTGTGAATTCGTAGTGGCCATATCTGGTACGGAATTCCGTTTTCTCGATGTGTTGACGGATTCGCTCCTTAATATTCGCAACGGCATGAAAGAGTCTGTGATGCTTCTTCAGTTGAGCAGACTCTTTTGTAGTTTGGCACGGAGCTTGTTCTTTGTGTTTTGTCGAAGACGAGTGACTCCCTCGAGGCGATTGACTATCTCTGCAACACCTTTATGTCTCAACAGGAATAATCCCAACGGTAAAAGCAAGTAATGGCAGTGTGATTTGTCCTACCACAGATCTGACACGGGGCATTGATAGGTTTTTGATATGAGGGATTGTAAGTATGAGAATAAGGTTGTTGAGAACTGTGATACCTTCCTCTTCCTTGATTAAACCGACCTCGACCACGGCCTCCAGATCTGCCTCTAGCATAATTAAAATTATTCTCAGTCTGACTAGGAGCAGTATTGACTGTAAAGGCAGCATTGGCAAGAACACTTTTTTGTTTTTGTCGATCAGATTTCCACTACTTTCTCCTTCCCTCGCATCGTAATCTTCCAGCGCAGTAACAAATTTTTTTGGAGTAGGATAGGGAGCCTTACTGAGCATGATCGATCGAAGGGTCTTATATCTGGAGCCGCAGCCTTGAGCAAGAATTACGACTTTATCTTCATCTGGAACCGGCTTCCCAATCACAGCCAGATTATCGCAAACTAGCTTGAAGTCTTTAACAAATTCCTTCACAGATTGAGTATCTCCAAGTTTCATAGATCTTAGGTGATTCTTCAACTGGAACTCTCGATCTTTGGTTGACTGAAGAAACTCATTTCTCAGTTCGTCCCAGATATTCTTGGCAGTATTACACCCAATCGTCAAAGCAATACATTCTTCAGACAACGTCACTATTATCCAGGTGCGAACAAGCGCTTCGACTTCCTTCCACTTCTTGAAATACAGATTATCAACTTCAAAATCATTGCTTGAGATTTTCTGCGCTGGAGCCTTGTCCGCTTTAACTAGCTCGACAACGCCGGTGGACTCAAACAAATTCATCTTCTACGTGTTCCAACTAAGGTAATTCTTCTCACCAAGCAACTTAATGGTGGAAATTCCAACCAGTTGGTGTAGATTCGAGGATGATAGTTTGCAGTCTTGGAGCGCATTGGCAGATTGAGAAGCTTTTCTTGATTTAGAAACGGATCGAGAGCTTAAAGCTCTGATACCATGTGAAACGTGAGGGTATGAAATGAAGAAACAGAGAAAACTGAATTGAGAAGAAAGGAAATCAGGGATTTTGTTTCATTACTCACGACAACAGCGTACAGGAGAACATACCACATATATATAGTTTGGACAGTTTGAGCTGTCACTAACTAGACCATATAGGAGCCTATGGGGCAGTACATATAGTCACTAAACAATCCTAGTCAACTATTATTACAAGGACATAGTCAACCACTCTTAAAGTTACGCCATCTTGTATAACAACATGTAACGACTTTCTTTACAATAAATTGGATTAAAAATGATTTTGATTTTTGGTAACGATTTTTTGTTGTTACCAAAAATCTATATTATATAGTACGTGAGGCTTAGTTTGTTAACCAGATATTCATATAGTTGTTCAAACATAATCTTAAGGTATATAAATTCCTCAAAATCCCCATGTCAGAATTAGAGGCTATGCCATTTAGTTTTGGCAATAACGTACAACCACATGAACTGTTTATTGTATTTCTTATTTTAAGAGTTATTTGCCTGTTGTTAAGATATTGGAAGGAAATTGTCAGTCTTTCCATTATTTGATGTTAAGAAGTGTAGATTGCATAATTATTAATGAGTTTTACAAATGCTAATTTATTGATAGGTGCTCAAATAAGAACATTCAAAATGATAACTTGTCTTTCAATGGAACGAACATGATGTATGCCCCATTATCAAGAAAACGAGGAAGGTTAATAGGAGAAGTAAGTTTTGCATTGCACGAACATTTGGAAAAGGGAAGTTTGATGTTGTGGATGGTGAAGGTGATTGTTGAAGACTTGGTTTTACAGATGATTGTATCCTCAGTGAAAGCTGCACTGCAGAGCTACTAGCCCTCAAGATCTTCCAGTCCAAGTAGCACTGCACATAGACTTCCACTATCAACACGGATCGATACTTGACGCGCATGCACACATTCAGAACCAGTCGACTCTGAGAATTAAGAAGACGTGGAAGACAAACTCTATGAAGATCGTGGAAAAGCAAGACCACTCCGATACTTAAGCAACTAAACTAAGCCTCACTCCACAATCAGTATCTGATATCTTAGCATTCCTCTAGAACGTATAAAAGCACACATTTGTAAAGAGAGAAGTACACATCCGAGTTTATGCTTTAGAAGAGAGAAAAGATTGTTTGAGAGACACATTATTTATGAGAGATCTTAGTGTGACTTAGTCACTTCAGCTTAGGTGTTTATTACCTATAGAGCATACAAAACACTCCCTTACTCCTTATTCCGTATTGATATACTTCTATAGTTGAGCGAGTGTTAGATGAGACAGAACACTTCTGTCGAATCCCAAGATAGGAAGCTAGGTTGTAATTCACTTCAAACTTCAATATAAGCAAAATCATGTCTTGTTAAGTTTCATACAAAAGTTTTCGCATTACTTTCTTGGCAAATACTTGTCTCCAAGCAGAGTTGGTCTGAGACTAACACCTCAGACCTACTCGGTCAACACCCCGATCCTATCAAGTGGTATCAGAGCCTGTGTTGGCTAACAAATCTCTCGAAATGGCAGAAATCTCAAACTCCAACAACAGCAACAGGATGCAAGTGGAGAATCTAAAGCTAACTTCCACAAACTACAACATGTGGAAAAATGAGATGGAGTCACACCTCCAGTCGCTAAACCAGCAACTTTGGACTGTGGTAACCAAAGGAAATTTTCCAGTACCTGAAGGAAAAGATCCAAGCTCTTACACTGCTAAAGAGCGAAGGTGCATCGAGCTAAATGCCCAGGCCGTACGAGTAATCTATACCAGCCTTTCTCCACCCGAAAGAAGAAGAGTATATCACATCAAAGAGGCAGAAGACATCTGGGATCACCTTCGAGCTGTTCATGAAGGCAACACTGAACTTCAAAAGTCAAAGATACAACAGCTGAAGATGGACTACGAGAACTTCGTAGGAAAACTTGGAGAATCTTTTAGCGACATGCTTGCCAGATTTACTGAACTTACTACTACCATGGAAGAACTTCAAATTGGAGAATCTAATGAAACTATGAACAACAAGTTCCTGGATAGCCTGGGGGAAGAATGAGCTGAAAGTGTTATCTCTACAAAAGCATTCAAAAGCTTAGAAAAATGGACTTTAACCGATATAGGGTCTTACCTGCAGTCCATCAACAAATATAAGATGAGTGTCAAAAACAGAGGTAACACTTCTCGTTCCAATCACACCGTGTCTTATTCTAATGTTAATCAAGCTTTGCAGGTGAAAACTCCTAGTCAGACACCAGTTCTGCAACATGACTCGTTCCACTACGAGACTGCCCCTACCAATTAGGACCTAATTCAACAACTTCGTGATGCCCTGATCGATGGCATAATCGAAGAAGGCTCAACAAACACTTTTGAGGAAATGGCCATGCTGGTAATTTTTAAAAGATTCATGCGTGATCGATCAGACAAGAATGGTCCAAACAAGTTTGGTCAAAACCAAAATCGATCATATCAATCATACAACCAAAATCAGCAAGGGAACACGGGAACAGGAGAGGGAGTATGTTGAAACCAGGTCACTATGCCAACAACTGTCCACTGAAGAAGAAAGATGACCGAGAACAATCATCGCTGGTGGCTAATGCGGCATGGGGTGACTCTGATTCAGAAGAGCCAGAGACTGGGACGTCTAGACTAATTTGCCTCATGGCTCACAAGAATCAGGTATGTAAGACTCCCTCTCTAGACGTTATCTCAAATTTCTCTGAATCATGCACTATTCCTTCTTTAGATCTATCTACCTACCTCATAGATCCAAATCATCCTGAATTCGATCTAACAGAAGAGCAAGAGAGGATAGCATTACTTTATGAAGAAATACATGTGTTGAAAGGTCATGTCACTAACGACCATCTCAAACTCCAAAAAGCTGAGCAAAATGTCGATAAACTCGAAAGAGAGTTACGAGATGCACACACAGTTATCAGTTTGTTGGATGATCAAATCATGTCCTTACATAAAAATCTTAAAGAAAAGGATCGTTCCAAACTCTCTCAGAAATATTTCAAACCTATTACCTTTGTTTGTGAGGTTACTGCCATGAAAAAACCAAAATTCCTTGATAACAAACTCCGTGAGTCAAATGAAAGACAAGCCAAACTCAAGAAAAAGATCGACTCCCTCACCATCGCTCTTAAAAAGGCACAGATGGATTCGGTCTCGTCATCGAGTCCTCCTTACTAGCTGAAAAACAAAGGTAAGGTAAACCTGCCCAAGATGGCTTCAAAACCCAACGATCTATGACGGAGAAAAGTTCAAAAAGAAAAATTTGAAAACAAGTTTCGTTGGCAAAAGAAATACGTTTACCTCCTTTTGTACTGATTTGTGGATATTGCGGCGGACATTCATTCTTCATGTCATAGGCTTAGTCGTGATTTATCCTTTAACATGCAGCGTATACATATTCTGTCTGAAGCACGACGCAAGTGCAAACTTTATTCATCAAAGAGGGAACCCAAGTTTTCCTGGCTTCCCAAGTCTAACCAATAATTGTTTTACAGGTAGAGAAGGTCATGGACAATGACTCTTGGTTTCTAGATAGTGGATGCTCACGACATTGACAGGAGACCCTGACAAGTTCACGACTCTCTCAACACTATGAGGGAAAAGTCACTTTCGGTGACAATGCTCATAGAGAAATCATTGGTATTGGAACCATTGGTAATCCCTCCTCGTTCAAAATAGAAAATGTAAATCTAGTAGACGGTCTAGGACACAGTCTCCTAAGTATCTCTCAAATATGTGATCTTTCTAACGTTGTTCTCTTTTCGGTATCAGACATCAAAATCTTTGATGAGCAAACAGGGCTTCTCAAAGCTACTAGAATAAGGGTGAATAACCTTTACAAGCTGTCTCTTGAAAACCCTAACCTAGACGGAATTCTTTGTCTTAGTGTACATGATAAAAATCAGTCTTTATGGAACTCCCGATTGGGTCATGCTCATGGCAAGTTGCTGAACAAAATAAAAAAATGGTAATCTAGTTGTTGGTCTTCCTAAGATCAATTTTCAGACCGACTCACTCTGCCCCGCCTACGTTCAAGGTAAACATACTAGGGCAAGCTTCCCAAGCAAACCTGTGTCTCCATTAGATCTATTACACATGGATCTATGTGGCCCAATGTGAGTTCAAAGCAAACGCGGTAAGAAATATGTCCTAGTCATTGTAGATGACTACTGGCGCTGGACATGGGTACTATTTCTTCACACCAAGTCTGAGACATTCTCTAAATTTAAAACTTTGTTTCAAATGATTACTAAGAAATTATCTACCTCAGTCAAAACATTACATTCTGACAATGGTACCAAGTTTCTCAACGTGTAGTTTTCTAAGTTTTGCAGGTCAAGGGGGATAGTGCATCAGACATCAGTTGCCCGTACTCCACAACAAAACGGTATAGTGGAAAGGAAGAATCACACTCTTGTAGAAATGGCGAGAACCATGCTCATTGACAGTAGCTTACCTGCCTCATACTGGGCTGAAGCTATCAACATAGGTGCGTATATTCTGAACAGGGCATCCATCCATCCCTTTATTGGTAAAACCCCGTATGAGATTCTCAAAGGATGTTCTCTTTCAGTCAGTCATTGTGCCGTTTTGGATGTCGTTGCTTCATTCACAACAACGGAAAAGACAATCTAGGCAAATTTGCTTCCAATAGTGACGAAGGAATCTTCCTTGGATATTCATCACAAAGCCGAGCTTACAGGGTACTCAACAAGTGTACAAAATGTCGTGAAGAAAGTCCTCACTTACGCTTTGAGAAACTTTCAAACTCTGGTGATTGCGAGAATAACCCACAAGTGACTCATGAAGATACCCAAGGCACAACATTCATCGGAATACCCGTAGCAACCATTCATTTTCCCAAACACCTCTGCAGAGAGACTCCTCTCCTGACAGCGACGACGACCCTGATGATTCGTTCAAGGATGCCTCACCAATTCCCTCTGATGACCCACAACCTAAGCCAACAAACCACCAAAACATACTAACTCCCCCAGATCTCCACACACCAATTACCACCTCTACCCAACCTCCAAGGTCCAAAAGAAAATTCCTACAAGCCTCCGCTCACATAATTGACAAAATTCTAAGTGAACCTGAGAAAGGTATTCAAACACGCAACGAAGTCCATCGAAATCTCTGCGCCTTTAATGCCTTTATCTCCAAAGTCGAACCCAAAAATATCCATCAAGCTCTAGGTGATCATGACTGGATCTTAGCCATGCAAGAAGAACTACACTCTCTGCAACGCCACTCAGTCTGGCGACTTGTTCCCTGCCCAACCAACCATAAACCAATCAGTACCAAATGGGTGTTTCGCAACAAACTTGATGATCAAGGAAATATCTCTCGTAATAAAGCTCGCCTTGTGGTCCAAGGATATGCTCAAGCTGAGAGAATCGACTATGACGAAACATATGATCCAGTCGCTCGAATTGAAGCCATTAGAATACTTGTAGCATATGCTGCTCACCGAGGTATGAAGTTATATCAAATGGATGTCAAGACTGCATTCTTACACGAATACATCGACAGGGATGTTTATGTTGCTCAAGCGCCAGGATATGAAGATCTAATTCACCCAGAGTACGTCTACAAGTTAGATAAAGCATTATATGGACTCAAACAGGCTCCAAGAGCATGGTATGAACGTCTCTCATCATATGTACTGTCTCATGGATTTGTACGAGGTAAGGTTGATAAAACTCTCTTTACTCTCACCAAAGGTGACGTCATACTCATTTTTAGATCTACGTAGACGACATAATTTATGGATCTACAGTTCCTGAATTATGTACCTTTTTCTCTGATCTAATGAGCAAAGAGTTTGAAATGAGTGCACTAGGTGAATTGAAATTCTTCTTGGGTCTTCAAATCAATCAACAAGAAAATGGCATTCAAATTCATCAACAGAAGTACATCCAAGAGCTACTCGTCAAATACAAGATGCAGGACTCCAAGCCAACTCCTACTCCAATGTCCGCCATTGAAAAACCACATCTTGATGAAAAAGGGATATCTGTTGATGCAACATTATATCGAGGTATGATAGGCTCCTTACTATACTTAACAGCAAGTCGACTTGACATTCTCTATGTTGTATGTTTGTGCGCAAGATTTCAGGAAAATCCAAAAGAATCCCTCTTGCAAAGTGTCAAGCGAATCTTTCGCTATCTCAAAAGCACTCAGGACATGTACCTCTGGTATCCGAGTACTCCTGATTTCACATTTTTAGGTTACAGTGACTCTAACTTTGCAAGTTCTTTGTTATACAGAAAGAGTACGTCTGACACTGCACAATTTCTAGGGCTATGTCTTGTAGCTTGGAGCTCCAAGAAGTAGAACACAGTAGCACTGTCATCTGTTGAAGCCGAATATGTCTTCGCAGCTACTCGTTGTGCACAAATACTATGGATTCAACAACAACTACAGGACTACCTCATACCTCCCTCTTGCATTACTATATTTTGTGATAACAACAGTGCTATTGATTTATCTAAAAATCCAGTTCATCATTCCAGGACTAAGCACATTGACATTCGTCACCACTTCCTAAGAGATTGCATTGAAAAAGGGTTGGTACAACTAGAGTACGTCCCCACTTCTGATCAACTTGCAAACATATTCACCAAACCATTACAACGAGGCCCATTTGAAACTCTGCGTTCACAACTTGGGATGACTCCCATGACGTAGCTAAGGTAGTATCTCCTTCTCCTTTTTTCCTTCATTTTGGGTAAACTGCGTGAGTATGTCTGATGAACTAGTATGACTGTCAAACATGAACACCAGAGCATGATAGTTTCTTTTTTTCCTCGTGAAAACCACCCGCAGATTTTAAACCCCTCAATCTGCTACTACTCCTCTCACCCAATCAAACAATTTTCCCTGACACTACGTCAAGTCTATATTCACACGTTACCATCTCTTTTCCCCTTCTTCTACCTCACACACTTTGCCTAGCCCTAAGCCTATCCCCATCTTTCCCGATTCCGATCACCGTTGCAACCCATAAACCCATATCCTTTCTTCGTCATGGCATCCAACCCTGATTCAAACCCTCAACCCAACTTTTTTGACGTCAAAATTCTAGGCGACGTTACTCACAACCCACAGCTTCTTCAACCTTTGATCAATCAACTCTCTACCCTCCAAGCAAAACAAACACCCACCTCCACCTCAACCCCGTTGGCCCTAGAAATGTCTATTGACACTCAACCCCTCACCACTCCTCTGCCCAACACCACGGCTGCACCGACATTTTCGGTGAACCCTTCCCCTAGACTTTCGCCACAAAAGTCAGAAACAACACCCTCCCCAACCAAGAAATCAACACCACCAACAACTCCGGTAATACCCACACCCGAGACTATCACCAAATCTCCCCTCCGTGAGCAAATTCAATTTGGCTCCTTTGAACCACCGGATGAAAAACCTAGTGACAATCCACAACCCAACTCCCCCACCACTGATACTGAAAACCCCCTCGAAAACCCTACACTTGAAATCTCCACCCTCTGCTCTAGAACAAACACCACCACCCAAAAAAGCCTGTCGTTCCAAAACCTACGTCCCACGCCCTCCTACTATTACCCGTAATCTGCGCTCTAGAGCAAGAACCCTATGACATCTTCGACGTCCACTCCTACTATCACGGTCCCTCCACCTCAACTAGTAGTCCCGGCCCCCATACCAGAGAAAACAAGAAGCGCCACAAATTCTTCAACTCTGGCAGATTCAGACACTGGAACTACTTCCACTCGAAAGCGACTTCGTCCTCGGTCCAACTTTGACCTACCAACACCAACACCAAGACTTGGTCTGATTGACACACAATCTGCGGTATACTATCTTCCCATTGATGACTCTGTTGAGTCAAGAAACTTGGTCAAAGGCAAGCTTCTGGATCTCGAATGGCTTCACTCCATGGGATTCTCTATGTTCGAAGAGATGCTACGATTCCAGAACTAGATCCACCTATTCCATGGCATCCAAACATACCACGAGGAAGAAACCTACCACTTCTACCAAAATTATGTCATCCGTAAAGGAAAATTAATGATCGAGGTACATGAAACTGATATCCATCTTGATTCAAAAAACCATTGTAACTCTTTTAGCCATCCCCACATATGGTTTAGAATTCTACAATAGAGTTGGATTTCTTGATCTAGGTTTTGTCACTACACAAGAGGTTTATGACTATTTCTTACCAAATAGCCGTGTTGGTCATTCCTTAGACCAACATGCTTTTTCGAATATTCACCAAATGCTTCATACTTTGGTAATTAAAAACCATGTGCCTAGAAAGGAAGGAAACCAGTTTGTTCGACCCCTTGATTTGGCTATAATGTATTGTTTGATCCACCAAAACATAATTAACCTACCATAACTCATTCTGAACCATATTGCATCAACTATCTCTTCACCCCGACACTCTCTGGGGTACATCTTTTGGATTCCAAAGCTCCTTACCCACTGCGGAATCACCTATGATCCCTCCCAATCCAATCATATCACCGAAATAGACATACTTGGTCAGATTCTCTACAACAAGACCCCATCTTTTTAGACCAAGTCTATCTCCAAACCCCCTCCTCCATCCAAAAGACTCCCTACTCCCAAACCAACTCCCACAGCTGACAATGCAACTCTCGCTGAAAGAGTTACTGCCGTCGAGGAAACCTTGTCCACCCTGGCATCTAAGGTAGATATGCTCATCGACGTTCTGAACACCAATCATAAGAAGACGATGGATATCTTTGGAAGCGGAGTCAAGCTATTGGTCGAGGAGTTCAGAGAGAGTTTCAGTGAAGCTCTTGCAGCGGCCAACACAATGGCGGATGCTGAGACATCGGGGGAAGATGGTGCGATGGCTGATGATAAAGGCGAGGACCAAGGAGATGTCTAACTGTTGCCTTACTCCCCTTAACACATAGTTGCTTAGGTTGTTTGACTGTCGACACTGTCTCTTTTTAAGACTGTTTTTGTTATGCTCTGGTGACTCTGTAAGATAATTATTACTGTGCTTTTTGATACTGCAGGTGCATTTCCTCTGATGTTGGCAAACGGAGGAAGCGGTGTATCCCGCGGCCGGTTTATGCGGGCGACTATGTTTGGACAACGAGTGCCTCTAAAGGCCTCAAATTGTCATGGATTGGTTTACTATTTATGTCAAGTATATTTTTAGTGGTTTCATGCTTTAGTTTATCAGCTCTTATTTAATTGCATCATCTTAAGGGGGAATGTAAGTTTAAGGGGGAACAAACAGTGAGTTGTTCTCCCGAGATTGTTGCTTTGTTTTGTGATATTTTCCTGGTACACTCACTGGATACACTGAGTTTTCTATCATCAGCAAAAAGGGGGAATTTTGTTGAAGACTTGGTTTTGTAGATGATTGCCTCCTCAATGAAAGCTGCACTGCAGAGCTACTAGCCCTAAAATACCCCAAACCTAGATATGATGTTTAGATGATAAAATAAGATCTAATAAGGATAAATAATGCCTTAGAAACATTATGAAACAATTTAAACCGAAGAAAACACAAGGAGACACCATAAGGGCAATTTAGGCAAAAATGTGCTCTAAGCTTGGAGTAACTCGGGTTAGCACCCAAATATCATTATTAGACCTTATTAACATCCTAATGGTCATGCTAAATCAATTACCAAAGAAAACCAAGCTCAAAAACAAGTTAAAACACAAATTGTGCTTTAAGGACTCTTAAAACACATTTTTGAAAAAATGTCTTAGAAAGGGGTTTTAAGTGGCTAAATGCCCATGATTACTCCTTAATCAACTTGTGTACTACTTAGTATCACATTAGGAAGTCTAAATCAATGGGAAATCAAAAATTTCACAAATATATGCACTAGTTTGTGAATAGTAACCAAATAGTGCTTAGTTTAGTCTTTAGTCAACTAAGTTTAATTAAATGGTCAAACAAGACCATGACTAGCCTTAATTAAATAAGGGGGCCGGTTTCTAAGGGGATGAGTCACCACATGAGTAAGCTAGTTTATAAAATAAGAGGAAAAAGTAAGTTAGTTACTATTTACTTTAAAGAAACAAATATCTCTTTATTACTCACCTCTCTCCTCCTTTCTTCATTCTCTCTTCTTCCCACCGATTTCATTTTCTTCCTCTCTTCTTATTTCACGTAAGAACAGCCCATACAATCTTGATCTTGTCTTGCCCATATCTTGCTCATTGTAGCTCCAAAATCAAAACCAAGCACATAGTTCTCTTAGTTAGCTCAAGCTCTTTCTTTTTATCCTTTCAAATCTCCAAGAGCTTCATTTTGGTGCCAAGCCAAACCGCCATTAGAGGAGGAAGAACAAGCTTGAGGAGTCCATTAGCTTCTCCATTCTCTTAAGGTAAAGAATATGTAAGAAAAACTAGGTTTCCACCATTTCTTCTCCATTACCGAAAATTTCTACTCATGGGGCTTCATTTTTATGCCTTGTTCTAGCTTTTTTCTATTCTCCAAGGGATAGAGGAGGTCCTTATTGATTCATATCCAAGCCTACCTTAAGACTTCAAGGTAAAATATTCATTTTAATACCTTAAAACACATTTTTAACCTAGGGTTTGCTCCTTAAGGTTAGTGTATTATCTAGCACTCATTAGAGTCATTGGATATTGATTAGAACATTGGCAAGGAGAACTTGGCTGGTGACCGAGATTGTTCAAGGAAAAGCCTAAGTAAGAAAGTTTGTGAAGCTTGAAAAAGAACAAGGTAAATGTCTTACCTTAAGGTGTTTTATTATTTAAGGAATGGGATTTAGATATATGACAGCTTAGCTTAGAGTTTACATTAGGAAAGGGCTATAAAAACCTAGGAGAAACAATGATGATATTTGAGAACTTGTGACTAAAGAGCAAATGGGAAATGAGATAGTTAGACATTTAAAAGGCGAATTACAAGAGCATTTATATTTCAATGGGAGCCTTGTTATGTGTATTTGCAGGTCAAAGGCTAATATATGTGGAAATTCAGTGGTTAAGCTTTATGTCATTTAAGGGCCTAAGTGCCAAGCATTTTAAGTTTATGCACTATATTGTGATGTAGTGTAGTTTTGGTGTAAGTTGGGTGTTAAGAATGTGTGGAAAGAATTTGGGTGTTAAAGATTGTTGAATGGTAAAAAAAACCAAGTGTTTGGATGTAGAAATATACTAAAGAAGCCATGTCAAAATTTGGTGAGAGAACAAGGAGTTTAAGATGGGTAAATGAAGTTTGATGACCTAGAAGGTACTAGGAACTCTTAGGGCTTAAAGTGGTGAAAGAAAGGGAACTAGAGTGTTCTTGAGTGTTTAAAGGACTTAGGAGTTGTCTTGAAGGAATTAGACAAGTTTAAGATGTTATTGTGGTGTTAGAATATTCCTAAGATCATATATGGACTTTGGGTAAAGCATGGATGAAGAGAACAAGTGCAATCACACTTAGAAAAATATAAATGGCAAAAATTTGTAGCTGGTCCGAGACCTAGGTCCAGGGTAAAGTCCCGGACCATGCCTAAATAAGAGCCGAGAGTTCAACCAGCACCCTGGTCCGGGACTTAAGTCCTGTAAGAAGTCCCGGACCACCTCTTGAATATCACCCAAGAGTTTTCAGCTTGTAATGGTCCGGGACTTAGGTCCTGTATGAAGTCCCGGACCACAACATAAAATGAGCCGAGAGAATTCACCAAGTATTGGTCTGGGACTTAAGGTAAGGACCAAGTCCTGGACCACTCTAAAAATCATGTTTAAGCTTGGAAAATGTTAGGAAATGATGGGGATGGTTAGGTATTGATGTTATAAAGTTATTAAGGGCATGTTTGGAGGGTGTAATGGCTACTAAGTGGGTGAACAAATGTAATAGATAATGAGAAAATGATGCACTTAAAAGTTTAAGTTAAAACCATAAGGACTTAGCGGATAACAATGGGTATATATTAGTGTCTAGGGAAGTTAAGTAAATTGTGTTAAGTTGAGCTAAATAATAACCTAAAACTGAATGAATGTTTTAGGACTTGTGAATTGGGACTTGGAGGGAGATAAACCAAACAATCGCCGACAGTGAACGGTACAGTCTTTCTTGTGACCTGCTTGCTAACAAGGTGTCCCTCGGTTTGTGTGCTATATGTTTATGTGTGCCGACTAAACAAGATAAAGCATGCAACCGGTTATATTGTACTTTTGTGTGTGTGTTGATTTGCACTAACACAAGAGACTTGAGGTTAGTTACTAACAAGGTTTAGTACCGATGGAATGAGATGAGGAATTATATTGTTTAACAGTTGGTTAATACCCGAGAAGGTTTAACTAACACATGGTTGTAAGAGTTTCACTAACTGGAACTTAAGGGGGAAGTGAGGAACCCGGGACTGACTCTGGTCATGCATGCTAAGGAAAGGGGGTCGGTATCTGAATCAGGTCCGACTTCCGCTTAAGGACTTGTCTTCGGACTTGTTGCCTAGGGTCGAGTGTCGGCTCAGATACATTGGATTTCCAGTCCAAGGTAGGAGGCATTAAGATGGTGCTATAGGATCACCTAAATCCTAAATTATAAGATAAGTTGTTTATTCAACCAATGGAGTTAATAGCTCATTGGCTAGGGTTGCTTTTGACCTGACAAAATAAACATTGAGATAAGGTACGACCATTTCTATTTAAAGAACGGTTTGTATACTGAGATTAAGATAAGGTTAAGACTGAGGTAAGTTAAGATGGACTGAGGATAAGAGGAATTGGAACTTAAGGAGTTTACTTACTAACTCACTTATTAAGAGAACGCTTTAAGTCATTCATTTGTGTGTGAACTATGCTAGTTCATCTGTGGATTGATGTTTTATTGCACTTCATATTATGATTGTGTATCTAATCAATTTCCATGCTATCGACAATTAGTCGTCGTAGCCCCGTTAGCTTGGGGGCCACGAGAGGGTCGTACCAGCATTCTTGCTGACCCCCTTTGGGGGCTGTTTTTATTTTGCAGGTAAGCGTCCCATGAAGAGTCACCTTGAGAGTAGGGGCGGTTAGACTTAGGCTGGGCTTTTATTTTGAGTACGGGTTGCGCCTGTGCACCCGTCTGTTGATATTAAGACTTCGGTAGTTATGTTGTTGCTCGAGATACTATGAACTCGGTTGGTGGATGTTTTGGATAGTTGGTACATTCCTTTTGGATAAGCGTTTGCAAGTAATTAAGTTCGGTATATTCTATTGTTCAGACCGTGGCAAGGTCCTGGTGTTAGTTTATTCCGCTGCGACGTTTGTGTTTAAGCTGTTAAGTTTGCGATAACCACGATCGGCTTAGGACGGGGTGTTACAAGCCCTCAAGATCTTCTAGTCCGAGTAGCACTACACAGAGACTTCCACTGTCAACACGGATCGATACTTGACGCGCACGTACACATTCAAAACCAGCCGACTCCGAGAATTACGGAGACATGGAAGACAAACTCTATGGAGATCATGGAGAAGCAAGACCACTCTGATACTTGCATAACTAAACTAAGCCTCACTCCACGATCAGTATCTAATATCTTAGCATTCCTCTAGACTGTATATAAGCACACATTTGAAAAAGAGAAGTACGCATCCGAGTTTACGCTTTAGAAGAGAGAAAAGATTGTTTGAGAGACACAATACTTATGAGAGATCTTAGCGTGACTTAGTCACTTCAGCTTAGGTATTTATTACCTATAGAGCACACAAAACACTCCCTTTACTCCTTATTACCTATTGATCTACTTCTAGAGTAGAGCGAGTGTTGGATGAGGCAGAACACCTCTGTCGAATCCCAAGATAGGAAGCTAGGCAATATAAGCAAAATCCTGTCTTGTTAAGTTTCATACAAAAGCTTTCGTGTTACTTTCTTGGCAAATACTTGTATTGGTTTGAGACTAACACCTCAGACCTACTCGGTCAGCACCCCGATCCTATCAGTGATGAAACACTTATGATGAATATAAGCAAAAAGAAATGCATTTGCAGGGCATGTGCTTCTATAATTCCATGTAAGTATATAGAGTTAAAGTAATCCTTAAGTCATGCATGAGAGTTTCCATATAAGTATGTACACAAGTACTACCATGGGAAGAGCTTTAGGAAGATGTACTACGTTAACTTGGAGCCAGTTTCAGATGAAAGATACTATAACAATGGAAACTATCATAATGTAATGACACCATTGCTAGATAGGAGAATTGAAATATCATCTAGAAATATAAGAACGGACGAGGGTGAGTAACCACTAAGGAAGATAACCATTACACTTAAGTGATATTACTAGTTAGGTCATAACCAAAATGATGCAAAGAAAGACCACCGACAAAGGAACAAAGGAAGTTATACATTGCTGTTACCCATAGATGCTACTTTAGGGTTAGGTGTTGGATCAACCACATCAAAGAGCTTGGTAAGAGCTTGGTCGATTCCTACGAGTAAAAGAAACCACGTCTTGGTTTTGAATGAGAGTTGTGGCGGTCCTTCATTACCGGTGCCCACCATTGGAAGAAAGTACAAATCTAGCAATTATAATACACCTTTCCTATCAAATTTGGGTTGCGAGTGAGAGATAAATTTGCTGGAATTCCACATTTGCAATAGAATGGTTTGAAAATTTTCATTGATTGTTGTTGTAAATATGGCCATAGCTTTGGTATGGGGTATGTATTCAATTACTATGAAATGTGAGTGCTTATATAGGGGAGAAAAGCTGTTAGACTGAAATTAGCCGTTAAAAAGGAAAACTAACGGTTACAACACGCTGGGAAAAAAGGGTATTTTATGAACTTAATCAAAGGGGTATATTATGAACTTTAAAACTTTAAAAAAAATAACCGTTACAAAACGGAGCCGTGAATTTTTCAATTAAAACATTTAAAAAAACGGATAAGGGTAAAGAGTTATTTTCCAGGAATTAATTGAACATTTAACGGAGGTTAGCAAAAAGTGTATTTTATGAATTAGGAAAGAAAAAATATGCCTTTGACAATTTTTTTTAAAAAGGATATATTTGGTATATTGTGAATCTAAAAAGTAAAATCAACCTCATGTTTATAGTACAAAACTAAACTTCGGTGTTCACTTGAAAAACTATAGTAAAATTTCCTGTTTTACATGGACCATGTGAATTGTACGGTTCACGTGTTGATAATCACGTCACTTAAATCACTGTATTTTTTCCTTTTTCCTGGTTTTCTCAAGGATTTAACTGAGAGCATCTAAACAACACCGAAAGCATACATTTATTTAAAACTTTTGGACTTCGTATTATTGAATAGCTTTATTTTTCTAACTGGATCGATAACATGGCTTCTTTTCGAAAAAAAGATAACATAACTTGTGAAAAGACAGAAAGAAATCAATAAAAATTAGCAACGTTATAAAAGAATAAACAATAGTCTCTCGTCTAACCTGAACATAAATCGACTCTTTTTTTATTTTGGGTTAAAAATTAACTAAAAATTTGACGTTCGCGATCTTATAAATATACAGCTACTTCCCACGTCATGACCTAAACCAATGGTTGAAGATCGACCCGCCATGCAATAATTGTTTTTTCAAATTCTAGCACTTTTCTTCTTACATTCATTTTGGCCTTTCTCTGGTGGCTTCCCCTTCCCGGGAGGGAGAGTCAGAGCCTGCAATTTGCTATCTCTCTCTTTCTCTCTCTCTCAGTTGGGTTTTCCGTTCTCTGTTTTCCGATTTCGTCATTTCGGTGTCGGCGTTGCAGGTTCCGTTGTTCTATTGTCCAGTAACCATTTTTTTTTCAAGACTATTCGCCATTAATGCAAGCTGGTTTATGGCTGTATTGGGGGATTCTTTTCCTGGTAAGATTTTCTTGTTCCTGGATTAAAACTTCTAAGACTTTTTTTTTTCCTTTTTCTCTATTTTCTTGTCTTCTAATTCTTGTCCCTAATTAGACACGGATTTCAAAGATTTCATATTTTCTTATCCCTGTTTCTTGTGCATTTCAATTTGAGCTCCCAAAACTCGCTTTCTGGCTATCATTTTCTTGCACATTCCCGAATATTTACGGCATTTAAACCGACGACGTGACAGCGACCATTGCGAATCAGTAATATGAAACAAGACGGCAAGAATCAAAGACTGGGTTTCATGTTGTAGCTGATTGTGTCTCAAAGTCTCGCTTGAAGGGAAATTTCGGATTGCAAATTTAGGTCGTTGAATTTGCCTTGTACAGCTCTATTAAGCTTCTGGAAGGCCAGGTTTGATCAGTCATGCCGAGTATCAGAGACCCGGCTTCCAAAAAATCCACTACTCTTACGGTTTGTATTCGACAAATGTTGTGCCTGGTTCACAAAAGTACGCAAATATCCCAGTGCATATTGTTTTCCATTTGTTTTGATTAGCGGCTTCTTGCGGCGCAGGTAGCCGTAAGATGTAGGCCGATAATTGAGGAGGAGCGGCACAAAGGCCGCCATAATGTCAGGGTCATTGATGATAAAGTACTTTGTTGCTCCACATTATTGCTTATTTGTTTCCTCAGTTTTATTCGTTTCTGTAGCTTCGACTTTGGTTCAAAATGTGTTTTTTTTTTATGGATAAATTTGTAGGAGGTGATAGTGCTGGATCCTGACCTATCAAAGGATTATCTTGATCTTGTACAAAATCGGACGAAAGAGAAGAATTACTGCTTTGATTATGCATTCAGACCGGATTGCAATAACCTGGTATGTAAGACTGATGCTCTGGATTATGCTTTGTAGTCGTGCAAAATGGTTTCTATTTATTGTGAACAATATCCTATGCATGTAACTATTTGTAAGTAATTGCCTAGTGGCTATTGAACACTCTTGGTCCAGGATGTATATAGGACATGCGTGTCTTCAACTATCGCTGGTGTTGTTCAGGGTCTCAACGCGACCATATTTGCCTATGGGTCCACTGGAAGGTAGCTTTTTATTTTGGTTCTACCATACCATTTCTATATCTTGTGATATTTACTGGATTTAAAAAACAAAAAATATCTTGTGATATTTACAATCATTGACATAAAGAGTGCGCTAATTTGCTCTGAATAACTGATTGCAACTTTCTGCGTTGCTAATTTGTCTTTCATGCCCTAACCTTTATGGTATACTCTCCAGTGGAAAAACGTACACTATGGTTGGAACCAGAGAAGACCCTGGGATAATGGTCCTGAGCTTGCATACCATCTTCGATCTCATCAAAGCGGATACTAAGCACGACTCTTTTGAAGTTACTTGCTCGTACTTGGAAGTGTACAATGAAGTATGGTTCTACTTAATATCAAGTACCGACAACTCTCTACCTCTTACAAGTGATATTTGATGCAAAGAACACCTTTTCGTTGTTGTTAGTTCAGATCATATATGATTTACTTGAAAGATCATCGGGTCATTTAGAGCTTAGAGAAGATCCTCAGCACGGAGTAACAGTTGCGGGTTTGAGATCAATCAAGGTATCCTTATGTGTCTTGTCTTTATGGCACTCGTCACGGTGCCTTTTGGGTGGAAGTTAGCCAATCTGTTTGCCTGGTGCTGAATACAAACACTCTGTTCAGGTAAATTCGGCTGATAGGATTCTTGAGCTTCTAAATTTGGGGAACAGCAGGCGCGTACAACATCCATATAACTCACTGCAAAACTGATAGTACAGAAGCCAATGTGACTTCCTCAAGGTGCTGTTGATGAGTTGGCTGATGATTTGGATGATGTGATCAACAGTAGCTATATCTTTATTCTGAAATGCAGAGGAGGCACTCACATTAACTCTTGTTGCTGTCTCAGAAAGAGATTTTATTATTGTGTTTGGATTATGATTTTACCATGGGTGCAATGATTTATTGCGGAATCATTTCAAACAGACTGTTTTGATGCAAAAGCAATGTTTACAAGATTTAACCATTTCCACTCTGAGTGTTTGAATGTGTTCAGTTTATCTAGCTCTCATTTCGGTTTCAATAATAGCTGGTTGTCATGAACAGATCACATGCTGTTCTGGAGATCACAGTTAAAAGGAGACAGAAAGCCCACAGTCGAAACCAGATTCTCAAGGGAAAACTCGCTCTTGTTGATCTTGCTGGCAGGCAAGCTCATCGTTTCCTGTGATATTATGTATTCCTTCTGTTGCATTCCTCTGTCAGATTAAATACATGGTATTCTTAAAATGAAGTAACATTCTTATACATTTATTCTCTTTGACTGGAATTCAAATGGTAAATTCCCGGTTCTGTTAAAAAACATGCCAGTAGCTTAGTAGCAGATGCATCAGCAATGGCTCAAATTTTCAAAAAAGTTAAAAGTGGTATGTCGTCTACTTTATTTAATGATCTTGGCATGGAATGGACTTCTCAAGTTTGTAGCTAGTACGTCTCATTTGTGACCCGGTGTAGTTGGATCACATCTAGGCAAGCTTAACCCTTTTTAACATCCCTGGACACAGTTAGTCAAGAGGTTGCTAGACTTTACCCCATGACTTTTTCAGTGTGGAGCTAGCTCCATTCTCTATACACTACCAAAGCTTAGTGATTGAAAAATCAATCTGCAACCAGATGAAGATGTAGAAATGATACTAATTGCATCTAGGCTTGAGGATTTGAGAAATATAATGGAGTTGGCTTATAATTATTATGTGAAAATTACGAGTAAAATGAAAAAAAAAAAACAAATTGGTGAAAACAATCTTATACCAAAGTTCCTTTAGTGGTCATGGAAGTGAGGAGAAATGATCATAAAATAAGTTCAAGCTACTGATGTTTGATCTTTGGAAGAATCTAGGGCTACCTGTCTTTGAATTTTTTGAGTTCACTTTTCTTAAGGGAGTTTGGAATGTAGTTCTAGAATGTTGCAGTCTCTCCTAACTGCGTCTTGTGCTAGGTCATGGTATGATTCATATTTTATGAGCTTAGTCGTGAACCTTGACCAATTAGATCATTTGGAAATTGGGGTCACATCACTGTATTATGCATCCTCCCCATATTTTGTTGGAGCATAGTTTCACTGAAGCTGTTGCTGGTTTTGTTCTTTGTTACTAAATGGCCATTGTTACTTGACTATTTGTAGAGTCCTAGCTCAAATATCTTAAATTGCTTTGATGCAGTGAAAGATCTTCAGAAGCTAATACTCGAGGACAAAAGTTGCGTGATGGGGCTAATATAAACCGTTCACTACTCGCATTGGCAAATTGCATTAATGCCTTGGGTAAAAAACAGAAAAAGGGTCTTGCTTATGTCCCTTATCGCAATAGGTAATTGCTGGTTGACAACCTACTGCATGAGTTCAAACTTGTGGAGACTAATATTAAAACTTTTTGCAGCAAATTAACACGGATTCTCAAAGATGGTTTGAGTGGTAATTCCCAAACGATCATGGTCGCTACTATATCTCCTTCTCATCATCAGTACCATCATACTATTAATACTTTGAAATATGCTGATCGAGCAAAGGAGATCAAGACGCATATTCAGGTTAGATTCACCAGCAGTTGCCATGTTTGTATAGCTCAAATAATGAAAAATAGTCCTTGACTGTTCATGGATTCATGTTTTCAGAAAAACATTGGCACAGTTGTTACAAATGTGTCTGACTATCAGACCATGATTGAGAGGCTTCAGGTATGCTAATGATTTTTGGCTTTCATGTATTTCTGTGAAAAATCGATCAAAGATATTTTTTGAGTACAGCCTCTGTAATACTAAATCTGTCGCATCACAGATGGAGGTTTGCCATTTAAAGAAGGAATTGGCTGAAAAAGAATGCCAACTCAGTCTCAAGCCTATTGATAAAGCTGCCGATGATGAATTATCTTGGCTAAATACTTTAAGCCATGAAATCTCTGAAAATGTTCAGGAACGTATAAACTTGCAGAAGGCATTGTTTGAGCTCGAAGAAACTAATGCTCGCAACAGGAATGAACTCCAGCGGCTTGATGATGCTATTACTAGGCAACAGGTGAGCATCTAACTCTTTTTAGCTCGCTTTGCATGTTTATATATTCATCAGAAAATCTGAAAGAATCTGACATCTAAGTCATGCTTGCCTTGATGATCATTTCTTTCGAGTCCTCAATCAGATACTTCTCCAGGGTTATAAATTGATTTCTAATATCATAAGTATTGGCATACGGGTAATTCGGCAAAATAACATTATGTTTATGCCCTGAAGAAAACCATGCTGCATTGCATGTTGAGTTGTGGTTGGGAGCAATAAGAAACAAAAAATAGTAGACTGGACTCTGTTTTGCTGCTGAATATGAGTAAGCAATCTTTGATGTTCTTTTCTGAAAATGTTGTTCTCTATTTACTCTTTATGAAAGAGTAAAGGATTATAGATTTTCTTCCAGACATTCTCAATATTTCCAACCAAATAGGGTGCGGGGTGGTATCTGAACCATGTTTCTATTCCTCTACAGCAAGTATTCCTACAAACTGACTTTTATTGTTACTGTTGCTAGGCCATTGAAACTGATGGAATTGTGGTGAAAACTTTACACGCAAGGCGGCAAGTCGTACTTGATAACATCCGTGACAATGACGAGGCTGGTGTTAATTATCAAAAGGTTGGGGCAGTAAACTCTATGCTTTTGTTTTATTTTCTCTTGCTGTTCTTTTAACATTCCTTCTCTTACCATATTATATAGGAAATTAAGGACAATGAATGCCAGCGTTGCCAACTTCAGTCGATGATTGATGAAGCCATTAAGAACAATGGGAACAAGACTTACCTTCGTATACTGAGTCAGTACAGACTCCTGGTATGTTCAACTTCAAACTGAGCTAATATCGTTTATTGATACTTGTCCAGCATTATAGATTAGGATGGTGTTTTGTCATTTTCCTGTGCGGAGAGGCGGCTGTTATAAAGAGAGGTCACTTGTAGAAAAGTAATGTGAAACATTGTATGAAATTACCATATTAGTTACCTTTTGGTTTTAGTAAAGGATGCTAAGTCAAATTGACATAACTATGGTTTGAAGCAATTGCAGCATATAACACTGTAGAAGAATGAACTTTCTAAGTATTTGATATACAATTGGAAGGGCAAGCCATTGGTTTTGAGGGAAGCTTTAGGATAGCCAAGAAGATGAATGTCTTATCAACACTAGAAGGATGGGATAGGGAGGAGAAATAAAGACAAGATATTGACTTGGAAAGTATGTTATCCCCTATGCCTTTATTTTCTGGAGGTCTAAGGCTATTGACGGAAAGACAATTGGGACGTAGCTTTTCTTACATGAATAAAAGTATGAGGATCGCACGGGTTGTTAAGAAAATTAACGGGCAGATCTGGTGGAGAGCTTTCAAGAAATACTTGTTAGCTGGTAAGCGCATTGGACGTAGGACCTCAAGGTATTGGGTTCCAGGAAGGCACGTGGACTGCACCTCGTATACATCCGGCCCCCAATGTACTAAATAAAAATTTAGGAGGACTTGGCAAAACAAGAATCTTTTTGAGTTTTCTTTTTCATGAAAATTATTGCCATGTTAGCCACTGCTTTTGGCATAGTTTTTGCAATGGCAGCCACATAGATGGAAGTTTTCCGATGCCAGAGATAATGAAGTTGTGGCTTGCGAAGTTATCCTTCTACCTAACTTTCCATTCAATCTAAATTTTATATGCAGGGAATGGCTAATAGTGAACTTCAATTTGAGATTGCAATGAGGGATCAAATCATTCATGACCAAAGAGAAGCACAAAGAAACCTTTGGAACTTGCTAATTAGTCTAGGGATTGACCAGAGAAAGATTATTGAGCACGGTACAAAGGAAGGGATAGCCGTGGAAGACTGGTCAATGTCTCCATATGCGGTTCCATTAGATAAAAATCAATCACCAGCAACAAGTTATGCAAAGACCGGTTGTATCCAACCCACTGGAGCACCTGTAGCTTCTAGCACCTTCCACCTGCAAAGCCAAAATGCATCTCATGTTGATTCCTTGCCCCCACCAGTGTGTAAAGCGAAAAAAGAGCTCCTGGTTGATGAGTTTACCTTGCAGAGATTATATCCTCAAATCAGACTCCAGCCTTCTTCTCTGAATGGGGAATGCTTCACTCCGGCTTCGTCCTCAAACCCTAATCTTGATCAGCGCCTGAAGGTTAACAGTCTGATCAATGAAATTCTAGATAAACTTGTTTGTTTCTACATAGCCTTTTATTTTCCGGTTTTTCAAAACTTGTTTAACTATAAGATTTCCTTTTTGTTGGAATGCAGGAACATATTATAGTTTCAAGTGGCGATCAAGAAGGTCAAGGCGGCTGCAATAACAGTTCAAACATGACTCAGCCGGATCATAACGCCCGGGTTCAAATACCTGTCGGCTGTCAGCATCCTGATCTTGTTTAGACCAACCCTGTATATTCCTATGAGCGATCTCTTTTATTTCTCGTTTTTTGCTCTCATTTCCTCCTTTTGCCCCCTCCATCAATGTACACATGTATAAAAAGCGATGTACAAGCCAGGAATTTCCCGTCGGCGATGTGGACAAAAGGGTCGTAGCATTCTTTAACGGCTCAACTGAAATTTAAAAATATAAAATGACGCGTCTCTCTATTTCTCAATGCTTTATCGTATACCAAGCTGCAGTCCAACGAACCAAACGCTTATTGTATGAAAAGCATATTTTGTCTGACGTCATTTAACAAGACAGATGATACTGACAATTATATTGGAAAAGATATTTGTCCTTTTTAGTTTTGAACTCAAAAATCGCTCCATCTAAAAATGCCTTTGGGTTTGCTTTGTTGCTACCAGAACAAGTTTCATAGAACAATCTGTATAGTATGGTATTTTTAGTTTGTTTTTTTTTATATAATTATAGGCACAAGGTCTAAAGTGTTATGAGCGTAGAACAATACAACGAATCTCAAATAAAAATGACATAAAATCTCCATACCTATCTAGTCCTACAACCCATACATGTTAGGGAAGTACACTAATTTTTAGCTCTAGATAACTTTCTTTTTGTGTCGTAAAGCTACTTTACTAATACGTGAAAACTTATTAAAACCTACTTGTCTTTTCCACGAAGTCTTTCTGGATCTACCCTTAGATGTGTTCCTTGAACATCTATCGGAGTCATCTTTTGACTTTTCACTTGCATCCTGACATCTCAGTCGATAACTTGCTCTCGGCTCATATATGATTTCTTCAAGGTTTTCAAGAGTGCGCCCCTCGTCAGGGATAGAGCATCCAAGATCTTTTACTAAATTCAGTGTTTGTCTAGCTTCCTCTTGCACATATGATATGTCTCATCAGGATCAACCTTTAGCTTAGTCAACCCTCTTCCTGGCTCGAAACTTGGTGGGAACTCAGGGTCCTCGAAAAGGCTCTTAAGGCCAATATCATCAACATCTTCCTCCATCATTTGAGCCTGGGGTTCACTGGGCTCTGAGGCCGGTCGACTACGATGAGCACCCGTAGCATCACCACTAGCGCCATGACCTGTCCCCAGATCCTCAACGCTACCAATCTTGTCAACCCACTTGGCATCCTCCTCCGCTGTTAACCTATCATTGCTAACGATATCTTCAACAATCGGGTCAAGCTCTGGTTTCCTTCCCACAAGAGGCTTGCGAATGGAAATTGGTGCACGAACTTCCAACCCCACTTTCCCAGAACTAGGATCTCTTTTGGGGCCTTCTGGCACGACCAACAATACCTACTCCCCCAACCATACAATTGCCCCCACCACTTGTGATGATCCACGCCGATCACCGGGGCCGTAGGCCAATAGCCAACAGACCGGTACTTTAATACCCCAGACTTAAAAATGGTGATTAAATTATTCTAATATGATTACTTAAGGCCTAATGGTGCCTAGAGAGTATTGGTAAAGAGAATAAAACCAAAAGAAAAGAGAAAATGCGCAAAACGCGAAAAAATGCTAAAACACGCATGAAATGAGTATAGGAGATATATGACCTCGGTTAGGGTCTGAGATGGATTCCTAAGGCTTAGTTAGGCCTAATTAGTATTCGAGAATGATTCCCGAAGAAAACGGATCCAAATAATGGATTAAAACGCTAACAGAGTTTTAAAGCACGTTTCTCGAGAAAACCCGAAAACGTGACTTTGAGTGGTCAAATAGACCCGTAAAAATTATAGTTGACTATATAACTATAATTAAGTGTTAATGGAAGTTTAAGAACCATTAAAATCAAAGAAACAAGAAAAATCCAAAAAACGGGCCCGGTCAGTGAATAGTGCTAAACCGGGAAAAATAACGAGCGTTTTCTGTAAAAGACGAGAAACGCCCCAATATGTGTGGCTATAGTGGGGGGCAGTTTTAATATGTTAGCCAGCCTCTCATACACTCTCAACTAGCTAATTAATATAATAGTCAAAAAGCAAATAGTGAAAAGTGACTTATATCCCCTTTTACTCTCCCTCCTCTCACTTTTCCCCATTTCCTCCTCTTTCTCACGGTGGCATCTCCCCCAAGCCAGCTCTCTTCTTCCTCTCTTCAGCTGGAACAAAATGGAGCCCCCTCCCGTGGCTTCTTCAACTTTCTCTTCATGCCCAAGCTTTATTAAAGCTCCAAACTAAAAAATAATCACATATTGTGTTCCTCTCATCAAGCCCTATCATCCTCTCTTTTCAAAATTCGAAAAGGAAGAAGTTCATTTTCATGGGTATTGGCCATTTGAAGAGAAAAGCACACCATCTTGAAGCTTGAAGCTCCCTCTTTCATCCAAGGTAAAAATATCCAAAGAAAATACATTTTTCTTCACCCTCCTGTGTTGGCCGATTTTGGCATATTTTAATGCCTTGTTTCTCCTTGTTTTGAGCTATTCTCCAAGTCTCCAATGGTGGGTTGGAGCTCCTCCTTTGATTCATGCCAAAACCAATCCTAGGGTTCCAAAGGTAATGTCCAATTTTATGCCTTAAGCCCCTTTTTGGATTCATGAATTATCTTCACAAGTTAGGAGAGCTAACTAGTACTCCTCATGTCCATTGGTACATTGGTCTAGAGAATTGGGCAAGTGATTTGCCTTGACCTATTTTGGAAGGAAGAGAAGAGGAGAAAAGGGAGAAGAGTATTAACAAGGAAACTTAAGAGAATTTAAGGTAAGAAACCAACCCTAATGAATATTCTATATGTATTAGAATTTGGGATGGGTTAATAAAATGAATGAACCCCACATGAGTATGGTAGTAATATGCTTATATGGTATTAATGCAAGTGAGGAAGAATTTATGAATTTAGTGTTTGATCTAAGAGCTATGCATTTTATGAATTATGCATTGTGTTGTATTTGGAGAATTGATGAGTATTGATGAACTTGTGTGTGCTGGTAGAACCCATGATGGGTTTGGTTAGTTTTAGGATGAATTAAGTGATGTGATGAGCTTTGGGCAATGTTAGAAAAGTAGCCGGACTATGGCGAAATTCCGGTAGAAATCTAAGTGGTTTAAGTGATGTTTTGGGTGGAGAGTGACCTAGGTTTAGCTAGGTGTTGCTAGAGCTTGAATTGGGTGAATGACCACCCTAGAGTATGAGAGGAAGATTGTGGAGAGACTGTACAAAATCTGTAGCAAAAAGGAGTTGTTTAAGTACTTTTGGAAGTTTAAAAAGGACTGAGGATTTAAGGTTTAAGATTGAGGCATGAACCTTGGTGTCAGTAGTGCATTGTCTTAGAGGATTTGGAATGGTCAAATAGAGTGAGAACAATAATGCAAGTGCCAAGAGAAGTTGGAAAATGCACAAGTGTGCATTAGTGCAAAATGAGAATGCAAGATTTATGAGTTTGAGCAAGAATTTGAGTAAGGATTAAACCTAAGTTTTGAAGAGGTTTAGAGCATGTTTTAAGGTGTTTAAACATGTAGAAAACTTGTGGAAAGATTAGGGAAAGATTAAGGGTGGTTTAAGGATTGATTAGGGGCTCAAAAATAATGTTTGTAGCAGATTTTAGCAGGGTCCAGGACTTGGTCCTTGGACAAAGTCTCGGACCACCCTTTAAATTGCGCCGAGAATTGAAGTCTGTACCTGGTCCGGGACTATACTCCAGGACAAGGTCCCGGACCATAGCGAATTTTCAGCCGAGAGTTACCAAATGAATTGGTCCGGGACTTAGGGTAAGGACCAAGTCCCGGACCACCCCCAGAAATGCCCCGTGAGTGTTTTAAAGGTTTCTAATGATGGGGGTTTGAATGTTAATAATGTTAGATAATGTTTAGGCCTTGTTTGGTGACATGTAAAGGCCCTAGAAAGTGTTAGAAGTGAGTGAGAAGTGAGAACTCAAACTAACAAAAGTAAAACCGAGATAACGGGATAACAGGGTAAGTACGGGAGTAGCATTTAATTATGTTCCGTATGAGCTTAGTATTAATAACAATGTTTGGAACATTATCAGAGGATCGTGTGTGAACCGAGCATGGTGAGATGACACGGTAAAAGCAAAAACCCCGGTGAAAGGTATGATTTTCTCATGCCCCGTATGCTAACCGAGTTACTCTGATTTGTGTGTTTGTGTGCCGGCTTAATAAAGACTAAAGCATGTAAATAATTCATTGTGTGATTATGTATGTCTTGTTGTATGTTGTATGAGCTAACATACTTGAATGCCGGTGTGGTCTAATGTAGTGAATAGACCGACTCATAGTGAGTAGCGGTTGACTAGAAACTCGTAGATCGAGTAGTTTCATAAAATAACGGGAACGTGCAAACACACAAGCTATCGATTAAAGTATAATGATAACGCAACATATGAACTCCCTAGAATGTGAGGAGATGTACGGGTTGAGTAAATACTCGATAATGGTTAGAAAACCATATTGAAACAATCCACAAAATAAATAAGAGTGGAGAGATAAATGAACCTCCATCGAGAGAATTGAAGTTAGTCCAATGATATGAACTTATAAGAAAAGTAAAAGAGACCTAAGGGACCATTTAACTCCCTTGAGACATGGTCGACCTCCTATTTGAGGATTTTACCCGGTATAAGTGAATAACCGAAAGTATAAGCATATGAATGTAAGGGTAACCCCTAAACCTAAGATTACCCGAACTTAAGTAATATTCCATAAGTCATTAGAAACATCGAGAGTGATACTTCTAGACTAATATACATAATAATAGTATAACTCCGAGAGAGGAGTGCATGGGAATGTGAGAAGTCCGTGAGTAGTCGGACCTATGTGAAAGTAGTAGGAACTAAGAGAGAGTTCTGGGAGCTAGTCGAGCTAAGCTCGAGAGCCATGTGTTTTGGCTTAAGAAAGTATTACGAAAAACAAGCGTGACGTAGGAGACCTGTAGTGTCTCGAGAACTACAAGAGCTTGAGTATTAGTAAC
The DNA here is from genome assembly GCA_023374045.1 of Limonium bicolor. NCBI lineage: Eukaryota > Viridiplantae > Streptophyta > Magnoliopsida > Caryophyllales > Plumbaginaceae > Limonium > Limonium bicolor. The sequence continues at coordinate 146,036,466 of CM041779.1, read as the reverse complement.
CCAAGAGTGTGGGTGAGAGAAAGAGTAAGTAACCCAAGAGTGTGGGTGAGATAAGTATAAGTAACCCGAGTGAATGGGTGAGTTATTGAATAAGTAACCAAGGCATAGGGAGGTAGAAACCCTCCAGACCTAAGAGCAAATTAATACAACTAACAACCTTGTCATGTTAGTTAAGGATTATATTCCATGGGTGAATGTGAATCCTTGTGTAGTGTACATATGTAATGTATTGCTATGTTGCATGTTGATTGAATTAAATGAATCTCATGCTCTCGACAAAAGTAGTCGGTGTACCCCGGTTAGCACGCGGGGTATGCGAATTTCATATGCAGCGTTAAGCTGAGCTCCTAGGGGCATCGTTTTTACTTTTCAGGTACACCGAAGAAGATACCGTTCGAGAGTAGGACGGGGTCGGTGGTTAGCATGGGTAGTTATAATTTATTTTACTCATGTATTTGAATAAGGAGTAAGACCGAAATGTTATCGGCATCCGTATATTGTAGACTCGGTATAGTAAAGATTGGAATGGAAACTTGTATGTGTGACTCAGTTAGTAATGAATGAGCAATGTATTGTTTTGAGTACTCGGTTATTCCGGTCCATCAGACCGATGCTGTAGTTGAGTAAGCCTGGTTAGCCATGTGGGTGGCTAACGACGTTGTATTACCCTCCGTTGAATGTAGAGTTCCACTGCGATGTTATGGGTAAGTGTGACAGTTAAGGAGATAATTATGAGATTAGCGGTTGGGGTGTTACAGGTACACCCACCCCATGTACGATACCGGTGCACCACTCCAACAGATATTCTATGTCCTGTACGTCGAGTTTCCTCCGCCCATTAATCCTCCATCTTTATTACCAACATTCAAATCCACCGTGGAACCTCTTGCCATCGAATCAGCAGTTGTCCCAGACGGTGCCTCCTTGTGCACCAAACCTCAACTTCGGCAACAACAGTTAATGATAATACGAACACATGGCTGCCCATACATATTCACAGAAACACTACCATGTTCTCTTCCCATCTTCGCAGTCGCTTCACCTACCACCACCTCCACTTCCCTCGGAGAAACCGCACCTGCATCACCGCCAACGACCGTGACTCTACCGCCAACATCTCCACTTCCTTGAGACTGAGTCGCACAAGCATGGTCACTGACTCGCACAACAGTTTCAACCTTGCCATTTCTCTGGTTAGTAGAACACGCCACCACACCAATAACTCCCTTCATCGCGTATTTTGCCACACAAGCGAAGATCTTGTGACCCATGAAAGTCCTTCCATGGATTCTCTCCACTATCACCTTAACTTGCAAAGCATTCATCTTAATAATAACAAAGGCTAACCTGTTATTAGGTCATCGTTTCCTCAAGATGAAGACGCGCTCGATACAACCATCCATACACAGCAGCCGCCGTATTGCCCTAGTATCGACATCTCTACTAATATTGTCGATGAACAGCGAGGAACTTTGGCCTTCAATCTTCGAACCACCGCCATCCACCGCCTTCTTCGTCACTTGGCCTCTCGCCGGTCCACACATTGATGCCCGTCGCGATGATTCCATCGGCCTCCTACTATGCCTGATGGAAGGATGTGACTCTCCTCGCCGTTGCGACAACGACCGCGCCATCCACTTCGACTTGCCACCGCACTTTGAGAATGTCCGAGAAGCCCGTCGATAGCACCTACTATGTCGTCCGCTTCTAGATCTACCACGCCTTCTCGACCGTCCAATGCTCTGCCACGATATGCGCAAATGACATCTCCTGCGCTCCGGTGTTTCTCGCGCCCCCGCCAACTATCACGCCTCTCTTGACTTCTATGCCTTTTGCGCTTCTCACGACTCTTCTGGTTCTCACGTCCTCTCCGCTCCTCACACATTTTTCACAGTGTGGTATTTTTAGTAAGAATGCTTAGTTGAGTGTTAATATAGTTTGATTGGGTGTGAAGTATGTCCAGTTCTGTGTGAAAGTTATTTGGATTTGTACATGGTATTGATTTGTTCTATCGAGTTGATTTTTTTTTTCTGTTATATACATCTGTTTAACTTTGACGTTTTTTTTATATTTTAGTTAATTAAGGAACTAGTTTGAACTGTTTCAATTGTCTAAACTTTAGCTGCAATTGTTCAACCCACGGCTGAAAGAAAGTACACCAGGATTTTGCGCGACGTTGGTCTCATCTCTTATGGCTTCAATCTAGACATGGTAAAAGTGACCTGAACCTGAAAAACCGAACCGAACCAATCCGATCCGAATCCGGATCTCAACCGAAAACTATTACTTGAAAAATGACCCAAAATCCGAAACAAACCGACCCGAACCAAACCGAACCATATTATTGTAAAACCGAGATTAAACCACAATCCACAACCATCCGAACCGAAGTCATCCGAACCAAAATCAACCGAACCGAAGTCACCCATAACCCGAAGATGACTCGAAAACCCGAAGTGACCCGAACCGAATCCAACTGAACCGAACCCGAACCAAATCCATTGTGACGCGAATGAATATATCCAATGTGACTCGAAAGAATATATTATATCAATTATAGGAGACAATGAGAATGAAAGAGAATCTTTATACCAAATCTCTAGTTTGAATACAAATCAGTTGATTACCTATTTGCAACAAACCAAAAGGTTAAAAACACCTAAAAATATCAACTAAGCACTTGTAATGTCCCAATGTAATTAAATTTTATCAATAATGGATTATTGTTTCTAAATCTAACTCAAATCATTCAAGAAAATGTTTTACAATCAAAATTATTTTTTAACTCATCATGATATACAACAAATGGTAGAATATGTGATGATACATATTATACATATTACTATTGTTATATGGTTATATGGTTGTATTTTTCTATTCTCATAAAGCTAAACGCTGTGTTTAGCTATAGTTGTCTTTCTCTGTAGCCAGCTACTATAAGTAGCTTCTTTTCTCAGATCTGGATTTCATTCATTCAATAACAACGACAATAGCACTGCTACATTGACAATTGCTCTCTGTTATCTTTTCCTGTCTTCTTCTGTCTACTCTGTATATCTTCACATGGTATCAGAGCTGCGTGAGGATAGACAGTTGAATTGATCAGAGAAAGATAATAACAATGGAGCAGCAGACATCGGGAACACCTACCAGATCTTTGGAGTAGCTCCTGGAGACGCTAACGGGATCAAGAGCGAAAGATGTAGATCCTTCAGATCCTCTTTACGTTCATAGTTCAGAACATCCAGGTATGATTATTGCTGCTAAATTCGACGATGGAGTTGGTTTCCTGACGTGGAAACGAACAATTCTGATGGCTTTGATAGCCAAAAACAAAATAGGTATGATAGACGGTTCCATCGATATGCCTGTTAATGATGAAACTAGACTTCAAGCATGGAAACGATGTAATGGATTAGTAATGTCATGGATTTTGAATGCTCTCGACAAGAGTCTCTGCGAAAGTTTGGTATACAGTACCACAGCGAAACAAGTGTGGGATGGATTGCTTGCCAGATTCGATCAAATAGACGGCACACGTAGATTTAATTTGAAAAAGGAACTCTTTGACCTAGATCAAGGAACTGATAGTGTGAATGTTTACTTCACAAAGTTCAAAAGGATATGGGATGAGTTGAGTTCTGTGATCGATCTCGTTTGTTGCGACTGTAGTAAATCGGAAAAAATGAAGAAAACTCTTGAAGAAGATAAAATCATAGATTTCCTCATGGGATTAAATGAGATGTATGTTAATACTCGAGGAAATATTTTGATGATGAAGCCTCTTCCTTCTCTCGAAACTGCTTACTCTTTGATTCCGCAGAAGAAGACGAGAAGAGTAATAAGAGAAGGAAAGGAGAATGTGGAATAGTAGCTTGTTATATAGCATAAACTCTCATGGTCCTAGCAACAGATTCGTTGGCAGCAGAACAAAGGGAAAAGAGTTAGAGAAACTTGCAATTTTTGTGGAAAACAGGGACACAGTGAAGAAAACTGTTTTGCTAAAAACGGTTATCCTAACGGTTGGAAATTTGGAAAGAACAAAAAGAGTGTAGTAAACTCTGTGAGCAGTGAAAAACTGGATACGAAAGTTGATTCTGGTGTGAATCTCAATTCTTGTGTGAATTCTAATTCTGGTGTGAATTCCAACTTACCGCAACAACAGATAGATTTCCTGATCAATTATCTGCAGAAAATGAGTGCTACACAGGAAGAGACTCACTCTTGCAACTTTGCAGGTACTGATTTACTTTATAATTATGTTTCAGAATTTTTTAATGCTAATCATAAAGTAAATCAGAGTGGTAAGTGGATTGTCGACACTGGTGCCACTGATCATCTTAGTGGAAACAGAAGTCTGTTCAGGAAAGAAGTATTGCTTGGAAGAAATCACAGTGTGTCAATGCTAGATGGAAGAACTCAGTTAATTGAAACAAGAGGAGATGTAGTTCTGGGACAACATCTGGTGTTAAAAGATGCTCTTTTCATTCCAAGTTTTGAGCATAATCTATTGTTTGTTACCAAGTTCACTAATCAGTACAGATGCAGATTGATTTTTGACAATCACTGGTGTATGTTGCAGGACCAATAATTGAATACTGAGGTTAGAATAGCCCAGCAGATCAATGGCCTTTACATTCTGCATATAGATTTGATGGAGAATTTCCTTCAACAGAAAAGAAAGATTGAAGAAAAACAGCAATGCTGTAATGCTATTACAATGAATAATGGCTTGTATTGACACAATAGATTGGGTCATGCTTCTTTTACTAAGCTTAAGGAATTAGGTTTAGTTAAAGATGATGATTTTTCTATCATTTTTGTCTGTGATTCTTGTAATAAGGGTAAAGGTCAAAGACTGCCATTTTCTGTTTCTCATACTAGAAGCAGTGACTATTTTGATTTAATCCATATTGATACATGGGGACTTTGTAGTGAGAAAACCTATGATGGTTATTCCTATTTTTTGAGCATTGTGGATGACAGAAGCAGGTGCTTATGGGTCACACTTATGAAGCACAAATCTGAAGTAACAAAACTTATACAGTCTTTCATTCTGATGGTGGAAACGCAGTTTGAAAAAAGGGTTAAAATAGTGAGATCAGATAATGCGTTTGAGTTAGGGGCTTCCAAGGAGAATGCTGAGTTTTTTGCTAAGAAAGGAATCTTACATCAACGCTCATGTCCCCATACCCCTCAACAGAATGGTATTGTTGAGCGGAAGCATCGTCACATACTCGAAACAGCCAGGGCAGTTTATTTTCATTCAGGGGTACCTCTTAAGTTCTGAGGTGAAAGTGTTTTGTTTGCCACTTACATCATCAACCGAATACCATCAGCTGTTCTAAGCAAACAAACCCCCTTTGAAGTTCTTTATCATACTGCTCCTTCTTATGACATGCTAAGAACTTTTGGATGCTTGGCTTATGCTGTTAATGTCAAAAGTTCCAAACAGAAGTTTGACCCGCGTTCCTTTAAATGTGTTTATTTGGGTCCTAGTTCTATCAGTAAGGGACACAAACTTTGGAGGATGGAAGATAACAAGATTATCCACAGTCGTGATGTTATCTTTTATGAGGATGTTTTCCCGTTTAAAGACACTTCTCCAAGTATTCATTGTTTCCCCTGTGTTCTCAGAATTATGATGATGAGAACACCTCTAGAAGGTTTCTGTTTTCAGGTCCCAGACATTGTGATTCTGTTAACGAACCAGGTAGAGAAGTAGTCTCAGTAGAAACTCCTATTGATGCGCCAGATAATGGAAATGGTGGTGATCATTTACCTGAGATACCTTTGGAAATTGTTTTGCCCCTAATACAACCTGGTGTGTCACAGTCCCAACCTTCAGTTATTCCTCGAACAGAAACACCACAACCAAGTGATGTTCGCAGAACTTCACGACATCATAAAACTCCTTCTTATTTGAAGGATTTCTTTGTTGGTAAAACATCTCTTACTGCGATAGAGGATGATGCTTTTACCAAAATACTTTCTACACGGTTGGCTGCTGCTAATACAGATCAGACGCACTCTCAGTCTAAACTACCGGTTTTCTCTTTGACCGATGTGACAGGTGACCAATCTGCATACAATGTTGTCTATGCTGCTCATTGCCCTGCGGTTTATTCGGTTCTTTTTGATCCAGAACCACGCACTTTTAAAGAAGCAGTTCAGCATCCTCATTGGAGACAAGCAATGACAGATGAACTTACTGCTTTAGAACGAAATGGAACTTGGGAGCTCACTGATTTACCTAAAGGCAAGAAGCCTATAAGTTGCAAATGGGTCTTCAAGACCAAATTAAAGGCCAATGGGACTTTAGAGCGCTATAAAGCACGCCTTGTAGTTCGGGGGTTCACTCAGAAACAAGGAATTGATTACACTGACACTTTTTCTCCCGTGGTAAAGATGGCAACTGTCAGGACTCTCTTAGCTGTAGCTGTCAAACGCCATTGGAATATTGAGCAACTCGATGTTAACAATGCGTTTTTACACGGTGAGTTGAATGAGGAAATTTATATGACTGTTCCAGAAGGCATGGTTTGTGCAAACCAGAAAGTTTGCAAACTGCGGCGTTCTTTATATGGGCTTAAGCAGGCATCACGACAATGGTATGCTAGGCTCACTAATTTTCTCCACTCATAGGGGTATGAAAGTTCTAATAATGATACTTCCTTGTTTACCAGAAGAGTTGGTGATCTGGTTGTTCATATTGGGGTGTATGTCGATGATCTACTTGTCTGTGGAAATGATACAGCAGAAATTTCACGTCTTAAGCAGTGTTTGGATAGCCAATTTTGGATCAAGGATCTGGGTGCCTTGCACTATTTTTTAGGCCTTGAATTCACTTTCAGTTCTTCTGGGCTTATTGTTACGCAGCAGAAGTTTATTAAGGAACTTTTAGACGAATTCGACTCAGGAAGTTCCAGGTCGGTGGCCAGTCCTCTTGATGTCAGTATCAAATTGAGGCCTACTGATGGTAAACCATTATCAGACCCTGAGTATTACCGTCGGTTAGTAGGTAAGTTAAATTACCTCACTAACTCACGCCCTGATTTGAGCTTTACGGTGCAATTACTGTCTCAATTTCTGAAGGAGCCCTATGACAGTCATCTCTCTGCGGCTCACCATGTTTTGCGCTATATTCGAGGAACCATGAGTAATAGTATTCTTCTGAATAATCACAGTGATTTCAGTCTACATGCCTATTGCGATTCGGACTGGGCGTCCTGTCCATTTATTCGTCGTTCTGTTAGTGATTTCTATATTCAGCTTGGAGGGTCTCCAGTTGCTTGGAAAGCTAAGAAACAGGCTTGTGTCTCTTTATCCTCAGCTGAGGCCGAGTATCGGGCTATGCGCAAGGTGACATCTGAACTGGCATGGCTGAGCAGGTTGTTGTCTGAGCTGGGAGTTTATTCTATCACTCCGATTCCGCTGCATTGTGATAATCAATCTGCTGTTTTTATTGCAACTAATCCGGTGGCTCATGAACGAACAAAACATGTGGAAATTGATTGTCACTATGTTCGGGAACAATTACAGCAGGGTCTTATCTCTGTGCAATACATCCCTAGTTCTCTCCAGTTAGCTGATATGTTTACTAAAACATTGCCTGGAAAGGACTATCGATGACAGTTTTCGCGGATGGGCATTTCTTCCTAGTTCAAGCCATGCCTCTGTCTTCCAGATGCTCGTCTTGCGGGGGGGGGGGGGGGGGGGTGATGATACATATTATACATATTACTATTGTTATATGATTATATGGTTGTATTTTTCTATTCTCATAAAGCTAAACGCTGTGTTTAGCTGTAGTTGTCTTTCTCTGTAGCCAGCTACTATAAGTAGCTTCTTTTCTCAGATCTGGATTTCATTCATTCAATAACAACGACAATAGCATTGCTACATTGACAATTGCTCTCTGTTATCTTTTCATGTCTTCTTCTGTCTACTCTATATATCTTCACAAAATAATATAGAATATGTGATACTAAAAAACATGAAATTAGATAGGAAAATTTTGTTTTTCAAGTTAGAAGTCATATTTTAAACGCTCTATATATAAAAGAGTAGTTCATTTTTTAAAGAAAGATAGTAGTTCTTGAAACAAGAGAATTAACACATATTATGAACATTAATTATTATTTTTATTTTAGTGAAATATGGTTAGACTAATCCAATTTATAAATTTATGAATCATTGTCTAAATTATTTTTTGCACTTTATTATATAGTGAAGTTTATGTTTAAATTATTATTTTTTTGATACTTACCCCCCTTCATTAACTCATAACTAAAATTATTTGTAAGCTAAGTTAGGTATCAATTCCAAAATTGAGTTCAATTAAAAATCTAGTTAAGTAGAAAAACAAAGTGAAAAAAATATAAGAACAAGTATAGTTATTAGGCAATCTTTGAGTCATTAGAGATTTATTTTGAAATAAAAGTAACGGTTTGTCAACGAGTCTTAGCTACAACCATGTGTAGCTATCTATGGCTACATGTTTCATGGTACAGTTTGTATAGTTTAAAGTACATATTTTATAAGTTTATTGTACACTTTATAAAGTTAGTATGCATATTTAGTAAAATTCAGGAATATCATAATTCACTGTGTACGTTTACATATACATCAGTATAGTTTTTGTAACACCCCAACTAAATCCGGCTCCTAATTATAAAATAAATGTCGTACCTAGCAAATAAATCACAGCGGTAAATAACAGACTGTCGCTCTAATGGTGTCACTGTTATCACTCGCCCATACGGGTGATAACCAGTTACATGATAATCAACATACGAAACGTATTCCCGCAGTGATCACAAGAGATAGATAGTAGTGCTTAAACAATTTAATACAAATCCAACAACAACCGTTATTACAGAACCGTACTCGTGAGCATCTAACCAAAATACACCTCGGTTTACACAACCCGAGTCCAAAACATCATTAGTATCAAACCGTACCAAGTTTTAACCAACAGTAATATCACAACCGTCGCGCCCCGCATCGACCCACCAGCTAATCTCCTGAAATAAAAATGGTTTGTGGTATGGAATCAGCCCCTGCTGAGTATGTTATCACATGCCCCGTCATGCCTCCTCAAACCCCTCAATTAATTGGTCGAGTGCATGAGATTCGTTACATGCAATACCGTTTTAATATTTAAACTGTAAAACATTTAACAGTAATATCCATACAATAACACAACCATCAATACACATAACATAACCACACAGTATAACCAATGAACTACAAGGCGAAACAACGAGAACAATAAACAAGTATTAATTCCCGTCCATGGTATAGAAACCAATATTGTTCGCCACTGTACAAGTCTCAACTATAATAAGTGTTCAGTTATACCTAGTGACAACGCCTCGTTAAAAACGACGTGCCTCTAAAATACCCATATACTATGGCGGGTCACCCACGGCAGTAGCCACTCCAGCGGTAGAGTCTCCGACCAACGAGCCATCCTAGCTCACGGGAAATTTTCTTGATACTTGCGGACCCGTACGCGGACATCCTGGTATCGTTTTTGTGATCACAGCGCGCACCAAGAGCCACATCCTCTTGGCTTTATTATGTTCATTAACTATACCATTGCATCGCATTACCAATTTTTCTAACACAGCAAACTAAGGTCATTAGTCCAATCCGGAGTCTGTAAACTCAGGATCCAGTGTTAGATAGGAGAGCGGCGTTTAGAAAGGCCAACGCTCCGTATTAAAGTCTCGGATAATATGTATATCTTATTATCCTAGTGCTACAACGTTTTTCTGACGATCCTTATATTTCATATAAGATAGCACCATAGCCGCTAGTTCGTTTTATATATAGGTTCATATATACGAACCAATACTGTTAACTCAACAACAGTAAATAATAAGCAGCTATAAATATACAGTTCATGCATATTTATTTACACATTCAGACAAACAATCTTATCACAGATCACACAGAAGTCTGAACTGAGGAAGCGCTCAGAGACAATCAGAGACACGTAACAACATACCGTTCACCCTGATTTTAGAACGGTGGAGTATGACTCAGCTAGGATCAACGCTCCTCGTGTCGTCTCTAACAGTCTAATAATACATAATGCTACTGATTAGAATCTCGTATAACAGCATAACTCTACGGTACCCTGTACCGTCACTAATACCACCCGGTTAATCCCCCGTTATAAACTGTCAGTGTTTGTCGGGTTTTCGGCTTAACTCGGAATTGGAAAAACGTTATATTACATGCGTAGTCTTGTCTCATATATTAATATACTTAATGTTGAACTTGTTATAGCATGTTTCTATATTGCATGTATAATTCTTTATCATACATTATACATTTCACCTTAGTATTAATTTTCCTAAGGTTTGTTTTTCCAAGTTTAATGGAGTATAATTCTTATGTAAAAATACTTTGGATTATAAATAAATCCTTATTATTTCATGTATACTCCTAACATTTAGAATTTCCATATCTAATGTTTGTAATTCTTTTTCCTTTAAGTTATATCATTTTAATTACCATAATATATAGTTGTTAAACCATATTATATTTTTCCACTCCATAACATATATTTATTTATATACATGTATTATGGGACTATTTATTATGTGGCAAATCTTTATAATATATTCATTCATTTTAATGAATATTTCTTATATTATAAATGTTACACCCTTTATAACATTAAAAACCATATTATAAATTTTTATTTAAAAATGCCCATATTACCGAACAACACATAGTTTCTTAAATATTTACAAAATCCACCACATAATTAATATAATGTTATATTATAGTTATATAACATATATTATGACATTTATGTCATTAAAACAATTATAACCTATAGTTACAAATTGTTATATATTACCAAATAGCCCCTTATATTCTCGGCTTTCACTATAAACCACTAAACTTCCATAAATCACAAATCTAACCCAATTTATAATACATATTTCCTAATGTCATTAAAACTATATATTATACATATATCTTTATAAAACCTTATATATAACTCCAAAAATTCCCAAACTATACCAAAAGGTTATAAATATTATTCCTAACCTTATACTTTCTATAATTCTCGGTTTTGCCCATATGTTACCCATTTGTAACAAATGTTATGAAATATCATATATTATACTTATATAATTCATATAAACTCCAAATTTAACCAAATAAACTTCTAAAAATTCCTAATAACCTAAGGTCTGTTCTAAATTCTATTTTGTACCCCAAGTTTTCGGAAATCACAATATAACCCCATCACTTATAAATCTTTTACAATTTAATAACTATCTTAATATAAGGTAGTATTTTAATTTCTTAAATTCTCCAAACTTGGTCAAAGTCTCCTATATAGTCAACTTTGACTTCTAATACCAAATGGGAGCCAAACTTTCGGTAATCACTAGTTATACCCTATGGTTTTTGATTTTTACAATTTTGACCCAAAACTTTATAAAATGTTGTAATTTTTATTAAATTCATTTAAAAACCCTAAATTCCTCTAAATTAAGCCCACGGCTTAATATTTTTTCAGCAATTACCATTTGACCCCAAACTTAATTATATAAGCATAAATTAAACTAAATAAGCTTTAAACTTAAATTAAAATGGCCTAATGACATGGCCTTATTACAACTTTGCTGTATAACATAAAATTACACATAAAATTGCTCAAAATATAGTATAAGCTCACGGCCTTGCTGTAGCTTAATTTATTTTTCCACATAATGTCATAATTTGACCATTATGTTAATTAAATCACCTAAATGACTAGCTTAATTTATCTTAGTCATTTTTTCCATTCTTAGGGTAATATAACCCATATTATTAACTCCACTCTCGGCATAATTAATATATATGCTAAGAAATCATAAAATCATAAGTTTTAAGGTGTTTATACCTTGATTTCTCCTTGTAACAACTCGGCAGCTTGAAGGGAAAATTCACCACATCATTTAGACATGTTTAATACACCAAAATAAGATATGGTTATACTCCAAGCTTGAGCTTAACCGTAAGGAACAATTAATGTAAGATTTAAGGCAAAAATCACCTTAAAAATGCAAGGGAACTTCCAAAGAATTTCGGCCTGAATAAAACACACCAAATGGTGTTAAATTCACCATATCAACATAGGAAATAGCTAGACAACAACAAGCTGCTATGGTAATAGGTTTTACCTTGGCAAAATGCCTTGAAGAAAGGTATTTCCTTTAGATTTCGGCCACCCTTGCTCCAAATGGTTAACCAACTGATTGAACATGTAAATTTGAAGATTATGAGTGTATAAACTCATAAAAATTAGAAGAAGAAAACTGCATGAAGAAAGGAGAAGCTTAAGGTATGTTTTTACCTTAAAATGCAAATTTTGGAAACCTTGGTCCCTATACTTGCTTCAGCTGAGATTGGTGCTTGTTATAGCCTTAATACACTGAGAATGAGCCATAGGAAGTGATAGATCATGAGCTCCAAGTGTAGGTAATGAAAAGATGAAGAAAAAGAGCTAAAATAAGCCTTAAACCATTACCTTAGGTGCTTAAGAGATTGAATTGTCTTCCTTACTTAAGAACACATCTTGAGAGAGTTTGGAAGAGGTAAGGGCTCGGCTGGAATGGGACAAGAGGCAAGAGAATGAGAGGAAAGGTGTTTAAATGGTTAAAATGTAAAAAAAGGAATAGTAACTAGGTGATTCATCACTTAAGTAGATATTTAGTACTTAATGCTGTGTGTGCTGTCCTCCCTCCTCCTTGCCTGCTGACATCCCATGGATAAGAAGGGTCAATTAATTGACCATTGACCAAACTTGGTCAATTTGCTTGAAAAATGCACTATTTGGGTTACTATTCACAAATAAATGTCATTTTTTATTTTTATTTTCAAACTTTGATTTAGACTTTATAAAATAGTCTATCATGTCAAATTAATGATTTAAATGATATACTCCAGTCTTTAAAATGACAAAAAGTCATTATCTTAGAGCTCATACACAAAAACGTGCTTTAAGGTGTTTTAGTGCACATTTTGTGTCACAGGGTGTTTCTGAGCTTAGTTTTCTTTGAGAATAGTTTTGTTGTGTTCCTTACTTCATTACAATACTTAGGAATCCACTTTGGATCCTATTTGAGGTCATACAATCTTTATGGTGTCTTAAAGCACATTTTTGGCTTTACCGATCTTAAGGCATATTTTGCCTTGTTGAGATCTTCTAGATTGTTCCCCAATGATATTTAGATGTTTATTAACCATCTTAGATCATTAATAGATCATTTAATTAAGTTTTAAGGTTAGGGATATTTCAGTCTACCCCCCTTAAAAAGGCTTCGTCCCCGAAGTCCTTACTCATATACAGTTCACCTAAGGAATCAAGTTCCACTAAGTAATCAATCAGACCATCGCTAGGGAGTAACTCCCACTAGGTTCAGATCTAGTCTATACGTATCATGATTGATACAACACATATCACATAGTCGAAACTCATGGTATAAATTCATTCATATGATAGCACTAAACAAGGTGCACATCCAACTCATCAACAAAAGTACTCAGCGGTACTATATATATATTCTCAAACAGGTGCACTAAGGCACATACATAAGATGTATCAAACATACAATCATTCAAACAGACATGTATAACGTAGCATACTACCAAACACACCACAACAACAAAACCTAATGCATAACATATGCGCAAGCTAAGTGGTGTCTACCCCCCTTAAAAAGGGTTTGACCACGAACCCGTACAAGTATCATAGCTACTACTCGAAGAGTGCTGGGTACTTCGCTCTCATGGAGTCCTCTAACTACCATGTAGCCTCCTCCACTTCATGGTTCGACCAGAGAACCTTGACCATGCTAACGGTCTTGTTCCTAGTCTGTCTCGTCTTCGTATCAAGAATGCGGAGTGGTACTTCCTCATATCATAGAGCGGGGTCCAACTCTAAAGTCTCTGGCTGTAAAACGTGCGATGGATGGGGCACATACCTCTTCAACAGTGAAACGTGAAAGACGTCGTGCACCCTCCCGAGCTCTGCTGGTAAATCCAGTCTGTAGGCTAACGGGCCCACTCGCTCCCTAATCGCATAAGGTCCAACATACTTCGGGCTCAACTTGCCCTTCCGCCCAAACCGGAAGATCCCCTTCATGGGTGACACTCTGAGGAATACCATGTCGTCGGTAGTGAACTCAATGTCCCTCCTCCTGGTGTCTACATATGATTTCTGCCGGTCCTGAGCTGACCTCATGTTCTTACGAATCTGTAGGACATCCTCAATCTGCTCTAGGTACTCTGGTCCTAGAAGCGTATTCTCGCTAGCCTCATCCCAGCATAAAGGAGTCCTACACGGTCTACCATAAAGTGCCTGAAATGGTGGCATCAGTATCGAGGAGTGGTAGCTGTTGTTGTAGGTGAACTCTATCAGATGTAGCCGCTCTAACCAGATCCCCTGAAAATCTAAGGCACATGCTCTTAGCATGTCCTCCAGTGTCTGGATAGTCCTCTCACTCTGACCGTCGGTCTGTGGATGGAATGCCGTACTAAGCTTCAACTTTGTACCCAAGGCTTCCTGAACCTGTCCCCAGAATCTGGACAAAAATCGAGGGTCCCTATCAGAAACAATGGTCTTTGGCACACCATGGTGCTGGATCACCTCCTTCTGGAACAAGTCCGCTAACTTCGGGACCTTCCAGGTATCCTTCATAGCAACAAACTTCGCCACCTTCGTCAAACGGTCCACAATGACCCAAATTGTGTTCAGTCCTCCCTAAGTTGGTGGGAGACTGACAACGAAATCCATCGAGATGTCCTCAAACTTCCAGCAAGGAATAGGCATAGACTGCACTAAACCGCCGGGTCTCCTATGCTCAAACTTAACCTTCTGACAGGTCAAGCATCTAGCCACGTACTCAGCTACATCCTTCTTCATCCCGCTCCACCAGAAATGGACCTTCAAGTCCTTGTACATCTTCGAAGAACCAGGGTGGACGGATAAGGACGAGCAATGAGCCTCCTGGAGTATCTTCTCCTTCAAGGAGAAGACTCGGAATACACAAACGGCCATTCAGTCGAATCATGCCATCATCACACAGTTCGAAGTCATACTTCTGACTCTCAAAACAACCCTCTGACATCTTGTCTGATACTCTCCATATACTGATCACTCTCCTGTGCAGCTCGTATCTCATCAATCATACTGCTGCTCGCTAATAGTGTAAACAATGAATGAGCTCTGCGGCTCAGGGCGTCGGCTACTACATTCGCTTTGCCCTCTTTTCAGGTCTATGTCGTAGTCCTTCAAGAACTCGACCCATCTTCTCTGTCGCATGTTCAGCTCCTTCTGAGAGAAGAGATGCTGTAAACTCTTGTGATCAGAGTAGATGATGACTGTCACACCATATAAATAATGTCGCCAGATCTTCAAAGCGAAGACTACTGCGCCTAACTCAAGGTCGTGTGTGGGGTAATTCACCTCGTGCTTCTTCAGCTGTCGGGATGCGTAGGCAACTACCTTCCCGTGCTGCATAAGCACACAGCCTAGACCGGTTCCAGAGGCATCACAATATACCTCGAACCCATCGGTGCCCTCAGGGATAGTAAGAACGGGTGCCGATGTCAGGAGATCCTTCAGCGTCTGAAAGGACTGCTCGCACTCAGACCATAAGAACTGGGACTCCTTCTTCATGAGATACGTCATCGGTTTGGCCACCTTGGAGAAGTCCTTAACGAACCTTCGATAGTAACCGGCCAAACCCAGAAAGCTACGGACGTCTGTGACTGTCTTCGGCCTCGGCCAACTCTTTACTGCCTCAATCTTAGCAGGGTCTATAGATATCCCGCTCGCTGATATAATGTGTCCAAAATGACACGCTGTCCAACCAGAACTCACACTTGAGAGCTTGGCATACAGCTGGTTCTCTCTCATAATACTCAAAACCTGTCTCAAATGTAACTCATGATCCTCTCTGGTCTTTGAATAGATCAGGATGTCGTCGATGAAAACCACAACTGAACTATCAAGCTGTTCTCTGAAGAGACGGTTCATCAAATCCATGAAAATGGCTGGCGCATTCGTCAGTCCGAATGGCATAACGGTGAACTCGTAATGTCCATACCGTGTCCTGAAAGCTGTCTTCTATATCACCCTCTGCAATCCTAATCTGATGGTAGCCAGATCTGAGATCTATCTTTGAGAACACACTGGCTCCTCTCAACTGGTCAAATAAGTCATCTATCCGTGGCAACGGGTACTTGTTCTTGACCGTCACCGCATTAAGCTCGCGGTAGTCGATGCAGAGTCGCATACTGCCGTCCTTTTCTTGACGAACAGTACTGGAGCACCCCAAGGAGAAACACTAGGTCGAATGAATCCCTTGTCGAGGAGGTCCTCCAGCTGTAGCTTCAGCTCCCTCATCTCAGCCGGTGCCATACGGTAGGGCCTTAGCAATAGGGCCCGTACCTGGCAACAAGTCGACGGCGAACTCAACCTCGCGCACAGGCGGCATGCCTGGCAGCTCATCAGGAAATAAGTCGGGAAAATCTACCACGACTGGAATGTCTACGTCCATCGTCGCTCTGTCTCGTGTCCTGTACATAACAGAGGAAGGCTTGTCGGCCCTTCCTAACGTCCTTCATCAGGGACAATGCTGACACGATCTTGACAGTCGGCTCTCTCCTCACACTGCGGTATGACACTGTCTTGCCGCTCGGCCCCTTCAGTAGTAGTCGATGCTCTGCACAATGAAGGCGGCCCTATGCTTCTGCAGCCAATCCATGCCCACTATAATGTCAAGCCCAAGTTCTTAAACTCAATCAAATCGATGGGAAAGGTCTCAGTCATAATGCTGATCTCTAACCCTATACTGTCTGGTGCAACCTACTTTCTCCTTCGAAGGAAGGGTGACTGAAAAGTCAAAGCTGTTCGGGGGCAGCCCCCAGCTTCTTAGCAAATGCCGAGGAATAAAAGAATGTGAAGCCCCTGAGTCGAACAATACGGAAGCACTAACACCATCAACAGGAAAGGTACCTGAGATCACCTCGTATTAGCATCGAGTCCCAATAAATCACTAATTACTGTTGGTTGTAATTGTCATACCTGTGATGACATTACCGGACTCCTTGGCTTGTGCCAGATCTAGGATGCAGATGGTACCCTCCTTTCCATTTCCATAGCCTGAAGTTATGAATCAACGGTATCAACAAACTGAACACATATACGTGAAGGTAAAAAACTCTTATTTCATTCATCCAACTGTATTATACAAGGTTACACACTTAGCTACTACTATTACAGCAGTACTGTCTGAAAGTCAAATTTAAACGGCCAGGTTGGATGTGGGTCTCATTTACTAGAGCTGGTGGGGCGGTATTGAGCTTAATGCTCTTAATACCATGATATATAGGCGTAGTTCGATGGCCACGAAAAAAAAGAACCAAACGCAAGATTTGCTGCATTACGAAAAATGCTCCCATGGTTAACCAATTACAAGCTTGGAAGAGTTTAAATGGTGGGTTCCACTTAAAAAAAGAACCACTGAGAATGTAACACCTGTATAGAAGAGTCTCGGGTGCCGTGTGTTTTTTTTTTCGCTGTGAATGAACGCACACATAAGCCTCGCCTCTCCACCAAATACCAACACATCCCCAGACTTGAGGATGATCTTGCTTGCTAGATCCATCCTCTTCTGGTCTCCATAAATGAACTCAGCATCATCGCCTATGGAGAATGACACAACCAGTATTCCTCTGGTGATGGACTCGGTCATCTCATCACGGTCTTGGTGCATCCCAAGCTTTCCTCCCTGCTCATAGTAGTTGATGATGCAAACGTCAGGTATCATGTCGGGTAGTGGATAAGTCTCATAGTCTTGAGCAATATCCATTGCATTTCTTACCAAGGTTAGGAAACTCTCAGGTATCCTAGGTATTGATACACCATCTACCATCCTCACCTCTCGATAAACCCTAGCTTGTGGATCCCAATCTTTCCCTAAGCACATCATGTGCAATTTCGTCTTAGAACCACTATTAAATATAGGGGTATAAAATCCTCACATGCCCTTACCCAAAGCTCTACACTCATTCACTATGGCGATTTGCTCATCTAGGGTTAGGAACTCTCTGAGAAGTATCATGCCCGGTCTGACCACATGACACAACTCGCCAGGGTACTCCCGTCTTTCCTCCACGGGTCTAGGTGATCTCTGTCTTGTAAGTGTGGGATAGCAGATATCGAAGTCTCCTAATGGATAAAGGTTTCCTATAAGTCGTTTATCTAAGCGATAATTAACTACATTCATGCTAAGGTAAAACGTTTAACACTCAGTCATGCTCTCATACAATGGTTAAGGTTTTCAAATGCTAACCTTCATCGCGCGGGTACTAGTGCCAGCGCCCGAAGCTCCCGCTGCATTCAGCACACGGTTGCCCGGGGGTTCCTCTGGTTCTGCTTGCAGCTGCTGCTGCTGCTGTCCCCTCTGGGCTTGGGGCGCCGGCCCCCTCTGGCCACCTCGAGCTCCACCTCCTCCAGCAGGTGCACTCTGAGTCCCCTTCGGTGGGCGGTACGCTCGGCTCTCCGGATTCGAGAAGCACTCGAACGACCTATGCCTTTCTTCCCGCAGTGGTGGCAGTCCACAGCTTGCCCGGTGCAATCAACACCTGGTGGTCCTTTACCACAAGCTTGCAGTGAAAGTGGCGCTGGGGTGCAGAACCTATTATCACACAACAATCTGATTAATACAAGGACGGTAATGAATAGTGTAATACACAACTCATTCACAAGGTTAGATCGCTACCCTTAGGGGGTGCAGATCTAAGAGGCTGGACATCATAAGTAGGCCCGGTCAGCATCGGGCCTTCTCCTTGCCCTTCTGGCTGGCCTGCTCCTTCTTCTTCTCCCTCCAGGAGAACTTTTTCTTCCTGTATCGTCAAAGTGTTAGGAATAGCAGGTATAAAAGCAGGCAGCGAGTAAGTAATTTAAATGGATTAAATACTTAAAGGCGGTTCTTACTTCCAGCCCTTACTACCTCCGCTTCCAGCCACCACCTCCGCCTCCTTCTCGGGGGCCTTACGCTTCTGCCCCTGGCTATCCTCCCGCTGTTCACCAACAACTCGGTCCGAGAAGCAGCATCATAGCCTCCTATAATGCATCAATGATTTTTTGAACTTGTAGTAAATCAAACTGAGTCATAAGGTATAAACTGTCAATTAATTTTACCTGGACCGTAGGGTATAAACCAGCACCCATGGCGGCCTTGATAGCATATCGCAGCCCGCCTCTAAACTTTTCCACCTTCACAGTATCAGAATAAACAACTCTTGGGACAAAGTCCAACAGCCCAATAAATGAGGAGTAGTACTGATCTACTGTCAGACTACCCTGCCTCAGGGCCTCGAACTCCTCCCTCTTTCTCTGCTTCAAGTGAGCAGGATAGTACTTCTCTCTCAACAATTCCACAAAACCTGTCCAACCAAAACCCTCTATAGCAATGTAATGTGCCCTCACGGACCTCCACCAAGTACTGGCAGCGTCCCTCAGATGGAAGGCTGATATACCGACCCGGTGCTCAGCAGGCACATGAATGGCGTCAAAGGCCTTCTCGTGCTCGATGATGTATCTCTCCAGGACGGTGGGGTCAGCAACTCCGTCATAGGTAGGTACTCGCGTGTCAACACTCTTTTCCAGTTTGGCTCTCTCGGTGCGGGACGGGTGGGAATACGGGTGGTGCTCCTATCTGACCACCTCCCATCAGGGCTAGCTGAGCGAAGACGGCACCGTCTCAGCAATGCCCGCGGCATGGTTCTCAGGAGGACCTCCTCCAGACATGCCGCCTCCACCTCTGCCTCTACAAGCTGAACGTCTTCCAGAAGACATCTGAAGAATTCAAAATCAAAGTCACACTCGGTATAATTCTGTACTTTTCTCAACCATAAGTTCACTAGCCCCAAAAGGCGTAAAACATATTGTCCCCGACATCTCCTACTAAATCGTTTACATCTTCCTCATTGGTACTGGTATGTGAATAACCTAAGCTCACGGTACTTAACTACTATCTCTTGTAATCAGAGCGGTACTCCGCTCTGATACCACTTTTGTAACACCCCTACTAAATCCGGCTCATAATTATAAAATAAATGTCGTACCTAGCAAATAAATCGCAGCGGTAAATAACAGACTGTCGCTCTAATGGTGCACTGTTATCACTCGCCCATACGGGTGATAACCAGCTACATGATAATCAACATACGAAACGTATTCCCACAGTGATCACAAGAGATAGATAGTAGTGCTTAAACAATTTATACAAATCCACACAACCGTTATTACAGAACCGTACTCGTGAGCATCTAACCAAAATACACCTCGGTTTACACAACCCGAGTCCAAAACATCATTAGTATCAAGCCGTACCAAGTTTTAACCAACAGTAATATCACAACCGTCCCGCCCCGCGTCGCCCACTAGCTAATCTCCTGAAATAAAAATGGTTTGTGGTATGGAATCAGCCCCTGCTGAGTATGTTATCACATGCCCCGTCTGCCTCCTCAAACCCCTCAATTAATTGGTCGAGTGCATGAGATTCGTTACATGCAATACCGTTTAATATTTAACTGTAAAACATTTAACAGTAATATCCATACAATAACACAACCATCAATACACATAACATAACACACAGTATAACCAATGAACAACAACAAGGCGAAACAACGAGAACAATAAACAAGTATTAATTCCCCGTCCATGGTATAGAACCATATTGTCACCACTGTACAAGTCTCAACTGTAATAAGTGTTCAGTTATACCTAGTGACACGCCTCGTTAAAAACGACATGCCTCTAAAATACCCATATACTAAGGCGGGTCACCCACGGCAGTAGCCACTCCAGCGGTAGAGTCTCCGACCAACGAGCCATCCTAGCTCACGGAAATTTGCTTGATACTTGCGGACCCGTACGCGGACATCCTGGTATCGTTTTTGTGATCACAGCGCACGCCAAGAGCCACATCCTCTTGGCTTTATTATGTTCATTAACTATACCATCGCATTGCATTACCAATTTTTCTAACACACAGACTAAGGTCATTAGTCCAATCCGGAGTCTGTAACTCGGGATCCAGTGTTAGATACGAGAGCGGCGTTTAGAAAGGCCAACGCTCCGTATTAAAGTCTCGGATAATATGTATATCTTATTATCCTAGTGCTACAACGTTTTTCTGACGATCCTATATTTCTATAAGATAGACCATAGCCGCTAGTTCGTTTATATATAGGTTCATATATACGAACCAATACTGTTAACTCAACAGTAAATAATAGCAGCTATAAATATACAGTTCATGCATATTTATTTACACATTCAGACAAACAATCTATCACAGATCACACAAAGTCTGAACTGAGGAAGCCCTCAGAGACAATCAGACACGTAACAACATACCGTTCACCCTGATTTTAGAACGGTGGAGTAGACTCAGCTAGGATCAATGCTCCTCGTGTCGTTTCTAATAGTCTAATAATACATAATGCTACTGATTAGAATCTCGTATAACAACATAACTCTACGGTACCCCGTACCGTCATTAATACCTCCCGGTTAATCCCCCGTTATAAACTGTCAGTGTTTGTCGGGTTTTCGGCTTAACTCGGAATTGGAAAAACGTTATTACATCGTAGTCTAGTCTCGTATATTAATATACTTAATGTTGAACTTGTTATCGCATGTGACTTAATATACCCTTGTATAATTCTCGGTTTTGCCTATAATATACTTAATGTTGAACTTGTTATCGCATGTGACTATACCAAAAGGTTATAAATATTATTCCTAACCTTATACTTTCTATAATTCTCGGTTTTGCCCATATGTTACCCATTTGTAACAAATGTTATGAAATATCATATATTATACTTATATAATTCATATAAACTCCAAATTTAACCAATAAACTTCTTAAAATTCCTAATAACCTAAGGTCTGTTCTAAATTATATTTAGTACCTCAAGTTTTCAGAAATCACAATATAACCCCATCACTTATAAATCTTTTACAATTTAATAACTATCATAATATAAGGTAGTATTTTAATTTCTTAAATTCTCCAAACTTGGTCAATTAAATACCCCAAACTAATAAAATATGGATTAAATATCTAATCACATTGATTAAGGCCTAAACATGCCTTAAAAGTCAACTGAGAACAACAGTGGTCAACACAAAGCATGATAATGCACCCTTTGACTGTTTAGGGTAAATAAATACCCAAATGAACTTCTTAGGACCTAAAACTTTGTCCTAAGCTTATTAACACATAACTAAACATATTACAATCGTTGGACAACACTCCAACACAAATAACAAGCATTTTCATGCTTCAAGGTCAAGTAGGGCAAAAATATGCTCTAAGAATACCTTAAAGGTCTAATGACCTCTAAATGATTTAAAATTGGATACCATGATCAAATATCATGTAAGGAACCACAAAAAAACCGTTCTAAAAGAAAACCAGCTCCGAAACACCTTGCGACACAAAATGTGCGCTAAAACTCCTTAAAGCACGTTTTTGTGCAATTGCCTTTCTAAATTGGTTTTTAATGGGCTTAAAGGTTATTATTACCTTTAAATATGATAATATATCCTATTATATCATATTAGGAATTTATTCCAGAAATTTACAAATTTTTACAAATTTAATATTAAATTTAATAAAACCCTAAAAGGGGGCCTGTTTTGAGTCAACATTGACTAAGAATGGTCAAGAGGTCAAGTTTGACCCCTTGGACCACATGAGGTCGACAGCCACAAGCAAGGGAGCCTAAATCACCACTTGCAAGCACAAAAGACAAGCTCCCAACACCATTCCATAAATTAAGGACTACTTTTACCTTTTGAATACTTTAATCTATATATTCAACTTTCGCTCCTTATTTGACTAAGCCAAAACGTGTGAGACCCTCCAGGCCCCCAATAATCGATGCCAATCACTTATGGTGAGTCATCAAACACCAAATACATTAAACAAAACATAAAATAAGCAAACTAACCTTAAAGGCAAATTAGCTCCATTATTCTCATTTGCCTTGCTTCCCAGCCACACAAGGCATCTTCATTCTATCTTTGGCTTCTCCAAGTCGTGTCTAACACACCAAGAACACCTTGATACCTAGTAAGCTAATTAGTCATTTTATGTTCAATTTCTTCACAAATCTTTCTCCTTTCGGTGGATATAAGCATCAACCACTTCCATCCATGGATCTAGGTTGTTATGGAAGTTAAATTAAGGGGGAATCTCGGCCTTAACAAGGGAAGACGGTGGAGAAAGCCAAACTTGTTCTTAAGGTACAAAAATGTGCTTTAAGCACTTATCTTTTGATTTTCTGTAGATCCGGTTGTAAAACCTGTTCTCCTAGCCTTATAATCTCTTCTTAACATACTTATTCAGTGGATCTATCAAGAGCTTCAAGGTATAGCCAGATCCAAGCCAAAAACACCATTTTTGGCATTTTAAACAAGGTAAAAATTGACCATCTTCGATCTGAGTTATGTCGGTTTTAAGCCTTGGTTTAGTAGTCTCTTTTGATACTCTTACTCTTCTGTAAAAACAGGCCGAGGTACTTGTTCTTGCCTTGTTGTTCTAAGTAAATTTTACCTTGAAATATACACTAAAACACTTCTTATGGTTAGATCTTCTTGGAGACTAACTATGTCTTGTTTGCTGTTGGAAAACATGTAAAGAAGCTGTGGAAATTTTATCCTAAGCTGGCCGAAATCAAACACGGCCTAAACTAGGCAAAAACAAGGTATAAATCACTATAAATCTACACTTGGTATATTAATATGTGTTTATATATATTTATACATATATGCCGTGAGTGAGATATTAAGGTCTTATTTTGACCTTAGGTGATTAAGGAATGGTTTAATAAATTTATCTAAGTAATTAATTAACATAATTGTCAAATTTAAGACATTATGTGAAAATTTGTAAATATTGAAAAGATATGGTGAGGGCCGAAAGTTTAATGCATTTTTGGACATTTATGTGTAATTTATTTTATAAGCCAATGTTTGTAATAAGGCCATGTATTTTAGGCCATTTTATTTATGCATTTTATAAGCTTTATTAAGTTTAGGTGGTATATTGCATTACCGCATATTTAAGGGGTTACAAGTGTAATTAAATTAAATTTGGGGGCTTTATAATAATAAGGCCGAAAATTAGAGGTTAAAAGGATTTAAATAAAGTTTATAAGATTTTATAAAGTTTTGGGGTTAAAGGTAATTTCTAGAAAGTATGGGTATAAACGTAATATATGGATTAATGGTCAAGGAAATATTAAGGAGGTCAACCTTGACCATATGGTAGGTTTTGACCAAATTAAATAAATTAAATAACTTATTTAAGGTTTTATAATAAGATAAGATTTAATTGTAACAATTTTATAACATATGTGGTGAATATGTTATTACCGAAAATTAAGGGTGTATAATGGTATTATAAACACCCATGGGCTATTAGGAATTTTTAGGAATTTATTGGGTTGATTTTGGAATTAAGATAAACTATATATGTATAATATATAGTTATTATGTCATTATGACACTTTGGAGAAATATATGTGGTGGTATAGTAAATACCGAGAGTATATGGGTTAGTAAGGGTAATTATAACCCTTTGGTGAAATTTGGTGATTTCTAGAATAATAAAAGAGTATTTATTAAGATATGTGTATAATATATAGTTTTAATGATATGATAAAACTATATGTTATAAATGGGCCAAATGACAATTTTAGGAACTTGGTGGGTCTGTTCGGAAATTTATAGTATATATAACCATAGGTTATATTTATATTAAGGTTTAAAATGTTATGTTATATGATATATATAACATGGTATAAATAATGGGGTGATTTTGTAAATAAAGGAAACTATGGATTATGAAAAAGAATAAGGTTTTTATATGGTACCCATGCGGCAATATTAAATAGTTTTGTATAAAAACTATAGGTTATAGGTTAAAGGAAATAAAAATATCATATCAATTGATATTAGCATATGGAATAACATTACATAATGTTATGTGGTCAAAATAGAATTTAAATAAATTCAAGGGCTGTACCGAATTAATAAGAGTTGGAAAATGAATTTTAGACTATGGTCTATAATGTTATAAATGTTATAACAATATATGGTATTAATGTGGTTTTAAATGGAATTAATGAGTAAAGGTATTCACATTAGATAATGTGACAAACTATAAATAAATAAGATTTATAAACTAAGGTACTTATTGGTTAAACCTTATGAGTTGTAAATATACAACATAAAATGTTACATAATATTGGGATAATAATCTTAATATAAGTTGTAAAATATAATACAACTAATGAGAATAATCATCTAAAATAAGATGATAAAATGTGACATATAATACAAGAGTTTTATAACTCATGGAATTTACCTATATGGTAATATATACAAACAATAAAAATGTATATAAGGATGGATATATTAATGGTTGGAAACCATATAATATAATGGTGGTGGTTATTACATGAAAAATGGTTACGAACTATAAGGTATAAGTTTTTGGATGCAAATATTTTTAAGAGATAACGGAGTATATAATACAATGTATTATAATGGATGGTGGGAAAATGATACAATATGAAAAATACTACAATATATAATAATGCATGCATACATGCAACTATAGGTTATATACCTAAACTAGATGGTGGATAAGATCAAAGAAATATAATGAGTTAAACTTAACAGTTGAAATATTTTGACATACGAGTTTTAAAGTAACAAAGCCGACCGGTTTAGAGAAACCCGTAACAAACAACTGTAGAAAACAATGATGTACTGTCGGGGTTACTTGTTATTCGGAAATACCGGATGTAGTTAGTCATGGAGACTGACTTATAGTTTTAATACCGTTTAGATCATACTTCAGACAAGGACGCTTGACGAGCTAGTGGACTACACTGCGCATCCTAGGTCTTGGTGAACGGTATGTAAAGGGGTTTGATCCGAGTTGTCCTAAGGAAGCTCCTTGGGCTCGGATTTGGTTGATATAACTTGCGTGTTATGTGTGTGGATACATGTATGTGATTAAGTGTTACTGCATTATTTATTTATGCACGAGCGTCCTACGGGACTAACACTACGTCGACTATAGATCGGCTTATATAAACATACATATACGTTAATGTGATGACATGACAGTTACTTGATATAATACCATAGTATTAATATTAAGTATATGGTAACCTAAGTAAAACACTTAGGGATGAGTCACGACATTGTCGGTCTCTAGAGCATGGATCTCGAACATGAATATAACCTAGATTACTTCTAGGTATGCGTGAGACCTATTGGGCAGCTAATTAATAATTATTCTCCATAAGACTAAGAGCATATCTTAAACATTATGAGAGAGAGGTGGTATGAGTTGAGGTGAGGAATCCCGGTAGTTTACGAACTACTTGGTTGCGCATTTGTGATCACTGAGGGGTTTCCGATTGGATTCCGCTCCAGGTTATACCCAACGAGCCCAAACTGGATCGTGGGTCAGGTGGCTACGGCCTTTATGTGGACGTCTTACGAGACATAAGAGAATAGTCAAGGGCCTCCGGACCTCTGGCGAAATGAGCACCTTTGTGTGTACGGGAGGACTACTGTCCATGGCGAGGTTATCGGGTTGTCCTAACATGACGCCCAACTGGTATTAATTAAAAATGGTTTTTATGGATGGGGCCTTAAAGGCCAAATTAAATTAACTATGGAAACTGTACGCTACGGCGATTGTACATTGTACATAGGGATGGGGCCTTGAAGGCCAAATTAAATTAAATTAATAAAGGATGGTATACGCTACGGCGATTGTACATTGTACATTATGTTGTTATTACTCGATACGTTCGATATACAATTGTTGTTTGAGATATTAAATGAATGTTTGGATTGGATGGATGATTAAATGTTTATGAATATTTAGATGGATGATTATGTATATTATACATGTATACTACAGTATTGATTATAATTGTAAAATGGAAATGCATGAAACCAATCTAATAATAAGATGGTTAAAATGACTAAGTGACCATTAGGGTCCAGGCCCGGCATACTCAGCATCTATCGCTGATACTACACCATTACAGGTTGTTGATTATTGTCGAAGCCGAAGAGCGGGAACAGGGTAATTGGAGTTCTACTTTAATTATTACTGCACATGGGGTTTGTCTACATGGCAATGAGGATGGTGAATTGTATTATGGTAAGATTATGTATATTCAGGATTGGGTAGACGCTCACTTGTCGATGTTTATGGTTTATAGACTTAGTATGATGTATAGGAGTTTCTCGTTATCACGACGGTTAGCAGTTTGTTTATGTTGGAAGTTGGATGTAGTTTGGCTTCGTTGCTCGCATGGGCGAGTAATGGCCGGTGACACTCGAGTGAGTATTGTATTGTTTTTAATTCTTCCGCTGTAAGATGTTTTATTTATTGCTACGTGAGAGATTATATCGTGTTTAAGGAGAGGGGTGTTACAAAAGTGGTATCAGAGCGGAGTACAGCTCTGATGACGAGAAAGTAGGTTAAGACAGTGAGCTTAGGACTTGGGAAATTATGGGAAACGTTTGTGAGGTACGAGATGATTCGTCTTAGAAAGATATTGTGTCTAGTAACGCAAACTGCGTGACATAGTAGACCTTAAGGCAATTCAATATCTACTGTTTGTGTACGGTAAATTTACCAAGTATTTTTGTGACATACTGTACTATAGATGTCTGGGGAAACTAGAGGGCGTGGTACTGGTAGAGGTGGAGGCGTTGACCCCGTGATTCCAGGAGTTGCTGAGACGATTGCTGCCGTTCTCGCACATCTTGGTACCCAGATAGGAGGAGCACCAGCCCACCCGCCACAGCCCAGGGAAACAAACTGGCTGAAGTCAGTTGTCGAGACCCGACCACCTACATATTCTGGGGAGCCATACCCCGTAGCTTTGGAGCGTTTCATTGTTGAACATGAGAAGGCATATGAGGCTTTACAAGTACCTGCCAACCAGATGGTCGTCATTGCTGCTTTCCATCTGAAGGATGCAGCCAGCACTTGGTGGAGGTTGGTCAAGGACCATCACCTGGCTACGCCCGACTTTTCGTGGGCTGCCTTTGTCGAGTTGCTGAGGGGGAAGTACTACCCAGTTCATCTTAAGCAGAAGAAGCGTCATGAGTTCGAGACATTATCTCAGGGAGGTCTGACCGTGGATGAGTACTACGCTCGATTCATTGGTCTGTTGGACTTTATCCCCGGTGTAGATTACTCAGAGACCGTGAAGGTCGAGAAGTTCCGAGGGGGATTGTTGTTTCACATCCAGATGGCTATGGGTGCTACCCTCTACACTACCATCCAGGTATTAACATGAAAGCCATAAATTCTTTACTTACTACATTACCGATTAACTTTGTGGGAACTTATCAATGAGATTCCAGGAGTGTTATGACGCTGCCTCGAGGACGGAGCTAATGCTCCAGACTCGGGAAGAGACTCTCGGGACAAAGAAGAGAAAGAACCCTGAGGGAGAGTCTGAGGGTGGAGGAGCATCTCCAGGCGATAGCCAGAAGAAGGGAAAGTAAGGACTTATCCCATTCTAAACTACTTATCATATTAAATATCTTATGAATGCTGACCCGAAACCTTAAACAGGAAATTCTTTCAAAATAAAGGGCAGCAGGGTCACCAGGGAACAAAGGGAAAAGAGCCCGTCCTTCGGTTGACCGGCCCAGCTATAGATGCTCAGCCTCTGAGATCTGCACCTCCTAAGGGTGAGAACACCTACCTCTTAAATTCAAATGTGACCTTAACCTTTATATCAACAGATTTTAACTTAAACTAAATGCTATCATTAGGCACCGGACAGCCCCAGTGCCATTTCTATTGTAAGCGTTGTGGGAAGGACCATCCTGGGGTCGATTGCAATGGCCGCAAAGTTGAGTGTCGGTGCTGCAAGAAAGAGGGCCACCGGGAGTTCGAGTGTTGGATGAACCATGAGAGCCGTAATTACAGGCCACCAAAGAATACTCAGAAGACCTCAGTTGGAGGATCTGGAGTACCACGAGGCGGTCAGGATGGCCAGACATCTACTGATGCTGGAGCCCAGAGAGGCAAGGAAGTAGATAGGGCATGAGTACCCTGAACTCCATGATACCGCTGGTGGAAGACTTTTGCTTATTGTGTTATGTACTTACCTTGGATATTAGAAGGAGATATGTTATAAATATGTGGGAGTGTGTCATTGACCACTCGCCTGTTTGTGTATGACTTTGAGACTAGTTTTGTGGACTCGATGCGAGTACCTTGGAACCTTGACGGATTATATATATATGAACAGGATGTTAAAGCTTACATTATTATGTAGCCATATTCGACGACGCAGAGTCAATGAGACCAATGATTACTGAACCAATATTTCAACCTGCATGGCGCACTTGCTATTGCAAGCGCTATGACAATTAATCCACTGAAATTTCCATCTGCCTTGCGCACTTGACAGAGCAAGTGCTACAACTGCAACTGCAACTACTACTTTTTAGTCTTTTATTATATATATACCAAAAAAAAATGTTTTTCAAACTTTTACATACAAATCCTAAGATTATAAACTTATACAACCTTGGGAAGACCGTTAGTCCGACCTATGCAACAGAGGAAATTATACAGCCACTGTGATTGTAAACCACACCAGTTTAATTGTTTGGGAATTTTCAGACAGGGCTTATTAGCCAAATACCATCAGTGTATACCCGCATTTAATGCTAATCACTACCAGTGATGAATGTTTAGTCCGGATGGACAAGCATACCCTTGTAGATGCACCACCGTCAGTGAGGATGGTTGGGAAGTGAAGTGCCAAGTTGCTCAAGCTATTATGCAATCTGCAATATATCCAATTAAACGGATGAGGGAACAAATATGAACCATGGATGAGACATGATCATGATAAACAGGGAGAAAAGGAATATGTGTTATACTCAATGAGATCGAATAAGGAGAACCAAGTTTGCTAAATATAGCACAAAATTTACTTACAAGCCGGTGTTATGGCTTATGGTTAATGGCGCGAATTACCACTGATGCCACTAGGGCAATAACACTTATTACAAGATAACCGATAACATGAACTAATAAAAAAAAGAAGAAGCGAAAAGGAAAAAAAAAGATATCCATCAAAAGGGAGATTGACAATAGAATACTTCACAATAACCGTGTGACAGACATTACCAGTTTACTAAACGAGACATGGGACGACCGCACTCCGATAGGAGCATGTGGGCCTGATAGACTTATTTATGAGTTAGTCGGGTAAGTAGTAATGTATCAGTACGGTACCCCATGCAAGTAGACAAGTAGTGTTAAGAACACGAGAAGTAGTCAACTCCGTACTACGGACAGTCAGACAGATTACCTCGAAGATGGACGAGAAGAGCCGCAGTTAAACCAACGGGCTAGAGAAATCAAGAACCTTCAATAGAGAACACTAGACAGTATACAGTGAAGACAGAGAAACACTTCAAGGACGTGAAGCACTAAGGAAAGAAACATGAGAACCCATTATGGACGAATAATATGTAGAACCCTCATAAGGATCGAGCAAATTCTTGCAATCCAGAGGAATCTACCAGATGATGTGGACATAAACGTGTGACTACGCAATGATGAAAGATAAAGCCAAATACTAGCAGATACCTTAAGCAAGGAACAATGGACTTGGAATGTACCACTCACATGATAATTCGCTCATCTTATTTGTTGGGCTCATTAGATATTAGCTGCTGAGAGTTTACGCCTCTGCACTCTGCAGGACTGAGTGTTTTGATATTGCACTTGTGCAGTTATTAATCTAGTGGGAATACAGAAAGATAAAATGGATATCAACAGGAGTGTGTATCAAGGAAACTACAACAGTGTGTTACTCCGGAACAAGACCACTTGGAGACACGGATGACAAGCTTTATCTCTGTGGACATATAGGCTGGTACGTCTTAGTATTACAAAGACAAGTGCAAAGAGCACTAAGTGCTAACAATAGCCAATGTCATATTATACCTCAAGCTGAATGTCAGTGAGAGAAGACATACACATGTATGCTAGTGATCCAAACGAGAGGATACACAGCAATGGAAAGAGGCAAACTGAGCCTATGTACATGGGTCTGCACCTCATACGGAGCGAGTGGGCCCATTCGAACGAACTTGGGAGAGAGCACAAATAGTTCAGTGCCTCACCCTCTATGTATTGTGGAGCCCTGAAGGGCTAGAGTCATACCCGTCTCTCTGATATGAGGATAATCCATGAGATGGAGAACTCTTTGAGAGCCAAGTATCCAGCGCTCCTTGTTGAGCGGCTGTTGTATACTTGTGGGGTACGGGGGCGTAACCCTTTTTAAGGGGGGTAGAACCTCTTGGCTGTGCACGTGTGTGCACTAAGTTTTGTTATTTCGTATGCATGGCATACAATGAATTGGTGGTATGCGGGGCATACATGGTTTTGTTGGTTATGGTTTTGTTGGTTATGTTTGGTACGCGGGGCGTACGTTGTTTGGTTTGTTTTGTGTGTGATGTGCACTTGTATATATGTATCTTATGAGATACCTGTTTGAACGTTGTATTTACACCCATGTGTGTAGTACTTTCTTATACTACTTGTGATATATATATATATATATATATATATATATATATATATTTGTATTGCTTTGTAGAATGATTACATATGGTATCGCTTAGATACGAAATGAATCATTAGATATAGAATGTGGAACGATGGTATGTTATGGACACCCCAGGGAGGTTGTCAGGGTTTGTAGAACTGATAGGAAAATAAGGTGCTGATGGATCACCTATATCCATATATGATTTAACTAACGCCACAAAGTGATGGCTATGTGCTGTATAAGCACAATACGATGTGTGTAAATGATATATCACAAAGATATACATTATGGGAATAATGGGTAGTTATACATTTATATACTTACCTATTTGATTAAGCGACTTCGGGACGAAGTCTTTTTAAGGGGGGTAGATTGAAATACCCCAAACTAATAAAATATGGATTAAATATCTAATCACATTGATTAAGGCCTAAACATGCCTTAAAAGTCAACTGAGAACAACAGTGGTCAACACAAAGCATGATAATGCACCCTTTGACTATTTAGGGTAAATAAATACCCAAATGAACTTCTTAGGACCTAAAAGTTTGTCCTAAGCTTATTAACACATAACTAAACATATTACAATCGTTGGACAACACTCCAACACAAATAACAAGCATTTTCATGCTTCAAGGTCAAGTAGGGAAAAAATGTGCTCTAAGAATACCTTAAAGGTCTAATGACCTCTAAATGATATAAAATTGGATACCATGATCAAATATCATGTAAATAACACAACAAAATCGTTCTCAAAGAAAACCAAGCTCAGAAACACCTTGCGACACAAAATGTGCGCTAAAACTCCTTAAAGCACGTTTTTGTGTAATTGCCTTCTAAATTGGTTTTTAATGGGCTTAAAGGTTATTATTACCTTTAAATATGATAATATATCCTATTATATCATATTAGGAATTTAATTCCAGAAATTTAGAAATTTTTACAAATTTAATATTAAAATATTAATAAAACCCTAAAAGGGGGCCCGTTTGAGTCAACATTGACTAAGAATGGTCAAGAGATCAAAGTTTGACCACTTGGACCACATGAGGTCGACAGCCACAAGCAAGGGAGCCTAAAATCGCCACTTTCAAGCACAAAAGACAAGCTCCAACACCATTCCATAAATTAAGGACTACTTTTACCTTTTGAATACTTTAATCTATATATTCAACTTTGGCTCCTTATTTGACTAAGCCAAAACGTGTGAGACCCTCCCGCCCCTCCAATAATCGATGCCAATCACTTATGGTGAGTCATCAAACACCAAATACATTAAACAAAACATAAAATAAGCAAAACTAACCTTAAAGGCAAATTAGCTCCATTATTCTCATTTGCCTTGCTTCCCAGCCGACACAAGGCCTCTTCATTCTCTCTTTGGCTTCTTCAAGTCGTGGCTAACACACCAAGAACATAGAAGAACACCTTGATACCTAGGTAAGCTTAATTAGTCATTTTATGTTCAATTTCTTCACAAATCTTTCTCCTTTCGGTGGATCTAAGCATCAACCACTTCCATCCATGGATCTAGATTGTTTTGGAGGTTAAATGAAGGGGGAATCTCGGCCTTAACAAGGGAAGAAGGTGGAGAAAGCTAAACTTGTTCTTAAGGTACAAAAATGTGCTTTAAGCACTTATCTTTTGATTTTCTTTAGATCCGGTTGTAAAACCTGTTCTCCTAGCCTTATAATATTCTTCTTAACATACTTATTCAGTGGATCTATCAAGAGCTTCAAGGTATAGCCAGATCTAAGCCAAAAACACCATTTTTGGCATTTTAAACAAGGTAAAAATTGACCATCTTCGAATCTGAGTTATGTCGGTTTTAAGCCTTGGTTTAGTAGCTCTTTTGATACTATTACTCTTCTGTAAAAACAGGCCGAGGAGTACTTGTTCTTGCCTTGTTGTTCTAAGGTAAATTTTACCTTGAAATATACACTAAAACACTTCTTATGGTTAGATCTTGCTTGGAGACTAACTATGTCTTGTTTGCTGTTGGAAAACATGTAAAAGAAGCTGTGGAAATTTTATCCTAAGCTGGCCGAAATCAAACAAGGCCTAAACTAGGCAAAAACAAGGTATAAATCACTTAAATCTACACTTGGTATATTAATATGTGTTTATACATATTTATACATATATGCCGTGAGTGAATGAGTATATTAAGGTCTTATTTTGACCTTAGGTGATTAAAGAATGGTTTAATAAATTTATCTAAGTAATTAATTAACATAATTGTCAAATTTAAGACATTATGTGGAAAATTGGTAAATATTGAAAAGATATGGTGAGAGCCGAAAGTTTAATGCATTTTTGGACATTTATGTGTAATTTATTTTATAACCCAATGTTTGTAATAAGGCCATGTATTTTAGGCCATTTTATTTATGCATTTATAAGCTTTTATTTAAGTTTAGGTGGTATATATGCATTACCGCATATTATAAGGGGTTAAAGTGTAATTAAATTAAATTTGGGGGCTTTATAATAATAATGCCGAAAATTAGAGGTTAAAAGGATTTAAAATAAAGTTTATAAGATTTTATAAAGTTTTGGGGTTAAAAGGTAATTTCTAGAAAGTATGGGTATAAAACCATAATATATGGAATTAATGGTCAAGGAAATATTAAGGAGGTCAACCTTGACCATATGGTAGGTTTTGACCAAATTAAATAAGTTAAATAACTTATTTAAGGTTTTATAATAAGATAAGTATTTAATTGTAACAATTTTATAACATATGTGGTGAATATGTTATTACCGAAAATTAAGGGTGTATAATGGTATTATAAACCCCCATGGGCTATTAGGAATTTTTAGGAATTTATTGGGTTGATTTTGGAATTAATATAAACTATATATGTATAATATATAGTTATTATGTCATTATGACACTTTGGAGAAATATATGTGGTGGTATAGTAAATACCGAGAGTATATGGGTTAGTAAGGGTAATTATAACCCTTTGGTGAAATTTGGTGATTTCTAGAATAATAAAAGAGTATTTATTAAGATATGTGTATAATATATAGTTTTAATGATATGATAAAACTATATGTTATAAATGGGCCAAATGACAATTTTAGGAACTTGGTGGGTCTGTTCGGAAATTTATAGTATATATAACCATAGGTTATATTTATATTAAGGTTTAAAATGTTATGTTATATGATATATATAACATGGTATAAATAATGGGGTGATTTTGTAAATAAAGGAAACTATGGATTATTGTAACACCCCTACCGCTAATACTGTCATTACCGTCCAATCTTCTTATACAATCCAGACTCACGCAGCGGATACTTACATACTCAACGTTGGGTGATACAATGCCGTTAGTCACCCACGTGACTAACAAGGCTACTACTTCTACATACAGCATCGGTCTGATGGACCGGAATGTCCGAGTGCTACACAATTATAATCTTCACTACAATTACCAATTAGGTATTACAACTTCCCATTCAATACAATGCTCCATGAGTTCAATACATGCTAATACACCGAGTTTACTAAGATCCTTATACAAGTAGGATACCTCCTACAATTCCATACATACTCATTTAGAGTCTGACCACTACCCATTCCTCACAACTACTTACTTCCTAAGTACAAGGGTGTGCCACTTAGCACACCCCTACATTCTTCTACTAACTGTCCAAGTGTAGTCACCGGTCTCTTACCTTGACCATATCCGCATCGGGTACCTGCACACTAAAAACGTTCCCCCGAAGGGGTCAACTTTCGCTGAACATGATAACCGCATACCCCGCGTACTAGTGAGGGTACGCCGACCACTTGGTCGTAAACATGCAGTTCATTTATTCACACATCATGCATACATGCTTTCATACACATTACTACAATACTTACGCAAGGCATCCATACATACACACACTTCATTACATACAAGGAATACAATATAAACCATCCAACCCATACTTACCTTCTTCTGAACTGCACATGCTCACTACATACACAGTATACAATACTTGTTAGCTTCATTGGTCCACCCGGGTTAATCGGGTGGAGATTACTCTTTTACTCGTTACTCCATACATACGCATACATACTCATTCTCATACTCATACATACTTACTTACTCTTACTCTTACTCATGTTAAGTCGTCGGGACCTCCGGCCCGGGGACTACTCCGTCCCACCACCGGGATTTACTTGACTCACCAATCCGGGATGCTGCCCATTTAAGGGGTTTGGGCCGCGGACCAGTTTAAGAGTCAGGAATCGGATCCAACCTCTTGTGTCTCCTCATCCTCACGCGTGGCCGAAGCTATATCGGACTTCTACTCATTCCAATTTACTCACATTTAAGTTAGGTGTTAGGTAGTTAGGAATCAGCAGAAGTCAACATCCAAGCCACATACACAAATACATTGTTCAAGTGAACATCTATACAAAATACAATACAATACACAAATACAATACCGGGTACAAATACACTTCATCATCATTCATATATTTCATGAATTATACAAACTATTGTTCAAGACAAATATCGAGAATAATGTAAACAAGCACAAGTAAGTGCAATATAGTCCGATTCGTGCATTTATCTTATTAGGTGATCAAATAAGCACACAAATCGGGGTAACCAGATTAGGATACAGAGCATGAAGAAATCATACCTTTTTCCGAAATCTACTTTACCGGGTGTCTCCTCGTTCCTTAGTCCTTACTTGTCCCTTGATTCTTATCCACGAACCAATGACTACATGTCAAATGGTTCAATTAATACTAAGCATCACAATACATACATAATCACTGCTCCCGAACTTACCCCGTTATCCCGTTGTTTTGGTTTAACTTAATGTTCATATACTTATAACTTTCTTACCTACTTCTCCAACTTGTTTGCACCTTTGATGGTCCTTATTTATCATTAATCAAGTACTAGTTATCTTATAATATCATTACCTTTCACTTCCTTACTTTATAAACCATTTAGACAACTTATTTTTAAAATTCTGTGTTGGTACGGGACCTTGTCCAGGTCTTAAGTCTCGGACCAACATGTGGTCACTACTCTCGGCCTGTTTTCATTTATGGTCCGAGACCTTATACATAAGGTAAGTCCCGGACCCAAAGCCTTGCACACTCTCGAATGAAATTTTAATTCGGTCCGGGTCCTTGCACATAAGTCAAGTCCCGGACCCATACTTACAGAAACTCTCGGCCTGTTTTAATATGCTGGTCCGGGACTTAGTCCTAGACTTAAGTCCCGGACCCTGCTAAAATTTCTACAGATTTTAAGTTTTTGAAATCTGTTACAATCCAAACTTTGCCTACTTAATTTCTCATTGTTCCTACACTTAATCCCACATGTTTAAGCACCTAATTAAGCTCCTAAACATGCTCAAATCCATTACCAACTCACTACTCCTTTTCATACTAATTCACACACCAATTCTCCATATTTTCGTTCCAGCACTTACATTATTTCACCAAGTGGTTTTGCTACAGATTTGGGTTCTTATTTCCTCTAACCTATTTCCCTCTCCCAATGCCAATTTACCATCCCAATCCATTTCCAAGCAATTACAATATCTATACCCAAGTCCAACACTCTCTTTACCAATTCTTACACACTAATTTTTCCTAACTTCTCCAATGCATCTTTATACACTTTGCTACATATTTTAATCTTCTTATTTCTCATACTACTACTACCACTTCATCACTACTAAACATACCTACTAACTCCAATACACACCTTGGTTCTCCCATTCACCAAGTCACCCATAAGTGTACATTTCCTACCAAAATTTTGCCATAGCTCACCTACAATTCTCACTTATCCACACATACCCGTTATCACCAAAATCATTCCTACTCTAGCCACACCCATACAAGGGTCCTACCAGCAATACAAAGCAATCTTAATACATCAATGCTCCATTACACAACAATACTAATACAAATACAATACTTGGCTCTAAGGCCTACAATCCAAATACAAGCTCACAATTACTCAAACTTCCACAACTACAATACTATACAATGTTTGGGTTCTTAAGAGTATTGGTAAGGGAAATAAAACCAAAAGAAAATAGAAAATGCGTAAAACGCGAAAAAATGCTAAAACGCGCATTAAATAAGTATAAGAGATATAATCTCGTTAGGGTATGAGGATGGATTCCTAAGGCTTAGTTAGGCCTAATTAGTATACGGGAGTGATCCCCGAAGAAAACGGATCCAAATAATGGATTAAAACGCTAACAGAGTTTTAAAGCACGTTTTCGAGAAAACCCGAAAACGTGACCTTAAGTGGTCAAAGAGACCCGTAAAAATTATAGTTGATTAAATAACTATAAATAAGCATTAATGGAAGCTTAATAACCATTAAAATTAAAGAAACAAGAAAATTCCGCGGAAAACGGGCCCGGTTAGTGAATAGTGCTAAAACCGGGTAAATAAACGAGCGTTTCTGTAAAAGACGAAAAACGCTCTAGTTTAAGAAGTATGTGGGGCGGTTTTATTTGACTAGTCAGCCCACTCTATTAGCTAATTAAAAAAGAAAAAGAAGAGTTGAAAAGTCAAAAGCGGAATAGTGCAAAAGGTACTTAATTACCTTTTCTTCCTTCTCTTCCTCATTTTCTTTTCTTCCCATTTGAACTCCCTCATCTCTCTCATCCGTATGCTCCCCTCCTCCTTCCTGCTTGGACGATTTCAAGCTGCAACAAAGAGCTCAATGGCAACTCCACTTCCACCTCATGCCCAAGTCTCATTTAAGCTCCAAATTCAAATAAATTATATATTTGAACTCCTCTCCTCAAGCCTATCACCCTCTCTTTTCAAAATTTCAAATGGAGGAGTTTGATCTCCATGGGTTTTGGGCATTTGAAGAGTAAATCATATCTTCTTGGAGCTTGGAGTCTCCTTGTTGGTTTAAGGTAAGAAAAACCACAAAACTTCATCATTTCCTTCATTCCTTGGTGGCCGGTTTTGACTCCCTCATTTCCCTTGTTTTTCCTTCCTTGAATGAGCCACATTCAAGCTTCAAAGCTCATGGGGAGTCCTCCTTTGAATCACGATCAAAAGGCCATCTTAAAGCTTCAAGGTAATTCTCCATTTTGGTGCTCTAAGCACTTTCCTTGCCCTAGCTTAATTAATAAGCTTAAGTGTATTGAATTGTGTCCTAAACCCCCATTTCGGTATTGACTTGGAGGTTGACGAGGGTATTGACCAATTTGACCAAAAATCAAGAGAGGAGAAGGAAGGAGAACAAAGGAGGAATATGTGAAAATTTTAGGTAAGAAACTTATCTTAGTGTTATCCTATATGTATTAGGATTTGGGGAAGGGTTAATAAACAAATGAATTCCACTTGAGTTGTGGAAAAATGTGCTTGTGAAGTAATAATGCAAGTGAGAAAACATTTGTGAATTAATGTTTGATTTGGGAGCTATGAATTTGATGGATTATGCATTATGGTGTTTAATAAGATTTTGCTTGATTAATGAGGAAATATTGAGTTCTGATAGAACCCTTGTGGTTTGGCTAGTTTTAGGATGAACTAGATGATGATATGAGTTTGGGCAAAGTTAGAAAAGTAGCCAAGTTATGGTAAAATTTGTGTAGAGATCTAAGTGGATTAAGTGTTGTTTTGAGTGAAGAATAACCTAGGGTTGATTAGGTATGTATGGAGATTGAAGTGGGTTAGTTAACCACTTTGGGAAGGCTTGTTCAAGGGGATGAAAATGATGCTAAAATCTGTAGCAAAAGAGTGGTTTAGTGCCTTAGGAGTTTTTAGAAAAGAATGAGAATTTAAGGCTTTAAGAGTGAGGCAAGAACTTTGGCACTAGAAGTGCATTATCTTAGAAGATGTGGAATGGTCAAAATGAAAGAGAACAATAATGAAAGTGTCAAGAGAGGTTAGAAAATGCACAAGTGTGCATTAGTACAAAATGGGAATGGAAAGTTTGTGAGTTTGAGCAAGAATTTGAGTGTGCATTTAACCAAGGATTTGAAGTGGTTAGCGCATGTTTGAGATGTTTAATTATGTAGGAAACTTGTGGAAAGTTTATGGAATGATTTGGGGTGGATTAAGGGTTGATTTGGGGTGAAAAATCACCTTAATAGCAGTTTTTAGCAGGGTCCGGGACCTAGCCCTTGTATAAGGTCCCGGACCGCATCAAAAAAGGCCCGAGAGTGAATGCAGGAATTGGTCCGGGACTTAAGTCCAGGACCAAGTCCAGGACCAGGTAGAAAAATGAGCCAAGAGTACGCAGAAGTATTGGTCCGGGACTTAGGGTCCGGACCAAGTCCCGGACCACCCCAGAAATGCCCCGTGAGTGTTTTAAAGGTTTCTAATGGGGGGTTTGAATGTTAATGATGTTATATGATGTTAAGGCCTTGTTTGGTGACATGTAAAGGCCCTAGGAAGTGTAAGAAAGTGTTAGAAGTGATTGAGAAGTGGGAACTCAAATTAACAAGAGTAAATCGAGATAACGGGATAACAGGATAACGGGGTATGTACGGGAGTAGCATTTAATTATGTACCGTATGATCTTAGTATTAATAATAATGTTTGGGACATTATCAAAGAATCGTGCGTGACCCGAGCATGGTGAGATGACACGGTAAAAGTAAGAACCCGGTGAAAGGTATGATTTTCTCATACTCCGCGTGCTAACCGAGTTATGTTGATTTGTGTGTTGTGTGCCGGCTTAATCAAGACTAAAGCATGAAAATAATCCCTTGTTTGATTATGTATGTCATGTTGTATGTTGAACGAGCTAACATACTTGTATGCCGGTGTGGTCTAACATAGAGTAAAGACCGACTCATAGTGAGTAACGTTTGGCTAGAGACACATAGATCGGGTAGATACTCGTGATATCGAAAACATGCAAACACACAAATTATCCGTTAAAGTATAACGATAACGCAAACATATGAAACTCCCTAGAATGTGAGGAGAAGTACGGGTTGAGTAAATACCCGATAACGGTTAGAAAACCATATTGAAACAATCCACGAAACAAATGAGAGTGGAAAGATAAGTGAACCTCCTTCAAGAGGATTAACGATAGTCGAAGATGTGAACTAGTAAAGAAGGTAAAAGAGACCTAAGGGATTAGTAGCTCCCTTGAGACATGGTCGACCTCCTATATGAGGATTTTACCGATATTAGAAAATAATCGAAAGTATAAGTAAATGAAACGTATGGGTAACTCTTAAAACCTAAGATTAACCGAACTTGTGTATTATTCCCAAAGTCATTAGAAACATCGAGAGTGATGCTTCTAGACTAAAACACATAATATTATTATAACTCCGAGAGAGGAGTGTATGGGAAAGAGAGTAGTCCGAGAGTAGTCGGACCTATGTAAAAGAGTTAGGAACTAAGAGAGAGTTCCGAGAGCTAGTGAACCTTCCCACCATGCTAGACCAGAGTAGGGTCGAAACTGGGGAGGTAAGACTATGCTTGAGAGCCATGAGTTTTGGCCTAAGTATGTATTAAGAGTAACAAGCGTGACGTAGGAGACCTGCAGTGTCTCGAGAATCTACAAGAGCTTGAGTGTAATAACCCAAGAGTGTGGGTGAGATAGTGAGTACAAATAACCCAAAGTGTGGGTGAGATAACGAGTATAAGTAACCCGAGAGAATGAGTGAGTATAGTACAAGTAGCCCAAGGGAATGGGGTGTTATGAATAAGTAAACAAGGCATAGTGAGGTATTACCCTCAAGGCCTAAGAGTAAACTGATACAACTAACAACCTTGTTATGTTAGTTAGGAATTGTGTTCGTGATTGGATGTAGATTCCTTGAGTAATACAACATAATATATTGTATGCTATGATGCATGTTGTTTGACTAAAATGAACTCCATGTATATCGACAAAAGTAGTCGGCGTACCCCGGTTAGCGCTCGGGGTATGCGAATTTCATATGCAGCGTAAGCTGAGCCCCTAGGGGCAACGTTTTATTTTCAGGTACACCGAAGATGTTACCGTTCGAGAGTAGGACGGGTCGGTGGGTTGCATGGGTAGTTAGATTTAATTACTTATGTATTGAAAGAGGTGTAAGACCGAATATGTTGTCGGCATCCATATATTGTAGACTCGGTATAGTAAAGAAGTGAGTTGAGTATTGTATTTGTATTGTGTATTCGGTTGTTCCAGTTCATCAGACCGTTACTGTATGTGGAAATAAGCCTGGTTAGCCATATGGGTGGCTAACGGCGTTGTATCACCCTCTGTTGTATTTAGAGTTCCGCTGCGAGTTTATTGGTAATTGTGACAGTTTAAGAGGTAATGGCGTGATTAGCAGTTGGGGGTGTTACAAAAATGGTATCAGAGCAAAGTATCGCTCTGATGACAGGAAATACCGAGCTTAGGAAATACCGAGTTAGGAATTAGAGACTTAGGGCTAAGGGTTGAGTGGTAGCGTGAGAGATGCGCTAGTTAGGAACTTCCAGTAAGATCTGGATACCTACAATACCAGGCCCGCCCTCCACAACCCCCGTATAAAAGCTCGGGAAAGAACGTCAGAGATGGGAAACCCGATCTGGCACTTATTTAATATTTCAATATGAACCAGAACCTGTCATGCGGTAGATCCAGAGAACCGGAAATCCCGGAGACGGATCCCGCTGGAACGACAATCACCCCCGCAATGGCAAAAGATCGAGACACCCTAATCCAAGGAGACTAGAATTTGTGGTAGCTTGGGGCGACAGGCTTAGCATTCGCGAGAACCTGGCTGGCTGAATAGCAGCGGAAGGGTAAGCACCAACCGTGCAACAAGGCGAATTTGAAAAGTAACAAGAACCGGGACACAAGTCTACAGACCGCTATAGTTAAATAATACCACAAACGGTATATTAACCGCCTAAGAATCTAGTCAGAAGTAGATACACCCACCCTACCACACCCAAAGAGGTTGAAATACTTAACTGATATAGCTTAGACAGCTACAAGCAAACTACGGGATATACCCGAATGGGACTACAGAAGTAGTGCCTAAATGACTTAACCTCTGTAACCACAGTAAAGACGTAGGAACGAGCAATGAGGTAGAACACAGAACTAAAGGATTAAGGAAGAGCCGACAAGGCTACCATATACTGTGTGAACAATACCGTGACCGGTATGAGTTAACCCAAAAACCGCCTGTACCGCGCACTTGCCACGGCAAGTGCAGTATTAATGCGACTGTTAAGAGGCGCTTTGACAAGCGACCAGTACTTGGCAAGTACCAAGAT
Source organism: Limonium bicolor (assembly GCA_023374045.1). Lineage (NCBI taxonomy): Eukaryota > Viridiplantae > Streptophyta > Magnoliopsida > Caryophyllales > Plumbaginaceae > Limonium > Limonium bicolor. The sequence continues at coordinate 145,993,493 of CM041779.1, read as the reverse complement.
GGGGAGAGAAGCCAATATGGAAGACAACCCTAAGAATTTTGAAATGGAATTTGGAAAGGCCTAACGGCCTGATCACTGTATTGAAAAAAATACCAGTCGTGAGAAGCAAGATCTGGTAAGAAGCAACCGGCATTGAAATGCCGTGAAGATCTTTATTTTCAAAACTCAGATTTTTCTTTTGAAACTCAAATTTTCCAAAACCCCCAAATTTTAAAACCAACCCAGGGAACCACGGTAATTATCATGGGACGATATAAGAGGAGTTGGCAACAGAATACTACACCTAGGCGTGTGACCGACACTACAAGTGTACACAAATGAGACATGGAACGACTGCACTCCGAAGGAGCTTGCGGGGCCTGACAGACCAATTATGAGTTAGTCGGGTAGGTGGTAACATATCAATAAGATACTCCATGTATGTATACAAGTAGAGTACGGAACACGGGAAGTAGTCGACTCCATACTACAAACCATAAGACAAGTTAAAACCAAACAGTTGGACACCTCGAAAGACCGAAGAACGTAGACAAGCTTATTAAGCGAAAGAAATCAAGAACCCACTCTGAGAGGATGGGAAGATTAAAAGTGCGAGAAGCACAGAGTATTAAGTATAGACATTGGATATATCTCAGGAATCAAGGAGGAAATACCTAATAACTGGAATGAATACTAGTGTAAAAATAAGACGAACGCCTTAAATGATCATATCAATGTTGGATAAATGGGATAGAATTCCCATAGTATACTTCACTAAAGAGAATGACGACCTGACCAAGAGGGTAAAGGAAGAGTACCAATGATCTACCCAATAGCGGGAGACGTTATAACCCAAAATGGGGTAGTTCAAAATATACATAACCGCAAGGCGGAGTAAGTAACTGAACATACCCATGAGTTCAAGCCAGATGTATTGGCATTACATAGTAACACCCAGGAGCGATCCGCGAAGGGTGCTGGAGTCAACAATAGTTGAACGAGATATCGTGTTGAAAACACGTGTTGAATCGAACACTCGGGTAGAACCCGAAGGGATCCCACATGAAACGAGATACCCTAGATTGCCAAAGGGCATAAATTAATATCAAGATACCTAAAGAGTCTTCCGTGTACGGAAGCGTGATGAGGCAACCATATCAAAGAGCCCAGCAATACCTCCAAACCATTTAATGGGATACAGAGACAAAAGAAACTTGTATAAACAACCGCACAGAGCATGGCTCGAGGCAAGGTGGCTTGTAAGCCGGAAAACTAACTACAACTCTTAGATCTAAATGTTGCGAACCTATGCATAAAGGCATAAGAAGAAACAGTGGAAAATGAACCACTATTTTAGAGTAGGGATACCACTTGTTATTGTGGGGCCTATGGAGTGGCAATTGCGTGAATCCTCCAGAGAAGGGCTACCACATAAGAATGTAATGCGAAACCACTAGAGCAACGTGGTGATACTTGAGCATGTGTTTATTGCCAAAGAGTAATGCGAACGGGAATAGTATGTAGAAAGGCTTTGATAGCAATGAAAGGAACCGAGAGAGGTAACAGTTGAGAAGTAAACACAGTACGTGTGCAATGTGAATTGCAAAGTAAACAATGCGCAAGAAGCGCAGAGAGATTTAAAAGAGTAGCGTATTACATTGAGCCACGTGAATGGCAAGCCATAGCATAAATGGAGCGAGTGCATAAGCGGAAGCTAAACTAGTAGTGGATGCCATTGTGTAGCGAATGCTGTAATGGAGTAAGAACATGGTACGCAGTAAGCGAACTTTGTAAGAGTTTGGTCAGATAATGATATGAAGCTGATGAGAAAAGATAGTAAAGGAGACATGTTCATTCCTATCTCATGGTGATTTACTGCCAAGCTTTACGCTTCTGCACTCTGTATCACTGAGTGTTTTGGTATTGCATTTGTGCGGTAATGATCTTATGGGATGGCTAGGAACTTGAGAATTGTCAACGGAACCTGTTGAGCGAGAATCAAGAGAAGTAACCGTGCGGCCGTTGGCCAAAGATGCACGAAAAATGTGGGCCGTAACCCACAGGTCCTAGGACCGATGAATGGTAAAGGCAGAGTAGTACAAATGAGGAATTCTTGTACAGAAACAAATAAACAAACATGATTCAGAAGTCATTATTAAATGAGGAAGCACTACATGCTTAGTAGTAGCTTGACCTCAATCGACAACAAGTCGGGAAAAGTAAGTGAATAATCACGAGGTATACAGTGTTATAAGAAATAGATTTCCAGAGAATTGGAGAGAAAATCTATAACTCATCGAATTCGCATACTAAGGTAAGAGATACCACGCGACGATTTAGTAATACATTGAGAATACCAAAAGGGCGAGTTAAGCTCTAGTTATCAGGTCACGCAGGAAAATCTAGTGGCCCGTAATTCAAAGGTTAAGAATACCTGGCAAATGCGAGTAAATGGCTTATCATAAACGCCTTGAAGCCTTAGAGGCTAGAACCGAAACCGGTTATGAGTTAATTAACCGCATTGAAGTTAAAACTCTTCATGATACTCGAATTAGTGAACCAATGTTCAGTGATAACATATGGTCGATTACGCGGGCGTAACCCCTTTTAAGGGGGTAGGGCGAGAAACCGCTTAGAGTATGTTCTACGTATAGGTGTGTAAACTACTATGTGCATAGCACAAAAGGAATTGTTTTGATGATTGGAACTTATGTTACATAAACATATGTACCCATTCATTGTGTAATTATGATTAATGTGCATGAGAGATGCAAGTAACGAGTATATAATATTTATGAAAAGAGGAGTAGAGAGATCCGGGGGAATGAGAATCCCTATAGTATATGTCTAGTGAGATTAGACATGAGACATAATGAGTATGAATCGGTATGAAACCGATGTGTAACCTTGTAGGGAGTGAGTTCCCTAAGTGATATTATTTAAGAATGATTGATGGAGTGAGTTCCATCCTTTGGAGTTGTATGTGTTATGTTTTAAATTGAGTAACAATTGACTAATGAGACCATAAGTATGTAATGCCTAGGCAAGGTAAGTGAAACAAATAGAGAATAATGGATGACTTAAGTCCATGATAAAAAAATAAGTTAAAAGGGATTGTTGTATGAATATGACTAGAAAGAGTAAAAGATAGAAAATGAAAATGTTTGACTATCTGATTGTTTGAAATTGACGTGAGAGGTGGAACTTGATCTGCTAGCGATCAAGAGAAACCGAACACAAATTGGGGTGGAAGAATAGTTCAACACTGATGCTGATCACATCAGGGTTGGATGATTCTTGAAGCTCCCTATAAGTTGTCACAAGTAATCACGCTAAGAAAAGAGGCAACTATCATAAATGGATTTGGAGTTGTCTGATGTTTTAAAAAGAATTTTCAAATAGAATTTGAAAAAAAAAAGAATTTTCTTCAAGTATGAATATGGAAATGAAAATTGGTTTTGAAACCGCTATCACCCGCCGATGGCTGTGGCCTTAAGTCTTGATGACCGGTAGAACGGTGGGCGTGAATTAGTTTTGAAACCATTTCACCGTACGTGCAGCGGTCCTAAGTGACCGGTTGGGGCGGTGACAGTGTGTGATTTTTCCAAAGGCAGCGGGACGGGGAGAGTACCCTGAGACGTTCCTGTGTTGAGTGAGTCAACCAGAGTGCTGAGGATATGTATATGTGTAACGTTTTGATCAGAACCGAAGGGACCGTGGGCCAGAGAGAGTAAGTGCCCATTTGTCATGAAACGGCCGTGGACCAGAGAGCGTAAGTGTCCAACGTGACCGGTACCTGAGGATCAGTAGTATATTACTCAATATGGATTCGAGGACTGTAGTGCCTTCTTGTCTTTGGACCGATTCCATGGAGAGGGTACAAAGAGTATTTTTGATTGCTATGCATGTTGTGATATGTGTGTGGTATGTGTAGTGTGAAATGAGATCGACTTGTGGAGTCTGTAAGGTTATACATGTATTATAACCTTGGCATAGCGTGCCCATGAGAGCAACGATATAAGATTCACCAACTTTGAGGACAAAGTTCCTAAGGGGGGTAGATTTTAATACCCCGGATCTAAAAATCGTGATTAAATTACTCTAATATGATTATTAAAGGCCTAATGGTGCCTAAAGAGTATTGGTAAGGGAAATAAAACCAAAAGAAAAGAGAAAATGCGTAAAACGTGAAAAATGCTAAAACACGCATTAAATAAGTATGAGAGATATATAATCTCGTTAGGGTCTGAGATGGATTCCTAAGGCTTAGTTAGGCCTAATTAGTATACGGGAGTGATCCCCGAAGAAAACGGATCCAAATAATGGATTAAAACGCTAACAGAGTTTTAAAGCACGTTTTTCGAGAAAACCTGAAAACGTGACTTTAAGTGGTCAAAGAGACCCGTAAAAATTATAGTTGATTAAATAACTATAAATAAGCATTAATGGAAGCTTAATAACCATTAAAATTAAAGAAATAAGAAAATTCCGGAAAACGGGCCCGGTTAGTGAATAGTGCTAAAACCGGGTAAATAAACGAGTGTTTTCGGTAAAAGACGAAAAACGCTCTAGTTTAAGAGTATGTGGGGCCGGTTTTATTTGACTAGTCACCCACTCTATTAGCTAATTAAAAAGAAAAAGAAGAGTTGAAAAGTCAAAAAGGGGGAATAGTGCAAAAGGTACTTAATTACCTTTTCTTCCTTCTCTTTCCTCATTTCCTTTCTTCCCATTTGAACTCCCTCATCTCTCTCATCCGTATGCTCCCCTCCTCCTTCCTGCTTGGACGATTTCAAGCTGCAACAAAGAGCTCCAATGGCAACTCCACTTCCACCTCATGCCCAAGTCTCATTTAAGCTCCAAATTCAAAATAAATTATATATTTGAACTCCTCTCCTCAAGCCCTATCACCCTCTCTTTTCAAAATTTCAAATGGAGGAGTTTGATCTCCATGGGTTTTGGGCATTTGAAGAGTAAATCACATCTTCTTGGAGCTTGGAGTCTCCTTGTTGGTTCAAGGTAAGAAAAACCACAAAACTTCATCCTTTCCTTCATTCCTTGGTGGCCGGTTTTGACTCCCTCATTTCCCTTGTTTTTCCTTCCTTGAATGAGCCACATTCAAGCTTCAAAAGCTCATGGGGAGTCCTCCTTTGAATCATGATCAAAAGGCCATCTTAAAGCTTCAAGGTAATTCTCCATTTTGGTGCTCTAAGCACTTTCCTTGCCCTAGCTTAATTAATAAGCTTAAGTGTATTGAATTGTGTCTAAACCCCCATTTTGGTATTGACTTGGCGGTTGACGAGGGTATTGACCAATTTGACCTAAAATCAAGAGAGGAGAAGGAAGGAGAACAAAGGAGGAATATGTGAAAATTTTAGGTAAGAAACTTATCTTAGTGTTATCCTATATGTATTAGGATTTGGGGAAGGGTTAATAAACAAATGAATTCCACTTGAGTTGTGGTAAAAATGTGCTTGTGAAGTAATAATGCAAGTGAGAAAACATTTGTGAATTAATGTTTGATTTGGGAGCTATGAATTTGATGGACTATGCATTATGGTGTTTAATAAGATTTTGCTTGTTTAATGAGGAAATATTGAGTGCTGATAGAACCCTTGTGGTTTGGATAGTTTTAGGATGAACTAGATGATGATATGAGTTTGGGCAAAGTTAGAAAAGTAGCCAAGTTATGGTCAAATTTGTGTAGAGATCTAAGTGGATTAAGTGTTGTTTTGAGTGAAGAATAACCTAGGGTTAATTAGGTATGTATGTAGATTGAAGTGGGATAGTTAACCACTTTGGTAAGGCTTGTTCAAGGGGAGGAAAATGATGCTAAAATCTGTAGCAAAAGAGTGGTTTAGTGCCTTAGGAGTTTTTAGAAAAGAATGAGAATTTAAGGCTTTAAGAGTGAGGCAAGAACTTTGGCACTAGAAGTGCATTATCTTAGAAGATGTGGAATGGTCAAAATGAAAGAGAACAATAATGCAAGTGTCAAGAGAGGTTAGAAAATGCACAAGTGTGCATTAGTACAAAATGGGAATGGAAAGTTTGTGAGTTTGAGCAAGAATTTGAGTGTGCATTTAACCAAGGATTTGAAGTGGTTTAGCGCATGTTTTGAGATTTTTAATTATGTAGGAAACTTGTGGAAAGTTTATGGAATGATTGGGGTGGATTAAGGGTTGATTTGGGGGTGAAAAATCACCTTAATAGCAGTTTTTAGCAGGGTCCGGGACCTAGCCCTTGTATAAGGTCCCGGACCGCATCAAAAAAAGGCCCGAGAGTGAATGCAGGAATTGGTCCGGGACTTAAGTCCAGGACCAAGTCCAGGACCAGGTAGAAAAATGAGCCGAGAGTACGCAGAAGTATTGGTCCGGGACTTAGGGTCCGGACCAAGTCCCGGACCACCCCCAGAAATGCCCCGTGAGTGTTTTAAAGGTTTCTAATGATGGGGTTTGAATGTTAATGATGTTATAGATGTTAAGGCCTTGTTTGGTGACATGTAAAGGCCCTAGGAAGTGTAAGAAAGTGTTAGAAGTGATTGAGAAGTGGAACTCAAATTAACAAGAGTAAAACCGAAACGGGATAACGGGATAACGGGGTAGTACGGGAGTAGCATTTATTATGTACCGTATGAGCCTAGTATTAATAATAATGTTTGAAACATTACCAAGAATCGTGCGTGACCCGAGAATGGTGAGATGACACGGTAAAAGTAAAACCCGGTGAAAGGTATGATTTTCTCATACTTCGCGTGCTAACCGAGTTACGTTGATTTGTGTGTTTGTGTGCCGGCTTAATCAAGACTAAAGCATGAAAATAATCCCTTGTTGATTATGTATGTCATGTTGTATGTTGAACGAGCTAACATACTTGTATGCCGGTGTGGTCTAACATAGAGTAAAGACCGACTCATAGTGAGTAACGTTTGGCTAGAGACACATAGATCGGGTAGATACTCGTGATATCGAAAACGTGCAAACACAAAAATTATCCGTTAAAGTATAACGATAACGCAAACATATGAACTCCCTAGAATGTGAGGAGAAGTACGGGTTGAGTAAATACCCGATAACGGTTAGAAAACCATATTGAAACAATCCACGAAACAAATGAGAGTGGAAAGATAAGTGAACCTCCTTCAAGAGGATTAAAGATAGTTCGAAGATGTGAACTAGTAAAGAAGGTAAAAGAGACCTAAGGGATTAGTAGCTCCCTTGAGACATGGTCGACCTCCTATATGAGGATTTTACCGATATAAGAAAATAACCGAAACTATAAGTAAATGAAACGTATGGGTAACTCTTAAAACCTAAGATTAACCGAACTTGTGTATTATTCCCAAAGTCATTAGAAACATCGAGAGTGATGCTTCTAGACTAAAACACATAATATTATTATAACTCCGAGAGAGGAGTGTATGGGAAAGAGAGTAGTCCGAGAGTAGTCGGACCTATGTAAAAGAGTTAGGAACTAAGAGAGAGTTCCGAGAGCTAGTTGAACCTTCCCACCATGCTAGACCAGAGTAGGGTCGAAACTGGGGAGGTAAGACTATGCTTGAGAGCCATGAGTTTTGGCCTAAGTATGTATTAAGAGTAACAAGCGTGATGTAGGAGTCCTGCAGTGTCTCGAGAATCTACAAGAGCTTGAGTGTAAATAACCCAAGAGTGTGGGTGAGATAGTGAGTACAAATAACCCAAAGTGTGGGTGAGATAACGAGTATAAGTAACCCGAGAGAATGAGTGAGTATAGTACGAGTAGCCCAAGGGAATGGGTGTGTATATAATAAGTAAACAAGGCATAGTGAGGTATACCCTCAAGGCCTAAGAGTAAACTGATACAACTAACAACCTTGTTATGTTAGTTAGGAATTGTGTTCCGTGATTGGATGTAGATTCCTTGAGTAATACACATATATATTGTATTGCTATGATGCATGTTGTTTGACTAAAATGAACTCCATGTATATCCGACAAAAGTAGTCGGCGTACCCCGGTTAGCGCTCGGGGTATGCGAATTTCATATGCAGCGTTAAGCTGAGCCCCTAGGGGCAACGTTTTTACTTTTCAGGTACACCGAAGATGTTACCGTTCGAGAGTAGGACGGGTCGGTGGGTTGCATGGGTAGTTAGATTTATTACTTATGTATTGAAAGAGGTGTAAGACCGAATATGTTGTCGGCATCCATATATTGTAGACTCGGTATAGTAAAGAAGTGAGTTGAGTATTGTATTTGTATTGTGTACTCGGTTGTTCCAGTTCATCAGACCGTTACTGTATGTGGAAATAAGCCTGGTTAGCCATATGGGTGGCTAACGGCATTGTATCACCCTCTGTTGTATTTAGAGTTCCGCTGCGAGTTTATTGGTAATTGTGACAGTTTAAGACGTAATGGCGTGATTAGCAGTTGGGGGTGTTACAAATACAAATACACAATACTTGGCTCTAAGGCCTACAATCCAAATACAAGCTCACAATTACTCAAACTTCCACAACTACAATACTAATACAATGTTTTGGGTTCTTTAAATTGGTTACCCATCCCCATTACTCCAATGCATTAAATTTACCATTCAAGAAAAGAGCTCTTACCTTAAGCTCTCATTTTCCTATTTCTTTTCCACTTCTTCTCTTCTCCCTTCCTTGCCCAAATCGGCCATATGGGGGAATGGAGTTGCCAAACTCCATTCCCGTCACCCAATACACATAAAACAAGTGCAATTAACTACTAACCCTTTTCAACCTTTAAAGCTTAATGTAAGTTTTAGGGTTTAGAAATTTCATTACCTTGCAAGGGTGTAGGTAATGCTTGGAATAGCTCAAGAACAACATTTCTCACCCTCCAAGAGAGAAAAAATCGGCTAGAGTACAATGGAACCAAACAAGAGTTTCGTCTAAATTTCGTTTTGCCCACAAGGGCTAGAAAAAGGTAAGTTTTCAAGAACATTTTTACCTCAAAATGACAAGGAGAAGAAGGTGGTTCTAGTGGTAGTCTTGAAGCTCCAAATGCTCCATACCCATGAAAACGAAAATGCTCCTTTTCGGATTTTGAAAAGAGGGAGATGTTCTCCTTGAAGAGAGGAACACAATGGTATACTTTTTATAATTTTTGGAGAAGGTTTGATGGAGTAACAAGAGGAGAGAAGAGGAAGTTTGTGTGTGTTTGCTCAAAACTCCATAGCTGGTCGGTTGAGGAAGGAAGCAACCAGAGAAAGAAAAGAGAGTGAAGTGGGGGTCTGTACGTGAGTGGAGAAATGAGAGGGTAGAGAGAGAGAGTATGTGAGGTAGTAAAAGTAGTTACTTTTTTTTTATTTTTGTTTGTTTTGTCCTTTTGCTCATAAGAAGGGAATTAAAGGGGTGTGAATGGGGCTCAAAATCGGACACATCACACAGCCCATGTGGGTTTTAAAATTTTATTTACAATATTGGACACACTAGTTTGAGTTATTTGTGCTTTTACCCCACAACTTCCCGTTTTTGACAGTTTTTACTAATTTCTCGTTTTATTGATTTTATTGGTTCTAAAGCTTTACTAATATTTATTAATGATTCTTTAGTTGACCAAAATTTTTACGAGTCTATTTGACCCGCTTAAAGTCACGTTTTCCCGGTTACCTCGAAAAACGCGCTTTAATATTCATTAGTGTTTTTAATCCATTTTAAGGATCCGTTTTCTTTAGGATTTGTTCCCTAATATTTATTTAGACTTAATTAAGCCTTTAGAATCCATATAATACGCCAACCGAGGTCTCATACCTCATATGGTTATTTAACGCTTATTTAGCGTTTTACGCTTTTTAAGCGTTTCTTTATTTCTTTTGGATTTATTTTTCCTTACCAATATTACGTAAGCATTATTAGGCTCTTAAATACATATTAGAATTATTTTAATCGCTATAATTAAGTTCGGGGTATTTCAATTATGAAAAAGAATAAGGTTTTTATATGGTGCCCATGCGGCAATATTAAATAGTTTTGTATAAAAACTATAGGTTATAGGTTAAAGGAAATAAAAATATCATATCAAATGATATTAGCATATGGAATAACATTACATAATGTTATGTGGTCAAAATAGAATTTAAATAAATTCAAGGGCTGTACCGAATTAATAAGAGTTGGAAAATGAATTTTAGACTATAGTCTATAATGTTATAAATGTTATAACAATATATGGTATTAATGTGGTTTTAAATGGAATTAATGAGTAAAGGTATTCACATTAGATAATGTGACAAACTATAAATAAATAAGATTTATAAACAAAGGTACTTATTGGTTAAACCTTAGGAGTTGTAAATATACAACATAAAATGTTACATAATATTGGGATAATAATCTTAATATAAGTTGTAAAATATAATACAACTAATGGGAATAATCATCTAAAATAAGATGATAAAATGTGACATATAATACAAGAGTTTTATAACTCATGGAATTTACCTATATGGTACATATATACATAAACAATAAAAATGTATATAAGGATGGATATATATAATGGTTGGAAACCATATAATATAATGGTGGTGGTTATTACATGAAAAATGGTTACGAACTATAAGGTATAAGTTTTTTGGATGCAAATATTATTTGCTAGAGATAACGGAGTATATAATACAATGTATTATAATGGATGGTGGGAAAATGATACAATATGAAAAATACTACAATATAATATAATAATGCATGCATACATGCAACTATAGGTTATATACCTAAACTAGATGGTGGATAAGATCAAAGAAATATAATGAGTTAAACTTAACAGTTGAAATATTTTGACATACGAGTTTTAAAGTAACAAAGCCGACCGGTTTAGAGAAACCCGTAACAAACAACTGTAGAAAACAGGGATGTACTGTCGGGGTTACTTGTTATTCGGAAATACCGGATGTAGTTAGTCATGGAGACTGACTTATAGTTTTAATACCGTTTAGATCATACTTCAGACAAGGACGCTTGACGAGCTAGTGGACTACACTGCGCATCCTAGGTCTTGGTGAATGGTATGTAAAGGGGTTTGATCCGAGTTGTCCTAAGGAAGCTCCTTGGGCTCGGATTTTTGTTGATATAACTTGCGTGTTATGTGTGTGGATATATGTATGTGATTAAGTGTTACTGCATTATTATTTATGCACGAGCGTCCTACGGGACTAACACTACGTCGACTATAGATCGGCTTATATAAACATACATATACGTTAATGTGATGACATGACAGTTACTTGATATAATACCATAGTATTAATATTAAGTATATGGTAACCTAAGTAAAACACTTAGGGATGAGTCACGACATTGTCGGTCTCTAGAGCATGGATCTCGAACATGATATAACCTAGATTACTTCTAGGTATGCGTGAGACCTATTGGGCAGCTTATTAATAATTATTCTCCATAAGACTAAGAGCATATCTTAAACATTATGAGAGAGAGGTGGTATGAGTTGAGGTGAGGAATCCCGGTAGTTTACGAACTACTTGGTTGCGCATTTGTGATCACTGAGGGGTTTCTGATTGGATTCCGCTCTAGGTTATACCCAACGAGCCCAAAATGGATTGTGGGTCAGGTGGCTACGTGTTGATTCCTAGATGTCGGTGCTGAGTCTGCAACTCAGGAGGTGTCGATGGTCTGAGTTCAGAACTGAGGACGAACAGGGAGAAAGAAGGAAAGACCAGAATAGCATAAAGGTAGAACCTTTATTATAATCACGTATAACAATGGTTACACAATCACGTATTCATTACTAATACAAACCCTCACGTCAAGAACACTATCTTGACATAAACCACACGTAACTTGAGTTCTGAACTCAAGTTACTTACAACGAAATCAGCAACAAAACTCTCTCTGAATTTACTCTACAATCTCACTCTCTCTCTCTCTGATTTTCTCTATATTAACCCTTACTGTTGCTCTAGCAAATTACATAGTATTTCTGATTTTCTTATTTGCGTGAATGTTTTTTCTATGGCCTAGACTTTCTTCCCCTTATATAGATATAGAGACCGTGTGAGAATTTTTCATTCAAGATTTTATCTTTAACAGCTAGATAAAATCTTGTTAAATATTCTATCTTCTTCTTTGTTCGTCAGTTCAAGACTGACGGGCTTCGCTTCAGGCTAGTCTTAAAACGGGCTTCAGTATTGAACTGAGTTTGCCGATCAAAATAACATCAACACTACGGCCTTTATATGGACGTCTTACTAGACATAAGAGAATAGTCAGGGGCCTCCGGACCTCTGGCGAAATGAGCACCTTTGTGTGTACGGGAGGACTACAGTCCATGGTGAGGTTATCGGGTTGTCCTAACATGACGCCCAACTGGTATTAATTAAAAATGGTTTGGATGGATGGGGCCTTAAAGGCCAAATTAAATTAACTATGGAAATTGTACGCTACAGCGATTGTACATCGTACATAAGGATGGGGCCTTGAAGGCCAAATTAAATTAAATTAATAAAGGATGGTATACGCTACGGCGATTGTACATTGTACATTATGTTGTTATTACTCGATACGTTCGATATACAATTGTTGTTTGAGATATTAAATGAATGTTTGGATTGGATGGATGATTAAATGTTTATGAATATTTGGATGGATGATTATGTATATTATACATGTATACTACAGTATTGATTATAACTGTAAAATGGAAAGGCATGAAACCAATCTAATAATAAGATGGTTAAAATGACTAAGTGACCATTAGGGTCCAGGCCCGGCATACTCAGCGTCTATCGCTGATACTACACCATTACATGTTGTTGATTATTATCGAAGCCGAAGAGCGGGAACATGGTAATTGGAGTTCTACTTTAATTATTACTGCACATGGGGTTTGTCTACATGGCAATGAGGATGGTGAATTGTATTATGGTAAGGTTATGTATATTCAGGATTGGGTAGACACTCACTTGTCGATGTTTATGGTTTATAGACTTAGTATGATGTATAGGAGTTTCTCGTTATCACGGCGGTTAGCAGTTTGTTTATGTTGGAAGTTGGATGTAGTTTGGCTTCGTTGCTCGCATGGGCGAGTAATGGCCGGTGACACCCGAATGAGTATTGTATTGTTTTTAATTCTTCCGCTGTAAGACGTTTTATTTATTGCTACGTGAGAGATTATATCGTGTTTAAGGAGAGGGGTGTTACAGTCAAAGTCTCCTATATAGTCAACTTTGACTTCTAATACCAAATGGGAGCCAAACTTTCGGTAATCACTAGTTATACCCTATAGTTTTCTATTTTTACAATTTTGACCCAAAACTTTATAAAATGTTGTAATTTTTATTAAATTCATTTAAAAACCCTAAATTCCTCTAAATTAAGCCCACGGCTTAATATTTTATCAGCAATTACCATTTAACCCCAAACTTAATTATATAAGCATAAATTAAACTAAATAAGCTTTAAACTTAAATTAAAATGGCCTAATGACATGACCTTATTACAACTTTGCTGTATAACATAAAATTACACATAAAATTGCTCAAAATATAGTATAAGCTCACGGCCTTGCTGTAGCTTAATTTATTTTTCCACATAATGTCATAATTTGACCATTATGTTAATTAAATCACCTAAATGACTAGCTTAATTTATCTTAGTCATTTTTTCCATTCTTAGGGTAATATAACCCATATTATTAACTCCACTCTCGGCATAATTATTATATATGCTAAGAAATCATAAAATCATAAGTTTTAAGGTGTTTATACCTTGATTTCTCCTTGTAACAACTCGGCAGCTTGAAGGGAAAATTCACCACATCATTTAGACATGTTTAATACACCAAAATAAGATATGGTTATACTCCAAGCTTGAGCTTAACCATAAGGAACAATTAATGTAAGATTTAAGGCAAAAATCACCTTAAAAATGCAAGGGAACTTCCAAAGGATTTCGGCCTGAATAAAACACACCAAATGGTGTTAAATTCACCATATCAACATAGCAAATAGCTAGACAACAACAAGCTGCTATGGTAATAGGTTTTACCTTGGCAAAATGCCTTAAAGAAAGGTATTTCCTTTAGATTTCGGCCACCCTTGCTCCAAATGGTTAACCAACTGATTGAACATGTAAATATGAAGATTATGAGTGTATAAACTCATAAAAATCAGAAGAAGAAAACCGCATGAAGAAAGGAGAAGCTTAAGGTATGTTTTTACCTTAAAATGCAAATTTTGGAAACCTTGGTCCCTATACTTGCTTCAGCCGAGATTGGTGCTTGTTCTAGCCTTAATACACTGAGAATGAGCCATAGGAAGTGATAGATCATGAGCTCCAAGTGTAGGTAATGAAAAGATGAAGAATAAGAGCTAAAATAAGCCTTAAACCATTACCTTAGGTGCTTAAGAGATTGAATTGTCTTCCTTACTCAAGAACACAGCTTGAGAGAGTTTGGAATAGGTAAGGGCTCAGCTGGAATGGGACAAGAGGCAAGAGAATGAGAGAAAAGGTGTTTAAATGGTTAAAATGTAAAAAAAGGAATAGTAACTAGGTGATTCATCACTTAAGTAGATATTTAGTACTTAATGCTGTGTGTGCTGTCCTCCCTCCTCCTTGCCTGCCGACAGCCCATGGATAAGAAGGGTTAATTAATTGACCATTGACCAAACTTGGTCAATTTGCTTGAAAAATGCACTATTTGGGTTACTATTCGCAAATAAATGTCATTTTTTTTATTTTCAAACTTTGATTTAGACTTTATAAAATAGTCTATCATGTCAAATTAATGATTTAAATGATATACTCCAGTCTTTAAAATGACAAAAAGTCATTATCTTAGAGCTCATACACAAAAACGTGCTTTATGGTGTTTTAGTGCACATTTTGTGTCACAGGGTGTTTCTGAGCTTAGTTTTCTTTGAGAATAGTTTTGTTGTGTTCCTTACTTCATTACAATACTTAGGAATCCACTTTGGATCCTATTTGAGGTCATACAATCTTTATGGTGTCTTAAAGCACATTTTTGGCTTTACCGATCTTAAGGCATGTTTTGCCTTGTTGAGATCTTCTAGATTGTTCCCCAATGATATTTAGATGTTTATTAACCATCTTAGATCATTAATGGATCATTTAATTAAGTTTTTAAGGTTAGGGGTATTTCAGTTTTGAATGATCAAATGTACAGTTTTAAATGACCAAATGTACATGTATGTAACTATCTACAGCTAGATATGGTTGTAACCAAGAAATTGGGAAGGATTGTCACTGAAAATTTAAGTATTGTTTTCTTTATTTTATTTTTAATGAAATATTAATATGTATTTAATTTATCTTTTATATTCATTTATCTTCTTATGTAGAGTAACTTATATATTTTGTTTGTAAATGTATTCTTCAACGATACATAATCACTAGTAAATTTAGTCTTAATTTTTTGAAAACTATATTAAACTCTATTAAATAGGTTGATGAAGAGAAAAAATAGACAATTGATGTATTTGACATTAAGGTGGGAAGTTACTAATTTCTAAATATTCAATAAAGTATTTCTATTTTCAATTAAGTCCTTTAAGTTAACTTATCTCAAAGACTAGTTAATAAATTAAAAGACACTATTTAAAATCTAAGAATAATATAAATATAATATTTCACATGTCAAGTTGTAACTCAATTAAGGAAAGAAGGTACCCTAATAAAATAGGAGGAATACTGAAGTAGTCACTATTAATAGATTAAAAAAAACAAGTTACTACACTTTGATACAAATTTAATAACTATCCACAAACATACCTTATTTAAACTCCTCTCAAAATAATGAAACTATTATATAAAATAAAACTACATCAATAATTATGTTACCTTAAGTGTTGATTACTAATGTATAATTATAATATGATGTAAATCATAGTTATTTGTTCAAACTAATCTTTTATATGCATTCATACTTGTTGAGATAAATTAAAGTTGAATTAATTATCATGATTATTAAATTGCTTGATTTTGTAATGTTAATCAAATAATTGACCCGAATTAGACCCATGACCCGAAAAAACCGAACAAACCAGGGGCTACCCGAACCGAAAGTTACCCAACCCAAAGTCACCCTAGCCGAAAGTTAACCAAACCAAAAGTCACCCAAACTGATCCAAACCGACCTGAAATTTCAACAAACAAATCAACCCGAACAAACCGAATTCACCCGATCCGATCCAACCCGAACCAAATACTGGACGATTTGAAATTAACCCGAACTGAACCAAACCGAACCGAACCCGAACCGATTAACCCGAACTGCCACCTCTACTTCAATCCGCAAAGGTGAAATATAATGAACTCAATCAGCCACATTCAAATGATGAAGATGATGAGTTGCTTGAAATAGCCACACTCACTTTAGGCCGTTTGTTTTAGGTCAAGCAGATAATTCTATTTGTCACCTCCTATTATGTTATCAGTCTCTCTGTTTTTTTTTTTAATTTACGATGTATATATAAAAGATAAAGAGTTACAAAATTGTTAGATACATAGGAGGCCTATGTATCTGACAACTAGCTGGGGTCAACCTAGCTTATAGGAGGGTAGATAGCAAAAGCAGCATAGTGCTGACAAAAGGTTCCAAAAGCCAACAGCCTATTACAACACAACAGGCTGTACAAAAAGGGCGATAAACGTACAAGATGCTTCTAGGAACAAAGGACCCTATCAAGCCAATCAAAATCAGTGGTGGAAATGTTAGTCTTCGTCCATATGATAGCTTTCATGGCCGCCTTGGTGTCAGATATAATGAGAGAGGGATCCCTGGCTTGGTTGGCCATGACACGCTTGCATCTTTCTATCCAGAGGTGGTAGACAACATTAGCGATAGCTGCTCTTCTCACTAAATCCCTTGGACGGAGTCTCTTACAATAGCGGTTGATCCATGTTAAGCAGCTACAGAGGCTTCTTTGATTTGTAGGGATCCCCAACCAGTCGCATATGGTCCACCAAACCCTGCTAGAGTACCTGCAATGGAAAAATAAGTGGTCGCTAGTCTCTTGAGCACACTCACAGAGCCAACATCTGTTAGCAAGACAAATGCCCCAAGATTGGAGCTTATCACATGTTTTCAGTCTACCTTTAACAGTTATCCACAAGATAAATTTAGCTTTGGGCGCAGACCAAGTGTTCCAACAGACATTGAACCAGGGAAAAGGCCTGGGGGGGATAGTGACATCATTATAGAACATACTGACCCTCGGACGGTTAGGGTAGGAGTGGAAAAGAGCATAGGCATCATTGGGTGATCCACATTACTTAATCCACCAGTCCCTAGCATGGAGGATAGCTTTCCAGGTCCATGAATCATTCCCTTTAGCAGTGGCCGTCCATATAGTAATGCTAGGCAGGAAGAGCTCATGGATCCATTGGATCCAAAGGCGCTCTTGATCGTGAGCAACGGCGGAGATAGTCTTAAGCATAAAGCACATGTTCCATTTATGAATGTCTTTAAGTCCAAGGCCACCATTTTTCTTAGAGTTAGTGAGAGAGCTCCAAGCCACGGGAGGGGTTGTGCTACTGTCTGCCTCTCCTGACCAAAGGAAGGACCGAAAGCATTTGGTGACCCTTTTAATGACTAACTTCGGGATAGTGATGCAAGAGGCCCAGAAGCCCACAATACCAAATAGTGTACTTTAGATAAGCGTGAGCCGGCCCACAAACGAGAGGGATTTACTGCCCCAAGAGGTGATAGCTTTGCGAATGCTGT
Source organism: Limonium bicolor (assembly GCA_023374045.1). Lineage (NCBI taxonomy): Eukaryota > Viridiplantae > Streptophyta > Magnoliopsida > Caryophyllales > Plumbaginaceae > Limonium > Limonium bicolor. Next base: position 145,975,814 of record CM041779.1, on the reverse strand, counting down.
CAATCAGGGGGTTGAAATCAGCAGCTCTAGGCTTCCTAGCAGTGATGGGGATACCCAAATAGCAAAAGGGAAAGGACCTCTGGTTGAACCCCGTGAGTTGGATAAGCGTATTTGCAAGTGCGAGGGAGACCCCCCCAAGGAATAAGTCAGATTTGGAAGGGTTGAGCATAAGCCCAGAGGCATCAGAGAAAAGGGCGATCTTGGTAAGCATGAGGTTGATAGAACTTTGGTCACCTCTACAAAATAAGAGGGCATCGTCAGCAAAGAATAAATGGGTTATATGGAGTGATTTGCATGACGGGTGGTAACGGAAGCCTGGAGAGCAATGTAGTTGATCAAGCAGACGAGTAAGCATATCCATAACAAGCGCAAAGAGATAAGGAGATAGCGGGTCCCCTTGGCGAAGCCCTCGTTCCCCTTTGAAGGATGCTGAGGGGGAGTCGTTGATGTTTATTGAGAAGGAGGTGGTCGTGACACATTGCATAATCCAGTTCCTAAAATTCGGGGGGAAGTTTAGGAAGGAGAGAGTGTCCTGGAGGAAATTCCAGTCAACAGTGTTGAAGGCCTTCCTAATATCCATCTTCATTGTGCATCGAGGGGAGATGTGAGCTCGTTGATAGTTTTTCATTAAGTAAGAGCACAGTTGAATGTTATCTGAGATTAGCCGGCCTTTGATGAAGGCCCCTTGGCTAGCATTCACAATAGAGGGGAGGACATTCTTGAGCCTCTCCGCAAGGATTTTACTGATGATTTTATAAAGGGTAATGCAGCAGGAAATAGGCCTGTAATCCCCCGGAGTAGAAGCATTGTCCTTCTTTGGAACAAGCGTGATGAGAGTGGCGTTAAATTCTTTTAGAAGCCTTCCGCTATGGAAGAAGCTTTTAATTGCATTGCTTTAAAGAATTTGGCAGTGTAACCATCCGGACCCGGGGCTTTGTCATCACCAATGGAAAAGAGTGCTGCTTTGATTTCGCCATTATCAACCAGCCAGGTTAGAGGAGCCCAAGAGGATTGATCAAGCAGCCTACTATTGTCCAAGTTTAGATCAGTAAGGGATCTACGGAGGGGAGCTCTAGAACCTAGAGTTTGTTTGAAGTAGTCAACTAAACACTTCTCCACTTCAGAAGGGGTGGTGAGGACATCCCCAAGGTCATTGGTAATGGAAGCTATGGAGTTTTTATTCCTTCTCATTTTTATGGCTCTATGATAGAAGGAAGTATTGGAATCCGCTAGCTTAAGGGGACATCCCAGGCGTCTCTAACAAGAGGGAGAAAGGAGGGATCAGTGGTCCAAATATTGAGGAATTTAAAGCTCCTCCTTCGGGGGGTGGGAGCGGGGATGGAAATGATCATAGGGCTATGGTCCGAGACTGAGGGAGGAAGGAAGGTAGCAAAACTAGTGGGGAAATTCAGAATCCACTCCTCATTCACTAGGACTCGATCAATTTTCCCTAAAACGCGTCTGTGGTCGAATTGGTTATTCCACCAAGTGAAAAACCGCCCATAAAAGTGAAGATCCTGGAGCTCAGCCCTAGAGATACAATCAGCAAAGTCACGGTAGTCTCTAGGGTGAGGAGGATGATTACTGATACGATCTTGAGCGTAGAGAATATTATTGAAGTCCCCAGCCACAACCCACGGGCCTATAATGGTTTGCGCGAGATTGATGATATCCTCCCAAAGAGTGGCCCTGAGATTAGGGTTGTTTCTCTCGTAGACAATCGAGATGGTAAAGTTAATAGTGCCATAGATAGCAGCCTTACAGGAAAGCATTTGGTCCGAGCATAGAAAGGGGGAAAGGGTGATGATGGAAGGGTCGTAGAGAATCCAGATGCGCCCATTTTGCTGGGCCCCATAGTTATGGACGAAACTCCAAGCAGGAAAAAACCGCGCTAATATAGATTGGTGGTTATGAAATGAAACATGAGTTTCGAGGAGGCCAAACACAGCAGGCTTGTTTTTAGCCACAAATTTTTGGATCTCATGGAGCTTGGGGCGAACATTGCAACCCCTAACATTCCAAACAGCTAAATTCATAAAGAGGGGGTAGAGAAAGAGGGTGGAAGGGCATTGCCCTTATCAAAGATAGCAAATGAGTTGGTGAGCTGGAGGGAGAGGTCCTTAGGAATAGGCATCTGAGCCTTAGCGGGAGGGTTCCTTCCTCTAGCAGGGACTGCCTGCCAAAGATCTTCACTATTGGGTGCGAGCACAATCTGGAGAGAGGGGGACATCATCAGATCAGCATTTGGGTGTGAGGAGATATTGGGTCCTCCTGAGTAATCGGCGGCAGGAGGATCAAGGGGGCCAGGATCCTGGACAAGAGCAAGCTGAGCGGTCAGGCTAGGGGAGGGGGGCCCAGAAGATTGGGCTAGAGAAGGATGAGGAGATAGCCTAGTAGTTTGGGCTCCTGTAGCTTGAGCCGCGGTAGTCAGGGGGGCATCCTTCTCCACATGAGAGGTCTGAGGGTTAAAAGTAAAGGATTGGGAGAAATTGTGTGAGGGCGTATTAGGCACCAGTGGACGACCTGGTCGGGATGGAATAGGGTGAGCAATACTTGGACAGCGGGCAGACGAATGCCCGAGGAGGTTGCAAGAAGAGCAGGAGATTGGTTCCCATTCATGGACAACTTGTTGGACTAGGGAGCCACTGGGCGCACAGATGTTGATTTCTCTTACCAGATCAAGATTGAAGTCCACTTCAACAAGGACTCTAGCATAGGAGATTCTAGTTTTTGTGGTTGTAGAATGGTTAGTGTGAAGAGGAGAGCCAATTTTAGAACATATCTTCCTAAGGCTTGATTGTGACCAAAGGCTAGTATGGAGACCTGGGAGTTGAATCCAAACGGGGATGCGGTTCAGGTCTTTCGGGTTAAAAGAAAAGTCCGGGGACCACTTTTTAAGCACCAGAGGGGACGAGTATAGGAGCCAGAGGCCCTTGTCTAAAACTTGTTGGAGATCTTCCTCTTTGTCAAATCAGAATAAGAAACATCCCTCATCATGGAGGAGAATTTGAGGGGTAGCCACAAAGCTCCAGGCTCTTTTCACAAATTCTTTGACAATGTTAAAGCCAAATTTTTTCCCCCAGATATGACCAACTAACACATTTTTTCAATAGTCAATTTCAGACAATAAATCATCCTCCACAATAGACACATATGGACTATCATAGTCTAAGTTATCATTATTATCCAAACGCAACGACATGCCGAAATTTGATTTTTGTTTTGCAAGTAGCATATCAAGAAAAGAGGGGTTAGTTTTTGTACCTGCTTTGCTAGGGTTTTTCCCTTTGCTCGGAACAGTTTGCCTGGGGGTTCTTTTAGCAATTGCAATTCGGTCTCCATGTGGGGCATTGCCTCCTGGGCTAAGGGACCTGGGGCCCTGGGGAGAGTTGGGAAGTCCTTATCCACTGCCACCGACGAGCAAGGGTCTGGCCGATTCAGGTAGTCCTGTAGCGCTAAGTCAGGTGGGGGTCCCGATAGCTTAACAAACAGATCCAAAGCCGGCGCCAAAGAGGGGCTCTCCTCCTGAACCAATTGGGCATTCCCATTATTGTGAATGATAATCTGTGCGTTCCTGCTTGAGGAATCAGCCCCCACTGTTAGATGGGTCGCGCAGGATTTTGGGAATTTATTAGCAGGACAAATCTCATTAGACACTCCATTCCTGCTCTCCAAAGGCAGAGAAGCACCATCCAAATTAGTAGAATCCAATATCCCCTCAGTAGACGGTAGGTCGGCCACATCTGACTGGGTCACAGATAACCCAGTGAACCGATGAATTTCTTCTCCCAGAATACCGTCATCAGGTAACTCAGAGACAACAGAAGAACAAAACAATTGGGGCTCAGAACAATCAGCGACTTCGGTTGAAATCGCACCCAATTGGTGCGACTTATCTTCAGCAGGCGCACCCGACAACCATGGCTCAGTGAGGCTTGCCTCACCCAAGGCGGAGGAGGGAGGCAGACTAATCCCGGCGGGGGCTGAGGGCAGTCGGAACGCGACACTAGTCTTGAGGGGGGGGAGCTTCTGCGCCGCCTAAACCATCAACAACTAGGGGAGACGCAACGCATACGCCAAGGGCACCAACACCAGGAAGGGAGCCAGGCTTGGCAGGCACAGGAAGCGCCGCCAGGGGGACCGTAGACGACGGAGAAGCAGAGGAAGACACCATCGGGCAGGCGTGGGTGGATGGTCGCTTGCGGCCCATCGGGGAGAAATAACAGAGTACTAGAGGGGGGAAGGAAGGAGGGGAAGAACCGGCTAGAAGATGGGGCCTAGCTACCAGGCTGGGGCCTGGCGGCGCGGCGGAGTCTCCGACGGCGGTTCAGGCGGTGGGGGGGCGGAGCTACACCATGGTGGAGATGTACGATGGGGTAACAGGAAGAACGGGGAAGGGGGGAGGCGGAGGGAGTTTGGGAAAGGCGCGTGAGGCGCGTAGTTTATCCTAACGGGCAGAATTTGTGTCACTAGTTGCCCAATCGCTGACTATCAAAGTTGTTTATGGTGAAATCATACGGCAAAATTCTTGCCTAATTGCTTCGGTCTCTCTGTTGTAATAAGATAAACATCATCTATTTCCCTATCTGTAGATTAGCTAATACATTATTAGTGAACCACGCTATTCTTGGTTTCTCGATATTGCGGTTGTCACAACTCACAACAATCTTGATGAAGCCACAATGGAGTTTCAAAGGGTAGTGGTTGTCCCAAACTCAATTTTTTTGAACTTTAATATCGTTTATAACTATTAAGCAATATTAGGTAAAGCTACATGCAAAAATGGACAGGAAAAGAAATACACTTGCGAATTATGAGAGTTGGACACAACTCACGTGATACTTAGTAATACCTGATTCAACAATACAAGATGTTATTTTCTTGTTATGTACCTCCGTTCATTAATATCTGTCGTTTTAGGATGTGATTCTTGTTCAAAAATATCTGTCATTTTAGCTTTTTGACACACTTCTTTCCACTTTTACCCCTACTATTCAATATAAAAGTAATTATTATCTAATGGAAAAGTAAAAAGTATGGGTACATGCGTCATTGTCCTACTTTTCTTAATAAGTGTGCAAGTTTCTAAAATGACAGTTATTGTTGAACGGAGGGAGTAACAAATACAAGTATTTTGTTAAGTGGAGACTCAGCAACAAACAAATCAGGTAACTTGGTATGTACATGTATTTGTAAACTTCTGTTATATTCGATAATGAACTAAAAACTTCTGTATAAAGAAATACTACCTAGAGGAGCGGGATTTCGGGAGATAAATTACAAAGATAGATGATATGAGCACCCGGTTTAATAAAGTCCTAGTCAAGGACATAAACGTCGCCGTCTGATCAAAAAGATTTAAACAAGCATGACGGAACACGTGAGCTGTCGTCGTTTTCCTCTTGAATCTGCCAACCGATAAAACTGCCATCTGAAAAAGAAAACTGTCAGATTCTCGAAACAAAATAGTAGTACGCCGGCATCCACCAGTGTTCAGCAAAAAATGAGCTTAAATTCCAACAATTTCTTCCTGACGCGATCGAGTGTTGAGTCCCATTTTGAATTGTCGAAGGGATCTAAAACCCAAAGATACATAACGAGTATGCTACAAAAAGATTCAACTATGTGCTAGCTATATGTAGAAACTTATTTTTTAAATCACCAATCTGGTCAGAATTAACTCTTTGAAAATATTACTAGCTAAACAAATTTGATGAGATCGAAAATGGTTCAAAGTTTTGGTGGTGATGATCATCATATACTACATTAGATTGACCTTGTACCAGCTGGGAAAAAAAAGCAATATAGAACCCAATTTCTTGGCTACAGCCACATGTAGCTATAGATAGCTACATACATGTACATTTGGTCATTTAAAACTGTACAGTTGATCATTCAAAACTGTACTGTTGTATATGTACATGTATACATAGAATTGTGATATTTTCTGAATTTGTACTAGATGTACATACTAACTTTATAAACTGTACAATAAACTTATAAAACATGTACTTTTACACTATACAAACTGTACCATGAAAAATGTAGTCAAAGATAACTACACATGGTTGTATAGAAAAATAAGAAGTAGATGTATTCGGCTTGTACCGAAGATGAAGAGAAGAGATTCACTCACACCTTATTATCAGCAATCACTGAAGACAAGTCGCTAAGGCCGATAAACATTCGATGACGCAACGAGCAAAATCGCAACACACAGTGCAGCTGCAGAATATGTAAATGAATGTAGTATATATTTTACATAATCAATAAGGCCCCATACACAGGACTACTGTTAGTGCTAGCTAGTAGTGTTAATTACCTTCCACAGACGGATCCGTCACCATGATCGTTGTGTCGATGGAGGATATACTAATTTGGAAAAGAAAATGGAAGATCGGCGGAGAGGGTGGAGCAGGTCGCCGCGCCGAGTATGGGTATCGAGGTCGGTCAGGAGGCAAGGCGCCTATGTGAGGAATAGTCGCAATTGGCGGCGTAGTGAACGTAAGCATCCAGGATCCAGGTTTTACTCGGATAGGAGGAGTAGACCGGAGGTCCAAGGGCAGCGCGACAATTTCAAGAGGTCGCAGGGAACGGAGAAGTACGAAGACTGGCGAAGGAGAGACCCGAACCAGGGGTTTTCAAGAAGCGGGTCTCAAATCAAGACGGACGGGCGAATGGAGGGCGGAAGGATAGGGGGTCCCCCTTCTACAGTCTTTATCGACAACATTCGAAGAGAAGTCTCCAAGTACCAACTAAGTGGAATAATAAGGAGATTTGTTAACTGGAGGAGGATTTTTATTAGCAGGAAGCCACGGAAGTCAAACCGTAATGCATGCGCGTTTGTGGATGTGGACCATGTTGAAGATGCGAGGGTGCTGATAGAGGGTATACGGGGATGGAGTGTGAATGGGTACAAACTCTGGGCAAGAATGGAGTTCCAAGGAAATAAAGAGAGAAGGAATAAATCGGATGAAGAGAGATCTCAAGATAGGTTCAACAATGGAGCAAAGCCGCGCCAGTATATTTGGAGAGAAAAGCGGCGGAATTGGAACGATAAGGTTCCTGCGGTAGCAAGGCTGTCAGTGGATGTTAAGCCGGATGTGGGAATGAAGGAGTGCTTGAAGAAATGTGCTGTAATCACCTTCCCAGATGAAAGGTCGCCAAAAGAAGCGATGGATTTTTTACAAAATAGATGGCCAGAGATGAGTGGTTTACTTGCTTTCTCGAGAAAGAAATTTCTCATGGTCTTCGATACGATTTGCAAGGCGGAAGAAGTAGTTAAACAAGTGCTAGAAAAGGCTAAGGTCCAGGAAGGCATTGAAATCCGCAAATGGAATTTGAATGATCAGGTGGAGAAGCGGCGAACGTGGATTGTAATTAGAGGGATCCCGTTACATGCGTGGAATAATCAGAATGTTTGCAAGATAGCGCGAACGGTGGGCGACGTCATTACAATTGAAAGTGATGATGGCCAGTTTGTTGAAAACGCGGAGATCCGCCTCCAGATCGAGACTTCTACACTCCAATTAATCAACTGGAAAATCATGGTAAACGTCGAGGGGCATAATTTTCCGGTGAGTTTGGTTGAAGTGGAAATAAAGTCTATTTCGACCTAGCTAGGAACCGCCGAAATAGGTGTCTTTTTTCCAGACACTAGAAATCTCGGAGCCCTATTTCGGCGGTTGTCTTTACAACAGCCAAAATAGGGTCATTTCCCGGTATTTTTTTCCAAAAATTTTGAAATGCCGCTTAAATTTCAGTCTATTTCGGCGGTTGTTACTAACAACCGCCGAAATAGACTTTATTTAATTATATATTTGCTCACCGGCCTCATCTCTTCATCCTCTCTTCTCCCACTGTAATTTCGCATCCCTAACTGGCGAATACACATGCGCTCTGCTCCTCTCTTCTTCTCTCATGGCGATTTCACAACCCAAACTGGCGAATAAACATGCTCGGCTCTCCTCTCTTCATCTTCTTTTCTCACGGTAAAGTCGCATGCAACCCTTATTGGCGAACAAACATGCTCTACTTACCTCTCTTCATCCTCTTATCTCATGGTGATTTGCAGGTGAACATACATGCTCTGCGCTTGTGTTCCTACTCTCACGGTAGTTTCACAACCTTAACTGACGAACCAGTAATATACTCAAACTGAAGCAGTTCATTACGAACCAGTAATATACTCAAACTTGCAGGCGAACATACATGCTCTGCGCTCGTGTTTGCGCCTCTGTCAAAAATCACTGGAACTGCTGCGAGGTTGAAGACGACACAAAAATCGATTTTTTTTTAAAAAAGGACCTATTTAGGCGGTTGTTAGCTAACAACCGCCGAAATAGGTGTGTTTTTTTATTCTATCACGGTCCTATCTCGGCGGTTTTTAGGTAACAACCGCCGAAATAGGTTGTCTATTTCGGCGGTTGCACAATCGCCGAAATAGGCCCAAAACAACCGCCGAAATAGGCGTTTTTTGTACTAGTGCTTGGTCTTCCAGGAAATGCCACTAAAAAAAAAGAAAAAAAGACACGAAATGCCACTATATTATTGCAAAAGTCCATGAAATACCATTATGTCATTGACCAGAAGCAAAAAACACATACCCCTACTCGTTGACAAAGTACTTTTAAAGTTCACAATATGCCCCTAAGTGTTAAAAAATTCAATAAAATTCACAAAAAATTCAAAAGACTATAAAAATATATTTAAAAAAACAAAAATATATTAAAATATCATAAAGCATTGAAAAAATAAATATTTCTTAGATTTTTTTCAAAATTATTTAGTACCATAAAAAAGAATAGGGAAAATTCACGAGATACCCCTGTTTTCTTTCGTAATTCACAATATACCCCTGTGATTTTAGTAATTTAACTTTAAACATGCTTAAATGTTGTCCAAAATTGATGAAACTTTACATGGACGATGCTAAAGTGTTATATTTTGGTCTAATATCAAATTTGAAGTTTTTAAAGCTCACATGTAACCTGTGGGACCCAATGAATATGTGACTGTTTATTGGGTCCTACAGGTCACATGTGAGCTTAAAAAACTTCAAATTTGATATTGGACCAAAATATAACACTTTAGCATCGTCCATGTAAAGTTTCATCAATTTTGGACAACATTTAAACATGTTTAAAGTTGAATTACGAAAATTACAGGGGTATATTGTGAATTACGAAAGAAAACATGGGTATATCATGAATTTTCCCAAAAGAATATGGAGTTTAAACACATAATTTATACTAATTTTTCTACAAATTTAGACCAATATAGTACAGAAATTATACCAATTAGTTACCATAATATTTACCATATATTTTTATTTTAATCTACCAATTTAAATAATATATTTAGAATAATTATTATAATTTTTTATTTAATATATGAATTTTTTTTAATTAATATTCTATTTTGCATATGATTTTATGACATAATATATTTTAATTTGAAAAAATAATTTAAATTGATAAAAAAAAAGATGATTTGAAAATGTATTGTACACATTATGGTAATTAACTAGTACAAGTTATGGTGCTTAATTGGTAGAAAAATTGGTATTAGTCATAATTTTTAACCTAATTTATACCAATTTTATACCAATTAAGCACCATAACTAGTACCAATTAATTATCATAATTTGTACCATACATTTTCAAATTATCCTTTTTTATCAACATAAATTATTTATTCAAAATAAATTATATTATGTCATAGAGTCATCTGGAAAATAGAATATAAATTAATTTTTTTACATATATTAATTAAAAAATTAAATTATATATTTTGAAAAATAATTTGAATTTAAAGAAAAAATAATTGAAAATGTATGATAAAAAAATATGGTAGTTAATCAGTATAAATTATAGTAATTAATTGGTACAAATTATGGTAATATATTGCTCTAAACTTGTAGAAAAATTATTATAAATTATGAGTTTAAAACTCTATATTCTTTTTATGGTACTAAATAATTTTGAAAAACATCTAAGAAATATTTACTTTTCAGTGTTTTATGATATTTTGATATATCTTTTGTAAGATCGGGTGGCTAACTCAAACCAACCAAAGGTGTGAGTCTAAGAGTTGGTTTGACTCAATCGGCCTTCGTAAGTAAGAAACACTCTGTGATGTAGAGGCACTCAATCTAAATGATTAAACTAATGGCGCGGAAGACTTTTGTGGTAATTGAAGCGAAGCGATGAAAGGGAGAAAGACTCTGTGAAACTCAGCAAGATACACAATAAGTTATTTCATTTCCTGGTCAAATAAAACAACTTACAAATGTCCACTAAGTAGAAGGGATCTACTTAGCGGTTTTTCACTCACTCACCCAACACACTTTCTAATCAGATCAATGGTAAGCGTAGTGAAACTAGGATCTTCCTAGGCAGAGTCTATCTAAGAGCGCTAACTAATTTGGTACATATTCTCTCTCTCTTTCTGGCTTACAAAGCGATTCTCTTTCTCTCTCTAAGCTCTGAAATAATCCTCAATAAAAGCACACTGGAAACTGACTATTACACAGCTTATTTATACTCTAAGTACAACGGTAGGTCGAAGGAGTTAGTTCCAAAAATACCGGAACTAACTTAGTGGACAACTTCCAATGGCTTTGAGTGGTCTTCTTACTTGGGCCGCGATCTTCGGATGTTGAGGGAGAACTTCATGACCGTTGTGGCGCTTAAGGTATTCCGAGTTGACTCCTTATTTTCCGCAACAGCACAAGAGAGTCTATGAAGTCTTCTTTGTTGCGTGGACTCTATTGAAGAGGCTTACTATTTGTGTTTGTTAAGTGGTGATTGACTCTGTCGCGGTGAAAGGCTATCTCTGCAACACTCCGATGTCCCAACAGTTTCCCCCTTGTTGCTGATGATAGCAAACCTTCGTGAATCCCGATGGAGTCAATCCTGAAATAAAAACACAAGGACTAGGGGAACCGACCCTGTCAAAGTTCCCCCTTAATAGCAGCAGTAGCAACTGAGTTCAAAGACTCCATTTAGGTTCCCCCTTGATCGGAGAGAGACTCCAGGCAAGCAAACGATAAATAAGCAGTGTAATAGGCAGGATAGTATATAAAGCAGTTAAATCACTAGACCATGTGGTCCAGCAGCGCAAATCCAAAAGTAGTTTAAAACAGCAGCAGAATAACCCGTACACCAGACGGGATTCACCGCTTCCCCCTTTTGCTTTCATCAGAGGGAAGCCCTCAGTATCACAAAGTCAGTCAAAGTATTCACACAAAAACCAGCAAAAAGTGTTTAGAACTTAAAAACAACCTATCCTAACACTACACACACACGTCATTCTAAGGGTTTGGGGTTAAGGTGGATTGGATGTCAAGGAGTTGTTCTTGCAAGGCCGCCACTGTCGTCTCTATCCCAGCAAGTCGGTCCATCATCCGCGTTTGGCCCTGAATCAGCTCGACTGCGTGCGTAAGGAGTCTCTCCACTTTCTCCAGGAGGGGTAGGAGTGAAGCTTGAGGGACTGCCTCGTGAGAAGTGGATGTGCCCGCCGTCGTAGGAGTAGATGGTGGGGGCAGCAGCTTTGATTTGTTGATAGAAGTCAGCCGATTTAGATACCGCAGGTTGATGGTGTCTGCCTCGTCGATGGACTCTGGCGTCGAAGTCGTCAGGGGTACCTGAAAGAATTTTAGAATTCGAGGCAGCCAGAACACGTACCCCAAGGAGTGTTTCGGGGTGTCGACCGACTGGGCTAAGTGATGGAGTATGATGTGGGCCAGATTGATAGAGTGACGACTGATTATGCAGTACATTATGGTGAGGTCCAAGCAGTTGACCATGAGATTACCCTCTTTCCTTGGGACAATGTTTTTGATGACTAGAATGTGGAGGAGTTGATGTAAAATGGAGAGATCGCCACGGGGTATGGGGAGCCAATCTTTTTCTTGGAGGAGAAAAAACGATAGATTTTGTTTTGTGGGACCCCGGGGATCTCAGGTAGGATTCCTTTTTCATAAAATGACAAGCCAGTAGCAGGGACTCCAAGGATTTGGGACAATTTTTCAAGATTGAAGAAGATGGGGGTGGAATTAACAAAAGACTGTGCAACACCATTTCTAATAACCAGATTTTGAAAGAAGTCAACAGACTCTAGGGGATACCACTCCGTAATCTCACAGAAGAGGTGTTTCCACCCCTGAACCTCCAGCATGGTCACTAACTCCCCTAAGTTTGAAGATTGAGCCCATGAAAATCAAAGAACTTACCCCTGACGATATTCCGTTCTGAGGCAGGGTCCCCGAGCATGTAGCGTTGGTTGAATGGGTCGATCTTCGCACATCTTCGGTGCGGCTTCGGAGGTTTCTGATCTTTGGCGGAGGTGGCACCAGTAGAGGCATCATGACTGGCCGTTGGCAATTATTGGACTGGAGACGATTCACCGAAACCAGAGGAGACAAGGTGCGCCTTGACAGAAGAACGAAGGATTCTTTGGCTGTGGGGCGAGTGGAGGTTTGGGCTTTTCTCTTGCGGGTTTTGGGTTGAGGTTGTTGTGGTGGTGTTGCGGATTTTGCGGGAGATGCGGGTGGGGTTGGTGTAGGGGATTTGATGGTGGGTTCTTGCGGTTGATCTGTAGGAGGGTTTTCGGCAGGAGGGATATTGGCTTGTGGTGTTGGGGATGGTGGCAGGGTTTGGATTGGGGTGACATCCTCAATATCCGTTTCAAGAATATCTGTCTTTGCAGCGGATGGCGGTGTTTGATGAGTGGATGGGTCGCGGGTTTGAGTGGTGGTGTGGAGGAGTGTGTGGGAGATGAAGTAGCGGTGGTTTTAGTGGGAGAGTGAGTGGTGGTGGTGGTGAGTGGAGATGGATTAGGGTTTGCCATCGATTGGAGGTACGCCTGAAGGCGAATGGGATCGGCGAAAATGTCGGCTGGGATGTTGATTCCGTTGAAGTTGATGCCGGCCATTTGGAAATTGAAGGATGCTTGGTTGTAAAGGGAGTGGAAGTGAGAGAGATGGAGTGGAGGACCATGAAACAAGGCAAAGACCCAAGAACTGTGCATTACCTGAAGTACTCTTTTGATCTTGGAGAGAACCAGCCCAATCAGAGTCACTATATCCAGATAAAGTAAAAGTAGGAGATCGTGGATACCATAGATAGAGTGTACTTGTACCTTTAAGATAGCGGAAGATACGCTTGACTGCTTTGAGGTGAGACTGTTTTGGTGCTGCTTGGAAGCGAGCACAAAGGCAGACTGCGTGAAGAATATCTGGGCGACTGGCAGTCAGGTACAAGAGGGACCCTATCATTCCTCTATATTCAGTGGCATTGACGCCGACTCCGTCATCATCGGGATGCAGTTTGGCAGATGTACAGCTTGGTGTGGACATACTCTTGGCATTTTTTAGGTTGTACTTATCAAGGAGTTCCTTGATGTACTTCTGTTGATGGATCTTGATCCCTTCCCTTTCCTGTTGAATTTGTAATCCTAAGAAGAACTTGAGCTCACCTAACTCATTCATGGAAAACTCTTGCTTCATAAGGTTAGCAAAATGGTCACAGAGGGTGTTACTGTAGAGCCATAAATGATATCATCAACATAGATCTGTACTAGAAGTAAGTCATGTGATGAGTGTAGAATGAAGAGCGTTTTATCTACGTTACCTCGAGAGAAACCATTTTGCAATAGATATGTAGACAGTCTTTCATACCAGGCTCGTGGAGCCTGTTTCAGTCCGTAAAGGGCCTTACACAGTTTGTAGACGTAGTCGGGATGGACGGAGTCTGTGAACCCTGGTGGTTGCTCGACGTAGACTTCTCTATCAATGTATCTGTGGAGGAAGGCTGTCTTAAAATCCATTTGATATAATTGGAAACCTTTGAAAGCAGCAAACACAATTAGCATGCGAATTGCTTCAAGACGAGCTACGGGAGCGAAGGTTTCATCATAATCAATCCCTTCTTCTTGATTGTAGCCCTGAACGACCAATCGAGCTTTATTCCTGAAAAAACTTGTCCTGCATCATCAAGTTTATTACGAAAGACCCAACGTGTACCAATTGTTTGTTGATGCGTGGGGCGAGGAACTAACTCCCAGACAGCATGTCGCTGGAGAGAATTGAGTTCCTCCTGCATAGCAGTAACCCAATCACTATCAAGGAGTGCTTCTTTGACGTTTCTTGGTTCAGTGCTAGACAGAAAAGCACCAAAGGCATAGAGGTTTTGCATAGCTTGTAGGCGTGTTTGAACACCAGAGTTTGGGTCTGTAATGATGTTTTGAGGAGGGTGAGCTGATTTTTGCTGGAACTGTCGACGTGAGGCAGGAGGGGGTGTGTCTCTGTCAGAGGAGTCAAAAGTCAAGTTTTGTGGTAAGGGTGTCTCCGGTGAATCATGAGGAGTGATGGATTGGGGATCAGGGAGTCTTCCGATTGGTATAGTGATGAAGTGTGGATCGGTGAGAAAATCATCAGGGGCAAAGTCAAGTTGATCAAAAGATGAGCCAACATTGTGGGACTCATCGAACTTGACATGTGGACTCTCTTCTAAACATTGAGTTCTCAGATTGATAACACGATAAGCTTTGCTTTTAGAAGAATAGCCAAGAAAGATACCTTCATCACTTTTAGGAGAGAACTTACCCAAGTTGTCCTTACCATTATTGTGGATAAAGCACTTACATCCGAAACGCCTGAGATGTATAAGACTTGGTTTACGTTGACAGAGTAGTTCATAGGGTGTCTTGTGAAGGAATGGATGAATCAACGCACGGTTTAACACATAGCATGCTGTGTTAACAGCTTCTGCCCAATAAGATGGAGTGAGTTGACTGTCAATGAGCATTGTGCGAGCCATTTCTACCAAAGTTCTATTCTTGCGTTCAACTACTCCGTTTTGTTCTGGAGTACGTGCGGATGATATTTGGTGATCAACTTCGTTGTCCCTGCAAAACTCATCAAACGACTTGTTGCAAAATTCAGTACCCTGGTCCGTTCTCAGGTTTTTTAGAGTAAATGAAAATTTGTTGACAAGCATTTTATGGAGTTTGACGAACTCCGTAAAAGTTTCATCCTTAGTAGATAAAAAAATGACCCAGGTCCACCTGGAATAGTCATCGACTATGACCAGGATGTACCTCTTACCACCTTGCTTTGTGTACGCATGGGACCAACAAGATCCATGTGTAGCAGTTCTAGCGGAGAGCTAGTAGAGAGAGTAGGCTTACTTTTGAAGGAGGACCGGGTGTGTTTACCTTTTACACATGCTTCACAGACGAGTCTGTGTCAAAGGTTGTGTCGGGTAAACCAATCACCAAGTCCTTGCTTTTGAGTTTGTTCAACAGCCTATGATTTGCGTGACCAAGTCTGGAGTGCCATAGCAGTGAGTTTTTGGAAGCACGTTGAGACAGACTTGATCGTCTGGATTATGGAGTTTAAGCACATTTTGTATAGATTTCCTTCTCTACGTCCCACAGCTTTTAATGAACCTGTACGCTCATCATAAACCTTACAATCCGAAGAGGAGAAAAGTACCAAATTGAATCTATCACAAATTTGAGAAATACTTAGTAAACTGTGTTGGAGTCCAGTGACCAGATGGACTCCATCAATTTTAAATTTTGAGGGGTTACCTATGGATCCAACTCCCACGATTTCACCCTGGTTGTTGTTTCCAAAAGTAACCTTACCTCCTTGGTAGGATGAAAGCGAATTGAATTGATTTGGATCTCCAGTCATGTGACGAAGCATCCACTGTCCAAGTACCAGCTGTCTCCATTCGCCTTCACCTACAAAAGAACAGATCATTTGTTAGATTTGGGAACCCAGATGTACTTGGGTTCCCTTTTCGAGCCAGACTTTTTCAATTTTTCTCGTGCTTCAAGTATCAATTTAACACGTTTGACATTAAAAGAGAGATCTCTATTCAATTTATCACATGCACTGTCTCGATGTCCAAGACTCCCAGTAGCCACAAATTTTGTTGGTGGAAGATTGACGTATTTCTGTTGTCCTTTCCACCAGGAGTCAATTTTTCTTTTTCTTGATATCGTTTGGCTCTGTTGTCGGATTTGGACATATTCTTTGGAATGTCGAACTTACCTTTGTGCCACTTGGGCGTGGATTGAGTGGATCGAACTCCGGATTGTAGATTCACAATCTGGTGAGAGAGTTGTTCTACCTTAGAGCGAAGAGCATCTCGATCTTGCTAATTTCTTTGATTTTGGAGTTGGCCCACTCAGGTAGTTCGGAGGAGGTGACTTGTTTGATAAACTTGACTGGCTTAAGGGAAAGAGCGTGCTCCTTTTCTTTCAGTCTTTGAGTGAGGTTTTTGATAGTGGTGTTCAGGGATATGTTTTTGGATTTAGAAGCATTAAGATCATTTTGAAGAGAAAAACACTTGTCAGTAAAGATGGAGAGGTCTTGTTTGAGGGAGTCGATCAGGGTGAGAGACTCTTTCTGGTCACCCTGTCTAAATTGAGTTCGTTCTAAGGTATCATGAAGTTCCTTTTGAAGGGAATCAACATGACGCCTTGATTCTTGTAGATCTAACCTGAGAGAACAAGAGATGGTTTTGTGTTCCTCAGCTTCATCTCTTAGGGCATACATAAGACCTTTTGAGATTTCGAGTTCCTCAGATAGCTCGGTTATCTTGCTGGTAAGACTTGCTTTGAGGGAGTTGTTCTCGGAGACAATTTTAGCAATTAAAGTCATAAATCCCATAGGAGAAATACGGTAAAGGTCTGTTTCAAGGTGAGAACGAGTTACCTCATCTGGAATTATGGATTTGTTGTGTCGTGTGCCATGAGGCATACCAGGCCGCTAGACTCTGTGTCTGGATCGTCGGAGTCTGAATCGCCCCAACCAACAGCTGCATCAGCGATCTCCCTTAGATTTTCCATACTGGCTCTTGAGTAAAGGACGTCCTTCTTGAAGTGACCGGGTTTATTGCAGTTGAAACAAGTGACAGAATTGAAAACTTGTTTAGAGGTGTTCGAGAACGACCGACTCTGTCGATTAGGTTGGTTACGCATGAATTTTTGGAAGTTCTTGACTATGAAGACAAAGTCCTCCATAGTCTCAGCCTCACTTTCCTCAACAATAATGTCCACCAGCTCAGCCTTGGCTTGTCTGATTTGAGTATCAGCAACATAGGCTCCTTCTTGAGTTAACTGAGTCGAATTAACCTGCAAGGCTTGGTCATTCAAAGTAGTAGTCTTACTATAAGAGGGAGAAGAAGTATTACCACACTTCTTTCGAACATTCTTCTTGTATTTATCTACGGATTGTAGATAGGAACCTAGGTCTTGACAGCTCCATTTGGATAAGTCCTTGCATGCTTTGGTGGAGATTACTGTCTCTGCCCATTCTTCTCTGAGACTGTCCAGCAATTTATGCAAGACACTCTCTCTATCTGGTAAGATGCTAACTTCCTGCATAGTAGTAGTTAGTAAGTAGAAACGATCAAGTACTTCTTCCAGTGACTCACCGGGTTTTTGTAGAAAATTTTCATAGTCCATTCGGAGTTCTTGAGCTTTGCATTTCTTGAGTTCAGTGACTCCTTCGTGGGTAGCTTGAAGGAGTGTCCATATCTCATTTGCGGACTTACAGTGATTGACTCTCCTTTGTTCTGGGATGGACAGGCAAGTGTATATCGCACGTGATGCTTGTCGATTCAGCTCGTACCTTTTGCGATCTGCAGCAGTCCATGTTGATCGGTCTGGATTAACTACAAGATCTCCTCCAGTGACTATCTCCCAAAGCTCAGAGTTGACGGACTCAATGTGTTGCTCGATCTCGTTTTTCCAATGGTCGTAGTTGGTGGAGGTGAGTCTGGGGTGCTCGAAGTGCATTTTGTTGTTTTGGTTGGCAAAGAGATCTGCCATTGCTTAGTTGATTGACTGTTAGCCTAAGCGAGGCTCTGATACCACGTGTAGGATCGGGTGGCTAACTCAAACCAACCAAAGGTGTGAGTCTAAGAGTTGGTTTGACTCAATCGGCCTTCGTAAGTAAGAAACACTCTGTGATGTAGAGGCACTCAATCTAAATGATTAAACTAATGGCGCGGAAGACTTTTGTGGTAATTGAAGCGAAGCGATGAAAGGGGAGAAAGACTCTGTGAAACTCAGCAAGATACACAAATAAGTTATTTCATTTCCTGGTCAAATAAAACAACTTACAAATGTCCACTAAGTAGAAGGGATCTACTTAGCGGTTTTCACTCACTCACCCAACACACTTTCTAATCAGATCAATGGTAAGCGTAGTGAAACTAGGATATTCCTAGGCAGAGTCTATCTAAGAGCGCTAACTAATTTGGTACGTATTCTCTCTCTCTTTCTGGCTTACAAAGCGATTCTCTTTCTCTCTCTAAGCTCTGAAATAATCCTCAATAAAAGCACACAAGAAACTGACTATTACACAACTTATTTATACTTTAAGTACAATGGTAGGTCGAAGGAGTTAGTTCCAAAATACCAGAACTAACTTAGTGGACAACTTCCAACGGCTTTGAGTGGTCTTCTTACTTGGGCCGTGATCTTCGGATGTTGAGGGAGAACTTCATGACCGTTGTGGCGCTTAAGGTATTCCGAGTTGACTCCTTATTTTCCGCAACAGCACAAGAGAGTCTATGAAGTCTTCTTTGTTGCGTGGACTCTATTGAAGAGGCTTACTCTTTGTGTTTGTTAAGTGGTGATTGACTCTGTCGCGGTGAAAGGCTATCTCGGCAACACTCCGATGTCCCAACAGATACATATAACGAAGATATACAGGCCCACACTCTTTAATCTCTCTGACCAAATGAACCAATAAATGAACCATGATGTCAAAGAATGATGGAGGAAAATACATCTCCAACTGACACATCGTGACAACAAGATCAGCTTGTAATTTGTCTAGATTATCCACATCATGAACTTTAGCAGATACTGCTTTGAGAACACGCAAAGGTTGGTGATTGCGTTTCTCACCGCATCAGGTAGGATCCCACGAATTGCGACGGGTAAAAAATCTTGCATTAATACATGATAATCATGGGATTTCATTCCAACTAATTTCAGATCAGACATTGAAACAAGTTTTCTTATGTTAGACGAATACCCTGATGGCACCTTGATATTGTGGAGGATATTGCACAGACTATGTTTCTCTTGTTTTGACAATGTGTGACATGCAAGAGGCAAGAACATGCGTTTTCCACGTTCTTATGGCCAAAGATCTTCCCTTATGTTCAAATAAATCAAATCTCTTCTCCCATTTATGTGATCTTTGGTCTTGCCTGGTATGTTCAAGAGGGTTCCGGTAACGCTCTCTCCGACATTTGTTTCGATATGCATTGCATCAATACAATGTCTGACATCTAAATGTTGCCAATACTCAATTTTGTAGAATCACACCCCGTATACAACGGTGTTTTGGATGAATCCAGCAAAGTCTCATAGGTGTCTGGCCTATTGTAAAACTCTTGTTCAACATCTTCCAGCATTGCAGCAATGTCATCGTAATCTGGTTCATTGTCTACTATGTCATTGTCATCGACCACAATTGTTTGATTATCTTCAACTTCCTCTTGTTCATTACACATGACATCTACCGCCCTCTGACCATGCCACCGGACTATATCTTCATAGTCTTTTGTAAAACCACGACGAATCAAATGTTCCTTTATTTTTTCTATCCCTTGTTACTTCAAATAGTTTCTACAGTCCACGCAAGGACAAAATATGTATCCCTTATTAGCAGGAGTCAGATTATCGACCAGGACATTGCAAAATTTGTCAACTCCCTCAAGAAACTTGTTATCCAATTTTCCGCTGTACATCCATGAGTTTGCCATCTGATATCCTTTAAAATATTGTTTAGTGCCACATGTGAAAAACCAAGTGCAAATTGAAGAATTAATAACGCAATAATCACGGTAGAAGAATTGTTGTGATGAAGACTAGGATATAGACTGTTAAGTTTGTTGACTTTGCATCTTTGTCAGTCACGACGAGGATGAACAAAAGGAAGTCTACTTCATTGTGGAGGGGAATAAGGCGTTTAATAGAAGGTGGGAAGATAAAATGTTATATTTGCAAGCTATACTTTGAATGCTAGAAACTAAAGGAGAGAAGATAAAATGTTATATTTGCAAGCTGTGCCCTATTAACTATATATGTTGCATAAGCATATATTACTTAAGGAAAACATTTTAAATGTACCTTATTTGATGCAGATGATAAGCGTAATAGTTTGGTGATGAACAAACAGGAGGAATCCAATCAGATTAACTTTGTTTAAGAAAATAGAAAGTAACAGTACAGAAAATTGTAACTACAATTGTAGTGCAAATGTGATAGTCAAAACATAATAATGAAAGCAGCAAAAATAGAGGAGAAGTAGGGCGTTTTAAGAAGGTAAAAACGATTGTAACATACCTTACAAATGTAGGCGTACAATGCTCAAATTTTCAGAGGTGAAGTTTTCCAGCAGCGGTTCTTCATCAACAGTAAATTAGAAGCAAATCAGCAAGAAATAAGAATAGGATTAACAAATAATAAGTGCAGGTAAAAAACAAAAGATAGAAAATATCACAAGAAAAATTCGGCATAGTCTCCCCTGTTTTTCTTTGTTTTCCCGGTTTTAAGAACCTCCACAACTTCACTCAAAAGGATACCATTCAACTCACCAAGCGCATCACTAGCAATTGCAACCATAATGATGGCTAGCCCACCAAGCACACTAACAATTCATCAAGGTTTCACACTTAATGCCACCACAAAATGCAACCAAAGAGAAGATGGTAAGTTCAACTGTATTACCGGTTCCAGAGTGAGATGTTTTCAGCCCATATGTTAAATCTGGTGTGCAGCAGCCCGGTGATAAGTATCACTGTAGAATAGCGGTAAAAGAAGAGAATATAGTTCAGTACAATAGTAAAAAAAATATGCGAAATGGTGTGTTTAAAAGGGAAAACCAACCATAAATCAGATTTAACGACATAGCAATAATAATACTCAAATTTGAACCACGCAACATCAACTTGCTGGATTATTCGGTTTCCATATTTGTGTGTATATAAACTCGATCAAATAGAGAATCAAAAAGAAAATTCATTCATGCATGAGAGTAGTTTGACATCTGAGCTTGAGTTTCCTAATTATGCCAAAGAGAAGATGGTAAGTTCAAGTGTATTACCATTTCCAGAGTGAGATGTTTTCAGCCCATATGTTAAATCTGGTGTGCAGTAGCCCGGTGATAAGTATCACTGTAGAATAGCGGTAAAAGAAGAGAATATAGTTCAGTAAAACAGTAAAAAAAGATGCGAAAAGGTGTGTTTAAAAGGGAAAACCAACCATAAATCCGATTTAACGACATAACAACAATAATACTCAAATTTGAACCACGCAACATCAACTTGCTGGATTATTCGGTTTCCATATTTGTGTGTATATAAACTCGATCAAATAGAGAATCAAAAAGAAAATTCATTCATGCATGAGAGGAGTTTGACGTCTGAGCATGAGTTTCCTAATTATGCCAATGAGAAGATGGTAAGTTCAAGTGTATTACCGTTTCCAGAGTGAGATGTTTTCAGCCCATATGTTAAATCTGGTGTGCAGCAGCCCGGTGATAAGTATCACTGTAGAATTGCGGTAAAAGAAGAGAATATAGTTCAGCAAAACAGTAAAAAAAGATGCGAAATGGTGCGTTTAAATGGGAAAACCAACCAGAAATCCAATTTAACGACATAGCAACAATAATACTCAAATTTGAACCACGCAACATCAACTTGCTCGATTATTCGGTTTCCATATTTGTGTGTAAATAAACTCGATCAAATAGATAATCAAAAAGAAAATTCATTCATGCATGAGATGTAACAATTTGACGTCTGACTTTATTAATACGATAAATTCCCCAGTCAAATTGCTTCATTGGAATTAATTCACAATCTAATAATACTACAAAACAACTCACTTAATTAAAATAATAATTCCATTTACAAAGATCATACTATATATAATATCAGTTACCTTCCCATTCAATATCACCCTCCCCTTTATCTCATCTCATTCTATCAATCTTGTTCATATATTTATTTTCGGATCCAAAATGAACATAACAACAGCAAATTCGGCCCTCCCCATACTACGCCCACCTATGCCGACACTAATCCAAAGAATCCTGACGTAGAACATCAATCTCTACATTGAATTAATTAAACTAGTCTAGTCTTATTCATATTTTCTACCAATCAATTATCAATCTCTACATTGAACATCAAATTCAGAAGTCTAATATGCAAAATACTAAGCTTGTAGTATTATAACTATAATCGAATATCAAAATTACCGTGAGTATATTACCGGTTCTAGCTTGGGTTCACGGTGGACAGCAAGCTCGAGCTAGCCAACAGACAGCAAATTCCTCTATGGGCAGCAGATAGGGAGAGACGGTGGTGGTGTTGGATGTGGTTTCGATCTACGACAGTGGTGGTGTTGGGCGCTGTTGCAATCGATGACGGGAAAGCACTAGCTGTTGGCGACTGGCGACGGTTAATTCCTGGCTGGGGCAAAAAAGCAGAAGGCGGCGACGGCAACGGTGGAACGACGGCGAAACTAGGAGGGGGCGGTGGACCAACGGTGAAACTGGGAGGGGGCGGTGAACGGGAGGAAGACGATGGTGTTGAGAGAAATCGCGAAGTCGATAGGTCGGGAGAGATCAGAAAATGAGGTGGAAGGATATTTTAGAAAGCTTTTAAAAGATGGTTCTTCTAAAACCGTCTTTTATAATGAAAGAGTGCACGAGAATGTAGACATAAAAACGATGGCTAGATCTTAACCATCGTTTATTAGCGTTTTAAAAGACGGTTGTTACTAAATCGTCGTTTAATCTACGACGAGGCGCGCAAGTAAAAAGAATATAAATGACGGTTTTAATATAAGAGTCATTTAAGAACATCTAGCGTGGTAAAAATCGTCATTTTAAACGACGGGTTCACATAAACCGTCGTTTAAAATGTTTTTAAAGTTGCGCGCGTGCACCCAATAGGCTTAAAATAAGGTTTTCACCAGAACCGTCTTTTATAGACCATTTTTTTTTGATATTTTTTCTACTAGTGTCAACTTCGTCTTTCTATTATTTATCTCTAACCTTATCTTGTTATCTTGACTTGGTGATTTTAAAGTGCCTTGTTCCTCTGTTTTGTTTTATGATGTTTATCTTCAAGCTGTTGTTTTATTAAGAGTTATGTTTAAAACTTTTGTTTTGGAGAATTGTACCAGTTCCATTCCAGGGAACTGACTCACCCCTCCCGGGGTGGGCTGCTTGGTTTCATCTTGCAGGTACGAATTGTTATACAGGTGGCCACGAAGAGTATGAGTGATTGGGATGGGAATTAGGATTTTTGGAGCGTTGTTGTATTTTGCTATTATTATGTTAATGTTTTGTTTTCTCGAGTTCAGACCGTAGCTTTTTGTAATTTTATAAGTTGTAATTGGTGAGGCTTGGTGTCGGGTGTTTGGAACCCGATGATCTGTAAACGCCATAGTACTTTATTTTCCGCTGCATTTTTGTTTAATTGGGGTGTTACATGGCAACGATGAGGTGTGAGCAGAAATCAAAGTGTTTGAAGGAAAATTTTCCAAAACAAGAAACTGCTAAAACATGTGCCAAACATGGCAATGTTTGAAGAAAATTTGTCCACTGATAAAGGAAACTGAAATTATCATTTTCTAACTGTGAATTTCATATCTGCAATTTGCTCTATAATGATGAACATGCAGCTGGTGGGAGTGTGGAGTGTTTGTTGTGGGGCTTTTTGAGTGGTGGAAGGGCTTATGACGGGCCATGAAATTTATGTGGAGGTTAGGGCCTATGACGGGCCTCAGGTGAAGTGGTGTTTGTGTGATTCTGATGCTTAAGCTTTGTCTTTCTGTTGACGTTGTCATAACAATTGTTGTAACCAACAATTGCCCCCACTATTTTTCTTTAAGACAATCTGAGCTAGAGTTCAAGGAAATCGATTGTTCTAATCGATTGCCCCCAGTATTTTATTTGATTAAACGTGCATACGAGTCTCATCCTCTCGAGGCCAAGGCTTATGTTTTTTATGTGGTGCATCCTAACCTACACTCGGCGTGTCTAGTGTTTGCACTCGTTTCTTGCTTATGGTCACAACTTCTAGACCACTGAATTTGACATTTGTTAGATTTACGCATTTGACCTATTACATTCACGCGATTGGATACACAACTTTCCAGTCGGAAGTATTTAAAGCTTATAACGTGTCCAGGGATGTGATGACAATGGGACCATGTAGAAACGTTTGGAATATGTGGAGATATAAGGGTGACCAAAGCTGCCACTTGCACTGTCTCTCGTATTTACTTTTTCTCTAAAGCCGTAGTATTGAACTTTTGGGATCAAACAAGCACATCAGGAAATCAAGAAAAATGATAATCAAAATAATCAAGTAGCTTTTGGCTGTCAGTTTTCGTAAACAGTGAAAAAGAATAATTTTATTAAAAGCATGGAGAAGTTTAATTGTAGAAACTAAACACGATATAGCTTCCTTTCACTAGTTTCATTCCTTTTTCCATTTTCTTTTGGGTTACAAGGGGTGTGAAGTAATGCCTTGTTCTGCAATACCTTTCAACACCATGTACTCATGATAAAAACAGCAATTAACCTTTTTCGCATGCAAAAACTTTTCTTCCCTTAGGAATTTCATAACAAATGATTTCATGGTAGATTGCATGATTATTCTATCACTCAGACTTTTCTTTTTATCCCTATAGCGGTGTTGGGCCAACTATCCCAGATCTTAGGATCTTAGGTAGATAGGTCATAAAGCACCAGGGGCTTAATAATCGAATAAACGAGGCATGTTTTATTTCAAAAAAATTAACGATAAGAGAAGTACCTGTCTTATCATTCATTTTGAGCATTCGTATCATTCCCAAGATCGCCGTGTGAAACCGGTTAGCTTCCACAATTAGCTAAACCACCGAGTTTTTTGTGAAAATAAATTTGATTTGAAGAAAATGATACCATCGAACAACTTTGAGCAACAAAATTCTTGAGGTTATCATCAGGCTTAGTGTTCTAAATACTCACAAAGACTATCACCCAAAAATTTAACTTTTATTGGTATTTGTGGCATCATTGTCTGAGAGCTGGGCTTATTGTTTCCTTTAGTCACCGGGTCGGTTGCTTACCATTGGCTGGATTATTTTGTGGAGCTTTCTAATATCAACAAGAGATATATGAAAGGCTCAGCGGGGGTGCCTAGGGTTTAACATCTGGTTTCACAAGCTTTTTGGCTATGTGGTGTTGTACCTAGGTGCTTCGTCATTCTTAGTAGTTGTGTATCCGTTTCTTGTTTCTTTTCACAGGTCTAAGAGTAAATCAACAAATTATCTCCTTCAGTCGGAGTTATGTCGTTTACCTCACCTTCGTGTGTGACCTCACCGGAGTCGTGTAAAAATGACATGCTCAAACTCTCTTGGTTTTACCGCTCAAGGAAATCTCACAAAATTTTCACTCAGAGACTTGTTCACGCATTTAAACAGAAGAACTAAATATCATCGGTCTTAAACTCAGATGGCCCCCAGTATTGACTTGGGGTTTATGGCATCAATTTTAGCAAGTGTGTACTTGAAACAACTTAATGGGTTTTGGATGATTTTGTGGTAAGCTGTGGTGTTTGGATGGACATGTTCACCCATTTGGAAGAAAAAGATAAGTCATTTTCCCTTGCCAGGAGATGATTATTTCGCGAACTGTTTTGCTAGAAGAAATTTGTGTGAAACAAAATATGTTTTTTTATTTGGACTCGAAAAAGTCACTTATTAATGAATATGAAGAAGAAGATGATTGAACAAAACTGATGCTTCTTATTAGTGATTTGAAAAACAATCATCTCTAAAAACATTGAGTGATGGAGATGAATGTTATGCAGTGAGATACGTATGAATCTTAGACTCTTTATAGAATTCGGACTCTATCGAACCGTTTGATGCTGACATGTTGAAGTCAAGCTCTTGACAGTTGGGATGTCACTGAGATGTCTGTGACTGTCTTCTTTTTGGACTCTGAGTAAGCTCTGTGGAAAGTTCGAACTAGGAATGCCTATAGGCTATTCATGAGGAACTTGGGCCTGAATCTTTTTCAAAATGAGAGTGAGGTGCATGGGCTGAAATAGTTTCATGAATGTGGATAGGCACTCGGGCCTGGATGAATTAAAAGTGAGAACATCTACTAGAATGATTCATAAGTGAGTTGGAACTTGAGCCGGAAATACTTCAAGGATGTGGCGCTTGGGCCGAAGTGTTGTGAGAAAGTGGCACTTGGGCCAGAATGTTGTGAAGATATGGCACTAGGGCCGACATGTTGTGAAGATGTGGCGCTTGGGTCGGAGTGTTGTGAGAATGTATCACTTGGGCCGGAGTGTTGTAAAAGGGTGGCACTTAGGCCGGAAAGTGATTGGGCTAGAAATGAGGCATTGTGGGCCGAAATGATTTCTAAACCTTATTCTAGATGTGAATTGGAATTTGAGCCAAAACCTAAATGAATGGTTCTGATTGGGCCTAAAATGATATCTTGATCAAGGATTTTGGGCCAGGGCCCGAACAAAAAGTTTGCAAAAACTAGAATGGTCCTTTGAGCCGAAAAGTTCTTAAATGGAAAGGCCTGATTGATTTCATGTCTTATTGATTACTTCAAGTTTTAGTGAATTCCCTTTTTGTGGTCCTAGAACTAAATGAATAATTCAAATTGGGATGAAAGGGAAAGCACCTGTAGAAAACTTTCTACTATGGTTAAAGTATAACATAAAAGCTGTCACTTATTATGCATAGAAGTTGTCACTTATTGCTATCATTTGTTTCTTGATAGCAATAAGTGACAACTTTTATGCACAATAAATGACAGCTTTTATGTTATACTTTAACCATAGTGGAAAGTTTTCTACTAAGGTTACAGTATAACATAAAAGCTTGTCACTTATTGTGCATAAAAACTGTCACTTATTGCTATCATTTGTTAAAGTCGCTTAACATGCAAACTTAGGGGGAATCATACTTAGGGGGAATCTCTAAATCTTTTTAATTGCCAAGGGACCTTCATCTAGTTTTTTTAAAAGATACGATGCACCCCACATCAATAGTGTGTGGCTAGTATTCCAAATGACTACATGCAATCTAGAGACACTCATGTCCTAGTGTTTAAAGATTTCTCAGACCTATCGATGTTCAAAACTTAAAGAAGATGCGAATCCAATCGAAACTAAAGATGGAGAAGTGCCTATCTTCTCCACCTCCATCTCCATCCATAAGACATGAAGCTCATCAACCGGGCGATTTGGTACCACTTTATCTTCATATAGTCCCCCATGCCACCATATAATCGACTAATTTTCCTCCTATCATCCTCATATAACTATTCTAGAAAATCGTTTTCTTCATTCAAGGTCATGAAGTATGCCGGTAATTCGTTAATCTGCACCGGACTCTACTTCGTGGCAGCCTCACTTAACTTTTTAGCCAATTTCTTCAACCTCTCTGTTTCTGAGTTCTCATTCATCCTTTTATCTATATCTGCCTTTGTCTCTTTTGTACCATGTTTTTCTTCTTCTGTCTCTTTTGTATCAGTAGAAGAATCATCATGATCGTCGGTACTTTCATCTTCAACAGAGGCAGAAACCGTCTCCAGCGGCCAAATTCGTCTGAGTACTTTTTATCCGATTTTCTCTGTGATGTTTCAGTGCTATCCAGTGCTGATTGTTTGATCTACTGAAGCTTCCACAACATATATACTAATCAGAGGTGACTAAAGGAATCGAAAAGGAGAGAAGAAAGATCGTGAAGGAAAATAAAGTTGGTGGGCCCGTTTGAGTTCAATTTTTTTATTATAGGTTGATGACGATCGAAGGTCATAGGCGCTGGCCAAAAAATGTAAAGGGATACTAAAATAATAACTACAAGAAATTAAGAAGCTGTAAGTAGCTAGAGGTCTCTATATGGCCAATGGTGGTCATATAGATTTCCAAAACATTAGAGGGTTAATTGGAATGTCTAGCTTGACCGGATAACAAATCTGAGAAGAATGTGAAGGAACTTAAAAGTTTTTGATGTTGGTATTGGTAGAAACGTAGATAAACTTCTGGGTGGATGTTAAGGTAAAAGCAATATGGGGAAGGGGACGTCAGGCAAGCTGTCGTAATGCTATGTCTTTGTAACTAATTAATACATCCCATGGTCATCTAATATTTGCACCCTAGGTTATACTATAATATAATATATATCATTAATTAATACACCCTATAATCATCTAACCAATTAATTTCACCATTATAACCAGGTGGCTATATTTGTATGCATGCCGAAAGGCATTATATTACACATTAATTCCCAAGTCCATTAATTGCAAGTAAAATCAGCACATATATAGTATAACAATATGCACATCTGATCAATAACAATCAGCACATAGCACATAGTAAAAACCAGCGCGCAAGTCCATTGGTCTGCATGCAAAATTATTCCCAAACACACGTACACTTTATTCACGCCTCAAACAACAAGAGTAGATATATGTTTGATTAACAAGTTTGGTTTGCAAACACATAGGTTAACAACAAATGCGCGCGCCATAGTTTGGTTTGCATGCAAAATATATTCCCAAACAACATACACAATATATTTCACGCCTTAATCCCAAACAAACAGACGCCTAGCTTAATCCCAAACAAACAGAGCATGTATTTTTCTGAAGTTCAGTTTGCAAAATTACCTCATCATCAGCACAAGAATAGAGCTGATAGATCTAGCGCGCATGTATGTTGTTCCTTTCGCTAGTTGGGGCCGGTTGTAATCTAAGGCACCGCCGTGCGTGCGACAGGGTATGTATGTTCTCTGTTTGTGCGATTTGCATAATCAAAGTTAATTACCCAAGAGTATACATATGAAAAATAAGGATCGATAGGCATATATATGTGTTCGCAGCTCAATATTACCGATAGCGAGAGAGCTCGAGGCGCCGACGGATCTATATCGACGCATGCATCAACAGTTTGGCCGCCGGGTTGCAGATCTAGAGAGTGTTAGAAGCTAGAATATTGATGAAGATGGCGAGAGATATCGGAAGAAAGGGGAAGAGATTGAAGAGGCGCCGCGGAGGAATCGAAATGAATTTAATTTCTGGGATGGTTTGGATTGAGAAGCTAGCGTGTTTATAGAGCGTTTACAGAGAGTGGTAGGGGAACAGTCACGATTTGATTGATGAGAAAACTGGGTGGGAGGGCAAAAAGAGTGTATTAATTTAGTTAACATAAAAACGCTTCACTTAAGAAGCGTTCTTTATGCTAGCATAAAGAACGCTTCTTAAGTGAAGCGTTTTTTATGTTATCGCGCCCAAACACATAAAAAACGCTTCTTTCCTGAAACGTTTTTTATACATGTCTCTTTAAAGAACGCTTTGTAGCAAAGCGTTGTTTTTAACTTTGGGCGTGATAACATAAACAACGCTTTGTTTACAAACCATTGTTTAAGATGTCCGGCCTATAATAAAAAAACGATTTACAGTATAACCGTTGTTAAAGGGGTGTTGTTTATTCTTTTTTTTCCAGCAGTGTGACCATATTTTCCCCTCTTCATCAGTCCCATAAGTTCTACTTTTGGAAATTTTGATGAAGAAAGTAGAACTTCCTGCAATCGACATGGTTTGTTCGAGAATAATTTTGACTTTTGTTGAGGCTTTCGTATGCTGAGGGCGACGTCTATCTCCGTTCTTCTATTCTTTCCTTCTCCCTTAGCCCCACAAGTTCTCTTTTAGCTCCAGCGAAAAGGAGAACTTCTACTGGTCCATGCCGTGCTCGTGCTCCTATCGCTGTTTGCGCGCGTGATTAGTACTGCGGAATGCGCAGAGTCTCGCGTGTACAGTTGCACTATTGCAGAATTTACAGAGTTGCTGCACCTTTCCTGCAACAAGTGCTTTTTTGTTTGCAATTGAAATTTTAATTAATTTTTTGGGGGAGAGCTTTTTACCGCTTTTTATGGATTTTGAAGGCGTTGAATTTTCTCTCTCTTCGCTCTTTCTTCCAACCATCAATTTCTTTCTTCCTTCTATGAAAGACAACACTCGTTCGTCTTCCTTCTTCCTTTCGTGCTTGCCTTTACTTTATTTCTCAATGGCTTCCGCAAGTTCATCGAGATCAAAGATCGCTCTTTCCCCAACATTCGACGCTGTTCAAGGTACGAAACAGGTGATAAAATTCTCCCATCGTACCTAAAGCCCAAAAATTCTTTTCCGGAAAATCGGGAACCATTTCCCAATACTGATGTCAAAACCCTTGATTCTCTTATCTCTAATGTCAAAGTCCCACTTGGGACCCAAATTTACCTTCCTTCTTCCGTTTCTCATCCTTTCGACGATTTTGGCTCTAGCTACGTTGTCTATTCTGATTTTTTCTTCCAAGGGATGATTATTCCTTCACATCCCTTCATCCTCAGCTTTTTAATTCGAAGATGTTGTACCCTTGCTCATCTTCATCCTAAAGCTATCGCCCAACTTCACGCCTACGTGGCCCTCTGTGCCGAGAAGTAAATTCTACCCAACGCTACCGAGTTTATTCAATTATTCACCAGTCGGGTCAATGCCAATAGCTTAACTATCACGAGTCATTCTGGGTACTCCCCTTTTTAGTACAAAAACTTGGTCATCGGTGGAATACTCGGTGGTTCGTTGTTGTTCCTCCGCCTGGTCACTTTTGTGGGGCCCCCTACTGCCCTTCGATCGTTAGGGGTTCGCTTTATGGGGTTCCGTCGCCAAAATCCGACCTTCCAATATCTCGAGTTCTGAAGAAGGCAAGCGAGAAACGTGGATATGTAGAATACTTCTTTATGAGTTCTCGTCTGGCCTCGCTGGCGTATTCAGAGAGTAAGGGTCTTTCACTCTTTCCCTCTTGGCTCTATATTCTTGATTTTCTTTCTTTAATTGTTTTGCTTATTTTGTAGACTTTCCTCAGCTTGGGTCGAAAGTTTGTCCTTTCTGCAGCTGACATTTTGTCTCATTCAAGATCGTAAATGAGAAGGTAGATTACTACGCTTCTATGGATGCCACGGAGGAAGCGGCTCGGCGTCTAGTGGAGGGGGCTTCTTCTGGTAGGAAAAGACCTGAGAAAGAAATCGAGAGTGCATTGAAGAGGCAAAAAAGAGAAGAGTCTTTAAGATAGGAGGAGTCTCCGAAAACACTAGAGGCCCGGTCACCTGATGTTACCAATTAGCTAGGTAGTTGCTGTACGAGTCCCAATTCCGGTCGCCAGGTGTTTCTTCCTCTTATATCGGGATCAAACCTCAATCTTAGCCCATGGGGAGGAAGCAAGTCTGCGTGTGTGACCCTACTTTTACCTCTTCCTTGACTTACTGAACTAACTTCTTTCGCACCTTTCCCCCAAACATTTTTGAGCATCCAGGTCGTCTTTTAATTTATGTTGGGATTTTTGCTTCTTCGTTGTATTGTTACTGTAATAACCCAAATTTCTTAAACTGTGATTAGGACCCTACTTAGCTGTAAACCTTAGAAAATCCTAATTTCTAAGGATGGAGAAGGTTCTAATTAGTTGGAAGTGAATGGTGAACATTAGAAACTCTAGTTTCCCGGGAATCACCCGGTAAACCTTAGTTCCGCGGGATTCCTGAAATTCCTGAAAATTACTAAATTCCTCAAGATCTGAGAATGGTTATCAACCTTAATAAGAGTGTTAGATACTTTTGAGAGTGTTTTGAGGGAAGAAACAATCATATCTTTCTTCTTTTAATATAAGACAATCCAGTTACATTTTTCAGTATTAAGTGGTTCTGGGCAAACGAGGCTTCGGAAGGGCTCATAAGTAACCCGAGGAAATTCCTGAGACTTGATAACCCATACTAGTATTAACATACCTACATATATAGTCCTAATACCCATGAAAAGCTCAAGCCAAACATGGCCTAAGGTGGTGGCCGAAAATATCAAGGAAAGGAGGAGAAAAATATCTCAGTTACTATTCACAACTATTCACACCTCCTTACTATTTGTAATGATTATCTAAGCAAGTTGCTCCCTCCTTATCCATTCAAGGGCAGTTACATATAGATGGTTAGGATTGGTTTTGGACACTTGGCACCAATCAATGGTTAGGGATAATTCTAGAACTAATGATTACAAATTTAAAGATAAGGATGAAATTTTAGTATAAAAGGGGGGGGGGTGGAGGTCGGCCATGGTAGGTGAGCAAGGTGCCCATTCTTCTTCATCTACCCTGCTTCTCATAAGCTACAAAACACCATTGGAGCTTAGGCAACAACACTCCTTCATTAGAAACACAAGTTTAAGGTGTTAATTAAGCTCAAATCAAGGAAAAAGGCAAGTTTAAGGAGTGGAAGCCACACTCCAAGGTGGGCGACTTGGTTGGTGGGGATTTTGAGTTCAAGAAACCTATAATAAAGGTAGAAGAACACCAAAATGGCTAGAAGAGGACAGGTAACATCTATGCACATCACTTTCACCTTTAAAGCTTATTTTCTTTCTTAAGTCATTCTATTTGGTTACCTACGAATCCTATCTTATATTTTCTTAACATTTTTACAGTAAACTAGGGATGAATTCTTAGTGAACATACTAGAAAATCAAGTCGAAATAAGGTTGGGAAGTAGGAAAACTCTAAGGAACTTTGAAAATGGAGAAAAATATGCTTTAAGCTTTAGGAATTGTTTAGATGGGTTTCCCACATGAGTTTGAGCTTAAATTTGAGGGTAGTCTTGAATAGTGAATATATGGTTATGGTTGAACAATCAAGTCGAATGAAATTTTGTGGAGATACTTGTGTTGAGGACCTAGGAGCATGGGTAAAATTTAGGCCGATACTCCTTTGGGAAGTTATTATCTAAGTTGGTAAATAGTGATTTTGGTCAAAAATGAGTTTTCAAGCTTTCTAAGGTTCTTTCTTGGAATTTGTTTGACTTTCTGATTATTGAAGCTTGAATGGTATTTTATGATGTTATTAAGGTGATTTTACAAGTGGGTGATCTGATGTGTGAATTACTACTTGTGTTGCTTGTGCTTAAGATGGTTTATGATATCTTACTCATGGTTTTAAATGTGTTTAAGGATAACCTCTTGTGGTGGTGGTGGAAAGTATTGTGTGATGTTGGTATCATGGTTATCCTAAGGCTATGCGTCTTGTGAGAGCCTTAAAGGCCAAGCTTGTTCCGGCAACAATATAAGCTCCTACTAATGAATTGGAGCTGCCACTATGATCTACTCCTATTGGGCAGAAGTTTTTCATAGGGGGTGTGCACACTTAAGGACATAGGGTGGGTGGTGGTGGTGGTGGACTTCATTTGGAAATATCTTGTATGAATTAATATTATCTCTTGATAATTCTTGGTACAGGTAATGGTGTGTGATCTTTCCTGATTTGTTATAATGTTAATATTTACTAGAAACAAAGGTTTTTAAAGAAAAATAAGTTTTTACGGGTGTGGTAGTGTTACCTCAGTTTTTACTGATTTTATTTGTTTATGTTTTCCTGTGTATATGAATTCTGTGAATTCAAGGTAACTGGGATGGTCCACCTTCTCTGCACTGAGGACGAGTCCAACCGATACTTTCTATATTTTCATGTTTGTCACCTATCGTAGAAGTATTCAGCCTGGGGTCACCGAGATAGTATTTGAGGAGTGGAACAAGAAGATACAGGGTTTTAGGCACCCGGAGAATGGCAGCAGTCAGTCTATCACTCATGATGTTTCCACTGTTTATGAGTACATGGAAGTAGTCCCAGGCTAAGATGCTGCGATGTAATAGCCTTTTGATACCCCTTTACTTTTGGTGTAAAATAGGCGTTGGAGCTAACTTAGTGGTTGGCTGGAAAGGGGTCTTTTGGTACTAAGGTGTAAAGTGATGGGTTGGTTGTGTCACTCTTTTGGTAGTAGAACAGCGTTGTAAGATAGCTAACGTAGGGGTGGTGGTAAGTAGCCTTACACATACTGGTCTTTAGTAAGTGTGGCGGTAACCCCCGGGATAGTATTAGGGGACCTTATGTAAAAAAAAAACTGACGCATGTATAATACAAGCTAATGATGTTATTTCAGTTAGCATGTCTTAAAAAAAGGGAAAAAAATGGTTAAGTATACGGTGGTGGTAAACCGGGGAGTTACAGGGTGTATCAGAGCCGGGTTGGCTGGAGGGGAAAATTCGAGTTTGTCTAGGAAGCAAGGTGACCCAGGGCTTAGGTTTAGGAGTAGGCAGAACCATGTGGTTCTGAAAATACGATTTGCTGTGATATTTATGTGCTTGATTGATATATTGCAACTAACATATCTGTGTGTAGAATAACGGAGAGGGAGAGGGCAGAGTATTGGAGAAGGGAGAGGACAGATGGATGAACTGAGGGAGTTGGCACTGAGCATGGGAAGAATCTTGGAGCAACATGAGGCTAGAGCTGAAATACATAAGGATTTCTCTCGGAGGATAGCAGCTATGAAACCAAGTACTTATTCGGGAGAAGAGGATCCAGTGATTCTGGAGGAGGGGATCAGAGAGTTTGACAAAATATTTGATATCATTGATTGCCCTGAAGAAAAGAAGGAAAGTGGGGCTGTATTTTATTTTAAAGAAGAGGCTGATTTGTGGTGGACTGCGGAGGAGGAGAGACTCAAAGGAAATCCGGGTTTTGGATGGAATATGTTGAAAGATGCGATGAGGAAAAGATTTTATCCAGAGCATGTAAGGTTGCAGAAATATCAGGAATTTACCGGATTGAGGCAACAAACATGATGTTAAAACTTATCATGCTAAGTTTGTGGAGCTTGCTAGATTTGCTCCGCATGTGGTACCTGATGAGACTGCTAAGGTTCAACGTTTCCTGGAGGGGTTAAATTGGGATTTACAAGAAGCTCTGAGTATAATACCTATAAGTACTTTACAAGAGGCATTCGATAAAGCTGCTAATCTTTATATGGTACAACAAAGGAGGAAGGAAGTACCAACGGGGCAGAAAAGGAGAACGGAGTCACGTAAGGCTGAGAATTTTTATAAGATGTAACACCCCATATGGTAACGGTCCAACAACCTAGCTCTCAAAGCATTCAGGCTTGAAAACTAGCCACTTTAGGCCCTCAATCCTCACTTGGGCTTAAAAGTGGAAGGTCTTGTTTCCTCGGGTTCAGAGCGTAACTACGCACTGATACCAATTTCTGTAACGCCCCTATTTAACATATTTATAGCGGAAATAAAATACTAAAGGCGTACAGACCATCGGGTTCCAAACACCCGGCACCAAACCTCACCAAATTACAACTTAAAGATTACAACTGTCACGGCCTGAACCTCGAGAAAACTTAACAAAAGTAAAACAGTAATAAAACACATAAACTCTCAAAACCTAATCCCATCCCAATCACTCGTTCTCTTCGTGGCCACCTGTAAAATAACTCGTACCTGCAAGATAAAACCAAGCAGCCCACCCCGAGAGGGGTGGGTCAGTTCCCTAGAATGGAACTGGTACGATTCTTCAAAGCAATCTTTAAAACATAACTCTTCAAAATAAACAGTAACTTGAAATTAAACTCTTGAAAGTAAAACAGGGAAATAAGGCACTTTAAAATCACCGAGCCAAAGATAACAAGTTAAGGATAAAGATAAATAATAGGAAGGTAAAGTTAGTGAAACAAAACCACACCATGTGTTAGTGAACATCCAATGCCTTAGTTAAACCCAATTCCCGTTAGAAGTAGAAAGACTCAGATAGTCACAAAGGACTAGGAATGATAAGATAGATCCAAGAACCAATGACTCAAGAGTGGAATAATTCAACTGGGAGAGATGGCCCCCACCGCCAAGTACGTCCTTTTAGGACAGGGGATATACAACCCCTCACTGTTTACTACGTCCCTTTTGGGACAAGGAAAAAGGCAAGTTTAAGGAGTGGAAGCCACACTCCAAGGTGGGTGACTTGGTTGGTGGGGATTTTGAGTTCAAGAAACCTATAATCAAGGTAGAAGAACACCAAAATGGCTAGGAGAGGACAGGTAACATCTATGCACATCACTTTCACCTTTAAGGCTTATTTTCTTTCTTAAGTCATTCTCTTTGGTTACCTACGAATCCTATCTTATATTTT
This sequence comes from Limonium bicolor, assembly GCA_023374045.1. NCBI lineage: Eukaryota > Viridiplantae > Streptophyta > Magnoliopsida > Caryophyllales > Plumbaginaceae > Limonium > Limonium bicolor. The sequence goes on along the minus strand of CM041779.1, from coordinate 145,939,698 downwards.
CTTAAAATTTTTACAGTAAACTAGGGATGAATGCTTAGTGAACATACTATAAAATCAAGTCGAAATAAGGTTGGGAAGTAGGAAAACTCTAAGGAACTTTGAAAATGGAGAAAAATATGCTTTAAGCTTTAGGAATTGTTTAGATGGGTTTCCCACATGAGTTTGAGCTTAAATTTTGAGGGTAGTCTTGAATAGTGAATATATGGTTATGGTTGAACAATCAAGTCGAATGGAGATATTTAAGTTGGTTAGACATGGCAAGGAAGCTAAAAATGAGAAAATGTGCTTTAAGCCTTTCTGAATGGTTAAATGGGTTTCCGAATTGAGCTTGAGCTGAATTTTGTGGAGATACTTGTGTTGAGGACCTAGGAGCATGGTTAAAATTTTAGGCCGATACTCCTTTGGGACGTTATTATCTAAGTTGGTAAATAGTGATTTTGGTCAAAAATGAGTTTTCAAGCTTTCTAAGGTTCTTTCTTGGAATTTGTTTGACTTTCTGATTTATTGAAGCTTGAATGGTATTTTATGATGTTATTTAGGTGATTTTACAATTAGGTGAGCTTGATGTGTGAATTACCACTTGTGTTGCTTGTGCTTAAGATGGTTTATGATATCTTACTCATGGTTTGTAAATGTGTTTAAGGATATCCTCTTGTGGTGGTGGTGGAAAGTATTGTGTGATGTTGGTATCATGGTTATCCTAAGGCTATGCCTCTTGTGAGAGCCTTAAAGGCCAAGCTGATGTTCCGGCAACAATATAAGCTCCTACTAATGAATTGGAGCTGCCACTATGATCTACTCCTATTGGGCAGAAGTTTTCAATAGGGGGTGTGCACACTTAAGGACATAGGGTGGGTGGTGGTGGTGGTGGACTTCATTTGGAAATATCTTGTATATGATATTAATTATCTCTTGATAATTCTTGGTACAGGTAAATGGTGTGTGATCTTTCCTGATTTGTTATAATTGTTAATATTTACTGGAAACAAAGGTTTTAAAGAGAAAATAAGTTTTTACGGGGTGTGGTAGTGTTACTCAGTTTTTACTGATTTTATTTGTTTGTGTTTTCCTGTGTATATGAATTCTGGGTAACTGGGATGGTCACCTTCTCTGCACTGAGGACGAGTCCACTGATACTTTCTATATTTTCATGTTTGTCACCTGTCGTAGAAGTATTCAGCCTGGGGTCACCGAGATAGTATTTGAGGAGTGGAACAAGAAGATACAGGGTTTTAGGCACCCGGAGAATGGCAGCAGTCAGTCTATCACTCATGATATTTCCACTGTTTATGAGTACATGGAAGTAGTCCCAGGCTAAGATGCTAGCGATGTAATAGCCTTTTGATACCCCTTTACTTTTGGTGTAAAATAGGAGTAGGAGCTAACTTAGTGGTTGGCTGGAAAGGGGTCTTTTGGTACTAAGGTGTAAAGTGACGGGTTGGTTGTGTCACTCTTTTGGTAGTAGAACAGCGTTGTAAGATAGCTAACGTAGGGGTGGTGGTGGTAAGTAGCCTTACACTTACTGGTCTTTAGTAAGTGTGGCGGTAACCCCCGGGGATAGTATTAGGGGACCTTATGTAAAAAAAACTGACGCATGTATAATACAAGCTAATGATGTTATTTCAGTTATAGCATGTCTTAAAAAAAGGGAAAAAAATGGTTAAGTATACGGTGGTGGTAAACCGGGGAGTTACATGGTGGTATCAGAGCCGGGTTGGCTGGAGGGGAAAATTCGAGTTTGTCTAGGAAGCAAGGTGACCCAGGCTTAGGTTTAGGAGTAGGCAGAACCATGTGGTTCTGAAAATACGATTTGCTGTGATATTTATGTGCTTGATTGATTATATTGCAACTAACATATCTGTGTGTAGAATAACGGAGAGGGGAGAGGGCAGAGTAATGGAGAAGGGAGGACAATGGATGAACTGAGGGAGTTGGCACTGAGCATGGAAGAATCTTGGAGCAACATGAGGCTAGAGCTGAAATACCTAAGGATTTCTCTCGGAGGATAGCAGCTATGAAACCAAGTACTTATTCGGGAGAAGAGGATCCAGTGATTCTGGAGGAGGGGATCAGAGATTTGACAAAATTTGATATCATTGATTGCCCTGAAGAAAAGAAGGAAAGTGGGGCTGTATTTTATTTTAAAGGAGAGGCTGATTTGTGGTGGACTGCGGAGGAGGAGAGACTCAAAGGAAATCCGGGTTTTGGATGGAATATGTTGAAAGATGCGATGAGGAAAAGATTTTATCCGGAGCATGTAAGGTTGCAGAATATCAGGAATTTACCGGATTGAGGCAACAAACAGATGATGTTAAAACTTATCATGCTAAGTTTGTGGAGCTTGCTAGATTTGCTCCGCATGTGGTACCTGATGAGACTGCTAAGGTTCAACGTTTCCTGGACGGGTTAAATTGGGATTTACAAGAAGCTCTGAGTATAATACCTATAAGTACTTTACAAGAGGCATACGATAAAGCTGCTAATCTTTATATGGTACAACAAAGGAGGAAGGAAGTACCAACGGGGCAGAAAAGGAGAACGGAGTCACGTAAGGCTGAGAGTTTTTGTAAGATGTAACACCCCATATGTCCAACAACCTAGCTCTCAAAGCATTCAGGCTTCAAAACTAGCCACTTTAGGCCCTCAATCCTCACTTGGGCTTAAAAGTGGAAGGTCTTGCTTCCTCGGGTTCAGAGCGTAACTACGCTCTGATACCAATTTCTGTAACGCCCCTATTTAACATATTTATAGCGGAAATAAAATACTAAAGGCGTACAGACCATCGGGTTCCAAACACCCGGCACCAAACCTCACCAAATTACAACTTAAAGATTACAACTGTCACGGCTTGAACCTCGAGAAAACTTAACAAAAGTAAAACAATAATAAAACACATAAACTCTCAAAACCTAATCCCATCCCAATCACTCGTTCTCTTCGTGGCCACCTGTAAAATAACTCATACCTGCAAGATAAAACCAAGCAGCCCACCCCGAGAGGGGTGGGTCAGTTCCCTGGAATGGAACTGGTACGATTCTTCAAAGCAATCTTTAAAACATAACTCTTCAAAATAAACAGTAACTTGAAATTAAACTCTTGAAAGTAAAACAGGGAAATAAGGCACTTTAAAATCACCAAGCCAAAGATAACAAGTTAAGGATAAAGATAAATAATAGGAAGGTAAAGTTAGTGAAACAAAACCACACCATGTGTTAGTGAACATCCAATGCCTTAGTTAAACCCAATTCCCGTTAGGAGTAAAAAGACTCAGATAGTCACAAAGGACTAGGAATGATAAGATAGATCCAAGAACCAATGACTCAAGAGTGGAATAATTCAACTGGGAGAGATGGCCCCCACCGCCAAGTACGTCCTTTTAGGACAGGGGATATATAGCCCCTCACTGTTTACTACGTCCCTTTTGGGACAAGGAAAAAGGCAAGTTTAAGGAGTGGAAGCCACACTCCAAGGTGGGTGACTTGGTTGGTGGGGATTTTGAGTTCAAGAAACCTATAATCAAGGTAGAAGAACACCAAAATGGCTAGGAGAGGACATGTAACATCTATGCACATCACTTTCACCTTTAAATCTTATTTTCTTTCTTAAGTCATTCTATTTGGTTACCTATGAATCATATCTTATATTTTCTTAACATTTTTACAGTAAACTAGGGATGAATGCTTAGTGAACATACTAGAAAGTCAAGTCGAAATAAGGTTGGGAAGTAGGAAAACTCTAAGGAACTTTGAAAATGGAGAAAAATATGCTTTAAGCTTTAGGAATTGTTTAGATGGGTTTCCCACATGATTTTGAGCTTACATTTTGAGGGTAGTCTTGAATTGTGAATATATGGTTATGGTTGAACAATCAAGTCGAATGGAGATATTTAAGTTGGTTAGACATGGCAAGGAAGCTAAAAATGAGAAAATGTGCTTTAAGCCTTTCTGAATGGTTAAATGGGTTTCCGAATTGATCTTGAGCTGAAATTTTATGGAGATACTCGTGTTGAGGACCTAGGAGCATGGTTAAAATTTTAGGCCGATACTCCTTTGGGACGTTATTATCTAAGTTGGTAAATAGTGATTTTGGTCAAAAATGAGTTTTCAAGCTTTCTAAGGTTCTTTCTTGGAATTTGTTTGACTTTCTGATTTATTGAAGCTTGAATGGTATTTTATGATGTTATTAAGGTGATTTTACAAGTAGTTGAGCTTGATGTGTGAATTACTACTTGTGTTGCTTGTGCTTAAGATGGTTTATGATATCTTACTCATGGTTTGTAAATGTGTTTAAGGACAACCTCTTGTGGTGGTGGTGGAAAGTATTGTGTGATGTTGGTATCATGGTTATCCGAAGGCTATGCCTCTTGTGAGAGCCTTAAAGGCCAAGCTGATGTTCCGGCAACAATATAAGCTCCTACTAATGAATTGGAGCTGCCACTATGATCTACTCCTATTGGGTAGAAGTTTTCAATAGGGGGTGTGCACACTTAAGGACATAGGGTGGGTGGTGGTGGTGGTGGACTTCATTTGGAAATATCTTGTATATGATATTAATTATCTCTTGATAATTCTTGGTACAGGTAAATGGTGTGTGATCTTTCCTGATTTGTTATAATTGTTAATATTTACTGGAAACAAAGGTTTTAAAGAGAAAATAAGTTTTTACGGGGTGTGGTAGTGTTACTCAGTTTTTACTGATTTTATTTGTTTGTGTTTTCCTGTGTATATGAATTCTGTGAATTCAGGGTAACTGGGATGGTCACCTTCTCTGCACTGAGGACGAGTCCACCGATACTTTCTATATTTTCATGTTTGTCACCTATCGTAGAAGTATTCAGCCTGGGGTCACCGAGATAGTATTTGAGGAGTGGAACAAGAAGATACAGGGTTTTAGGCACCCGAAGAATGGCAGCAGTCAGTCTATAACTCATGATGTTTCCACTGTTTATGAGTACATGGAAGTAGTCCCAGGCTAAGATGCTAGCGATGTAATAGCCTTTTGATACCCCTTTACTTTTGGTGTAAAATAGGAGTAGGAGCTAACTTAGTGGTTGGCTGGAAAGGGGTCTTTTGGTACTAAGGTGTAAAGTGACGGGTTGGTTGTGTCACTCTTTTGGTAGTAGAACAGCGTTGTAAGATAGCTAACGTAGGGGTGGTGGTGGTAAGTAGGCTTACACTTACTGGTCTTTAGTAAGTGTGGCGGTAACCCCCGGGGATAGTATTAGGGGACCTTATGTAAAAAAAACTGACGCATGTATAATACAAGCTAATGATGTTATTTCAGTTATAGCATGTCTTAAAAAAAGGGAAAAAATGGTTAAGTATACGGTGGTGGTAAACCGGGGAGTTACAGGGTGGTATCAGAGCCGGGTTGGCTGGAGGGGAAAATTCGAGTTTGTCTAGGAAGCAAGGTGACCCAGGCTTAGGTTTAGGAGTAGGCAGAACCATGTGGTTCTGAAAATACTATTTGCTGTGATATTTATGTGCTTGATTGATTATATTGCAACTAACATATCTGTGTGTAGAATAACGGAGAGGGGAGAGGGCAGAGTAATGGAGAAGGGAGAGGACAGATGGATGAACTGAGGGAGTTGGCACTGAGCATGGGAAGAATCTTGGAACAACATGAGGCTAGAGCTGAAATACCTAAGGATTTCTCTCGGAGGATAGCAGCTATGAAACCAAGTACTTATTCGGGAGAAGAGGATCCAGTGATTCTGGAGGAGGGGATCAGAGAGTTTGACAAAATATTTGATATCATTGATTGCCCTGAAGAAAAGAAGGAAAGTGGGGCTGTATTTTATTTTAAAGGAGAGGCTGATTTGTGGTGGACTGCAGAGGAGGAGAGACTCAAAGGAAATCCGGGTTTTGGATGGAATATGTTGAAAGATGCGATGAGGAAAAGATTTTATCCGGAGCATGTAAGGTTGCAGAAATATCAGGAATTTACCAGATTGAGGCAACAAACAGATGATGTTAAAACTTATCATGCTAAGTTTGTGGAGCTTGCTAGATTTGCTCCGCATGTGGTACCTGATGAGACTGCTAAGGTTCAACGTTTCCTGGAGGGGTTAAATTGGGATTTACAAGAAGCTCTGAGTATAATACCTATAAGTACTTTACAAGAGGCATACGATAAAGCTGCTAATCTTTATATGGTACAACAAAGGAGGAAGGAAGTACCAACGGGGCAGAAAAGGAGAACGGAGTCACGTAAGGCTGAGAGTTTTTATAAGATGTAACACCCCATATGGGTAACTGTCCAACAACCTAGCTCTCAAAGCATTCAGGCTTGAAAACTAGCCACTTTAGGCCCTCAATCCTCACTTGGGCTTAAAAGTGGAAGGTCTTGTTTCCTCGGGTTCAGAGCGTAACTACGCTCTGATACCAATTTCTGTAACGCCCCTATTTAACATATTTATAGCGGAAATAAAATACTAAAGGCGTACAGACCATCGGGTTCCAAACACCCGGCACCAAACCTCACCAAATTACAACTTAAAGATTACAACTGTCACGGCCTGAACCTCGAGAAAACTTAACAAAAGTAAAACAGTAATAAAACACATAAACTCTCAAAACCTAATCCCATCCCAATCACTCGTTCTCTTCGTGGCCACCTGTAAAATAACTCGTACCTGCAAGATAAAATCAAGCAGCCCACCCCGAGAGGGGTGGATCAGTTCCCTGGAATGGAACTGGTACGATTCTCCAAAGCAATCTTTAAAACATAACTCTTCAAAATAAACAGTAACTTGAAATTAAACTCTTGAAAGTAAAACAGGGAAATAAGGCACTTTAAAATCACCAAGCCAAAGATAACAAGTTAAGGATAAAGATAAATAATTGGAAGGTAAAGTTAGTGAAACAAAACCACACCATGTGTTAGTGAACATCCAATGCCTTAGTTAAACCCAATTCCCGTTAGGAGTAGAAAGACTCAGATAGTCACAAAGGACTAGGAATGATAAGATAGATCCAAGAACCAATGACTCAAGAGTGGAATAATTCAACTGGGAGAGATGGCCCCCACCGCCAAGTACGTCCTTTTAGGACAGGGGATATACAGCCCCTCACTGTTTACTACGTCCCTTTTGGGACAGGGGATATACAACCCCTCACTGTCTACCACGTCCCTTTTGGGACAGGGGATATACAGCCCCTCACTGTCTACTACGTCCCTTTTGGGACAGGGGATATACAGCCTGTCACTGTTACCATTGAAGACGCACGCACGTCAAAACATCAAGAACCAGCTCATGGATGAAACGATATCCAGAGTCAAAAGAAGAATTTACCAAAATTCACCCTTTTCCAAGTTCCCACTAGATCACTAACTACCCAGAGCAATACTAAAACAATCAGTCCTACAGAGTGCAGAAGCGTAAACCCTAAGCAGTCAATGTCTAATGGAACAGCTAAATAGAAGGAACCAATACCCATGTGAGTTTCACATTCAAGGCTCAGTTAGTCACACAAGATGAGTTAGTCACACAACTATTTCCTTTTAGAAATTCCTCTTAAACTCAGTTAGCGTTTGTCAAAAACATCCCATAAGTCAATCAGCAAAAGTATCGGAGTACGAGAAATCGTACCTGGTATGTGAAGAACAATAAATAGCTCGAATAAGTGATTCCCCAATAGTAACCTATAATTAAGGTGTTCCAAGTGTCGATTAGTTAAGGGACTTATAAACTAAACAACCTTCTTTTCTTACTGATTAATAGTTCCAGGTTTACCATTATTCCCTCACAAAGATTTGGGCTTGACTTGTTAACTAAATCCTTTGTTAGGCCCATTTCGTTAGTTTGGAACGGTTTAAAATTTATTCCTGAGAGTGACCCAAACTCTCTTTGAATTGTTTAAGTGGGCTTTTGGAGTTCATAGACTTGGGCTTAGTAGGTTAGCCCAAGACCGTGTTACGATTATGTTGTGTAACTAAACCCTTAAGTTAATAGTGACTATTTAATTACACACCGATTAAAACCTAAGGTTTAATATATATATATATATATATATCCTCCTTATTATAACTATCACAAGGAATGTTATTTCCCTCATCTATTTTAATGTATATATATATATATATATATATATATATATCTTTATGTATTAAGATTTATCCATAACAATTTTAGGAAATTTTATTGTATTTAATTATGTTTAATAACTTCTAGGCATAACCACAACCGATATACGGTTTATAAAATAAAGTGTTTTCCTCTATTTATTTATATATAGTATACCTGTATTAGAATTTAATTAAGACATCCCCTATGTAACTTATTATATTTAAACTATCTTATTACTACAACCTTTAACTGCATTCCAAGTATGTCTCATAAAGTATTTCTTTTACTATATCGTAGGATACTAGCTCTTATAATATTTAGTTAATATAAGTGTAAATTTATTAGCTCCCTGCTTTACCCTAAGTTACTACTTTATTCCCTTTTATATATGTGTAATATATATATATATATATATATATATATATATATATATATGTATATATATGTATATTTTCCTTAGTTTTAATTAAAATATTAACTCCCATATAATATAATAAATAACACGTAAAATAATTAAATTCCTTGATTTAACATAAGTTTCTACTTAAATAAGTATATACACATATATGTAAGTAATTTCACCTCTCTTAAAAGATATTACCCAAAACATTTGAAAACTAGCCACTTTAGGCCCTCAATCCTCACTTGGGCTTAAAAGTGGAAGGTCTTGATGTTGTAGTCAACCCATATGTATCCTTATAAACCATTCATATTACTACTCATATCCCGATGTGGGATGGGGTATCACATACTCCCCCACTCAAAGAATGTGACGTCCTCGTCGCAAGCCTAACATCCAAGTCCCATGGACCTCCTCGGTAGGTATCAGGTAGCCCATCCCGACACGGTCCCGAGTCCGCTCTGATACCATTTGTAACACCCCATATGGGTAACTGTCCAACAACCTTGCTTTCAAACCATTCAGGCTTGAAAACTAGCCACTTTAGGTCCTCAATCCTCACTTGGGCTTAAAAGTGGAAGGTCTTGTTGTTGTAGTCAACCCATATGTATCCTTATAAACCATTCATATTACTACTCATATCCCGATGTGGGATGGGGTATCACATAAGAGGACTAAAGTAGAAGCTAGACCAAGTGGGGGAGCCAGACCCAATTACCCGGGACGGCGATTCAACGATAAAGGAACTAGATACTTTTATTGCAAGATTTGTGGAAGGAATCATCCGGGTGAAGATTGTGAAGGAAGGTTGGTAAAGTGTTTTAACTGTGGGAAGCTAGGCCATAGAGCCTACGAGTGTAAGGTAAGAAGAATGGAAGGAGGTACTGATCAAGTAGCCAGACCTGCTATAACTGGGAATTTCAATAACCAGAACAACCATGGCAACCAAGGTGGAGTACAGCTGAATAATCAAAATGGACAGAGGAATAATTATAATGGTCCAAGAGGTAATATGGGTGGACAAGGGAATAATCAGGGGAAGTCAATACAATATGAAAGTGGAGGTACTAAAAGGAGGAGGCTATAAGAATCAGGGATATATCAACGTAATTAGCAAGACGGAGGCTGAATCTCAACAAGAAGGGGGCGTCATTACAGGTACTTTTCCAGTTCTTGGAACTAGTGCTAAAGTATTATTTGATTCCGGTGCAACCTGTTCTTTTATATCCTCTGAGTTCTTAAAGAAGGTAGGAGTAGTCCCTGATATAGAAGTTGAAATTTCTGTTTCTACACCTACGGGAAGAGTGGTAGGGTGTACTAGGAAGATAGAAGGAGTAAAAATAACCATAGAGGGTAGAGAATTTGAGATGGATATGATAGAGTTTGATTTGAAAGATTTCAGTATAATCTTGGGGATGGATTGGTTGAGTAAACACAAGGGACGCATAGATTGTGAAAAACAAAAGATTAGCTTATGTTGGAAGAAGGGGAAGAGAGTGTCACACACATGTGAAGGAGCTAAGCAAAGGGTAAAGGTCATTCCTGCCTTAAAGTTCTTAAAGGAGTTGCGAAAAGGGGAGTCAGTTTATATGTGTTATGTTCAAGAAGAAAAATCAGCACTAGAACATAAGTGCAGACGTTATAAATGAGTGGTTAGAACAGGTGTAATTAACATAAAAGAAAGAAATTAAAACCCAAAAATAACGTCGGGCTGCAAATAAATCCCGGTCGCAGTAGTATAGTGAAAATGTAAGCAACCGGATGTCGAACCGTGGGAGTAATGTACATATAATAGTACCTAAGCGTGTCACAAGAGGGGGGTGGATTAATTGACTTGTAAATAAAAAAAAGAAAAGATAAAATAAACTAAGTTGACAGATAAATAAAATGGAACTCTGGGTCAGGTTAATAAATCTGCATAATTAAGCTATCTCTACTGGTTTAATAATTTGGCAAGGTTCCTGTAATTATCTTAAGGACTAAGTCATAGCCTCATAAGAACTCGTTCACCTGTAATGCAAGGTTCTAATCAAGGTTCAAGCAAAAGCCTGCGAACGGCAGAGGAGTATTGAGGAATTACATTTGCAACTGAATACTAACTTATTAAATCATAACAAGTTTCCTCCAGTTTTACGCCTTAATTAACCTGTCTATTTATCACCTGGTCTGATCAAAATAGACTTAGGAAAGCAATTTAATAAACTCATGACATTTTAAAAAGGTGCGTAATAACCTTTAAGCGTAACAAACTGTATATAAATTAAACCAGTAAAAATATAGCATAATTAATACAAATATATAATAACCATTCCCAGAGCGTACGTAAACTAGCCTAACATATTAAATAGAAGACAGAGACAAGAGTAATAGAAATCATCCGTAATCACTCCGGCTCACTCTGCTATTTTGTATACGTAGGGCTAGAGGTGAAATTGATGGACTGTAAAATAAATAAAATGGAGAAGGCGAGAGAAGAGAAATGAGATGGCGCGTGGTGAAGTGGTCGTGGATGGATTGGGGAATTCGTGAATGATTTATTGGGTGAAGCTCGTGGGTTTATATAGAAAAAGGAAGAAGCAGCAAAGGAGATAATAGACGCGTGAGCAATTGATTGAGGCGGCTTGATTTTACTGATTGCTCATTTATTGCAGGGGACAGACAGCTGAACACAGGCGTGAATTAAGGTAGGCGCAGACAGTGGACGAGTGGGCGAGTTGCAGATAAGTTGCAGACGACGGGCGAAGAAGAAACTGGTCGCGACTGAGGAACCGCTCATTAGGAGGCGGTCTCCTCCTCTCCTGTCCGCCACTTAGGGGGCGGTTACCCCTCTCTTGTCCGCCAGGCGGTTACCCCTCTCTTGTCCGCCACTTAGGGGGCGGTTGCCCCATATGTGTTGTCCGCTTGTTATCTCGACGTCGCAGTCGTGACTTATTCCTTCCAACTTCGACCGGCTCTAGATTCTTCGTTTGGGCTCCGTTTTCTGAGCCGTTTGCGTCTATGTGTTCGACTCTTCGTCTACTTTACTTCCAGCTTGGTTTTCCTCATGTTAAACCAATAAATTTGTGAGATAAACAATAAAACATAAACTAGAGGAAAACTAACCGAAGTGGAGAAATGAGCAAGAAAAGTGCTAATATTATATATGGAATACACCTATAAATCATGCTCATTTGGACACTTATCACACCCCCACACTTATCTTTTTGCTTGTCCTCAAGCAAAACTACGTACCCAAGTAGGGAATGCTCAATACTAACAAATATTATTATGAAGGGTAGGATAAACATGATCTTTAAACTTATTGAGGAGTGTGAAAAATTAACTGCTGGTGGCATAGGTGTGCTCAGGGTAAAAATAAAATATAGAGTTTCGGGGTATGATCCAAGGTACTTCAATGTTTCTTTTAGGTGACTCTGAGAACTTTTACCACGGCCAACTTTTCTCAAGAATGGGCATTCAGGAGAAAACAAAAGGAAAAATAGATTTATGCATTTGTTTCACTTTTGCATAAGGGATGAGAAAATGTAGGCATTACGCCTTTGTATTTAAGAACACTCAACTCTCTTTGTTGGTTACCAATGGTGTCTCGCAAGTCTCTTATTTTTTGTATTCTTTTTTTTTTAACAGAAAAGCACCCCTTAGCAATCCCTAAGAGAGAAGACAGAAAGAAACCCTGAGCAATAAAATCCAACCATTTGCAGATTATTTGGTCACACCGCATATAAAATGCTCCTCGAAAGTAATCAAAATTTTAAAATTTGTACCATTTATCCTACAATTCATAACATTATTTATTCTTAAAGAGAACAACCTACATATAAAGGGTCCATAATATTGAATTGGACAAACGAAAGATAAGGAGAGAGATTAAATATTTAAGCACAAAGTGTCACCGAAAAGGGCACACTCCCCCACACTTAAATTGAACAATGTCCTCATTGTTCACCAGAAAAACAAGGGAAGGTTTCAGAAGACCTTTTCGGTAAGTAGATAAAATAGAGAAAACACAAAGGTCACAAATAAACATTTAAGCACATAAACGCTCCTCTGCAATTTTTATTTAAATAAAAGCATAATTAAAGAATCTGGTACTCCCCTGATATTATTCTTGCTAGTCGTTAAAGGAGTTCCCCCACACTTGAGCTTCAGCCTCAAGTAGCGTAGCTTGGTTGCGGTGTCCACATGAAGGTGCACCTGCATAAAACACTAGAAGCAACCATACTGAAAACGGGGTTTAAAGTTTAGCAAAAAATAAAATTTAAAGAGAACCTGGAAATTAAAAAGAGCTAAAAAGCAAAATAAAATTAAAGTACACCCGGGTTGCCTCCCAGGAAGCTGCCCTTCTTTAACGTCTTTGGCTAGACGCCTGCTCGTTATCCTGGATCAAAACAAAACGTTACCTCGGCATATAAAATAAGAAAATTAATACTCCACAAAATCAGGTGTTTGAGGAGGTAATGCCGGGAACGTAGTTCTAACAGAAGACCCGGCGGTGATGCTATGTCTTCGTCAAATTGGAGGATGTAAACTTCCTCCTCTTGTAGGTGAGGCTTGTAGAATGAACGCTTGATATCATCTTCAGAGAGAACTGATTCTTTGAAAGTGATAGTGGCGTTTTGTTTGGATATTTTGGTGGGAGGTGGTGGCAATTCCTTCTCTTCATTTTCGAGGATGTAAATATCCTTATTGTCTGGGTATATTATAGAGAAGGATGGAAAATAGCGGTAATTGATTTTAGAGGGAGGAGTCTCTATGAATGGCTCGTTTGTAGTGGGGTGTTCTACCTCTTGAACTGTTTCGCTCATTGATTGCTCTAGTAGTTGAGCGATTCTCCCAGGTAGTCTGGTTGATCTTCTAACCAGAGTTGCTCTTGAAATATGAGACAATCCTCATAATCATGAGCTCCTCCACATACGGAGCAGTATAAATCCTGCCAAAATTCAAACGCTTCTTCCATTTGCCGTGTACAGATTTTTTTTTGTGTTTTTGTATATAAAACAAAATTACTGAAACAGATTAGAAAATAAAATGATTAGAAACAAACATAATAATAATATAAACAAAATATAAAAGATAATAAATATAAACAACAAACAAAAATAATATAAACAAAATATTCTAATAATACAAGTGAATAATCCGGGGCTTAGGGACTAGAATAAACTAGTTCCCGGCAACGGCGCCATTTTGCAGACGTTATAAATGAGTGGTTAGAACAGGTGTAATTAACATAAAAGAAAGAAATTAAAACCCAAAATAACGTCGGGCTGCAAATAAATCCCGGTCGCAGTAGTATAGTGAAAATGTAAGGAACCGGATGTCGAACCGTGGGAGTAATGTACATATAATAGTACCTAAGCGTGTCACAAGAGGGGGGTGGATTAATTGACTTGTAAAATAAAAAAAAGAAAAGATAAAATAAACTAAGTTGACAGATAAATAAAATGGAACTCTGGGTCAGGTTAATATAATCTGCATAATTAAGCTATCTCTACTGGTTTAATAATTTGGCAAGGTTCCTGTAATTATCTTAAGGACTAAGTCATAGCCTCATAAGAACTCGTTCACCTGTAATGCAAGGTTCTAATCAAGGTTCAAGCAAAAGCCTGCGAACGGCAGAGGAGTATTGAGGAATTACATTTGCAACTGAATACTAACTTATTAAATCATAACAAGTTTCCTCCAGTTTTACGCCTTAATTAACCTGTCTATTTATCACCTGGTCTGATCAAAATAGACTTAGGAAAGCAATTTAATAAACTCATGACATTTATTAAAAGGTGCGTAATAACCTTTAAGCGTAACAACTGTATATAAATTAAACCAGTAAAAATATAGCATAATTAATACAAATATATAATAACCATTCCCAGAGCGTACGTAAACTAGCCTAACATATTAAATAGAAAGACAGAGACAAGAGTAATAGAAATCATCCGTAATCACTCCGGCTCACTCTGCTATTTGTATACGTAGGGCTAGAGGTGAATTTGGTGGACTGTAAAATAAATAAAATGGAGAAGGCGAGAGAAGAGAAATGAGATGGCGTGTGGTGAAGTGGTCGTGGATGGATTGGTGAATTCATGAATGATTTATTGGGTGAAGCTCGTGGGTTTATATAGAAAAAGGAAGAAGCAGCAAAGGAGATAACAGACGCGTGAGCAATTGATTGAGGCGGCTTGATTTTACTGATTGCTCATTTATTGCAGGGGACAGACAGCTGAACACGGCGTGAATTAAGGTAGGCGCAGACAGTGGACGAGTGGGCGAGTTGCAGATAAGTTGCAGACGAGGGGCGAAGAAGAAACTGGTCGCGACTGAGGAACCGCTCATTAGGAGGCGGTCTCCTCCTCTCATGTCCGCCACTTAGGGGGCGGTTACCCCTCTCTTGTCCGCCAGGCGGTTACCCCTCTCTTGTCCGCCACTTAGGGGGCGGTTGCCCCATATGTGTTGTCCGCTTGTTATCTCGACGTCGCAGTCGTGACTTATTCCTTCCAACTTCGATCGGCTCTAGATTCTTCGTTTGGGCTCCGTTTTTGAGCCGTTTGCGTCTATGTGTTCGTCTCTTCGTCTACTTTACTTCCAGCTTGGTTTTCCTCATGTTAAACCAATAAATTTGTGAGATAAACAATAAAACATAAACTAGAGGAAAACTAACCGAAGTGGAGAAATGAGCAAGAAAAGTGCTAATATTATATATGGAATACACCTATAAATCATGCTCATTTGGACACTTATCAATAAGTCATCCACACTTGAGGATCTTCCAGTAGTCAGGGAGTTTCCGAATGTTTTTTCAGAAAAAATTCCCGGGCTTCCACCCGACCGTGAGATTGAGTTCACTATAGATTTGGTACCAGGAACAACTCGAATTTCTAAGCATCCTTATAGGATGGCCCCGAATGAGATGAATGAGTTAAAGAAACAGTTGGAGGAACTTTTAGAGAAAGGTTATATACGACCGAGTGCTTCTCCGTGGGGAGCCCCAGTATTGTTTGTAAGAAAGAAGGATGGAAGTTTGCGTCTTTGCATTGATTACAGGGAATTAAATAACATCACAATCAAGAATAAATATCCTCTGCCTAGGATTGATGACTTGTTCGACCAGCTACAAGGAGCTAAAGTATTTTCTAAGATTGATTTAAGATCCAGCTATCATCAGTTAAAGATAGCAGAGAAGGATATACCAAAGACAGCCTTTCGAACTAGGTATGGTCATTATGAGTATGTGGTTATGCCATTTGGGCTAACAAATGCACCGGCAGTATTTATGGATTTAATGAATCGGATTTTCAGCCAATTCCTTGACAAGTTTGTAGTGGTATTTATTGATGACATATTGGTGTACTCAAAGGATGAGGAGCAACATGCTGATCATCTGCGGCAAGTTCTACAGGTTTTGAGGGAGAAGAAACTGTACGCCAAATTATCTAAGTGTGATTTTTGGCACAAGGAAGTATCGTTTTTAGGACATGTGGTAACCGGAGATGGAATTTCGGTTGACCCGGCTAAAATTCAGGCTGTTAAGGATTGGCCCAGGCCAACGAATGTTCGAGAAGTTCGAAGTTTTCTTGGGATAGCTGGATACTATGGGAAGTTTGTTCAAGATTTCGCTAAAATTGCGAGACCGCTCACGAATCTAATGAAGAAGGAAGTGTGGTATAAGTGGGATGAAGATTGTGGAAAGCTTTTCAGATTTTGAAGGAGAGGTTAACCACAACACCAATTCTCACGTTGCCCTGTGGCGCAGAAGGGTTCGAAGTATATAGTGATGCGTCTAAATATAGATTAGGGTGTGTGTTGATGCAGAATGGCAAGGTCATCGCCTATGCCTCTCGACAGTTGAAGAGCTATGAGACAAGATACCCTACTCATGATTTGGAACTTGCAGCTGTTTTTGCCTTGAAATTTAGAGGCATTATTTGTATGGAACTTCTTGTAAGATTTACACGGATCGCAAGAGCTTGAAATATATTTTCACTCAAAAAAAGCTTAATATGAGGCAAAGGAGATGGTTGGAACTTATTATAGATTATGATCTAGAGATCCTATACCATGAAGGCAAAGCCAACGTGGTGGCAGACGCCTTAAGTCAAAAGCGGAGTCACGAGGGAGAGGCTAATTGGATATTACCTGATGAGTTGGTACAAGATTTCAAGAGGTTGAGCCTCGAGGTGGTAACAACGGGGGAGGTGGATAGAGAAATTGGCTAGTATGAACGTATTCCTCGACATTTACAAGGAAATTTTGCATCATCAACAAGAGGATGAGAAACTACGGAAAATAAAGGGAAAAGTGGAAAAAGGAGAAGCCCCATATTTTAAGATTGATGACGATGGTAGTTTGAGGTTTCGTGGGAGATGGTGTATACCAGATTCATGTGGCGATATTAAAAGGAAGTTGATGCAGGAAGCTCATAACTCTGCTTATTCCATACATCCAGGAGGAAACAAGTTGTATAAAGATTTGAAGAAACATTTTTGGTGGCCAAGCATGAAAAAGGAGATAGCTGAACATGTGTCGAAGTGCTTAACATGTCAAAAGGTTAAATTTTAGCACAAGAAAGCTGGAGGCATGTTGCAACCATTGGATATACCCATGTGGAAATGGGATTCGATATCTTGGGGACCGGACTTGTAAGGTCGGTCGGGGTAGAATTATCAAACGGTAATATGTTCTGGAATGGACCGACCTTGGGTAAGGTCGGTCGGTAAGATCGGTCGAGCCAAAACCAAAAAAAAAGAAATTTTAAATTCTAAGGATGTTAATGGGTAGTAAGGTATTCCATTGGTCGGGTAGTAATGATTAGGACCCTAAGAGCCTAAGGGAATAAGTTATGTTAAGTATAAACCTTAATGTTTAAAGTTAAGTTTATAAGGATAAGTGGCAAAGACTTAAGAGGGTATCGAATGGGAATCTTTAGGGACTAAGTGAGTTAAGTAAGGTGCAAATAACTAATGGCCTAAAAATGAATCAATGTTTTAGGTTTGTGAATTGGGACCCCGGAGAAGGTTAAACAAACGACAGGCGACGGTGAACGGTACAATCTTTCTTGTGACCTGCTTGCTAACGAGGTGTCCCTCGGCTTGTGTGCTATCTGTTTACTTGCTATGTCTAAGACAAGATAAAGCATGCAACCTGTTATACCCAAAATTTTGACCCCCTGGGTTAGGGTCTACGGGGTGCTGGTGTTGTGAGAGGCATTTTAATCAAGTAGTGAGGGATTCCGGCTCGATCGGCGCGTTCCATGGCATGGGGAACAGCTTCGTCATTTTCAGGGGCGTTTTGGTAATCTTTAAAGGCTCCTGAGACCTCCTATAAGCTTTCTCTCTCCTCCAAAGGATGCCCAAATCAGCTTGAAACGCTTTGATATTTTAACCCATGATAGAGGATGACATTCTAAGCATAATGGCGTTGGAATTTTGATTTTTCGAGTTTCCAATAATTTTCTAGCAATTTCTGACTGAATCTGACAAGAAATTCAATTTAAAAATATTCCAACATTAAAAAAATTCGGTTCCACCTCAGGAAATTCATAATATCCATCCTTGACATGTGGTTAAAATTTCACAGCAAAATTCCTTTGGGAAGTCTTTTAATTAAAATACCAAAAAATCTTACTTTTACTAGATTTTCTTTATCTTTAAGAAAGTCTATATAAGGGGATAGGTTTTTGGATAAAAGGAGAACCTCATATGCTCAAGAACCCTAGAGAGTCAGAAAACACAGCCTCCTCTCTCTCTCTCTCACGTTTTCCAACACCCGGCCACCCAAATCATACCGAAGATCCCCTGAAATCACCATCTAAACACGTTTTCCAATCCCCAAAGCACCAATAGTCATCAAAACCCCACAAAAACACCACCAAAACGTGAAGAACAGCAAGAACAACCAACAACCAGAAGCTTGGTTCGAAATCCTTTCGGGTCTGCCATCAACGAAGCACTCAACGAATCCCGGTGTGAAGAATCATCTTGAATTCGAAGGTAAAACAGGTTACAACTCTACTTTTCTAATTCCCCACGACCTTATTAACTCTCTGTCAAATTTTGGGTTCAAACTAACATTCGTGCGCTTCTGTATTGCTGTTTGTTTAAGCTTCTGTCCAATAACTTGTTTACCAAGTTTCGTGCTTAATTCGAATTCAAATTGAAAACTTTCAATCCCTAACGTCTTGTACATCTTTCAGGCTACACACCCATAGAATTTGAGCCAAAAACACCTTCGGGAACAGCCTCAGCGCCGCCGTCCGAGGGCGGTCCGCACCCACGGACGTCATGTCCGGGGTCCCGGACTCCCTGTCCGTAAGCTCGGACGCCCACGGACGGCGGCGGAATTTTTAAATTTTAAAAATTTAGGTTTTCTAATAATGTCCGGGCCCACGGACAGCCTGTCCGTGGCCCCGGACTTTACAATTTTCTGTTTTCTGTTTAATTCGACTTTTATTTTCATATAGGTTAACTGGGGTCCATGGTCTCAGACATTAGGTCCGTGGCTACGGACGGAAACAAAATTTGACCTAATTCTGCCTCCGAAACCCTAGTTTAGGTAATTTTAATTTCCACTTTAATTTTCTGTAAAAAAAAACGTTAAAAAATAAAAAAAATAGAAGCGCACACCTAGGTTAAAAACAACTTTGTAGAAAGCCGTAATTGAACCAAGTAGAGGAAAAACGACCTAGGAAGGGTAATGAAAGTAATTTGAACCCTAGTTAAGTCGAATATCAAGCCCCCGAACCCGAACTCTCCTTTCCTAATTTGATCTAGGTTAAAATTAGGTGGCGACTCATAATAGGTTCCAGTGAGCTAGCTTAGGTTTTAATAATTATTGTTATATGACATAGTTATTAATCTTAGGCTATAAGTGGACCTAAAACCCGATTAGATCCCAATCAAGTTAATCCACATAGGATAGGGTTTAAAATCGAGGCTCACAGACTGGCGACTCTGCTGGGGACAACTTTTTAATATTAACTTGTTAAATTTTAGGAAAGAGGGCTTAACTTGAAAATGTTTATTTATGGCTTTATTTACTCTGCTTGTTTACTTTCGTGCGCACTTTAATTTTTGTACCCTTGCATCATATGAGAGCGAGGGTCCACGCAAACCAATTTCACCCCGGGACCCGTTTGGGGGTCCCCTGTCAGGGACTCACACCTTTTAGGTTATGTGAATAAATGGGGGAAAAGAGGAGGGTGTCGTCTAACCACACCCCCTTAATACCTGGGCCTTAGCCCCAAGCGTTTTCCTGGCAGTGCCCTTACCTAGCCCATTGTTTGGTCAGTCAATGACCCGACCGTAGACGCACACCTTCAGGTGATGTGAAAAGAGTGGGGAAGCCCAAAGAGAATAGCGTGCATGCCCTATTCCTTTGTGGTGACCTGGGCCCATGCCCCAAGCACCTCTCCGGATTGGCCCATACCCGGTTTGGTTTAAACGTCTAGTGAGGACATGTTGAATTTGTGTGGGCCCTGTTTGCTTGTACGATTGGCCCACTACCCAGCCTAGAGATTGATAGGAACTCCTCCTACATCAACCTATCCCAACACGAATTGGCAGCTCTATTTGTTTGCGGCCCAGAGACCCTGTTTGGTTTAACATGTGAGTCGTTCGGGCTTCGGCCCAAAAGCCTAGACTTAGGTGATTTCTCTTCTGGCCCAATTTTGAATTATCCAATTAGTTCTAGGCCCATAAAAAAGAAATCCACCTGAACTTCAAATAACTCACAAGTCCTGAAAATATAATCTTTTTCGGTTTAGCAACCATCTTCTCTGGCCTGAAGAAAGCTAGGCCCATTTGTGATTTAGGGACCATTCCAGCTCATGTACTGTTTCTGCGGCCCGAACAAGTTTTAACCTAAGGCATCTTCGCGACCTAGAATTTCAGTTCTGTCCTCTTTTGTTTTCTAGCAGACGGCGCTTCGGAAACAGGTAAATCCAAATCCTAGGATTGGTGAAGGAGGAAATCCGATCAACATGGGTATCCATCTCGCGGCTTTGGAACAAAAGTACATGGACACCATTAATGCCATGGAGCAGAGACATAGTGCCGTCAGGAACGCCATGGAGTCTAACTACATTGCCACAATTGAAGAATTGAAAACGAAGACCCTTTCCCTTGAGGCCGGACGTCAAGTCCAAAATGAACTAGTGAACAGGCTTCTTAGTTCTCTTCACAAATGCATTGAAGTTAGCTCTATTACGGCCCAAGGTTCACAAGGGAATATCGAGGAAATTGCTGCAGAACACGAGAGGGTGAGCAGACAACCAGAAGAAACTCCCAAAACGTCCAGTTTAAATTCCTTGAGATTTTGCACTAAGTCGGGATTATCAACACCCGCCCTGGGCGAGAGTTTCATGTGCCCGCAGACCTACAGTGCCAGGTTACAAGTAGGACAGCTCAAAGCTCGGGGAGTGGACAACAAGACTTTGAAGGCAAAGCCAGATGTAGCAATCCCAGTCTCAAAACTAAAAACCAAAGAATCAGCTCGACCTAGGCATTTCTCTACACCGAGACAGTTTACCAGCATTGGCCGACCTCTCAGTCAAGCCCTCATGGAACTGCAGGAACTGAATCTACTATGGCCTATTGCATCTCATCCCGGGGTTATTCAAGCAGGGGAACACCTCAATCAATTCTGCCAATTTCACAAGCTACCAGGACATAGCACCAATTGCAGGAATCTGAGGCATAAAATTCAAGATCTTATCGACCGAGGCTTCCGATTCCCTTGAAGACAACAACTTCTACATGAATCCTATGTTCGGGCGCCGTTAGATATTGTACAGTTCTTATGTTTTCATTTAATTACTGTTTTCAACTTTCTCAGTAGTTCAATTTTATCTCTCTAGATAGTCCTTGTCTTTTGAAATTACAGTTAACTTTGTTATTTGCATTCAATCATGAAATGAGGATTTTCATTCTGTGTAAGTTCTCATTTATGCATGCATTTAGTCATTCATAAATTCAACAATAAAAAACAAAAAGAAGTATCCCCTTGCGACCACCATGAGCAAGCTTTGCCACATCCATAGCCATCACTCACACCATGAACAAGATCGACTCCTCATTTCACCTACGTTTACCACAATCCACCAGTTCATCCAAAGCAAAACCAAGAAAAACTCCAGAAAAAGATATATTGGTCAGTCACCACATCATCCATCATTCGTTCACAAGACCACTCCATCACCACTCACCATCATTATTCCACACAACCACCTTCCACAAATAACCTGGGTACTCAAAAGGCTTGTCGAAAAACCCCACAATAATACTGGGGGCAATCTGAGTTAAGGAACGATAATGTTTATTTCTTTTGTGCAAACAAGTCTCTGAGGGTACACTTCGCGAGAGTGTCTTAAGTGGAAAAACCAAGAGAGAACGAGCGTGTCATTTTTACACGACTCTAGAGAGGTCACATTCGAAGGTAAGGTAAACGGCATGACTCCAACCGAAGGAGATAATTTGTAAATTTATGCTTTAACCTATGAAAAGTAACAAAGAACAGATACACAACTACCAGGGATGACGAAGCACCTAGGTACAGCACCACACAGCCAAAAGCTTGTGAACCCTGACATTACACCCTAGGCACCCCCGCTGAGCTTTTCATATATGACCTCTTTCACAATATTACAAGCTCCACAAACAAGCCAGCCAATGATGAATAACCGACCCGGTGACCAAAGGAAGCAAGGAGCCCGACTTCCGAACGGCAACTTCACAAGTCCAGAGAAGTAAATTTGCTACCAGCATAACAAAATGATCCGCAAATGGTCCCAAAGTGACACAGGATCCAAATGAGCTGACATCAAAAACAGCTTCCAAAGTTCAAAACCGGGAAACACAAGAACCCCGAAGGAAAGGAGATTCAAAGAAAGGAAAACCTGAAAAGCCTCAAAGAAACCCAGAATCGGAAAAAAGAAAGAAGATGCAAGGAACAATCCAAAAGTTCCAAGTCCCAAGTTCATGAGCGAAGTCATCACGAAGTAGCCAAACGACTTCAAGGCAAAGAAGACAAGTCCGAGAGACGGTGCAAGTTGCAGATTTGGTCACCCTTATAGCTCCACATATCCTAAACATTCCTCCATTGTCCTGTTATCATTCACACACCCCATAGTCACGTTATAAGCTTAAAAGACTTCGACTTAGTAGTTGTGTATCCAATCGAGTGAAAGTAACAGGTTGAACACGTAAATCTAACAAATGTCGAATTCAATGGTTGAGAAGTTGTGACCGTAAGTGAGAAATGAGTGCAAACACCAAACACGTTGAGTGTAGGATAGAAGGCACCACACCAAAAAAACCTTGACCTTGTGAGGATGAGATTTGTTCTTGCGCAATTAATCAAAGAAAATACTGGGGGCAATCGATCGTTCCGATCGATCGCCATGAACTCTATCTCAGATTGCCTTAAGAAAGAATACTGGGGGCAATTGTTGGTTCCAACAATTGCAACAACGACACCGATTGAGGCCCAAAAGTCCAAAACCCAAAGGTTCAAATCATCCAAACATTCATAGGCCCGTCCTAAGCCCTTCCTCCACATCAAATTCCCACATGCCCGTCCTAAGCCCTACCTTCACACCCAAACATCCGTAGGCCCATCTTGAGCCCTACCATCTTCAGATTTGACATAAACCCTAATCTTTCTACATCCATTTAGACCCATCATACATTTTACTCACTTTCACTTAAAACAACCTTTAGGCTCGTCATAAGACCTAGATCCAACCTTTAGGCTCGTCATAAGACCTAGATCCATCCTTTAGGCTCGTCATAAGACCTAGATCCAACCCTTAGGCTCGTCATAAGACCTAGTTGCATTCCCTTAGGCTCGTAGTAAGACCTAGCGTTACCCTCTAGCTTACCCACTCTCACCAAACACATTGCATTCATCTCATTCATATAGGCTCGTCATAAGACCTAGTTGCATTATCCAGGCGCGTCACAAGACCTGGCAACAGAAAAGTTGGCGAGGTGATAGCAATAAATCCTCCTTTTGCGATGTCAACTTATTTTCGGGATCAACGAATGGTGGGCAAAGGCAATAAGTCCCCAAGGTTTTTACCAGGAGTTATCCCTGCACACCGGCTTGGGGGGCGATGGCAATAAGTCCACATTGGGTCCAGCCAGGAGCATTGGCACGGGTTTCGGTCCCCAGAAGCATCCGAGCATCATCAGCATTATCATCAGCATCATCAAACATCACATCAACATCATCAACATCATCAACATCATCAACATCGTCAGCATCATTAGCATCATCAACATTTCAGCATTCTTGCATTTGCATACCACCCAGTTATCATCATTATAGGTTGTCAATGCTTTAGAATCGCTTAACATTATCTCATTTCCACATTTTAGGTTGTCAACGCCTTAGAATCGCTTGACATTACTTCATTTCACTTTACTTATAGGTAGTCAACGCCTTAGAATAGCTTGACATCATCTCATTCGTCACAGGCAGTCAACACCTTAGAATAGTTTGACATCATATCATCATTATAGGTAGTCAACGCCTTAGAATTGCTTGACATTACTTCATTTTACTTATAGGTAGTCAACGCCTTAGAATCGCTTGGCATCGCATCATTTCATGTATTATAGGTAGTCAACGCCTTAGAACCGCTTGACATTATTCCGTTTTCGTCACCTAGGTAGTCAGCGCCTTAGAATAGCTTGACACATTTTCACTTATAGGTAGTCAGCACCTTAGAATAGCTCGACAGCGTTTTTGTTGCATAGGTAGTCAGCGCCTCCGAATAGCTGCACGCAATCAACGCGGTTTCGCACAACATGGAGAATTTCGTGAAGTCCAAAATTTTGGGGCATCACTCAAGCATCAACCAGACTTTTCACATCCACTACAAAGTCTAGTTGACGGGGGGCAATCTGTTATACCAAAATTTTGACCCCCTGGGTTAGGGTCTACGGGGTGCTGGTGTTGTGAAAGGCATTTTAATCAAGTAGTGAGGGATTCCGGCTCGATCAGCGTGTTCCATGGCATGGGGAACATCTTCGTCATTTTCAGGGGCGTTTTGGTAATCTTTAAAGGCTCCTCAGACCTCCTATAAGCTTTTTCTCTCCTCCAAAGGATGCCCAAATCAGCTTGAAACGCTTTGATATTTTAACCCATGATAGAGGATGACATTCTAAGCATAATGGCGTTGGAATTTTATTTTTCGAGTTTCCAATAATTTTCTAGCAATTTCTGACTGAATTTGACAAGAAATTCAATTTAAAAATATTCCAACATTTAAAAAATTCGGTTCCACCTCAGGAAATTCATAATATCCATCCTTGACATGTGGTTAAAATTTCACAGCAAAATTCCTTTGGGAAGTCTTTTAATTAAAATACCAAAAAATCTTACTTTTACTAGATTTTCTTTATCTTTAAGAAAGTCTATATAAGGGGATAGGTTTTTGGATAAAAGGAGAACCTCATATGCTCAAGAACCCTAGAGAGTTAGAAAACACAGCCTCCTCTCTCTCTCTCTCTCACGTTTTCCAACACCCGGCCACCCAAATCATACAGAAGATCCCTCGAAATCACCATCTAAACACGTTTTCCAATCCCCAAAGCACCAATAGTCATCAAAACGTGAAGAACAGCAAGAACAACCAACAACCAGAAGCTTGGTTCGAAATCCTTTCGGGTCTGCCATCAACGAAGCACTCAACGAATCCCGGTGTGAAGAATCATCTTGAATTCGAAGGTAAAACAGGTTACAACTCTACTTTTCTAATTCCCCACGACCTTATTAACTCTCTGTCAAATTTTGGGTTCAAACTAACATTCGTGCGCTTCTGTATTGCTGTTTGTTTAAGCTTCTGTCCAATAACGTGTTTACCAAGTTTCGTGCTTAATTCGAATTCAAATTGAAAACTTTCAATCACTAACGTCTTGTACATCTTTCAGGCTACACACCCACAAAATTTGAGCCAAAACACCTTCGGGAACAGCCTCAGCGCCGCCGTCCGAGGGCGGTCCGCACCCACGGACGTCATGTCCGGGGTCCCAGACTCCTTGTCCGTAAGCTCGGACGCCCACGGACGGCGGCGGGATTTTTAAATTTTAAAAATTTAGGTTTTCTAATAATGTCCGGCCCACAGACAGCCTGTCCGTGGCCCCGGACTTTACAATTTTCTGTTTTCTGTTTAATTCGACTTTTATTTTCATATAGGTTAACTGGGGTCCGTGGTCTCGGACATTAGGTCCGTGGCTACGGACGGAAACAAAATTTGACCTAATTTTGCCTCCGAAACCCTAGTTTAGGTAATTTTAATTTCCACTTTAATTTTCTGTCAAAAAAAAACGTTAAAAAAAAAAAAAAACAGAAGCGAGCACCTAGGTTAAAAACAACTTTGTAGAAAGCCGTAATTGAACCAAGTAGATGAAAAACGACCTAGGAAGGGTAATGAAAGTAATTTGAACCCTAGTTAAGTCGAATATCAAGCCCCCGAACCCGAACTCTCCTTTCCTAATTTGATCTAGGTTAAAATTAGGTGGCGACTCATAATAGGTTCCAGTGAGCTAGCTTAGGTTTTAATAATTATTGTTATATGACATAGTTATTAATCTTAGGCTATAAGTGGACCTAAAACCCGATTAGATCCCAATCAAGTTAATCCACATAGGATAGGGTTTAAAATCGAGGCTCACACAACCGGTTATATTTGTTCTCGTTGTGTATGTGTTTTCTTTACACTAACCCACGAGACTTGAGACTGTTACTAGCCAAGTTTAGTACTTACTGAGTTAAGGATAAGAGTTAAGTATTGGTGACTGTTGGTTAATACCCGTTAAGGTTTAACTAACACATGGTGGGTAAGATCTTTACTAACTGGAACTTGAGTGAGGAAACCCGGGACTGACTCCGGTCATGCATGCTAAGGAAAGGGGGACGGTATCTGAATCAGATCCGCCCTCCGCTTAAGGACTTGTCTTCGGACTTGTTGCCTAGGGCCGGTTGCCGGCTCAGCTACGCTGGACTCCCGTCCAAGGTAGGTGGCATTAAGATGGTGCGGTAGGATCACCTAAATCCTAGGTTTGAGATTAAGCTACAACCATTCCCTTTCTAGGAACGGTTTGTATACTGAGATTAAGATAAGGTTAAGACTGAGGTATGATAAGGAACTAAGGTTAAGGAATTCAGGACTAAGGAGGGGGTTACTAACCCGCTTGTTAAGGGAATGCTTGTGTCGTTCATTGTGTGTGAACTATGTATGTTCATCTGTGGATTGTTGTTTATTGCACTTCATATCATGCTTGTGTACTTAATCAATTTCCATGCTATCGACAATTAGTCATCGTAGCCCCGTTAGCTTGGGGGCCATGAGAGGGAGTACCAGCATTCGTGCTGACCCCCTTTGGGGGCTGTTTTTACACTTGCAGGTAAGAGGCCCATGAAGTCGCACCACGAGAGTAGGAGCGGTTAGACTTAGGATGGGTTGTTTATTTTGAGTACGGGTTGCACTTGTGCTCCCGTCTGTTTATATTGAAATTGATGTAAGTTTGTGGCTATGACTTAGATACTTAAACTCGGTTGGTTGGTGGTATTTTGGATGGTGATGTTTTGGTCGGTTGTTTACTTTGGATAAGTGTTGTAAATTGATAAGGCCGGTATATTCTAACGATCAGACCGTGGCAAGGTCCCGGTGTATGTTATTTCCGTTGTGACGAATTCGATTAAGTGTTAAGTTTTGCGACAACCACGATTGGCTTTGGACGGGGTGTTACAAAAGTGGTATCAGAGCGTAGTTACGCTCTGATCAAGAAATACCGGACATAAGGAACCACCGAGTTAGGATATAAGTTAAGAAATAAGTGATGGGTTAAGGGTGTGAGAAGTTAGAGTGAGTAGAGTCAGATGACCACTACTAAGTGTGGATCGTCTTTACAGTCTATGGACGTCATAAATTCGTTAACCAAACAGAGGTGGATACGAATCTAATGTGAGTTGTGATTGTTCAGATGTCAGGAAGGAGAGGCCGAGGCCGTCCCAGAGGCGACGAGACTGAGATACCGGAAGGGCAGACGATCGCAGAGATCGTAGCTGCCGCCTTAGGGCATATGGGCTATCAGCCTGGTGTGGGTGCACCACCTCCACCACCACAACCCCGGGAACCGAATTGGGTGAAGAGCCTTGCAGACCTTCGACCCGCACACTTTAAGGGGGAGACCGATCCCGCCAAGCTTGAGGCGTATATCTCCGAGCTGAAGACCGCCTTCGAGACCCTTGACATCCCTGCTGGGATCAAGGTGCGTCTGGCTGCTTTCTATCTGAATGGGGCAGCAGGCGATTGGTGGAAGCTGGTGAGGGCCGAGCATGTGGCCAATCCAGAGTTCGGGGGAGCAGTACACCGCATTGCTACGAGCAAAGTACTACCCCACCCATGTCCAGACGAAGAAGCGCTTGCAGTTGGATGAGCTTAAGCAGACCGACAAGATGATGGTGGACGAGTATTACTCAGAGTTCACCGCCTTGCTCTGTCTTCTGCCAGGTCTTGGATATTCAGACCAGATCCTGGTGGACCGCTTCTATGGCGGGCTTAGCCATCGACTCCGCTACGACATGGGGCCGACGAGATACACTACCTTGCAGGTAATAAGAATGGTTGAGATTTGAGTAAGTAAATGAGTAAGATTTAGATTATGGAAAATAAGAGTGACTAATACTGTGGAAAGCAGGAGTGCTATCATGCCGCTGCTAAGGTTGAGATAACCGTCCAGCTGAGGGACGAGGAGAATGCTAAGAGGAAGAGTGTCGGTAAGAGCACGGAGAACCAAGGGCAAGGTGGGTACAAGAAACAGAAGTACCAGCCTCAGTCCCAGAATAATCAGAACCAAAAGGGAAGGAGGAAAAGGAAAAGAAGGCTCCGGAAGAGCCACTGAAGTTGGCATATGCGTATGCAGCTACACCCCTGCGCTCAAGGGTGCCAAAGGGTAAGGGGTTGATATTGAGTGAGATATGAGACAACTAGTAACCGTTTGAGATATGAGTACTAATATTGTGAATGATCAGGATCTGAGACTGAAAAGGGAGCCGGTGGTGGCTACCAGCAACGCTACATTTGTAGGTGGTGTCACAAGGACCACCCCGGGCTCGATTGCAAGGGGAATAAGGTGGAATGCAATTATTGTGGGGTTTACGGACACCGAGCATATGAGTGCTTCCGTAACCCCGCTAGTAGAGCCTATAGACCCGAGACTAGGGGCAAGGGCAAGACTGTTCAGGGAGCTGGATCTGATAGTCAGAAGAGAGTGCAGCAAGCTGCAGACAAGAACCCACGGGTGACCCAGAAGTCGGGACCCACACTACACTTGGTGGACCGGGACGATGAGCCTGAACCCTCATCGCGGCCAGGTACCGCTATAACCATTTAGTAATAAAATTACCTGCTTACCGCATTATCATGCATGATTGGTGAATAATTGAGTTAAGTGAAAATGAGATGAGATTAGAACTTAAGTAAGATATAACCTACTACCACTTTAGGAAGCTTCAACATCTGCTATCCAATACCATCTACACCTAACCCGGAGTACACCGACATCGAAACCATAGACTTTCCGACCGAACAATGTCAGGTTATCCGCCCAGGTATGATTTTATTAAGGGGATACCTGACGCCCGAAGCGCAAATAGCCATCATCAGGAAATGCAACCAACTAGGAATGGGACCGGGAGGTTTTTATACCCCGGAGTACATAGGGGGGCAAGGGTGAAATTAAAAATGATGAGCTTAGGCAAGGATTGGAATCCGTATGCCAAGAACTACCAAACCACGAGGATGCAGGATGGAGTCTCACCACCGGGAATACCCGAAGAGTTCCATCCAGTTATTACACAAGTCGTGGAGATCGCTCAGCAGTTGGAAGCTGAACCGATTCCAGACATACAAGCAGACATTTGCATTGTGAACTTCTACGAGAAAGATGGGCGACTTGGACTACACCAGGATAAGGACGAGACAATGGAGTCTCTCGAAAGAGGGATACCTGTAGTGTCTTGGTCCATTGGGGATGATGCAAAGTTTTTATACGGCGAGCAGAAGCGTGCGGACCGTGCAAATTAGTTGGTACTTAAGTCTGGAGATGTATTAGTTATGGGAGGAGAATCAAGGATGTTGTACCATGGGGTTAAGAGAATCAAGCTGAATACACACCGTCAGCAGTGGTTAATGCGACGCATATGAAACCAGGACGGTTAAACCTAACCTTTAGACAATATTAATTATGTAACGCTTTGGTATGGGATAAGGAATGAGATGTAAGATTGAAGCACATGTTGTAAACAGGATGGTTATGAATAAAATAACAGTGTTGTTCATATAAATTGTTACGACTCTTGTTATACCATCAATACTCATGAAGCTTGTGAACACAATTAGGTCATGGACTCGGTACGGAAGGTGCGTTAAGCATACTTACAGAGGCACAGGCCGATGCCAGCGGCACTATCCTCACCGGCACCTTTCCGATTAATGGGATTGAGGCATCAGTTCTCTTCGACTCAGGGGCCTCGCATACCTTTGTCCCGGCATCTTTCGCGAGCAGGTTGGGGCTAGACGCTGATGAGCTACCCGACTTCATGGCTACGCTCCCATCTAAGGAGAAGGTTCGTTGCACTCGCTACTACCGAGGAGCCATTGTCAGAATTAAGGGGGAAGACTTTCCAGTCAGTTTTATTGAGTTCAGTGAGTTAGGATTTGATGTTATCTTCGGGATGAACTGGTTGGAGCGGCACAAGGGTCGTATCCTCTGCGCCGAGCATAGATTGCTGCTCAGGAGCCCGTTTGGGGTAACAATATCATACCGCCAGAGGCCCAGAGAGCCTTCGACTAAGATCATCACCGCGATGGCAATGTATAAGGAGTTGAGGAGAAAGGAAGAAGTGTACCTCTGCTATGTACAAGACATAGAGAGAGACCCCGAGTTCGACCCCGACTTACCGGTAGTGTCGGAGTTCCCCGATCTATTTCCACGGGAACTGCCCGGCATGCCACCCACTCGGGAGGTAGAGTTCACCATCGAGCTGCTCCCTGGTACCGGACTGATAGCCAAGGCACCATACCGCATGGCTCCGGCAGATATGAATGAGTTAAAGGAACAACTGAAGGACTTGTTAGACAAAGGGTTCATAAGACCCAGTCTATCACCATGGGGAGCGCCAGTTCTCTTCGTGAAGAAGAAGGATGGTAGTCTCCGCCTCTGCATCGACTACAGAGAGTTGAATGCAGTGACAGTGAAGAATAAGTATCCACTACCCCGCATTGACGATCTGTTCGATCAGTTGAAGGGAGCATCTGTGTTTTCCAAGATTGATCTCAGATCGGGGTATCATTAGATAGCCATTAAGGAGGGAGACATTGAGAAGACGGCATTCTAGACACGATACGGCCACTATGAGTTTACAGTGATGCCGTTCGGTTTGTCGAACGCACCGGCGAAGTTTATGGATTTGATGAACCGCTTGTTCCGGGAGCAGCTGGACAAGTCGGTTGTGGTGTTTATTGATGATATTGATATATTCGAGATCTAAGGTTGAACATGAGGAACACTTGAGGAGAGTATTTGAGATATTGAGGGAGAACCAGCTATATGCTAAGTTCTCCAAGTGTGAGTTTTGGCTTGACCAGGTCTCTTTCCTAGGTCATGTCATCTCAGATGGTGGGATCTCAGTGGATCCAACAAAGATTGATGCCGTACGTACTTGGCCAAGGCCGAAGACTGTTACCGACATCCGGAGCTTCCTCGGTCTGGCAGGTTACTACAGGAGGTTTGTTAGGGATTTCAGCAAGGTCGCGAAACCGATGACCAGTCTGATGAAGAAAGATGCACCGTTCTTATGGACGGCTGACTGTGAGAGATCATTTCAGAGTTTGAAAGACTCACTGACCACTGCACCGGTTCTGACCATTCCAGACGGTACAGAGGGATTTGAGGTTTACTGTGATGCATCCGGCAGAGGGCTGGGTTGCGTGCTCATGCAACATGGCAAGGTGGTGGCATATGCCTCACGCCAGTTGAAGAAACATGAGGAGAACTACCCCACACATGATTTGGAGCTGGGAGCTGTAGTCTTCGCATTGAAGATATGGCGCCACTATTTATACGGGGTTAGTGTGATGATCTACACCGATCATAAGAGTTTAAGATACATATTTACTCAGAAGGAGTTGAATCTCAGACAGAGGAGATGGTTAGAATTCTTGAAAGACTATGACATTGACCTCCAATACATATTTACTCAGAAGGAGCACACTCACTCCATTCGCTAGTTTCTTTCTCCAGCTTGGTTAATGAGGTGCGAGAAGCTCAGAGGAAAGATGAGTATATGAGAGAGGTCAGACAGAAGCTGACAGATGGTACTTTTGAGGGTCAGAAATATGACTTCAGACTTCACGACGATGATCTGATCAGACTTAAGGGCCGGTTATGCATACCACGGGGCAACACGGATCTGAAAGACCGTATACTTAGGGAATCACACTGTTCTTCAGTTTCCATCCATCCGGGAGCCTCTAAGATGTATAAAGACATGAAGAGATACTTCTGGTGGTCGGGGATGAAGACAAATGTTACCGAGTTCGTCTTAAGGTGTCTCACATGCCAAAAGGTGAAATTCAAGCACCGACGACCGGGCGGAATGGTACAGTCGATGCCAGTTCCGGAGTGGAAGTTCCATGATATCTCCATGGACTTTGTAGTTGGACTCCCACCTGCTAGGGGAGGTCTCAACATGATATGGGTGGTGGTGGATCGCCTTACCAAAGTAGCCCGATTCATACCGATGAAGGATACTTGGAAGGTGACCAAATTGGCTGAGTTGTTTGAGAAGGAAATTATGAGGCAGCACGGGATACCGAAGACCATAGTGTCAGATAGAGATACCAGATTCCTTTCGAGGTACTAGAGAGCTACCAGGGAAGCGTTGGGTACAGAATTGAAGCTGAGTACCGCGTTCCATCCTCAGACAGATGGTCAGACTGAGCGTACTATTCAGACACTCGAGGACATGCTGAGGGCATGTGCCTTAGACTTCCAGGGCAGTTGGATTGACAAATTGCATCTGATCAAGTTTTCATACAACAACAGCTATCACGCTTCGTTCAAGATGGCACTTTTTCAAGCGTTGTACGGTAGACCATGTCGTACACCGCTCTGCTGGGATAAGTCGAGTGAGACGGTCATTATAGGACCAGAATATTTAGAACAAGTTAAGGCTGAAGTTCAGCAAATCAGGGAGAACATGAAAGCTGCTCAAGATAGGCAGAAGTCGTATGCTGATGTTCGACGACGAGACCTGGAGTTCGCAGTGGGCGACCGGGTATTTCTGCGAGTTTCACCAATGAAGGGTGTATTCAGATTTGGTCAGAAGGGCAAATTAAGCCCGAAGTTTGTTGGTCCTTATGAGATAACGGAGCGGGGGGCCCGGTTGCTTACAGGTTGAATTTACCTGTTGAACTGGGTAAAGTGCATGATGTTTTTCATGTTTCACAGCTAAAGAAATACATGTACCACCCCTCCCATGTGTTAGAACCTGAGAGGTTGACATTAGAACCGAATATGAGATCCATGTTGATTCCTCAGAGAATCTTGAATAGTAAGACTAGGGACACTCGCCATAAGTCAGCGCGACTGGTGAAGGTTCTCTGGTCTAACCAGGATGTTGAAGAGGCCACGTAGGAATTAGAGGATAAAATGAGGGCGAAGTACCCTTCTTTGTTTACTGACTAGATCGTCTGTATAGGGTACGGGGCGTACCCCTTTTTAAGGGGGGTAGAGCTTCCTCACTTTTGAGTTAGGAAACGAACTTGTTGTCATTTGTTTGGTTGTTTAAGATGTGATTTTGTGTAAGTTGCTACACTTTGGTGATGAGTTTGAGTTATGTATAATACTTATGTATTGTATTTGTGATTGACCTTTGAGTCTTGAGATGTGTGTATGAGAATATAAGATGTGGTGTTAAGATTAAGAGAATTGAGTACCGTGAATGGTTAAGCATATATGTGAACTTTGGGGACAAAGTTCTTTTAAGCGGGGTAGATTGAAATACCCCAAACTTAGATATGGTTTTAACTGAAAAACTAAGGTATAAGAAGGCTAAATAATGCCTTAGAAACATTAAGAAACCATTTTAATCAAAGAAAATATAAGGAAACACCAAAAGAGCAGTTTAAGCCAAAAACATGCTCTAAGCTTGGAGAGACTTGGGTGAGCACCCAAATATCATTCTAAGACCATAGTAATATCCTAATGGTAATTTTAAGTTAATTACCAAAGAAAACCAAGCTTGAAAACAAGTTAAAACACAAAATGTGCTTTAAGGAGTCTTAAAGCACATTTTTGAAAAATTGTCTTAGAAAGGGGTTTTAAGTGGCTAAATGCCCATTATTACTCCTTAATTAACATGTGTGCTAATTAGTATCATATTAGGAAGTCTAAATCAATGGGAAATCAAAAATTTCACAAATATGTGCACTAATTTGTGAATAGTAACCAAATAGTGCTTAGTTTAGTCTTTAATCAATTAAGTCTAATTAATTGGTCAAACAAGACCATGACCAGCCTAATTAATGAAGGGGGCCGGTTTTCTAAGGGTGTGAGTCACCAAGAGTAGCCAATTAATGCTAGAAGAAAAAGAGAAAAACAAGTTATTACTATTTGCTTTTAAGGAATCAAATATCTTATATGCCATCTCTCTCCTCCTTTCTTCATTCTTCACCTTCTTCATCAATTTCTCTTGCTCTCTTTCTTCTCTCTCACGTAAGAAGCAACCTCCATGCTAGCTTCATCTTCTTTTGCCCACATCTTGCTCATTTAAGCTCCAAAATCAAAACCAAGCACATATATCTCTTAGTCAGCTCAAGCTCTTTCTTTCTATCTTTTCAAAACTTCAAGAGCCTCATTTTGGAGCCAAGGCAAATCACCATTAGAGGAGGAAACTCATGCTTGGAGACTCCATTAGCTTCTCCATTCTCTTAAGGTAAAGAATATGTAAGAAAATCTAGGTTTCCATCATTTCTTCCCTTGTCCGAAAATTTGTACTCATGGGACTCCATGTTTATGCCTTGTTCTAGCTTGTTTTCTACTCTCCAAAGGAAAAAGGAGGTCCTTCTTGCTTCATATCCAAGCTTGTCTTGAGAAACCAAGGTAAAACAACCACCTTAATACCTTAAAGCACATTTTAACCTAGGGTTTGTTCCTTAGGGTTAATGTATTATCTAGCACTCATTGGAGTCATTGGATATTGGTTAGAACATTGACATGGAGAACTTGGTTGGTGACCGAGATTGTTCAAGGAAAAAGTCTAAGGAGGAAAGTTTGTGAGCTTGTAAAAGAACAAGGTAAATTACTTACCTTAAGGTGTTTTATTGTTTAAGGGAATGTGATTTAGATATGTGATGAGTTTAATGTAGAGTTTACAGTAGAAAAGGGCTATATATAACCTAGGAGAAACAATGACTATGTTTGAGAACTTGTGACTAAGGAGCCAATGAGAAAAGAGATAGTCAAACAATGTTGAGATGAATTACAAGAAGCATTATATTTCAATGGGAGCCTTGTTGTGTGTATTTGCAGGTTAAAGGCAAATATATGTGGAAATTCAGTGGTTAAGATTATTGTCATTTAAGGGCCTAAGTGCCAAGCATTTTAAGTTTATACACTATATGATGATATGGTGTAGTTTTGGTGTAAATTGTGTGTTAAGATGTTGTAATGAGAATTTGAGTGATCTTGGTTGCTTGATGGTGAAAAACCAAGTGTTTGGGTGTAACAATATACTAGGGAACCCATTGCAAAATTTAGTGAAGAACCTAAGTGTTTTAGATGTTCTAAGGAGATTTCATGACTAAGGAAGTACTAGGAAGTTTTAGAGGTTGTCTTGATGAAAAAGGGTGAGTTTAAGGTGTATAATGAGTTAGAATGACCTAGACATGATCATGGAGGATTTAGGAATCAAATGAATGTACTAGTGTATTTAGGACTTAGGCAAATGTTGGTAAACAACTAGGAGGGAAATGATGTGTTGATGGATGGAGGCACAAACTTGTGTAGAAACTTTAAGTAGTTGCATAAAAGAGTTTTAGATGGTGAAAGATGCTTGGGAGATGATGTTATGGTGGTGAGGAAGCATTTGGCATAGTGGTTATATTAGGTATGAACCACCACCTAGAAACCTAGTGAAAAACATTACAAGTGTTGGCATGATTACAAGGAAAATGCATAATGACTAAGGTGGATGTTGGAGAGGGATTTAATGGGTTTAGTGGAAGGCTTAAGGTGTATTTGAGGTGCCCAAATGAGGTTAGAACATACTAGGGAGTAAGAGGAGAAGTTTGGAGTCAAATGGGAATTTTAAAACAAGGTTCTAGAGCCGACCGACCTTAGGGACCGGACCTACAAGGTCGGTCGAGCTCAGTTTACCCTACCGGAAGGAGTTTCTGGAACCAACCGAACTTGGGGACCTGACTTACAAGTTTGGTCAGGCTTGTATTTTGTGTACGAATTAAGTCTCTGGAATGGACCGACCTTGGGACCGAACTTGCAAGGTCGGTCATGCCTATAATTTTGTACGGGAATTGGTCTTTGGAATCGACCGAACTTGGGACCGGACTTGGCAAGTTCGGTCGGGCTTAAATTTCCCACGGGGAAAACTCTCGGGAATGGACCGACCTTGGGGACCGGAATTGCAAGGTCGGTTGGGGTAGAATTTTCAAACGGTAATATGTTCTGGAATGGACCGACCTTGGGTAAGGTCGGTCGGTAAGATCGGTCGAGCCAAAACCAAAAAAAAAAGAAATTTTAAATTCTAAGGATGTTAATGGGTAGTAAGGTATGACATTGGTAGGGTAGTAATGATTAGGACCCTAAGAGCCTAAGGGAATAAGTTAAGTTAAGTATAAACCTTAATGTTTAAAGTTAAGTTTATAAGGTTAAGTGGCAAAGACTTAAGAGGGTATCGAATGGGAATCTTTAGGGACTAAGTGAGTTAAGTAAGGTGCAAATAACTAATGGCCTAAAAATGAATCAATGTTTTAGGTTTGTGAATTGGGACCCTGGAGAAGGTTAAACAAACGACAGGCGACGGTGAACGGTACAATCTTTCTTGTGACCTGCTTGCTAACGAGGTGTCCCTCGGCTTGTGTGCTATCTGTTTACTTGCTATGTCTAAGACAAGATAAAGCATGCAACCGGTTATATTTGTTCTCGTTGTGTATGTGTTTTCTTTACACTAACCCACGAGACTTGAGACTGTTACTAACCAAGTTTAGTACTTACTGAGTTAAGGATAAGAGTTAAGTATTGGTGATTGTTGGTTAATACCCGTTAAGGTTTAACTAACACATGGTGGGTAAGATCTTTACTAACTGGAACTTGAGTGAGGAAACCCGGGACTGACTCTGGTCATGCATGCTAAGGAAAGGGGGACGGTATCTGAATCAGATCCGCCCTCCGCTTAAGGACTTGTCTTCGGACTTGTTGCCTAGGGCCGGTTGCCGGCTCAGCTACGCTGGACTCCCGTCCAAGGTAGGTGGCATTAAGATGGTGCGGTAGGATCACCTAAATCCTAGGTTTGAGATTAATCTACAACCATTCCCTTTCTAGGAACGGTTTGTATACTGAGATTAAGAAAAGGTTAAGACTGAGGTATGATAAGGAACTGAGGTTAAGGAATTCAGAACTAAGGAGGGGGTTACTAACCCGCTTGTTAAGGGAACGCTTGTGTCGTTCATTGTGTGTGAACTATGTATGTTCATCTGTGGATTGTTGTTTATTGCACTTCATATCATGCTTGTGTACTTAATCAATTTCCATGCTATCGACAATTAGTCGTCGTAGCCCCGTTAGCTTGGGGGCCATGAGAGGGAGTACCAGCATTCGTGCTGACCCCCTTTGGGGGCTGTTTTTACACTTGCAGGTAAGAGGCCCATGAAGTCGCACCACGAGAGTAGGAGCGGTTAGACTTAGGATGGGTTGTTTATTTTGAGTACGGGTTGCGCTTGTGCTCCCGTCTGTTTATATTAAAATTGATGTAAGTTTGTGGCTATGACTTAGATACTTAAACTCGGTTGGTTGGTGGTATTTTGGATGGTGATGTTTTGGTCGGTTGTTTACTTTGGATAAGTGTTGTAAATTGATAAGGCCGGTATATTCTAACGATCAGACCGAGGCAAGGTCCCGGTGTATGTTATTTCCGCTGCGACGAATTCGATTAAGTGTTAAGTTTTGCGACAACCACGATTGGCTTTGGACGGGGTGTTACAGGACTCAAACGCGGACAGGAGTTAATTTCGCTAGGACGCCCATGTCCGCACGCGGACAGAAATGCGGACGCGTGTAGATCTCGTAAGGACACCCCTATCCGTATGCGGACTCAAACGCGGACGTCACACAGAGATGAAAAATAAAAATCATGCGCACTGATAATTGTGCTTTCGGCGCAATTGTCAGTCGATTAAGCCCATACTCCGTCTAAATTAAGCCAGTTCCCATGCTCAATCAATCGCCTACCCAACTCTCCACTAACCTATGTTTACTGCTAAGCCTATTTAAACCCCTCCTCAGCCTTCATTTCAATTCGCACCGGACATTCGTCTACATCTCTCTCCATCCTCCTCCATCTCTCATTCCATTCATCTGCTCATCCTCATATTAATTCCTCCGTACTCCATCTCCATACCTACACTCAAACACAAATACACTTCACATCACTCACGTTTTTATCCCAATTTCTTCACCCAAAATTCACAAATAAGCTTCCGCACACACGCCACATAAAATATCACGGCCGGATTTGTGTCCGGCCCACCCCATCCGGACGTCTCACAAACTTGCCCGAAATTTCCATTTTCACTCCATTTCACCAAATTCACTCCATTATCACCAAATCCAACCTCTCAGCCGGCATAGCGCAAGGACAAAGGGCGGAGCGAGCGAGAAGATCTTGTAACAGATGATTTCTCTCAACTCTCTCTCATTTATGATTTTAATCGCTATGTCTAGCTAAGAGGATATACTCTAGGGGAAGGGATGTTGTAATTAGTTAAACTCTGCATTATTTTACTGCTTTATTGAGACTATTTGGATTGTTCAGGTTAATGCTTTTTAATTGCTTTTAATAAACGTCATGAATTTATTATAAGCCCTTGAATCATGTTATGATCAGATAAGGTGATTAGCATTGATTGTCCTATTAACCAGTTACCTGTGATAATTGCAATCGGATAGATTAGATTAGCCACTAGGAGCTTTAGTCCGGACCAAACCAGACTAGTAATTTTGTGCAATAAAACCATCTAGATATACTTGCTAAGTCTAGACTAGAACTACATGACCTGTCTAGATGAGCTATCTGGAATTAGGACTTAATATAGAATAGACAATTGAGAATTACAAGCCAATCCAAGGTCTCCGTTTAAGTAGTAGAATATGCAGAACTTAGCTAGTAAAACAACTCCCTGAACCTAGAGTACCGTTCACACTCCCAAATCTATCACTTTAATTTACCTGCTATTTACTTTCTTGTTATCTAATTAAACCCCAAAACCAAAACAAACCCCTTTTGAATTACCCACTGTCTTAGGCTAGGCTTATTTACCTCAATTCCCGAGGATTGACACCTGGTCGCTTCATAATTACTATACTACTGCAACCGGGATTTTTGCAACCCGACGATCTATAGATTTGTTGATTTCTAGGATTATTTCTTAGTATTTAATATATCAAATAAATCATTTGCAAAATGGCGCCGTTGTCGGGGACTTGAATTTGTCTAGTCCCTAGCCTTGGTTAATTCGTTACTTTATTGCAACACCCTGTTTATGATTATTTGTTTTGTAATTTATTTTGTTTTAAGTTTAATTTATTTTGTGTGCCATTTTATACAATTGTTTTTCATTACTGTCATTTAATTTCAGTTATAATTTTTCTGTCATTTAATTTTCAAGTACTATAAGCTCATTGTCTTGGTTATTTAAATTTTATTTCCTTGTTTACTTTAGTTCTAAATTCCACGCATTTTGTTCCTTTCTCTCTGGCTGATTATAGGCACCTAGTGGATGCGCAGAACGTGTTCAACTAGTACTCCGGATACAGACTTCGACCCCGAAATCGAGAGACTTTACCTCCAAGCTTTGAGAGCAAGAAGACAGCTTGATTTCAACATGGCAGCAAACCATGACCAGCTTGGAGGAGGCCCAATCGCCCAGTACACGATGGGAAGAATAAACAGACCACCAGCCACACCGAGAAGAGGCACAGTGGTTTTACCTCATCTAACTGCAGAGCTAGTGACAGATTGGCAGAGGATAAAACCCCCCATCAATCCAATGCTGTTCGAAACCACCCTGCAGGAACCTTTTCAGGTGCCGACCCAGGGGATGCATTAGACCACGTAC
The DNA here is from genome assembly GCA_023374045.1 of Limonium bicolor. Lineage (NCBI taxonomy): Eukaryota > Viridiplantae > Streptophyta > Magnoliopsida > Caryophyllales > Plumbaginaceae > Limonium > Limonium bicolor. Next base: position 145,899,810 of record CM041779.1, on the reverse strand, counting down.
ATCGATTTCTAGTGCACTTGGACTCCCTGGGTTTATCACAAGGATTGGAGGAGTATGCCAGACTGAGCCTGTTCCAGCACAGCCTATCTGGAGAAGCTTCGAAATGGTTCCATCGACTACCGCCAGGCATCATTACCACCTGGGAGCAGATGACGGAGAAATTCTATGAGAAGTACATTCCCATCTCCAGGACACTACAGATGATTGACGACCTGATGGCATTCAGACAGATGGGTAGCGAGACAGTCTGCGAGGCGTGGGACCGATTCAAAGAACTACTCCGCCAGTGCCCTCACCATGGTCAGGATATCACTTCATTGGCTCAGGGATTCTTCCAAGGGATAAAAGAGGAAAACAGAGGCGAGATAAGAGCTGCCCTAGGAGGGAACCTACTAGCAAAAAGCGGTGAAGATTTTATGGCATCTATGGAGTCCTACTGTGAGGAGCTTCGCCAATGGAGCAGCAATGGGGGCAGAGTATTCTCAATAGGTCACAGTTCTTCCCGAGCTCCAGACCCGATGATAGAACAGATAGCCGCCGAGCAAGCACAGCTGAAAACCACGATGGGAAGCATGGCAAAAATGCTCGAACAGCTCACAATGGGCCAACCCCTAGGCAATCCACCAAGCAAATTTCTACAAGTGTCATGAAGTCTGTTGTTCTCAGTGTGGGGATGCACATGAATATGAGGACTGCCCACTGGTAGCCGAAATGAAGCAAACTGAGGAGGCCAATGTCATAGGACAATTCAACAACAAGCAACCCTGGGTGCAGAATCAACACCAAAATCTCAGGTACGGTAATCTGAACAATGCACTAAATTCACATCAGATGGAGCCTCAAAGGACGAACTAGGGGGGACCACCAGGCTTTGCTAGGCCTCAGTATAATCAATTCAGGCCACAGTAGTCTCAGGCTCAGCAACCGTCATTGAGCTCAAAAAATGCCAGTCTGAAGGAAATGGTGGATAAATTGATGGCTTCTCAAGAGCAGCAAACTGCAATCAATCAGAGTCTGACAGCTAGTCGGCAGAAATTAGAGAATGCCATGGTCGAGATGCAGGGAACAATGAGCCAGTTGACTCAGTTCTTCTTACAGCAGAGACCTTCTGGATCACTGCCTTCCCAAGCAGAAACCAATCCTAAGGAGCAGTTGAAGGCAGTATCGGTCTCAGACTGTGAGGATTCTGGAGAAGTGGCAGCAGTTATCCTAAGAAATGGAAGGAACTTAATCAAAGACAAAGTGGCAGGAGACCATACTGATGAGGAGACCGAGCCCCTTTCTAATACCGCCGGTGCACCATCAGGGCATCCCGCCCCTCCTGAGGTAGAACATGAGGAGATCCAGGCTCCTATTCCTTCTTCCTCTCATACAACTGTTGTTAAAAATACAAAAGGAAAGACATCTGCAAAAGAATTGCCTTTTCCAAACCGTCTCAAAGAGCGAGGGCTCGATGAACAATTTGGAAAATTTTTAGACGTCTTTCGAAAGCTGACTATCAATATTCCTCTTACTGATGCGATTAAACAGATGCCAAATTATGCTAAATTTGTGAAGGATCTGATTTCGAACAAGAGGAAATACAAGGAGAAGGACACCATTCAGCTGACCGAAACCTGTTCAGCAGCTATCCTACAAAAGCTGCCTCCAAAGCGTGGTGATCCTGGTCAGCCCATTATCCCCTGCTCGATTGGAGACATGGATTGCGGATACGGTCTCTGCAATCTAAGAGCGAGCATCAACCTGATGCCATACAATATGTTCAAAAAGCTTCATGCGGGTGAGCTCGTTCCCATTCATTTTAGACTCCAGTTAGCTGATAGATCATCGATCACACCAAGAGGTATGGTAGAAAATGTAGTTGTTAGTGTGGGTAAATTTTTCTTCCCAGCTGATTTTGTGATCCTCGACATGGATGAGGATGTTGAGATACCTCTGATTCTTGGTAGACCTTTCCTTAGAACTGCAAAGACTGTTATAGATGTTGACAAGGGAAAGATTACCTTGAAATTTCATGATGAAGAATTAAGCTTTGATATTAATAAAATGATGCAGAAAAATACTTCTTCTCATGCTGTTTTCTCTACTGATTTAATTGAGAATTTTTATGATTTTGAGGATGACTACATCCGTACATGTGAGATTTTGTTTTTCAGACGGTGGTGTTTGCATAAAGTGTAGATGTGCACACACGGACCTTGCGTTCCAAGCTCTGGTTTGAAGAGAGTCAAGCTAACAACGTCCGGGAGGAATTTGAAGTGGAGCGATTGTCTCATAGTAATTATATAGATACCATTCAGATGGAGATATCTAAACAGGTGCATGCGCGAACTCTGACATTGAAGAGGGAGCTTGACAACGCCCGCTCACTGTGTACGAAGCGGAGCGACGAATACGAGGCTAAGCTGAAGAAGTTGAGGGAGGAGAACTTCTCTTTGAGGGGCCAAGTCCAAAATTTGGAGATCAAGGTTGCTTCCTTGAGAAAAGTAAAAAGTCAATTTGTTGGGAGGGGTGGTGCCCAGTTGTATGATCTTTCTGACTTGGAGGTATTGCTGGGACAGGCTGTAGCTACTCAAAACAAGAGGTAAGCGGTCTCTTACATGACAAGTCTATCTTGTCTGAGTGGAAGACCGCTTTTGAAAAGGAGCACCAATTATTGAGCAGGAGAAGGTTGCTCTTAAGCGGGAGAACGCCGCTCTTGTTGAGAGAAAGCAAAGCTGATCCAAGAGCTCAGTGATATCTCTGATGAGAGAACATCTTTTGAGAAGGAGCGGGCCTCATCTGAGGGGAAGATAAAGACAATGTCACAGGAGAATGTCGCTCTTGTTGCTGATAAGGAGAGACTGACTCGAAAAATCAATGCTTTCTTTGGTGAGCGAGTGGCTTTTGAGAAGAAGGTGATGATGCTGGAGGAAAATGTGGCCCTGCTGCGATCCAAAAACTCTAAATTGGCGGCGAAGGGTATTCTCCCCTTTCTCACAATTTGCTTATAATTATTTTTTATTATATTTTCTTTGTTGCTAATTTGGCTCCTTGTCAGGGCCAAATTCAGAGAGTCTCCTGAAGCATATGGAGAAACTCAGTCTTCGGGTCGACAGTATTGATCAAGAGTTTATTTTTGCCAACACGAATCTGGACCGGTAGTGGGCCTTGGCTTAAGATCTCGAGGATCAGGTTTCCAACCATGTGGCCTACTCCCTGAAAACTCGAGAGGACTTGCAGAAACATAGCACTACAATTGCTTACCTGAAGGAGTTTTTTGCCTCTCAATGTGGAAATATTGCCAGCTCATGCCACAAGGTTGTCTCGAAGTATTTTGTGGACAAAGGTGAGTTTCTGGACGACAATCTATACAAGGAGTTTGAGTTTAAGAAGATTGTTAAAAGTGGCTTGTTCTTGTTACTTTGAATCCTTGCCTTTTATTTATTGTAGTTGCACCAGTTGCTAAAGACGGTCGTTGTCTTATGCTGTGATCGATGATAGGTCGTTGCTTTATGGCATGACCGGTCATCGCTTTGTGCCATGACCGGCCATTGCTTTATGCCATGACTGGTCGTCTGTGACCGGTTGCTGAATTTTAAGGAAAAGGGGTCACCGGTCATTAACGACCGTTCGTTACTTATTTTCTTTTTTTAAAAAAGGGGACCGGTCGTGAATAACAACCGGTCGTGCCCTCTTTTGTTTTCCCATCTTCGCTTTTGGTAGCCAAACAACGGTACTTGTGATCACACCTTAAAAGAGTTTTTTTGAATGCTTTGATCAAGGTATGGTGTGGCGTCCCACACCTAGTGATTCACCCATTACAGGTGACCAGAGCTCCTGATGGATCCATAAATGGGTTTTTTCGTTTTGTACGCTTGGCCGAGCGCAATAGCCCAAACCAAGGTGGTGTTATTCAAGGCACGATAACCTGTATTTCAAGGCACGATAGCTTGTATTTCAAGGCACGATAGCCTTTATTTCAAGGCACGATAGGCTGTATTTCAAGGCACGATAGCTTGTATTTCTAAGCATGATAGCCTGTGGGACATAGCTCGGGTGTTTCTTTCAAGGCATTTCAAAAAATGACTTCTTTTATTGATGCAATTGATGCTTTACATATAGTATTACACTTAGAACTCCTTTAAACACTCCGCGAGCCAGGAATGCGGCAATTCATACCCCTCGACATTCTTTAAGCGATATGAAGCTCGCCCAGTTTTTTGATGAACGACGTATGGACCTTCCCACTGGGGGTTCGAGTTTCTTAGGCTGCTTTGCTTCTCCTAAGACTAGCTCTCCCAGGATGAAGCTTCGCTCTTTTACTCTACGGATGAAATACTTTTCCACTTTATTTTTGTCTTCCCCATTCTAGCTATTGCCATGGCTCTTGTTTGCCCAAGCAGGTCGAGGTGGTCTTTTATTCCTTCGCTGTTAAGCTGTTCATCATAGGATTCCCAGCGAACTGAAGGGACAATAATTTTGGTCGGGATGACTGCTTCCAAACCGTATGCTAACATGTACAGTGTTTCGCCGGTAGGACCTTTTTCTGTGTCCGATAGGACCAAAGGACTTAAGGCAACTGTAACACCCCATCCAACAACAACACACTTAACAACAATCTGCAGCGGAAAATGTACTTCATCACATTACTTAACTCATTGGTGTTACACGCCGTTAACCACCCACGTGGCTAACAAGGCTATTACATATACATTGTATCGGTCTGATGGACTAGATTCCCGAGCGACTACACATTGCTATCCCTTTTTCATTAACAACAAAACATACACCTTCCAACTGTACCGAGTATTTACCAACTGATGCCGATAACAATTTTGGTCTTACTACACCTACTGTACATTAATAACTTAAATGATTACCCAGGTACAAACGACTACCCCGTCCTACTCTCGAACGGCTTCCAGCTCCTTGTACCTGAAAGGAAAGAAGAGAAAGGGTGGCCCCCAAGGGGCTCAACACCTTTGCTGGTATGGTAATCCCGCAGCCCGCATGCTACCGGGCCACGCACAACTAATTGTCGTCTTAGCATGCGGTTGATTTTATTTGAATCATGCATGTAAACTTAAACACACAACACATAACATTCCACCTCAATGGGCTCAACAAATAGATAACACCACCTTACTTGATAAGTCACTCATGGTGTTCATTACCCCTAGAGTGTTCCTCCTCTAATGGAGCTAATTCCTTAATAGATGACACTTACCCATTAATCGGGTTATCCTTAAACGCCTCTTATCACAAACTGGGATTCATATCCATGATCCACATACTCCACATTTTACAACATATAACATACATCACATAACACACTTTTCATGTTTCAACGTGCACATAATAACATCGCAATGGGAATTGCAGTACAACAACATTACATAACATAACGGGAACGGTTCTCTTAGGAACCGACCCTAACAAGTAATTCACTGGTGAGCCTAGAGAATGATGTCACCCTCATGATAAACTCGTTATACAACACTCATTACCGTCCCAATAGTCGGACGAGTAACTTAAGTTAAGATGGTTCGGGTTTTGTGACCCGAACACACCACACAAACACATGTTCCCCCTAAACCGATCATAAGTAAGAATAGTAAAGCTTTGGAGTAAGCTAATGGGAGATCATAACCCGTGAGGGAAACAACCATAACAGAGAGAAGGGTAAGGCTAAAAAGGATACCCACTCCCAAACAACGCGCGACCGGCCTAACCGGATTCCTCACCCCTGTTAGTACATACTCACTTTTAGATACTAGTTAGAACCCCAATATGGAGTCTATCACATCCACACATCATACAGTATTACAACTGGGTTACACATACAAGGGAGGTCCCTACATACACACAAATATCACACAATTAACACATGCATAGCCGTGGTTAGAACGTCCCATGGTTCGGGTCGTTTAATCAGAATACCGAACTCCCATGTGCTCCTAGACTCAGTTAACTAAGGTTTAACACTTCCGAGGTTAAATGGTATCGGAGTTGAACACGCCACATAAATGAATTACTGTAAACTCATTACATGTTTTATCTTACAACGTGGCAAGCATACAGAAAAACACATTGGCATACAAGCCGGTGTAATCCGGTAGGACACAGGTTGGAAGAAAACCATACCTGTCACCGGAGTCCACTCTATCATGTCCACTTATGTTCCTCGAACAATTCTCGAACAACTGGTAACATTACATGTACTTTTATTAATACCGGGGTAACATGATTGTTTAAAGTCTAATGCTCATAACTTATCCCCCGTTAACTTAGTTAAATAACTTCACATTTTAACTTGTTTTACTTTTACATTTTAATACAACTTTTCCCCCACTAAATTGTCATTATAGCTCACTAGGGTTTACTACTTAAACCACACTTAGTTTGTTTTTTTTACATGTTTTGGGTCGTCCGACCCACCGTCCGACCCACAACTAGGTCGGACCGTTCCAGAAACTTTTCCGTCTTTCAAATCCAACTGTCCGACCCATGTCCGACCCAAGACCTCTGGGTCGGACCATTCCAGAAACATCAACGGGTGAATTAACTGGGGCTGTCCGACCCACCCTGGGTCGGACCACTGGGTCGGACAACATCAGAACTTGTCCAAAACTTGTCAAACTTTCTCCAAACTTTTCCTCAAGCCTCCTAATGTGTTCTAACATCATTCGGCACATTTAACCCTTCATATAACATCCATAAAACTCATTTTATAACTCCTTAAACACTTACTCTTTTCTTACCAAATTCCTAATACTTATATTGTTTTCTCCTTAGTTTCTCCAAGTGGTGTTTCATAATTATGATAACCACTATGCCAAAAATGTTTCAGCAACAGTTCCGCCCATCTTCCTTTCTTGTCATCTAATTTCCTTTTCAATGCTTTGTCAATTTTTCCATTCACATTCTCCACCTGGCCGTTAGCCTGTGGGTGCGCTACCGATGCGAACAGGGGCGGAGCCAGAATTTCAAACTTAGGGGGGCTAAAAATATTTTTAGCTATATATTTAATATCAATACTAAATATATTCTGAAAATAAATAATAAAATTTTAAAATAAAAATATTTAAAATATGGTTTAAAATTTATATTTTAAATATAGATATAACTCACTAAAATATACTCTATCCTTAATTTTTCATATGGAATAGAGAAGTTGTGAATAAGAGAAAACAGTAATAGGGCATATGAAAATTGAGTGGTGATAAAAGTCCAAAACATCTTATATTTTGAAAAAATGGCCACTTAATTTCAAAGCATTGTTTATTAAGAACAGAAGGTACTACATAGTGACAATTACAAGACTCATCGGCTTAACTTTAAACTAAAATTTAATAAACACAATTAATATTTTAAAAGCATGTTTCAGTCTAAATTATGGTTATAAAAATAATAATGTATAAAATATAAGACACTTAATAACAACAACAAATGTTTTAAGGATAGTTTAGTATTTCTATTTATAACACTAAACAATTTAAAATGGACTCATGTTAATTAAAAATAATAAGTATCATAGATACTTTTAGATAATTTTAATAAATTCAACTTAATTTTGTAACAAAATAAACTATATTATTGTGAGCCTCGATTTTAAACCCTATCCTACGTTGATTAGGTTGATTAGGATCTAGTCGGGTTTTAGGTCCACTTATAACCTAAGATTAACAACTATGTCATATAACATTAATTACTAAACCCTAAGTTAGCTCACTGGAACCTAATTAGAGTCGCCACCTAATTTTGACTTAGGGTAAATTAGGAAAGGAGAGTTCGGGTTCGAGGGCTTGGTATTTGACTTTTTTAGGGTTCAATTACTTTCATTACCCCTAGAAGTCGTTTTTCCTCTACTTAGTTTAATTACGGCTTATTGCGAGTTGTTTTAACCTAAGTGCGCGAGCTTCTGTTTTTTTTTTGGTGTTTTTTAGCATTTTTTGACAGAAAATAAAAGTGAAAATTACAATTACCTAAACTAGGGTTTCGGAGGCAGAATTTGGTCAAATTGTGTTTCCGTCCGTGGCCACAGACCTAATGTCCGTAACCACGGACCCTAGTTAACCTATGTGAAAATAAAAGTCGAATTAAACAGAAAACGAAAATTTTAAAAGTCCGGGGCCACGGACAGGATGTCCATAGGCCCGGACATAGTTTAGCAAAACCTAAATTTTTAAAATTTTTAAATCCCGCCGCCGTCCGTGGGTGTCCGTGGCCACGGACAACCCGTCCGTGGTCATGGACCATAGGTCCGAGGTCCCGGACCACCCACGGACAGGGGTTTTCTGGTGGTTCCCGACAGTGTTTTCGGCTAAAAAATTATGTACGTGTAGCCTGAAAGGTATACAATATGTTAGTAATGGAAAGATCTCAGTTTGAAGTCGAATTATGCATGAAACTTGACAAACAAGTAACAAGACAGAAGCAAAAGTAATTAGCAATACGGAAGCCGAAAAGGGTTGGTTCGAGCCCAAAATTTAACTGAGAGTTTATAAGGTTGTGGGGAGTTAGAAAAGAAGAATTATAACCTGTTTTACCTTCAGATTCGTGGTGTTTCTTGACGTCGGGATGCTTTAGAGGCCTCGTTGATGGCGGATCCGGAAGAACTTCGAACCGAGCTTCTGACTTCTTGTTGTTCTTGATGTTCTTCACGTTTTGGTGCTGTTTTGGTGAGGGTTTGATGATGGATGATGTTGTGGGAGTTGAAAAATGTTTTGGTGTTGATTTTGGTGAGATTTCGGTGTTTGATTGTTGCTTTGGAGTTCAAATCGTGAAGAGAATGAGACGGATGCCTTCTTTGAGAGTCTAGGGTTCTTGAGGTTCTGATTTGATCATGGGATAAGGTTCCTTATATAGGCTTTCTTAAAGATAGAAAAATCCGGTAAAAACCAAGATTTACCGACGTTTTAGCTCAAGGGCTTCCAAAAGGAATTTGATTATGAAATTTTACACATGGGTAAAGGATGATATTTCTGATTTTTCTAAAGTGGAATCGAATTTTTTGGATATGGAATATTTTTAAATTCAATTTCTCGTCAGATTCAATCAGAAATTGCTAGAAAATTATTGGAAATTCAAAAAATCAAAATTCCAACGCCATTACGCTTCTAATGTCATCCTCTATCATGGATTAAAATTTCAAAGCATTTTGAATTTGTTTGACCCTTATTTGGAGGAGAGAGAAATCCTATAGGGGGCATAGGAGCCTTAAAAAATTATGAAAATGCCCCTGGAGATGACTAAGCTGTCCCTAGTACTCTGAAATGTGTCGATCGAACTGGGAACCCTCGCTACTAGCATATTAGTAGAGACTCTCTTCCGGGGGGGTTGAAATTTTGGGTATAACAATTATATAAAACTAATAATAAAAAAATGATGTCATCGGGACAATTGGGGGGGTCGGGCCCTCCTAACATACAATGTGGCTCCGCCACTGGATGTGAACCTTAGCTCGACCTTCCATTCCTCACAAAATGTTCAAAAGTGGTCACAATTAAACTGCATCCTAGTGTCTGTTATTATTATTTTTGGCAGGCCAAATCTGCATACGATGTACTTCCAAATGAATTCCTATGACCTCTTAGTTGTGATAGATACTGTTGACATAACTTCTACCCACTTGGTGAAGTAATCAATGGCTACATATATGAACCTGAACCTCCCGGGAGATGCTTTCGGAAAAGGACCAACGATGCCTAACCCCCACATAGCAAAGGTGATTGGGGATAGGATTGCTTTTTGCACGGTTGGGGGGTTGTGTATTTTGTTGTCATGCTCCTGGCACTTACTACACTTCTTGATGTACACTTTACCATGCTCTTTCATTTTTGGCCAAAAGTAACCAAGCCTCATGAGTTTGTGAGTTGTAGTTCTTCCACCCTGGTGATTCCCGCAAACTCCCTCATGTACTTCTTTTATGAGCTTATTTCCTTCTTCCTTGGTGACACACCTGAGGGCAGGTCTCGCAAATGACCGTTTGTACAGGTATCCGCCTTCAAGGAAAAACGTCGTGGCTCTTCTTTTTATTGTTTTGGCTTTCTTATCTTCTAGGGGCAACTTCCCTTCAAGCACATACTCAATAATTGGGGTCATCCATGATTCTACCGACATGAGTAGCTCTACTGCAAGCACCTGGGTCTCATCGAGACTTGAATTGGTCTTAATTTCGAACCATACGCTGCTTGGGATTCTTTCGGCCATACTTGCTAGTTTTGCCAGCGCATCTGCTTCGGCGTTTTTTGCTCGAGGGAGACGTTTTAGTTCACACTTCAAGAAGTTAGCTTTCACCTCGTGGACCTTGAGCAGATATCTTCAAAGCTTTTCTTTTTACTTTCGTATATGTTATCATTTTGCCTGGCCACCAGCATGGAATCTGAATATACTTCTAGATTTGCATAGACCATAAGCTAATAATATTTCCCCTTTTTTCGTGGAGGAGGTTTTAATTGATCCTTATGGATATTCATATTCTTTATTTTAGAACCTGTTTCCCCTAAGGCAGTTGCTACCTCTAGTCCTTTGATGGGAGCTTCGTATTCTGCTTCATTATTGGTTACCTCGAATTCTAGGTGGAAAGCATAGTTGAGTTCTCGCCCATCCGGGGTTTGGACCACAATCCCCACTCCTGCCCCTGTCTTGCATCAGGTCCCATCTACTAGGACAAGAAAAGGGATGAGAGGCTTTCTCTCTTCTTGGTCGAAGTTCGTCTCGGTTATGAAATCTGCTAGTGCTTGTGCCTTGACTGCTATCAGTTGGAGGAAATTGATCTCATATTGGGTGAGCTCAACTGTCCAACACACCATGTGCCCGGATGCATTCGGGTTGTTGGCAATCTATTTTAACGGCCAGTTGGTCCTGATAAAGATTAGATGTGACTGGAAGTATGGGCGTAGCTTCCGAGATGCAATGACCAGGGTGAACAGGATTTTCTCGGTGTTGGTGTAACACTCTTCTGTTTCCGTTAGGATTTTTCCTGTGTAATAGACGGGAATCTTTTTCTTTTCTTCTTCCATTATTAGGACTGTCGCTACTGCCCAATTAGAAGCAGATAGGTAGAGATAGAGATCTTGATCGGGCGTTGGGACACCTAGCTTGGGCAACTCTTGGAGCATCTCTTTGGTCTTCTCGAAAGCTTCAACACACTCTTGGCCCCATTGGAACTTACTGTTTTTCCTTAATATGTTAAAGAATGGGATCGTCTTTTCTTGTAATTTTGAGTAGAATCTGTTCAGGGCCGTGAGCCTTCAATTGAGGGCTTGAACATCCTTGATGCTCCTTGGAGGGGAGAGGTCGAGGACGGCTTGGCTCTTTTCTGGGTCCACCTTGATTCCTCGTGTCGAATATGAAGCAGAAGAATTTCCCCTTTGTTACTTTGAACACACACTTCTCTGGGTTCAAAATTGATTTGGAATATGTCTAACATGTCGAATGTTTCCTCCAGATCTTTCATGTGCTATTCTCTTGACGTACTTCTCACGACTATGTCATCGACATATGCTTCTACGTTGCGTGTCAGTTGTTCCCGAAATAATTTGTCGATCGTCCTCTAGAAGGTTGCCCCTACATTTTTTAGCCCGAAGGGCATTACCTTATAGTAGAAAGTTCCCGCCGAAGTGACGAAAGAAGTCTCTTCTGAGTCGTCTTCATTTATCTTTATCTGATTGTATCCTAAGAATGCGTCCAAGAAGCTCAAGACAAAACTTTGGGCTGTTGAGATGACCAGCCGGTCTATAGATGGTAAAGGGTCAAAGTGTTTTGGGCATGCTTTATTTAAATCTGTGAAGTCCACACATATTCTCCATTTCCCATTCGACATTTTGACCATGACTACGTTGGCCAACCACTTGGGGTATGAAACCTCCCTAATGAACCCTGCTTTGAGCAGCTTCTTGACCTCTACCCGGGCGGCTTAATTAGTCCCTTTCTACCCCCATTATTCTCTTTCTTTGTCTAATTGCCTGGGGCTTTGGATCTACTTACAGGTTATGCTGGATAATGCTTGGGTCTATCCTTGGCATTTCCTCTGTACTCCAGGCGAACATGGCCCTTCTTTTTTCCAAGAACCTCATTAGGTAGTCTGTTCTCCAGTGTTAAACGTGTTTCCAATTTAAAAGAATTTAGAGGGTCAGATGACGGCGTGAAAATGAAAAGGTAGATTTCCTATCCCTAATGATCTAATCTTCTGTCCGTTAGTTAGCCTACTATTTACGTCCAAATGCTTTGTCGAATTACCTTGTTACCGAAGAAATCGAGTTTGAGAGTGTTTTCGCAATAGCAAGTGAGAGCAATAAAGCAATGAGAGAGATTCAGTAAGTCCTGATCGCGTGCTTTATTTCGTGAGGGTGATCCCCTATTTATAGCAATTTCCTACGGTTCCTGGGTTTGCAAGCCTGTTATATCTTGCCAGGCTGTCACCCTAATTACTATATAAGTTATCCTAATTTCTATATTTTCTGCCTATAGCTATTCGACTGGGCACAGGCACACGGTCACTATCTACTCCTCTTTTCTTAGTTACTTAACCGGTCATGAACCACGGTCGCTGTCTATACTTACTTCATAGCTTTAGCGTTCGGTCACAGGCGACCGATCGCTACTCATACTTGCTTCGTGTCTTTAGCGACCGGTCAAAGGTGACCGGTCGTTTTCTTATACTTGCTTTACAATTTGTGACCAGTCACAACCGACCGGTTGCTACATGCTCTTTCATTGTTCCTTCTCCAGGGCGTAGGCTTTCATCGTTACCTTTAGCCTCTTCACTGAAAAGGTAAGAAAGTTCCCTTCCCCCAATTCCTCTACATGTCCTACAGTTTACCTGGTCCCGACACAGAGTATACTTTGAGAGAGAGGACTTTGTAAAAAGGGTGCTCAGATTGTATTAATACGTTGAGCGTGTCATGCTTTATGGGGGTGTGCCCCTATTTATAATGTTTACATCGCTAGATCGGAGGTTGCCAGCCTATCACTACTTTTTTTTTATTGTCAGGCTGGCATTTATAGATAAACGAGATGTCTAACCACCTATTGGCCGGAACGTGCTCCGGCCTAGCAATGTATCTTGTTCTAGCCTATCTCTTCCGGTCATAGGCGACCGGATGCTTTACTTTCCTTACCTTTACACTTTTCCCTCTTCATCAGTCCCACAAGTTCTACTTTTGATTCCCTAAATGTAGAAAGTAGAACTTTTCCTCTTTTTGTATATTTTAGTAAAAATTTGGCATTTCACATTTGCTCATCTTTAATCTTTTAAGGTTTCTGAACAGCTTTTTCTAGAAGCCTTCCGGTTCATTCTGATGCTCTTTCGTCCTTCCGGCTATCTCTCCCTAGTCCCACAAGTTTTCTTTTATTTTTTCTTTTTAAAAGAAAGAAACTTGCCACCCCGTAGCCCGAGTAGTTTTTGCTCGTGCTAAGCTTATGCTTGCGCCTTTTCGATGTGGAATAGTGGGGCATTTCGTGTCAGCGCCCCATTTCCAGGAAGGTACAGAGTCCCTACTTATATCTTTTTTAATAATCTGGGCGGGAGCCGTTTCATTCAAAACCCCAGGTTTTGATAGTTTTTTTCGGATACTTTCTCTCTCCCTCGTTTGCTCTAGACTCTGCTGCTTTCTTTCTCGCACTTTGCTTTTGAATCCTTTCACCATCCTTTTCTGTTTCACCAGCTCCAATGGCTTCCTCCAGCTTCGAAGAAGAACAAGGCAGCAGTGAATTTCGTTCTTGCTAAAGAGGCGATTCAAGGTACTTCCTCCCCCAGGGCTTTCGTCCTTCTTACCTAAAATCTGTTGTGCCCTTCCTAGCTGATCGAGAACCTTTTCCATCTTCTCTGGATACCTCCTCTCTCCTTTCCTATCTAAAAAATGTCGAAGTCCCATCGGGGACTCGCATCCACCTTTCTTCCTCTGATTCACATCCCCATGATAATTTTGGCCTTGGGTATGCTGTTTATGCGGATTTTTTCCCTCGCGGCCTGACCGTGCCTCCTCACCCATTCGTCATGGGCTTCTTAATCCGTCGCTGCTATGTGCTTGCTCACCTTCACCCAAAAGCAATTTCTTACCTTCACGCCTATGTGTTTCTCTGCGAGGAGAACCAAATTTGGGCGGAGGCAACCGAGTTTGCTCAATTTTTCTCCACAAGGGATGACCCTGATAGTATGACTATCAAGGAGAAGGCCGAATTTTCCCTTTTTGACTATAAAAAGGCGTCTTTCGGATGGAATTCACGATGGTTCGTCATTACCCCACCACCTGGCCGATTCTTAGGAGTTCCTTAATGCTCTTCGATCCCGAAAGGCTAATTTAGTTGCCCCTCCTCTCCTGCAAAAGACATGCCTATCATGAGGATCCTGAAGGCGCTGAGTAGTCGGCAACCAACGGCCTCTCAATTCTTTACTCATGTGCACCTGGATTCACTCAAGAAATATCACAGTAAGTTTTACTTTGCTTATTCTTACCTTGGTCTTTCATCTTTTACCGCCTGATCATTTACTTTTCATGTTGTTTTGATAGATTTCTTTTTTAGAGGAGATAAAGTGGGGTCTTTTAATAGTTGGAATTTGGTCAATTTCAAAATGGGTGATGAGCATGTCGACTATTATGCGTTTATCGATGAGGCCGTTGATGCGGCTACGAAACTTCTTGGGGACACTTCTGTTCCAAGAAAAGACAAAGAGGTGACAGTGACAAGGATCAATCCGGACAGAAGAAAAAGAAGAAGATCATTGAGTCCCCAGTTCGATCGAGCAATGATTTACCAGGTACTTGGCACGTGAGTCCAGGGTCCGGACATCGCGTCTTTATTCCTCTTACTCCTTGTTCAGGTCTAGGCTCTAACTTTCACCCAAGGCAGGATTCTGGCCACCCGACCCCCATTTGTGACTTATTTCCTGACTTGCCTGGGTATTTTTCTTCCGGTCGGGCCCAAGGCATTGCTCTAGAAGAGACTGCCTTACGTATTGATCTTTTCGGCTAAAGAAAGCTCTTTTTTTACTTCCTTTTTGTATAATCCTTGCTGATTCTTCCTATTTCAGGCTCTCAAGGTGCTCTCATAGCCGTGTCTGATAATGAAGCCGCACCCGGTCCTGCCCTCCCTGTCGCCGCTATCCCAGCTTCTGATACTCAGAAACTCCGGAAGAAAACAGTATCAAAACCGAAGGCCGTCCTATCAGAAATACCTGAAGTCGAGGAGGACAGCGAGGCTCCCGGCGCCTCAATCTCATGCGATGTTCCTGGGGCCAAGGAATCAGTGTACGAGAGGGTGAGGGAATATCGAGCAGTGCCCGAGAATCCAGAGCTCCGAAGCAAGCAAATGGAGGACATTACTGCCTCTTCCTCCTCTCCACCCCCTCCTGTTTAGGGGAATTTTACCGGTCCTTCGCAAAAGGAGGGGTGGTTCTACCATCTTGGACAGTCTCTACCCAGGATCCCCTTGGACACTTGATAAGTGTGAAACATATTGGCTTTTTAGAGCTTAATTACCTTATAATCTGCTACAATTAAAGCAATGTTTCCCACTTATTCTATGTTTTTCCTAAGATTGATGTTTTGATATGAACTGATGCATTTTATATGCTAAATATAGGAAAAACCCAGAGAAATGAAGATTTTACATCATAAGGATCGCAACACAACAAACGGGGAACAAATCCGGAAAAAGAGGCAAAGATTGGTCACCTCCGGACCAAGAGAGCCGGACGCAAATCCGGACATCACATGTCCGGATCCGGACGCAAGCCGGACGTGACCCAATTCCAGATCCGAGAATTCTGTGTCTTGTCCAGATCCGGACAGTGATCCGGACATATTTCAAGTTTCAGATCCAGAGGTTCTGTGTCACGTCCGGATCTGGACACAGAGCCGGACGTCACACAGAGATGAAAAATAAAAACTCAATCGCGCTGATAATCGGGCTTTCGGCGCAATTATCAGCCGAAAGCAATCAAGCCCATCCTCAGTTAATTAAACACGCACCCATACTCAATATACTAAGCGTATGTCCATGCTTGTACCTAACTATCACTAACCTATGTCTATTTTCTAAGCCTATTTAAGGAGTCATTCAACCTTCATTCCAATTTGTCCCAGACTCTCAGAGTCTAAGCATTACACAATCCTCTCTTCCTCCTCTCTTCATAACCTCTCATCCACGACTCGCTCCATCTCCAGTAATAAACCTTTCTCCGTAGCTCTTCACCCTCATTCACAGACAAAACCTTGCTCACAGCGCTTCATTTACCCACGTCCGGATTGACGTCCGGATCCGGACGTGACCAGGATAAGGTGTCCGGATCAGCGTCCGACCCAAGACAGCCGGACGTGACTCAGACAATTGTGGAAATTGCAGACTCGACCACGGCTTCTAAAATCAGTATTTCTGCTAAATCTCTCTATCTTTATGCTGTTTATATTGAGCATTGTTATTTTGTCCATGGCTGAGTAGTCGCTTTTAATTTCGGTTTACTATGTATCTCTAGAATAATTATTTCTGAACCTTTGTGATTTTCTGTAGTATAATAGAATAAAGTTCTTTTCCCTTATGAATTCCTAGACTTGGTAATCTGATCAATTAAATAAGTTCATCTGTTTGTTAGCTTATAAGTGAGAACTGCGGCTATCAATTGACTACAGGGAAAGAACCAGTTAGTATAGAGATGGTAATTCCTCTAAAACACTAGCTGACCATTAATCTAGACTACACTTAAAGCAATTAGTAAACAGTGGATTCATAACGAGAGTTAGGATTCGGTCTTAGCTAATTAGAATTCGTGGAGCGGGAGACCGAATACGAGTTATCTTTATTCTAGGGTTTTATTCAGAATACTATAGAAATCACTTAGGGGAAGAAATTGCAATCTAGAGAGAAGTAGTAAACCGAAATTTCCTTTATCAAACAAAAATCAAAACAATTATTTACCTGTTGTTTATTGCTTTTTGAACGCTTTTATAACATTCACCATCACATATAAAAACCCCCAATTTCCTGTTATTTGTTTTGTGTGTAAGTAGAAATTAAACTATCCACTGCCTCCTTGGATTCGATACTCAGGGAATACTCCGAGATTTAAAACTTTCTATAATCGACCGGTACACTTGCCGTTAGGTTAAACCCCCAGCACAATTTACCGGTAGGTTTTACCCCAACAAGTTTTTGGCGCCGCTGCCGGGGAGGCACGGTTGCTTAGTTTAATTTTTATTTTGGTATTATTTCATTTAATTTTGTTTTGTTTTTGTTTTTATTTTTACTTTATTTTCTTTTCTTTTGTTCATTTTCTTAGCTTTGTGCAATTTGTTTCTTATTTTTCTAGTATTATTTTGGTTTTACCCAATTAAGTTTACTTTTTCAACTACTTTACTGTCAGTTATCTGATTTTGGTTTATGGTTAAAACTCGTTCTGAAGGAAACCCTGAATTCGAAATTGAACCAGAAATAGACAGAGTAACAAGAAGGATTCGAAAAAGGTTAGTACTGGATCCTCCAATTGAGCAGGAGGTGCCTCTAAAAGATTCACCAGCAGAGGAGATTGTTTCTGAGTTACTAGTCGAAGAAGAGATTCTAAACAACCCCTCAGAAGCCAATATGGAGAATTTGAATTCGGAGAGGCACATGAAGGATTATACCCGCCCAAGCGTCGAAGGGCTTATTTCACCGATAGTAATTCCTGCGTTACCAGCTGGAGTGCAGTGGTAGTTCAAGACACACTATGTGAAGAAGGCAAAAATATGATGAGACAGAAGGGACAAGACGGTCCAGACCTTAGGTCCCGGTTCAGGCCCCGGGCCTCCTTCAGGACCTTGTTCAGGCTCCAATCTAGGCACCAAGCACCAATCCGGGTCCTAGGCCACATGGCCGAGTTCGCATCCCGCATCCAGTACTCTTTGACCGGATCCCGGATCTCGCACTCTTTGACCGGATCCCGGATCCCGCACTCTATGACTGGGTCCCGGATCCCGCACTCAGCACTCTACAACCAGGTGCCACATCCCGCGTCTCGTATTCCGCATCCGGGCTTCATACCCCGTACCTCACACTACCACATGTACAAGGACTAAGAGATAGACTTCACCCTAGAAAGTTTATAAATAGGGATGGGGGGTTCACTTGTTAAAAAACACACAAGATTAGCGGAGGGAGAAACACTAGAAAAGCTCCCTAGCATTGTGACGCAAGGGAGAGGAATATTTATACGTTTTCATTCAAGGGAGAGGAATATTTATACGTTTTCATTGGCGCCATCTGTGGGAAACGGACATCAACCACGATCCATCCACAGGTTGAGGAGAGTCCTGCATTACAAAATTCTTGATTTCTGGATATTTGACGTACGACGATCTTGTAAAAAGAAAGAGAAGATTACGTTGATAATGAGAAAGTTATTTGCAATAAAAGTAGTCGTTCCACCCTTCTGACAACCGCAAGAAGGTTATCTATGAAAAACAAACGACATCGGCAAAGTTGGCCACAATCAAGAGCGATCGGTGAATCCATCCACGAAGAATCGATATTAGAAGTTCCGGATGAATCTCGATCAAGATAATCCATCGCTCCATGAGCGAAACTCCGATTTGGAGCGGATAAAGCAAAACAGGAGATTCTTGGTGAAAGTTTATGAGGATAAGGTAGTGGATCCAAAAGCTCAATTCGATTAGAACATGGAAACCAAAGAAATTCATCGGATATATCCAAGAACCTCACTCAAGAACTTCTCTCACGTGGCAAGAAATTTCAGAACCCGTCGAACAAATCGAGACTCCAAAATAATCAAATACGATTGAGAGGATTGGTTGCCGGAAGATGATTCCACCGTTACCTATTCAAGCGACAGCGAGATCGGGACTCAACGAACAACAGATTTCGAAAGGAGCGTGGTTCTTCTACCAATCGCCACAGGCTAATTCCAGAAGGAATGACTTAAGAAGAAAAGGATAGAGACTATCCAATTGTTTGAAATACCGGTCGCAAGCGGTAAAGGATCAGGATTAACAATCCAGAGGATTAAAGAAGGACAGATTCTCGAAGGCTCAAAATCCGGTTCACTTCGGACTCCTGTTCAGAAGAGTCATGGATGAACCGGCGTGCTCTTTATCATACCAAGAGCAACGCGGAGGCAAATTAATGATTATCGCCTGGCCCCAATCGCTTGAGCTAGGAGAAAGCAAGCTCAAGGCATGATAATTAAAGAAAGACTCGAAGCAAACAAAACCACAACAGGAAGACAAAAATCCCTAACTCTCTGTTTTTCGTTCTAAAACTTCATTTGATTATATAATCAGGATTTGTTTGTCATTAATCAGGATCTGATTGTCATTAATCACGATCTGATTGTCATTAATCAGAATCACGCTTGCTCTCCTCCTATGCAGCAGCGTTTTTGATTGTCCATATCCTAAAGGATTGCTCTTGCAACTTGGAGTGGCACAGATTCGAAACCAAAGAGAATCACAGATCGATGAAAGGCGTAGCGCTACGAACAGCGTCGTTCTGAGATCAGGCACAGCACCGACCAGTGCAACATTGACCGCGTGCGGCGTCACTTTGACTTGAGAATCAGGCACAGCATCAACCGGGCGATGACCTTAGAGCAACCAGGAGATGATTCGGTTGACAAATAAAGTTCAACTTCAAGCAATAATTAAAGGTATACGGTGCGGTGTCTCATCTGGATCGAACAATTACCTCCGCCTTACCTCAGAAGCCAGATTGTCGATAGGATGTGTGGAAGGAGAAAAACTCGAAAGCATGTCCTTAGTTAGGCCTCAAAGTCAAAATCACTTTGCTACCAGCTTCAGCCAACATTCAACATGACCGGAAGGTACCCGGACATCCTTGGCCGCATCTCAGTCCATCCGGACTTCCTCGGCCGCGTCTCAGTCCATCCGGACTTCCTTGGCCGCATCACGACCGGGCCACAACCAATCGATCATCTCCAATACAACGACCGGCCGATGACTATTCAAGTCCAAAGACCAGGCGTGGCCTCAATGATTCTCAGCTACCGGCTCAACTTCCGGTCAAAGCCTTTCTTTCGGGAGATAATCGGGCATAGACTCGGGCACAACAATTCAATCGCCTTTCAAAAAACAAGCCAATGACGTTTTCCTTCAAGACCAACCTGAGATCTCAAATTCAGGCTCAATCACAAATTCTCAAAAACTCTGGCAATTGACAGAGGACACAAATCCCTCAAAACAGAAGTCGAAGTCAGACAACAACCACGATAAAACCAAAAGAAGGAGCATCCGACACTAATTTCTAAAGATGAGTCTGTTAACTTACCGGAAGGCAGCTTGACTTTCCTGACCGCATCACAGTCCATGACCGGAAGGCAGCTTGACTTTCCTGACCGCATCGTAGTCCATGACCGGAAGACAATTCGACTTCCTTGACCGCATCCTCAAGTACAAGGCTGGACGATATCCTCGACTCGAAGCCAAGCGACGTCTTCCTTCCAGACTGGACCGGAGTCTCAAATCCAAGCTCAGTCTAGCACTTCAAATTCTAAAGAATCTGGACGTCAAACGAATCAAGAAAGGAAAAGGAATTTGGGCCTGCGAGTAGCTAGGCCTAGCGAGGAGAAACTCATCTACAACCAAAGAATCGTCGATCAAAATGCCTTCAAAAGTTTGTACCTCTCAATATCTTCCTTCGCAAAGCAATAAGGTAAACAGTTCTGTAAATCTATATCTAGGCAGCATCTGTCAAAACATGGTAAGAACTTGAATCATAAAATTGCAAATCCTTTGCGCATAAATCAGTATGCTCTATTGAGAATTATCACTTCATTGCTCTTTTACCTTCCTGGTTATCTCGGTGCCTGATTATGAGCTTTACTTCTAAAAACTTTGGCATCTATGATAGAAGTATGCACATAGAACGAAGCATCACTTTGAAAATTCTTTCAAAAAAGTTTCATTACCTTTGGATTACATTCGTAATTCTTCTAATCTTCAAAAGCTTTAAGAAAATCAATAATGCGCAACCAAGGCTACTTGGTAATAAAGCTGAGATCTATAGTAAGAAGCTATATTTTATTAGACATGATCTTAGCTCTACTTGAAAGTTACAGGCTGAATTTGCTAACATTGCCACTTTGAAACCCTTCGGCCCTTAATCAACTTGGTTAATTCATGATTGTGTGCTTCTTTCAGATACACCGCCTATAGCAGTGATAAGAATAAGAAGCATTGCCACTACATTATTGAATCGTTACCACAGCATTTTTCAACAGTTTACGGTTTCCATATTGTTACCATGCCTACTTCTATTTTAATATTTGGTTTTTAGGATGATATAAACTAAAATGTTTTACACTTCTGCTGAGCAACTTAAACCCGGAGTTTTTGCTGAATTATCCTAGGATTTGTGGCGCGCATATTAGCCTTTTTCTGATTCATTATTAATTATCGTCTTAATCCCCAGCAGTAATTCAGTTTGATTTAAAACTGATTGAAGCTTTATACAGAACGAAATGTGGTAAGTTTCAAAATTATCAAATTGTGGATTCACATGCTGTCTTCCCCTCTGTTTCAAATTATCTCTCTACAAAATTTATGATATAATGGCTGGTTTACTGTTGAGGTCTGCTCTTTATAGTCGTCATGAATAGATTGTTTTACCGGGTTTCTCCTTATAAAATGCACCATCTTTACTTCAGTTCTTGTTTCTGTTTGATCTGCACAAAACAAATTGTGTTGCAACTAGTATAGCTTGTGATTGTTAAGGAAGTTGAGAAGGCATCAACATAGTAACAGTGATATAAAACATTTTGTCTTTTGCATCTACTGGGTGATCAATCTCTGTTTAAAGCTGAAATTTGGCTTAGGAAGTTTAACGTCGAGTCTGATTGCTGATGTGATGCCATTATAGAGTTCAGCCAGTACTCCGAGTACTTTTTATTGTCTTGGATGCGTATACTTCTTCTGTCTAAATTTTTATTAAGTATTTCAGGCAGCAACCTCCCTAGCTATGCTCTGCCGCACAAAGGAAAGGTTGTGAAGATACTTCACAAGAGCTGCAAGACAAGTATGCTTCAAAGCACAGTCGGCTATTTGATTCTAGATACATCAAACCTGAAGTGGTGGTAATACTGTATTCTTTCATGCTGCTAATGTTGCTGCCTCTGCATGCCCTTAATAGTTTCAAAACCTTCAAACTCTGCTTGCTGTCATGATTGATCTAGTATGATAAAACTGATCTGAAAACTGTCAGGGATTTTACATGAATAATCTTGATTGATTGCTCCCCGAGTTTTTGCCGAAATTGTGTCTTTGTTTATTGCTGTCGCATAATCAATGCAAGATAAAAGAAATACTCATGCTTCGTCTACTTATTGCACGGCGGTATATAGACTTGTTTTTTGCCTATTAGAAGTCAGGGGATAAGGGGGTATGATAAGAGTGTTTAGGATCGTTAAAATCAGTCCAAGGTTAAGCTCTTGATTACGCTCTTTTCTCAGCTACTTTGTTGCTGTTAACTGCCTTGTTTCTGATGCAGTATTTTGCTGCACCTTTATAATTCATGCACAGCAATGCCTTGCTTGCTTTAGGTTATCATGTGCAATCCATTGGATGGTCAATATCCAGCTGTGATTATTTCTTCATCGATGCCCATTTTTTATCTCTGTTAAAGTCTGTTTCTTCAATAGTAACAATACATTCTATGTTTAGAGTAACGTAGCCAAATATGTTGACTCGTTTAAAAATCAATTTGCTTGACCGCCTAGTATAAGGTAACAGCTGCATTACACATACCCTCTGTTATTACTCAGCAATAATTTAGCTTTCCATCTTTTAATCTCAGCACAATTTAGCTGCCGTTCATCTTTTAATATTCAGCACAATTTAGCTGCCGTCTTACTTCTCTGTCTTTAAACACTAATGCTGCTACATTAATTGACAATTCATTCCCTGTAACTGTTTATATTGTTTTGATGATTGGATCGCTTTAGCAGCAAGCAATTTTGACTGCTATGTTATCTACTCTAACTTGTAGCGGCTTAGAACTAGCAATCTAAGTTTCTTTCTCTATTCTTGCTATCACATTCTGGCGATTATGATTATGCATTCTTAAGCTGATATGTATTCGGTCCACATAAAATTCTCTTACCTTTGATTACTATGACTATGTGGTTAACTATCAAGAAAACCTTGCTCATTTGCCTCAGCAATTTTAGAGTTCCCAAATCAGGGTTATTTTGTTTTTTTTTTTGCTCTGTTGCTTATGGTTCAAAAGTTTTTGCCGCACAGTACATTTGTTTCCCCTCATTTTGTCGCTGTTTATACTGCAAGCTGCCTGCTACTATGAAGTATTATGCTATCGTATTTACAAGATTGATCCACAGTTGTTTGGTACACCCTCTCAGTATTATAGAGCCTGATTCGGCTTTATCCCGATAATTCTAAGCATTACTTATAAGTCGTCTAAACCTACTACGCAATACGCCATTTTAAGAGCCACCTGCCTCGTTTGCTACGTATCAGTCTTTGCTTTAAACATTATTATTTGTTCCCAATGCTTTTTCAAGCAGTCTAAGCATGTTGTAGTTTGATTAAATGACTTTTAAGTGCTTTGGTTAGGCTACTTCAGGGAAGCCAATTTAAGTAGTTTAACGGCCTTTGAATAAGGCCGATTCTCTATCTAACAGTAACTGCCGCTGCCTTGATTACTTTACATAACATCTTAAAAGATATTTACAGCTATATATATTAATGATTGCATATACTTCTTTCAACAAGTATGTTAATCAATTCTAAAAGCTTTGTACCCTTTTTTCCGAATACATGTGATACCGTTTTTTGACAAGTTTTAAGCAATTTCATGTTAGCACTGCTGGGATTTAAAAACCTACAATATCAAGGAGGGTGCATTTCAGTTTAAAGGTCAAAGGCAAAGGCCTGTATACTTCAGACAAGAAATTGTTACAGAAATTCAAAGCTCGACAGAAAACAAAAGCAAAGAAGTAAGTAAGGGAAAATCGCAACTTCAAGCTACAGGCTGTTTTGCAATCAGAAATCCTAGAGGTATGATGATATGAGTCTATCTTCTGCTTGGATCTCGTGTCTCTTCAACCTATACCTTCTCAAGAAGTAAGGTACAATCTAAAATTGTTCTAAAATTGAAAATGATAAGTTGCAAATTTGCTAGTTGCCTTCCTTTCTATCTAATGGCAGATAATTATGCTGATACTTTTGCTTGATCTAAACTTAGATTCCTGCTCATTTACTTCCGCACTTCCTATCAGAAAAGGAACTTTTCAAAAGCTAAAGACGTTACAATTATTAGGATCAAAAATCTAAAATTCATTGAGAAATTACTTGTGAATAAATCTTGCTCGTATGCCTCTGTTCACTGCTGCCACATTGCCGATTCAAACAAAGTGTCACTAAGTTTTTCAGCTTCATTTAGATCCTGGGTTGCTTCTGATTGTTGTATTGGTTTATATGCCACATGGGGACCATTTTTGGCTCACTTACTACAACAGTTCTTCTACACAAATTTGGAATACATGTTTATGCTCTATTTTTTGTTTCACTTCTGTCTCTGTTTGAAGCCACAAGATGACCTCTTTATTTTCTGATCCTGTCTTCGCTTAAGTAAACCATGTGTACCCCTGTTATGAACTAATATAAGTTTGTACAGTACTAATAGTTACCCGCTTCTTTTATGCTATTAGAATGAACGTCTCCTGCCTGGTTTTAACTGCTGTCGTAGACCTCTTTTCAGCAATTTACCATCTATGGACATGCCTTATCTTTGCCTCCGTTTAATCTCAGTTATTAAGCCACAGTATGTTGCATTGTTGCACCTGCTTTTGTTGGGTTTAGTTGAACCTTGTATAGGTCACTTATGGACAGAAAAGATCGATACAATGCAAGCCCCTTCCTGTCACTATCTATATTGGATAATGCTGCTTCTCTGCAGTTTGGTCTTATGAATACAGCTCACTCCTTAACTGCTTTATTTGCTGCCTAAGTTTTGTCTGAATTTTTGAGCTAGTACATAGCCCACCCATAGGTTTCTCTCTCTACTGCTCTTAACTGTCAAGAAAAAAGAGGCATATCATGAATGCTTAGGATCTGAGAAACCAACCCGAATTAGGTTATGGTTTATGGCGATGTTGTAAGCATGTTTGTTCCTGTTCTGGCTTGGCCATTTAAGCCCTGATCGTGTGCTAATGATCAACCTGGGATATCATGAATAACAAACCCATGCTGCATCTGAATTTTGCTGCTTCATAATGATTATTCTCAGCAGTCGTAGTAACAATATTATGCTTACCTTGCTCCTACCTTATGCTGCTATGAATGGATACTGTTTCAGCAATGCATTTGTCCCTAATAAGGTTTATTTGCTTCCACTTTCACCACTGATTCAAGCCGTCCTATGACTCTAGTCGAATCTGTTTTAGCTGGGCTTGTGTGCTACTTCAATGAGTTGCATTTTCAGCAGTTGAAGTCCTTTAAAATGAGTCTTACTTGACAAGAGTTTATGGTCAATTCTTATGTTGATTCTATGCACCATGACATTGGTAGATTAACTCAATCTGAATCAATTTTATGCTCTTTCTTCTCAGTACGATAAAACCCAAAAACTCGTTGAATAAGTCCTTACGAGGTAGGCAATGATAGGCAATTATTTTGTTCCCACCAACACTTGAATTCTACAGTTTCGCTTCTGTTTACAGGTCTGTAAAGCATGTTCATTTATGCTGTTGATTGGCTCTTTTATGCCTTGTTGAACTCTGCTACGAAATGTATGGTGCAAAATTAAAGTTGCTCTATCAAAGTTCTATACTATTGCACAGATGCTTACAACATTATGTAAACCGGCAAAAATTAAACTTTCAGTTGTGGCCAAATTCTTGGACTAAAGTTTACACTATTTTTTACACTATTGCATTACTCATGACATAGATTGATCCATGAATGATTTGCTTATGCCTCTACACTATCTTCTGGCCAGAGCGAACAAATAGCTCGAAGCATTTGCTGTTCTAAAAGAACACTAGTGTCATCCTTCTACATCATGAAAATTATAGCTATAGACGGGCACCTATGCACCTATGTTGGATGTATTCGTATCATGATGTATTTAATTTAGCTTTAATTAAAGCTCAGTTACAAGTTTGTTTGCTATCCTCGTTATTGCCACTCAGGTATATGGCTACTAGATCATGATTTCAAAAGTACTAATACATATTCGAAGGAATTGTAGGTAGGTACCTATTTACCAGGGGACTGATCACCCCCTGAAGGATTCAAAGAAAGCAAGGAAAAGGCCATCGAGCCAAGAAAACAAAAAGCACATGAGCTCCTACAGGCTATCATGCCTTGAAAGTAAACAGTAACACCTACAGGCTATCATGCCTTGAAAGTAACACCTACAGGCTATCATGCCTTGAAAGTAACACCTACAGGCTATCATGCCTTGAAAAGTAACACTTTGGGTTGAAATGAAACCCGGCCGCAGAGCCACCTTGGGTTGAAAAGAAACCCGGCCATCGAGCCAACCAAAAACCCACCTCTGGACCCATCAGGAGCTCTGGTCGCCTGTAATGGGTGAAATTGTTAGGTGTGGGACGCCATACCGTACTTGAATCACAAGTACCATCCTTTGGCTAGCATAAGCAAAATTGGGAAAATATATTATCTATGTTCTCCCTTTAAGGGAATTCTCATCCTTTGGCTAGTATAAGCAAAGATTTATGTCCCAGAATTTCCAATTTAATAGTAGTAAAAACGCCTGTGGGACTTTGACTGTATTAATTGTACCAGACCTTTTGTAAGTTCTTTTTTCTTTGTAAAGGTTAAAGAAAAAGAACTTGTGGGACTAGGAGATAGGAGAAAGAAAAGGTAGAAAGCATGTAAATTTTTATCTTCTTTTTGTAAGTTCCACTTTTTTAAAGTGCCCAAAAGTAGAACTTGTGGGACTGATGAAGAAGGCAAAAATATGACGAGACAGAAGGGACAAGACGGTCCAGACCTTAGGTCCGGGTTCAGGCCCCGGGCCTCCTTCAGGACCTTGTTCAGGCTCCAATCTAGGCACCAATCCGGGTCCTAGGCCACATGGCCGAGTTCGCATCCCGCATCCAGTACTCTTTGACCAGATCCCGGATCTCGCACTCTTTGACCGGATCCCGGATCCCGCACTCTATGACTGGGTCCCGGATCCCGCACTCAGCACTCTACAACCAGGTGCCACATCCCGCGTCTCATATTCCGCATCCGGGCTTCATACCCCGTACCTCACACTACCACATGTACAAGGGTTAAGAGATAGACTTCACCCTAGAAAGTCTATAAATAGGGATGAGGGGTTCACTTGTTAAAAAACACACAAGATTAGAGGAGGGAGAAACACTAGAAAAGCTCCCTAGCATTGTGACGCAAGGGAGAGGAATATTTATACGTTTTCATTCAAGGGAGAGGAATATTATATGTTTTCACTATGTTACTATGGTCATGAACGTTCCCCAGTTCAACGGCACAGTCACCGAAGATCCCAATGTCCATCTCACCACTTTCCTGAGATTGGTAGGAGCATGCTCTACACCAGCTTCACAAGAGGTTGCTAGATTGACTCTCTTCCCATTTTCCCTGAGGGATAGAGCTGCAGAATGGTTAAACTCATTAACGCCCAACAGTATCACTACCTGGACGGAGTTAGCAAATGTATTCTTGGCGAAGTATTTCCCTCCTTCTCGAATGCTGACTATGATAGGAGAGATTACCAACTTCAAGCAGTTCACTGGTGAGACATTATCTGAGGCTTGGGAGCGTTTCAAAGGGATTGTGCGCAGAGTACCACACCATAGCTTAGGAGAGGAGGTAATTTTGGAGTCCTTTTACAAAGATTTGGATCATCAAGCCGTTTCTTGGTAGATACTTGTGCAGGAGGAAGCCTCATGGAGTTACCAATAGCCAGAATCAAGGAAATGTTGGAGACCATTACCAATGCTTCCAATCAGTGGGGAGGTACTAGGACATCTACTGAGGTTCCCCCAAGGAAGACCGCTGGAATCTATGAGGTAGATTCGAACACTCTTTTAGCTGCGAGGATGGATAGCATGTCTAAGTAATTTGAGAAGAAGTGTGCAATAATGAACCCTCAGTCAAGTGCCGCTGTTGTGACCGATTCTTTCCCACAGTGTGAGTATTGTGGTAGAAGTTCCAACATGTGCCAGTGTACTTCTCAGCAAAATGAAGAGGTAAACTATCTGGGAAACAGGCAAGGGAATTTCTACAACAACCAAAACAATCAAGGATATCAGCAGCAGAGGTTCCAGGGAAATAACTACAGTCAGAGGCCTCCACAGCAGAACACTCAGCATTTTCAGAGACCTCATCAAAATCAGCAAATGCAGAACCAGCAGGCACAGAAACAGCCAGCTGGTGAGTTCAAGTTTGGAAGATATGATGCGAGAGTTTATCCTGTCGACCAATAGGAAACTCGAACAGCAAGAGAACACCAACCATGAGAACAAGACATTCATCTTGGAGCAGAAAGCCTTCAACAAACATCTTGAGACTCAGATTGCCCAACTGAGTGAAAAATTTTCTGATAGACCTGCAGGGGCTCTACCTAGCCAGCCAGAGAAGAATCCTCGTGAATACGCTAAAGCAGTGACTTTGAGGAGTGGCAAGCAGCTTGATCCTTCGATCCCTGAAGCTGAGAACACTCCAGCTGAAAAAGACAAAGTTGTTGGTCAAGAGGTAGAGATCATTGAAGGACCAGTGTCAGAAAATACTCCAGTTTATAACAGTGCACAGAAAGATAATGAGCTGACCGGTGAAGCTGCCCAGTCTTCTAGACCATCACGACGGGCGGTCCCTGAGCTCTCAGTGCCATTCCCAAATGATTGAAAAAGAGAGACCTCGACGAGCAATTTGGTAAGTTCCTTAGCATTTTTAAGAAACTAACAATTAATATTCCCTTTTCAGATGCTTTGACGCAGATGCCTATCAATGCGAAGTTCTTGAAGGACATCCTTTCAAATAGAAGGTCATTAGTTGAGAAGGAGACGATACAATTGACAGAAAAAGTTTCTGCAGTGCTTAGCAAGAACCTTCCACCAAAGCTCGACGATCCCGGCTTACCAATCATCCCATTCTCAATAGGTAATGTCGATTGTGGTAAGGGTCTCTGTGATTTGGGAGCTAGCATTAATTTGATGCCTTTATCCATGTATCTTAAGCTTGGATTAGGAGAGTGTAACCCTACTCGCATTACTTTACAATTAGCAGATAGATCCATTATCTTTCCAAAGGGTGTGGTTAGAGATTTGGTTGTTTCTGTTGGTACTTTTGTTTTTCCCAGTGATTTTGTGATTCTAGATCTGGAGGAAGACAAGGAAGTACCCTTAATTCTTGGACGCCCTTTCATGCGAACAGCTAGGACCCTCATTGATGTTGAGGGTAGTAAGATTATTTTGAGAATGCATGATGAGCAGCTAGTTTTTGACATGTCCAAGGTTACAAAACATCCTTCTGACGTGCATGCCTGTTTTAGTCTAGATGCTATTGATTCTTTGATGCAGGAATATATTTTTGGTGTAGCTGAATTAGATGAGTTAGAAAAGTGTTTAATTAATTCTTTTGATGGAGCTCACGAGGATCCAGAGACTGCTGAGGTTGCATTCCATTTATCAGCTGGTAGGCCATTTCGTAGGGGTGCTCATATGGAGAAGGAGAGATTAGAGCAAGAACCTAAGGATTTGATACCTTCCATCAAAGCACCACCCACCTTAGAGCTGAAACCTCTTCCTAGTCATTTAAAATATGTCTTTTTAGTTGAGCCCTCTGGTTTAACTGTTATTATCTCTGCAGATCTAACACATTCGCAGGAGGAGCAACTTTTGCAGGTACTCAGGAAGAACAAGGAGGCGATAGGATGGTCAATCGCTGATATCCAGGGGATAGCTCCTCACTTTTGTACACACCGCATCTTTCTTGAAGAAAACTATAAACCACTAGTTCAACCCTAGAGAAGATTGAACCCAAACATGAAGGAGGTGGTGAAGAAGGAAGTCATTAAGCTTCTCGATGCAGGTATTATTTATGCAATTTCTGATATTGAATGGGTGAGCCCTACACAAGTAGTTCCCAAGAAAGGGGGATTTACTGTAATTCCCAATGATAAAGGTGAGCTAGTTCCTCAGAGAACTATTACAGGGCATAGAGTGTGCATTGACTATCGAAAGTTGAATGCTGCAACCAGAAAAGATCATTTCCCTCTTCCTTTCATTGACCAAATGTTGGAGAGACTTGCAGGGCATAAATATTACTGTTTCCTGGATGGTTACTCTGGGTATTTTCAGATACCTATTGCTGAAGAGGACCAAGAGAAAACAATTTTCACATGCCCATATGGCACGTATGCCTACCGCCGCATGCCCTTCGGTTTATGTAACGCTCCAGCTACCTTCCAGCGTTGCATGTCAGCCATATTTTCTGACTACATTGAAAAATGCATCGAGGTATTCATGGATGATTTTTCAGTTTTTGGACTAACTTTTGACTCTTGTTTGGAAAATTTGGATCATATCTTAACCAGGTGCAGAGAAACCAATTTAGTCCTAAACTGGGAAAAATGCCACTTCATGGTGCAAGAGGGCATTGTGGTGGGACACAAGATCTCTAGCAAAGGTATTGAGGTAGACAAGGCTAAGGTTGAAGTGATCGATAAGTTACCACCACCAGCAACAGTAAAGATGTGAGGAGTTTCCAAGGTCACGCGGGCTTCTACAGACGGTTCATTAAAGACTTTTCGAAGATATCTAAGCCGTTGTGTGACTTGCTGACCAAGGAGGCGAAATTCGACTTCACTAAAGAATGTCTTGAGGCATTTATCATCATCAAGGAAAAGCTAGTATCTACACCGGTTGTTGTTGCGCCTGATTGGTCTCTACCATTTGAGATCATGTGTGATGCTAGCGATTTTGCTGTGGGAGCGGCTCTCGGTCAAAGGCACGAGAAGGTATTGCGAGTTGTTTATTATGCCAGCAAGACACTCAATGACGCTCAGAAAAACTATGCCACCACAGAAAAGGAGTTGTTGGCCATTGTTTTTGCTTGTGACAAGTTCAGACCATATATCATCGGGAGCAAAGTCATCATACATACTGATCATTCGGCTTTGAGGTATTTGTTCCAGAAAGCTGATGCCCCGGTTGATTAGGTGGATCCTACTCTTACAGGAGTTCGACATTGAGGTGAGAGACAAGCCCGGAGTGCAGAACGGCGTTGCTGATCATTTATCACGGATGCATGTTCCTGATAACTGTATACCAATTAATGAATATTTTCCTCATGAGCTAGTGTATGCAATTGGTTTTAAGGAGGACCCTTGGTATGCTGATATTGCGAATTACCTTGCTAAGCAGATTTTGCCCCAAGAAATGTCGTATCAGTAGCGGAAGAAATTCTTTTCTACTGTCAAGCAATACCGGTGGGATGATCCATTCTTATTCAAGGTTTGTGGTGATGGAATTATTCGTTGGTGTGTCCCAAAGACTGAGATTTGTGACATCCTTATCCACTGTCGTTCAAGAGAAGCTGGAGGGCACTTCGGGCCAGCTAAGACAGCAGCTAAGGTATTGGAGGCAGGTTTCTTTTGGAAGACGCTACATAAAGACTGCCATACATTTGTATCCACATGTGATAGCTGTCAGCACCAAGGTAACCTTTCACGTAAGCTTGAGATGCCTTTGAATTATATCTTGGAGGTTGAGCCATTTGATTTATGGGGGATTGACTTCATGGGGCCATTTCCTTCTTCACATTCGAACCTCTATATTTTGGTAGTTGTAGATTACATTACCAAATGGGCTGAAGCAATGGCCGCACCTACTAACGATGCAAAGGTTGTGCTGAGATTTTTGAAGAAAAACATTTTCACTAGGTTTGGTGTACCACGGGCAATCATAAGTGATGGAGGATCTCACTTTTGTAACAAGTAGTTTGAAGCTCTGTTGTAAAAGTATGGAGTGAGACATAAGGTATCCTTACCCTATCATCCACAGACCAATGGGCAAGCTGAGGTGACTAACAGGGAGATTAAGTGGATTCTACAGAAATCTGTTAGTTCATCCCGTAAGGATTGGTCTATGAAATTGGATGATGCCTTGTGGGCTTACCGGACAGCTTATAAGACACCTTTGGGAATGTCTCCTTACAAGTTGGTCTTTGGAAAGGCGTGTCATCTTCCGGTGGAACTGGAACATAAATCTTTTTGGACACTTAAGGTTCTGAATTGTGATCTTCAAAAGGCCGGTGGGGAAAGGAAACTACAGTTGTGTGAACTGGATGAATTCAGAGAAGAGGCCTATGAAAATGCCAAGATTTACAAGGAATGGACTAAGAGATGGCATGATAAATTGCTTGTGAAACGAAAATTTCAAATTGGTGACCGAGTGCTAATGTTCAATTCAAGACTGAAACTATTTCCGGGGAAGCTGAAATCTCGCTGGTCCGGTCCATTCACGGTTACAGATGTTTCCCCTTATGGAGTCATTGGTGTGGTCAACGAGAAAGGGGAAGCATTCAAGGTTAATGGATCACAACTGAAATTGTACCAAGGGAGCGATGTTGATATAGTTCATTCAACACTTTGGCTCCGGGATCCTGATTCTTCAAACTGATGCACCAAGGTCTAGCCAAAGACCGAAAAGATGGGCAGCTTGGTGGGAGGCAGCCCACCAGTATAAATCTTCTCTCTACTTTCTTTTTACACTTTCCTATTACTTGATTTAATTTTCTTTTAATCTATTGAGAATTTTTACTATTTTACAACACGAGCCCCGACTCCCCTATTTCCATTAATAACTCTGCCTGGTTCCACTTAAGTTCTTTTGGTTTTGCAGATTTAATCTTTCAGGTACTTCATTCGAATGCTAAACTGAACTCAAGTGTGAGGAAAATATCATGGCAGTAGTCATCACGTATCAGGGAGTCCTTTAACACTCTGGCTAATTCATTTCTGCATTTCTTGTGTTTGTTTTATTTATGTTTAATTATTTGTGGAAATGTTTTTATTTTTAAATGAGGTGTTTTAAATTAATGGTTCTAAATTTAATTTTTTTAAAAAAAGAGAATATTACAACGCGTCCGGCTAAACCCAGCCGGACGCAAAGCCGGACTCACGGATCTGAACACGTCCAGATCCGGACGTTTAATCCGGACATCACTGCAACAGACGCGGGCCGTGATTTTTCTTTTCTTTCTCTCCTTTTCTTTCTCTTCTTCGTTCTTCTTCGTTAACCTCCCGACGACCTCAAACCCAGAACCACCCAACGCCTTCGCCACCACCACACCAGCGCCGCGACCACCGGAACTCAGCACCACACCGCCCTCCCATTCCTCCATTTTCGAAACCGAAAATAAACGCAACAGGTTCTGCGTTCTTGCGATATTACTCAATTTTAATGTCGATTAGGGTTAGATTAGGTTGTAGTTGTGTGAATTTTGATGTTAATCTGCTATTGCGGTGCTAAAACATGGGGTTTATGTGAAATTTGGATGTTTTCTGGTTGCATTTTGTAGTATCGGCGATGCTCTGTTCGCGGCGCATTTTTAGGGTTCTTAATCCCGTCCGGATCTGCGTCCGGCTAAGTTGACCCGGACGTGGATCCGGACATGTTAAAATTTTGCAATTTTTCTGAAGTTATTTTCTAGGTTTATATGGTACTATTTAATGCAATTATTTGCTATGTTTGGCTGTTTTAATGCATTAGTAATTGTAGATTGACTGTGTGCAAGAATGTGTTAAACTAGAACTTACTGCTCGATTGGTTTCGAGTTTTGGTGTGCCTGTTGCTCTTCTTTTACTGTCTTCTTGCTGCTTAGCTTTCTTACTGCTTTTGTTTCTCGTTTAGATGGCTCGCACTAGAGGCGGTTTTACACGCACGGGGTCCTTTTCGAGGAACCCACGACCTGATGACCAGTCAGAGCCGGCCCAGGCCCCACTACGAGAAGATGGATTCAGATCAGCTGCCACTCGGGCTTGGTACGATCGGGGCGGGGCCTTCGTCATTGAGAGGCGCATCAGCGATGAGGCATCAACTGCCTCCGGGCTTACAGCTATATTTGAGGGTATTGGCGCCAGCAGCATCTTGCGCATGGGCATGGGTGTCTTCTCTCCGGAGCTGGTACGAGAGTTCTATGCCAATGCTGTGGCGTCATATATGACACACATCATCACATCATACGTACGCCAGTTCCAGGTGGAGGTAACCCCTGAGACTTTTGCTGATCTTTTATTACTCCCGGACAACAATGCTACACATTTAGAGTTTACGGAGGAGTCACTTAGGGAGAGTAAGACTAGGTGGTTACAAGAGGTCGGGAGTACTACTCGCCGACGGGGTGAGGAGAATAAGATTGTACTCCCATATGCCCTCCTCCCCTCCCTTCCCTAGAGGACCCTAGCAGAGATCCTCAGTCATCAGATCCAGCCTCAGGCTGGAAATGATGCTTCTGACGAGGATTGTGTCCTCCTCGACTACCTTCTGGCCTCAGCACATCCACCAGCCCAGCAGCTCTCGCTACCTTTCGTGATGTTCAGGCAGCTGCATAAGGTGGTGACCTATCTGTGGATGAAGAAGAAGAAGATCACCCCTATCTTTCCCATCTTCATCCAGCATCTTCTTGCCTCTACCCTCCCCGAGGAGATCTTCACTGATATGGCGGTGAGGGAGGGTGAGACACCCATCTCCCTTGGGACTTTCAGGAGATGGGGCTTCTTACGCCTCGATGATGGCAGCTGGGTGAAGGGCAGCTCGGGCCTAGGATCCACTGGTACATATGCGAGCTCCAGCTCTACACCGGCCACTGCTACCATGGCGCCCCCCACGGCCCCAATGATGAGCATCCCACCTGAGATGCAGACTCTGATGGACTCCATTCTCCAACAGCAGCAGCGGATGGAGCAGCGATTCGGGGGTATGGAGCAGCAGTTTAGAGCTGTACAGCAGCAGGTCGGGGATGTACAGCAGCAGTTCGGGGATGTCCAGCAGCGCCAGGTGCGCATGGAGGGACACATCGATGACATCCGCCAGACGCAGGACCACCTTTAGGCAGAGCAGACCTCCATCCGAGACACCCAGACTATGATCACCGAGAGGCTGCTAGGTTCATGGCAGAGGCATCTGCTCACCAGAGAGAGGCAGCCGCTCAGCAGGCCCAGAACAACCAGCTCATGCAGATGCTCATTTCCTAGTTGGGAGCGAGACCTCCACCGCCTAAGTGACAGCCATCATATCTTTACTGCTTTCTTTTTTTATTTTATTTTTCAGTACTTTTTCTATTTTTCTGAATTGCTTAACTTTTTGTCTGTTAAACTAACGATGCACACACGAGACTGATAGGTGAAGTAATGGTGTTTATATTTACCGGTGCTTAAATTTTGAATTGCTAAAATTTCTTGTTTCTCTGAGCAGTACAGCATTCGTCACTGATTTATTTACATGTCCCATCTACTGCCAAATGAATGGCTATAAGTACAGGAAATGGAACCACACTACTTGCGAACGTCTGCTAAGCTTGAACTATGGGGAGTATTCTTTCTCTCCAAATAACTCTTACGATTCACATACTCTCTGTCGTTCGAGTTAATGCACTTTATTCTGTGGTTGTCCATGCCAGTGAAAAATTAGAAATCTATACTCTGCACAACACGCATAATGTCTGTAACTCATGAGGAATATCTCGACCCCTGCAAAACTTCAAGTGTGAGGAAGAACATCTTCCTCAATCTACAAACACCAAGGGAGTCTCAGTTCCTAATTTAACTTATTAATGTTCCACCATTGTTGCGTTGCGGGTTAATTATTGCATATGCATCTATTATGAGTATAGCATGTTTTGAAAGCTCTGTTCACTGTTTTTCTTCTCTGACCAATGAGGACATTGCTCCTCTTAAGTGTGAGGAAGGAAAGACCTTTCCCTGAAAACATGATAGTTGTTCTTTAATGCCACACTTGCTTTTTGCTGCTCTAATACCTATGCACACCGAGTGAAATTAAACCAAGTGAAAACCGGAGGAATCTTTTTGCTTAATGAGGTTTGTATAAATAATTTTATGTAAAAATACTCCCTTTTCACTAAAATATGGTAGATTGGCTAGTTGTGGAAACCAGATTATTTTAGCTTGGGATTTTGGAAATGAAGTGAATGTTTGGAATGAAAAGGATAAGGCAAGGTACTCCACTGATCAAAAAAATTTCCTAACAATAGCAGGCCTCGTCTATCCGGTTATTAAGTCTTAAGGGTGCCTTAACACCTATCTACCTAAGGTCTCGGGATCTGGGATAGTTGGCCCAACACTGTTACAAGGATAGAGAGAAAAGTCTAGGTTACGGAATAACTCTGCAATTCATAATTATTCGTTTATTTTGTATATCGTTCTTGGAAGAAGAATGTTTTTGCATGTGAAAGAAAAATTAATTGCAGTTTAATTTTTGTTTTTGATCATGAGTGTGTGGTGTTGAAAGGTATTGCGGAATAAGGCATTACTTCACACCCCTTGTCATCCAAAGGTTAGAGGATTGTAAATTGGTGGAAAGTCCCAAGCTAAGTTAACTTGTCTTCTACAATCTAGTTTCTCCATGCTTTTACAAAAATTGTTCTTGTTTCACTGTTTGTAAAAACCTACCTCTAGAGAGCAAGATTATTCATTCATTTATCGCTTTGTTTGATCTCACCCTGCACTTGTTTAAATTTGGAGATTATTTGACGGTTTTAGAGATATTCTTATTTTTTATTTGCTTGAGGACAAGCAAAAGCTTAAGTGTGAGGAAGTTGATAAGTGTGAAACATATAGGCTTTTTAGAGCTTAATTACCTTATAATCTGCTACAATTAAAGCAATGTTTCCCACTTATTCTATGTTTTTCCTAAGATTGATGTTTTGATATGAACTGATGCATTTTATATGCTAAATATAGGAAAAACCCAGAGAAATGAAGATTTTACATCATAAGGATCGCAACACAACAAACGGGGAACAAATCCGGAAAAAGAGGCAAAGATTGGTCATGTCCGGACCAAGAGAGCCGGACGCAAATCCGGACATCACATGTCCGGATCCGGACGCAAGCCGGACGTGACCCAATTCCAGATCCGAGAATTCTGTGTCTTGTCCAGATCCGGACAGTGATCCGGACATATTTCGAGTTTCAGATCCAGAGGTTCTGTGTCATGTCTGGATCCGGACACAGAGCCGGACGTCACACAGAGATGAAAAATAAAAACGCAATCGCGCTGATAATCGGGCTTTCGGCGCAATTATCAGCCGAAAGCAATCAAGCCCATCCTCAGTTAATTAAACACGCACCCATACTCAATATACTAAGCGTATGTCCATGCTCGTACCTAACTATCACTAACCTATGTCTATTTTCTAAGCCTATTTAAGGAGTCATTCAGCCTTCATTCCAATTTGTCCCAGACTCTCAGAGTCTAAGCATTACACAATCCTCTCTTCCTCTTCTCTACATAACCTCTCATCCACGACTCGCTCCATCTCCAGTCATAAACCTTTCTCCGTAGCTCTTCACCCTCATTCACAGACAAAACCTTGCTCACAGTGCTTCATTTACCCACGTCCGGATTGACGTCCGGATCCGGACGTGACCAGGATAAGGTGTCCGGATCAGCGTCCGACCCAAGACAGCCGGACGTGACTCAGACAATTGTGGAAATTGCAGACTCGACCACGGCTTCTAAAATCAGTTTTTCTGCTAAATCCCTCTATCTTTATGCTGTTTATATTGAGCATTGTTATTTTGTCCATGGCTGAGTAGTCGCTTTTAATTTCGGTTTACTATGTATCTCTAGATAATTATTTTTGAACCTTTGTGATTTTCTGCAGTACAATAGAATAAAGTTCTTTTCCCTTATGAATTCCTAGACTTGTTAATCTGATCAATTAAATAAGTTTATCAGTTTGTTAGCTTATAAGTGAGAACTGCGGCTATCAATTGACTACAGGGAAAGAACCAGTTAGTATAGAGATGGTAATTCCTCTAAAACACTAGCTGACCATTAATCTAGACTACACTTAAAGCAATTAGTAAACAGTGGATTCATAACGAGAGTTAGGATTCGGTCTTTGCTAATTAGAATTCATGGAGCGGGAGACCGAATACGAGTTATCTTTATTCTAGGGTTTTATTCAGAATACTGTAGAAATCACTTAGGGGAAGAAATTGCAATCTAGAGAGAAGTAGTAAACCGAAATTTCCTTTATCAAACAAAAATCAAAACAATTATTTACCTGTTGTTTATTGCTTTTTGAACTCTTTTACAACATTCACCATCACATACAAAAACCCCCAATTTCCTGTTATTTATTTTGTGTGTAAGTAGAAATTAAACTAGCCATTGCCTCCTTGGATTCGATACTCAGGGAATACTCCTAGATTTAAAACTTGCTATAATCGACCGGTACACTTGCCGTTAGGTAAAACCCCCAACACAATTTACCGTTAGGTTTTACCCCAACAACACTGCTCGTTATATTGATGCTTGGAAAGAGGCAATTAGGTTGTCTGATCATCCGGACGGGATCTTCACCCTCCGTCTATTGTTACTGCCATTAAAGAGAAGCTGAGGATCGGGAGCGGGGGAGGCTACGCTATCATGCGTCATTCCCTTCCCTTGGGAGAGGTTTTCGACCTCATGTGGCAAGGCATTTTTTGGGTTAGTGCGGTTTTTCACCCATTCTTCTATATATTTCTTGGTGCCCCTTTAACCTCTTATATCTTGTGCTTTTAGGTAATGTCGATGGCCCAAAGCGCTGAAGTTCAAACCCGAGACCTCCAATCCGACCTACGATATGAGAAGAGTCGGGCTAACAATATTGAGGCTGAGCTGAAGCAAACCCGTACTTCTCATGACACTTATATCGATCAAGTTCAATATGAGATTGATCGCAAGGTGAAGGAAAGGACGGAAACTCTAAACAAAGAGTTGCGGTCATCCCGTCATGAGTGTGTCCGCCTTCGTGATGAGTATGAGTTGAAGTTAAAGAACCTGCGGGAAGAGATATTTGCCCTGAAAAACTAGAACCTCTAAACCGATAACATCTTGAAACAGGTACACTGCAACCCTTCCGGTGAAAAGGACGTCTTTACACCAGTGCAAGCTTTTTCTGATTTGGAAGTTTTGTTGTGGCAGGTACAAGCTGCTCATAAAAGGGAGGTGAACTCCCTTCCTACTGACAAGGTTTATTTGTCTAACCTGAAGGTTGCTCTTGAGAAAGAAGTTGAGTCTCTTGAGGTTGATAAAAAGAATTTGACCAGACACAATGAGGCTTTGGTGGAAGAGAAAGCCAAACTCATTCACAAGCTTACCAATCTGGCCGAGGAAAGAGATTCCCTGGATGAGCAGACTCGGGCGGCCTTTGATCAAAAGAAGTAGTCCTTAATGGAAGAAAACATGGCCCTTTCTTCCGACAAGGCTGCCCTTCTGGCCGAGAAGGCCGTTATGGAAGAGAAGGTGAAGGCTTTGAAGGGAACCGTGGCCTTTCTTTAATCCGAGAATGCTAAAGCTCCGGCCAAGAGTGAGTTTTTTTTATCGTTCCTTCACAGGTTTTCTTCCGCCTTTATGTCTTATCCTTACCGGTTCCTTCTTTCTTTCTCTTTTGACTAGGCTCTGAAAACCTTTTAAGTCATGTTGAGAAACTCAGCAACCACATTGATATATTAAACGAGGAACTTTCTGCCATGGGCTCTCATCGTGACCTTTATCGAGCCCAGGTTTTTCAGCTTGAAGGGGAAGTTGCCAAGTATACGGCCTATGCCCGTCAGACCCAAGAGGAGCTGAAGAAGCAGGGCACCATCATTACCTACTTGAAGGAGGCTTTCAGCTCTCAGAGCTTGAAGATTACCAACGTTTGTCGTTAGATTATTTCTAGGCACTTCTTGAAGAAAGGAGAAGTTTTGGATGATGACTTGTACAGTGAGTTGGAATTCGACAGAGTTACTCAGAAGAGCAATTTCTTTGAGGATTTTGAGAGATTCGGCCATCTTCCTAGCGAAATGTTCTTCGGGCCTGGTCAGGCCTCCTTCCTCCCTCCTGACAGCGGTATGCACCAAAGGGTTGCGGTCCCTCATCAGGCCATTCAAAGATCCAATTCTCAGGAGAGCATGTCCCACCCAGTCGAAGGATCAGCTGCAAAAAAGCCTGCTCAAGAATAGACTTTTTAGGAAGACTGGTTTTTAGTGTAGAAACCTTGTATAGGTGTATTTTGGGTCATGATTTTGGTAATTATTTAGTGTTTTCCCTCTGTTACCGCTTTTGTACTCTTGACTGGTTCACTTGAGCAAAAATCTGTAGGAAAGGATGTGTAGTGCCTTGTGGTGATTAGGTAAGAACTAGTGTGCATAATCTTGATGGTAATGAGAGGACTTGGATTTTGAAGATGAAAGTGTTTAAGGGGAACCTAGAGTGGTCAAGATGAAGGAGAAAAGATGTAAGTGTTAAGAGAATGATTAGTAATGCATGTATATAAGTTCAAATTGGGAATGATGAGAAGAAAGTGTAAAGGAGAGGAAATTATGCATAGTGATGCAATATGACTTTGAGAACTTTGAGTAGCTTGGGTAAAGGAGATAAGGATGAATAATGATGCTTGAGGAGTAGTTAAGAAGGTTGAGAGGAAACACTTTGGTTAGTTGAGGTTTTATGAAAAATCTACATGTTAGAATGTGGGAAACTAAGTGATAAGTGTTAC
Source organism: Limonium bicolor (assembly GCA_023374045.1). Classification (NCBI taxonomy): domain Eukaryota; kingdom Viridiplantae; phylum Streptophyta; class Magnoliopsida; order Caryophyllales; family Plumbaginaceae; genus Limonium; species Limonium bicolor. The sequence continues at coordinate 145,859,095 of CM041779.1, read as the reverse complement.
GAATTTTGTAAGGGTTTGAGTAAACGATCAAGGAATTGAGTATGAGTTTGATGGATGAATTAGGAGGTTTTTAAAGTGTTAAAATGAGGGTGAAACATGTCATAACACATGTGGAAAGGTTAGGAAAAGATTGGATAAGAATAGAGGTTGGAGATGCACTAGTATGCATAAGTGTTGAAAATGGAAATTGAAATTGGTGGAATTAAATAAGGATTTGATGATGAGTTTAACCAATGATTTAAGTAGGTTTTAAGAGTGTTTAAGGTGGTTAAACTTGTTTAGAAAACATGTGAAAAGATTAGGGAAGAAACGGGAAGAAGAACGGAGTTGAAATGAGTCAAATGGAGCGTTTCTAACTTCGACCTACCCAGGGCGTTGGGTCGGTCGATGGGTCGGTCAGGCTGTAATCTGCAAAATTGAGTTTCTGACTTTGACCTACCCAGGGGCTGGGTCAGTCGGTGGGTCGGTCGGAAAAAAAAACAGAAAAGAAAGGGTGGTATTAGTAGTCCACCATTAGGAGGGTGATGATGATTAGAAAGGTAAGTATATATATAAGGATTTGAGAGATTAAGTTAAGTAACGGATTTAAGTGTTTAAGGTAAAGTTTATAAGAACTTATGTGGTTTTAGATGGGGACCATTAGTAGCTAAGTAAGTTAGGTTAATTGAAAGTAATTAACAACCCAAATTGGATGAATGTTTTAGGACTTGAGAATTGGGACTCGGAAGGAGAATAGACAACCGAACAACTGACGGTGTATGGTATGGTTTTCTTGTAGCCTGCTTGCTAACGAGGTGTCCCTTGGCTTGTGTGCTATTTGTTTATGTGTGCCGACTAAACAAGATAAAGCATGCAACTGGAATATTATGTTTGTTGTGTGATTGTGATGCACTAACACAACTTACCATGAGAATGTACTAACAATGTTTAGTTAAGAATTGTGTGAGAATAAGGAACATTCCCAAATATTGTTTTCTTAGTAACCGAAAGTGGCTAACTAACAAACATTGACTTTGAGACTTCTACTAATTAGAACTTGGGGGGAGTGAGGAATCCGGAATGGTTCGGTCATGCATGTGTTAAGTAGGAGGTTGGTATCCTTATCAGGTTCCGACTTCCAAATATGACTTGTCTTCGGACTCGTTGCCTAGAGTCGACATATAGACTCAACCTCCTCGAATTTCTTGTTTTAGGGGGGAGGCATACTGAGATGGTGTGGTGGGATCTACCTAAATCCCAACTTATTCTAACAAATATTGTTTATGAAAACCAGTGGAGCTGATTACTCATTGGTTAGGGTTTCTTTAACCTGACAAGATAAACAATGAATTAAGGAACAACCATTCTATTTAAAGAACGGTTGCCTTAATTGAGATAAGATTTGAGATAAGATTTGCGATAAAGTACAACCAATTCTAATTAAAGAACGGTTGGTACATTGCGACTGAGATAAGGATTAAGATTGAGGTAAGATAAGAATGGACTGAGATTATGGTGTATCATAATTTAAGGAGTTAAAATACTAACTCACTTACTAAGGGAATCTTTTAAATCGTTCATTGTGTTTGAACTCCATTTGTTCATATGTGGCTTGTTGTTTACTGCACTTCTTACTTATGTTGTATATCTAATCAACTTCATGCTATCGATAATTAGTCGTCGTAGCCCCGTTAGCATGTGGGCTATACGGGAATCGTACCAGCAAAGGTGTTGACCCCCTCGGGGGCCACTGTTTAAATTTTGCAGGTGAATGATAGAAGACGACCGTCCTGAGAGTAGGATCGGGTAGAGTTACTACGGGTTGTTTTACTTTTGTTACACGATTTGTGCATGTACACTCGTTTAGTAAATGGATGGGATGTTAGTATGATGTATTAAGATATGATATACTTGGATTAAGAACATGTACTTGGTTAAGGTTTTAGTATACTAATGTTCGGTATATTCGGGTCCATCAGACCGTAGCTAGATCTTGGAGTATTTATTATGCCTAGTTAGTCACGTGGGTGACTAACGGCGGTAACACCAACTGTTGTAAGGATTCCGCTGTAATGTTGAGTTAAGTAAGTGGAAGTTTATGAGATGATTATGTATTTATGAGTTGGGGTGTTACACGACTACTTCCCGTGTTCCTGACTTTACTCGTATACATATGTGGGGCACCCTACTGATACATTACTACTTACCTGACTAACTTATAAATAAGTCTGCCAGGCCCGCAAGCTCCTTTGGAGTGCGGTCGTCCCACATTTTATTTTCGTACACTCGTAGTGTCCGTCACACGCCTATGTGAAGTATTCTGTTGTCAAATCCTCTTATCTCGTCAGATGATAATGCACCTTTGGTGCCACCCGAACTTAATTAAGGGAAATTTGTCCACTGTCTGTATTAAGTACGAACTGGATTCCTTCCCTCGGGTTAATACCCTCAGGTTGTAGGATCGTTCTAAGGTTGTTCAAATTGATCTAGGTATAACTTACCTACTGTGTAGCGCTGAGGCCAGTGTAGGTCCTCTGGTTTGGTTTTAAGGAAAATCTGAGGTTTAAGAGAAATTTGGGTTTAAAAGAAAGCTTGAAATAAACATGAGTTTGGAAGAAAATTTGGGTGTGAAAACGGTTTGAAATAAATCTGAGTTTAGAAGGAGTTAGATTTAAAAGAAATTCTTCATGGTATTTAGAATGTCTTCTCGCCTTGACCGAGTCTAGCTTCTCGTTGACTGGTATATTCTTAACTACAATGGTTAGGCCATTAAGCCCTTCCAAGGTCCGTGCTTCACACTCTTAGGACTGGTGGTCCTATAATTGTTTCACTCGCCTTCATGGTACTTTGCTAAGCACTTTATAGTCATTAAAATCTTCCCGAATAGCCCCGTTATAGCAGCACTTGCCATGGCAAGTGCGCCATGCAGCCTGGCTATCGGTTCGACATGTACTAGTTGCGGTACTACTTTAATCATTACCGTATTCTGTAGCCTTGTTGGCTCTTCCTTTGATCTTACAGTCTTGATGGTAAATCTTCTGAGCGACTCTCATTGGTCTTGACATGGTAGTCGTTAACTAGGGTGACTCTCCATTCCCTTAACTCCGTGTTTTTCCTTAATGTTCGTCCCCACGCATTTGTCGTGGTTACCGAGACTTGATTCTTGTTTAGGTACTACGACGTAGTCCTATTGAAGTATGTTTCACTAATACTCCCATAGTTGTCTAATTATGATAATCGGGTATTATAGCCTCTTTGGTGTTGTAGGTTTGGAGTTATCCAGCCTTGACTATTTTCTCAGTCGGTAAGTACACCACTGGCGGTACAATCTAACAATTATGGTCCCGTAGACATGTATCTCGGGTCTCATTACTTCACCTTTCTGCTTCGTTGCACGGCTAGTGCGTTTCTTCTTGATGGTCAGTCATGGTTCTCTCGACTGCTAAGCATGTCGACCCATGCTGCCGGAAATTCCATTCTCCTATGCATAGGATTCTTCAATTCTCCGCTATTAAGTACGATTAACGTCGTTCAGACGGGAACTGTCTCCAGGATTTCCCGTTCTTGGGATCTATTGTATGACTGGTTCCCCGTTCTTACATAAATATTTGATAACGGCTAGATCGGGTTTTCCCAAGTAAGAGAGGATTTTCCATCTCTCTGGCGTTCTTCCCGAGTTATAAAACGGGGTTTGTGGAGGGCGGGTATGGATGTTGTAGGTATCCCGTACACACGAGGAATGCCTAACTAGCATATCTCTCACGCTATCACTCAACCCTTAGCCCAAAGTCTTAAACTCCTAACTCGGTACTTCCTGTGCTCGGTATTTCCAGTCATCAGAGCGATACTTTGCTCTGATACCACTTTTTGTAACACCCCAACTACAAACTCCACATTTAACCATTAATCACAGCGGATATCACATCATAAACACTAATCAAAAGGGACGGTGTTACACGTCGTTAGCCACCCACGTGGCTAACAAGGCTAATAGTTACACAATGTACCGGTCTGATGGACTAGATTACCGAGCACTACACTTTACATTACAATTCCGTTACTAAACTAAAAAAAATACAATTACGATCCAAAACTGTACCAAGTCTAATACATTCAACTACCGGTATCAACGTCGGACTTACACCACTTACATTTACATAAACAACTAAAATAAACTACCCATGCAAAATCAGCCACCCCATCCTACTCTCGAACGGCTACCAGCTCCATGGTATCTGAAATGAAATGGGTGGCCCCAAAGGGGCTCAGCACCTCTGCTGGTATGGTAATCGTGCAGCCCGCATACTACCGGGCCACGCACAACTATTTGTCGTCTGAGAATGTGGTTGATTGTATTTAGATCATGGATGAAAAACTATAACACATATCACGCTTACACAATACACATATCCAACCAATGGGTTATAAACAATGAGGTTGACACGTCAACACTTGCTAGATCACATTATTGCGTTCCTTGACCCTTGTGGGTTTAAACATTAATGGAACTAGTTTCTTATTAGACGACACTTACCCATTCTACCGAATTATATATAATTACTTCTTATAATAACGTGGGGTTGATATCAATGACTAATGTACTCAAACATAACACACACATCACACAGTAACGTATACACAACATAACTCGGGAATGAGTCTCGTGAGGACTCGGTCTGAAATAAGAGTTAGCCAACGTATTAGAGCCTACAGAATATTTCCATTCTCATGTTGAGCTCTTTACATAACAACTTACTGTTCTTCTTAAAGAACGTATACTTTACTTAAGATGTGTCGGATATAATATAGCTCCGATCACACCATACACAATAACTTTACTTAGATGTGTTAGTCATAATATAGACCCGAGCACACCATACACAAATCCCCCTAGCCCCGAATAATAGTCAAGGTAGGAGAGCCAGCTATTGGCTCGTGGGAGGTTAAATTCCAAGAAGGAAAACAAACGAACAAGGGAGAGAGTTGAATCAAATATAGATATCAACTCCCATACATACACGCGCGACCGGACACGCGGATTCCTCACCCCCCCAATTATACATTAGTTAGAAGTTCCCTTATGGAACTTATCACATCATTACACCATATTGTAACACCCCATCCAACAACAAACACATAACAACATTCTGCAGCGGAAAATATACTACTTCACATTACCTAACTCGTTGGTGTTACACGCCGTTAACCACCCATATGGCTAACAAGGCCATTACATACACACTGTACAGGTCTGATGGACTAGATTCCCGAGCAATTGTACATCACTATAATTTTTCATTAACAACAAACATACACATACCTTCCAACTGTACCGAGTATTTACAACTGATGCCGATAACAATTTCGGTCTTACTACACCTACTGTATATATACAACTTAAATGATTACCCATGTACAACGACTACCCCATCCTACTCTCGAACGGCTTCCAGCTCTTTGTACCTGAAATAGGAAAAGAAGAGAAAGGGTGGCCCCCAAGGGGCTCAGCACCTTTGCTGGTATGGTAATCCCGCAGCCCACATGCTACCGGGCCACGCACAACTAATTGTCGTCTTAGCATGCGGTTGATTATATTTAAATCATGCATGCAACTGTAAACACACAACACATGACATTTCGCCTCAATGGGCTCAACAAACGGATAGTACATCCTTACTTGAGAAGTCACTCGTGGTATTCATTATCCCTAGAGTGTTTCTCCTCTAATGGAGCTACTTCCTTAATATACGACACTTACCCATTAATCGGGTTATCCTTAACGCCCATTATCACAAACTGGGATTCATATCCATGATCCACATACTCCACATTTTGCAACATATAACATTCATCACATGACAACACATAACAACACTTTTCACGTTACAACGTGCACATAATAACATCGCAATAGAAATTGCATTACAACAACAACACATAACATAACGGGAGCGGCTCTCTTAGGAACCGACCCAAACATTGATAATTCACTGGTGAGCCCAGAGAATGATGTCCCCTCATAATAAGCTCGTTATACAACAACAACAACACTCATTACCGTCCTAATATTCGGACGAGTAACTTAAGTTAAGATGGTTCGGGTTTGGAGGCCCGAACACACCACACAAACACATGTTCCCCCTAAACCGATCTTAAGTCAGAATAGCCAAGCTTTGGAATAAGCTAATGGGAGATCATAACCCGTGAGGGAAACAACCATAACAGAGAGAAGGGTAAGGCTAAGAAGGATACCCACTCCCAAACAACGCGCGACCGGCCAAACCGGATTCCTCACCACTGTTAGTACATACTTACTTTTAGATATTAGTTAGAACCCCACTATGGAGTCTATCACATCTACACACCATACAGTATTACAACTGGGTTAAACATACAAGGGAGATCCCTACATTCACACACACATATCACACAATTAACACACGCATAGCCGTGGTCAGAACGTCCCATGGTTCGGGTCGTTTAATCCGAATACCAAACTCTCATGTGATCCTAGACTCAGTTAACTAAGGTTAACACTTCCGAGGTTAAATGGTATCAGAACTAGACACGTCACATATATGAATTGCTGTAAACTCATTACATGTTTTATCTTACAACGTGGCAAACATATAGAAAAACACATTGGCATACAAGCCGGTGTAATCCGGTAGGACACAGGTTGCAAGAAAACCATACCTGTCACCGGAGTCCACTTTACCATGTCCACTTATGTTCCTCGAGCAATTCTCGAACAACTGATAACATTACATGTATTTTTATTAACATCGGGGTAACATGATTGTTTAAAGTCTAATGCTTATAACTTTTCCCCGTTAACTTAGTTACATAACTTCACTTTTTAACTTGTTTTACTTTTACATTTTAATACAACCTTTCCCCCACTAAATTGTCATTATAACTCACTTAACATGTCCTCACTAGTAGAAAAAGACCCTACCGCAGTGGTTGTTTGGTACCTATGGCAGCGGTTGAAAACCGCTGCGATGGGTGCCGCTGCGGTAGGTGAAACACCTAACGCAGCGGTTGTAGAACCGCTGCGGTAGGTACTCTAACGCAGCGGTTCTTAAGAACCGCTGCAGTAGACCTTTTTTTTTAAAAAAAAAGCGACCTATCGCAGCGGTTCTTAATAAGAACTGCGATAGACCTATTTTTTTAAAAAAAACCTATCGCAGCGGTTCTTATAAGAACCGCTGCAATAGGTTTTTTTTTTTTTTTTTCCATTCCACCCTACAATTCTACCACACACACCCAAAATCAATCAAACCTGTTAAGATATAGCAATTAACAATGCCACCACAGTGGGGCATTAGATCAACCATTTCACCATTTAAATAGCCACCAAACCTATTACGGGCAATAATCCACTTACATTTACAAATTTGAGCAAATTAATCAAACATCACAAAATCTTTACAAAACGACAATTGTTTCATGAGAATTTCAAAATCATCCTACTCAATCCTACCAAACCCTAGAAGCAACCTACATTAACGCTCATGAATTCTGCCCATTCTTCGAGCACCTCGGTTATATGTCCTTCGTTGTAACCGTCTACCAACTCTTCAAAAGCCTTGGAATTAACACAAAAAGAAATATGATTAGTTGCTAATAATACTTTGAGTTTAAGAATCAATGTTAAAAATTATCTACAAAACCAAAATATTTCGAGAATGCTACTTACCAGGTCTAGAGACTTCTCTGGCAAGAGTCTCGGTCCCGCTATCAAGTCACTCATAAACCGAATGACATAGTAGCCACATTCCGAACCTCCCGGCTGCTGTGGACACTGCACATGTATATACGTACATATTCAAAATCGATTTAACACATAAATTATAATACTGTTCCTATTTTAAAACTAATGAACATATTACAAAATTTGAATAAGGACTACAAAAATACCTTGACTACATTCCACGGAATCTTCTTAAATCTCTCTCCTCGGACTTGCGTCATTACAGATACAAAGGCACTAGAATTCATACGCACAGATAAAGTAAAAGTTATCAACCGGATGATTAAGAAATAACTAAAAATTGATAATTAATCAAGTTAAGTAAATTCATCACCTCATCAACATGTTATATATAAGTGGCCTCTTGGGACGCAGAGATGCTGAGTCAAGCTGCAGGACTCTTGGGCTTTTTATACATAGAACGAGCAAAGACCAGTGTCGGCTGTTCATAGATTACAATACAGGCATAACTTAATTCAATCAATTACATAATACAAATATCATAATTTTTAAACTAACTTAACATTAGATAAAATTCTTACCCTTGATGAAGAGGCAGCATTATGTAAGATTTATCTGCAACTGCACACGCATGTATCACATTCGACAAGTACTGGACCAACGCTTGGGGGTCAGATCCCATATTAGCTTCGGAACAGTAGTCAGGGCATAGGAACCCGAAACTACTATTCTCATGTACTTGGACCGCCTTGTCATCAATAAACCTGCACAATATAAAGAAACAATATTATGAATTTAATTTTCAAATATACAGAGTAAAATGTGTACAACGTATGCTAATTACTCACATGCAAGCCGATTTGAGAATCGACGCACTCAACCAATCCTTCGTGAACAACTCCACAAAATCAGTAAGATAGATTTCAAAACTCTGAGCGCCTCTATAGTGAAAAAGATCCGGTCTTGGTTCCATTGTAACCGAATCTCTTCCTGGCGGCGTCATCAATGTGGAGTGCAACAGTTTCAGCATGGGGGGTAAGGCATTCAGAACCGCCGGTTGTAGCAAATTCGATCTCATCACAACTCTAGTCGCGGATGCCATCGAAGGATTAGCTGGTGCAACAACAACTCTCTTTCCTTTTGCCTTATCAGAATTTGATTGAATGTGTTCCTAATATATTAATTTAATAAGTATATGTTTCTACTCTAGGATATGTTAAAGAATAAGTTTTTTCATGGGGTTACCTGCTGCTCCCCAAGCCTAATCAATCTACAGGGCCACTGTACTGCATTGGATTCAGCTTGACGAAGGGTGGATATGTCTGCACTGGGCACCGGTATCTGACAATCCGCGTAAGCAGGCGCGTAACCTTCAACAAGCACCCGGCATGGTACTCTCGGAGCGCTGTATTCCTCACGGTGTCTCCAGCACAAGACTTGAAAAGTTTTCCCCACCCTACTTCGACTTCGTCAACGCCAATCACTTGGAACAATGTGCAGTCAATTGGTTGCTAAATTTTCAAAATTAAAGATTTTAGATGCACATAAACAAGTGTATAATTTGTTTTTTTTTTTGTATTTGTAGTTAACATGTTGTTCTAACCTTGAGAGATGAATATGGAAATGGGTTGACGGAGTGAACACTACTGGGAGGCACTGCTGCGGGCTCTGATGCTTGTGCCTGATCTGGCGGTCTAGAAACCTCCTGACTCATCCTCTCAGAGCGCATCATCTCCATAGCTTGAGCGATTGACTGTGAAATTCATTTCGTAGTCGCTGCTCGAGCTCCGCATTCTGGCGTAAGTGCTCCTCATATGTAATGCTCCCTGCAGACAGTGTCTCGACCCAGGATTACCGAAGGCTTGGCGTATACCGACATGACCACCAAAGCCTACTGTACGACCCGGATGATCCTTCTTCCCGAGAGCGCGGGAAAGTGGATCATCCTGCCTAACGGGCTGCCAAGTGCCCTGGGTGATCTGGGAGCTTAACTCTTCCTGTTATGGAGTTTAATAAGTCAATAAGGATACTTCGGTTTATTTAACTGCTATTGTTACTCTATAAATATAATAAACATTTTTTAAACTAAAAATCACTTACCATTTGGTTGATGACCTCTCTCGTGGCGTCATCATACTCAGCAGGTGCCGCCGGATTTGAAGGTTTCTTCCGTCGACTTAAGTCCCAAACCTTCATCCTTCGTTCGCTGACATTCGAGCCAGCTGGCAGCAACCCCTCTTTCTCCCACTGCGGCACACGCTGAGCAATACTTGTACTCCCCATGTGATGGGGGTAACGATTTTTTTTTGCATTTTGTTGTTGTTTCTCACGTATAGCCTACATATATGTATGAAAAGACAAATTATGCAAATAATATATGAAAAAGACGAATTAACCAAATGAACTGTAAGGACACTTTAAACATTTATCATACAAAAGAACAACTAATAGTGTGAAACTCACCTTGAACTCAGGGGTCAAACGCTTCGCAACAAACTCATTCCACTGCTCTTCAGTAATACCATCATATTTTTGCCACGGTGGTCTCCGATCATCCACATCTTCACCTTCTGCCTCCTCTATCTCTGCGGGCTCCTCACAGTAAATGTACTGCGTGAGCAGAGATCTGAAGTCTTTGAATTGTGTGGCAATCCCCTTCATCACATCATCCTTCAGAGAAGGATCTATACAGAATCGGTCCTATATGCACAAAAAAAATGGATTAGTGTAAAAAAGTAACTATATAAATCTTAAAACAAACTATTAAGTGTAACAAATACCTTGAGACGTTCAAATATCTGCTCCTTCAACGCCTGAGGCACTTGCTTCCAATTGTGGTTTATATTGAAATATGTACTCACCAAATGCCTGGCTAGAGCAGTGAAATCATTTTTCCAGGTACCCGTGGGCTGATTAAATTCATTGAACTCCAAAGGCTTTGTCGGGGGGCCTCTATTTGCTTTCAGCCCACGGGTTGCCCCTCGTTTTTTGGGTTTCTTGAGAGGCGGAGGAGCAACTTGTAACTCTTGTCCTTCCTGTGAAGGCCCTGCTGTCTCGGTCTGCTGTGGGGTGGTCTCTACGTCTGCTTTCTTTGATTTCTTTTTACCACCTCGTGTGGTGCGTTTTGCCGGTCTACTCTGTGGCTGAGTTTCCCCAGTCAGGAGCAGTCGTCCTATAGGATCATCAATAGGATCATCATCCACTGAGGAACAAAAACACACACATTAGATCAATATTCATGGAACGATGTATAATTGCAAAAATAAACATAAATAATTAATTCTGATAACATTGTAACAACAATAATACGAATTATATAATGTAATTTCAACCAATGGTGTTACCTAGACATAGTAACATATATCATGATCTGTTTTCTACCCAAACCCCCTCATTATGGTCTGATCGAGCGTAGATGGTCTGAACATCATCATTTTGTAAATCATCAGTTGAATCATGCAACCCTGTATGCAACGATACAGTTTCATCTATCATCTCATTATCATCATCGTCGTTGTTTTCATCCTCAAACAAAACCGGTCTTCTCCCTGGAAGAACAACATGCCATCTACTAGCTTTTGGGTCTTCAACATAAAACACCTGGTCACAGTCTTTACCCAACACAAACTGATCTTCCTTATTAGTTGTAACACGTGAAAGATCAACCAAAATAAGTCCTTTATCATTTTGGAGTCCATGTCGGTTGTCCACCCAATTGCAGCGGAACAATAGAAACGAATCAATGTGATAGTTTAGTTCCCATATGTCCTCTATCACACCATAATACCAACTACTACTGCTCATTGGTTGAACCTGGTTACCTAGACCATATTCAGTCACCGATGCTTCAATTTTTACCCCACTGTTCTGATGTATTGATTTAGCATCTTGGCGTGCAGTGTAGTATGTGCATCCATTAATGTCATACCCTTCAAACGATACAACATCTGTTCCAGAACCAACAGCTAGACATCTGATTTCTTCACTGACATCTTCGGGGTTCAATGAAGCTTGCTCAAACACATATTCCTTAAACCATTGGACGAATACTCGATTTTGTTCTTTTTTAAGCCAGATACGGTTTTTGGTAGGGTTTTGTCGACTCAACTCAGCAATGTGAATATCGAAGTAGGGTTCAACAACCTCAAGGTGTTGTACAAACAAATGTGCCTGATTAATAAGATCACGAGAGATACGAACAACCTTTTTGCCAATAACTCCTTTACCCTCAAATCTACCATGGTGACGTGGTTTGGGAATACCAATTGACTCTGCATCGTTCAAATAACTTGTTACGAATTCTGTGACTTCCTCAGTCACTGTTGCTTCGATGATACTGCCTTCCGGTCTATATCTGTTTTTCATTCTACCCTTCAGAATCCCCATATATCGTTCGAAAGGATACATGTAACGTAAGTAAACCGGACCACAATATTTGATCTCTCGGACAATATGCACTACTAAATGCACCATTATGTCGAAGAAAGATGGTGGGAAATACATCTCAAGCTGGCATATTGTCACAACAATTTCATGTTGCAGATCATCGAGGGTGTCTGAGTCAATTGCCTTGCAGCAGACAGCGTTGAAGAAGAAACATAATCGAGTTAGAGCATTTCTGACATTTTCTGGTAATATCCCTCGTATTGCAACTGGAAGAAGATGCAACATTAACACATGATAATCATGAGATTTCATGCCTAACAGTTTCAAATCCTTCATAGAAACTAGGTTCTTCCAGTTTGAAGAGTACCCAGATGGTACCTTCAATGTGTGCAAACACTTGCAAAAACTTAATTTTTCACTCTTAGAGAGGGTATAACACGCAGGGAGGTAGATATGTTCGCTTCTCATCCTCTATTGGGTGTAGTTCTTTCCGTATGCGCAACTCTTGCATATCTCTCCTCACCTTCAATCCGTCTTTCGTCTTGCCGGGTATGTTGAGCAAAGTACCACACACTGCCTCACCGACGTTCTTCACAATGTGCATGATATCCAAACAATGTCGAACAGGCAGATGCCGCCAATACGGTAGATCCCAAAAAATGGAACGTTTTTTCCAAATGTTCTTCGGCGGCTTGGATGTGTTTCCAAAGACATTTTCAATGTCTTTTACCTTTGCATACACTTCCTCTGAATTCAAAGGCAGACCACACGAGTCTCGGGCTCATTGTTGAACAACTTTCGCTTTCTCGAACGGTAAGGATGGTCTACTGGAAGAAACCGTCGATGACACATATAAACATTTTTGCCGCAGTGCTTCAGACGATCTGAACATGTGTCATCCTCACATACCGGACACGCTTTGAATCCTTTCACCGAGTATCCTGACAAGTTCCCATAGGCAGGAAAGTCGTTAACAGTACAGAACAACATCGCCTTCAGTGTGAAATTTTCTTTCGCATGAGCATCATATACCACTGTCCCTTCATTCCACAACAAGTTCAGATCGTCGATCAGTGGTGCAAGATATACGTCAATGTTATGACCAGGTTGCTTTGGACCAGAAATTAGGAGTGATAACATAATGTATTTTCGTTTCATGCACAACCATGACGGTAAATTGTAGATCACTAGTAGCACCGGCCAAGTGCTGTGCTGACTGCTCAACGTGCCATACGGGTTCATCCCATCGGTACACAATCCAAGTCTCAGATTCCTATCCTCATCCCCAAAATGATGTTTGAATTTTCTGTTGATATTTCTCCACTGAGGTCCGTCTGCAGGATGTCTTAATTTTTCATCATTTTTCTACCATCCGCGTGCCATCGTAAGTTCTTCGCATCTTTTGGGTTGGCAAACAACCGTTTGAATCTAGGAATTATCGGCAAGTACCACAATAATTTCACTGGACGATTTTTTTTTGAAAGGAGGAATCCTCATCCTTGTCCTTGTACCGGGACAACAAACATTTAGGACACTTGTCTAGATGTTCGTATTCACCCCTATAAAGCACACAGTTATTTGGGCAAGCATGAATCTTTTTATATTCAACTCCCATTGGACACATCCATTTCTTTGCCTCGTAGGTGGATGTAGGAAGACCATTCTCATCAGGAAGCATATCATGTATCAGCTCTAGAAATGACGTGAAACACTTGTCACCAACTCCATATTTCCCCTTTAAGTTGAACAAATTAAGTACAGCAGTCAATTTTGTGTATTTAACGCACGAAGGGTACAAAGGTGTCTTTGATGCGTCCAACAATCTTTGATACTCTTCCGGCTTATCGACAAAAGTATCGCAACATTTTCTAACATTTCATCCATTTGCTCATCATGGTGAGTGGTCTCGCTGTCATCGAATCCTGAATCACTTAACGGTACCGACTCATTGATGGTATTGAAGGTGTGGGCGGTACTTGCGTAACGTGGATCATGAGCACTTGATGATGTTGAAGCACTAGCTGCAACAGTTTCTCCATGAAAATTCCATCTTTTGTAATGTGGCATGAATCCACGGGACTTAAGATGAAATCTAATTTCCTCAATGTCTTCATATTTCCTTACGACCCCACAGTCAACACAAGGACATGAAATATTGTCCGCCTTTGTTATGTCCTTGTGTTGCACTGCCGCTTTGAGAAACTCTTTCAGCTTCTCATCAAAATAGTGACCCCTCGATCACCGTACATCCAGTCACGCTCCATTCTATATGTGAAAACAAAACAATGTTTAGATTGATTTGTCTTTCAGTTTCGTCTGCATTTATAGATGGAGCATGTTTCTACTGGATGTACGGTTGCAACCAAACTCAGCACTACTCTATGGTTACAGCCTAACTAACGTAGCCTAAGTACTCTAACGTTCCAATGTAACTAATCTAGCCTTATTCTAACAATTCTAACACATTTAAGGTTGTACAGAGGGGGAAGCTAGGAGACTGCTTTGGTGATGGGCTGGGAAAGTACTGGTACAAATCCAATAGCAGATTCAGAAGACCTGACAAAGAAAAGTAAAGATTCTTATACACAAATAACAAATAAAATTAATTAATAAGACTAATACGATTCTAGAAAAAATTCGGCATGACCTTTGTGTAATCGTGTTAATCCCATGCTTATCATTAAGCATTCACCAACATCTTATTTACCACGACAAATAAATTCCACAATTGGCAGCAACCATTCACAATCACTCAATATTAACCACAACCACTTTTTTGCAATAATTAATTAAACAAACAAAGAGAAAACATAGATGAAGATGTTACCTTTTCACTCTTACTTCACAGTAGAAGAAATGAGGAAGAAGAAGTAGAGACCACCCCAATTACTGCAGACAGCGGGGAAGCAAGGAAATAATATTAGGGGGGGCAGAAAATCCATTATTATAAGCATT
Source organism: Limonium bicolor (assembly GCA_023374045.1). Lineage (NCBI taxonomy): Eukaryota > Viridiplantae > Streptophyta > Magnoliopsida > Caryophyllales > Plumbaginaceae > Limonium > Limonium bicolor. The sequence continues at coordinate 145,844,058 of CM041779.1, read as the reverse complement.
ATCATATTAAGAAAATAAAAAAGATAACATCCAATAGATGATATTATTACCTTTCAGCTCATGCTGCACAACAGAAGCAATGAGGAAGAAAGAGACCTAGAGACCACCCCAATTACTGCAGACAACGGTGAAGCAAGGTAATAATATTAGGGGGGGCAAGAAACACATTACTACAAGCATTATCATATTAAGCACGTATATACTGCAATGTAATGGGAGAACATAGATGTTATAAAGTTATAGATCTTACCACTTTATTAATGTGAAACTTGAAGTTAATTTTTTAAATAGTTTGAGAATTAAGAACAAAATGATTTGTAGTTATTCATTTTCTTTTCGTAGTAGTTTTATTTACAATTTCAATCAATATGAATTTAAATTATAAATTTCTTTTCGTAGTAGTTTTATTTACAAGTATTACTTTAATTTCAGCACCAAATTAGTCGTATTAAATTTGTCGAAAACAACATATTAAGCTAGTTTTTTGCAGGAATTATGTAAAATTATAATAGTCAACAACATATATACATATGAATTCTCAAACTTTTTCATGTCAACAAATGACTTATATATGGTTTATGACATTGGTATCATGTAGTCATTATGTAATGAATTCAACATATAACGTTTAGATCTAATTAGTTTAGTAACAAAATTCATATACAATAAATCTATTAAAACTTGTTTTGAATTACAAACTTGTTTATTGCATCTATATAATGAAAAGTTAAAACTTATAGTGTGGAAAAAAATTATAAATTATAAAATGGTATATAATACTTGCACTAAGTTATTTTATATAGTAGATGTTTATATGCATTATTTGTATATTGATTTGCGATTTTTATTTTTTAATATCTTTCATAGTTTCATTGTCATGTTTATAATATTAGTTCTATATTTATATAATTAAATTTATCATCCGTATCATTAACCCCGTTTTATCCGTATCCGTACTTCCGTATCGCATATTATATAACTAAACTCCCATACCGTTTTTTACAACTTTGGGTTGTATGCAGAGGGCACAAACAGCAACAATATCAACTCAGGCATTTTATCGAACACCTTATATGCACAACTATTTATACTTGTTCAATAATCTATCTATATTCAAATTATGCACACACAACTAAACTAACAATCAATAACTATATTACAACTAGTTATTCAATCAACAAGACAATAATTAACATATTTCGAAGTGTTGCAGCTAGTGCTTCAACATCATCAATCAACAAGACAATAATTAACAATCATTAACCCCGTTTTATCCGTACTCGTACTTCCGTATCGAATACTTCAGATGACCCGTACTAAACTCCCGTACCGTTTTTTACAACTTTAGGTTGTATGCAGAGGGCACAAACAGCAAAAATATCAACTCGGCATTTTATCGAACACCTTATATGCAAAACAATTTATACTTGTTCAATAATCTATCTATATTCAAATTATGCACACACAACTAAACTAACATTCAATAACTATATTACAACTAGTTATTCAATCAACAAGCCAATAATTAAATATTTCGAAGATCGAATTCCTAGGGTTCCCGCAGCTTAATTTCTCGATTGACGCCTGCGCGACCACCTGGCGGAACGACGGCCGACTGGAGACGGCGGAGAAGAACGGCGGTGGCGCGACGAGGAAGAATACGGTGGCGGTGGTGGATCGCAGGCGTCAGCTACAGTGAAATCGCCGTCGACCGTTGCTCTCTGCTTCGTTCTCTCGAGTTTACAGAAGAGAATGAAGACGAGAGTGACGGAAAGCTCGATTTGGGGAAAAAAAAAAGACCCTATCGCAGCGGTTCCTACTAAGAACCGCTGAGATAGGTCAGTAAAAAAGACCTATCTCAGCGGTTCTTAGGAGGAACCGCTGCGATAGAGTTTTTTTTTAAAAAAAATGACCCTACCGCAGCGGTTGTAAGTAACAACCGCTGAGATAGGATTGCGGGATTTTTAAAAACGGCCTATCTCAGCGGTTGTTTTTACAACCGCTGCGGTAGGGGCGCTGCGATAGACCATTTCTGTACTAGTGCCTTAACATTCTTATAACATCATTACTTAGTAATCACCATTTTTAGGCAACTTTTCCCACCTTAAAACAAAGTTTTTGGTCCATACAGTGGCCTGTCCGAACTTGTGTCCGGACTTCCCAAGTTTGGACACAAGTCGAGACTCAAAACTGAATACAGACGCCTGTCCGAACTTGTGTCCGGACTTCGGAAGTTCGGACATGGGTCGAGGAAAATTAAATGAAGAAGCAGGTACGTCCGAACTTGTGTCCGGACTTCCCAAGGTCGGACACAAGTCGAGACTCTGAAAATTTTTTACGCAACAGGCCTGTCCGAACGTCCATGTCCGGACGGATGTTCGGACAAGGCAAAACACTCATTTTCTAAGCCTTTAAGCACTTGACCAATTCCACCAAACTTCTCCTAAAGCCTCATAATGACTTGTTTGAGGTACCATTGTTATGCTTAGGAGTGAGGTCAAAATCTCTGGGCATTTACATAGGCATGTAAATTTGGAAAAGTTTTAACATTGCTATGCCTGTTAATGAAGTTTATTTTAGTATCCTGGGAGAATGCAGTGAAGCAAGAGGTTGGAGTTGATGGCATGTTGAATCGGTTGAAGTGGAACTGTCTTTGTCTCTTTGCTTAATGAAGTCAAATTCAAGCGATGTCTCAAATTGAGATGATAGATTTTCTGGTGTATTCTTTGTTTATGCTTCTCGACTTAAACAAAACAGTAAATACCCATATTAACTGCTTTAGGTGAGTAATTCTCCACTTTTGTTTACCATATACATGTTCATAAATTGATAAATTTGTTAGGTTATTGTGTTCTTGACAATATCAGGCTTTAAAGAGGGTGCTTCCAGAGAAACTTTCTTGAAAATGTATAAGAATCTCTGGTTTACACCCGAAGTTGCACTCTACGAAATAGAAGGGGAAAGTAGAAATTAAATGGTTGAAGCTGAACTCTACGAAAGAGAAGGGGGAAATAGCAATTAAATGGTGTGACGATTACTTTACTTTTGTGTCTGTGTTTAGGATAAATAAAAATTTAATTCTAATTTTTTCTTTTGTTTTTTTTTTGTATATTTATTGTTGACAAGTATATAGATATTATGCCGTGTATTATAAATTGTTATAGGTTTAAATATAATATTATTGTTGACATTATGTAGGAATTTCGTCTTTTTATTAGTTTTTTCATAATAAAAGAACAACTGGGGCAACTTTTTCGATTGCCTCTATTATAGAATATCAACAGAGGCGAGCACCGAGCAACACAGGTTGCCTCCATTGCTTATTCTCTACACAGACCAACAGAGGCGAGTTTTTAGTTTTGTTTTGTTTGTGTAATATCAACGGAGGCGAGTAATGCATGTTGCCTTCGTTGTTTATTCTCTACAAAGACCAACAGAGGCGAGTAACACTGTTTGCCTCCCTTGTTTATCATGGAAGACACTCTTCACACAGCTCAACGAAGGTGAGATAAGCTAGTTGCCTCAGTAGTTTAAGAGCAACGAAGGCGAGCTGATGTTGACCTTAATTGTTTAAGATCAATGGGGCGAGTAAAGTTACCTTTGTAGGTAAAATTAAAAAGGACAAATTTTTTTGTCGCCTCCATAATCAACTGGGGCGACCCTTTAGGCAACCGTTTTGTCGCCTCTAATTATCTATAGAGGTAATTTTTTGGTTTACAAAGGCAACAAAAGGTGTCTCCATACATTATTAGTAGTGGATCATATAATAGGTAAGATAATTGTCATAGATTTTAATTTTATAATTTTAAATAAATGTGCAAAAAATAGGCCTTATATTGAGAAAATTGACTTTGCTTTATATTGTTTCAGTTTAAATGAATATTTCTTATTTTTAGTAGAATAATTAAGATTACAGCTATGAGTAACTACGAGATAGCAGATTTTCACTTGTTGAGTCTTGACCGAATCTTAGTAGATTCATTTTCACCAGTCACTTAAATTCACATATGCCTTGCCATATGCTGTGAAGTTGAAATTACCTTTACTGTTACATTCTTCATCTTGTAGTATCTAATATGAGACCAGTTTACACTTTTCAAACGAATTTGAAATTGAATTTGAATTTTACTCTTAGATAAGTATATATACAACCATTGCAGGTGATCGTCTTCGTCAAACAACTATCCAACGTTATAGTACAAATCTCTCTCGCTTGGGTTGGTGGTGGTACCTCTTATTTCCGTTCATCCTTACCCAATTCTCTGTTTCTCACATACTGAATCCTCGATCAAGTTTGATTTCAGGATCTCAACCATCATCACTGCAACACACCCATGGACGCAACAGTCATCTCATCCCCAGCAAAACCAACCCACCCATACCAACAAATAGCTGAAACACCAGCCGTCAACCTTCTCTTAAAACAATGGCGGAAGGAGGAAGAATCAATCCAAGGACGAGTCACTTTGAAAGAGACCCAAATCGACGCGGTACGAAAAGACATAACCCTGCTCATCGTCTTCTTCTTTCTGTACCACTCCATATCCCTCCTCATCCTCTTCACCATTACCTCTTCGACCGACGATGGGAGGGGCAGCGCCTGCAAGAGGTTGTGGATTCCGACGATCTGCTCGTTGGTGTCGTCTGTAGGAATTATAAGGGAGGTGTGGGGCAAGATGGGGATGGAAGCGCACTTGGAGAAGTTGGTTGACAGGGAGAAGGCGGATGCGGAGATTCTTAGGAAGTGTTTAGCAGGATTGAAGAGGGATGGAGTAGATTTTGATTTGTTGACGGAAGTGGATGCGCTCAGGAGGGCGAATAGTTTGCAGACTGATGCTAAGGGGACGAGGCAGGGGAGGAAATGGGCGGGTAGGGATTTTGTTGTTCTGCTTTATGTCGGCTTGGCGGTTGCGGTTCTTGTTTTAATTAGGGTGATTGTATGTACTTAACCCAGGCTTGTAGTTGGTGGTTTTCTTTCGCAAAGCAGATCGTGTCTTGCTTAATGTAATTAGCTTAAAAACTAAGTATCTGTGTTCGGTTTGATTTTCGCTTGGTTTTGGTGGGGTAACTACGTAATACTCCCTCCGTCCCACCTTGACCGTCCTATTTACTATTTGGATATGTCATTTGACTTCAATTTTTAACATATAAGATAAATTAATTTTGAAAATTTAAGTTTTGTATATGATTCCTTACATGATAAACTATATAATACAAAATTTAGTTTTATAAAATTATTTTACCTTATATGTTTAATATTGAGGTGGAAAAACGTGCCAAAAAGCAAACAGGACATTTATGACGGGACGGAGGTAGTATGATTTTAGATCCCCGTTCTCCAGTGTTGAACCTCTCAGTTTTTCTTTTTTAAATATCTTTAGAGAACATTACTTATTTATTTGTAAAGAAATAGAAGCTCTCAATTGCGTACAATAAAAACAGAATTTAGGTATTGTTGTTAATGAACCCCGGTTCTATGTAATGATCAAGCACAAAATTAAATATTCATTCGTCCTTTAGAGCATCCAGGGCAGTGTGGATTACACCCTTACATGCGAGTAAGCAAATTAAAAAGCTATGTGGAATTTCCTTTGTTCTAAAAATTAATATTATTGACTACAATACTGCAACGATAATAAAAAATAAAAAGTTCTACTACAAAGCTAGAGTAAAAATAGTTGATGAGAGTGAGAGAAGGGAGAATACCAAGAAACTTCACTACTGTAAAGATAGAGTTCCTTAGTTAATAGAATAACATATTGTGTTGACATGACAATCAGGATGTGTGGTAAGAAACTCACCATCATTGTGGATGCCCTTACTATATATTCTTGGTTTTTTAAGAAAGTAAAACATATATAGTTTTCCTTTTTTATAAAAGAAAATATGAGATGAGATTATTCTAATCCTTCGATATGACTCCCCACCCTCTACTAAGAATGTAGTTTCTTTTCTTCTCTACTATATGACCAAATACCGGTTGCCATAGACCGATAACCATTGAGAGGTGACAGTTAACAACCGGTAATTGGTAGTCATTTATAAGCAGTTGTTCACCGTTAGTCCTTGACCGATGATTCATTTTCTTTTCTCCCGCATAAATAAACAGATAGAAGAACAAAAAAGAATTATTTTCAATTGCTCTCATTTCTCTTTCTTGATTCCATTTTATTTCTTTCGCTCATAAGCAACCCCTTTGAAGAAGCTGACTTTTATGCTATATGTCATTCAAAAGCAAATTCTGTTAGTATCAAAGTTCCTACTAAGGTTGTGCATACGGTTATTTTTTGGTTAACGGTAAATCTTCACATATTAGAATTCTATACATCAAACGCCAAGCCCTCGTGGCTTGGTCGGTAGAGGAGTGGTGTCCTCGAACCAAAGGTCCAAGGTTCAAAACCTACCCCACCTATCAAAAAAAAAAGAATTCTATACATCAAATGTATGTATCGTTGAAAGTCCACCCTAAACAAAAGTATCACCCCCTCCAACTGTAATATAAAATCAAAGGAATTAATAAGCAATAAAACAACGACACTACAACACCGTACTAGTAATTAGGAGGAAAGTGGTAACACAAAAAGATAGTTGCCCCTCCCCTCCGGACAAACTAGTTAAAACTAAAAAGAAATCAGCACCATAAGCAACATGTCGTCTCACACTCTCCACATTCATAATAAAGAGACACACATGGATACACATTAAGGTGAAGCAGTCCTTGTGTGGATCAACGAATCACAATTAGCCTTGCTAGGGTAGTCCTTAATGAAGTGTCAAGGGATAGAATCCACTTTCATGACTATGCAGTACACAAATATGTACATAGTTGAGGCCGAAAGAAACTTAGTATTTTGAATATAAGTTTAGTTATTTTGGATAATCAAAGTTTAGTTCTTAATATTAGCCAAAGATAGTCCAGTTAATTGAAATAACCAAAGTAACTGAACTTGTATAAAACAATTACAAATTTTGGTCACCAAAAAAATTCCGAACCGTATCAACCCTAGATCCTACTCTACCGGTCCATTTTTATAATTTTTATGTTTTCAACTTTAATATTTCCCATGTAAACTTTTAATAAACTTCTAACTTAATAAACTTTAAATCGTAAAACATTGTATTGATTTCCAGTTTATAAAAATGTTAAATAATATGACTATATAATAAACTAGTCAAGTTAGACCGATAAAATGAGGCATAATGCCTACCAAAAGTCTTTTATCGCTTGTAATAAGATCTGTATTACTTTTCCGGTTTTCTACAGGTTTGCCAATTTTAACCGAATCATTCAATCTTTGATCCGACAGTTATGAAGAAGTACACTAATTCTTGTAGCCAGATAGCTACATATGGGGGAGACAGACAGGGGAGGTCGTGCGCAACTGATTTGCTTTTTTTTTTTTGTGAAGGCGTGTGTACGCCGTTTATCTTTTTTTCTTTTTTCTTTTAAATGTTTTTTAAAAAAAAATTTTCCTTTTTTTATTACAAAATCTTTTAAAATAATGTAACTTTTAATATATCACAAATTCTTGGTTACAGGTGGTTTTAGCCATCTTAACTACATCTGGAGTGAAATACGGGAGATAAAGAGGGGCGCGTGCAATGAGGATTTTTTTTCATTTTTTTATTTTTCACGCAAGTAGTTTGCTGCTTCCTGCGGGAGCGCTCACTCTTTTTTCTTTTTTCATTTTTTTTTCTTTTTTCATTTTTTCTTTTTTTATTTTTATCAAAATAACAATAATTTTAAATTATTGTAACTTTTAATATATAGATCAAAATAAAAAATATTATATCATTATTTATATAAATTTAAGCTCTTCAAAACAAGACTAGTCATGGATATATTTTAACAACTTTTAAAAAATATATTTTTACATGTATATGATGATACACTAAAATGATAATATGATTCATTAATTTTGTATTATGATTCTTTAAATTTGATTTTATGATTTATTAAGTAATAAGTGGTGAATTCGGTGTTTTTATATTTTAATGTGATGATGTACATATTTTATTGTGAGAATGTACATGTTTTAATGTGACAAAGTACATGTTCTAATATGAGAATGTACATGTTCTTTAATGAACATCTGTACATGCTTTTACGGCCATCTGTACATGTTTATATGATCATCTGTACAAGTGTTCTCCCTTATATGTAAATGTTTTAATCTAAGTATGTACATATTTAATGATTCGTACATGTTTATATGACTATCTTTACGTTTTTAACGCGAGGATGTACATGTTTCTACATGAGGATGTACATGTTTTAGTGAACATTTGTACACGTTTGTATGACTATCTGTACAAGTTTTATTTTATGTTCTGTGCATTTTACATGTAAAAATAATTTTTTAAAAGTTATTAAAATATATCTATGATTGGTCTTGTTTTAAAGAGCTTGAAATTAGATGAAAAATGATATAATTTTTTTTCATTTTGGACTTATATATTATAAGTTATAACAATTTAAAGTTTTTATATTAAAATAGAAAAAAAAATGTTTAACAAAACCAAAAGGTGATGTAACGCGGGGCACCTTTCTTAAAAAACAAAAAAAAATAAATAAAAATGATGGGTCGAAACGCACGCAGGTATGATATGTAGCCATGGTTGGCTACAGTAACATGTAGCCAAGACACTCTGTTAATATATAGGTCTAAAATGAAAAAAAATTATATCATTATTCATCTAAATTTAAGCTCTTCAAAACAAGACCATTCATAGATATGTTTTGACAACTTAAAAAAAATTATTTTTACATGTATAGTGCACAAAACGTAAAAAAAACTTGTACAGATGGTCATACAAACATGTACAAATGTTCATTAAAACATGTACAACCATACGTAAAAACTTGTACATCATCGCAATAACTCGACAGATTTTTAGAGTTTGTGGTAGCGGGTTTAGGGTCGTTAGAGCCTAAACCCGCCACTGCAAATACTCTAAAAATGCCTTCGACGTTTTTTAGCTAACCTAGGGTGGGTTTTGGGGTGTTTTGGGGGTAATCTACTTGGAATTTGTTTCGTACTTTACATTGTAGCAACTAACTCGACAGGTTTTTAGGGTTTGTGGTAGCGAGTTTAGGGTCGTTAGACCCTAAACCCGCAACTGCAAACCCTAAAAATGTCTTCGACGTTTTTAGCTATCATAGGGTGGTTTTGGGGTATTTTTGGGGTAGGGTAATCTATTTGGAAACCGTTCCATACTTTACATTGTAGCAACTAACTCGACAGGTTTTTAGGGTTTGTGGTAGCAGGTTTAGCTAGTGTCTGCCACTACAAACCCTAAAAATGTCTTCGACGTTTTTTTAGCTTTTCTAGGATGGGTTTTAGGGTGTGTGGGGTTAGGGTAATCTATTTGGAAACTGTTATATACTTTAATGTGAGAATGTACATATTTTAATGTGAGAATGTACATGTTTTAGTGTGACGATGTACATGTTCAAATGTGAGAATGTACATGCATGTTCAATTATGAGAATGTAAATGTTTTAATGAACATATGTACATGTTTGTATGACCGTCTGTACAAGTGTTCTTCCTTATATGTACAAGTTTTAATTTAAGGATGTACATATTTAATTATTTGTACAGGTTTATATGACTATCTATATGTTTTTAATGCGAGGATGTACATGTTTTTACGTGAGGATGTACATGTTTTAGTGAACATTTATACAGGTTTGTATGACAATCTGTACAAGTTTTCTTTTACGTTTTGTGCTCTATACATATAAAAATAATTTTTTTAAAAAATTATCAAAATATATTCATGACTGGTTTTGTTATGAAGAACTTGAATTTAGATGAACAATGATATAATGTTTTTTCATTTTGGACTAATATATTAAAAGTTACAACCATTTAAAAATTTTATGATTAAAAAGAAAAAAAATAATAAAAAACAAAACAAAACCAAAGATAATGACGCCGGAGGCACTGAAAAAAAAAAATTAAGTCGCGAGCGCTTCGTATGCAAGGATGTAGCCATCTGGCTACATTTACCTGTAGGCAAGACAATCTCGATAATGGGACTGTCTTGCCTACAACCAATTGTAACAGTTGGCTACATCCTGAGCGTGAATGCAATTTTTTTTTAGGCTGTCTCCAGCGTTGATGTCTTTTGTTTTGTTTTTTGTTTTTTAATTTTTTTTAAAGATTTTTAATTTTTTTCTTTTTTTTTATTATAAAAATTTTAAATTGATATAACTTTTAATATATAAGTCCAAAATGAAAATAAATTATATAATTGTTTAACTTATTTCAAGCTCTTCAAAACAAGACCAGTCATGGATATATTTTGACAACTTTTAAAAAAATTATTTTTACAGGTATAGTAAACAGTACGTAAAATAAAACTTGTACAGATGGTCATACAAACATGTACAAATGTTCCCTAAAACATGAACATCATCACGTAAAAACATGTACATCATCACGTAAAAACATTTACATACTCGCATTAAAAACATATAGATAGTCATATAAACCTGTACGAATCATTAAATATATACATCCTTAGATTAAAATTTGTACATCTAAGGAAGAACACTTGTACAGACGGTCATACAAACATGTACAGATGTTCATGAAAACATATACACATGTACATTCTCACATTTGAACATGTACATCGTCACATTAAAACGTGTACATTCTCACATTAAAATATCATCGTTTATATGTAAAAATATTTTTTAAAAAAGTTGTCAAAACATATCCATGATTGGTCTTGTTTTGAAGAACTTGAATTTAGATGAACAATGATATAATTTTTTTTTCATTTTGGACTTATATATTAAAAGTTATAGCAATTTAAAGTTTTTATAATAATAAAAAAAATTCAAAAAAAAAAGCAAATGTAAATACATTCGCGCTTCCATTCCTTTTTTTCTATTTTTATCCCTCCATATATCTTTCTAAATTACAAAATTTATCCTTATATTTTCCTCCCTACTTTTTAAAATTACAAATTTACCTAGGATGTAGCCAGCTGTAGCTAAGAATTTGTGATGGATAATTATGAAGTGTCTTATTAAAATTGTTTATCTATTTGGTTATTAATAATTTAAAGATATATTTTTAATTAGAAAAATCACCAATACTTGTAACCATTGAGTTAAAATTCTTTCAGTTTCAACAGGGAAGTAAATCAGGGAAACAAACGCAAGAAAAAGATCATTATTCCTCGATCACGCTCCCCTATCCAATCCAAGATCCTGTATCACTGACTAACATTCTTTAAATTTATATTCATCTTAGTTTACTACCATCTCGAAGCCCGGATGGTGTAGCTATTATGAAAGTTCCTGAAGTGGTGATCTTTCTAAGTTTGTTACTCATTAAGAACTTTGTGAAATGAGTCAGGTTCTCACCATGTAACACCCCTGCTACGCGCCTAACAATAAATACAGTCGCAGCGGAAATGACCAACTAAACAACATCTAACAAATTGGTGTTACAACGCCGTTAACCACCCACGTGGTTAACTAGGCAGAATAAATACAAGTATCGGTCTGATGATCAGACTCCCGAGCATAGTAACTAACATCCATATATATACATAACCGACCATACCGAGTATTTAATTTACAATCATCTCCAAACCACAATCATCCATAACTGTATAAGCAGGTATCAACATGTACGCCTCGGGAGCACAGGCGCATCCCGGGCTCAACAACCTACTTAACCAAAAGTATATCTACCGCCTAGGACCTAGAGCCACTCAGCCTCTTCGATCCTCATCCTGCAATCAAATAAAATATGGGGCCCCCGAGGGGGTCAGCACCTTTGCTGGTATGGCTAACGCGCAGCCCATCGACTAACGGGATACGCGCAACCAATTGTCATAATAACATGGCATTCATTTTAGACAACCAACACATATATACATATATACCATAGCATAGCAAGGGAAATTGCATAGCATCACAACATCAATGCATAACACCACAAACCTGGTCCTCACAAGGAACCTCCCACCATAGTTAGTATACCATGAGAGCCTAGGGTTTTTTACCGCCCCATGTTAAGCTCGTTACCATCCTCGTTACCGTCCGGTTATATAGAACGGTTAACTTATACCAAAGGCGTGTCGGATATAGTAATCCCGAGCACTCCGAAATAACATACGTATGCCCCTATGGCCCGACGTGAGTCAGTAATTAGCTTTGGATAAGCTAAGGGAAGGTAGAAACCAAATTGGAATACTACCTATACATACACCAAGAGAGCCGAACCGGATATGATATCGACCCCCATCCATCACACGCGTGGCCGGAACAACCGGACTCCTCACTCCCCCGGTTAGCACTTGTTAGTGATCACACAACATTTTGTCAAGTCACATACAAGCAACATTTAGGTCTTGTTAGACACACCAAGGGAAAAGAGTCATAATAACAAACATCATAATACATAACAACTGTAAACTCCTTTCATGCCTTAATCTTATAAGGTCGTAAACACTCAGAAAACAAACAACACCCAAGCCGGTGTAAACCGTTAGGCAACAGACTGCAAGAAAACCATACCTTGGTCCTTGCCTTGTTTCGTTCCCACCTTGAGAGAATCCTATACACATTAGTAAGGTCGGTTAATTAATTATTTAACTTCACACTTACTATATATTCAACATGCTTGTATGACATGTTTTAATGCCCTTACCCTAGGTTACCTTCATTAAATACCCTAGGGTTAACTACATAAGTCACATTCCTTTCTGTTTTTTTTTTTACATGTTTTGGTCCGACCGACCCACCGTCCGACCCACAACTGGGTCGGACCCTCCCAGTGGTCTTCGGGTCTGAAAAACTTTACCTTGACCGACCCATGTCCGACCCACCATTCTGGGTCGGTCCATGTGCGAACATTTTCCCAACATTTTACAGAGGCTCGACCGACCCATGTCCGACCCACCCTTCTGGGTCGGACCGTCACCGAACATCTTCCTAACATTTTACAGAGACTCGACCGACCCACAAACTGGGTCGGCCCCTGGGTCGGTCGCCTACTAAACTTACCTAAACTTGCCAATTCTTCACCAAACTTCTCCTAAGGCCTCTTAATGCTTCCTAGCAACATTTGGTAACCTTACATCCACATACAACATCCATGAAACTCATTTTCTAATTCCTTAAAACATTTACTTATTTCCTTGTAAAAATTCCTTAACACTTATGTTATTTTATACTAGGTTCCTAGATGGTGTTTCTCACCTATGGTAACTACTATCCCAAAATGCTTTCTTCTTAACTTAACATCATCTCTCACACTAATTCCTTATCTCCTTCTTGAAACTCTTTTCCTAGTGTACACTCCTCCTTATTCTACCAAAGTTTGCCTAGGTATTTACCTAAGTCCCAAAGTGACTTTGGTACCTACTTAAATCTCAAGATCATGCCTAAGTCCTTATTACATTCTAGAACTTCCTAGTTCATCAAAATTCCTTAAAATCATAACTTCTTATTCATCTCCTACACTTTCTAACTCACCAACCCTTATGTAACACTTAAAACTTCTTGCTTCTTACCTAAATTTTGACATGGGTTCTCCTAGAACATTGCTAAGCCAAACACTTTACCTTCTCCTTTAAACACACAAGATCATCTAAAATCATCAAGAACACTCACATACATAATTTCACCAAATTTACACCACATTACAACATAGTGCACATATAGTTGCATGGCACTTAGGCCCTTAAAATGCATGGCTCTTAGGCCCTTAAAGTGCTTAAATCATAAACACTGAATTTCCACAATATATATGCCTTTAACCTGCAAATACACTCAACACACATATGCCCTTTACTAGTCTATTTAGAACACTTTACTAAGTCATTCACCATTTGCTCTTTAGATAGTTTTAATAAGCATTATAAGCTCATTTCTCCTAAGGCATTAAACAACATTTAAGTTAGTAGATTTACCTCTTTTCCCAAAACCTTCCTTCTTGATTCCTTACAAAACCGTATGGTATTTTGGTTCCTTGTCAAGTTCTAGACAATATACAAACACCATAATGAGTATTCAAGCTTTGAGCTTCATCTCATTGTAAACCCTAATTTGACATTGTTTCAAAAACATTAATGTAGTTGTTTTACCTTGATCTTTGAAGAGAGTTTGAATATACAACAGAGGACTCCACCTAGTCCATGAAGAGTTGAAATGAAGCTAGAACAAAGTCACACAATGAGCTATATCAATGTGTATTTTCGGACATGACAAAAACAAGGAGGAAACTTGATTTTTGTTTGAGATTCCTTACCTAGAAGTAAAGGAGAGTAATAATATGTAGAAATCCAAGCTCAAGCTCCTTCAATGGTGGAACACCTTGGCACCGAAATGGAGCTCTAGGAGTTTTGAGAGATAGGAATGAAGAGCTTGATGAGAGGAAGAGATTGGTGGTATTTGTTTTTGATTTGGACAAGTGAGCAGATTTGGCAAGAGCTCAAAGTTTGGTTTCAATGGTGGTGTTGGTGTGCTAGCCAACGTGAGATAGAGCAAGAAGGGAGGGAGAGAGAGCAACCGTGTAAGATGAGGAAAGGAAGGGAAATGAGAGAATGAGATAGGATTTGCTTTTAGAAGATATTTAACTTATAAAGGGAATAGTACCTTAGCTAGTCATCTTTATTTACTTAACAAAGTAACAAGAGTGGTGAGTCACCCCTTAAGAAAACCGGCCCCCTAATAATAATGAGGGTATTTTAGTCTTTGTTTGTCAATTTAATTACTTATACTACATATGTTACAAAATAGCTTATAAAAACTATTCACCTATACAAGGCACATAGAAGTGAAATTTTTGATTTCCCACTAATATAGCCACCCAAATGTGATACTATATAGTACACATATATATTTAAGAGTAATGATGGACATTTAGCCATTCAAAACTCATTTACAAGACAATTTTTCAAAAACGTGCTTTAAGACTTCTTAAAGCACATTTTGAGTTTTAACTTGTTTTCAAGCTTGGTTTTCTTTGGTAATTGGTTTAATATGTTCATTAGTATATAAATGAAGTCTTGGTAAGCTCATTAGGCCTTACTCAAGTTTACCCCAAGCTTAGAGCACATTTTAGCTCTTATTGACTTTAAAGCACATTTGTGTTTCCTTTTGTTTAAATTTGTTTACTAAGGTTTCTAAGACTCTTTTTAGTCTTAATAAATCATGTTTTGATGTTTAACCAACATACCAAGGTTTGGGGTATTTCAATCTACCCCCCTTAAAAGAACTTTGTCCCCAAAGTTCATACTTCCCACATATCTTACTATTAGAACACGGGAAATATTTATAAAAACAATACTTCCAACCATCATTACCAATCTTACCATCATTCTTACACCACAACGGACTCAAGGTCCCATCCACACAATACCACAACGGACTCGAGGTCCAAACCATATAATACCATTCAGACTCACGGTCTGTAACAATCATAGACAATGTATACATATACATGTCGTACACAACCATAACCGAAACGGCTCTACCCCCCTTTAAAAGGGGTACGCCCCGTACCCTATACATAGGAACACTAAGAAGCAAACAATGACGGGTGCTTCGCCTTCATCTTTTCTTCCAGCTCCCAAGTGGCCTCCTCAACGTCCTGGTTAGACCAGAGGACCTTCACCAGTCTCACGGACTTATGGCGAGTGTCTCGAGTCTTAGTGTCCAGAATCCGTACCGGAGTCTCCACTGATCGCATGGTCGGCTCTAAAGTTAGCCTTTCAGGCTGAAGCACATGAGACGGATGAGACATATACTTCTTCAACTGGGACACATGAAATACATCATGTACCTTGCCCAGCTCGGCGGGTAAATCAAGTCTATAAGCTACCGGGCCGATCCGCTCCGTCACAACATAAGGACCTACATATTTCGGGCTCAACTTGCCCTTCTGACCAAAACGAAATACTCCCTTCATGGGGGACTCTCAAAAATACCTGATCGCCCACGCGAACTCCAGGTCACGTCGGCGCACATCTGCGTACGACTTCTGTCTATCCTGAGCTGCTTCATATTAGCCCTGATCTGGCGAACTTCTGCCTGAACTTGCTCAAGATACTCTGGTCCTATAATGACCGTCTCACTCGATTCATCCCAGCATAATGGCGTGCGGCATGGTCTACCGTACAATGCCTGGAAGGGAGACATCTTGATCGATGCATGATAACTGTTGTTGTAGCTAAACTCGATCAGATGTAACTTATCAATCCAGCTGGTCTGAAAATCAAGTGCACATGCACGTAGCATATCCTCAAGTGTCTGTATAGTGCGCTCACTCTGACCATCGGTCTGTGGGTGAAACGCCGTGCTCAATTTCAGTTCAGTACCAAGTGCCTCTCGTGTAGACTTCCAATATCTGGATAGAATCTGGTATCTCTGTCAGATACTATCGTCTTTGGTACACCATGATGTCTTACAATCTCTTTATCGAATAATTCTGCCAACTTGCCACTTTCCAGGTGTCCTTCATCGGAATGAATCGAGACACCTTGGTCAGTCGGTCAACTACCACCCAAATCATATTTAGACCTCCCCTTGTAGGCGGAAGCCCTACCACGAAGTCCATAGATATGTCATGGAACTTCCACTCCGGCACTGGCATTGGCTGCACCATACCACCAGGCCGTCGGTGCTCAAACTTGACCTTCTGACAAGTGAGACACCTCAACACATAGTCATTTACATCCTTTTTCATTCCAGCCCACCAGAAGTATCTTTTCATACCTTTATACATCTTTGAAGCTCCGGGGTGAATCGAAGTAGTAGAACAATGGGATTCACTCAATATGCGCTCCTTCAGCTCAGCGCTACTCCTGGTATACACAATCTGCCATTGAGCCTAATCAGGTCATCATCGTGGAGTCTGAAGTCGTACTTCTGCCCTCGAATGTGCCATCAATAAGCTTCTGTCTAACCTCCACATGTACTGATCCGTCATTTGAGCACTCCGCACCTCTTCAACCAAGCCAGTATGAGAGACTAGCGAATGGAGAGAGTGTGCTCGGCGACTCAATGCGTCAGCTACCACATTTGCCTTACCCTCCTTATACTGTAAATCGATATCATAATCATTCAGGAATTCAACCCACCTTCTCTGCCTCATGTTCAACTCTTTCTGAGTGAACAAGTATTTCAAGCTCTTGTGGTCAGAATAGATCGTCACACTTACCCCATACAAGTGATGTCGCCATATCTTCAGTGCGAAGACAATGGCCCCCAATTCTAAGTCGTGGGTAGGGTAGTTCTCCTCATGCTTCTTCAGCTGTCGGGAGGCGTAAGCCACGACCTTCCCGTGTTGCATCAACACACAACCCATACCCCTGCCTGATGCGTCGCAATAGACCTCAAAACCATCTGGACCGTCTGGTAATGTCAGAACCGGTGCAGATGTCAGAGCATCCTTGAGACTCGTGAAAGCTCTCTCGCAGTCGACTGTCCACTCGAATGGTGCATCCTTCTTCATCAAGGAAGTCATCGGCTTCGAGACACTGGAGAAGTCCCTCACAAATCTCCTATAGTAACCTGCCAGACCGAGGAAGCTCCTGATGTCGGTAACTGTCTTCGGCCTAGGCCAGGTGCGCACTGCATCTATCTTTGCCGGATCAACAGCGATCCCGGCCTCAGATATCACATGTCCAAGGAATGATACTTGGTTCAACCAAAATTCACATTTAGAAAATTTTGCATACAGCTGATTCTTTCTCAACGTCTGCAATACATCTCTTAGGTGGCTTTCATGCTCACCTCTCGATTTCGAATACACAAGTATGTCATCGATGAAGACTACCACTGATTTGTCCAACTGATCTTGGAACAAACGGTTCATTAAGTCCATGAACTTTGCTGGTGCATTTGATAAGCCAAACGGCATAACGGTGAACTCATAGTGCCCATACCTAGTTCTGAAAGCTGTCTTTTCGATGTCACTGTCACGGATGGCAATCTGGTGATATCCGGAACGTAGGTCTATCTTGGAGAATACTGATGCTCCCCTAAGCTGATCAAATAGATCGTCGATGCGTGGCAAGGGGTAACGGTTCTTCACCGTAACAGCATTCAGCTCCCGATAATCTATACATAGGCGGAGGCTACCGTCCTTCTTCTTCACGAAGAGGACCGGCGCTCCCCATGGTGACACACTAGGGCGGATAAAGCCCTTGTCGAGTAGGTCTCTCAGCTGCTCCTTGAGCTCTGTCATCTCTGCTGGAGCCATACGGTAAGGTGCTTTCGCAATGGGTCCGGTGCCCGGAACAAGTCGATCTCAAATCAACCTCTCGTGGTGGCGGCATGCCCGGCAGTTCCTTAGGAAATACATCAGGAAACTCCGAGACTACCGGCACATCTGTACTAAACTCTGGATCTCTCTCTATGTCCTGGACATAGCAGAGGTATACATCATTTCCCCGTCGTATCTCACGATACATGGCCATGGCGGTGATGATCTGTGTCGAAGGCTCCCTGGGCCTCTGGCGGTATGATATAGTAACCCCAGATGGACTCCTAAGAAGCAGTCGATGCTCGGCACATAGGATTCTACCCTTGTACCGCTCCAACCAGTTCATCCCGACAATCACATCAAAACCCAGTCCGTCGAACTCTATCAAGTCGATCGGAAACTCCTCATCTATGATTCGAACGACAGCATCTCGGTAGTAGCGGGTACATCTGATCCGCTCTTCGACGGGAGAGTAACCACGAAGTCTGGCATCTCTTCACCATCTAACCCCAGCCTCTTCGCAAATGATAGCGAATGAATGTTGTGAGGCTCCAGAGTCGAACAAGATCGATGCATCCACGCCATTCACTGGAAAGGTACCGGTGAGGATTGTGCCGCTCTTGCCGGCTTCTGCCTTATTGCAGACACTCAGTATACCTCCCGTTCCGAGTGCACAGCCTAATTCATTGGCAAACTAATAAGTATCGGGTAACAACACGGTTTATATGCTTCAAACAACTCCACTTTATTCATTAACACACCCTTTTACAACATTCATTGGCTTATACTGTCGCCATGATTCACACTTACAATATCCTTAATACATACTGGTTCACCACATAATTATACAAGGCTTAAAACTGCCTGAAGGTCAAATTCAAACGCCCGGGTTTCATGTGTGTGGCATTGATCACTGCCGACGGTGCGGTATTCAGTTTGATCTTCCTGATGCCATGGTATAGCATCCTTGATTGCCCACCCATGATTAATACATCCCCCGATTTCAGAAGTAGCTTCTTTGCGAGATCAGCACGCTTCTGCTCGCCATATACAAACACAGCGGTATCACCAATGGACCAAGACACCACGGGTACTCCCTTACTTAGAGACTCGGGTGACTCGTCCTTGTCTTGGTGCATACCCAAACGTCCACCTTTCTGGTAGAAGTTTACAATGCATAAATCTGCCCTTACACTTGGAATTGATTCCGTCTCAACTTGCTGAGCAATTCCCACGGCGTGGTTAACGACCGCGTGGAACTCCTCTGGTATGCTTGCTACTGTTGCTCCATCTTCAGCTCGTACTTCTTGATATGACTTGGTGTAAGGGTTCCAGTCCTTACCCATGCACATCATCTTCAATTGCATCCTTGCTCCGTTCGGGTATTCGGGTGTGTAGAACCCTCCTGGTTTTGCTCCAAGTTCGTCGCATCGTCTGATGATGTGGATTTGTGCTTCCGGTGTCAGGTATCCATTTAAGAGTATCATACCTGGCTGGATAACCTGACATTGCTCCAATGGAAAGTCGTTGATGTTGATGGCGGTTTCTTCAGGGTTTGGTGCGGGTGGGATTGGATAGCAGATATTGAAGGTTCCTAAGTTTCAAATTGCCTAATTTAGGTGTTTTCCACATTATGTTCTAACTCTTTACTTATATGTTTATACCCTTAGACTTGCTAACACTCATGCATGAAATGCGGTAAGCAATCACTTTTTCATTTATCAGTTTAGGCGGTACCTGGTCTCGAAGAGGATCCTGGTGCCTCAGACCGGTCCACCACATTCAGGGTGGCCTTGCCGGACCCCGTAGCCTTCCCCTTCTGGGATTCAGTGTACTTCCTGTCAGAAGTCTGCTGAGTAATCGCCTTCGGGCCTTCAGTGGTCGTGGTAGTGTTACCCTTCCACTGCCCCTTTGGCTTGTAGTTTCTGCCGTTGGGGTTCGTCCAACACTCAAACTCACGGTGCCCCATCTTCTGGCAGTGGCGGCACCTCACATTATTCCCCTTGCAGTCTTTGCCGGGGTGGTCTCCATTGCACCACTTACAGTAAAAGTGGCGCTCCGGTTCAGAACCCGCGCTAGCTGCTATAACAACACACAATCAATACTCCTTTCCACTCAACAACATACACCTCAACTAGATACACATGGTTAAGTAATTACCCTTAGGCGGGTAGGAGCGTAGAGGCTTCGCCGCATACGCGTACGTGAGCTTCAGTGGCTCATCAGCTGTGGTGGTCTGGGCTTGGCCCTTGTCACCCTGGTACTGGCCCTTCTGGGGCTGAGGGTAGGGTTTCTTCTTCTTTCCTCCCCCATACCCTTGCTGATTTTGGCCCTCGTTGGTGGCCTTGCGCTTGAGCGCATTTTCCTCGTCCCTCAGACGGACGGTAATTTCAACCTTTGCAGCGGCATGATAGCACTCCTGAATTTTAGGATGTCAGTCATGCCCCGCAAAACAAAACTCACCAACTCACATTAGCATTCACTCATGGTATAAATTGATTCACAATAAGGTACTCTAATTACCTGCAAGGTGGTATACTCAGCTGGCCCCATCCCATAGCGGAGACGGTGGCTCAGTCCATTGTAGAACCGGTTCACCAACACCCGGTTCGAATACCCAAGGTCTGGTAACAGGTGGATAAGGCCGGTGAATGCGGTATAGTAGTCATCAACCGACATCTTATCCCCCTGCTTCAGACTGTCAAGCTCGAGGCGCTTTGCCTCCTGCACATGCACCGGGTAATACTTGGCTCGCAGCAGAGCCGTGTACTCCCTCCATCCAAACTCAGGATCAGTCATCCTGTCCTCCCTCACCAGTTTCCACCAACTCTGTGCCGACCCCTTCAAGTAGTAGGCGGCAAGTCGGACCTTAGCCTCAGCAGGTACGGCCAAAGTCTCGTAGGCGGTCTCCAACTCGGAGATGTACGCCTCTAGCTTACGGGGATCGGTCTCCCCATGAAATGATGGCGGCCTCAGATCAGCCAGCGCCTTGACCCAATTGGTCTCACGTGGCGGTGGTGGTGGTGGCTGAACTCCGGGCTGTTGCCCCTGCTGCACCGCAGCTACAATCTGGGGGACCATCTGGGCTACGGCGGCTGCAACTGCCTCAGCCATAGTCTGTGCCGTAGGGTTCTCGCCCTGGTCACCCATATCTCCAGTACCGCGTCCGCGGCCTCGACCTCGCGGTCTACCTGACATCTGAATTCATATGAATATTCATTAGCATTATGCTTGCACACTTATCGGTCCAATGGTAACATCTTCCCGAAATAAGGTTCCACACTTAGTTAGTGGTTAACCTTCCAATCGCTCATTTAGGTAACTGTAGCTAGGTTTCCTAACTCGGTATATCCTAAGCTCGGTATTCTAGTCATCAGAGCGATACTTCGCTCTGATACCACTTTTTGTAACACCCCTACAACGCTCCTATCATCTACCGAAGTCGCAGCGGAATAACCAACCAAATAATAACTATCGCTTTGGTGTTACAACGCCGTTAACCACCCACGTGGTTAACTAGGCAGAATAAATACAAGTGTATCGGTCTGATGATCAGACTCCCGAGCATAGTAACTAACATCCATATATAAACATAAGTAACCATACCGAGTATTTAATTTACAAATCATCTCCAAACCATAATCATCCATAACTGTATAACAAGGTATCAACATGTACGCCTCGGGAGCACAGGCGCATCCCGGGCTCAACAACCTACTTACCAAAAGTATATCTACCGCCTAGGACCTAGAGCCACTCAGCCTCTTCGATCCTCATCCTGCAATCAAATAAAATATGGGGCCCCCGAGGGGGTCAGCACCTTTGCTGGTATGGCTAACGCGCAGCCCATCGACTAACGGGATACGCGCAACCAATTGTCATAATAACATGGCATTCATTTTAGAACAACCAACATATATATACACATATACCATAGCATAGCAAGGGAAATTGCATAGCATCACAACATCAATACATAACACCATAACGTGGTCCTCACAAGGAACCTTCCACCATAGTTAGTATACCATGAGAGCCTAGGGGTTTTACCGGCCCCATGTTAAGCTCGTTACCATCCTCGTTACCGTCCGGTTATATAGAACGGTTAACTTATACCAAAGGCGTGTCGGATATAGTAATCCCGAGCACTCCGAAATAACATACGTATGCCCCTATGGCCCGACGTGAGTCAGTAATTAGCTTTGGATAAGCTAAGGGAAGGTAGAAACCAAATTGGAATACTACCTATACATACACCAAGAGAGCCGAACCGGATATGATATCGACCCCCATCCATCACACGCGTGGCCGGAACAACCGGACTCCTCACTCCCCCGGTTAGCACTTGTTAGTGATCACACAACATTTTGTCAAGTCACATACAAGCAACATTTAGGTCTTGTTAGACACACCAAGGGAAAAGAGTCATAATAACACAACATCATAATACATAACAACTGTAAACTCCTTTCATGCCTTAATCTTATAAGGTCGTAAACACTCAGAAAACAAACAACACCCAAGCCGGTGTAAACCGTTAGGCAACAGACTGCAAGAAAACCATACCTTGGTCCTTGCCTTGTTTCGTTCCCACCTTGAGAGAATCCTATACACATTAGTAAGGTCGGTTAATTAATTATTTAACTTCACACTTACTATATATTCAACATGCTTGTATGACATGTTTAATGCCTATCTTACCCTAGGTTACCTTCATTAAATACCCTAGGGTTAACTACATAAGTCACATTCTTTTCTGTTTTTTTTTTTTACATGTTTTGGTCCGACCGACCCACCGTCCGACCCACAACTGGGTCGGACCCTCCCAGTGGTCTTCGGGTCTGAAAAACTTTACCTTGACCGACCCACGTCCGACCCACCATTCTGGGTCGGTCCATGTGCGAACTTTTTCCCAACGTTTTACAGAGGCTCGACCGACCCATGTCCGACCCACCCTTCTGGGTCGGACCGTCACCGAACATTTCCTAACATTTTACAGAGACTCGACCGACCCACAAACTGGGTCGGCCCCTGGGTCGGTCGCCTACTAAACTTACCTAAACTTGCCAATTCTTCACCAAACTTCTCCTAAGGCCTCTTAATGCTTCCTAGCAACATTTGGTAACCTTACATCCACATACAACATCCATGAAACTCATTTTCTAATTCCTTAAAACATTTACTTATTTCCTTGTAAAAATTCCTTAACACTTATGTTATTTTATACTAGGTTCCTAGATGGTGTTTCTCACCTAAGGTAACTACTATCCCAAAATGCTTTCTCCTTAACTTAACATCATCTCCCAAGCATCATCTCTCACACTAATTCCTTATCTCCTTCTTGAAACTCTTTTCCTAGTGTACACTCCTCCTTTTACCAAAGTTTGCCTAGGTATTTACCTAAGTCCCAAAGTGACTTTGGTACCTACTTAAATCTCAAGATCATGCCTAAGTCCTTATTACATCTAGAGTTTCCTAGTTCATCAAAATTCCTTAAGAACATCAAACTTCTTATTCATCTCCTACACTTTCTAACTCACCAAACCTATGTAAACACTTAAAACTTCTTGCTTCTTACCTAAATTTTGACATGGGTTCTCCTAGAACATTGCTAAGCCAAAACACTTTACCTTCTCCTTTAAACACACAAGATCATCTAAAATCATCAAGAACACTCACATACATAATTTCACCAAATTTACACCACATTACAACATAGTGCACAATTTAAATTGCATGGCACTTAGGCCCTTAAAATGCATGGCTCTTAGGCCCTTAAAGTGCTTAAATCATAAACACTGAATTTCCACAATATATATGCCTTTAACCTGCAAATACACTCAACACACATATGCCCTTTACTAGTCTTTTGAGAACACTTTACTAAGTCATTCCCATTGGCTCTTTAGATAGTTTTAATAAGCATTATAAGCTCATTTCTCCTAAGGCATTAAAAACATTTAAGTTAGTAGATTTACCTCTTTTCCCAAAACACTTCCTTCTTGATTCCTTACAAAACCGTATGGTATTTTGGTTCCTTGTCAAGTTCTAGACAATATACAAACACCATAATGAGTATTCAAGCTTTGAGCTTCATCTCATTGTAAACCCTAATTTGACATAGTTTCAAAAACATTAATGTATTGTTTTACCTTGATCTTTGAAGGGAGTTTGGATATATAACAAGAGAGGACTCCACCTAGTCCATGAAGAGTTGAAATGAAGCTAGAACAAAGTCACACAATGAGCTATATCAATGTGTATTTTCGGACATGACAAAAACAAGGAGGAAACTTGATTTTTGTTTGAGATTCCTTACCTAGAAGTAAAGGAGAGTAATAATATGTAGAAATCCAAGCTCAAGCTCCTTCAATGGTGGAACACCTTGGCACCGAAATGGAGCTCTAGGAGTTTTGAGAAGATAGGAATGAAGAGCTTGATGAGAGGAAGAGATTGGTGGTATTTGTTTTTGATTTGGACAAGTGAGCAAGATTTGGCAAGAGCTCAAAGTTTGGTTTTAATGGTGGTGTTGGTGTGCTAGCCAACCGTGAGATAGAGCAAGAAGGGAGGGAGAGAGAGCAACCGTGTAAGATGAAGAAAGGAAGGGAAATGAGAGAATGAGATAGGATTTGCTTTTAGAAGATATTTAACTTATAAAGGGAATAGTACCTTAGCTAGTCATCTTTATTTACTTACAAAGTAACAAGAGAGTGGTGAGTCACCCCTTAAGAAAACCGGCCCCCTAATAATAATGAGGGTATTTTAGTCTTTGTTTGTCAATTTAATTACTTATACTACATATGTTACAAAATAGCTTATAAAAAGTACTATTCACCTATACAAGGCACATAGAAGTGAAATTTTTGATTTCCCACTAATATAGCCACCCAAATGTGATACTATAGTATACACATAATATTTAAGAGTAATGATGGACATTTAGCCATTCAAAACTCATTTACAAGACAATTTTTCAAAAACGTGCTTTAAGACTTCTTAAAGCACATTTTGAGTTTTAACTTGTTTCAAGCTTGGTTTTCTTTGGTAATTGGTTTAATATGTTCATTAGTATATAAATGAAGTCTTGGTAAGCTCATTAGGCCTTACTCAAGTTTATCCCAAGCTTAGAGCACATTTTAGCTCTTATTGACTTTAAAGCACATTTGTGTTTCCTTTTGTTTAAATTTGTTTACTAAGGTTTCTAAGACTCTTTTTAGTCTTAATAAATCATGTTTTGATGTTTAACCAACATACCAAGGTTTGGGGTATTTCAATTTAAAAAAGGAATTTTGCAGACAATATATTAAACCAGTAGAAAGCATGAAAGAGCAGATAATTTAATCTGAACCAGAGTCCGTTTAGTTTATCTGTTAATTTAGTTATTTTATCTTTTCTTTTATTTATAAAAACAAGTCAATTAATCCCCCTCCTGTGACACGCTTAGGTACTATAATATGTACATTAGTCCCGTGGTTCGATATCCGGTCGCTTACATTTCACTATACTACTGCGACGGGATTTGTTTGCAGCCCGACGTTTATTTTGGGTTTTAATTTCTTTTCTTTTTTTAATAATTACACCACTTAAACCACTCACAATATAACGTCTGCATATGGCTTATATACATATATATATATATATATATTTTAAAGTTTAAAACAAGTTTTAAAACCTTATGGTAAAAGAATAATAAAATTAAGAAGGAAATGTATTATTTGGTGATATTTGAAGTGTATAAGTAAATTAGCTTATATTATAAATTTTAGGAGTATTAAAAATAGCTACAAGTATTTAAATGGCTAGTTTATAAAGTTATGTGGCTAAAATGTAAATTTTGAAAAGTTTAGTGCAATATATATGATTGCCAAGAACATAAGGGTTAATTTTGTATAATTATGTTATAATATAAGGTAGGAATTAATATTATGAATGTTGGTGAATTTAAATAAGTGGTTAAGTGTTAAATACAATTATAAAGTTATGGGACTATTTTGCAATTTATGGAAAGTTTGGTGTGTGCAAACCGAATTATAAATGATTTTATGGGTATATTAAAGTATTAATTATGAAATTAAGTCTTGGTCAAAGTGTTGACCAAAACTTTGGGTTAAAATGATTATGACATAAATATCAAGTTTATAAAAGTTTAAGGGTGAATATGTAATTATGAAAGATATTGGTAAAACCGAATTAAAAGAGGGCGAAATGTGATTTAAAAATATAAGTGTCCACTTGGTTATTTAAGAAAATTAAATATTAAAACTATAGTTTATAAGTTAATATGTAACTTATATAAAGTTTTGAGGTAAAATTGTGAATATAAGGGGATTATATGTTAAGACCGAGAATAAATGTGGTCATTTGGTTAATTTATAAAACTAATATATTTGTTTTAGCAATTCCCAAAAGTTAAATGTGGAGAACTAAATGATTAAAAGTTATAAGGTTATTTGGCAATTTATAAAAGTATAAGGGTTGTCTCGTAATTAAGGAAATTAAATAATAAAACTATGGTTTATAAGTTGATATGTAAACTGACATAAAAGTTTTGGGGTTAAAAAGTAGTTATGGGAAGTATATGGAAACCGGAAATTTAAAGGATGTTTGGTAATTTATAAAAGTTGATATATTTAAATTAGTAGAACCAAAGTATATGGTCATTGGATGATTTACAAAATTAATGTGCTCATTATGTAGTTACGAATTTATGAGGTTGGTTTGTATTTTAAATAAAGAAAGGAATTAAAATTGAGTATTATGGTATATTATGGAGTATGATGTAAAGTTTATAAAATAATTGTGGTTATAATAAAAATGACCAAATGATATAATATAAAGAATAAGTGGAAACAATTATGAGTATATAATTAAGGAAATGGAAATATACCACAAGGTGGAAATTCATTATCACATGTGGAGATCACATAAAATAATGAGCTAATGAACTATCTAGAACCACTGTTAAATAACAGGGGGAAATAAAAAAAACATACAAAGTTATTATACAACGAGTATAAACGCTACAATGACAGTACTGTAATATTTAGTGAATAGTTATATTAATATTACCCGGTATTGCATGTTTATATAACAGCGTACGGGAAGGAACTACTGAACAGGAATTTGTCAAGCTAGCAGTTACTTGGTGAACGGTATGTTAATTGTATGGTGTGAATGTCCTAAGGATTTTCCTAAGGTCCAGATGTGTGTGCTTATTTGTTAAGAGTGATATCTGTGATTTCATGTATATTATTTGGTATACTGTATTGCTCATACGCTGTTGCATTTTATTTTATGCGAACGTCTTATGACTGGAAGTTTATACATCTAAACTGGAAAGAAAAAACTAACTGACCTTTAGGAATTTTGAGATCCTAACTGATGGTCAACTATTATAGTCTTAACTCAAGGATTGGATATTGTATCACTAACTGAAGGGCTAATTTATTGAAAGAGGAATCTAGGTTGTTTTGACTTTCTGGTTGCGCATCGTGATCACTACGAGAGACTTCAATGGGGAGTCACTCAAGGGAATCCATTGTCTACATTCGACGATGGCGGAGGGCACTGCCGTTGGTGCAAAGGTTCGACGGATCGGTCAATATATTATCCAGGGCCATAAGGTCAGCTGGTAACGGTTCCATTGGAACCCAGGGGACTATCGTCCATTAATAAGTAAGGGTTGTCTTGACATAACGCCTGAGGTGGAAATTAATTGGAAAAGGTTAGTGATTGGTTTAAAGGATAAGGGCCAGGTGGCCAACTACAAGTGCAGTTTAATATGTGTAACTTGTTTGGATTATTGATGTGTGATTATTGGTTATCGTTATTGATGTGAGATTATTGGTTATTGCTATAGATTATTGATGTTTTATAGGTGTTGTGTACTATTGTACATTGGTGTTTACAGGTGAATTGTTTTGTGAGTGTTTAATGTTACAGTTATTACTGTTATATTGTAAACCGGCATTTCATGTAAAGAACCTAATATCAAGATGGCTAAAACGACTTAAGGATTAGATCTAGATAATTAAGACTACATTTAGCATACAGCATTTCGATTGCTGAGCCCTTCAATGGGCCAAAATTCCAGGTTATTGAGAAGACTCAAGCCGGAGTGCGGGACACGGGGGTAGCTGATGTGTTTTCAACAAACATCTTTGGTTTTATTTTGTATTGTATTAATGAGGTTGTTGTATTCAGTTAGTTGCTCATCTAGTTGGATTTGGTTTGTAATGATTAGAGTGCTCAGTATCTGTTCATCACAGCGTGAAGAGTTGTATTGTTGGAAAGAGTAAGGATGCCTTGTTACTCACAAGGGTGAGTAACGGCGTGTAACACCAAGGTAGATAGTTTTATTTTCCGCTGTGAATTGTTATTAATTATGCTACGACTTGCGACGTTATTACAGGTTTAGGATTAGGGGTGTTACAAATGGTTTGTTTTCTAAGACTAAGATAAGGATTAAGACTGAGGTAAGCTAAGGTTGGACTGAGATTAAGAGGGAACATAACTTAAGGAATTAAATAATTAACTCACTAATTAAGGGAATGTTTTTAAGTCGTTCATTGTGCTTGAACTTTGATTGTTCATATTTGGCTTGTTGTGTATTGCACTTTCTATTATGTTGTGCATCTAATCAACCTCCATGCTATCGACAATTAGTCGTCGTAGCCACGTTAGCTTGGGGGCTATGAGAGGATCGTATCAGCAATTTTGCTGACCCCCTTTGGGGGCTGTTTTTATTTCGCAGGTGAACGTCAGAAGGCGACCGTCCTAAGAGTAAGATGAGGTAGATGTGTTACGGGTTTAATTGTGACCTACGAGTTGGCAATGTACTCTCGTATGGTAATTTGAGTTAGTAAGTTGTATAGGACGTGAGGAGATCGTAAGATTGATATGTAATTGATTAAGACTTGTAAGTACTAATGTTCGGTATATTCGGGTCCATCAGACCGTAGCTAGATCTTGGAGTATTTAGTATGCCTAGTTAGTCACGTGGGTGACTAACGGCGGTAACACCAACTGTTGTAAGGATTCCGCTGTAATGACGAGTTTAGTAAATGAAGATTTATGAGATAACTATGTAATTATGAGTTGGGGTGTTACAAAAAGTGGTATCAGAGCGTAAAGCGTAGTTACGCTCTGATGACAGGAATTACCGCACATAGGAGAATACTGAGGTTGAATTTGAGTTATGGGTTAAGGGTTGAGAGATAGAGTGAGAGGTGCGTTAGTTAGGACTCCCCGGTGTTTACCGGATATCCATAGTACCTAGACCCGCCATCCACATCCCTTGTTTAAATACGTGGAACAAACGCCAGAGAGAAGAAAGCCTTTTCTTACTCGGGAAAAACCCGATCTGGTTGTTGGTTAACAGTAAGCAATACCAGAAACATCTTGTTGTACAACAGTTTACAAAAAATTGGAGGTTTTTAATGGAGCGCATTAGTAAAGCAGGCGCTACCAATGGAATTCTATCAGTAAGAGAACGGAAATTACCGGCAACATGGGTCGACATGCTACGCAGTCGAGTTACCCCACCATACCAATGATAAGAAAGGCACTACGAGTGCAATGGTAAGGAAAAGATAAGCGACATAAGTACCGGACAGTGGTCCGAATGAGCATAGCAGCGGGATGATACATAACATGAGAATTAAGACTACCAGAAAGTCCAGTTAGAAACGGGAACTCCAAACCCCATCCAGTGGGAAAGGTTACAAACCTGGCCGACATAGCGCAGGCGACAAAAAAGACGCGTAAAACTGTATATCAGAATAGGATTACGATGTAGTGCCTAGAGGAGAATTAGTACTTAGTAACCACGAAAAATGTGTGAAAACGGGAGTGAGGATTAAGACATAGGTAAGTAACGAGGGATTCCCTCAGAAAGAGGAACGCCCTGACAAGTGACAGTACTGTCAACACAACCGGAAACTGCCGGGTGGCTAGTTATCCAAAATAAGAGAACATCTAAGGAGTCCTGCGGACTACCAAATACATGGAAATTAGGGGGAAGTATCACTACCAATGTACCTTGCACCAATAGCCCATCCTGCATGGTGCACTTGCCATAGCAAGTGCTACCACGGTTAAGCTACACGGGAAGCCATCAGGGCGAGATAGTGGAACATTACAATTTTAATACATATCCATACCGGATTGCAAATCCACAAGAACGGGAGAATAAGACCTTGGAAAGGCCTAACGGCCTGACCATGATAAGATGAGCCGGCACACTAGTCAGCAGGGAGCTGAACTTGGACGAGATACTAAACAATAAATATTAGCAACGGTACGGTAAGAACACCAATCCAGAAGGAACCTAAGAGATCGCTCAATAATCCAAGCAAAACACTACGTAAGTAACAACATACAAGGAATGTATTTAGAGATACAATGATGGCAGTCGACAGAACGACTTCCAGCAGGAACGGGATAGACTCCGAGAGACCATAAGCATACCAATAACAACAATCTTCGTTGAATATGTTAGTAAACCCCGGAAACAAGGGCAGAGGAAATAAACTTAAGCTATAACCAACTAAGGATTAAAGACATATAATCCCGACAGAGGAAAGCTCAGAGGTCTACCCCCACATAGCGGGCATAGCCGAGCCGAACAAACTGATGAATGACAGTTAGTATTGGTTGCCTACCTTATTAACACCCAAGTATGATTAATCATTGACGGGTGGCGTAGTCAACAAATGTTGAACAGAGCGTTGAGATGGAAGCATAAGATGACAGGATAATATCCAACTTAGACACCGTAAGGCGGACGCCTAATACGAACTTAACCTTGATTGCTAAAGACATAAGTCTATTTGAACGACAGAGTTGTCACAGACACTGAGTAACCTCAGATCACTTGAATAAACTTCCATAGCGGGAAGCAGGACGCGGTAACTTACCATGGAACCCGATACTACATTTAATATGTAACCTAACAGTGGATAGTGTTCAAAGAACCAGAAACTTATGAGGACAACCTACAGATGAGTAAGAGTACAAGTAAGGAACTGAGACATTAAGCACTAAGAGCCTACGAGCCAAGGATGTTAACCACATCAGAGCTCGAGGTGCAGGAAGGCATAAGAAGACTTATTTAAGCTATGAACAAACTACGATTCAAAGATATGAACGGTTACAACGCCTATTACTTAGATTGCGGAAGGATTGCCAGGAAAGGGCACCAATGAGAATATTGAGATAATACCAATGACAGGGGCAGAGAACGAACCATTCCTTTTAGGGTGGGGATACCTCTCCTTGTTGTGAGGCCATGAGTGGGAATAAGCCCCTCAAAAGGGCTTTCACTTATTAGAGATAGAATACTTTTATTAAGGAATGGAAACCGTAAACCTTGAGATTACCTTCGAATGTACCAGATACACTTGAGTTATAAGGGAGGCTGCAGAGACAGACCTTATATCCAACATCCAGGATTTAAGAATCAGTAATCGTCAGAGATAAACGTTATGAGTGCACATTATGGCACGTCAAGTGACCAATGCTCAGAAGATCTTGTGAGTAAATGGATGGCTTCTTCAGTAACCGTTTAAATTAGATGGTAAATAACATCATAAGGGATGGAAGAATGTGAGAGAAATTAGCCTACATACGAACCCGAAATCGAAGCGAAACACCTTCATATTAAGGGATAACCATTTTACAACTCGGTACGGCAACCGCCAAGCACCGAATTAGAGAAACCCAGTGTGTTTACACCAAGAATGAATTGAGTATAAGATAAGATGTTAGAATAAATGAGTAAGTAGTTGCACCATCAATGGGCAACAGAGTAAAGGCCAACTACCACGGTAGTAGTGGTCGTGAGTACAATACCTATATAAGGGGATTAAGTCATGGTGCGCACTAAAGCGACCATTATGTACAAGCCGTCAAATATTGACACCGAGGCAATTAGATTTATGAGCTAAGACCGATATAAGTAAGGGAATAAGATGGTAGACAAATTGTGCATTGACGCCAGTAGTCTAGATTGTGTGAGGTATGATTTCATAGGAAGCATACTATGCATTCATAGTAGAATAAACTTGAGAAACAAGATAAGAGGCTCTATGGAAAGAGATCTTAGTTACTAAGAGATCTAGTCAGTACGGAATAAAGAAGGACCTAGAGCATACCATACCCAAGAACACAGCAAATGGATTTCCCTTGATAAAATTCAAGAAGAACAATAAGTATTATTATGGAACCATGAAAGAGGAGATCGACAATAGAATACTTCATGTTAGCATGGCTAAACGTGTGAGGACACTACGAGTTTACTAAAACGATATGTGGGACGACTGCACCCCACAGGGGCTTGCAGGCCTGATAGACTCATTTATGAGTTAATTGGGTAGGTAGTAATGTACCAGTAAGGTACCCCATGCATGTAAACGAATGGTGTAAGGAACACGGGAGGTAGTCGACTCCGCACCACGGTCAACGACGCAAGAATAGACGAGAGCAGCTACTACCACAAACAGTTGAAGAGAAGGAACTTAGTTGAACCAACAACACAAAGGAACCAGAGAACAAATAATTAAGGATTATGAAGTGCGAAGAGCACGGATCATTAAGTACAGACATTGGACATGTCCTAAGACGTTATAGATCAAACTGTAAAGTGCAATAAGCACTAAACAATAGTTTGAGATTGAGAATCATCCTCAGACCAAAGGTCAGTTAGAAAGAATAATTTAAATGCTTGAGAGAACAGTAAGAATATGAATGTTAGATCTTCAGGGAGAATGGAAAGACGAGTTACAACTCATTAAGACCGTGTATATATAAGATAACACGTGTACACTGAGAGACCAATATTCCTAAACTGTAAGGAGGCAGAAGAATATACAATACTATAAAAGGATAAGAAAGGCAAACTAAGCCTAAGGTTATCAGAGTAGCGCAGCGGAAGCTAGCAGATCAGTACTTTTGAGATTATACCCAACTAAGTTAAGGAAATGGTATAAGTACCGTTAAGAATCCTCGATACAGAGACTAAGCCGTTAACATAGTTATGACCCTCTGATCGAATTACCAGTGAAATAGATGATATGAAAGCTAAAATGCTCAGTGAGAATTAGACATTTGAACCTATGTTCAAGGATGATATAATGTTGATTACGTGGGCGTAATCCATTTAAGGGGTAGTAGAGCGAAAACCTCGCGTTAGTTATTGTTACTAAGTATGTAAACTACGGTGTGCATGGCACAAAAGGAATTTGGGAATTTGTTTACCAAATAAACTTGAGATTATTATGGTTATTGCGCACAGAAGATGGGATCCATATAAATTACCTATCTTGTTAACTCCGGTGTGAGTACAAGACTTAAGAGAAGTGGTGAAGAGGATTAAGGAACTTAAGGAATATATAAGATATGAGTTGATATGAAAGTATGTGGGAGATAAGAATAAGACAACACTCTGAGATATTATTCGATAGGAATATGAGACAGGAAATAGTAATGCTATGAGGTAAGTATTAAGAGATGAATTGGGAATGTTTAATGGACTGAGTCCATACCTTGGAGATGTAATGATTATGACTAGAAAGATTAAAAAGATAGAAAATTGGAAATGAGTGAATGATTTGATTTTTGAAAATGACGTGGAGGGTGGAACTGATTTTGGGATCAAGGGAAACCGAACACAAATTAGGGTGGAAGGATAGTTCAACACTGATGCTGATCACATCAGGGTCGGATGACTCTGAAACTCCCTTCCAATGGTCACAATTAAATCACGCTAAGAATAGAGGCTTTAGGATAAAACGAAATTGGAGTTGATTGTATTTTCAATTAGAGGAATTATTCCTCACATGACCTTGTAAAAAGGATTTCCTTTTTATTGAGTCTCGCCCATGAAGTCGAGGACGCATGAGCCTTTGTCTTCGGGACCGGTGACATGGGGAGAGCAGAGTGTTTTGTATCTGGCCCAATGGGTGGCGAGGACGAATGTGCTTTGTCTACGGACTGGTGAAATGGGAGAATACGATGTGAAAACTATGTGTTGTTTTAACCATCAAAAGGAACAAAGGGAATTTTGAGTGCTATACATGCTTGGATGTGTGATATTTGATATAAGTGTATGAGACCTAATGAGCCAATAAGATTAAGACATATAAGTTGTGATCTATATGATCTATGGAATGAGGTAAGACATATTCTAATAAGATAAGATGCTGAGAACTTTGGGGACAAAGTTCTTTTAAGGGGGTAGATTGAAATACCCCAAACCTAAGTATGATAAGTAAACATCAAGGATGATGTAATAAGGCTAAACTAGGCCTTAGAAGGATTGGTAGACATTTAAACCAAGGAAAACACAAGAAAACGCCTTAAGGGCAATTTAAGCAAAAACGTGCTTTAAGCTTGGAGTGACTTTGATTAGCACCCAAATACCATTATAAGACCTTATTAACATGCTAATGGACATGTTAAATCAATTACCAAAGAAAACCAAGCTCAAAAACAAGCTTAAACACAAAATGTGCTTTAAGACTCCTTAAAGCACCTTTTTGAGAAATTGTCTTAGAAATGAGTTTTGAGTGGCTAAATGCCCATGATTACACCTTAATCAACATGCGTACTAATTAGTATCATATTAGGAAGCCTAAATCAATGGGAAACCAAAAATTTCACAAATTTGTGCACTATTTTGTGAAAAGTGCCAAATAGTGCCTAGTTTAAGTTTTAGTCAACATAAGTCAATAAGTTGGTCAACCAAGACCACAAATATGTTGTTTACCAATGGGGGGACGGTTTTAATGGTGACTCACCATTATTAGCCAGCACATTAAAGGAAATGAGAGGAAAAGTAGTAATTCACTATTCACCCTTTTATAAGACAAATATCTTCTTTAGCTTACCTCTCTCCTCTCTTCTTCATTTCTCTTCTTCACCAATGTTTTCTTCTTCTTCTTCTCTGTTCTAAAGACGTCCAAGAAGCACCCATGGCACCAGCACCTTGCTTTGTCCATAACTTGCTCATTTTAGCTCCAAATCAAAAACTAAGCATAGATTTCTCTTAGTTAGACCAAGGCCTTGCTTCTTATCTTTTCAAAAAATGAAAAGCTTCATTTTGGAGCCATGGGAAAACACCATTGGAGGGGGAAATACTAGCTTGAGGTGTTCATTGTCTTCTCCATTCATTCAAGGTAAGGAAAATGTAAGAAAAACCAAGTTTCCATCACTTTTCCTTCATAACCGAAATTCATCTCTTCATGGGACCTTGTTTTATCCCTTGTTCTAGCTTGATTCTATTCTACAAAGACTTGAGGAGGTCTTGCTTTGCTTCATTATGAAAGCCATTCCAAAATTCAAAGGTAAATATACACTTTTAAGCTTTAACACACATTTTTAACCTAAGATTGGATTCCATGAGTTTGGGCATGATGCTTATTACTCATTAGATTATTTGGATGTGGATTAGAACATTGGCAAGAGAATTGAAGTCCTTGGCCGAGAATCATCCAAGAAAACCTAAGGAGGAAGTTAAGAGAAAAGTTGAAAAACAAGGTAAATAACTTACCTTAAGGTGTTTTGTTGTTTAAGGGGTGGTATTGAGATAAATACTAAATGTAGCTTGGATCCTACATTATGTAATAGGCTATATAACCTAGGAAAAAGAATTTAAACAAGCTTGTGAACTTGTGACTAAAGAGCCAATGGGAAATGAATTAGTAAGATAAGTTTAAGATGGATTTTAGGAGCATTATAACTACTATGAGATTGATGGGTGTAATTGCAGGTTGAAAGCTATTATATGTGGGAAATTCAGTGTTTAAATTCATGTCATTTAAGGGCATAAGAGCCATGTCATTTAAGGGCCTAAGAGCCATGTTATTTAAGAGCCTTAGTGCTATGCAATTTAAGATTATTGCACTATATTGAGTTTGTTGTGAATGAGTTGATTTGGGTGAGAAAATAAGATGAGAAAGGACTTGATGTGTGTGAGAAGATTGAATGAGAAAAACAATGCATTTGGGCATGGTAATATACTAGAGGAGCTATGGCGAAATTTTAGTAGAAAACAAAGTGTTTAAGTACTTGTTATGAGTTAATATGACCTAGGTTTTACTAGGAATCATTAAGGGAAATTTGAGTGGAAATGAGTTAACAAAGGTATTCTTAAGGATTAGAATGACCTAGAGATATCTAGGAGGAATTAGAGGTTGGGTGGGTGTATTAAACACACCAAAATCATGGTATAAGGAATGTTAAGACTTGAGCAAAAATCTGGAGGAAATGGTGTACAATACTTTGAGATGATTTATGTATGAACTAGAGAATATAACAATGAGAATTTTGGAAGCTTATGTAAGTGGTGAAGATGCTAGTGGTGGATTAATAACTTTGTAGTTGGATAGTAATGAGTGGACTTGGGTGATGGAAGTGAAAATTGAAGGAGGAAGTTGTAAATTGTCAAGGAAAATGACTAGGAATGTATAAGAGGGTATGATCATGAGAATGGTGGGTTAATTGAGTAAAGGAGATAGAAATGTCAAAGGGGGGTGTAGGATGATTAAGGTAAAGAAGAACAAGGTTAAGGTGCTAAGAAGATGGAAAGAAATGTTTAGGTAAGTTCAAGAGTTTAGGAGTGATGAGTAATAAATGTAAAGGGGAGAAATGTGTGCATGGAGATGCAAGATAACCTTGGAAGGTTTAGCAAAGCAAAGATAGATGAATAATGATGTTTGAGGAGTAGTGATGTTGGTGGAAAGGAAAACACTTTGGTTGGTTGAAGTTTTAGACAAAACTACATGTTAAGGATATAAGGAAATAAGTGCTAAGTGTTATGAGTTTTATAAGGATTGAGTGAATGTTTAAAAAGATGTTTGGAAATTGTTTTCATGAGTTTGGAGGATGTTTTAAAGGTGATTTTAAGTGCCTAAATGATGTTGTAGCACCTTAGAACACTTGGGGTGAAGTTTGGGATGAATTTAACACTTAGAAGTAAGTTTCTGGAGCCGACCTACCTTAGGACCGACCTTGGCAAGGTCGGTCAGGCTCAAAATACACACGCAGGAACCTCTCTGGAATGGACCGACCTTAAGACCGACCATGAACAAGGTCGGTCTGACTGAAAAGCAAAGAGGAAAAATGTTTCTGGAATGGACCGACCTTGGGGACCGGACTTGCAAGGTCGGTCGGGGCAAAATTTTCAGACGGTAAAATGTTACTGGAATGGACCGTCCTTGGCAAGGTCGGTTGAGTAGAAATTGTTCAACCAGAATGTCTCTGGAATGGACCGACCCTGGGTAGGGTCGGTCGGTAGGGTCAGTCGGCCCATAAGTGTAAAAAAAAAACTTTAAGGGTGTTAAGTAGTACTAATGGTACACCACTAAGAGAACAATGATGATTAAGAAGATCAAGACCTAAGGGAATTAAGTTAAGTATAAACCTAAATGTGTAAGGTTAAGTTTGTAAGATTAAGTTGTAAGAACTCAATAAGAGTTAGGAGGAGTGCATTGTGGGTTAAGCAAGTTAAATAAGTTAAGAAATGAGTAAATGATTAATAATTTAAGTTGGATGAATATTTTAGGGGTTGAAAGTTTGGAACCGGAAGAGGATTAAACAACCGGGACAATCGACGGTGAACGATACAGTTCTTCTTGTGACCTGCTTGCTAACGAGGTGTCCCTCGGCTTGTGTGCTATTTGTTTTTGTGCGCCCACTAAACAAGATAAAGCATGCAACCGGAATAATATGTTACTGTATTATTGTGTGATGTTTGAAAACTAACACAAGTTACCGTGAGGACTTATTAACTAATGCTTAGTAAAGAATTGTGTGAGATTAAGGAACACTCCCAAATATTGTTTTCTTAGTAACCGAAAGAGGTTAACTAACAAACATTAACTTGAGACTTTCGACTAATTGGAACTTGGGGGGAGTGAGGAATCCGGGACTGACTCCGGTCATGCATGTTAAGGAAAGGGGGTCGGTACCTGATTCAGTTCCGACTTCCGCTTAAGGACTTGTCTTCGGACTTGTTGCCTAGGGTCGAATGTCGGCTCAGCTACATTGGACATCCAGTCCAAGATAGGAGGCATTAAGATGGTGCGGTAGGATCACCTAAATCCTAAATTTTAAGATAAGTTGTTTATTCAACCAATGAAGTTAATAGCTCATTGGCTAGGGTTACTTTTGACCCGACAAAAATAAACATTGAGATAAGATACAATCATTTCTATTTAAAGAATGGTTTGTATTCTAAGATTAAGATAATGTTTGAGATAAGATACTACCATTTCTTTTTAAAGAGTGGTTTGTATTCTAAGACTGAGATAAGCTACAACAATTCTATATAAAGAATGGTTTGTTTTCTAAGACTAAGATAAGGATTAAGACTGAGGTAAGATAAGGTTGGACCGAGATTAAGAGGGAATATAACTTAAGGAGTTAAATAATTAACTCACTAATTAAGGGAACGCTTTTAAGTCGTTCATTGTGCTTGAACTTTGATTGTTCATATTTGGCTTGTTGTTTATTGCACTTTCTTTTATGTTGTGCATCTAATCAACCTCCATGCTATCGACAAATAGTCGTCGTAGCCACGTTAGCTTGGGGGCCATGAGAGGATCGTACCAGCAATTTTGCTGACCCCCTTTGGGGGCTGTTTTTATTTCGCAGGTGAACGTCAGAAGGCGACCGTCCTGAGAGTAAGATGAGGTAGATGTGTTACGGGTTTAAGTGTGACCTACGAGTTGGGCATGTACTCTTGTATGGTAATTTGAGTTAGTAACTTGTATAGGACGTGAGGAGATTGTAAGATTGATATATAATTGATTAAGACTTGTAAGTACTAATGTTCAGTATATTCGGGCCCATCAGACCGTAGCTAGATCTTGGAGTATTTAGTATGCCTAGTTAGTCATGCGGGTGACTTACGGCGGTAACACCAACTGTTGTAAGGATTCCGCTTAATGACGAGTTTAGTAAATGGAGATTTATGAGATTACTATGTAATTATGAGTTGGGGTGTTACAGTAGGGTTCAACGTATATTCCTCACTGCGTATAAGTACGTTTCTAGATAGTATGTAGCTGTCGAGACCCCCGGTCCTTAATGACTCATCGTATCACAAGCTCTTCTGTTGTCTTGATGTCACAGTGACTATAGCATTCGCATCAGTCTTTCAAATAGGAGGAATTGTTCTGTCTCCTTGGCGTCATCCAATACATTATCTCCATGGGTGATACTCGAGATGTGGGCAGCGGCGGGTGGGGTATCACTGTTGTTTTCCGGGATGTTTATCCATCAAGCTAGTACGTCGACTGCCGTATCAGCGCTATTCGGGTTACATGACCTCCATCACCTCCGACATGCCACTTCTCGACACCCATAATACGCTATGTCATATTATTACTCGGTAGTTTACTGTGTAGAAATCAATAACACAGATATGCCATTAAGGCTAATAATGTTACGCATTTAGCGTTGCTAAGACACTGGTTCGTTTAAGACCAGGCGGCACGTACCTCACAAATGTTTCCTGTATTTCCCAAGTCCTATGCTCACTGTCTTAATCCTAATATCTCGTCATCAGAGCAGTACTCCACTCTGATACCACTTTTGTAACACCTCACTCGATAAACTTGTAATAATCACTCTCGTAGCATAATTAGAGAGATCTCACAGCGGAAGTTAATCTACATTAATCCTCACTTGGGTGTCACATGCCATTACTCGCCCATGCGAGTAAAGAAGCATAACCGAAATACAACACTTCAACAACAACTAACTACAGTGATGAACGAGATATATACTATAACATCCTAAACACAACTGAATAACTATGACAAGTAAGCACTTAAAGAATTCCGGCTTACAATGTACTAACATGAATTAATCCTAGAAGCATGATAAAAGTCGAGGTCATCTACCCACGATCCCGCACTCCGGCGCCAATCATCAATCACCTAAAACATAAAATATTGGTGCCCATGGAGGGCTCAGCACTTGGCCGAGTATGTTAAACTATGTTGTCCTAGATCCTTTAGGCCACTTAGGTCAATTAGTCATCTGAATATGAGGTTGATTACATGCTGGTTTATTTTACAATTTATGTATACAGCGGTAAATGACATAAATAAGCATCTAGCATCCCATCAATGAAACTGTACATACACCACACATAATACTCAACGAGTAAAATACAATACACAGTATACAGTATACAACACACATTATTCGAACGTGTAATTATTTCCACCAGGATAATCGTAGTATTTCCTTTAAATTATGTTAATTTCCATTAAGTTTTACTCTCAGTACCAATGGGTGTTATATTAGGACAACCCGTAAATAGCCTTACTGGACAGTTGTCCTCCCGTACACACAAGGTGCTCATTGCCCAGGATCATTCGATCCCGGGGCTTGCACTTGCCTAATAAAGGCGTCCATGAATGGCTGAAGCCGTGTGCCAAAAGCAGCACCCTTTGTCCAACAGTCTATCTAGGCCCATTGGAATATAAAGGGAGTCGGTCCGATACGGACGTTATACTCCGGTAATCACCAATGCGCAACCAACTAGTCGAAGACTACATGGGATTCCCATACCATATACCATAAACCAACACTCCTCAATATGTGATTAATTCTTAATCAACTACCCTAAGTAAAGTCTTAGGTCATGGAGAAGTCATTACCATTATAGTTACCTTTGAAGTCTTATATACTTCCCTAGAAATGATCTAGGTTATATTCATGATCGAGTATCAAGCTCTAGAGAATGGGGATCCCGAGTCTCGTTCCTAAGTGTTTTACTTAGGTTAATTAGGATTAAAGTTCTCAAATATTAGTATTCCAATCGCTTGAGAAATC
Organism: Limonium bicolor; assembly: GCA_023374045.1. Classification (NCBI taxonomy): domain Eukaryota; kingdom Viridiplantae; phylum Streptophyta; class Magnoliopsida; order Caryophyllales; family Plumbaginaceae; genus Limonium; species Limonium bicolor. The sequence continues at coordinate 145,802,971 of CM041779.1, read as the reverse complement.
ATAGTAATATTGTTCGAAGATGTCGTGCACAATAATAATCGCTTAACAAAACATGGAACTAATCCACACAACATGCATAGCACACATATCACTCTTATCACATAACCAAACAATACCTGAACCCGAGGCTTCCCTCAGGGGTTCAGACCATAGAATCCAACATACCGTACACCGTCAGACGCTCGCGTGACAACTCATGTACAACCTCTAGCACTCACGATGCTCGTGTCTACCAACTCGTTCCTCTGGTACATACGTTGTTCTAATATCAGTATATATTTATGTGACTCAAACTTACTTAATCATCTTAGATAAAACCCGTACTTCCATCCCGTAGCTAACCCTTAGTTGATTCTCTTGTTCAACTCGATGTTCGTTAATCTTAGGGATTTAGATTTCAACGACTCGTTATAGTTTACGAGTATGTATTAGTTGCTATGATGTACATACTTATTACATGGAAGTTACGTTTACAATTTGTTTATGTACTGTCAAGTCGCATGCATGCGGGAATAATATTATGTACGCGCATGCATGACATTTAAATGTTTCATTATACGAACTGATTCATGTAGTCATATTTACGAACGTGCGCTGGCATTTATGTATATACAAGTACGCATATATGATAGTTGTTTGTTATGCGTTATAATCTGTGCATCCTTTTACGTGCATGTAACATGCTATACATTTGTATATGCTTATAGCGTTGTTGTCGTTATCTCCACGTTTATACTTGTAATCGTATAATCCCGTACGTAACTTGTTATTCATATTATATCCGCATGGCATGTTATAAGTTCACAATATAATTTTATAGAGTCCCTCTTATACTAAAATTTCAACCATAACTTATACTTCCTAAATTCACCAACTTAACCCATCATTTAATGTAAATGTATATAATGCATATTTGCCCATTAGTAACTCCCTTATAGTAAACCCTTTGATACATTAACATAATGTCATAGTGTATCACCCAAAACTTTATAATATATTTTGTCCAAATTTTAAAATTTCCTAAACAACCCATATATATTTTCGGCAATACTAATCTCTTCCCCACACATATTGATTATTCATAAAAGCAACCCATATATAATAACTACTACCTTTCTAGTCTTATTAATTTATAAACTAAGGTTTCCAAACATTACTATATACATATAACATGTATATAAATTCCGGATAGCACTAATTTTTTTTTCTAGAAATTCTTATGTCATCCCATATGTTTTGTTTATTTACAAAACTACCACATATTCCATACTTGTTATATTCTTAACCTTATTAACTTATAATCTAAGATATTCCAACCTTATAATATACGTATATATATGTATATCACGAATAGCACCCTTCTCCTTTTAGTTTTATTTATCCTCCCCTACATTTCCTTTTTAATTGCACTTTAACCCCCTTTATTTCATAAACCTCCACTTAATTATCTAAAACCTTATATTATACACCTTAATTATTTTAAACCTCATTAAAACTAACCCAAAAATCCTTTTAATCTCCAAACAGACCTCTAGGGTCGTAATATTTATTTTCAACCCTATACTTTTTGGTAATTACATAAACACCCCATTTCTTTTTATAATTGTTATTTTTACTTAATATTTCTTTAATTATTCAAAATAATTGTTTTCATCCTTTTAATTTGCTCAACCTTCACATGTGGTCAAGGTTGACCACCCACGTCATCTCTTTGGCTAGATTTGTTTTTATTTACAAAAAATACCTCAATTTATTCTCTATTTTTATAATTAACCCTTAATTTCATAAATTTCACATTCTATATATATAAACTTCTTGAAATCAATCCCATTCGGATTAATTATACTTGGTGTTCTATATTTCATTTAATTATGTTTTGACCCAATATATAATACATTTATGTCACTTAGACATTTTATAAGGTTTTAAATTCATTTTAACCTGTGTTGTAAACTTATAAATATAACAACATTCATCTAATATATTCCTAAGTGATTTTATTCACTCAAACTATACTTTGTACCATAATTTATTTAGTTATCTAAACCACTTTAAAAGCTCAATAATAATTATTCAAAGTTTTAATAAGCATAATAAATATGCCTAAATACATGGCTTAAACATAGAATACCACTTACTATTTAATGACATTAAAATGTCTCAAAATAACCTTAACACTCACGGTTTTTGTACAGGATTTTATGTTAATACCATTAAATTATTTCTCTTTCCTTAATCACTTATAAAATAAATTTAAATAAATCATTTATACCTAGTCTCACTAATCCTACACATTTTTTTTGGATTTAAATAGCATGTATAACAGCACCACTCTCTCGATTTTGTTCATATTGTAATTAATTTTTCTCAAGCCATTTCTCTTCCATTAATTATTCATAAAATTTACGATAACAAACCATTTGCAACAACTCACTAATATAATGTTTAACCCATGTTTAAGGATCTAACAGCACATAAACACCCATGTATTCTCGGTTCTCTTTAATCCTTTTCACGTTAATAATCATCAACTAAATAAAAGGTTATAAGCACCATTACCTTAATATAATGACAATGGATTTTTTTCTTCACCAGATCTACACTCCTCGGCTGTACATGAGCATGTATCATGCGTAATTATTTTTGTTTTGTTCATGAAATTCCTTAAACTACCAACCTAGTACTTACGAGTTAGGTGGGTGATTTACCTCTTTAAAACTTGATGTTCCACCTTAAATTCCAGCCTCCATTGCATAGTGCTTTTAGGGAAAGAAACAACTCCATTCGGTCCATATATACACATTAGAGAAAAGCTTAATCATTGCCTTATTTACGTGACTAGTTTAAGTGAAATACCCCAAACCTTAGTATGTTGTTTAAAAATTTAAATATGGTATATTAAGACTAAAAAGAGTCTTAGAAACATTAGTAAACAATTTAAACCATAGAAAACACAAACAAATGCCTTAAAGTCAATTAGGGCTAAAATGTGTTCTAAGCTTGGAATAAGCTTGGGTAAGACCTAATGAGCCTACCAAGACCTTATTTATATACTAATGAACATATTAAACCAATTACCAAAGAAAACCAAGCTTGAAAACAAGTTAAAACACAAAATGTGCTTTAAGGAGTCTTAAAGCACATTTTTGAAAATTGTCTTGTAAATGAGTTTTGAATGGCTAAATGCCACCATTACTCTTTAATTAACATGTGTACTATATAGTATCACATTTGGAAGTCTATACCAATGGGAAATCAAAAATTTCACTTCTATGTGCCTTGTTTTTGAATAGTGACTTTAATAAGCTAGTTTGTAACATATGTTATTATAAGTCATTAAATTGATCAATAAAGACTAAAATACCCCTAAGGAACTATTGGGGGCCATTTTTTTAAGTGTGGTGACTCACCACTCTTGTTAACTTGTTAAGTAAATAAAGATGACTACTTAAGTTACTATTTGCTTTAATAACTACAAATATCTTCTAAAAGCAAAACTTGTCTTCATTTCTCCCTTCCTTCTTCATTTCACACGCCTCCAAGCTCTCTCAATCTCTTCTTCATTCTCCATTCACAGTTTGCAATAGTACACACCAAAACTCCATCTTTGACCACTTGTAATTCCTAGCTCACTTAACCAAATAAAAAACAAACACCACCATTCTCTTCCTCTCATCAAGCTCTTGATTCCTATCTTCTCAAAACTTCAAGACCACCATTTCGGTGCCATGGAGTTCCACCATTGAAGGAGCTTGAGCTTATATTTCTACATATTATTGATCTCCTTTGCTTCTAGGTAAGGAATCTCAAAGAAAAATGATGTTTCTTCCATGTTTTTATCTTGATCGAGAATCACCATTAATGGTGCTCATTATATTGCTTTGTTCAAGCTTCATTCCAACCTTTCAAGGACTAGGTGGAGTCCTCTCTTGATAGATATTCAAACTCTCTTCAAATACCAAGGTAAAACAACTATCTTATTGTTTTTAAAACAATGTACAATCTAGGGTTTACAATGAGATGAAGCATAAAGCTTGTATACTCATTTTATCACTTGTATAATGTTTAGAAGTTGACAAACAACTAAAAGCCTTGTCGATTTAGTCAAGGAAACAAGAAAGAAGTTGTGAGGAAAAAAGGTAAATGTGCTAACCTAATGTGGTTTAAAGTCTTAGGAGAAATGAGCTTATATTGCTTATTAAAATGATCTAAGGAGCCAATGGTGAATGACTTAGTAAAATGTTATCAAAGGCTTAGTAAAAGGCATATGTGTTGTTGAGTGTATTTGCAGGTCAAAGGCAAATATAATGTGGGAAATTCAGTGTTTATGATTTATGCATCTTAAGGGCCTAAGAGCCATGTTATTTAAGGGCCTAAGTGCTATGCAATTTAAATTATGCACTCTATTGTGATGTGGTGCTAAATGTGTGAAGTTTGTGTATAAGAATGTGTTTGATGGATTTTAGTGTTCTTGGTTGTTTGATGGTGAAGACAATGTGTCTTGGTTTAGTAATGTTCTAGGAGAGTTCATGTCAAAATTTAGGTAATAAACAAGAAGTCCTAAGGGTTTAAAATGAGTTTGGTAAGCTAGGAAATGTTTAGAATGGTTAAGTGTCCAACTAATGGAAGAAACATGCATTGAGTTGTTTAAAGATGTAAAAAGGGCTTAGGCAATGTTCTAGAGGATTTATAATGCAAATGAATGTTTTGGGATACACCAAAGTCATTTAGACTTGTGTTGAGATTTATGCAACTTTGGTGAACAAGGAGAAAGTGTAAACTTGAAAAAGGATTTCAAGAATGGCATAAGGAGTTAGTTGTGAGAATAGATGCTTGAGAGATGATGTTGTTGTGGTGAGGAAGTATTTTGGCATAAGTGATCATCTTAGGTATGAAACACCACTTAGAGACCTAGGAGAAAACATTTTAAGTGTTAGGAATTTTGGGAAGAAATGAGTAAAGGCTTGAGGAATTAGAAAATGAGTTTTATGAATGTTTAAGGAGGCTTTGAGTGTACCAAATGGTGTTGGAAAACATTAGGAGGCTTTAGGAGAAGTTTGGTGAAGATTTGACAATGTTTGGGCAAGTTTTGGTGGCGTCCGACCCAGGGGTCCGACCCAAGTTTGGGTCGCACAGCCTCTGTTAGACGCTAGTAAGATGTTCTGGAACGGTCCGACCCAGAGGACTTGGGTCGGACATGGGTCGGACGTTAGTGTGTCTAAGGCGGTAAGTGTTCTGGAATGGTCCGACCCAGTCGAGTGAGTCGGACATGGGTCGGACAAGTTAAGTTTTTCAAACCCGGGAGTCTCTGGAAGGGTCCGACCCAGTTGGTGGGTCGGACGGTGGGTCGGACATACCAAAATGTAAAAAAATACAGTAAGGAATGTGGCAATTGTAGTTAACCCTAGGGGGTATAATGGAGGTAACCAAGGTTAAGTTGGGCATTTAAACATGTCATATAATCATAGTTAAACATTTAGTAAATTTGAAGTTAAGTAATTAATTAACCGACATTATTAATCATGTATAGGGGTGACCCACGGTGGAAATCAATCGAAGCAAGGACCAAGATATGGTTTTCTTGTAGTCTGTTGCCTACCGGTTTACACCGGCTTGCGTGTTAATTGTTTTTCTGTGTGTTTATGACGTTATAAGACTTAATCATGTAATGAGTTTACAGTTGTTCGTATTATTGTGATGTTGTGATGTGACTCATTTCCCTTGTGTGTGTCTAACAAGACTTACCATTTCTTGTGAATTGTTGTTAAGTTCCACTGATGAACTTCTAACAAGTGCTAGCTGGGAAGTGAGGAATCCGGTTGTCCGGTCATGCATGTAAGTTTAAGAGTAGATATCTGAATCAGATTCGACTCTTATGTTGTTAAGATTGTTCTCCTTAATTTGGCGTTCGATCTCCCGCTAGCTTCCTCCAAAGCTTACCTATTATGACTTATGATCGGTTTAGTGGGAACATGTGTTTGTGTGGTGTGTACGGGTCACTATATCCGAACCATCTGTGACTTAAGTTACTCGTTCGAATAACAAAACGGTAATGAGTGTGTGTAACGAGCTTAACATGAGAGTGAACCATTCTCTAGGCTCTTATGTTATTTAACCTTCTTGGTTTGTTATTGTGGAAAGAGTATCCACTGTGTATGTGATGTTGTGCTATGCAATAATAATGCTATGCCACATGTTATGTTATGTTGTGTTATGTTTAAAATGAATGCCATGTTATCATGACAATTAGTTGCGCGTATCCCGGTAGCCGATGGGCTGTGCGTTAACCATACCAGCCAAGGGTTGCTGACCCCCTCGGGGGCTCCATATTTTTACTGCAGGATGAGGATCGAGGAAGCAGAGTGGCTGTAGGTCCTAGCCTGCAGATGTACTTTTGGGTTATTTTGGATGTTGAGCCCGGGATGCGCCTGTGCTCCCGTGGCATTATATTTTGATTCCGTTGATACTACTGTGGTGGTATATTGGCAGTTTACAGTAAAGGAATGTAATTAAATACTCGGTATTGTTTATGATGTATTTATGGTTTAGTTCTATGCTCGGGAGTCTGATCGCCAGACCGGTACACTTGTATTTATTCTGCCTTGTTAACCATGTGGGTGGTTGACGGCGTTGTAGCACCGAAGCGTTTAGTTAATGTTTAGTTGTTTACTTCCGCTGCGATTTCAATTAGTTGTGATGTGCGATGTAGGGGTGTTACATTAAGGGGGTGTTAAGCATGACCTTTAAGCACTAAGAAGGAGATCTTTACCTTGTGTTTTGCTGGGGTGTTCAAGGGTGGTTTCGGTCAGCTAAACATAAGGAGGATGAGTTCAGTTTTGAGCAAGAAAATCAGAGGAAGAACAAGTTTTTTTTTTGGAAGAACATTGTGACCATATATTAAAAATAACCATGCATAAGGGAGGAACCCTCATGTCATGCTAGTTCCATATCTAGTTTACAAGCCAAAATAATATTAGGGGGAACATGCTCCCCCAACCACACCCGGTTACTCTCAACACAGGGGTTCCCCAAATTACAAATAATCTTAGTCAGATATTTGTCATACGAAAGAGAATCACTCCTAATAATACTAGCAAAATTAGAGAGTAGTCCTCTCACCATCGAGATATCCTCCCAACTGGCATTGGGTCTTCTGATATCTCCCAAATTGAGTACATCCTCAAAATATTTATCAACTGATTCAAAACAAATGCTATGGCTACCCACCGAGATAGCAAGGTCCATGGCAATTCTTTTTGCTTTAATATCAGCATACTGCACATTACTAGTGCTGGAAATTCTTCGATTGAAAGCTAGAATAGGCAAACCTCGATCGTCTCGGATGATACCGGCTATGATCCGGTCACCATAACGACTAGCAACCATACCCGTACCAATGCTATGATAGCCCGACGGAGGAGGATGCCAAATCGTAGGAGAGTAGATATAAGAGGGAACCTTCATCACCAAAAGATAAGCTTCTGTAAAGGAGTTATTTACCTCGACTTCTTTCCACCAAGATAGTTCTGGATTATGCTTGACTTTATTCCTCGAAGCATATATAACCCAAAGCTTATTAGCTATATGAGATAGCTTCTTCACACTCTACACCTCAAACATCCGAAAAAACCAGTCCAACATACCATCCACATTATTAGGAATATCATTCACATCCACCAAGCCCCTCCATATATCTTTAACAGCACAACAAAAGAAGAAGCAATGCGCCATGTTGTCCTTATGCCCACAGAAGAAACACTTGGAATCACCCCCAATCCGTCTAGCCAGATACCTTGTTGTCGGGAAAACGTTACAACCGTTGGAACCGATAAGTGTGTAAGCATAGTGCTAATAATGTTCGTGTGAATTCAGATGTCAGGTAGACCGCGAGGTCGAGGCCGCGGAAGCGGCGTTGGTGACACGGGGAACCAGGGAGAGAACCCTACGGCACAAGCCATGGCCGAAGCTGTAGCGGCCGCCGTAGCCCAAACGGTCCCACACCTTGTAGTTGCAATTCAGCAGGGGCAACAACCCGAAGTTCAACCACCACCGCCACCGCCACGAGAGACCAACTGGGTCCAGGCATTGGCAGACATGAGACCCCCGTCGTTCCATGGGGAGACCGACCCACGTAAGCTGGAGGCGTACATCTCCGAGTTGGAGACCGCCTACGAGACCTTGGATGTGCCTGCTGGGGCCAAGGTCTGTCTTGCCGCTTACTACCTGAAGGGTTCAGCACAGAGTTGGTGGAAGCTTGTGAGAGAGGACCGGATGGCGGATCCTCAGTTTGGTTGGAGGGAGTACACGACTCTACTGCGAGGCAAGTATTACCCTGTGCATGTTCAAGAGGCCAAGCGTCTGGAGCTGGATAGTCTGAGGCAGGGGGACAAGATGTCGGTTGATGAGTACTACACTGCATTCACCGGTCTTATCCACCTGTTACCGGACCTGGGATACTCGAACCGGGTGCTGGTAAACCGTTTCTACAACGGTCTCAGCCACCGTCTTCGCTATGGGATGGGGCCAGCTGAGTATACTACCTTGCAGGTAATTAGAATATAGTGTGATGTGAATAAGTGTAATCCATAAGTGAATATTAATGTGAGTTGTGAGTTATTTGCGGGGCATGACTGACATCCTAAACTCAGGAGTGCTATCATGCTGCTGCTAAGGTCGAGATTACCATCCGTCTGATGGACGAGGAGAATGCGCACAAGCGCAAGACCACGAGCGAGGGCCAGAGTCCGCAAGGGTACGGGGGAAGAAAGAAGAAGAAGAAGCCTTATCCCCAGCCCTAGAAGAGTCAGCACCAGGGTGATAAGCGCCAAGCCCAAACCACCACAGCTGAGGAGCCATTGAAGCTCACATATGCTTATGCGGCGAAACCCCTACGCTCTTACCCACCTAAGGGTAATTATTTAATCATGTGTGACAAGTTGAAGTATATGTTGTTAAGTTGTGAAATAAGTATTGATTGTGTACTGTGATAGCAGCTAGCACGGATTCTGGACCGGAGCGCCACTACTACTGTAAGTGGTGTAACGGAGACCACCCCGACAAGGACTGCAAGGGAAACGACGTGCAGTGTCGTTACTGCGAGAAATGGGGTCACCGTGACTACGAGTGTTACCGGAACCCCAACAGCAGAGTCAACAAGCCCAAGGGGCAGTGGAAGGGTAAGGCCACAGCGACTATTGATGGCCCTAAGACGGCTAACCAGCCACCCACAGATCAGAGGAACACTGATTCCCAGAAGGGGAAGGGGTCGGGACCTAGCAAGGCCACCCTGCATGTGGTGGACCGGTCAGAGGCGCCAGGGCCCTCTTCTAGACCAGGTACCGCCTATATTGTTGAATGAAATAAGTGACTGCATACCGCATTTCATGCATGTATGTGTTAGTGAGTCCAAGTGTATTATCATGTGAGTAAAGAGTTAAAGTATAATGTGAAAGTCACCTAATTTGGTAACTCTAAACTTAAAGGAACCTTCAATATATGTTATCCAATCCCACCCACACCAAACCCTGAAGAAACCACCGTCAGCATCACCGACTTTCCCATGGAGCAATGTCAGGTTATCCAGCCAGGTATGATACTCTTAAATGGATACCTGACACCGGAAGCACAAATCCACATCATCAGACGATGCAATGAACTTGGAGCAAAACCTGGAGGTTTCTACACACCCGAATACCCGAGCGGATCAAGAATGAAATTGAAGATGATGTACATGGGTAAGGACTGGATTCCTTACACCAAGACATATAAAGAAGTGCGAGCTGAAGATGGAGCAACTGTACCGATGATACCTGAGGAGTTCCTTGCGGTCGTTAACCACGCCGTGGGAATTGCTCAGCAAGTTGAAATGGATTCAATCCCAAGCGTTAAGGCAGATTTGTGTATTGTGAACTTCTACCAAAAAGGTGGACGGTTGGGTTTACACCAAGATAAGGACGAGTCACCCGAGTCTCTAAGTAAGGGAGTACCCGTGGTGTCTTGGTCCATTGGAGATACCGCAGTGTTTATATATGGCGAGCAGAAGCGTGCTGATCTCGCAAACAAGTTAGTACTAAAATCAGGAGATGTGTTAATCATGGGTGGGCAGTCGAGGATGCTATATCATGGCATCAGGAAGATCAAACTGAATACCGCACCGTCGGCAGTGATCAACGCCACACACATGAAACCTGGACGTTTGAATTTGACCTTCAGACAGTTTTAAAGCCTTGTATAATTATGTAATGCGTTAAGCCGATGTATGTTAAGGATGTTATATATGTGTTAGTTATGTTAACACTGTAAACCAACGTATGATGTAAGAAGAGTGTGTTAATGAATAAAGTGGAGTTGTTGAAGTATATCAACCGTGTTGTTACCCAATACTTATTAGTTTGCCAATGAATTAGGCTGTGCTCTCGGAACGGGAGGTATACTGAGTGTTTGCAATGAGGCAGAAGCCGGCAAGAGCGGCACAATCCTCACCGGTACCTTTCCAGTCAATGGCGTGGACGCTTCGATCTTGTTCGACTCCGGAGCCTCTCATACATTTATTTCGCTATCCTTTGCGAAGAGTCTGGGGTTAGACGGTGATGAGATGCCAGACTTCCTAGTCACTCTCCCGTCGAAAGAGCGGATCAGTTGTACCCGCTACCACCGAGATGTTGTTGTGCGAATCAGAGGTGAAGAGTTTCCGATCGACCTGATAGAGTTCGACGGACTTGGTTTTGATGTGATTGTCGGGATGAACTGGTTGGAGCGGTACAAGGGCAGAATCCTGTGTGCCGAGCATCGTCTGCTTCTTCGGAGTCCATCTGGGGTTACTATATCTTACCGCCAGAGGCCTAGGGAGCCTTCGACTCAGATCATCACCTCCATGGCTATGTATGGTGAACTACGACGAAGGAATTATGTATACCTCTGCTATGTCCAGGACATAGAGAGAGACCCAGAGTTTAGCCCAGATGTGCCGGTAGTGTCGGAGTTTCCTGATGTATTTCCTAAGGAACTGCCGGGCATGCCGCCAGCACGGGAAGTAGAGTTTGAGATCGAATTGGTTCCTGGTACCGGACCAATTGCGAAGGCGCCCTATCGCATGGCTCCAGCAGAGATGACAGAGCTCAAAGAGCAGCTGAGAGACCTACTCGACAAGGGATTTATCCGCCCTAGCGTTTCACCATGGGGAGCGCCGGTCCTCTTCGTGAAGAAGAAGGACGGTAGTCTCCGCCTGTGTATTGACTATCGAGAACTGAATGCAGTTACGGTAAAGAACCGTTACCCTTTACCACGCATCGATGACTTTTTTGATCAGATGAGGGGAGCATCAGTATTCTCCAATATAGATCTACGATCCGGATACCATCAGATTGCTATTCGTGACAGTGATATTGAGAAGACAACATTCAGAACTAGGTATGGACATTATGAGTTTACGGTTATGCCGTTTGGTTTATCCAATGCACCAGCAAAGTTCATGGATTTAATGAACCTCTTGTTCCAAGACCAGCTGGACAAGTCAGTGGTAGTCTTCATCGACGATATTCTTGTGTACTCGAAATCGAGAGGTGAGCATGAAAGCCACCTGAGAAATGTGTTACAAACATTGAGGAAGAATCAGTTGTATGCTAAATTTTCGAAGTGTGAGTTTTGGCTGAACCAAGTATCCTTTCTTGGTCATGTGATTTCTAAGGCCGTGATCGCTGTTGATCCGGCAAAGATAGATGCAGTGCGCACCTGGCCTAGGCCGAAGACAGTTACCGATATCAGGAGCTTCCTCGGTCTGGCAGGTTATTATAGGAGGTTTGTGAAAGACTTCTCCAGTGTCTCGAAGCCGATGACTTCCTTGATGAAAAAGGATGCACCATTCGAGTGGACAGTCGACTGTGAGAGTTCTTTCCAGAGTCTCAAGGATGCTCTGACATCTGCACCAGTCCTGACTATACCAGACGGTCCAGATGGTTTTGAGGTCTATTGCGACGCATCAGGCAGAGGTATGGGTTGTGTGTTGATGCAACACGGGAGGGTCATAGCTTACGCCTTCCGACAGCTGAAGAAGCATGAAGAGAACTACCCTACCCCGATCTAGAACTGGGTGCCATTGTCTTCGTATTGAAGATATGGCGACATTATTTGTATGGGGTAAGTGTGACAATTTATTCGGACCACAAAAGTTTAAAATACTTGTTCACTCAGAAGGAGTTGAACATGAGGCAAAGAAGGTGGGTTGAGTTTCTAAATGACTACGACATTAATCTACAGTACAAAGAGGGTAAGGCAAATGTGGTAGCTGACGCATTGAGTCACCGAGCACACTCTCTCCATTCGCTAGTCTCTCATACTGGCTTGGTTGAAGAGGTGCGGAGTGCTCAGATGACGGATCAGTATATGTGGGAGATCAGGCAGAAGCTTATTGATGGCACATTCGAGGGTCAGAAGTATGACTTCCGACTCCACGATGATGACCTGATTAGGCTGAATGGCCGACTGTGTATTCCGAGGGGTAGCGTTGAGCTGAAGGAGCACATACTGAGTGAATCCCATTGTTCTACGACTTCGATTCACCCCGGAGCTTCAAAGATGTATAAGGGTATGAAACGTTATTTTTGGTGGACTGGCATGAAAAAGGATGTTACTGATTATGTATTGAGGTGTCTCACTTGCCAGAAGGTCAAGTTTGAGCACCGACGACCTGGTGGTATGGTGCAGCCAATGCCAGTGCCTGAGTGGAAGTTCCATGACATTTCTATGGACTTCGTAGTAGGGCTTCCGCCTACAAGGGGAGGTCTGAATATGATTTGGGTTGTTGTTGACCGACTGACCAAGGTGGCTCGATTCATACCGATGAAGGACACCTGGAAAGTGGCAAAACTAGCAGAACTCTTCGATAGAGAGATTGTAAGACGCACGCCATTATGCTGGGATGAGTCGAGTGAGACGGTCATCATAGGACCAGAGTATCTGGAACAAGTTCAGGCAGAAGTTCGCCAGATCCGGGCTAACATGAAAGCAGCTCAGGATAGACAGAAGTCGTACGCAGATGTGCGCAGACGTGACCTGGAGTTCGCCGTGGGCGATCAGGTATTTCTCAGAGTATCCCCTATGAAGGGAGTATTTCGTTTTGGCCAGAAAGGCAAGTTGAGCCCAAAATATGTGGGGCCTTATGTTGTGACAGAGCGGATCGGCCCGGTAGCTTACAGACTTGATCTACCCACCGAGCTGGGGAAGGTACATGATGTATTTCATGTGTCCCAGTTGAAGAAGTATATGTCTCATTCGTCTCATGTGCTTCAGGCTGAAAGGCAAACCTTAGAGCCGACCATGCGATCAGTGGAGACTCCGGTACGGATTCAGGATACTAAGACTCGAAACACTCGCCATAAGTCTGTGAGACTGGTGAAGGTTCTTTGGTCTAACCAGGACGTTGAGGAGGCCTCTTGGGAGCTGGAAGATAAGATGAAGGTGAAGTACCCGTCATTGTTTACTTCTTAGTGTTTATATGTATAGGGTACGGGGCGTACCCCTTTTAAGGGGGGTAGAGCCGTTTCGGTTATGTGTGTACGACGTGTATTTAAATACATCGTCTATGTTATGTTGTATGGACCTTGTGTCCGATGTTATGTTGTATGGACCTTGTGTCCGATGTTATGTTGTATGGACCTTGTGTCCAAAGTTATGTAAGTATGTTGTTAATGTTGTTATGGAAGTATTGTTGATATGTGTTCCCGTGTTCTATATTTAGGATATGTGGAAGTATGAACTTTGGGGACAAAGTTCTTTTAAGGGGGGTAGATTGAAATACCCCGAACCTTAGTATGTTGTTTAAACATTCAAATATGGTATATTAAGACTAAAAAGATTCTTAGAAACATTAGTAAACAATTTAAACCATAGAAAACACAAACAAATGCCTTAAAGTCAATTAGGGCTAAAATGTGTTCTAAGCTTGGAATAAGCTTGGGTAAGACCTAATGAGCCTACCAAGACCTTTTTTATATACTAATGAACATATTAAACCAATTACCAAAGAAAACCAAGCTTGAAAACAAGTTAAAACACAAAATGTGCTTTAATGAGTCTTAAAGCACATTTTTGAAAAATTGTCTTGTAAATGAGTTTTGAATGGCTAAATGTCCACCATTACTCTTTAATTAACATATGTACTATATAGTATCACATTTGGAAGTCTATACCAATGGAAAATCAAAAATTTAACTTCTATGTGCCTTGTTTTTATGAATAGTGACTTTAATAAGCTAGTTTGTAACATATGTTATTGTAAGTAATTAAATTGATCAATAAAGACTAAAATACCCCTAAGTAACTATTGGGGGCCGTTTTTTCTAAGTGTGGTGACTCACCACTCTTGTTAACTTGTTAAGTAAATAAAGATGACTACTTAAGTTACTATTTGCTTTAATAACAACAAATATCTTCTAAAAGCAAAACTTGTCTTCATTTCTCCCTTCCTTCTTCATTTCACACGCCTCCAAGCTCACTTCTATCTCTTCTTCATTCTCCATTCACGGTTTGCAATAGTACACACCAAAACTCCATCTTTGACCACTTGTAATTCCTAGCTCTCTTAACCAAATCAAAAACAAACACCACCATTCTCTTCCTCTCATCAAGCTCTTGATTCCTATCTTCTCAAAACTTCAAGACCACCATTTTGGTGCCAAGGAGTTCCACCATTGAAGGAGCTTGAGCTTATATTTCTACATATTATTGATCTCCTTTGCTTCTAGGTAAGGAATCTCAAAGAAAAATGATGTTTCTTCCATGTTTTTATCTTGACCGAGAATCACCATTAATGGTGCTCATTATATTGCTTTGTTGTAGCTTCATTCCAACCTTTCAAGGACTAGGTGGAGTCCTCTCTTGATAGATATTCAAACTCTCTTCAAATACCAAGGTAAAACAACTATCTTAATGTTTTTAAAACAATGTACAATCTAGGGTTTACAATGAGATGAAGCATAAAGCTTGTATACTCATTTTATCACTTGTATAATGTTTAGAAGTTGACAAACAACTAAAAGCGTTACCAATTTAGTCAAGGAAACAAGAAAGAAGTTGTGAGGAAAAGAGGTAAATGTGCTAACCTAATGTGGTTTAAAGTCTTAGGAGAAATGAGCTTATGTTGCTTATTAAAATGATCTAAGGAGCCAATGGTGAATGACTTAATAAAATGTTCTCAAAGGCTTAGTTAAAGGCATATTTGTTGTTGAGTGTATTTGCTGGTCAAAGGCAAATATAATGTGGGAAATTCAGTGTTTATGATTTATGCATCTTAAGGGCCTAAGAGCCATGTTATTTAAGGGCCTAAGTGCCATGCAATTTAAATTATGCACTATATTGTGATGTGGTGCTAAATGTGTGAAGTTTGTGTATAAGAATGTGTTTGATGGATTTTAGTGTTCTTGGTTGTTTGATGGTGAAGACATTGTGTCTTGGTTTAGTAATGTTCTAGGAGAGTTCATGTCAAAATTTAGGTAATAAACAAGAAGTCCTAAGGGTTTAAAATGAGTCTGGTAAGCTAGGAAATGTTTAGAATGGTTAAGTGTCCAACTAATGGAAGAAACATGCATTGAGTTGTTTAAAGATGTAAAAAGGGCTTAGGCAATGTTCTAGAGGATTTATAATGCAAATGAATGTTTTGGGATACACCAAAGTCATTTAGACTTGTGTTGAGATTTATGCAACTTTGGTGAACAAGGAGAAAGTATAAACTTGAAAAAGGATTTCAAGAATGACATAAGGAGTTAGTTGTGAGAATAGATGCTTGAGAGATGATGTTGTTGTGGTGAGGAAGTATTTTGGCATAAGTGATCATCTTAGGTATGAAACACCACTTAGAGACCTAGGAGAAAACATTGTAAGTGTTAGGAATTTTGGGAAGAAATGAGTAAAGGCTTAAGGAATTAGAAAATGAGTTTTATGAATGTTTAAGGAGGCTTTGAGTGTACCAAATGGTGTTGGAAAACATTAGGAGGCTTTAGGAGAAGTTTGGTGAAGATTGACAATGTTTGGGCAAGTTTTGGTGGCGTCCGACCCAGGGGTCCGACCCAAGTTTGGGTCGGACAGCCTCTGTTAGACGCCAGTAAGATGTTCTGGAACGGTCCGACCCAGAGGACTTGCGTCGGACATGGGTCGGACGTGAGTGTGTCTAAGGCGGTAGAAAACGAGAAATTAGTAAAAACTGTCAAAAACGGGAAGTTGTGGGGTAGAAATATAAATAACCCAAACTGGTATGTCCAATATTGTAAATAGAATTTTAAAACCCATATGGTTCGTGTGTGTGTCCGATCCATGCCCCACTCACACCCTTAATTCCCCTCTTATGTGCAAAAGGACAGAAGAAATAAAAATCCAAAAAGTAAACACTCTCACACTCTCTCTCTCTCCCATTCTCATTCCTCTCTCACGTGAACCTCCTCCTCCACTCTCTCTTTTCTTTCTTCTTCAACCCAGCCGATTTCCATGGAGGAAATGAAGAAACACTAAAAACCTCACCTTCTCTCTTCTTGTAACCTCTCTTAATCTCTTCTAAAAATTATAAAAACTACACCATTGTCATCCTCTCCTCAAGAGCAACATTTCCCTCTTTCCAAAAATTGAAAAGGAGCATTTTCGTTTTATTGGGTATGTCCCATTTGGAGCTTCAACACCACCATTAGAAGGCCCTCCTTCTCCTTGTTCTTTTGAGGTAAACATATTCTCAAAACTCCATTGTTTTCCTAGCCTCAAGGGCAAAACGAATTTTAGACTAAACCCTTGTTTGGCCTCTTGTATCCTAGCCGATTTTGGCATCTTGGTGGAGTTGGAAATCTTGTTCTTGAACCACTCCAAGCTTCATTTGCACTCTTGGAAGGTAATATAATCTCTAAACCCTAAAACCTACATTAGAGCTTGAATAATGGTTAGGGTTAGTTTTAGTATTAAAATGGTGTATTGAAATGTGTATATCAATGGGCTGTAGTGTAGTGTTAGGAATTGTGGTTGTTGAACCGGTGGAGAAAGAGAGGAAGGAAGAAGCAAGAAGAGGAGGAAACTAGAAGAAGAAAACAAGGTAATTGAGCTCATCTTTGTATAGCTTTGTGAATGAGTATGTAACAGATTTTTAGAAGTAAAAACATGTATTGTAAAAATGGTATTGTGTAGTAGTGTAGTGTATAAGAGAATACAAATGTTTTGAAACCTTAAAAGACATGTAAAACTGATTGAAACCTAGTTGGGAATAAGAGGTTATGTGCAGAAATTTTTATGAGTGTTTAGTAGTTGATATTGGTGTATGAGGGTTGGATATTATTGTTGTTTTGAAACAGGCGAAATGGGTAACAAATTGTGAATACATGATGTGGTGAGAGTGTAAGATTTTAGGGGAGGTTATGTCAAAATTTATCTAGAATTAGAACACTTAGTGAATTTTAAACTAGGTGAATAAGGTAGGTTGTAACAGATTTTGTTAGAGAAAGATATAGGGTATATTAGGAGAGATAGCTAATGTAGTTGTAATGTATTAGAGGTGCTAGAAATGCGAATAGAAGAGGGAGATGTAGGAGAGGGGTGTAAGTGTTAAAATCTGTAGCATAATGCAACTAGAGAAGAAGCTCGGTGAGTGTGGAAAAGAAACTTGGAAAATTATGTGAGTGAATTAGTATAGAATTGTGTAAGGAGTTAAGGAGTGAACTAGGGTGTATTAAGAGGTTTAATTGGTGTTATAACATGTGGGAATAAGTGTAGGAACAATGGGGAAGTAATGGGTAAAAGAGAGGACTGAAAACAGAAATAAAAATACAAATACTGGGTCGGACCGAACTTGCGACCGGACTTGCAAGTTCGGTCGAGCCCAGGTTTACAAAGACGGGAAAGCTTCTGGAATCGACCGGACTTGCGACCGGACTTGCAAGTTCGGCCGGACCAGAAAATTTTCCCCGTCTGTAACCTACTGGAATCGACCGGACTTGCGACCGGACATGCAAGTTCGGTCGAGCCAGAAAAATTCACCGATGTAACCTACTGGAATCGACCAGACTTGTGACCGGACATGCAAGTTCGGTCGAGCCAGAAAAATTCACCGATGTAACCTACTGGAATCGACCGGACTTGCGACCGGACATGCAAGTTCGGTCGAGCCAGAAAAATTCACCGATGAAACCTTCTGGAATGGACTGAACTTGCGACCGGACTTGCAAGTTCGGTCGGCCAGAAAGAGTTTCGGTAATGTGAGCTACTGGAATGGACCGGACTTGCAAGGTCGGTCGCAAGTCGGTCCGGTAAAAAAAAAATATTATTTAAATTAAATAATATATATATATATGTATATACCTACATATATTTATATGTACATGTATGAAAGCATGCCAAAGTTAAGTAAGAAAGTGAACTTAAGTAATGAAAAATAAGTAAGTAAAGTGTAAGTGTGAGAAGTATAAGGACATAGTAAGTAGGAGTTAAGTTGATGATAGGTATATTAATCATTCAATTGTATGTATATAATAGGACTTGATTTGTGACACCGAAGGACGTTTGGAAACACGTACAACGGTGAACGGTATGGATTCCTCATGTCCCGTATGCTATCTTGGTTACTCTGATTTGTGTGTTGTGTGCTAATTGATCACCAAATAAGATAAATGCACGAATCGGAGTTAATATGCATACTTGTGAACATGTAGTGTTGTATGTTGTGAATATTCTCTTAAATTTTAGTTTGTATAATTCATGAAATGTTTGGACGAATATGAATGTTTGTATGTATGATGTATTGTATTGTGACCGATTGTGATGTGTTTGGACTTCTAACTTATTCCTAACAAGCTAACCATCCTAACTTAAATTGGTAATTAAATTGGAATGAGTAGAAGTCCGATATAGTTTCGGCCACGCGTGAGGATGCGGAGTCACGAGAGGTTGGCTCCAATTCCTGACTCTTAAACTGGTCAGCGGCCCAAATCCCTTAAGTGGGTAGCATCCCGGATTGGTGAGTCAAGTAAATCCCGGAGGTGGGACGGCGTAGTCCCCAGGGCCGGAGGTCCCGACGACTTAACTTGAGTACAAGTAAGTAAGTAAGAATGAGTAAGTAAAGTAAATGAAAGTATAATTGTAAGTAAGAAAAAAAGTAATGAGTAAAGAGTAAAAGCATTCCGATTAACCCGGATGCATAATTTGGCTAACCTTGTGAAGGTAAGTAAGATGTGTGCTATTATATTGTTGCCTTGGATTGTGTAATGAATTGTATTAGCATGTATGATGAATGTAAAGCATGTATGTATAAAAATAATGAAATGCATGTTTAGTGGACGTCAAATAGTCGGCGTGCCCTAGCTAGCACGCGGTATATGCGGAGTTTATACGCAGCGTTTGCTGAGCCCCTTGGGGCACCATTTTTACTACACGCAGGTACCCGCGAGGGATGAAGATATGAAGGCTTAGCTCTATTTCTTTTACCTTCTTTTTGGAATGTAAACACTGAATTACGATTGGTGTACTAAGTAGTACATGGCGGTAACTTTTGATTAGCCGGTGTACCATGGGGTACATCTTTTTGGGTATAGACAGAATGGGAATTGGTATAGATGAGTAGCCTTAGAAACTCATTCTTTTGGAACTTAGAAATGATGTAATCGAATATACTTTAATACTCGGTGATCCAATGATGTAAGTATTTGGTGCATGGTATTTTGGCAAGTAATTTTAGTAGCTCGGTATATTATGTTCATCAGACCGTGACTCTAAGTAAGGTAAGCCTAGCTAGCCGTATGGGCGGTTAGCGGCGTTGTACCACCCGCCGTAGTAAGTAGTAATATTTCCGCTGCGAACTCGTAGGATTAACAGGACGATTAAACGGTAAGCATAGGATTAGCGGTTGGGGTGTTACAAAAAGTGGTATCAGAGCGTAGTTACGCTCTGATGTCCTTTGTACCGAGCATAGGGGATTACCGAGTTAGGATTTCAACCGTCTTAAGACGGATACTTGAAAACCTAACTAGGAACTACCGTTGTTAACAATGGATACCCTTAACGTTCTTATGAACGATACCTTGCTTAAATTCCAAGACCTTTAGGTCATGTCTTGCAAAGCCTAATGTAACTGTTGAATATTCAGATGTCAGGAAGAGGTCCAGGTCGCCCTAGAGGAGGGGGCAATGACGGACCCGGCGCGTAGACGATAGCTGAGATCGTCGCCGCCACGGTAGCACAGATGCTACCACAAGTAATCCAAGCCATGCAACAAACCCAACAGAACCAACAAACTCAAGCGGGGCCAATCCCTCCCCCGCCACCCAGAGAAGCGAACGGGGTAAAAGCTGTAGCGGAGCTCCGCCCTCCCTGCTTTAGGGGCGAGAGTGATCCGGCTAAGTTCGAGGCCTACATCTCCGAGATGGAGACAGCTTTCGAAACACTCGAAGCTCCTGCTGGAGTTCGAGTCAGAGTTGCTGCTTACTACCTAAAGGATGCTGCTATGGATTGGTGGAAGCTGGTCAAGCACGAGCACGTTAGTGACCCTACATTCGATTGGGATTCTTTTGCATCACTCCTCCATTCCAAGTACTATCCGGAGCATGTAAAGACCAAGAAAAGGCTAGAGCTGGATGCCTTAAAGATGACAGACAAAATGTCTGTGGATGAGTACTACCGCACCTTCACTTCTATCCTGCGTCTCCTCCCTGATCTAGGATACACCGGCCAGGTGTTGGTCGATCGCTTCTATGGCGGTCTGAGCCATCGCCTTCGGTACGGTATGGGCTACACGAGATTTACCTCCCTTCAGGTAAATATCAGTTAACCCTTAGTATCACTTCAATTCCTTAAATTCCTTGAATTCCTTGAATCTTTTCCCTTATCCTTTCCTTAAATGAGAATCTCGGCTAATACCTGAGATTTCAGGAGTGTTATCACGCGGCTTCTCGCGTTGAAATCATCTTGCCAGTTAAGGATGAGAGACCGACGCGCTGAAGCGCAAAGCCAACAACAAAAACACCAGCACTGAGGAGCAGAAACCAGGGGAAGAGCTGGAAAAAGAAGAAAGGGAATTTCTTTCAGCAATCCCAAAAGAAATCCCAGGGTGAGAGCAGTGCCCATGCTGAGCAGGGCAAACCAGCTGAGCTTCTTCAGCTTGGTTATTCTACACCGGTGGCAGCAAAGCCACTGAGATCACACCCACCTAAGGGTAAATTCCTAATCCAATCTGTATTCGTATAAGTAATGTATCTAGTATATCCACGCACACATGTGCTAACCCTCTAACCTCAGGTTCTAGCTCCGATGTCGCCAAAACCTTCTCCGATGGCCGCACCTATGTGTGCAGAAAGTGCAACCAGGACCATCCTGGTAAGGACTGTTATGAGAGGGACATCAAGTGCTATAGCTGCCAAAAACCCGGTCACACCGCTAACAAGTGCCCAGAGAGTGGGAAGCAAAGGGGGAACTTCCAGAACTACAAACAGAGGGAAGGCAACGAGGTTGCATCTGGCGATGCACCGACCCAGCAGGCACCACAGGGACAGGGATCCCGGGGACCTCCGCGGAGTGCACCTCAGAGGCAGCCTGCCCTTCATGTCATAGACCGTGATGGGCCCGGTTCTAAGTCCGGCCCAGGTAATAATCTCAACCTTTAATCCTTGAAACAGCATGTCTAAGTAGTAGAGTAACTGTTTGGATGAATGCATGAGTAAATAAATTGAAGTTTGTATTAAGCATGAAATGAAGTAGTTGAAACTAGTACTCCCGTAGACGAAATTTGTAACCATAGGAACTATAGTATCTGTTACCCGATACCGGTAAACTTGAATCAAGAAGAGATCGACATCACCAACCACGACTACACCAACGAACAGTGTCAGGTCATCCGACCAGGTATGATCTTATTAAAGGGATACCTGACACCCGACGCACAAATCTCAATCATCCGACGATGCAACGAGCTAGGAACGGGTCAAGGTGGATTTTACACACCCGAATTCCCCGGTGGAGCGAAGATGAAGCTGAAGATGATGTGGGAAAGGACTGGAATCCTTATACCAAGACATACCAGGAGACACGAACACAAGATGGAGCGACGCCACCGACAATACCACCAGAGTTTCAGACACTCGTCACACAAGCAGTAGAACTTGCACAACAATGTGAACATGAACCGATCCCCGCACTTGAAGCAGATCTCTGTATCGTCAACTTCTATGAGAAAGAAGGACGACTTGGGTTACACCAAGACAAGGACGAGACAGCGGAATCTCTTGAACAAGGAGTGCCCGTAGTGTCTTGGTCCATTGGTGGTGACGCCGTATTTATGTATAGCGAGCAGAAGCGTGTGGACCTCGCACAGAAACTGGTATTGAGATCAGGAGATGTCATAATCATGGGTGGAAACTCTAGGATGTTGTATCACGGGATCAACAAGATCAAGTTGAATACGACACCGCCGGCAATAATCAATGCCACACACATGAAACCAGGACGCCTGAACCTTACCTTTAGAAAGTATTAAATTCATAGTATTATGTAATCTATTAGTAACGTGTATTAGAGACACGACATGTATGATGGTTGGTTTATCAATGAAGAGCAGTGTTGATTTAATTCCACTTGTGTCCACCATCAATACTTATCCAATTGTGAATCCAATAGGTTGTGGGCTCGGTACCGAAGATAACCTGAGCATCCTCACCGAAGCACAAGCCGGCAAAAGTGGCACCATCTTAACGGGAACCTTCCCAGTAAATGGCATTGATGCCAATGTATAATTCGACTCCGGCGCCTCTCACACTTTCGTATCACCATCCTTTGTGAAGAGGTTGAAGCTAGATGCGGATGAGCTACCGAACTTCATGGTTACTCTCCCATCGAAGGAGCGAGTAAAGTGCACCAAGTATTATCAATCAGCCACAATCCAAATCAAAGGCGAATCGTTTCCCATTTCCTTCATCGAATTCAATGGATTGGGATTCGACGTAATCATTGGAATGAATTGGTTGGAGCGGCACAAGGGTAGAATCCTCTGCGCCGAGCATCGTTTGCTGCTCAAGAGTCCTTCTGGGGTTACCGTATCTTACCGCCAGAGACCGAGAGATCCTTCGACCACACTCATATCTGCCATGGCTATGTACCGGGAGCTCAGAAAGGGCCACGAAGTATATCTGTGTTATGTACAAGACCTGGAGAGAGATCCAGAGTTCAGTGATGAAGTACCCATTGTATCCGAATATCCCGATGTATTCCCTAAGGAGCTACCCGGCATGCCACCACCGAGAGCAGTGGAATTTGAAATTGACCTTTTGCCAGGTACCGGTCCCATTGCCAGGGCACCGTACCGCATGGCACCTATAGAAATGACCGAATTGAAAGAACAGTTAAGAGACCTTTTAGACAAAGGGTTTATATGTCCGAGCGTATCACCCTGGGGAGCACCGGTTCTCTTCGTGAAGAAGAAGGACGGTAGCCTCCGACTTTGTATTGACTACCGCGAGCTGAATACGGTCACATTCAAAAATAAATACCCACTGCCATGTATC
The DNA here is from genome assembly GCA_023374045.1 of Limonium bicolor. Lineage (NCBI taxonomy): Eukaryota > Viridiplantae > Streptophyta > Magnoliopsida > Caryophyllales > Plumbaginaceae > Limonium > Limonium bicolor. The sequence goes on along the minus strand of CM041779.1, from coordinate 145,779,461 downwards.
GACGACCTATTCGACCAGTTGAAAGGAGCCTCAGTCTTCTCCAAGATCGACCTCCGTTCAGGGTATCATCAGATTGCAATCAAGGAACAAGACATTGAGAAAACGGCATTCCGTACCAGATATGGCCACTACGAATTCACGGTGATGCCATTCGGTTTGTCAAACGCACCAGCTAAATTCATGGACCTCATGAATCGTTTATTCAGTGAGCAGTTGGACACTTCAGTGGTTGTATTCATCGACGACATACTTGTATATTCCAAATCACCAGAGGAACATGAAACTCACTTGAGGAAAGTGCTTGAGACACTACGCGAGAACCACCTGTATGTGAAGTTCTCCAAATGCGAGTTTTGGCTTGATCAGGTATCATTCCTTGGACATGTCATCTCGAGCGCAGGTATCTCGGTTGACCCTTCTAAGATAGAAGTTGTACGATCATGGCCTAGACCCAAGACTGTTACTGACATTAGGAGATTTCTTGGTCTAGCCGGTTACTACCGGAGATTTGTAAGGGACTTCTCGAAAGTCGCTAAGCCCATGAATACATTGATGAAGAAAGATGCACCGTTTGTATGGACACACGAGTGCGAGTTATCATTTCAGAAACTGAAAGACTCATTGACCTCAGCGCCCGTCCTTACTCTTCCAGAGGGCACAGAGGGATTTGAGGTGTACTGTGATGCATCAGGCAAAGGAATGGGATGCGTACTCATGCGCATGGCAAGGGGAGTTGTTATGCCTCGCCAGCTGAAAAAGCAGGAGGAGAATTACCCGACTCATGATCTAGAGTTAGGAGCCATTGTCTTCTTGAAGATATGGCGACACTATCTCTATGGGGTAAGCATCACCATCTACTCCGACCACAAGAGCTTACAGTATGTATTCACTCAGAAAGAACTGAATTTGAGACAGAGAAGATGGATAGAATTTCTTTCAGACTATGACATCAACTTCTAATATAAGGAAGGGAAGGCAAACATTATAGCCGACGCCCTGAGCCGTCGAGCACACTCGCTCCATTCGCTACTCGCTTCTTCTAGCTTGGTTGACGAGGTGCGAGACGCTCAGTTGAGCGACCCTTACCTAACCGAAATCAGACACAAGATCGAGAATGGTACATTTGAGAAGAAGAAGTATGACTTCAAGCTACATGAAGATGGTTTGATTCGGTTGAATGGCAGGCTATGCGTCCCCGAGCAATGCTGAGCTAAGGGATCGCATCCTGTGAGAGTCACACTATTCCACATTGTCAGTCCATCCGGGAGCCTCCAAGATGTACAAAGACATGAAGAGGTACTTCTGGTGGTCTGGAATGAAATCAGATGTGACGGAATTTGTATTGAGATGCTTGACATGCCAGAAGGTAAAATTTGAACACCGTAGACCGGGCGGAATGGTACAATCTATGCCAGTTCCGGAGTGGAAATTTCATGATATCTCCATGGATTTTGTTGTAGGACTCCCACCTGCTAGGGGAGGACTCAACATGATCTGGGTTGTAGTAGATCGCCTTACCAAGGTTGCTAGATTCATACCGATGAAGGACACCTGGAAGGTAGTAAAGCTAGCTGAGCTTTTCGATAAGGAGATTATCAGACACCACGGAGTCCCTAAGACTATAGTATCTGACCGCGACACCAGGTTTCTTTCGAGATACTGGAGAGCTACAAGGGAAGCGTTGGGTATAGAATTGAAGTTGAGTACCGCCTTCCATCCTCAGACCGACGGTCAGACAGAAAGGACCATCCAGACACTGGAGGACATGCTTCGGTCATGTGCCTTAGACTTTCAGGGGAGTTGGTTAGATAAGCTTCATCTTATCGAGTTCTCGTATAATAATAGTTATCACGCCTCGATTAAGATGTCGCCTTTCCAAGCTCTATACGGTAGACCTTGCCGTACACCCTTGTGTTGGGATGAGTCAAGTGAAGCGGTCATAATAGGACCGGAGTATCTTGAGCAAGTGCAAGCTGAAGTGCAGCAGATTAGAGCTAACATGAAGGCAGCCCAAGATAGACAGAAATCCTATGCGGATGTGAGACGACGCGACCTTGAGTTTGCCGTGGGTGACCAAGTGTTCTTGCGAGTTTCACCTATGAAGGGTGTCTTCAGATTTGGCCACAAGGGCAAGCTAAGCCCAAAGTTTGTAAGGCCGTACACTATCACCGAAAGAGTTGGATCCGTAGCCTACAGGTTAGCACTACCTGAGGACTTGGGGCGTGTCCATGATGTATTTCATGTCCCACAACTCAAGAAGTATATTGCTGATCCTTCTCATGTGTTAGAGCCCGAGCACTTATCCATTGAGCCAAACATGAGATATGTTGAAACCCCAGTGAGAATCCTCGATTGGAAGACCAGAGACACTCGCCATAAGTCTATACGAATGGTGAAGGTCCTATGGTCAAACCATAATGTCGAAGAAGCAAAATGGGAATTGGAAGATGCCATGAAGGCTAAGTATCCACAGCTGTTCATAGACTAGAGAGTCTAGCATTTAGCGATACGGGTACGGGTCGTACCCCTTTTAAGGGGGGTAGAGCCCTTTTGCTTTTGCATTGCTTCGGGGTAAGCATTGCTTAGTGTGTAGGTATTGTAACAGACTTTTGTATGGCACATGTAGTGTAAGTGAATTTGGAATGTGTATGTATGTGTAATGTGTAGTGTATGAATGTATTTGTACGATGTATGATGGATGATGTTTGCGCAATGTGTATTGTGGATTGTAATGGTGTATTGTGGAATGGTATGTATGGAAAATGTTGGATTGTGCATGATGCTTGAAGTGTGTATGTTAGCAATGTGGAATGAAGTGAACACCTCATAGGTGGTAGTAAGACACATTAGCGCAATTGGGTGCCTAATGAGTAGAATTACTTAAACCATTAACCTTGAGCAACTTTGAGGGCAAAGTTTCTTAAGGGGGGTAGATTGAAATACCCCGTAATTAAAAATAGCGATTAACTAGGCTAATAACTAATTTAGAGGCTTAATTAAGTATAAATAATCATGAGGGAACAAATCCCGAAGAAAATGGATCCTTAAAATGGATTAAAACCACTAACGAACCTTAAAGCGCGTTTTTCGAGGTAACTGGGAAAACGAGTCTTTAAGCGGGTCAAATAGACTCGTAACAATTTTGGTCAACTAAATAATCATTAATAAATATTATTGAAGCTTTAGGACCAATAAAATCAAGAAAACAAGAAATTAGTAAAAACTGTCAAAAACGGGAAGTTGTGGGGTAGAAATATAAATAACCCAAACTGGTGTGTCCAATATTGTAAATAGAATTTTAAAACCCATATGGGTCGTGTGTGTGTCCGATCCATGCCCCACTCACACCCTTAATTCCCCTCTTATGTGCAAAAGGACAAAAGAAATAAAAATCCAAAAAGTAAACACTCTCACACTCTCTCTCTCCCATTCTCATTCCTCTCTCACATGAACCTCCTCCTCCACTCTCTCTTTTCTTTCTTCTTCAACCCAGCCGATTTCCATGGAGGAAATGAAGAAACACTAAAAACCTCACCTTATCTCTTCTTGTAACCTCTCTTAATCTCTTCCAAAAATTATAAAAACTACACCATTGTCATCCTCTCCTCAAGAGCAACATTTCCCTCTTTCCAAAAATTGAAAAGGAGCATTTTCGTTTTATTGCGTATGTCCCATTTGGAGCTTCAACACCACCATTAGAAGGCCCTCCTTCTCCTTGTTCTTTTGAGGTAAAAATATTCTCAAAACTCCATTGTTTTCCTAGCCTCAAGGGCAAAACGAATTTTAGACTAAACCCTTGTTTGGCCTCTTGTATCCTAGCCGATTTTGGCATCTTGGTGGAGTTGGAAATCTTGTTCTTGAACCACTCCAAGCTTCATTTGCACTCTTGGAAGGTAATATAATCTCTAAACCCTAAAACCTACATTAGAGCTTGAATAATGGTTAGGGTTAGTTTTAGTATTAAAATGGTGTATTGAAATGTGTATATCAATGGGTTGTAGTGTTAGAGGAATTGTGGTTGTTGAACCGGTGGAGAAAGAGAGGAAGGAAGAAGCAAGAAGAGGAGGAAACTAGAAGAAGAAAACAAGGTAATTGAGCTCATCTTTGTATAGCTTTGTGAATGAGTATGTAACAGATTTTTAGAAGTAAAAACATGTATTGTAAAAATGGTATTGTGTAGTAGTGTAGTGTATAAGAGAATACAAATGTTTTGAAACCTTAAAAGACATGTAAAACTGATTGAAACCTAGTTGGGAATAAGAGGTTATGTGCAGAAATTTTTATGAGTGTTTAGTAGTTGATATTGGTGTATGAGGGTTGGATATTATTGCTGTTTTGAAACAGGCGAAATGGGTAACAAATTGTGAATACATGATGTGGTGAGAGTGTAAGATTTTAGGGGAGGTTATGTCAAAATTTATCTAGAATTAGAACACTTAGTGAATTTTAAACTAGGTGAATAAGGTAGGTTGTAACAGATTTTGTTAGAGAAAGATATAAGGTATATTATGAGAGATAGCTAATGTAGTTGTAATGTATTAGAGGTGCTTGAAATGCCAATAGAAGAGGGAGATGTAGGAGAGGAGTGTAAGTGTTAAAATCTGTAGCATAATGCAACTAGAGAAGAAGCTAGGTGAGTGTGGAAAAGAAACTTGGAAAATTATGTGAGTGAATTAGTATAGAATTGTGTAAGGAGTTAAGGAGTGAACTAGAGTGTATTAAGAGGTTTACTTGGTGTTATAACATGTGGGAATATGTGTAGGAACAATGGGGAAGTAATGGGTAAAAGAGAGGACTGAAAACAGAAATAAAAATGCAAATACTGGGTCGGACCGAACTTGCGACCGGACTTGCAAGTTCGGTCGAGCCCAGGTTTACAAAGACGGGAAAGCTTCTGGAATCGACCGGACTTGCGACCGGACATGCAAGTTTGGTCGGACCAGAAAATTTTTCCCATCTGTAACCTACTGGAATCGACCGAACTTGCGACCGGACATGCAAGTTCGGTCGAGCCAGAAAAATTCACCGATGAAACCTTCTGGAATGGACCGAACTTGCGACCGGACTTGCAAGTTCGGTCGGCCAGAAGAGTTTCGGTAATGTGAGCTACTGGAATGGACCGGACTTGCAAGGTCGGTCACAAGTCCGGTCCGGTCAAAAAAAAAATTATTTAAATTAAATAATATATATATATGTATATACCTACATATATATATGTACATGTATGAAAGCATGCCAAAGTTAAGTAAGAAAGTGAACTTAAGTAATGAAAAAAAAATAAGTAAGTAAAGTGTAAGTGTGAGAAGTATAAGGACATAGTAAGTAGGAGTTAAGTTGATGATAGGATATTAATCATCAATTGTATGTATATAATAGGACTTGATTTGTGACACCGAAGGACGTTTGGAAACACGTACAACGGTGAACGGTATGGATTCCTCATGCCCCGTATGCTATCTTGGTTACTCTGATTTGTGTGTTGTGTGCTAATTGATCACCAAATAAGATAAATGCACGAATCGGAGTTAATATGCATACTTGTGAACATGTAGTGTTGTATGTTGTGAATATTCTCTTAAATTTTAGTTTGTTAATTCATGAAATGTTTGGATGAATATGAATGTTTGTATGTATGTATTGTATTGTGACCGATTGTGAAGTGTTTGGACTTCTAACTTATTCCTAACAAGCTAACCATCCGAACTTAAATTGGTAATTAAATTGGAATGAGTAGAAGTCCGATATAGTTTCGGCCACGCGTGAGGATGCGGAGTCACGAGAGGTTGGCTCCAATTCCTGACTCTTAAACTGGTCCGCGGCCCAAATCCCTTAAGTGGGTAGCATCCTGGATTGGTGAGTCAAGTAAATCCCGGAGGTGGGACGACGTAGTCCCCAGGGCCGGAGGTCCCGACGACTTAACTTGAGTACAAGTAAGTAAGTAAGAATGAGTAAGTAAAGTAAATGAAAGTAAGTAATTGTAAGTAAGAAAAAGTAAGTAATGAGTAAAAGAGTAAAAGCATTCCGATTAACCCGGATGCATAATTTGGCTAACCTTGTGAAGGTAAGTAAGATGTGTGCTATTATATTGTTGCCTTGGATTGAGTAATGAATTGTATTAGCATGTATGATGAATGTAAAGCATGTATGTATGAAAATAATGAACTGCATGTTTAGTGGACGTCAAATAGTCGGCGTGCCCTAGCTAGCACGCGGTATATGCGGAGTTTATACGCAGCGTTTGCTGAGCCCCTTGGGGCACCATTTTTACTACACGCAGGTACCCGCGAGGGATGAAGATGTGAAGGCTTAGCTCTATTTCTTTTACCTTCTTTTTGGAATGTAAACACTGAATTACGATTGGTGTACTAAGTAGTACATGGCGGTAACTTTTGATTAGCCGGTGTACCATGGGGTACACCTTTTTGGGTATAGACAGAATGAGAATTGGTATAGATGAGTAGCCTTAGAAACTCATTCTTTTGGAACTTAGAAATGATGTAATCGAATATACTTTAATACTTGGTGATCCAATGATGTAAGTATTTGGTGCATGGTATTTTGGCAAGTAATTTTAGTAGCTCGATATATTATGTTCATCAGACCGTCACTGTAAGTAAGGTAAGCCTAGCTAGCCGTATGGGCGGTTAGCGGCGTTGTACCACCCGCCGTAGTAAGTAGTAATATTTCCGCTGCGAACTCGTAGGATTAACAGGACGATTAGACGGTAAGCATAGGATTAGCGGTTGGGGTGTTACAGGAATGGTCCGACCCAGTCGAGTGAGTAGGACATGGGTCGGACAAGATAAGCTTTTCAAACCCGAGAGTCTCTGGAAGGGTCCGACCCAGTTGGTGGGTCGGACGGTGGGTCGGACAGACCAAAATGTAAAAAAAAAACAGTAAGGAATGTGGCAATTGTAGTTAACCCTAGGGGGTATAATGGAGGTAACCAAGGTTAAGTTGGGCATTTAAACATGTCATATAATCATAGTTAAACATTAGTAATTTGAAGTTAAGTATTATTAACCGACATTATTAATCATGTATAGTGGTGACCCACGGTGGAAATCAATCGAAGCAGGGACCAAGGTATGGTTTTCTTGCAGTCTGTTGTGTACCGGTTTACACCGGCTTGTGTGTTGTTTGTTTTTCTGTGTGTTTATGACGTTATAAGATTAATCATCTAATGAGTTTACAGTTGTTCATATTATTGTGATGTGTGATGTGACTCATTTCCCTTGTGTGTCTAACAAGACTTACCATTTCTTGTGAATTGTGTTAAGTTCCACTGATGAACTTCTAACAAGTGCTAACTGGGAAGTGAGGAATCCGGTTGTCCGGTCATGCATGTAAGTTTAAGAGTAGATATGAATCAGATTCGACTCTTATGTTGTTAAGATTGTTCTCCTTAATTTGGCGTTCGATCTCCCGCTAGCTTCCTCCAAAGCTTACCTATTCTGACTTATGATCAGTTTAGTGGGAACATGGTTTGTGTGGTGTGTTCGGGTCACTATATCCGAAACCTCTGTGACTTAAGTTACTCGTTCGAATAACAGAACGGTAATGAGGTGTGTAACGAGCTTAACATGAGAGTGAACCATTCTCTAGGCTCTTATGTTATTTAACCTTCTTGTTTGTTATTGTGGAAAGAGTATCCACTGTGTATGTGATGTTGTGATATGCAATAATAATGCTATGCCACATGTTATGTTATATTATGTTATGTTTAAAATGAATGCCATGTTATCATGACAATTAGTTGCGCGTATCCCGGTAGCCGATGGGCTGCGCGTTAACCATACCAGCCAAGGGTTGCTGACCCCTCGGGGGCTCCATATTTTTACTGCAGGATGAGGATCGAGGAAGTAGAGTGGTTGTAGGTCCTAGGCTGCAGTTGTAGTTTTGGGTAATTTTGGATGTTGTGCCCGGGATGCACCTGTGCTCCCGTGGCATTATATTTTGATTCCGTTGATACTACTGTGGCGGTATATTGGCAGTTTACAGTAAAGGAATGTAATTAAATACTCGGTATTGTATGATGTATTTATGGTTTAGTTCTATGCTCGGGAGTCTGATCGTCAGACCGGTACACTTGTATTTATTCTGCCTTGTTAACCACGTGGGTGGTTGCGTTGTAGCACCGAAGCGTTTAGTTAATGTTAGTTGTTTACTTCCGCTGCGATTCAATTGTCGTGATGTGCGATGTAGGGTGTTACATTAAGGGGGTGTTAAGCATGACTTTTAAGCACTAAGAAGGAGATCTTACCTTGTGTTTTGCTGGGGTGTTCAAGGGGTGGTTTCGGTCAGCTAAACATAAGGAGGATGAGTTCAGTTGAGCAAGAAAATCAGAGAGAACAAGTTTTTTTTTTGGAAGAACATTGTGACCATATATTAAAAATAACCATGCATAAGGGAGGAACCCGCATGTCATGCTAGTTCATATCAGTTTACAAGCCAAAATAATAGGGGGAACATGCTCCCACAACCACACCGGTACTCTAACACAGGGGTTCCCAAATTACAAAAATCTTAGTCAGATTTTGTCGTACGAAAGAGAATCACTCTTAATATACTAGCAAAATTAGAGAGAGTTCCTCTCACCATCAGATAGAATCCTCCAACTGGCATTGGGTCTTCTGATATCTCCCAAATTGAGTACATCCTCACAAATATTTATAACTGATTCAAAACAAATGATGATGGCTACCCATCGGATAGCAGCTCCATGGCAATTCTTTTTGCTTTAATATCAGCATACTGCACATTACTAGTGCTGGAAATTCTTCGATTGAAAACTAGAATAGGCAAACCACGATCGTCTCGGATGATACCGGCTATGATCCGGTCACCATAACGACTATCAAGCATACCCGTACCAATGCTAAGATAGCCCGACGGAGGAGGATGCCAAATCGTAGGAGAGTAGATATAAGAGGGAACCTTCATCACCAAAAGATAAGCTTCAGTAAAGGAGTTATTTACCTCGACTTCTTTCCACCAAGATAGTTCTGGATTATGCTTGACTTTATTCCTCGAAGCATATATAACCCAAAGCTTATTAGCTATATGAGATAGCTTCTTCACACTCCACACCTCAGACATCCAAAAAAACCAGTCCAACATACCATCCACATTATTAGGAATATCATTCACATCCACCAAGCCCCTCCATATATCTTTAACAGCACAACAAAAGAAGAAGCAATGCGCCAAGTTGTCCTTATCCCCACAGAAGAAACACTTGGAATCACCCCCAATCCGTCTAGCCAGATACCTTGTTGTCGGGAAAACGTTACAACCGTTGGAACCGATAAGTGTGTAAGCATAATGCTAATAATGTTCGTGTGAATTCAGATGTCAGGTAGACCGCGAGGTCGAGGCCGCGGAAGCGGCGTTGGTGACACGGGGAACGAGGGAGAGAACCCTACGGCACAAGCCATGGCCGAAGCTGTAGCGGCCGCCGTAGCTCAAATGGTCCCACAGCTTGTAGCTGCAATTCAGTAGGGGCAACAGCCCGAAGTTCAACCACCACCGCCACCGCCACGAGAGACCAACTGGGTCCAAGCATTGGCAGACTTGAGACCCCCGTCGTTCCATGGGGAGACCGACCCACGTAAGCTGGAGGCGTACATCTCCGAGTTGGAGACCGCCTACGAGACCTTGGATGTGCCTGCTGGGGCCAAGGTCCGTCTTGCCGCTTACTACCTGAAGGGTTCGGCACAGAGTTGGTGGAAGCTTGTGAGAGAGAACCGGATGGCGGATCCTCAGTTTGGTTGGAGGGAGTACACGGCTCTACTGCGAGCCAAATATTACCCTGTGCATGTTCAAGAGGCCAAGCGCCTGGAGCTGGATAGTCTGAGGCAGGGGGACAAGATGTCGGTTGATGAGTACTACACTGCATTCACCGGTCTTATCCACCTATTACCGGACCTGGGATACTCGAACCGGGTGCTGGTAAACCGTTTCTACAACGGTCTCAGCCACCATCTTCGCTATGGGATGGGGCCAGCTGAGTATACTACCTTGCAGGTAATTAGAATATAGTGTGATGTGAATAAGTGTAATCCATAAGGGAATATTAATGTGAGTTGTGAGTTATTTGCGGGGCATGACTGACATCCTAAACTCAGGAGTGCTATCATGCTGCTGCTAAGGTCGAGATTACAGTCCGTCTGAGGGACGAGGAGAATGCGCACAAGCGCAAGGCCACGAGCGAGGGCCAGAGTCAGCAAGGGTACGGGGGAGGAAAGAAGAAGAAGAAGCCTTATCCCCAGCCCCAAAAGAGTCAGCACCAGGGTGATAAGGGCCAAGCCCAAACCACCACAGCTGAGGAGCCATTGAAGCTCATATATGCTTATGCGGCGAAACCCCTACGCTCTTACCCACCTAAGGGTAATTATTTAATCATGTGTGACAAGTTGAAGTATATGTTGTTAAGTTGTGAAATAAGTATTGATTGTGTACTGTGATAGCAGCTAGCACGGGTTCTGGACCGGAGCGCCACTACTACTATAAGTGGTGTAACGGAGACCACCCCGGCAAGGACTGCAAGGGAAACGACGTGCAGTGTCGTTACTGCGAGAAATGGGGTCACCGTGCCTACGAGTGTTACCGGAACCCCAACAGCAGAGTCAACAAGCCCAAGGGGCAGTGGAAGGGTAAGGCCACAGTGACTATTGATGGCCCGAAGACGGCTAACCAGCCACCCACAGATCAGAGGAACATTGATTCCCAGAAGGGGAAGGGGTCGGGACCTAGCAAGGCCACCCTGCATGTGGTGGACCGGTCAGAGGCGCCAGGGCCCTCTTCTAGACCAGGTACCGTCTATATTGTTGAATGAAATAAGTGATTGCATACCGCATTTCATGCATGTATGTGTTAGTGAGTCCAAGTGTATTATCATGTGAGTAAAGAGTTAAAATATAATGTGAAAGTCACCTAATTAGGTAACTCTAAACTTAAAGGAACCTTCAATATATGTTATCCAATCCCACCCACACCAAACCCTGAAGAAACCACCGTCAGCATCACCGACTTTCCCATGGAGCAATGTCAGGTTATCCAGCCAGGTATGATACTCTTAAATGGATACCTGACACCGGAAGCATAAATCCACATCATCAGACGATGCAATGAACTTGGAGCAAAACCTGGAGGTTTCTACACACCCGAATACCCGAGCGGATCAAGAATGAAATTGAAGATGATGTGCATGGGTAAGGACTGGAATCCTTACACCAAGACATATCAAGAAGTGCGAGCTGAAGATGGAGCAACTGTACCGATGATACCTGAGGAGTTCCTTGCGGTCGTTAACCACGCCGTGGGAATTGCTCAGCAAGTTGAAATGGATTCAATCCCAAGCGTTAAGGCAGATTTGTGTATTGTGAACTTCTACCAAAAAGTGGACGGTTGGGTTTACACCAAGATAAGGATGAGTCACCCGAGTCTCTAAGTAAGGGAGTACCCGTGGTGTCTTGGTCCATTGGTGATACCGCAGTGTTTATATATGGCGAGCAGAAGCGTGCTGATCTCGCAAAGAAGTTAGTACTAAAATTAGGAGATGTGTTAATCATGGGTGGGCAGTCGAGGATGCTATATCATGGCATCAGGAAGATCAAACTGAATACCGCACCGTCGGCAGTGATTAACGCCACACACATGAAACCCGGACGTTTGAATTTGACCTTCAGACAGTTTTAAAGCCTTGTATAATTATTTAATGTGTTAAGCCGATGTATGTTAAGGATGTTATATATGTGTTAGTTATGTTAACACTGTAAACCAACATATGATGTAAGAAGAGTGTGTTAATGAATAAAGTGGAGTTGTTGAAGTATATCAACCGTGTTGTTACCCAATACTTATTAGTTTGCCAATGAATTAGGCTGTGCTCTCGGAACGGGAGGTATACTGAGTGTCTGCAATGAGGCAGAAGCCGGCAAGAGCGGCACAATCATCACCGGTACCTTTCCAGTCAATGGCGTGGACACTTCGATCTTGTTCGACTCCAGAGCCTATCATACATTTATTTCGCTATCCTTTGCGAAGAGGCTGGGGTTAGACGGTGATGAGATGCCAGACTTCCTAGTCACTCTCCCGTTGAAAGAGCGGATCAGGTGTACCCGCTACCATCGAGATGTTGTTGTGCGAATCAGAGGTGAAGAGTTTCCGATCGACCTGATAGAGTTCGACGGACTCGGTTTTGATGTGATTGTCGGGATGAACTGGTTGGAGCGGTACAAGGGCAGAATCCTGTGTGCCGAGCATCGTCTGCTTCTTTGGAGTCCATCTGGGTTACTATATCTTACCGCCGGAGGCCCAGGGAGCCTTCGACTCAGATCATCACCGCCATGGCTATGTATCGTGAACTACGACGAAGGAATGATGTATACCTCTGCTATGTCCAGGACATAGAGAGAGACCCAGAGTTTAGCCCAGATGTGCCGGTAGTGTCGGAGTTTCCTGATGTATTTCCTAAGGAACTGTCGGGCATGCCACCAGCACGGGAAGTAGAGTTTGAGATCGAATTGGTTCCGGGTACCGGACCAATTGCGAAGGCGCCCTATCGCATGGCTCCAGCAGAGATGACAAAGCTCAAAGAGTAGCTGAGAGACCTACTCGACAAGGGATTTATCCGCCCTAGCGTTACGCCATGGGGAGCGCCGGTCCTCTTCGTGAAGAAGAAGGACGGTAGTCTCCACCTGTGTATTGACTATCGAGAACTGAATGCAGTTACGGTAAAGAACCATTACCCTTTACCACGCATTGATGACTTATTTGATCAGTTGAGGGGAGCATCAGTATTCTCCAAGATAGATCTACGATCCGGATACCATCAGATTGCTATTCGTGACAGTGATATTGAGAAGACAACATTCAGAACTAGGTATGGACATTATGAGTTTACGGTTATGCCGTTTGGTTTATCCAATGCAACAGCAAATTTCATGGATTTAATGAACCGCTTGTTCCAAGACCAGCTGGACAAGTCAGTGGTAGTCTTCATCGACGATATTCTTGTGTACTCGAAATCGAGAGGTGAGCATGAAAGCCACCTGAGAAATGTGTTCCAAACATTGAGGAAGAATCAGTTGTATGCTAAATTTTCGAAGTGTGAGTTTTGGCTGAACCAAGTATCCTTTCTTGGTCATGTGATTTCTGAGACCGGGATCGCTGTTGATCTGGCAAAGATAGATGCAGTGCGCACCTGGCCTAGGCCGAAGACAGTTACCGATATCAGGATCTTCCTCAGTCTGGCAGGTTATTATAGGAGGTTTGTGAAAGACTTCTCCAGTGTCTCAAAGCCGATGACTTCCTTGATGAAAAAGGATGCACCATTCGAGTGCACAGTCGACTGTGAGAGTTCTTTCCAGAGTCTCAAGGATGCTCTGACATTTGCACCAGTCCTGACTATACCAAACGGTCCAGATGGTTTTGAGGTCTATTGCGACGCATCAGGCAGAGGTATGGGTTGTGTGTTGATGCAACACGGGAAGGTCGTAGCTTATGCCTCCCGATGGCTGAAGAAGCATGAAGAGAACTACCCTACCCACGATCTAGAACTGGGTGCCATTGTCTTCGCATTGAAGATATGGCGACATTATTTGTATGCGGTAAGTGTGACAATTTATTCGGACCACAAAAGTTTAAAATACTTGTTCACTCAGAAGGAGTTGAACATGAGGAAAAAAAGGTGGGTTGAGTTTCTAAACGACTACGACATTAATCTACAGTACAAAAAGGGTAAGGCAAATGTGGTAGCTGACGCATTGAGTCGCCGAGCACACTCTCTCCATTCGCTAGTCTCTCATACTGGCTTGGTTGAAGAGGTGCGGAGTGCTCAGATGACGGATCAGTATATGTGGGAGATCAGGAAAAAGCTTATTGATGGCACATTCGAGGGTCAGAAGTACGACTTCCGACTCCACGATGATGACCTGATTAGGCTAAATGGCCGACTGTGTATTCCGAGGGGTAGCGCTGAACTGAAGGAGCGCATACTGAGTGAATCCCATTATTCTACGACTTCGATTCACCCCGGAGCTTCAAAGATGTATAAGGGTATGAAACGTTATTTTTGGTGGACTGGCATGAAAAAGGATGTTACTGATTATGTATTGAGGTGTCTCACTTGCCAGAAGGTCAAGTTTGAGCACCGATGGCCTGGTGGTATGGTGCAGCCAATGCCAGTGCCTGAGTGGAAGTTCCATGACATTTCTATGGACTTCGTAGTAGGGCTTCCGCCTACAAGGGGAGGTCTGAATATGATTTGAGCTGTTGTTGACCGACTGACCAAGGTGGCTCGATTCATACCGATGAAGGACACCTGGAAAGTGGCAAAACTAGCAGAACTCTTCGACAGAGAGATTGTAAGACATCATGGGGTACTGAAAACAATTGTGTCTGATAGAGATACCAGATTCCTCTCTAGGTATTGGAAATCCACGCGGGAAGCGCTTGGTACCGAGCTGAAGCTAAGTACAGCGTTCCACCCACAGACAGATGGTCAGAGTGAGCGTACCATCCAGACACTTGAGGATATGTTACGTGCATGTGCACTTGACTTTCAGACCAGCTGGATTGATAAGTTACATCTGATCGAGTTTAGTTACAACAACAGTTACCATGCATCGATCAAGATGTCTCCCTTCCAGGCTTTGTACGGTAGACCATGTCGCACGCCATTATGCTGGGATGAGTCGAGTGAGACGGTCATTATAGGACCAGAGTATCTGGAACAAGTTCAGGCAGAAGTTCGCCAGATCCGGGCTAACATGAAGGGAGCTCAGGATAGACAGAAGTCATACGCAGATGTGCGTAGACGTGACCTGGAGTTCGCCGTGGGCGATCAGGTATTTCTCAGAGTATCCCCTATGAAGGGAGTATTTCGTTTTGGCCAGAAAGGCAAGTTGAGCCCAAAATATGTGGGGCCTTATGTTGTGACGGAGCGGATCGGCCCGGTAGCTTACAGACTTGATCTACCCACCGAGCTGGGCAAGGTACATGATGTATTTCATGTGTCCCAGTTGAAGAAGTATATGTCTCATCCGTCTCATGTGCTTCATCCTGAAAGGCTAACCTTAGA
Organism: Limonium bicolor; assembly: GCA_023374045.1. Lineage (NCBI taxonomy): Eukaryota > Viridiplantae > Streptophyta > Magnoliopsida > Caryophyllales > Plumbaginaceae > Limonium > Limonium bicolor. Next base: position 145,764,376 of record CM041779.1, on the reverse strand, counting down.
GCCGACCATGCGATCAGTGGAGACTCCGGTACAGATTCTGGATACTAAGACTCAAGACACTCGCCATAAGTCGGTGAGACTGGTGAAGGTTCTTTGGTCTAACCAGGACGTTGAGGAGGCCACTTGGGAGCTGGAAGATAAGATGAAGGCGAAGTACCCGTCATTGTTTACTTCTTAGTGTTTATATGTATAGGGTACGGGGCGTACCCCTTTTAAGGGGGGTAGAGCCGTTTCGGTTATGTGTGTAATGTATTTAAATACATCGTCTATGTTATGTTGTATGGACCTTGTGTCCGATGTTATGTTGTATGGACCTTGTGTCCGATGTTATGTTGTATGGACCTTGTGTCCAATGTTAAGTAAGAATGTTGTTAATGTTGTTATGGAAGTATTGTTGATATGTGTTCCCGTGTTCTATATTTAGGATATGTGGAAGTATGAACTTCGGGGACAAAGTTTTTTTAAGGGGGGTAGATTGAAATACCCCAAACCTTAGTATGTTGTTTAAAAATTTAAATATGGTATATTAAGACTAAAAAGATTCTTAGAAACATTAGTAAACAATTTAAACCATAGAAAACACAAACAAATGCCTTAAAGTCAATTAGGGCTAAAATGTGTTCTAAGCTTGGGTAAGACCTAATGAGCCTACCAAGACCTTATTTATATACTAATGAACATATTAAACCAATTACCAAAGAAAACCAAGCTTGAAAACAAGTTAAAACACAAAATGTGCTTTAAGGAGTCTTAAAGCACATTTTTGAAAAATTGTCTTGTAAATGAGTTTTTAATGGCTAAATGTCCACCATTACTCTTTAATTAACATGTGTACTATATAGTATCACATTTGGAAGTCTATACCAATGGGAATTCAAAAATTTCACTTCTATGTGCCTTGTTTTTATGAATAGTGACTTTAGTAAGCTAGTTTGTAACATATATTATTATAAGTAATTAAATTGATCAATAAAGGCTAAAATAACCCTAAGTAACTATTGGGGGCCGTTTTTTTAAGTGTGGTGACTCACCCCTCTTGTTAACTTGTTAAGTAAATAAAGATGACTACTTAAGTTACTATTTGCTTTAATAACAACAAATATCTTCTAAAAGCAAAACTTGTCTTCATTTCTCCCTTCCTTCTTCATTTCACACGCCTCCAAGCTCTGTTCTATCTCTTCTTTATTCTCCATTCACGGTTTGCAATAGTACACACCAAAACTCCATCTTTGACCACTTGTAATTCCTAGCTCACTTAACCAAATCAAAAACAAACACCACCATTCTCTTCCTCTCATCAAGCTCTTGATTCCTATCTTCTCAAAACTTAAAGACCACCATTTCGGTGCCATGGAGTTCCACCATTGAAGGAGCTTGAGCTTATATTTCTACATATTATTGATCTCCTTTTCATCTAGGTAAGGAATCTCAAAGAAAAATGATGTTTCTTCCATGTTTTTATCTTGACTGAGCATCACCATTAATGGTGCTCATTATATTGCTTTGTTCTAGCTTCATTCCAACCTTTCAAGGACTAGGTGGAGTCCTCTCTTGATAGATATTCAAACTCTCTTCAAATACTAAGGTAAAACAACTATATTAATGTTTTTAAAACAATGTACAATCTAAGGTTTACAATGAGATGAAGCATAAAGCTTGTATACTCATTTTATCACTTGTATAATGTTTAGAAGTTGACAAACAACTAAAAGCCTTGCCGATTTAGGCAAGGAAACAAGAAAGAAGTTGTGAGGAAAAGAGGTAAATGTGCTAACCTAATGTGGTTTAAAGTCTTAGGAGAAATGAGCTTATGTTGCTTATTAAAATGATCTAAGGAGCCAATGGTGAATGACTTAGTAAAATGTTCTCAAAGGCTTAGTAAAAGGCATATGTGTTGTTGAGTGTATTTGCAGGTCAAAGGCAAATATAATGTGGGAAATTCAGTGTTTATGATTTATGCATCTTAAGGGCCTAAGAGCCATGTTATTTAAGGGCCTAAGTGCCATTCAATATAAATTATGCACTATATTGTGATGTGGTGCTAAATGTGTGAAGTTTGTGTATAAGAATGTGTTTGATGGATTTTAGTGTTCTTGGTTGTTTGATGGTGAAGACAATGTGTCTTGGTTTAGTAATGTTCTAGGAGAGTTCATGTCAAAATTTAGGTAATAAACAAGAAGTCCTAAGGGTTTAAAATGAGTTTGGTAAGCTAGGAAATGTTTAGAATGGTTAAGTGTCCAACTAATGGAAGAAACATGCATTGAGTTGTTTAAAGATGTAAAAAGGGCTTAGGCAATGTTCTAGAGGATTTATAATGCAAATGAATGTTTTGGGATACACCAAAGTCATTTAGACTTGTGTTGAGATTTATGCAACTTTGGTGAACAAGGAGAAAGTGTAAACTTGAAAAAGGATTTCAAGAATGACATAAGGAGTTAGTTGTGAGAATAGATGCTTGAGAGATGATGTTGTTGTGGTGAGGAAGTATTTTGGCATAAGTGATCATCTTAGGTATGAAACATCACTTACAGACCTAGGAGAAAACATTGTAAGTGTTAGGAATTTTGGGAAGAAATGAGTAAAGGCTTAAGGAATTAGAAAATGAGTTTTATGAATGTTTAAGGAGGCTTTGAGTGTACCAAATGGTGTTGGAAAACATTAGGAGGCTTTAGGAGAAGTTTGGTGAAGATTTGACAATGTTTGGGCAAGTTTTGGTGGCGTCCGACCCAGGGGTCCGACCCAAGTTTGGGTCGGACAGCCTCTGTTAGACGCCAGTAAGATATTCTGGAACGGTCCGACCCAGAGGACTTGGGTCGGACGTGAGTTTGTCTAAGGCGGTAAGTGTTCTGGAATGGTCCGACCCAGTCGAGTGAGTCGGACATGGGTCGGACAAGTTAAGTTTTTCAAACCCGGGAGTCTCTGGAAGGGTCCGACCCAGTTGGTGGGTCGGACGGTGGGTCGGACAGACCAAAATGTAAAAAAAAAACAGTAAGGAATGTGGCAATTGTAGTTAACCCTAGGGGGTATAATGGAGGTAACCAAGGTTAAGTTGGGCATTTCAACATGTCATATAATCATAGTTAAACATTTAGTAAATTTGAAGTTAAGTAATTAATTAACCGACATTATTAATCATGTATAGGGGTGACCCACGGTGGAAATCAATCGAAGCAAGGACCAAGGTATGGTTTTCTTGCAGTCTGTTGCCTACCGGTTTACACTGGCTTGTGTGTTGTTTGTTTTTCTGTGTGTTTATGACGTTATAAGACTTAATCATGTAATGAGTTTACAGTTGTTCATATTATTGTGATGTTGTGATGTGACTCATTTCCCTTGTGTGTGTCTAACAAGACTTACCATTTCTTGTGAATTATTGTTAAGTTCCACTGATGAACTTCTAACTAGTACTAACTGGGAAGTGAGGAATCCGGTTGTCCGGTCATGCATGTAAGTTTAAGAGTAGATATCTAAATCAGATTCGACTCTTATGTTGTTAAGATTGTTCTCCTTAATTTGGTGTTCGATCTCCCGCTAGCTTCCTCCAAAGCTTACCTATTCTGACTTATGATTGGTTTAGTGGGAACATGTGTTTGTGTGGTGTGTTCGGGTCACTATATCCAAACCATCTGTGACTTAAGTTACTCGTTCGAATAACAGAACGGTAATGAGTGTGTGTAACGAGCTTAACATGAGAGTGAACCATTCTCTAGGCTCTTATGTTATTTAACCTTCTTGGTTTGTTATTGTGGAAAGAGTATCCACTGTGTATGTGATGTTGTGCTATGCAATAATAATGCTATGCCACATGTTATGTTATGTTGTGTTATGTTTAGAATGAATGCCATGTTATCATGACAATTAGTTGCGCGTATCCCGGTAGCCGATGGGCTGCGTGTTAACCATACCAGCCAAGGGTTGCTGACCCCTCGGAGGCTCCATATTTTTACTGCAGGATGAGGATCGAGGAAGCAGAGTGGCTGTAGGTCCTAGGCTGCAGTTGTACTTTTGGGTTATTTTGGATGTTGAGCCCGGGATGTGTGGACGGTGATTTTTCGGTATGAGGGGGGTCTATCTAAATATGGTCTGACTGAGAAGCCAAGACCCTAGAAAACGCCATTCTGTGGAGGGTGAGAACCCGTTATTCATGGCAGCCCTCAAATACCTACTAAATCGTCTGTCTTTCCAAGAAAGCATAAAGGGGAATGCAAGTGTGCACTACACCCGCTCTCGATGGGCTCTACGCGGACTTATGCCTCTATAAGGCGGAATTGACTAGAGTCGCCACCTAGTTTGACCTAAGGAACTAGGAAGGGGGGAGAAGGGTTCTAAGAACCGTCAATTGACTCTGATGAGTTGTTGCCTATGGATAGGGACTTATCTGATCATACTAGAGATTCTGTGTGGGTTCGCACTGGGTTACACCCCTTAGAAGTGGCAACGACCACGACTTCGGATTGGTGCCCGAGGAAACCTCGGTCTCCAATTGCCGGGATTGCCTTCTTTCAAAACCTTATTAGAGAGATTCAGTTAAAGCCAAAGGATAAGATCAAATGAGGAGTGAGGAAGATTTCGAAGAGTTGAAGAATAGGCTGGTCTAGGAGTTGGTCTGGTTGAAGTGTTTGAGAGGTTTTAATTGTATTGAGAGACTTGAGGTCGTTTTGGGCCTTCACGGGATTAAGAGGATGAGAGGAGTTTTGAGGAGGAAGAGGACATTTTGGTCATTTTTGGTGGAGTCAAGGGGTATTTGGATCGTGATTTTGAGGAGTTTTTTTGTGTTTGCGAAGTTCGAATTTTGAAATGGTCAGGTTCTTGAGGTGTTTTGGGAAGTTGAATGTGTTGAGGGGCAATTCGGGTTTTAAGGATGGTTGAGTATGGAAGAGGATATTTGGTTTGCAGGTATTCGGGTTTTGAAGACGTTTCAGGTTTCTGGGAGTCTTCAGGAATTAGAGGTCCTATATGACTTAGAGTTGGTTCAGAGGAGGATTGAGAAGTGTTTATGGGTCCTAGAGCTCTAATGAAAATGTTGGATTGGTTTATTCAGAATTGTCTCTCTTAAAGTTTTTAACACCGAAAAATCATTTTTTTGTTGTAAAAGGGTGGATAATCCCGAGGGATTACCCTATGTACCCCCTCGAACACGACACTTAATTAATGTAAGTGCCGAGGCTCGAAAGATGGGGTGATGAATTTATGTCGAAAAATAAGATTTAGAGAGAAGTATCATGAATGGGATACTCTCGGTCAAACCCTAATAACGTCTCTAACTCCCGAGTTTAAAAAAACATTAAAAACCGAAAAAATTGAAATCGAGCGGAAGGGAGTTAGATGATTCTAAAATCCCGGCTGCAACTAGGAAGGTTGTTACTTCCCTAGCACCCCGCCTTGTAAAAATCTAGGCTACAAATAGGGGAGGTTTGTCACCCTAATGCCTCGCCTAAAGAGATCCAGACTGCGACAAGGGAGGTTATGACCCCAGTGCCCCGCCTCGGATTTTTATTTTGGGAAAGGAGACAAGCGATGTTCTAACCATGGAGGAAATGTTTTGAAGGGGTTAGGCATTTCTCGCTCCCTGAAAACGGTTTACTTGAGTTAAAAACTGAGTTGGAAAACTTTTGAAGTTGTTCGGAATTCTTTGTAAAGAAACACTGATTTTGAGAAATGTTATAAGAGAACTTTCTGTATATGTGAGAAGAACTTTCTGCGATTGAGAAGAGTTTTCTGTGATGTGAGAAGAATTTTTCCTTTAAAATTCCACAAAATAGTTTTTTTTTGAATAAAATGATGGTTTGAAATCCTTTTTTGGTTTTAGGAGTTTGAATGAAATGTACAAGTTGAGTGTGGATTGGATGAAATGTATTTGGGTTTGAGTTGGATTGAGCTGGATGAAATAGGTTTGAATTGAATTGGAGTTCGGTTTGGATTGAGGTCGAGTTTGGTTTGGATTGAGGTCGAGTTTGAATTGGATTGAGGTCGAGTTTGAATTGGATTGAGGACGAGTTCAGTTTGGATTGAGGTTGAGTTTGGATTGGATTGAGGTTCAGGCTTGAACTAGATTGAAGTTCGGGTTGGGTCAAAGTTGGGTCAAGGTCAACATTCAGATTGGTCAAGGTCAACATTCAGATTGGTCAAGGTCAACATTCGGATTGGTCATGGTCAACATTCAGATTGGTCAAGGTCAGCATTCGAATTGGTCAAGGTCAACGTTTTTGGCCAAGGTCAACGTTTTTGGTCAAGGTCAACGTTTTTGGTTAAGGTCAACGTTTTTGGTTAAGGTCAACGTTTTTGGTCGAGGTCAACGTTTTTGGTCAAGGTTTGACATTTGTGGACTTGGTTTGACTTTTGTGGATTTGGTTTGACTTGTGTGAATTTGGTTTGACTTGTGTGAATTTGGTTTGACTTGTGTGAATTTGGTTTGACTTGTGTGGGCTTGGGCCGAATTTGGGTTGGGCTTGGGCTGGATTTGGGTTAGGCTTGGGCCGAATTTGGGTTGGGCTTGGGCTGGATTTGGGTTGGGCTTGGGCCGGTTGTGGGCTTGAGTTTCAAGTTTGGGCTTGGACTTTGATTGTAGGCTTGGGCCTTTGATTAGGTGTTGGGCTGATTTGTAATTGGGCCGAGATTGGGCTCAAGAGTGTTTAATTTATGGGCCAAAGTGGGTTAGTGGGCCTTGTTTGAACTTTTGGGTCAGATGGGCCTTGGGCTAATGAGTTTTGGACGGGACATGGACTTGGGCCAAAGTTGGTTATGGGTCAGATTGAAGTTTTAGGCTTGGTTGAGCGATTTGGGTCGAATTCTGATTTGGGCCGGGTCATGATTTGGGCTAGAATGTGGGTGAGAGATTTTGAATTTAGAAAATCTGATGGTCTAAAACCGAAATGAGAATGTTAGTATATATACATATATATACATATGTTAGGTGCATTTTAGGGTTCAGGGTATCACCACCACGAGATAGGCCAATGGTCTATCAGACCAGGGGAACACCCTCTATCCTAAAGGAATCATTATTTGCTTATAAATAAATGTGTGCTTTAGGGTTTAGGATGTCACCACCATGAGATAGTCCAATGGTCTATCAGGCAAGGGGGACCCCACTATCCTAATGGCTAGGACCTAAAGGGATATAACTAGGGCTTAGCAATAGTTAGAAATACAAGGATAATGAACTGAAAACTTCAATAACACAAAATATAAAATATGTACAGTGCCAACATAAATTCAGTACGCGGGCATGTATGACAAACAAAAGGTCATAACCGATAACAAAACTAATCAAAGAAACAAATTTGACCATTGTTATAGGAGAACCAGTGAAGATTAGAGAATTTCAGACCTGAAGTTGCTAAACTAGATACCAAAAACCAGCTTGTTTAAATTCTGTTTATTGCCATTAAGGACCGAGCTTAAGCATTCTGCGTAAACCTTAATTACCAATCATCATGACAGGACGGTGATACGGCTGACCATTAAATTCTGCCAAACATACTGATATGTACTCAACGGACAGATCTCACACAAAATTCAATCTGAATTATCAATACATATTTTTTACGAGCATGAACCGATCTCAACTTGTGAACATGGAGATGTTACTACACAGGCAAACAGCATTCCAAATCGAAGACATAAAAACATGAAATCCCGTCCAAAACTAAACGCTTTATCCACATGATAAACAGTCTATGAACACACAGCAAATTAAAGGAGCAGAACCGAATCAGATAAAGAAGTACCCGAAGGGAAAACCTGGAGTGTTCTCTGAAATAGATACACAAAAGCAAAACACATGGCAAGTGCATTAGTTAGTATGCATAATTCAAAATCGGTGAGAGAATGGGATAAAATGGTATATGAATATTTGCAATTTGAAGTAAAACATCTCCTGAATTTCCATCTGAGGCAACATGCTCCATTTACAGTAGATCTTCACTCGGGTCGATTCTTAGCAGTCCACAAGGAAACCCAAAGAACAAGTATATCACATTCCAACGACATTTCACTCCAGCATTCATAGAGTCAAACAAAGATTTCGGTTCAGGAATACCAGTTTTTCTTTTTGCAGGCATATCTCCTGCAATCAACAGAAAAAAATACAACCAGAATGCACCGATTAAGTGATGAATAAATCCAATGAGCAAAGGAATACCAAGGGAAAAACATAGCCGATGTTAGTAGGCTTGTACTGTCAAGAACGGAGGCTGAAACTCAGATGGGGGTATGACCAATCCTTCAGACAACAGACTAGAAAAGAAAATCATTCTGGTAAACTTCGAATCTGCACCAGATTAGCTCGAACGTAGCAGAGACTACCTTGTTCCATTTTTCAACAATAATTACAGCGAAAATGGCATGAAAACAATACAGGTTAGAACAGGAAGAGACTCTTATCACGCGCTAACCCCTGAGAGGGAGAACGAAGTGAAAGTCGATGAGCATAGAAAACAAGGAAGGAACGTGGCTCTCTCCCCTTTTCCTTCTTATAAAACATAGAAGAACTTATTTTGCAGTTCAATATCATAGAACTCTCATTGACCCTGGGACAGATAATGAATCTGGTATCCTTGGGAGTGCATCAACAGCTAGCACTTACAAAGAGTGGGAGTCGGGAGCGTCGAACGATACAAAGAGAGCCCGAAAAGAAAGAAAAATACACGCAGGCATTTGAGATGGGAGTTCAGTGCTCCAGTTCTAAATTTTAACCGAATACAAGAAAATACAAGGGATGGAAAGTCGTCTTTTTCCTCGGAAATATTTTTTCGACAGAGCTCACATTATTCTTTACCCATGGAAAAGTCAAACAGACCCCGTCATTGGTATCCCATGATGTTGAAAACAGTTATGCCATCCCTTATAGGGGCCATTTCTGAAACCAAAACGAAGTAGAAGAAGCATGGCAAGATTCTGAAATGAAAGAACGAACGATCGACATACCAGCGTCGGGAAACCCCAGACGATGTCACTTATTGAACCGTCCACCATCAATGGCTTCATCCGGTGAGGGCCATTGAGAAACGGGAGAAATAAAACGAGATAGAAATTAATTTTTGATAGGGAGAGAGATGAAGTAACACATATTCTACCGATTGTCAAGCGAAAGCGGAACCAGCAAAGAAAATTTTCCACCAAACCTCCCGTGAGTTATCGAGGATGAGAGAAAGAGAGGATGAAGGGATACGTTGGTTTTTCTCTGGTTATTTTTTGGGATGTTCCTATTCACTGGTTTTTTTGCAGAACTGTAAGAAACGAGAGAATTACAAGGATTCAGTAGAGAAGAGATGGGGAATTTGTCGGCTGGTCCTTTTTTTTTTGCTGGCTTTGTTTTCCTGTATGTTTTATAGTGTGAGAGGTAGGGTTTTTATGTGGGTTTGAGTTTTTTGTTTGGGCCTGTAGGTCCAATGTTTGGAGCTGGAATGCGCTATGGGATTGGGCTAGACCAGACTTCAATCAAGTGTGGATTGGGTTTGTAAGATGAAAATGAGTGTGTATAAATAGAAATGAAAATAAAAACACTAATGCTAATAGTAGAATAAAATAAAATATAAGAAAAAGTGAATAGATGATTAAAAATAAAATAAAATAAAATAGTAAAATAAGTGAATAAACAAAAGGGGACGACCTTGAAACTGGACTGTCGATGGAAATTCATTTTCGAAGAATCATGTTTTTACGAAATGCTTAAAAAGAATATAAAACAATGGTTTGGTTTTGCCACGCACGCTAATACGTTTTTGAAAAAGAAAGGCGACGACCCCTCTTATTGTGTTTCTTATTCTGGAATGTGCTTTATGGGGTGAGAATTTTTGGTGTCTACAGATGGCTCCCCTTGATTCAATTTTGCAAGCCTTTGCAGAATTGGATCAAGGTTGACGGGGCGCCAAAAATTCACACTGCGGTTTACGATTTGTTCTTATGGGTGCGGGTGCACGGGGACTTATGACGGGCCCCTGATTGCGGTGATTGATGGTATGAGGACTAATGACGGGCCTCAACTAGATCTCGGTGTCTAGCTCTAGGACTATTGACGGGCCTAGAATACGATCAATCAACCTATGCATGAGGACTAATGACGGGCCTCAACTAGATCTCGGTGTCTAGCTCTAGGACTAATGACGGGCCTAGAATGCATCTTCGAAATGTATGAGGACTAATGACGAGCCTCAACTAGATCTCGGTGTCTAGCTCTAGGACTAATGACGGGCCTAGAATACAATCGGTATATGGGTTATGCATGAGGACTAATGACGGGCCTCAACTAGAACTCGGTGTCTAGCTCTAGGACTTATGACGGGCCTAGAATGCATCTTCGAAATGTATGGGGACTAATGACGGGCCTCAACTAGAACTCGGTGTCTAGCTCTAGGACTTATGACGGGCCTAGAATGCATCTTCGAAATGTATGAGGACTAATGACGGGCCTCAACTAGATCTCGATGTCTAGCTCTAGGACTAATGACGGGCCTAGAATACAATCGGTATATGGGTTATGCATGAGGACTAATGACGGGCCTCAACTAGAACTCGGTGTCTAGCTCTAGGACTTATGACGGGCCTAGAATGCATCTTTGAAATGTATGAGGACTAATGACGGGCCTCAACTAGATCTCGGTGTCTAGCTCTATGACTAATGACGGGCCTAGAATACAATCGGTATATGGGTTATGCATGAGGACTAATGACGGGCCTCAACTAGAACTCGGTGTCTAGCTCTAGGACTGATGACGGGCCTAGAATGCATTGAAGGAGTTGTACGAAACTCACTGCGGCAAGTGGTTAATCTGAAGTTGTTTGTGGTGGTAGATTGATTTGAGGATGGCTTTGATTGTGGATTGATCTGGGATTGGATGCTTTTTGGTTGTTTTGTGAGGGATGTGATAGTCGAATGTTTTTTTTTTTTTGCTGATGTGGCCCTTGACTTTGTCAGTGTGGGACTTGTGTTTCGGTTTTGTCTTAACAGTCTCGCCCGATGTGCACTATAGTTTCGGGATTTGGTAGGACTCTTGGCTCCAGAATTTCGTGATGACTCCGGTATGGCTCCTGAGTTTTTGGTTTTGGTTTTTGTGATTTTGTGATTGGTTTCTGAATGGATGGTTTTTTGTGAATGAGCGACTTTGGGAACTCGGGGGTTTTGATATGGCCGAATGGCTTTGATATGATCAAATGGCTTTGGTATGATCGAATGGCCCCGGTTTGACATGTGACTCCCTTGTGAGCAACTACTCTGGGATGGTTGATGGGTTTGGCTTCAATATGATCCGAGGACTCTGGTATGATCGGATGGCTCCGGTTTGATATGTGACTCCCTTGTGAGCAACGACTCTGCGATGGTTGATGGGTTTGGCTTCGATATGATCAAAGGGCTCCGGTATGATCGGATGGCTCCGGTTTGACATGTGACTCCCTTGTGAGCAACGACTCTGGGATGCTTGGTGGGTTTCGATTCAAATGGGGATTTTCGGGATCGTTGGTGGGTTTCAATTTGGATTGAGATTTTCGGGATGGTTGGTGGGTTTCGACTTGTTTTGGATTTTGAGTCGAATGGTGGGTGGATGTGATTGGTGGATTGTGTTGTGTTTGACAATTTTTTTGGTTATGGATGAATGGTTTTGGTATGGATTTTGAATCAAGTGGTGGGTCGATGTGATTTACTGTGGTTGACAGTTTTTTGGTTGCAGATGAATGGCTTTGGTATGGTCAATTACAGCTTTAGGTTCTTCGAGATGGCTCCGGGATAGCTCGGGATGGCTCCGGGGAGGCTACGGGATGGCTTCTTTAATGATAGTGGGGAACAAAAGGGGAACTTTCTTTTGAGATGGTCGCACCCTGGGCGGGCTGCCTACGTACTCAATTCCGTATTGAGATCAGACCTGACGTAGTTCGAAACTTTGTAGGCAAGGCTCTGGTGATGTAATGGATTTGAGGTGGCTCCCGTATTGTTCTCGGACTGTTGGGATGACCCCTGTGTAATTCCAAGGATGGTTTCAATGTCGGATGATGGCTCCTGCATGGCTCCAGTTTGGTTCTTGATATGGTGTTGATGAGGCTCGAGCATGATGCGGGATGGCTCCGGAATTGTCTTCGTACAACCTCGGATGGCTTTAGTTTGGTTTGATGTAGCTCGAGGATAGCCCAGGATGGCTCTGAGATGGTTCGATGTAGCTTGATGATGGTCTGTGATGGCTCTAGTTTTGCTTTGGGAGGGGTGCCAATGAGACTCGAGTATGACAGTGGATAGCTCCGAGATTGTCTTCGTACGGCTTTGGATGGCTTTAGTTTGATTCGATGTAGCTTGAGGATAGCCCATGATGGCTCCGAGATGATTCGATGTAGCTTGATAATGGCTCGGGATGGCTCCGATTGTCATCTTTTGATCAAAAGTTATGCTTCAACAACTGCAACTGAAGTCGACTTTCAGCGAGACTAGGCAGAGTTCTTACCAGTCGGATGTTGAAAATGAAGTGGTTATGATGCATTCAAATACTAAATGCTAGAAGAGATGCAAAATGCATATGCGTTTTTTTGAAGAGAAGGTACGATTCTATCTCTATTACTATGAGGTTTACGAATATAAGACACCTTCGTTTCGATCTCGAGTGATTGTTGAACTGGAATGTGTGAATCACTTTCCTCTCATGGAGGGATGCGGGTTAATCTCTCGTGAGTATGGCCGTGTGTGCTAATGTCGCGATGATACTCTTGATGCTCAGAACAGTATTTCCTTAGAATTCCTTTGAGGTTCTAGACTTTCTGATCCTTACAAATTTCTCACCTGCAAGGGGGGTAGGGTTGTTATGATTTGGTGCTTCGATCAAAGAGTCACTCGCACTCGAAAAACCTTGTAAGGATTAGGTCACACTCATTCACTCAAGGTCCCCTATTGGATGACGGGACATGTTGATAACAAGTATGAGCTTATGATTCATGTTTCAGATCCGATACTTTCAGTTAACGCTCATTGACATCGAGTAGTCCGAGGTCTTTTATTGGGTTATAACGGGGTTTGAGGGGTATGATGATGTCACATGGGACTGGAGGATTTATTTGGGAATTGTGGAGCTTTTGTGCAATAGAGGACATGTTTTACCTTTGCCATGGGTGGAATGATTAGACGGGTTTTGATAACCCCTTATCGGTTTCTTTAGGACATCATTGGTCCTTTTGGTTTGGATTTCTTCTTCTTGCCTCTTCTGGCGTACGATTTGAACTTTCTTCTCATTTGGGTGTTTTGGAAATTGTATTTGGCTCATCGACTTTCTCAAGCATTTTATACTTCGTATTATGGCTCTCAGCTTTGGAGTTGCATTGACTCACTGATTTCTTCAAACATTTCATTTATTGTGTTTATGAAAGATGGTGGGGAGGGGCCATGGCTCCGGCTCCTTCGAGCTCCTCTATTGCAAAGGTAAGTATGTATATGTCAGGTGGCATGTGTGGAGTTCGCAGAAAAAAGGTTTATCATGAAAAGCTCAGCGGGCTCACTAAGGGATTATGTTGAGGGCAGTTGAAGCTCTTTGGTTTTGTGGAGATTTTTGATCCTAAGTGCCTCGTCATTCTCATTAGTCAATGATTGTTTTCTTACTATTCTCGAATCTTGGCATGAATCACAGTTCGTATCCTGTTTATCGACGTCGATCTCACTACGAGTTGTGCCTCTCAATGTGCTGAAGGAATGCACATGTCGCTCATGGTTTTACCTCCATGGAATCTTTTACCTTCCCTCATCACTCATCGGATTGCCCAATGCCCTCATTTGAAATTCAAGGGAAAAATACCGCTTTTCGCACGCTACTCACTTTGTTGTGGTGCTGATTTTGATCAAACCGTGGTGTGAATTGACGGGTCGAGAGTTAGTGATTCAAGCATTTTGTTCAATCATCTCTCAAGATTTTCCCCAAAGATGTCGTTTCGATACGAGAGTATGCAAGTGAAACTATCTACAATGCAATCTATTGTGGTAATATGGAATCACTACGTATAAGATGCATGAAATGTTGAAAATGATGAATGAAGATGGTTAACTTTGGATTTTGACTAAAAGTTTTTTGTTTTTCGTTTTGGATGCAATGCATGCGTAGTAAGGCTACCTAGTCTCGCTTGAGTCGAATTCAGCTCATGAAGCTCATGCGATTACTGTTGGCCTTGAAGAGGGTCTAGCTGTTGGGGTCGCTGTCAGGGTAGTGACTCTCAAGTGAGGCCGGGTTGGTGATTGGCTCCTGGATTTTTGAATTTTTAGGGAGTGACAACTCCCGCATGGTGGCCCAACGATATAACGAAGGCTGCATTTTTTTGGGATTTTTGGATGTATGATTTTTTTTGGATTTCGGGGAGTGACAACTCCCGCTTGCCCCACGATATGATACACTTTGAGATTGGGAAAGGTTTGAGCTCGGTTTTCTTTTCTGTCCCTCTGAGATCGGGCTCTGGCGGTCGAGATATTGGGATGAAAGCTAGTGTGTGGCAAGTGACGATAAAATATGTGAGTGCATGATGCTCATGAGTGTGGACAAGATTCATGTATTGCTGATGATTTTGGACTGACTGTAAGTGCATATGACCTTTTTGTCACGAATGCAATGCATGTTTTTTTTGTTTTGCGCTCGGTTGCATTTGTTGGTGTTGTTTATTCAGGGGATGTCTTCTGTAGACCGTGAATTTTCACCCCATAAAGCAAAGTTGATGAATGATATATAGATGTGAGGGGTCGTCCCTTATTCGTTGTTTTTACTATACGTGCATGCCAAAAGAAACCAAGTTTTAGAAAACAATTTTGAAAACGCGTGTTTTCAAAGTGGTGGATTTTCTCAATATAAACTTTGATGCTCGGTCATTCGTAAATGAAATAGGGAGTGGGGAACCCTATACACATTGATCTAAATAAATTCGAAGGGAATGTGTAAACCTATACATGTAATCTATTTAGAAATGGACAAGAGAGAAAAGAATGCTAGGGGAAAACTATACATCAATTCTAAAAGTCATTAAATGAGGGAGTTTGAGCTTAAAAACTTCTCCCGTATTCTTTTGCTTTGTCCTCGAGCTTCTGACTGACAGCTCAATCGTCTTCGGGCTCCTGATTGGCCGTTCGCTCGTCTTTGTGTGTTTGACTGGTTGCTCGCTCGACTTCGGGCTCAAGGCCGGCTGCTCACTCGTCTTGGGGCTCTTTACCGGCTGTCAGGCTATTGCAGTGAAGCAGTACTGTGATCAAACAAAACGAGTTGGTGTTCTTCTGATTTTCAACAGTTTGAACTTGAATCAGTGTTGCTAATCTTCATGTCGCTCGACCCAGGTTGGTACATCTTTGATTTGGTATCAGAAAGGTTGGTGTTGGCCTTCCTGTTGCTCGGCTAACTCCACGGGCTGGTGCGTCTCTGGCTTTCGGCTGGATCCGCGTAGTCGGTCTTCATGCTGCTTCACTTGCTCCGACGAGGGAAATGAAGGGTGTTTTTGAGAAAGGAAAGATGAATGATCGAGCACAAAAATCTTATGTGAAAATCCACCACTTTGTGAAAACACGAAATGACTAGTACGCTCCACGGTAATGACTGCTGCTCTTGAAGGTAGGTTGAACTTCAAGAATAGTGGGTCACAACATGGGAACTAGGTCATTTATTTTGAAATACGTTTGGGAAAATCAACTTTGAAAACTGTTTTCGAAAACCATTAAGAAATAATGTTGGTGAAGAATGTTGTCTGAAATTCGTTTGTAAAAAGTAGGTTTTCGAAATCTATTTTTGAAAATTGTTTTGGAATAACATTTTAAAAATGAAGTGGCAGGTTTAAAACCGTAAATATTTATGAGTAAAGTTTAGATGAGATTCAAAATTAAACGAGCTCATGAGAAAGCCTTAAGAGACATACAAAAGAGAATTCCGAACATTTTAAAACAGGTTAGTTTGAAAAAAAAAAGTTTGCACACATGTATAGCAAGAAGTAAATCGTGGTTGTATTTAATGTGGAGCTGTAAGTGTTAATGTTGGGATAATCACATTCCAGGTCAATTATGGCTCCGTGTCACCGGGGGAACCATCGTCCCTTCACTATCATCTCTCGGGGTTTTTCTCTGTTATGCCCCTTGCGGGGCACGTTATAAAGAAAGTCCGGAGTGCTTAAGTTCGAAAGGTCAAGACACCCGAGATGATAAGGAAACATACACCACGGCCAGTGATGATCCGACAACACCCCACTTTTCGGGAAACTCGGGGAAGTACTGCATGGGAACGGGTCTCTCGTCATCTGCACGGTCAGGTGTGTCTAAAGTCCAAATATTCACTGACTACGTTGTGCCATGTATGGGTATCCGGTAAATACGGGATCCGCTATGGACGTGTAGCGTGACATTGGGCTTTAAAGACACCTGTGGTGCAGAGGAACAATGGAGAACTGAGCCCATGCAATCTTCAAGGTAAGGCAACGAGGTGGTCAGACAGACGGCATACAAGGGGGTGAGTACCCATAAAACCCGTCCTAGACACCGGATTAGGCAGCTGGACACTGAAGGCTCAGAGTTCACTATATGCTGGCTTCGACTCGGAGATGGAGGATAATTTTGGATCATGAGTCTTCAGGGCGTAGGTCGGTGACCGTCTCGCCTCGCGGGCTTAACCACTCAATGAGTGACCCGACTCATGGGAAATCAATCGTGGACCGATTGGGATGCCGTGACTCGTGGAAATAGGGGTGACATAGAGGAATGCATGTCCTAAGCTACCCATGCATTCACAACTTGTAAATGTAAAAGCGGTAATGGTGTAGGTCAGTGACCGTCTCACTCCGCAACAAGCAACAATAATATGAATGTGGTAAATAAAGCGGAGAAGAACAAACAACCCTATTTACTAACTGTTTTGTCTTGAAGGCGGCAATTCCAATTGGTTGTTTTTAACCTAAAGGGAAGTTAGCTTCATTCAGTCCTAAGTGTCTCTTTCTAATCGTGAGCTAATCATTAACCCAATTGTTGCAATGTTTGTTGAGGACCTAATAAACCCTATCTGTCCTCATCAGATACACACTCTAAGTGTGGAGTAGAATAATCCTAGAGGCTTGGAATGAATCTCTTGAAGGTTTTGAAAGCAGTGGGGAAGTCCCGACAATTTTGAATGGAGTTCAGTCTTTCTTGAGTTTGAGAAAAACTTACTCAAGTTTTCCCCAGCAGAGTCGCCATTCTGTGGAGGGTGATTTTTCGGTATGAGGGGGGTCTATCTAAATATGGTCTGACTGAGAAGCCAAGACCCTAGAAAAGGCCATTCTGTGGAGGGTGAGAACCCGTTATTCATGGCAGCCCTCAAATACCTACTAAATCGCCCGTCTTTCCCAGAAAGCATAAAGGGGAATGCAAGTGTGCACTACACCCGCTCTCGATAGGCTCCACGCAGACTTATGCCTCTATAAGGCGGAATTGACTAGAGTCGCCACCTAGTTTGACCAAAGGAACTAGGAAGGGGGGAGAAGGGTTCTAAGAACCGTCAATTGACTCTGATGATTTGTTGCCTATGGATAGGGACTTATCTGATCATACTAGAGATTCTGTGTGGGTTCGCACTGGGTTACACCCCTTAGAAGTGGCAACGACCACGACTTCGGATTGGTGCCCAAGGAAACCTCGGTCTCCAATTGTCGGGATTGCCTTCTTTCAAAACCTTATTAGAGAGATTCAGTTAAAGCCAAAGGATAAGATCAAATGAGGAGTGAGGAAGATTTCGAAGAGTTGAAGAATAGGCTGGTCTAGGAGTTGGTTGGTGGTTGAAGTGTTTGAGAGGTTTTAATTGTTTGAGAGACTTGAGGTCGTTTTGGGCCTTCACGGGATTAAGAGGATGAGAGGAGTTTTGAGGAGGAAGAGGACATTTTGGTCATTTTTGGTGGAGTCAAGGGGTATTTGGATCGTGATTTTGAGGAGTTTTTTTGTGTTTGCGAAGTTCGAATTTTGAAATGGTCAGGGTCTTGAGGTGTTTTGGGAAGTTGAATGTGTTGAGGGGCAATTCGGGTTTTAAGGATGGTTGAGTATGGAAGAGGATATTTGGTTTGCAGGTATTCGGGTTTTGAAGACGTTTCAGGTTTCTGGGAGTCTTCAGGAATTGGAGGTCCTATATGACTTAGAGTTGGTTCAGAGGAGGATTGAGAAGTGTTTATGGGTCCTAGAGCTCTAATGAAAATGTTGGATAGGTTTATTCAGAATTATCTCTCTTAAAGTTTTTAACACCGAAAAATCATTTTTTTGTTGTAAAAGGGCGGATAATCCCGAGGGATTACCCTATGTACCCCCTCGAACACGACACTTAATTAATGTAAGTGCTGAGTCTCGAAAGATGGGGTGATGAATTTATGTCGAAAAATAGGATTTAGAGAGAAGTATCATGAATGGGATACTCTCGGTCAAACCCTAATAACGTCTCTAACTCCCGAGTTTAAAAAAATATTAAAAACCGAAAACATTGAAATCGAGCGGAAGGGAGTTAGATGATTCTAAAATCCCGGCTACAACTAGGAAGGTTGTTACTTCCCTAGCACCCCGCCTTGTAAAAATCTAGGCTGCAAATAGGGGAGGTTTGTCACCCTAATGCCTCGCCTAAAGAGATCCAGACTGCGACAAGGGAGGTTATGACCCCAGTGCCCCGCCTCGGATTTTTATTTTGGGAAAGGAGACAAGCGATGTTCTAACCATGGAGGAAATGTTTTGAAGGGGTTAGGCATTTCTCACTCCCTGAAAACGGTTTACTTGAGTTAAAAACTGAGTTGGAAAACTTTTGAAGTTGTTCGGAATTCTTTGTAAAGAAACACTGATTTTGAGAAATGTTTTAAGAGAACTTTCTGTATATGTGAGACGAACTTTCTGCGATTGAGAAGAGTTTTCTGTGATGTGAGAAGAGGTTTTCCTTTAAAATTCCACAAAATAGTTTCTTTTTTTGAATAAAATGATGGTTTGAAATCCTTTTTTGGTTTTAGGAGTTTGAATGAAATTTACAAGTTGAGTGTGGATTGGATGAAATGTATTTGGGTTTGAGTTGGATTGAGCTGGATGAAATAGGTTTGAATTGAATTGGAGTTCGGTTTGGATTAAGGTCGAGTTTGGTTTGGATTGAGGTCGAGTTTGAATTGGATTGAGGTCGAGTTTGAATTGGATTGAGGACGAGTTCAGTTTGGATTGAGGTTGAGTTTGGATTGGATTGAGGTTCAGGCTTGAACTAGATTGAAGTTCGGGTTGGGTCAAAGTTGGGTCAAGGTCAACATTCAGATTGGTCAAGGTCAACATTCAGATTGGTCAAGGTCAACATTCGGATTGGTCATGGTCAACATTCAGATTGGTCAAGGTCAGCATTCGAATTGGTCAAGGTCAACGTTTTTGGCCAAGGTCAACGTTTTTGGTCAAGGTCAACGTTTTTGGTTAAGGTCAACGTTTTTGGTTAAGGTCAACATTTTTGGTCGAGGTCAACGTTTTTGGTCAAGGTTTGACATTTGTGGACTTGGTTTGACTTTTGTGGATTTGGTTTAACTTGTGTGAATTTGGTTTGACTTGTGTGAATTTGGTTTGACTTGTGTGAATTTGGTTTGACTTGTGTGGGCTTGGGCCGAATTTGGGTTGGGCTTGGGCTGGATTTGGGTTGGGCTTGGGCCGAATTTGGGTTGGGCTTGGGCTGGATTTGGGTTGGGCTTGGGCCGGTTGTGGGCTTGAGTTTCAAGTTTGGGCTTGGACTTTGATTGTAGGCTTGGGCCTTTGATTAGGTGTTGGGCCGATTTGTAATTGGGCCGAGATTGGGCTCAAGAGTGTTTAATTTATGGGCCAAAGTGGGTTAGTGGGCCTTGTTTGAACTTTTGGGTCAGATGGGCCTTCGGCTAATGAGTTTTGGACGGGACATGGACTTGGGCCAAAGTTGGTTATGGGTCAGGTTGAAGCTTTTGGGTCAGATTGAAGTTTTAGGCTTGGTTGAGCGATTTGGGTCGAATTCTAATTTGGGCCGGGTCATGATTTGGGCTAGAATGTGGGTGAGAGATTTTGAATTTGGAAAATCTGATGGTCTAAAACCGAAATGAGAATGTTAGTATATATACATATATATACATATGTTAGGTGCATTTTAGGGTTCAAGGTATCACCACCACGAGATAGGCCAATGGTCTATCAGACCAGGGGAACACCCTCTATCCTAAAGGAATCATTATTTGCTTATAAATAAATGTGTGTTTTAGGGTTTAGGATGTCACCACCATGAGATAGGCCAATGGTCTATCAGGCAAGGGGGACCCCACTATCCTAATGGCTAGGACCTAAAGGGATATAACTAGGGCTTAGCAATAGTTAGAAATACAAGGATAATGAACTGAAAACTTCAATAACACAAAATATAAAATATGTACAGTGTCAACATAAATTCAGTACGCAGGCATGTATGACGAACAAAAGGTCATAACCGATAACAAAACTAATCAAAGAAACAAATTTGACCATTGTTATAGGAGAACCAGTGGAGATTAGAGAATTTCAGACCTGAAGTTGCTAAACTAGATACCAAAAACCAGCTTGTTTAAATTCTGTTTATTGCCATTAAGGACCGAGCTTAAGCATTCTGCGTAAATCTTAATTACCAATCATCATGACAGGACGGTGATACGGCTGACCATTAAATTCTGCCAAACATACTGATATGTACTCAACGGACAGATCTCACACAAAATTCAATCTGAATTATCAATACATATTTTTTACGAGCATGAACCGATCTCTACTTGTGAACATGGAGATGTTACTACACAGGCAAACAGCATTCCAAATCGAAGACATAAAAACATGAAATCCCGTCCAAAACTAAACGCTTTATCCACATGATAAACAGTCTATGAACACACAGCAAATTAAAGGAGCAGAACCGAATCAGATAAAGAAGTACCCGAAGGGAAAACCTGGAGTGTTCTCTGAAATAGATACACAAAAGCAAAACACATGGCAAGCGCATTAGTTAGTATGCATAATTCAAAATCGGTGAGAGAATGGGATAAAATGGTATATGAATATTTGCAATTTGAAGTAAAACATCTCCTGAATTTCCATCTGAGGCAACATGCTGCATTTACAGTAGATCTTCACTCGGGTCGATTCTTAGCAGTCCACAAGGAAACCCAAAGAACAAGTATATCACATTCCAACGACATTTCACTCCAGCATTCATAGAGTCAAACAAAGATTTCGGTTCAGGAATACCAGTTTTTCTTTTTGCAGGCATATCTCCTGCAATCAACAGAAAAAAATACAACCAGAATGCACCGATTAAGTGATGAATAAATCCAATGAGCAAAGGAAATACCAAGGGAAAAACACAGCCGATGTTAGTAGGCTTGTACTGTCAAGAACGGAGGCTGAAACTCAGATGGGGGTATGACCAATCCTTCATACAGACAACAGACTAGAAAAGAAAATCATTCTGGTAAACTTCGAATCTGCACCAGATTAGCTCGAACGTAGCAGAGACTGACTACCTTGTTCCATTTTTCAACAATAATTAACAGCAAAAATGGCATGAAAACAATACAGGTTAGAACAGGAAGAGACTCTTATCACGCGCTAACCCCTGAGAGGGAGAACGAAGTGAAAGTCGATGAGCATAGAAAACAAGGAAGGAACGTGGCTCTCTCCCCTATTCCTTCTTATAAAACATAGAAGAACTTAATTTGCAGTTCAATAGCATAGAGCTCTCATGGACCCTGGGACAGATAATGAATCTGGTATCCTTGGGAGTGCATCAACAGCTAGCACTTACAAAGAGTGGGAGTCGGGAGCGTCGAACGATACAAAGAGAGCCCGAAAAGAAAGAAAAATACACGCAGGCATTTGAGATGGGAGTTCAGTGCTCCAGTTCTAAATTTTAACCGAATACAAGAAAATACAAGGGAAGGAAAGTCGTCTTTTTCCTCGGAAATATTTTTCCGACAGAGCTCACATTATTCTTTACCAATGGAAAAGTCAAACAGACCCCGTCATTGGTATCCCATGATGTTGAAAACAGTTATGCCATCCCTTATAGGGGCCATTTCCGAAACCAAAACGAAGTAGAAGAAGCGTGGCAAGATTCTGAAATGAAAGAACGAACGATCGACATACCAGCGTCGGGAAACCCCAGACGATGTCACTTATTGAACCGTCCACCTTCAATGGCTTCATCCGGTGAGGGCCATTGAGAGAAAGGAGAGAAATAAAACGAGGTAGTATAGAAATTAATTTTGATAGGAGAGAGATGAAGTAACACATATTCTACCGATTGTCAAGCGAAAGCGGAGGAACCAGCAAAGAAAATTTTCCACCAAACCTCCCGTGAGTTACGAGGATGAGAGAAAGAGAGGCTGAAGGGATATGTTGGTTTTCTCTGGTTATTTTTGGGATGTTCTATTCACTGGTTTTTTGCAGAACTGTAAGAAACGAGGAATTACAAGGATCAGTACAGAAGAGATGGGGAATTTGTCGGCTGGTCCTTTTTTTTTTGTTGCTTTGTTTTCCTGTATGTTTTATAGTGTGAGAGGGGTGAGAGGTAGGGTTTTTGAGTGGGTTTGAGTTTTTTGTGTTTGGGCTGTAGGGTCCAATGTTTGGAGCTGGAATGGGCTATGGGATTGGGCTAGACCAGACTTCAATCAAGTGTGGATTGAGTTTGTAAGATGAAAATGAGTGTGTATAAATAGAAATGAAATAAAAACACTAATGCTAATAGTAGAATAAAATAAAATATAAGAAAAGTGAATAGATGATAAAAATAAAATAAAATAAAATAGTAAAATAAGTGAATAAACAAAAGGGGACGACCTTGAAACTGGACTGTCGATGGAAATTCATTTTCGAAGAATCGTGTTTTTACGAAATGCTTAAAAAGAATATAAAAACAATGGTTTTGTTTTGGCACGCACGCTAATACGTTTTTGAAAAAGAAAGGCGCGACCCCTATTATTGTGTTTCTTATTCTGGAATTTGCTTTATGGGGTGAGAATTTTGGTGTCTACAGGATGCACCTGTGCTCCGTGTGCATTATATTTTGATTCCGTTGATACTACTGTGGCGGGGTATATTGGCAGTTACAGTAAAGGAATGTAATTAAATACTCGGTATTGTATATGATGTATTTATGGTTAGTTATATGCTCGGGAGTCTGATCGTCAGACCGGTACACTTGTATTTATTTTGCCTTGTTAACCACGTGGGTGGTTGACGGCGTTGTAGCACGAAGCGTTTAGTTAATGTTTAGTTGTTTACTTCGCTGGTGCGCTTCAATAGTTGTGATGTGCGATGTAGGGGTGATACATTAATTAAGGGGTGTGTTAAGCATGACTTTTAAGACACTAAGAAGGAGATCTTTACCTTGTGTTTGCTGGGGTGTCAAGGGTGGTTTCGGCCAGCTAAACATAAGGAGGATTGAGTTCAGTTTGAGCAAGAAAATCAGAGGAAGAACAAGTTTTTTTTTTTTGGAAAGAACATTGTGGCCGTATTATAAAATAACATGCATTAAGGAGGAACCCTCATGTCATGCTATCCAATCTAGTTTACAAGCCAAAATAATATTAGGGGGAACATGCTCCCCCAACCACACCGGTTACTCTCAACATAGGGGTTCCCCAAATACAAAAATCTTAGTCAGAGTTTTGTACGAAAGAGAATCACTCCTAATAATACTAGCAAAAATTAGAGAGTAGTCCTCTCACATCGAGATATCCTCCCAACTGGAATTGGGTCTTCGAATATCTCCCAAATTGAGTACATCCTCAAATATTTACAATGATTCAAAACAATGCTATGGCTACCCACCGAGATAGCAAGCTCCATGGCAATCTTTTTGCTTTAATATCAGCATACTGCAATACTAGTGCTGGAAATTCTTCGATTGAAAAACTGAATGCAACCTCGATCGTCTCGGATGATATCGGCTATGATCCGGTCACCATAATGACTAGCAAGCATACCCGTACCAAATGCTATGATAGCCCGACGGAGGAGGATGCCAAATCGTAGGAGAGTAGATATAAGAGGGAATCTTTCATCACCAAAAGATAAGCTTCAGTAAAGCAGTTATTTACCTCGACTTCTTTCCACCAAGAAGTTCTGGATTATGCTTGACTTTTATTCCTCGAAGCAATATATAACCACCAAAGCTTATTAGCTATATGAGATAGCTTCTTCACACTCCACACCTCAGACATCCGAAAAAACCAGTCCAACATACCATCCACACCTTATTAGGAAAATCATTCCATCCACCAAGCCCCTCCATATATCTGTTAACAGACAAACAAAAGAAAAGAGAAAGAAAGCAATGCGCCAAGTTTCCTTATCCCCACAGAAGAAAGAAACACTGGAATCACCCCCAATCCGTCTAGCCAGATTATCCTGACAAGGGATAATATTTCCCAAGAACTTCCAGAGATTAAGTTTTACTCTAGGGCAACAAATGGAACTTGTGAGCTTCTTCCCAATCCTACCAATGGAGAGGGGAGGATTGGAGGAGCTTTCCACCCCTATTTCTTTTACCAGGAAGAGATAAGCTGATTTGACAGAGAACTTATTATCTTTGGAAAAAGCCCAGGTCCACTGATTAGAAATATCCAAGTTATGAGAAATAGAAGACATAGAGTCATCCCCAACAGATGGTAGAGGCCGAGCTCCTTCTCTGAGCAAGTCTAAGACCGAAGAGATAGACTTCCAGATGGGGCTACCTTTATTCGAAGGGTAGCACTCACAAATATTGGTGCCAGGGTAATAGAGCTGATTCAAAACTTGAGCTACTAAAGACTCCGGATAGGAAAGTAATCTCTAAAACTGTTTAACCAAAAGAGCTTTATTGAAATTTTCCACTTCTCTGAAACCAAGGCCTCCTTGGTCCGAAGTGTCAGACACCTTAGACCATTTAGTCCAGTGCAGAGCTTTTTTGTTGACTTTCCCACTCCACCAGAAGGAGAAGAAGGCTGAATTGAGTTTCGCAATAATACCCTTGGGAAGAGCAAATAGGGACATGGTGTAGTTGGGAATAGACTGGAGAACACTAGACACCATGACGGATCTAGCTGCTTGTGCCATAGGTTTAGTCCAACTGGAGACCCTTTTATGAACGGATTCGATAAGATAGGTAAAGAGATCATGTTTTCTCCTACCTATCTTGAGGGGAAGGCCCAGGTATTTGGAGAAGCAAGACACCTCTTGCACATTCAGAAGGCTGGAGAGATTATCTTTAATGGGGAGAGATAATCTTTTGCTAAACACCAATTCGGATTTGAGATGATTGATTTTGTGGCCGGAGGCTCGAAGGAATTTTGTGAGAATATGGTTCAGGCGGGAGATATTAGTTGGATCGGCTTTACCAAAAAGGAGAAGGTCATCAGCAAAGGCTAGGTGAGATATACACGGGCAGAGGGGGGAGAGCTTGATACCATGGAAATCTCCATTAATATCAGACTTATTAAGGAGACTAGACAAGGCTTCCTGAGCCAATATGAATAGAAAGGGAGAGAAGAGGGTCTCCTTGTCTAATGCCCTAGACTGGTCGAAAGAGTTACCTGGCTTGCCGTTGATGAGGATAGCACATGACTAAGAGAACACAATTCATAACGGAGTATCCAAAGAGAAGGGAAGCCCATGGAAGTGAGAACATCTTGGAGGAAGCGCCACTCTAATCTGTCATAGGCCTGCTGAAGTCCAACTTGAGGGCAAAGAAACCATTTTTAACAGCTTGGTTCTTCTCTAAAAAATGTTGGAGCTCACCTGCTAGAATGATATTGTCGGTAATAAGCCTCCCTTTCACAAACCCTGATTGATTGTGAGAGATGAGAAGAGGAAGAATATGTTGGACCCTATTAGCCAAGGTCTTGGAAGCAATCTTATACGCAAAATTACAGAGAGCAATCGGTCTGAATTTATCAATCTCCGTCGCCCCCGCCATCTTTGGGATAAGAGTAATAAAATACTCATTCAAGGACTCAGGGAGGGGCTGGCCTCTCAGAATAGGCATGACTGCATCAATAATTTGATTCCCAATGATATGCCAAAAGGTGATAAAGAATTTACCATTGAAAACATCCGGCCCGGCAGCTTTGTTAGCTCCTAATTGTTTCACAACGGTAATGATTTCCTCTCTGGAATAAGGTCTGCTCAGCTCAGAAATAAAACTACCATTTAGCCGACCCTCCACCGCTCCCAAAAGGTCCCTATCCACCTAAGGTTGACAAGAAGAAAAGAGGTTTTGAAAATACTCTCTAGCAATGACTTTCATCCTCTGCCAAGAATACTGCATAGTGCTCCCGGGATCCATGAGACCAAAGATCTCTTTTGATCTTTTATTAGAGGAAGCCCTAGCATGGAAATAACCCGTATTCTTATCTCCTTCCCCAATCCACTTATCTCTAGATCGTTGCTTCCACCATATTTCCTCCCGGAAAGAGAGTAACTCAATTTCCAACAAGAGCCTCGTTCTATTATTGATAGCTCCCAAAGAGCTATCACTAATAGAGATCTTACCTAACTCTTTCTTCTTATTAATGATCTTCCATTTAATCTTGGAAATAGACCACCCCTTCCATTCACTTAGCTTCCAAGCACATAAATCCAGAGAAGTAGTAATGTTAGGATAATTGTTACTCCACACATCCATAACAATCTCTGCACACTTGGGGTCCAAACACCAGCCGTTTTCAAATCTGAAAATTTTTGCCGGAACTTTATGAAAACCAAAGAACCTGATAAAGAGAAGACAGTGATCCGAAGCTTCCCGGGGTAGATGTTCCACAAAATTATTGGGGAAGACCTGTAGCCCCGCCGAGGAGTAAAACACTCTATCCAGTCTACTGTGGGAATGGGAATCCCCATCCTGGAAATTGGTATAAGTAGAACTCTCCCCAAAGAAACCTATATTATGGAGATCACATCCAATAATGGCCTCTCTGAACGGAGCCATGTGAACCTCTTGCCTGATTCTACCCCTGATCTTCTCAGAGGCATGTAGAATCTGATTGAAGTCCGCAGGAATCACCTAGGGCAAGCTAACTTGCTTACCAAGAATTTGGAGAAGTTTCTAGGACAAATGCTTAAGAGACCAATTGGACCACCCGTAAAACCCGGTAAACACAAAATGGAGATCACCCGGCATAGACATACTGGTGGACATATGATGCCTAGATTGAGAGACCATCGAACATCTTAGCGAACTTTTCCACATAAGGCAGAGACCTCCACTCCTTCCTCTGCTTGAAACTGCTAGCCCGCTATACAGAGGGAACATCCCAAAGAAAAACTCCATATCACTATCAGACTTATGGGTCTCACTGAGGAAAATGATATCGGGATTGAGTTTAAGGATCAAACTCTTAACCCAATAGACAGCCTTGGATTTTCCTAATCCTCTGCAATTGAGAGATAAACAACTCATCTGGTAAAAAAACACAAGGAAGACCCCTAAAACAGATTCAGACCAAACCTCCACAAGCAACCTATCCAACTCACACAGAGAACCCCCCTGCACGACTGGAGAAAAACTCAGGCTAAAACCAATGCCCGGGGAGCCAACAATCTGGAACAAATAAACCAGCAGACCTTGAGACAGCAGACTCAGACGCCTACTCTCAGAGGAAGACTAACGAACCAACCAAACTCTAATCACCCTAGCCGAATAGAGACAAACACAAACAGACCAGAAGCAACGGCTACCAATCGACTGAAACAGCCACCACTCAATCGGAGAAGAAGGCCCCTGAATCACACCCAGAGAGGAGCAAAGAAGTCGTGCTAGGTTACTGCCCTAACCTAATCCCCAAATAGACAAACGTACATACAAATGCCACACTGGAAGAGCGATCCCACCACTATTGAGCTGTGACCCAAGCTGAGATCAAATCGACAATCCGCCTCTGAGCATCGCAATCACAAAGAATCGGAAAATAACCCAAGTTGTGGGCACAATCGGGGCAAAGACCTCCACCAAAAGAAGAAACCCAAGAAAGAAATCGCTTCACTTGACAGAGGATAAATGGAGAATAAACACTGCCTGGATAGAGCTGAAGAAGACGGAGCCGGCGACTGGATAAGAGACTACCTCTGGAAGAGGAGCCCAATCTCTCTGTTGGAACAGAAGAGAAAGGAGGCCGACGAAAGCACCTCAAAAATCGCCTCCTGAAGAAGGTCAATACCACTGTTCACAGAGAGCTTTGCCTCGCGATTTTGTCCACCTTGTAGAGGAAGAACAAGGTTTATGCACTCTTAGTAGTTTCAGATTTTTTTTACCTCCTTTATCACCTCTTCTTTGGTGTGTTTTTGATGTCAGTTTTATTTCAACAAGAATGCTGGGAAGAGCCACTATATATGACCATATGCAGGCAAGAAGATCGTGTTAAAGCAATTAAATTTTCAGACTACACCAGTATGGGATGAGAAGGTGTTTTAAACATGAGTTTTCTCAACTTGGTGAGTTTAAATGAGTGTCCTAGTGCCATGGTTATTCCCAGCTGATGTTAGAGCTTTCATACGTGATTCTAGTACTTTAGGAATGGCAGAAAAGGGTGGGAAAGTATGCTAGAGCAACCGACATGGAAGAAAGGAGAAAAGAAATGGAGTGGAGTCATTACCTTCCTTTTTTCTCGGTTGCGTCCCAAAACTAGATGGAGCATTCGCTGCTTTTGTTGTCGTGGAAAGAAGAAGGAAGTTGGGCTGGAATGAAGCTCCTTACGTGAGTATTCAAGGGTGGAAAGAGGGCTCATAACCATGCACTTTCGGATATCACAACAGAAAGGGAGGAAGGAATGGTTCTTTACTCTGGGTACGGCGCAGCTCTCTGTTGGTGTCTTCCTTCTCTGCTGCTACCGAGGATTGGGTGTGCTCCAGGCACCTGTTTCTACCACAACGAGGGAGGAGAAGGATCAGTGCTGGTGTTGATAGGGCAGCAATGGGTGGCTAGAGTGTGAAGGAAGAAAAGAGAGGGCATTACCGGTTCTGTTACTGCTCCCTGTTGTATGACCGAGAGTGTGCAGATGGAGTGGCTATGTGTTCAGTTACGTTTTTTTTGTTCCTTCTCCACCTCTGTTGCTTTGCTGAGCAATACCGTATGAGCTCAACTGGGGAAGTTACTACAGCATCATGCGAAAGGGAAAATTGTCATGTGATGGTAACGATGGAAAAGAAGGACTAGAGAGTAGGGGTTGAGAAAAGAGCAAAGGAAACTATGAAGAAGGAGAGAGGAAGTTGCTTACCGTTCTTCTTCCTCTGTTGTTTCGCTACTACTGTCAATGATGGAAGGTGTGAGGTGGACTTGCTGGCGTAGGATGAGAAAAGAAGAGAAGGGACTATCGGGAATAAGAAGAGAGAAAGAAAAAAACAGCTGACCTGGTGAAGGAGATTGAGACAGTAAGGGAAGTATGGGTGAAAGAGAAGAAAGGGGGTGGGGGGTTTAGCATTGTACTTGATGTACTATAATATTAGTTAAAGTTGACTAATGATGTATTGTGTTTTCCTTTCCCCATAAATAGCCGGCTGCACTTTGGATTGAAGGGAGTTTTAAATTTTTGCCATTAGCTAATATTATGGAGTTAATTGTACATGTATATATAAGTAACTATGTTAATGTGTTACCTAGTGACTTGTCACGTTTTTGGTTTAGAGGTGTATATGAGTACATGTTTGCGTCTATAATTTGTTTAGGGTAAATAAAATATTTATATAATTCATTAAGGTATTCTGGTGGTATTTAATATATGTACTAGTATGTACATGTGATATTAAACTTAAGAGTTTAATCTTATGTCCCTTTTGGACTATACATTTTATAGCATAATATTTATAGTAGTTATTACTCATGATTTAATTTAATCCTTATGAATTTAGGTAGTAATTATTCGGGGTATTTCATTGTGTATCCTCTTTTTTATCCCTTTATCTTGGGAATGAGGTTTCTCCATCTGCGCGTTGTATTTCTTACCTTCATGATTACTACTCACTGTCAGTTGAGGTCAAGCTACTACCTAATGTGTAGTGCTTCCTCTGTTGTTACTTTCTCGTGATCATTCCTTTGGAATTATGCTCACTTATTTTGTTCCCGTACACGTATTCTCTTTTGTACGACCTTGCATTTTCTTATGCATCGGTCCTTATAGCTTCCATAATTTTCCTTCAGTTTTTATTCCGGTGGAATTCGCTTGTTGTGATTGTTGGTATGTCCAACACTCTTCGTGCCTCTTTTGCCCAAGGCCGCACGGTTTGTTTCTAGCTCTTGCTTAGCTGGCTTGTGCCATGTTCCTTGGTATATTTGTACACCTTCTGTGTCCAGTACGGTTGATTATTCAGCAATTGGGTACTCATGTCCCGAAGCTTATTACTTCTTTTATCAATTTGATCCACTAAGGATACGCTTCTAGTTCCCTATGCAATTGCAATAGGAATTTACAATGCCTTCTCTGTGAGTTCTTCTGTCACATGGTACAGTCTATGGGCTTAACTGCCCGGTCTTTCTACTGTCTCTTACTTGTCATTTCTACTAAGCTTAACTCATAATTCCTCTTGATCTCTATATCACTGCCTGGTTATATTCATATAATGGTCGCTTGCTGCGCATCATGATCTTACTGATTCTACAGTATTGATTTACATGGCATTCGCTATTATCGACTTCCGCTCATGTACTTCCACCATTATACCATGGTTCGCCATTTACTTGGCTGATGTTCAAATTATCCCTTGGCAATGACTATATGCTTAAGCTTAAAGATGATACAGATGAAGCTCCTTTCTAAGGGGGTTAACATATCTACCGCTCCAGTGGTCTCACAATAATGAGAGGTATTCTCGCTCCTCTGATTTCTCATAGTGCCCGAGCGTGGGACAAATCAGTAGTGTCGTCACTTGTATTCTTATGTCTTTGTACTATAGAGAGCAGGAAAGGAAACTAAAAGTCTGGTCAATTGTATCCTAGGCTTATGCTCTAGTGACGGTGACAATGAAGTAGTCTTTACTGTAACTGCTCATTACGTTGAATTCAAATCGATTGGTTCGTTCGCCGTTCTATTCATTTACCTCTATTACTTTCTCTATTTAAACTGGTGACATACCAGACAATTCTTCTTATTAGTCAATGTGGGTTTCGCAACCGTCTAAATCTACATCACGTAGTTGGTTCATGGCTTATAAGCCCTATTGCCTCGAGCTATGCTCTTTGTAGGCTGTTTATGCAAGTTCCTACTTCTCTGTATACCATCCAATGGTTTGGAGATAGTACTGGGCTCCATGACAAGGTCATTGCATCACACTTCCATTCATGGGAGGCCCCTCCAGGCAGTCTAATATTAATCAATGCCTCTCAGCAATTTAAGGTATTTCCTAATAAGTGGAATCCCCTCGATGTTTTAATCGAGTATTCACTTCAGCTCTCGTGCATCTATCATGATATTTCGTTCAACTATTTTTGACTCAAACACCTCTCAAGGACTGCTCCTGGGTGTTGTTGTGTTACGCCATTTCGTTTGGCTAACCTTTATGGTTATGTTTGGTGTTGAGACATAAAAGTGTTGCAGAGATAGTCAATCACCTCGACGGAGTCACCCATCCTCGACAAAACACAAAGAACGAGTTTCGCGCCAAACTACAAAAGAGTTTGCGCAACTGAAGAAGCACCACGGGCCCTTTCATGATGTTGCGAATATTAAGGAACGAATTCGTCAACACTCCAAATGCTCCAACGGTCATATCACTACCCCAGTCGTATCCAAAGATCATGGCCCAAGTCCGACTAGAAATACCTGAAGACGTTTTCCACTAAGTTAGTTCCGACAATTTCCGAACTGACTCTTTCGAGCCGTTACTCTTAGAACCGGTATAAATAGTCATGTAATAGCTAGTTTTCTTTTACGCTTTCACAGAGAAATATTCCAGAGATTAGAGAGAATTGCCATTGTAATTCAGAGAGAGAATTCGTACCAAATTAGTTAGTGCATCTAGATAGACTCTTTCTAGGAAGATCCTAATTTTACTACACTTACCATTGAGCTGATTATAACGTGTATGGGGTGAGTGAGTGAAAAACCACGAACTAGATCCCTTCTACTTAGTAGGCATTTGTAAGTTATTTTGTTTTGGCCAGAAAATAAAATAGCTTATTTGTGTATCTTGCTGAGTTCCATAGAGTCTTTCTATCTTTCAAAGTATCAATCTATTTAATTCCTCAAAGTCGTCCGTGCACTCAGTTCAACCAATTCGACTAAGTGTTTCTATGTCTCAAGTGTTCTCATATACGAAGATTGATTGAGTCAAACCATCTCATAGACTCACACCTTGAGTTGGTTTAAGTTAGTCATCCAATCCT
Organism: Limonium bicolor; assembly: GCA_023374045.1. Classification (NCBI taxonomy): domain Eukaryota; kingdom Viridiplantae; phylum Streptophyta; class Magnoliopsida; order Caryophyllales; family Plumbaginaceae; genus Limonium; species Limonium bicolor. The sequence goes on along the minus strand of CM041779.1, from coordinate 145,732,088 downwards.
ACACGTGGTATCAGAGCCTTGTTTAGGCTGACAGTCAATCAACTAGCAATGCCAGACCTCTTCGCCATTCAAAACCACAAAATGCACTTTGAGCATCCTAGACTCACCTCCACAAACTACGATCATTGGAAAAACGAGATCGAGCAACACATTGAGTCAGTCAACTCTGAACTTTGGGAAATAGTCACTGGAGGAGATCTTGCAGACAATCCAGATTGATCCACTTGGACTGCTGCAGAGGGCAAAAGGTATGAGCTAAATCGACAAGCATCCTGCACAATCTATAATTGCCTGTCCATTCCAGAATAAAGAAGAGTCAATCACTACAAGTCTGCGAACGAGATATGGACTCTCCTTCAAGCCACCCACGAGGGAGTCACTGAACTCAAGAAATGCAAAGCTCAAGAACTTCGAATGGACTATGAGAATTTTTTTGCAAAAACCAGGTGAGTTTCTGAAAGAAGTGCTTGATCGTTTTTATTTACTAACAACTACTATGCAGGAGGTGAACATTTTACAGGATAGAGAGAGAGTCTTGCACAAGCTACTTGACAGTCTCAGAGAAGAGTGGGCAGAGACTGTAATCTCCACCAAAGCATGCAAGGACTTATCCAAATGGAGCTGTCAAGACTTAAGTTCATATCTACAATTTGTAGATAAGTACAAGAAGAACGTTAGAAAGAAATGCGGTAATACATCCTCTTCTTCTTCTAGCAAAATTACTACTTTGAATGACCAAGCCTTGCAGGTTAATTCGACTCAGTACACTCAAGAAGGAGCCTATGTCGCTGATACTCAAATCAGACAAGCTAAGGCCGAGTTGGTGGATATTATTGAAGAAGAAAGTGATGCTGAAACTGTGGAAGACTTTGTCTTCATAGTAAAGAACTTCCAAAAATTCATGCGCAACCAACCAAACCGACAGAGTCGATCGTTCTCAAATACTCCCAAACAAGTCTTCAACACTGTCACCTATTTCAACTGCAATAAACCCGATCATTTCAAGAAGGAATGCCCACTACTCAAAAACCAATATGGAAAACCTCAATGGAGGTCACTGATGGCAGCCGTCGGTTGGGGTGACTCAGACTCCGATGATCAAGATACAGAGTCAAGCAGTCTAGTATGTCTAGTGGCACATGATACAACTGACTCCATGATTCCCGACAATGAGGTAACTCGTTCTCATCTTGAAATAGACCTCTATTGTATATCTCCTATGGGTTTTATGACGTTAATTGTTAAAATCATCTCTGAGACTAACTCTCTTAAAGCAAGCCTCACCAGCAAAATTTCTGAGTTACTGAGGAACTCGAGATCTCAAAAGGTCTCATGTATGCCTTGAAAGATGAAGCTGAGGAACACAAGACTATTTCTTGCTCACTTAGATTGAACTTACAAGACTCACGGTGCCGTGTTGATTCCCTTTAAAAGGAACTTGACGACACCAAAAGTCTTAGTCAATCCAACCAAAGCGAGCAAGAAGAGTCACTCACTCTGATTGACTCCCTCAAACATGATCTTACTATCTTTACCGATAAATGTTGCTCTCTTCAAAATGAGTTAAATGCTTCAGAATCCAAAGTAATGTCTTTGGACTCTTCCGTCAAACACCGCACTCAAAAACTTAAAGAAAAAGAGCATGCTCTCTCTCTCAAGCCAGTCAATTTCATCAAACAAGTCACTTCCTCCGAATCACTTGAGTGGGCTAACTCTAAAATCAAGGAAGTTAGTTGAAATTATGATGATCTTCGCAAAAAGGTACAATAACTCTCTGAAGAGATTGTCAATCTACGATCTGGAGTGGGATCCACTCAATCCAAGCCCAAGTGGCACAAAGGTAAGTTCGACATTCCAAAAAATATGTCCAAATCCAACAACAAAAAGAAAATTTTGTCTCTTGGTGGAAAGGACAGCAAAAATACGTTAATCTTCCTCCTACTAAGATTTACGGTTACTGTGGGAGCCTTGGACATAGGGACAGTGCGAGCGATAAATTGAATAAAGATCTTTCCTTCAATCTCAAACGAGTCAGATTGATTCTTGAAGCTAGAGAAGAGTTAAAAAAATCTGGCTCGAAAAGGGAACCCAAGTACATCTGGGTTCCCAAGTCTAACAAATGATCTTATGTTTGTAGGTGAAGGCGAATGAAGACTGCTGGTACCTAGATAGTGGATGCTCTCGTCACATGACTTGAGATCCAAATAAATTCAATTCGCTTTCATCTTACAAAGGAGGTAAGGTTACTTTTGGAAACAACAACCAAGGTGAAATCGTGGGAGTTGGCTCTATAGGTAACTCCTCTAGATTTAAAGTTGATGGAGTCCATCTAGTCACTGGACTTTAACACAGTCTGTTAAGTATTTCTCAAATTTGTGATAGATTCAATTTGGTACTTTTCTCCTCTTTAGATTGTAAAGTTTTTTATGAGCGCACAGGTTCTTTAAAAGCCATTGGACGCAGAGAAGGAAATCTCTACAAAATGTGCTTAAACTCAATTAATCCAGATGACTAAGTCTGTCTAAATGTGCATTCCAAAAATTCACTGTTGTGGCACGCGAGACTTGGTCACGTAAATCACTGGCTGCTGAACAAACTCAAGAGTAAGGATCTAGTGATTGGTTTACCCGATACAAATTTTGACACAGACTTCGTCTGTGAAGCATGCATAAAAGGTAAACACACCCGGTCATCCTTCAAAAGTAAGTTAACTCTCTCTACTAGCTCTCCGTTGGAATTGCTCCACATGGATCTTGTTGGCCCCATGCGTACTCAAAGTAGTAGTGGTAAGAGGTATATTCTGGTCATAGTTGATGATTATTCTAGATGGACATGGGTCATCTTTCCGTCTGCTAAAGATGAAACCTTTACGGAGTTTGCCAAACTCCATAAAGTACTTAACCATAATTCTCATTCACATTAAAAACCCTGAGAACAGACCAGGGCACTGAATTTTGCAACAAGTCGTTTGATGAGTTTTGCAGGGATAACGGAGTCGACCACCAAGTTTCATCCGCAAGAACTCCACAGCAGAACGGAGTCGTTGAACGAAAAAATAGGACCTTGGTCGAGATGGCATGTACCATGCTTATTGATAGTCAACTAACTCCATCATATTGGGCAGAGGCTATTAACACAGCGTGCTATGTGCTAAATCGCGCCTTGATCCACCCATTTATTCACAAGACTCCTTGCGAACTTCTCCGTCAATGAAAACCAAATCTTATTCATCTCAGACGCTTCAGGTGTAAGTGCTATATACATAATAATGGTAAGGACAACTTGGATAAGTTCTCCCCCAAGAGTGATGAAGGCATTTTTCTTGGTAACTCTTCTAAAATCAAAGCTTATCATGTAGTCGATCTGAGAACTCAATGTTTAGAAGAGAGTCCCAATGTCAGGTTCGATGAGTCTCACAATGTTGGCTCATCTTCTGATCAACTTGACTTTGCTCCAGACGATTTCCTCACTGATCCACACTTCATCACCGTCTCCATAAGCAGACTCCAAGACTCCCAGTCCATCACACATGATGACTCTTGAGGAAAGAAAAGCCATACATCAGACTCCACTGACTCCGACAATAACTCTGACACACCCCATCCTCAACATTTAAATTTTGACTCCACTGACAAAGAAACACCCCCTCCTGCTTCACAACGACAGTTCCAACAAAAATCAGCTCACCCTCCTGAAAACATAATATCCAACCCACATTCAGGTGTTCAAACACGCTTTCAAGCTATGCAAAACCTATGTGTCTTTGGTGCCTTCCTTTCCAGCACTGAACCGCTAAATGTCAAAGAGGCACTTCTAGATAGTGATTGGGTCACTGCAATGCAAGAGGAACTAAATTCCCTCCAAAGACATGCTGTCTGGGAAGTAGTCCCTCGACCACGCATCAACAAACCATTGGTACTCGTTGGGTCTTTCGTAATAAACTTGATGATGCAGGACAAGTTTTCAGGAATAAAGCCCGTTTGGTTGTTCAAGGCTACAATCGAGAAGAAGGGATTGATTATGATTAACCTTCGCACCTGTAGCACGTCTTGAAGCAATTCGTATGCTAATTGTGTTTGCTGCATTCAAAGGTTTTACAATATATCAAATGGATGTCAAGACAGCCTTCCTTCATGGCTATATTGATAGAGAAGTCTATGTCGAGCAACCCCCAGGGTTCACAGACTCCGTCCATCCCGACTACATCTACAAACTTTGTACGGCCCTTTACGGACTCAAACAGGCTCCATGAGCATGGTATGAAAAACTCTTTACATATCTCTTGCGAAATGGTTTCTCTAGAGGTAACGTAGATAAAACATTATTCATTCTTCATTCGTCACATGACTTACTTGTAGTACAATTTATGTTGATGATATTATTTATGGTTCTACCAGTAACACCCTCTGTGAACATTTTGCTAATCTTATGAAGAAAGAGTTTTCCATGAATGAGTTAGGTGAGCAAAAGTTCTTCTTAGGACTTCAAGTTCAACAGGAAAAGGAAGGGATAAAAATCCACCAACAAAAGTACATCAAGGAACTCCTTGACAAGTACAATCTCACAAATGTCAAGAGCATGTCAACTCCCAGCTGCACATTTGCTAAACTTCATCTTGATGTCGACAAAGTCGGTGTCAATTCCACAGAGTATAGAGGAATGATAGGGTCCCTCCTATATTTGACTGTCAGTCGCCCTGATATTCTCCACGTAGTCTGTCTTTGCACCCGCATTCAGGCAGCGCCAAAGCAGTCACACTGTTATGCCCAAAATTTTGACCCCCCTGGTTGGGGTCTACGAGGTTTTGGTGTTGTGAGAGGCATTTCAGTCAAGTAGTGAGAGATCCCGGCTTGATCGGCGCATTCCAGGGCATGGGGAGCAGCTTCGTCATTGTCAGGGGTGTTTTGGTAATTTTTAAGGCTCCTAAGACCTCCTATAAGCTTTCTCTCTCCTCCAAAGGATGCCCAAATCAGCTCGAAATGTTTTGATATTTTAACCCATGATATAGGATGACATTTTAAGCATAATGGCGTTGGAATTTTGATTTTTCTAGTTTCCAATAATTTTCTAGCAATTTCTGACTGAATCTGACGAGAAATTCAATTTAAAAATATTCCAACATTTAAAAAATCCGATTCCACCTCAGAAAATTCATAATTTCCATCCTTGACACGTGGTTAAAATTTCACAACAAAATTCCTTTGGGAAGTCACTTAATTAAGATATCAAAAAATCTTACTTTTACTAGATTTTCTTTATCTTTAAGAAAGTCTATATAAAGGATAGGTTCTTTTTGATAAAATCAGAATCTCATATGCTCAAGAACCCTAGGGAGTCAGAAAACACAGCCCCCTCTCTCTCTCTCTCACGTTTTCCAACACCCGTGTAACACCCCTACTATTAATTCAGTTATTACCGTCCAATCTCCTCGTGCTTCCCGAGTCACGCAGCGGATACATACTTACATACATCGGGTGATACAATGCCGTTAGTCACCCACGTGACTAACAAGGCTACTACTGCTACATACAGCATCGGTCTGATGGACCGGAATAACCGAGTACTACTTAATACAATACATACTCTCATTACATACTGATTACTACAATACTCCATTCGATACATTACTCCATTCAATACAATACTCCACAATTCCGTACAAGATAATACACTACGCATACCGAGTTTACTAGGTTCCAAAATCAATACAGTACTTCTCCACGAATTCATACACACTCACTAGAAGTCAATCTGCTACCCATTACTCGCAAACTAAATACTTCTAATTACAAGGCGCGTCGCCGGTCTCTTACCTTGACCGTATTCGCTCCGGGTACCTGCACACTAAAAATGTTCCCCCGAGGGGGTCAGCTTACGCTGAATATGATAACCGCATACCCCGCGTACTAGCGAGGGTACGCCGACCATTTGGTCGAATACATGCAATTCATTTGCAATACATACATTCATACATACATACATACATGCTTTCATTCACGATACTACAATACTACACAAGGTATACATACATACGCACAGTACAATACATGCTTGGAAGACAATACAAGTCAACCAATGCTTACTTACCATTTTCCAGAATACACATACACAATACATACTCATTACATATCCAATACGCAATACGGAGGTACAATTCTCCAATACAAACAAGGTCCAGTTAGCTTCGTTACACACCCGGGTTTATCAGGTGTTCAATACTCTTTACTTCTTCGGTCGATGACTTACAATAGTCAAGACCAATACACATACAGTACTTACTTCTTACATACTTTACTTCCAGTTAAGTCGGTATGACCTCCGGGCAGGGATTACTACATCCCACCACCGGGCTTTAGGGTGGCCCACTAATCCAGGATGCTACCCATTCAAGGGAATTGGACCATGGAAAAGATTACAGCCAGGATTCGGATCCAACCTCTTGTGTTTCCTTATCCTCACGCGTGGCCGAAACTATATCGGACTTCTACTCATTCCATTTACTCATTACTCAAGTTAGGAGTTAGAATGTTAGGAATTAGTAGAAGTCAATACTTCATTTCCATACATACATACAATACTCAAGTACACGATACTTACACATACTTCTCAATTCCATTCATTCATTTCATGAATCATACAAACTAATTGTTCAAGAAGATACAACAAGAACAAAATAGTTCAAACACAGTTAAGTGCATTATAAGTCCGATTCGTGCATTTATCTTATTGGTGATCACATAAGCACACAAATCGGGGTAACCAGGTTAGGATACAGAGCATGAAGAAATCATACATTTCACCGTTGTACTTGTATCCCAACGTTCCTCCGGGATTCACAATTCAAATCCTATGATATACATACAACCGAATAATTAATCTACCATTATTAGTCTTAACTCAACTACTTTTGTGTTTACTAATCCTTATTCACTAAGCCTTTACTTTCCTTACACTTATATTTCATTTTACTTACTTTCCATTACTTGTCCATAATTTACATACACATGTATATACATATGTGTAGGTGGGTATACATATATATATATATGTATATATATATACTAGTTATAAGCTTACTGTTTTTTTTTGTAAGTATAGGGCCGTCCGACCCACCGTCCGACCCAAGCCCTGGGTCGGACCATTCCAGTAAGGTTCGTTCCCAGAAAATTGCCCTGTCCGACCCAGCGCTATTCCGTCCGACCCATACTCTCTGGGTCGGACCATTCTAGAAGGTTTTGGTCCTGTCGTCCAAGCTCCGTCCGACCCACGTCCGACTCACCGTCTGGGTCGGACGAAGTCAGAAACTTCGACATTGTAAAAATTTGCATGTCCGACCCATGTCCGACTCACGGCTCTGGGTCGGACCATTCCAGAAAGTTGGTTTTCGTTTCTCAAGCCCCGTCCGACCCACGTCCGACTCACCGTCTGGGTCGGACGGAGTCAGAACCTTGCTACAGATTTTATTTTTCTTTCCCAAACTTCACCCATTGTTTCCCCAATCTTCTTACATGTAATCTCACTTGTTTAAACACTACCTAGGCCCTTCAAATTGCCTTAGTTCATCCACTTTACCTACTTACTAATTCTTACTTGTACCATTTCATTTCCATTCTTTACTTACTTCGCATTCTCATTCTAGCTTGTTTATACTCCTGATGACCTTTACATCCTTAATTGAGTCCTAATCATCTTATACTATCATTACCATTCACTTCCATATCTTATTATACATGTAAAGTACTTATTTTCACCATTTTAGGTTGGTCCGGGACCTTGTCCAGGTCTTAAGTCCCGGACCACCTCATTACCAAACTCTCGGCCATTTTAAACACCCTGGTCCGGGTCCTTATACAGGGAGCAAGTCCCGGACCAGGACCTTGCTGAAGTCTCGGGCGGTTTTCCATATATGGTCCGGGAGTTGTACAAGGGACCAAGTCCCGGACCCAAGCTCCAGTAAAGTCTCGGCCCTTTTTATTAGCATGGTCCGGGAGTTTGTACGGGGACCAAGTCCCGGATCCTGCTATGCATTTGACGGATTTTACATTTTCAGGTCTGTTACATTCCAAACTTTGCCCAATTAATTCTCCACTGTTCCTACACTTAACCCCATATGTTTTAGCACCAATTAGTCACCTAAACATGTTTAAACCCATTGCTAATCCATTACCAACATCCTTCTCTCATTCTACTGATAACTTACCACTTCCTCTGTCAGTTTATTTTCCTCTGTTGTAGAGCTCGAGCTGCTGCTTCTGTTTCTTTCTTTTCTTTCTTTCACAAATGTTACCAGCTCCTAAGCAAGATAGTTTCCTCTCTAAATTTTGACATGGTGTCCCCTAAAACTTAAGGTTTTCACACATTCATTTGCTCACACATGAAAACTCATTCAACCTGCATCGGTTTATATATGTATATGCATTCAGATGCAACTCACGTTTACAGCAGCTCATTATTTGTTTCTTTGACAGATTCTTACTTACTAATACTATCAATACCATTATACTCCTTCATTTCCCACTGTCACATTGGTTTACATTTGTTAAGACAATATGCTTACTCTTACTTATACTTTAAACAAAATCTGTACAGAGGCTTACCTCACGTTTTGCTTCCTTTTTCCTTCCTCTTCTTCTTTCTTCCTTTTCTTTTATTTTCTTCTTGTTCTTGCTCTATAAAATCAGTAGTTCTACAGCCCATACATACACAACACTAGTTTAGCATTTGACTCTTAACTAGCCTAGGGTTTACATACTTGTTTAATGTTTGAAGATGAGACATTACCTTCCAATGGATAGATGGAGCTCTTGTCTAGCAAGAGAGTAATTTCTCAGCTCCAAGAAGAAGCCACATTCGGCTGGACAAGCAAGAACAAGGAGTTAAAAACTAGCATTTCTTATAATGTAAATGGGAGTTAAAAATGGAAGGTTTTCGGATTTCTTTTTACCTTAAACCAACAAGATGAAAGAGGGGCTTCCAATGGTGGTTTCAAACCTTCGAATGGCTTATACCCATGGAGATGGAAGGTGAGGTTTTTGAATTTTGGAAAGAGGAGGTTGTTCTCCTTGATGAGAGGATTCCAACGGTACCATTTTTATAATTTTTGAGCAAGTATTGAGTGGTCAAAGATTGAGAGGAAGATGGGTGTCCCTTTGGTTTTGTGAAATCACCATGGTTGAGCTCCGTGGGGGAGAAGGAGTCCGAAAGAGGGGAGAGAGTACGTGGGTGTGTAAGGAATTGGAGAGTGAGGGAGTGTTAGTCACTTTTGTACTTTTATTTCCCTTTCTTTATTAGTCTTGTCCTTTAGTGTGTGGGGGTGAGTGTATTTAATTTGTTTGAAAAAGGGGAAAGGATGCTCACGAGGCACACACACATACTCAATCGGTTTTTAAATTTTTATTTACCAAATGGACACACTAGTTTGTGCTTATTACAGTTTACACCCCACAATTACCCGTTTTTGATAGTTTTTTACCAATCTCTCGTTTTATTGATTTTATTGGTTCTAAAGTCTCACTAATATTTATTAATGATTATTTAGTTGACCAAAAGTTTTACGAGTCTATCTGACCCGCTTAAAGTCACGTTTTCCCGTTACCTCGAAAAACGAATTTTTATGTTCATTAGTGTTTTTAATCCATTTTAAGGATCCATTTTCTTCGGGGTTGTTCCCATATATTATTTAGGCCTAATTAAGCCTTTAGAATCCTTATAATACGCTAACCGAGGTGTCATACCTCCTATGGTTATTTAACGCTTGTTTAGCGTTTTTCGCTTTTTAAGCGTTTCTTATTTCTTTTGGATTCATTTTTCCTTACCAATATTACTTAATCATTATTAGGCTCTTAAATACCCACTAGGATAATTTAATCGCCATATTTAAGGTCGGGGTATTTCAATCTACCCCCCTTAAGAACTTTGTCCTCAAAGTTGTTCGAGGTTATAAGTTTACAATGCTTACTCATTCTTACATGTCTAATACTACGGTTATACAATCTTCCTCTTACTAATTCCCAAATCCATTACTCAAGGTTTCTACATACCATACCATCCAAATGTACTATAGTTACTCCAATCCGCGCTACTACTAACTATCTGGTTCCTCATTACAAAGTTCATACATACATACAGTGCAAAGCTATCCCCAAAGCAATGCAATACGCATACAATCCCGCAGGCGCTCCAGTCATCTCGACGCAGGACTCCTCTATGTCCCGCTGCCTTTGGAATAATACCACATACTACACTACTATCTTCTCCGGTACAAGCTTCTCATAAATTCTTAACCTTCAGTCTAAGAGAAATACTTCACTACTACCAATTAGAAATTTTTCTAAAACATACAACTCCAAATTCCAATTTATATTCATTACTTCTATCCTATGTGATTCTTGTGACCACTTAAGGGGAGCTTCAAGAATCATTCGACCCTGATGTGATCAGCATCAGTGTTGAACTATCTTTCCACCCCAATTTGTGTTCGGTTCCCCTTGATCTGATCAGGATCAAGTTCGACTTCCCACATCAGTTTCAAACAAGCAACAGTTAGTTGTTTTCATTTTCTATCTTTTTACTTTTCTAGTCGTGGTACGAATTCGTACATCTCCAAAGGATGGAATCAATCCATCAATTGTCCTCGCTCTACTTCCCAAATGCTTTACTCCGTGGTTCATTACTTAAATGCTCATTTCATCAACCTTCATTACTTCCATCCATTACTCTCTATCATTTCAATTATTCTAACTAGGGAATACAGTACTTATGAAGTTTAGCTATCCTCAATTACTACCATAACATACTTACGAATATACCACTCATGGGCTACGTTCCTCTGCTACTCACAATCAGTCCTACTATTCTTTTTTTTTTCTTCAAGGTTACAATACTTGTGGAGCTCCGTCCACTACTCATTCTCAATTCCTCATTACAATCACCTAGGGAACTCAATTTCCTCCAGGTTCTACATCGGTTTTGTACCGACTCCTGTTATGGTATTTGCATCTCTCGTGCCTAATTACCACAATTACAATATGAATGAATACATGTGTTTATTTAACATAAGTACCAATCATCAATTTGATTCTCATTTATGCTATGCACATTATAGTTTCTGTGTTTTGTTCATGAAACTTACATTAAGTGGTTTTCGCTCTACCCCCCTTAAAGGGATTACGCCCACGTAATCTACCATATGTTACTATTAAACATTGGTTTACTCGATTTGGGCAATCTGAAGCGTTTAGCTTCATTACGATATACTATACCATATGCTCTGGTCAAAGGTCTTAACCATACCAATGGTTTAGTCTTTGCACCGAGGATTCGTACATGAGTTTATTTAACTCATAATTAATTCAGTTCTGGCCTATTAGGCTTCAAGGCATTAATAGCCATTCTTTCATACTTACTAGGTGTATTACATTTCTTAGTTAGGGCCCACTAGCTTCTGCTGCGTGACCCTGATAACTTGGGTTACTCACCCTTCATGTTATCCTTAATGTGCTATACATCACCTTTCTATCCCTCTATTGTGGAAATAAGGTTTACTAACAGTGTGGTATTCTTTTACCGCTATTTGAACTCAATGAGTTTTAGATTGTAACCAGCTTTCTGGTAATCTATTATACATATTATTCGTACTCCCACTCCCACGATTATTCACTAAGTTCCTCCAACTTGTTGTCGGGCGAGGTTAAGTCACTACCTAGTTGCAGTGCTTCCTCTGTTGTCACTAGCTTCTGAATAATACCAGTTCTTCTGGTTCAGTACAAGTGTTCTTTGCTTGTATGACCTTGCATTCTCAATGCGTCGGTCCGAGTGACTTTCTTCAGTCTTCTTTCACCTTTTATTCCAATGGAATTCACATCTTGTGATTGTTAGTGTGCTTACACTTTTCGTGCTTCTTTGGCCTTAGGCCGCACGGTTTGTTACTAAGCTTGCTTGACTGGCTTATGCCATGTTGTTGGTGAAAGAAAGGTTTACTACGGTTTACATTTCCATATTCCTAGCTATCGCATTAGATCATTACTGCGCGAGTGCAATACCAAACACTCAGTCATACAGAGTGCAGAGGCGTAAACGCTTGGCAGTAAATCACTTATGTGATAGGGATGAATGTTTCATCTGCTTGTCATCTCATACTTATACTTAGTGTCATTGTCCACTACTTCCTCATAGCGGTCGCTTGTTGTGCACCGTATTCTTACTCACTATACAACATCGTTTTTACGGTCTCCGTTATTGTGGTAGCTTACCTTTACTCCTTGCCATTGTCGTTGGCATCATTTCCTTATGGTGTACAACACTAGGAGGTTCCTAGCATATGTTATGACGGTTGTCGTAGTATACCGCGATACTATTATCTTCCCATTGTAGGGATGTTTTATTTCAATTTAGGTTTCATGTGTAGGTTAGCTCACCTCACATTACTTCCTCATTCATGATAACGTTTGCCAATAACTTGGTTGACCAAAGATGAAGTGGTTTATCGGGTTACAAGTTCTCTTGAGCGCCGGTCATCGTGGTGTGCGATTGCACACTCATTGATTGTTTTGACAATTACTGTCTCCATAGTGTTGAGCATGATCATAGGCTCTAGCTATACGTGTTGCTTTTGCATGTACCTTACCGGGACATCCCCAAAACTTCAAGGGTTTTCTGGTCCCGTTCTCCAATGGAGGGTATTCTATCACTGGTAGGTGAAAGTTCTCGTTGAGGGGCTTGTTTCCACTCATGGGCCTCATGACAAGGTTTACCATGTTGGTTTATACAATGGTTCACCACATGCTGGGGTGCATATGGAGTATACTTGCTCCTTCGAGTCTCTATGCTCTTTAAGCGTTGTGCTTTTACAGTCCAAAGCCTCTCGTAGGCGTAGTGGTTGGAAATCTCATTTCCTTGTTCCCTCCTCCATTGGCAATAGTTATAGTAGATGGAAGCCTTTCCTAAGGTTCACATCTTCACCACATTGTGGTCTCCGGTTAACGAGGGGTGTCTTCCCTCGGGTTTCTCGTAGTGTCCAAGTGTGGACTAGGCCAATGTTGGCATTTATCCCGATTTCTGTGCCCCTGTGTTATCATTGCTACAGGAGGCATGAAGGTAGTTAAAGCTTGTCAACTGCATACTAGACTGATGCTCTAGTGACAGTGACGCTGAGTTGACCATTACTCCAAGCCACTCAAGAGGTTGAGTTTGAATTGATGGTCCAGTTGTTGATTTCTTGTCATATGGGATAATATTTCTTGCAAGCCCTATTAGTAATGGTATGGGTTTTGCCACTGTTTGAGTTCACACAACGTAGTTGGTTGGTGGCTTTTAAGCCTTATTGCTGCAAGCTATGCTCTTTGCAAGCTGCTTATACATGTTCTACCCATGTATACTCCGTAAGTTGGAGGTATTACTAGGCTTCATGGTAAGTCGTGACATCACGCTTCCGTTTATAGGAGACCCTTTAGGCAAGCTGATGCTAATTTGGGGTATTTCCTGTTAAGTGAAATCTCTTCGGTGTTCTAACCGAATGTTTGTTCTAACTTCCGTGCTCTTATCAAGACACTTGTTCAACTGTTGTTATCTTAGACACTCTTCAAGGATTGCTCCTGGGTGCCGTTGGATCACGCCGTTACATCCGGCTGATGGTTATGACGTGTGTTGTCCTATATACCGTCTTATGGTGTTGTATTAAGCTATTCCCTTTAGATTTATAACGTCTCCCGTCATTGGTAGACCGTTTATACTTGCTCCTAGCGCTTGAGACTAGGTTTAATATTCCCTTCGATGATAGATTTTACTTCATGGTAATCTCGTGATTGCTCTTGGGCGTTCTATCCCATTTGCCGAGCATTATAGTGCTCATGTTTAGGCAGTGGCCTACTGTGTTAGGCTGGGTATACTTTCCAGCTGTCATATATATTTGCTTGATGTCTTTGAGACATATCCATTGTCCATACCGACTAGTCTGTGCTCTCTGCACTTCCTAGTCCTTACTCCTTATCTTCCGATGGATTCTCTGAGTTCCTTTATGCTTAATTGCCTGAGGTGTCCAGTTGTTCTGGTTTGAACTTACTGATGGTCCGTAGAACGGAGTCGACTACTTCCCGTGTTTCGTACACTACATGTATACATACGTGGGGTATCATGTTGATACGTTACCACTTACCCAACTATATGTCAGGCCCGCAAGCTCCTTCGGAGTGCAGTTGTCCCACCTCCCGTAATTGGGTACACACGTAGTGTTCGTCACACGCCTAGGTGAAGTATTCTATTGTCAACTCCTCTTGTATCATTCCATGATACTCACCGTAATTCTGTTGATTTGGTTTAAAATCCAAGGTTATAAAAGAAGTTGTGGTTTTGAAAGGAGAATTCGGGTTTGAAAACAATGGTTCAGTGTAAAAGAAATCTCCCATGGCACAGCCATGCTTAAGGTCTTGACAAGTCTAGCTTCATGCTGACTGGTATGAGGTAAAGTAATGGTCAGGCCGTCGGGCCTTTCCAAGGTTCCATACTCCTAGTTGTTAGGATGTGTGATCCTGTAGTTTCTTCTTGTAGCCACGGTACATTACTATGTACCTGTGGTGTGTTAGAGTTCCTTTACATATTTCTGCCCTTACTGCACTTGCCGTGGCAAGTGCGCGGTACTGGTGGTTTTTGGGTAATCTATACCGATCACGGTATGGTTTCCATTCGTAATTGGTAATCTTGCTTACTCTTCCTTTGATCTTGTTGATCACTTACTTGGGTTAATCACTCTTCTGAGTAACTTCTCAGTGAGTTTGACATAGCTGTCATTGATCAGGGTACTTCTCCAATCCTTGGAGCTTCCCCTTTGACTTGGTTGTGTTGTTCCTTGTTGCTTATTCCCACACGTTTGTTGTGGTTACTGAGCCTGATTTGGTTTAGGCACTACAGTTGTAGTTATGTCAGATTATATCTTGTGAATATTCCTGTAGCTGTCTGAGCTATATTGGCCAGGTTGTAACCTTTTTGGCATTGTAGTTTTGGAGTCAGTCACTCCCGACTATGTCCTTAGCCAGCTAGCTCACCGTTGGTGGTGTTGCTTGGCTATTACTGTTGTCCCGTAGACTTGTGTCTCGGGTTTCATTACTGCTCTTGTTTCCATTTCGTTGCACGGTTAGTGCTTCCTTTCCTGTTGCGGGTTGTTTAGCTGGGTTCTGCGACTGCTAAGCATGTCGCACCATGCTGTTGCAAGTTGTAACCTCCTTGTGGTTGGAGTGTTTATACTACCGCTATTAAGTGCGGCTATTGTTGTTCAACGGGATCCACTTCTGGGTCTTCCATTTCTTGGAATCTACCATACGTCGGTTCTTGTTTACTGTGTGATTACTTCACAACTGCTAGATCGGGTTTTCCCCGAGTATGAGAAGGCTTTTCTTCTCTCTAGCGTCCTTTCCCAAGTTATACAATGGGTTTTGCGGCGGGCGGGACTGGTATTGTAGGCATCCGGTACTCACCGGTAGTTCCTAACTAGCATATCTCTAATGCTAACTCTCAGCCCTTAGCCCTAAGCTTCTAGTTCCTTACTCGGTATTCCTAAACTCGGTATTTCCAGTCATCAGAGCGATACTTCGCTCTGATACCACTTTTTGTAACACCCTACTATTAATTCAGTCATTACCGTCCAATCTCCTCGTGCTTCCCGAGTCACGCAGCGGATACATACTTACATACATCGGGTGATACAATGCCGTTAGTCACCCACGTGACTAACAAGGCTACTACTGCTACATACAGCATCGGTCTGATGGACCGGAATAACCGAGTACTACTTAATACAATACATACTCTCATTACATACTGATTACTACAATACTCCATTCGATACATTACTCCATTCAATACAATACTCCACAATTCCGTACAAGATAATACACTACGCATACCGAGTTTACTAGGTTCCAAAATCAATACAGTACTTCTCCCCGAATTCATACACACTCACTAGAAGTCAATCTGCTACCCATTACTCGCAAACTAGATACTTCTAATTACAAGGCGCGTCGCCGGTCTCTTACCTTGACCGTATTCGCTCCGGGTACCTGCACATTAAAAATGTTCCCCCGAGGGGGTCAGCTTACGCTGAATATGATAACCGCATACCCCGCGTACTAGCGAGGGTACACCGACCATTTGGTCGAATACATGCATTCATTTGCATACATACATTCATACATACATACATACATGCTTTCATTCACGATACTACAATACTACACAAGGTATACATACATACGCACAGTACAATACATGCTTGGAAGACAATACAAGTCAACCAATGCTTACTTACCATTTTCCAGAAATACACATACACAATACATACTCATTACATATCCAATACGCAATACGGAGGTACAATTCTCCAATACATACAAGGTCTAGTTAGCTTCGTTACACACCCGGGTTTATCAGGTGTTCAATACTCTTTACTTCCGGTCGATGACTTACAATAGTCAAGACCAATACACATACAGTACGTACTTACTTACATACTTTACTTCCAGTTAAGTCGGTATGACCTCCGGGCAGGGATTACTACATCCCACCACCGGGCTTTAGGGTGGCCCACTAATCCAGGATGCAACCCATTCAAGGGAATTGGTCCATGGAAAAGATTACAGCCAGGATTCGGATCCAACCTCTTGTGTTTCCTTATCCTCACGCGTGGCCGAAACTATATCGGACTTCTACTCATTCCATTTACTCATTACTCAAGTTAGGAGTTAGAATGTTAGGAATTAGTAGAAGTCAATACTTCATTTCCATACATACATACAATACTCAAGTACACGATACTTACACATACTTCTCAATTCCATTCATTCATTTCATGAATCATACAAACTAATTGTTCAAGAAGATACAACAAGAACAAAATAGTTCAAACACAGTTAAGTGCATTATAAGTCCGATTCGTGCATTTATCTTATTGGTGATCACATAAGCACACAAATCGGGGTAACCAGGTTAGGATACAGAGCATGAAGAAATAATACCTTTCACCATTGTACTTGTATCCCAACGTTCCTCCGGGATTCACAATTCAAATCCTATGATATACATACAACCGAATAATTAATCTACCATTATTAGTCTTAACTCAACTACTTTTGTGTTTACTAATCCTTATTCTCTAAGCCTTTACTTTCCTTACACTTATATTTCATTTTACTTACTTTCCATTACTTGTCCATAATTTACATACACATGTATATACATATGTGTAGGTGGGTATACATATATATATATATATATATATATATATTATATATATATATTATATATATATATATATATATATATATATGTATATATATATATATAGTATATATATATATACTAGTTATAAGCTTACTGTTTTTTTTTTGTAGTATAGGGCCGTCCGACCCACCGTCCGACCCAAGCCCTGGGTCGGACCATTCCAGTAAGGTTCGTTCCCAGAAAATTGCCCTGTCCGACCCAACGCTATTCCGTCCGACCCATACTCTCTGGTCGGACCATTCCAGAAGGTTTTGGTCCTGTCGTCCAAGCTCCGTCCGACCCACGTCCGACTCACCGTGTGGGTCGGACGAAGTCAGAAACTTTGACATTGTAAAAATTTGCATGTCCGACTCACGGCTCTGGTCGGACCATTCCAGAAAGTTGGTTTTCGTTTCTCAAGCCCCGTCCGACCCACGTCCGACTCACCGTCTGGGTCGGACGGAGTCAGAACCTTGCTACAGATTTTATTTTTCTTTCCTAACTTCACCCATTGTTTCCCCAATCTTCTTACATGTAATCTCACATGTTTAAACACTACCTAGGCCCTTCAAATTGCCTTAGTTCATCCACTTTACCTACTTACTAATTCTTACTTGTACCATTTCATTTCCATTCTTTACTTACTTCTCATTCTCATTCTAGCTTGTATATACTCCTGATGACCTTTAAACATCCTTAATTGAGTCCTAATCATCTTATACTATCATTACCATTCACTTCCATATCTTATTATACATGTAAAGTACTTATTTTCACCATTTTAGGTTGGTCCGGGACCTTGTCCAGGTCTTAAGTCCCGGACCACCTCATTACCAAACTCTCGGCCATTTTAAACACCCTGGTCGGGTCCTTATACAGGGAGCAAGTCCCGGACCAGGACCTTGCTGAAGTCTCGGGCGGTTTTCCATATATGGTCCGGGAGTTGTACAAGGGACCAAGTCCCGGACCCAAGCTCCAGTAAAGTCTCGGCCCTTTTTATTAGCATGGTCCGGGAGTTTGTACGGGGACCAAGTCCCGGATCCTGCTATGCATTTGACGGATTTTACATTTTCAAGGTCTGTTACATTCCAAACTTTGCCCAATTATTCTCCACTGTTCCTACACTTAACCCCATATGTTTTAGCACCAATTAGTCACCTAAACATGTTTAAACCCATTGCTAATCCATTACCAACATCCTTCCTCTCATTCTACTGATAACTTACCACTTCCTCTGTCAGTTTATTTTCCTCTGTTGCAGAGCTCGAGCTGCTGCTTCCGTTTCTTTCTTTTCTTTCTTTCACAAATGTTACCAGCTCCTAAGCAAGATTGTTTCCTCTCTAAATTTTGACATGGTGTCCCCTAAAACTTAAGGTTTTCACACATTCATTTGCTCACACATGAAAACTCATTCAACCTGCATCGGTTTATATATGTATATGCATTCAGATGCAACTCACGTTCAGTAGCTCATTATTTGTTTCTTTGACATATTCTTACTTACTAATACTATCAATACCATTATACTCCTTCATTTCCCACTGTCACATTGGTTTACATTTGTTAAGACAATATGCTTACTCATACTTTAAACAAATATGTACAGAGGCTTACCTCACGTTTTGCTTCCTTTTTCCTTCATCTTCTTCTTTCTTCCTTTTCTTTTATTTTCTTCTTGTTCTTGCTCTATAAAATCAGTAGTTCTACAGCCCATACATACACACACTATTTAGCATTTCACTCTTAACTAGCCTAGGGTTTACATACTTGTTTAATGTTTGAAGATGAGACATTACCTTCCAATGGATAGATGGAGCTCTTGTCTAGCAAGAGAGTAATTTCTCAGCTCCAAGAAGAAGCCACATTCGGCTGGACAAGCAAGAACAAGGAGTTCAAAACTAGCATTTCTTATAATGTAAATGGGAGTTAAGAATGGAAGTTTTCGGATTTCTTTTACCTTAAACCAACAAGATGAAAGAGGGGCTTCCAATGGTGGTTTCAAACCTTCGAATGGCTTATACCCATGGAGATGGAAGGTGAGGTTTTTCGAATTTTTGAAAGAGGAGTTGTTCTCCTTGATGAGTGTTATACCCAAATTTCAACCCCCCCGGAAGAGAGTCTCTACTAATAGGCTAGTAGCGAGGGTTCCCAATTCGATCGGCACATTTCAGAGTACTAGGGCAGCTTAGTCATCTCCAGGGGCATTTTCGTAATTTTTCAAGGCTCCTAAGCCCCCTATAGGCTTTCTCTCTCCTCCAAATAAGGTCAAATCAATTCAAAATACTGTGAAATTTTAACCCATGATAGAGGATGACATTTTAAGCATAATGGCGTTGGTTTTGATTTTTCAATTTCCAATAATTTTCTAGTATTTCTGATTGAATCTGACGAGAAATTGAATTTAAAATATTCCATATCCAAAAAATTTGATTCCACTTTAGGAAAATCAAAAATATCATCCTTTACCCATGTGGAAATTCATAATCAAATTCCTTTTGGAAGCCCTGAGCTAAAACGTCGGTAAATCTCGGTTTTTACCGGATTTTTCTATCTTTAAAGAGGTCTATATAAGGAACTTATCCCATGATCAAAGAAGAACTTCAAGAACCCTAGCCTCTCAAGAAGCAGCCGTCTCTCTCTCCTCACGTTTTACACATCCAAGCACCAAAATCACATCAAAAATCTCTCGAAATCACCACCTAACACACTTTTCAACTCCTAACACATCAACAATCATCAAACATCAACCAAACCACTCCAAACGTGAAAACATCATCAACAATCAACAACCAGAACCCGGGTCGAACTCAATCCGGAACCGGCATCATCGGAGCCTCCGAAGAATCCAACGTGAGGATCATCTTGATTCGAAGGTAAAACAGGTTACAATCCACTTTTCTGATTCCCCACGACCTTGTTAACTCTCTTCAAGTTTGGGTTCACCAACCTGTTTACGCTTCTGTATTGACGTTTGTTTAAGCTTCTGTCAATAACTTTTACAAAGTTTCGTGCTTAATTCGAAATCAAATTGAGAACTTTCGATCACTAACGACTTGTAAATCTTTCAGGCTACACACCCATAAAATTTGAGCTCAAAACACCTTCGGGACAGCCTCAAGCCGCCGTCCGAGGGCTGTCCGCACCCACGGACGTCGTGTCCGGGGTCCCGGACTCCCTGTCCGTAAGCTCGGACACCCACGGACGGCGGCGGGATTTTAAAAAATTCAAAATTTAGGTTTTTCTAATAATGTCCGGGCCCACGCATCCTGTCCGTGGCCCCGGACTTTGCAATTTTTGTTTTCCTTTATTTCGACTTTTCTGTATATAGGTTAACTGGGGTCCGTGGTCTCGGACGTTTGGTCCGTGGCTACGGACGTAAGCAAATTTGACCTAATTCTGCCCTCCGAAACCCTAGTTTAGGTAGCTTTTAGTTTCACTTTAATTCTCTGCCAAATGCTAAAAACAAAAAAACAGAAGCTCGCGCACTTAGGTTAAACGACTCGTAATAAGCCGTAATTAAACTAAGTAGAGGAAAAACGACTTCTAGTGGTAATGAAAGTAATTGAACCCTAAATAAGTCGAATACCAACCCCCGAACCCGAACTCTCCTTCCTAATTTGATCTAGGTTAAAATTAGGTGGCGACTCATAATAGGTTCCAGTGAGCTAGCTTTGTTTTAATAATTATTGTTATATGACTAGTTATTAATCTTAGGTTATAAGTGGACCTAAAACCCGTTTAGATCCTAATCAGCTTTAATCAACATAGGATAGGGTTTAAAATCGAGGCTCACAATGAGAGGATTCCAACGGTACCATTTTTATAATTTTTGAGCAAGTATTGAGTGGTCAAGATTGAGAGGAAGATGGGTGTCCTTTGGTTTTGTGAAATCGCCATGGTTGAGCTCCGTGGGGGAGAAGGAGTCCGAAAGATGGGAGAGAGTACGTGGGTGTGTAAGGAATTGGAGAGAGAGGGAGTGTTAGTCACTTTTGTACTTTTATTTCCTTTTTTTATTAGTCTTGTCCTTTAGTGTGTGGGGGTGAGTGTATTTATTTGTTTTGAAAAGGGGAAGGATGCTCACGAGGCACACACACATACTCAATCGTTTTTAAATTTTTATTTACCAAATGGACACACTAGTTTGTGCTTATTACAGTTTACACCCCACAATTACCCGTTTTTGATAGTTTTTTTACCAATCTCTCGTTTTATTGATTTTATTGGTTCTAAAGTCTCACTAATATTTATTAATGATTATTTAGTTGACCAAAGTTTTACGAGTCTATCTGACCCGCTTAAAGTCACGTTTTCCCGGTTACCTCGAAAAACGCGCTTTAATGTTCATTAGTGTTTTTAATCCATTTTAAGGATCCATTTTCTTCGGGGGTTGTTCCCATATATTATTTAGGCCTAATTAAGCCTTTAGAATCCTTATAATACGCTAACCGAGGTGTCATACCTCCTATGGTTTTTAACGCTTGTTTAGCGTTTTTCGCTTTTTAAGCGTTTCTTTATTTCTTTTGGATTAATTTTTCCTTACCAATATTACTTAATCATTATTAGGCTCTTAAATACCCACTAGGATAATTTAATCGCCATATTTAAGGTCGGGGTATTTCAATCTACCCCCCTTAAGAACTTTGTCCTCAAAGTTGTTCGAGGTTATAAGTTTACAATGCTTACTCATTCTTACATGTCTAATACTACGGTTATACAATCTTCCTCTTACTAATTCCCAAATCCATTACTCAAGGTTTCTACATACCATACCATCCAAATGTACTATAGTTACTCCAATCCGCGCTACTACTAACTATCTGGTTCCTCATTACAAAGTTCATACATACATACAGTGCAAAGCTATCCCCAAAGCAATGCAATACGCATACAATCCCGCAGGCGCTCCAGTCATCTCGACGCAGGACTCCTCTATGTCCCGCTGCCTTTGGAATAATACCACATACTACACTACTATCTTCTCCGGTACAAGCTTCTCATAAATTCTTAACCTTCAGTCTAAGAGAAATACTTCACTACTACCAATTAGAAACTTTTCTAAAACATACAACTCCAAATTCCAATTTATATTCATTACTTCTATCCTATGTGATTCTTGTGACCACTTAAGGGGAGCTTCAAGAATCATTCGACCCTGATGTGATCAGCATCAGTGTTGAACTATCTTTCCACCCCAATTTGTGTTCGGTTCCCCTTGATCTGATCAGGATCAAGTTCGACTTCCCACATCAGTTTCAAACAAGCAAATAGTTAGTTGTTTTCATTTTCATCTTTTAACTTTTCTAGTCGTGGTACGAATTCGTACATCTCCAAAGGATGGAATCAATCCATCAATTGTCCTCGCTCTACTTCCCAAATGCTTTACTCCGTGGTTCATTACTTAAATGCTCATTTCATCAACCTTCATTACTTCCATCCATTACTCTCTATCATTTCAATTATTCTAACTAGGGAATACAGTACTTATGAAGTTTAGCTATCCTCAATTACTACCACTAACATACTTACGAATATACCACTCATGGGCTACGTTCCTCTGCTACTCACAATCAGTCCTACTATTCTTTTTTTTTCTTCAAGGTTACAATACTTGTGGAGCTCCATCCACTACTCATTCTCAATTCCTCATTACAATCACCTAGGGAACTCAATTTCCTCCAGGTTCTACATCGGTTTTGTACCGACTCCTGTTATGGTATTTGCATCTCTCGTGCCTAATTACCACAATTACAATATGAATGAATACATGTGTTTATTTAACATAAGTACCAATCATCAATTTGATTCTCATTTATGCTATGCACATTATAGTTTCTGTGTTTTGTTCATGAAACTTACATTAAGTGGTTTTCGCTCTACCCCCCTTAAAAGGGATTACACCCACGTAATCTACCATATGTTACTATTAAACATTGGTTTACTCGATTTGGGCAATCTGAAGCGTTTAGCTTCATTACGATATACTATACCATATGCTTTGGTCAAAGGTCTTAACCATACCAATGGTTTAGTCTTTGCACCGAGGATTCGTACATGAGTTTATTTAACTCATAATTAATTCAGTTCTGGCCTATTAGGCTTCAAGGCATTAATAGCCATTCTTTCATACTTACTAGGTGTATTACATTTCTTAGTTAGGGCCCACTAGCTTCTGCTGCGTGACCCTGATAACTTGGGTTACTCACCCTTCATGTTATCCTTAATGTGCTATACATCACCTTTCTATCCCTCTATTGTGGAAATAAGGTTTACTAACAGTGTGGTATTCTTTTACCGCTATTTGAACTCAATGAGTTTTAGATTGTAACCAGCTTTCTGGTAATCTATTATACATATTATTCGTACTCCCACGATTATTCACTAAGTTCCTCCGACTTGTTGTCGGGCGAGGTTAAGTCACTACCTAGTTGCAGTGCTTCCTCTGTTGTCACTAGCTTCTGAATAATACCAGTTCTTCTGGTTCAGTACAAGTGTTCTTTGCTTGTATGACCTTGCATCTCAATGCGTCGGTCCGAGTGACTTTCTTCAGTCTTCTTTCACCTTTTATTCCAATGGAAATTCACATCTTGTGATTGTTAGTGTGCTTACACTTTTCGTGCTTCTTTGGCCTTAGGCCGCACGGTTTGTTACTAAGCTTGCTTGACTGGCTTATGCCATGTTGTTGGTGAAAGAAAGGTTACTACGGTTTACATTTCCATATTCCTAGCTATCGCATTAGATCATTACTGCGCGAGTGCAATACCAAAACACTCAGTCATACAGAGTGCAGAGGCGTAAACGCTTGGCAGTAAATCACTTATGTGATAGGATGAATGTTTCTGCTTTGTCATCTCATACTTATACTTCGTGTCATTGTCCAACTACTTCCTCATAGCGGTCGCTTGTTGTGCACCGTATTCTTACTCACTATACAACATCGTTTTTACGGTCTCCGTTATTGTGGTAGCTTACCTTTACTCCTTGCCATTGTCGTTGGCATCATTTCCTTATGGTGTACAAACACTAGGAGGTTCCTAGTCATATGTATGACGGTTGTCGTAGTATACCGCGATACTATTATCTTCCCATTGTGGGGATGTTTTATTTCAATTTAGGTTTCATGTGTAGGTTAGCTCACCTCACATTACTTCCTCATTCATGATAACGTTTGCCAATAACTTGGTTGACCAAAGATGAAGTGGTTTATCGGGTTACAAGTTCTCTTGAGCGCCGGTCATTCATGGTGTGCGATATGCACACTCATTGATTGTTTTGACAATTACTGTCTCCATAGTGTTGAGCATTGATCATAGGCTCTAGCTATACGGGTTGCTTTTGCATGTACCTTACCGGGACATCCCCAAACTTCAAGGGTTTTCTGGTCCCGTTCTCCAATTGGAGGGTATTCTATCACTGGTAGGTGAAAGTTCTCGTTGAGGGCTTGTTTCCACTCATGGGCCTCATGACAAGGTTTACCATGTTGGTGTTTATACAATGGTTCACCACATGCTTGGGTGCATATGGAGTATACTTGCTCCTTCGAGTCTCTATGCTCTTTAAGCGTTGTGCTTTTACAGTCCAAAGCCTCTCGTAGGCGTAGTGGTTTGGAAATCTCATTTCCTTGTTCCATCCTCCATTGGCAATAGTTATAGTAGATGGAAGCCTTTCCTAAGGTTCACATCTTCACCACATTGGTGGTCTCCGGTTAACGAGGGGTGTCTTCCTCGGGTTTCTCGTAGTGTCCAAGTGTGGACTAGGCCAATGTTGGCATTTATCCCGATTTCTGTGCCCCTGTGTTATCATTGCTACAGGAGGCATGAAGGTAGTTAAAGCTTGTCAACTGCATACTAGACTGATGCTCTAGTGACAGTGACGCTGAGTTGACCATTACTCCAAGCCACTCAAGAGGTGGGTTTGAATTGATGGTCCAGTTGTTGATTTCTTGTCATATGGGATAATATTTCTTGCAAGCCCTATTAGTAATGGTGTGGGTTTTGCCACTGTTTGAGTTCACACACACGTAGTTGTGGTTGGTGGCTTTTAAGCCTTATTGCTGCAAGCTATGCTCTTTGCAAGCTGCTTATACATGTTTCTACCCCATGTATACTCCGTAAGTTGGAGGTATTACTAGGCTCCATGGTAAGTCGTGACATCACGCTTCCGTTCATAGGAGACCCTTTAGGCAAGCTGATGCTAATTTGGGTATTTCCTGTTAAGTGAAATCCCTTCGGTGTTCTAACCGAATGTTTGTTCTAGCTTCCGTGCTCTTATCAAGACACTTGTTCAACTGTTGTTATCTTAGACACCCTTCAAGGATTGCTCCTGGGTGCCGTTGGATCACGCCGTTACATCCGGCTGATGGTTATGACATGTGTTGTCCTATATACCGTCTTATGGTGTTGTATTAAGCTATTCCCTTTAGATTTATAACGTCTCCCGTCATTGGGTAGACCGTTTATACTTGCTCCTAGCGCTTGAGACTAGGTTTAATATTCCCTTCGATGATAGATTTTACTTCATGGTAATCTCGTGATTGCTCTTGGGCGTTCTATCCCATTTGCCGAGCATTATAGTGCTCATGTTTAGGCAGTGGCCTTACTGTGTTAGGCTGGGTATACTTTCCAGCTGTCATATATTTGCTTGATGTCTTTGAGACATATCCATTGTCCATACCGACTAGTCTGTGCTCTCTGCACTTCCTAGTCCTTACTCCTTATCTCCGATGGATTCTCTGAGTTCCTTTATGCTTAATTGCCTGAGGTGTCCAGTTGTTCTGGTTTGAACTTACTGATGGTCCGTAGAACGGAGTCGACTACTTCCCGTGTTTCGTACACTACATGTATACATACGTGGGGTACCATGTTGATACGTTACCACTTACCCAACTATATGTCAGGCCCGCAAGCTCCTTCGGAGTGCAGTTGTCCCACCTCCCGTAATTGGGTACACTCGTAGTGTTCGTCACACGCCTAGGTGAAGTATTCTATTGTCAACTCCTCTTGTATCATTCCATGATACTCACCGTAATTCTGTTGATTTGGTTTTAAAATCCAAGGTTTCTAAAAGAAGTTGTGGTTTTGAAAGAGAATTCGGGTTTGAAAACAATGGTTCAGTGTTAAAAGAAATCTCCCATGGCACAGCCATGCTTAAGGTCTTGACCAAGTCTAGCTTCATGCTGACTGGTATGAGGTTAAAGTAATGGTCAGGCCGTCGGGCCTTTCCAAGGTTCCATACTCCTAGTTGTTAGGATGTGTGATCCTGTAGTTGCTTCTTGTAGCCACGGTACATTACTATGTACCTGTGGTGTGTTAGAGTTCCTTTACATATTTCTGCCCTTACTGCACTTGCCGTGGCAAGTGCGCGGTACTGGTGTTTTTGGGTAATTCTATACCGATCACGGTATGGTTTCCATTCGTAATTGGTAATCTTGCTTACTCTTCCTTGATCTTGTTGATCACTTACTTGGGTTAATCACTCTTCTGAGTAACTTCTCAGTGAGTTTGACATAGCTGTCATTGATCAGGGTACTTCTCCAATCCTTGGAGCTTCCCCTTTGACTTGGTTGTGTTGTTCCTTGTTGCTTATTCCCACACGTTTGTTGTGGTTACTGAGCCTGATTTGGTTTAGGCACTACAGTTGTAGTTATGTCAGATTATATCTTGTGAATATTCCTGTAGCTGTCTGAGCTATATTGGCCAGGTTTGTAACCTTTTTGGCATTGTAGTTTTGGAGTCAGTCACTCCCGACTATGTCCTTAGCCAGCTAGCTCACCGTTGGTGGTGTTGCTTGGCTATTACTGTTGTCCCGTAGACTTGTGTCTCGGGTTTCATTACTGCTCTTGTTTCCATTTCGTTGCACGGTTAGTGCTTCCTTTCCTGTTGCGGGTTGTTTAGCTGGGTTCTGCGACTGCTAAGCATGTCGCCCCATGCTGTTGCAAGTTGTAGCCTCCTTGTGGTTGGAGTGTTTATACTACCGCTATTAAGTGCGGCTATTGTTGTTCAACCGGGATCCACTTCCGGGTCTTCCATTTCTTGGAATCTACCATACGTCGGTTCTTGTTTACTGTGTGATTACTTCACAACTGCCAGATCGGGTTTTCCCCGAGTATGAGAAGGCTTTTCTTCTCTCTGGCGTCCTTTCCCAAGTTATACAATGGGGTTTGCGGCGGGCGGGACTGGTATTGTAGGCATCCGGTACTCACCGGTAGTTCCTAACTAGCATATCTCTAATGCTAACTCTCAGCCCTTAGCCCTAAGCTTCTAATTCCTAACTCGGTATTCCTAAACTCGGTATTTCCAGTCATCAGAGCGATACTTCGCTCTGATACCACTTTTTGTAACACCCCTACTATTAATTCAGTCATTACCGTCCAATCTCCTCGTGCTTCCCGAGTCACGCAGCGGATACATACTTACATACATCGGGTGATACAATGCCGTTAGTCACCCACGTGACTAACAAGGCTACTACTGCTACATACAGCATCGGTCTGATGGACCGGAATAACCGAGTACTACTTAATACAATACATACTCTCATTACATACTGATTACTACAATACTCCATTCGATACATTACTCCATTCAATACAATACTCCACAATTCCGTACAAGATAATACACTACGCATACCGAGTTTACTAGGTTCCAAATCAATACAGTACTTCTCCCCGAATTCATACACACTCACTAGAAGTCAATCTGCTACCCATTACTCGCAAACTAAATACTTCTAATTACAAGGCGCGTCGCCGGTCTCTTACCTTGACCGTATTCGCTCCGGGTACCTGCACACTAAAAATGTTCCCCCGAGGGGGTCAGCTTACGCTGAATATGATAACCGCATACCCCGCGTACTAGCGAGGGTACGCCGACCATTTGGTCGAATACATGCAATTCATTTGCAATACATACATTCATACATACATACATACATGCTTTCATTCACGATACTACAATACTACACAAGGTATACATACATACGCACAGTACAATACATGCTTGGAAGACAATACAAGTCAACCAATGCTTACTTACCATTTTCCAGAATACACATACACAATACATACTCATTACATATCCAATACGCAATACGGAGATACAATTCTCCAATACATACAAGGTCCAGTTAGCTTCGTTACACACCCGGGTTTATCAGGTGTTCAATACTCTTTTACTTCCGGTCGATGACTTACAATAGTCAAGACCAATACACATACAATACTTACTTCTTACATACTTTACTTCCAGTTAAGTCGGTATGACCTCCGGGCAGGGATTACTACATCCCACCACCGGGCTTTAGGGTGGCCCACTAATCCAGGATGCTACCCATTCAAGGGAATTGGTCCATGGAAAAGATTACAGCCAGGATTCGGATCCAACCTCTTGTGTTTCCTTATCCTCACGCGTGGCCGAAACTATATCGGACTTCTACTCATTCCATTTACTCATTACTCAAGTTAGGAGTTAGAATGTTAGGAATTAGTAGAAGTCAATACTTCATTTCCATACATACATACAATACTCAAGTACACGATACTTACACATACTTCTCAATTCCATTCATTCATTTCATGAATTATACAAACTAATTGTTCAAGAAGATACAACAAGAACAAAATAGTTCAAACACAGTTAAGTGCATTATAAGTCCGATTCGTGCATTTATCTTATTGGTGATCACATAAGCACACAAATCGGGGTAACCAGGTTAGGATACAGAGCATGAAGAAATCATACCTTTCACCGTTGTACTTGTATCCCACCGTTCCTCCGGATTCACAATTCAAATCCTATGATATACATACAACCGAATAATTAATCTACCATTATTAGTCTTAACTCAACTACTTTTGTGTTTACTAATCCTTATTCTCTAAGCCTTTACTTTCCTTACACTTATATTTCATTTTACTTACTTTCCATTACTTGTCCATAATTTACATACACATGTATATACATATGTGTAGGTGGGTATACATATAATATATATATATATATTATATGTATATATATACTAGTTATAAGCTTACTGTTTTTTTTGTAAGTATAGGGCCGTCCGACCCACCGTCCGACCCAAGCCCTGGGTCGGACCATTCCAGTAAGGTTCGTTCCCAGAAAATTGCCCTGTCCGACCCAGCGCTATTCCGTCCGACCCATACTCTCTGGGTCGGACCATTCCAGAAGGTTTTGGTCCTGTCGTCCAAGCTCCGTCCGACCCACGTCCGACTCACCGTCTGGGTCGGACGAAGTCAGAAACTTTGACATTGTAAAAATTTGCATGTCCGACCCATGTCCGACTCACGGCTCTGGGTCGGACCATTCCAGAAAGTTGGTTTTCGTTTCTCAAGCCCCGTCCGACCCACGTCCGACTCACCGTCTGGGTCGGACGGAGTCAGAACCTTGCTACAGATTTTATTTTTCTTTCCTAACTTCACCCATTGTTTCCCCAATCTTCTTACATGTAATCTCACATGTTTAAACACTACCTAGGCCCTTCAAATTGCCTTAGTTCATCCACTTTACCTACTTACTAATTCTTACTTGTACCATTTCATTTCCATTCTTTACTTACTTCTCATTCTCATTCTAGCTTGTTTATACTCCTGATGACCTTTAAACATCCTTAATTAGTCCTAATCATCTTATACTATCATTACCATTCACTTCCATATCTTATTATACATGTAAAGTACTTATTTTCACCATTTTAGGTTGGTCCGGGACCTTGTCCAGGTCTTAAGTCCCGGACCACCTCATTACCAAACTCTCGGCCATTTTAAACACCCTGGTCCGGGTCCTTATACAGGGAGCAAGTCCCGGACCAGGACCTTGCTGAAGTCTCGGGCGGTTTTCCATATATGGTCCGGGAGTTGTACAAGGGACCAAGTCCCGGACCCAAGCTCCAGTAAAGTCTCGGCCCTTTTTATTAGCATGGTCCGGGAGTTTGTACGGGGACCAAGTCCCGGATCCTGCTATGCATTTGACGGATTTTACATTTTCAAGGTCTGTTACATTCCAAACTTTGCCCAATTAATTCTCCACTGTTCCTACACTTAACCCATATGTTTTAGCACCAATTAGTCACCTAAACATGTTTAAACCCATTGCTAATCCATTACCAACATCCTTCCTCTCATTCTACTGATAACTTACCACTTCCTCTGTCAGTTTATTTTCCTCTGTTGCAGAGCTCGAGCTGCTGCTTCTGTTTCTTTCTTTTCTTTCTTTCACAAATGTTACCAGCTCCTAAGCAAGATAGTTTCCTCTCTAAATTTTGACATGGTGTCCCCTAAAACTTAAGGTTTTCACACATTCATTTGCTCACACATGAAAACTCATTCAACCTGCATCGGTTTATATATGTATATGCATTCAGATGCAACTCACGTTTACAGCAGCTCATTATTTGTTTCTTTGACAGATTCTTACTTACTAATACTATCAATACCATTATACTCCTTCATTTCCCACTGTCACATTGGTTTACATTTGTTAAGACAATATGCTTACTCATACTTTAAACAAAATATGTACAGAGGCTTACCTCACGTTTTGCTTCCTTTTTCCTTCCTCTTCTTCTTTCTTCCTTTTCTTTTATTTTCTTCTTGTTCTTGCTCTATAAAATCAGTAGTTCTACAGCCCATACATACACAACACTAGTTTAGCATTTCACTCTTAACTAGCCTAGGGTTTACATACTTGTTTAATGTTTGAAGATGAGACATTACCTTCCAATGGATAGATGGAGCTCTTGTCTAGCAAGAGAGTAATTTCTCAGCTCCAAGAAGAAGCCACATTCGGCTGGACAAGCAAGAACAAGGAGTTCAAAACTAGCATTTCTTATAATGTAAATGGGAGTTAAAAATGGAAGGTTTTCGGATTTCTTTTTACCTTAAACCAACAAGATGAAAGAGGGGCTTCCAATGGTGGTTTCAAACCTTCGAATGGCTTATACCCATGGAGATGGAAGGTGAGGTTTTCGAATTTTGGAAAGAGGAGGTTGTTCTCCTTGATGAGAGGATTCCAACGGTACCATTTTTATAATTTTTGAGCAAGTATTGAGTGGTCAAAGATTGAGAGGAAGATGGGTGTCCCTTTGGTTTTGTGAAATCGCCATGGTTGAGCTCCGTGGGGGAGAAGGAGTCCGAAAGAGGGGAGAGAGTACGTGGGTGTGTAAGGAATTGGAGAGAGAGGGAGTGTTAGTCACTTTTGTACTTTTATTTCCCTTTCTTTATTAGTCTTGTCCTTTAGTGTGTGGGGGTGAGTGTATTTAATTTGTTTGAAAAAGGGGGAAGGATGCTCACGAGGCACACACACATACTCAATTGGTTTTTAAATTTTTATTTACCAAATGGACACACTAGTTTGTGCTTATTACAGTTTACACCCCACAATTACCCGTTTTTGATAGTTTTTTTACCAATCTCTCGTTTTATTGATTTTGTTGGTTCTAAAGTCTCACTAATATTTATTAATGATTATTTAGTTGACCAAAAGTTTTACGAGTCTATCTGACCCGCTTAAAGTCACGTTTTCCCGGTTACCTCGAAAAACGCGCTTTAATGTTCATTAGTGTTTTAAATCCATTTTAAGGATCCATTTTCTTCGGGGGTTGTTCCCATATATTATTTAGGCCTAATTAAGCCTTTAGAATCCTTATAATACGCTAACCGAGGTTTCATACCTCCTATGGTTATTTAACGCTTGTTTAGCGTTTTTCGCTTTTTAAGCGTTTCTTTATTTCTTTTGGATTCATTTTTCCTTACCAATATTACTTAATCATTATTAGGCTCTTAAATACCCACTAGGATAATTTAATCGCCATATTTAAGGTCGGGGTATTTCACCCGGCCACCTGAATCATACCGAAAATCCCCCGAAATCACCATCTAAACACGTTTTCCATCCCCATCAACCAACGCACCAATAATCATCAAAACCCCACAAAAACACCGCCAAAACGTGAAGAACAGCAAGAACAACCAACCACCAGAAGCTCGGTTTGAAAATCCTTCGGGTCTGCCACAAACGGAGCACTCTATGAATCCCGGTGTGAAGAATCATTGTGAATCCGAAGGTAAAACAGGTAGAAATCCCACTTTCCTAACTCTCCACGACATTATCAGTCTTGCCTTAAAATTTGGGCTTAAACTAACTCTTTTTCATTTCTGTATTGCTAATTGTTTTAGCTACTGCCTTGTTACTTGTTTGCTAAGTTTCGTATTGATTTTGATGTCAAATTGAGTTCTTTCAGTTACTAACGTGTTTAAAATCTTTCAGGCTACACACCCATAAAATTTAAGCTCAAACACCCTCGGGAACCATCAAAAACCCACTGTCTGTGGGTTGTCCGTGACCTCGGACTCATTGTCCGGGACCACAGACGGGTTGTCCGTGACCACGGACACCCACGGACGGTGGCGGGATTTTGTATTTTTCAATTTTTCAAATTTTAGGGTTTCTGTCAATACATGTCCGGGCCCACGGACACCATGTCTGTGGCCCCGGACTTTTCAAGTTTGCGTTTTTATTTTAGTTCTGTTTTCGAAATCACCTAATTCAACTGGGGTCCGTGGCCTCGGACGCAATTAAATTTTGACCTAATTCTGCCTCCGAAGCCCTAGTTTAGGTAACTTTCAATTTCACTTTAATTTTCTGTCAAAAAGCGTTAAAAAATAAAAAACAAACAGAAGCGCGCACCTAGGTTAAAACAACTTTGTAGAAAGCCGTAAATAAACCAAGTAGAGGAAAACGACCTAGGAAGGGTAATGAAAGTAATTTGAACCCTAATTAAGTCGAATATCAAGCCCCCAAACCCGAACTCTCCTTTCCTAATTTGATCTAGGTTAAATTAGGTGGCGACTCATAATAGGTTCCAGTGAGCTAGCTTAGGTTTTGATAATTATTGTTATATGACATAGTTATTAATCTTAGGTTATAAGTGGACCTAAAACCCGATTAGATCCTAATCAACTTAATCCACATAGGATAGGGTTAAAAATCGAGGCTCACTGACTGGCGACTCTACTGGGGACTAACTTCTTAATATTAACTTGTTTAATTTTAAGAAAGAGGGTTTAACTCGAAAAATTGTTTATTTATGGCTTTATTACATTGTTTGTTTACTTTTGTGCGCACTTTAATTTTCTGCACCCTTGCATCATATGAGAGCGAGGGTCCACATAAATCGATTTCACCCCGGGACCCGTTTGGGGGTCCCCTGTCTGGGACTCACACCTTTTAGGTGATGTGAATAAGTGGGGGAAAGAGGAGGGTGTCGTCTAACCACACCCCCTTAATACCTGGGCTTTAGCCCCAAGCATTTTCCTGGCAATATCCTTACCTAGCCCATTGTTTGGTCAGTCAAAAACCTGACCGTAGACGCACACCTTCAGGTGATGTGGAAAAAGTGGGGAAGCCCAAAGAGAATAGTGTGCAAGCCCTATTCCTTTGTGGTGACCTGGGCCCGCGCCCCAAGCACCTCTCCGGATCGATCCTTACCCGAATTGGATAAGTGTCAGGTGAGGACATGTTAAATTTGTGTGGGCCTTGTTTGCTTGTATGATCGGCCCACTACCCAGCCTAGAAACTGATAGGAATTTCTCCTACATCAACCTAGCCCAACCCGAATTTACGGCTTTATTGTTTGCAGCCCAAAGGCCTTGTTTGGTTTGAATGAATTGATTGTTCGGGCTCAGGCCCAAAAGTTTAGACTTAAGTGATTTCTCTCTTTCAGCCCAATTTTAATTATCAATTTAGTTCTAGGCCTGCGAAAAATAAATCAACCTAAAGCAATTCATGAAAATCCATCAGGCCTTTCCATTTCATGGCTCATTCTAGTCTAAGAAGACCTTCTACTCGGGCGTCGGCCCAAGGTCCTAATTATAAGTATCTTCTTTTAGGCCCAATCAGAATTACTCAGCCACAAACAAGTTTTAAATTAGAGTACCACTTTATCAAGTACTCCTCCCCGACCCAGAACTTCAATCCAGTCCCCTTTATTTTCTGACAGACGGCATTTTGAAAACAGGTAGACTGTCATCACAAGCATGGAGGGAAAAGGAAGGCCAGATGGTGCAGAAGATAGGATGGCAGAAATAGAGCTTAGGCTGGAAGCCATGACAAAAGAATTGGAAGACTTGAGGGACAAGATCAATTCTCAAGGTGTAGATTTGCATGTTCCGAGAAGGACCACTGATGCTAGAACTGAACTTGAAGCCATGATGGCTCCCATGGAACGAATACATAATAGTGTCAGGGATGCCATGGAATCCAATTATATTGCTGTAATTGAAGAATTGAAGGCGAAGGTTCTCTCCCTAGAGGCCGACCGTCAAGCTCATGACGAACTAGCAGGCAGGCTTCTTAACTCTCTTCATGATCATACAGAAGCTGGCCCCATCTAGGCCCAGGGTTCACAGGAAAATGTCGAGGAACTTGTTGCAAAATTCCAGAAAGCTATTAGGCAGTCGGAAGTAGTCAACCAGGTCAGCAACTTGCATTCAAGGTTGCACCCGAAAACAGACTAGACAGCATGAAGAAGGCGCCAGTGGGTAGTTAGGAGGACCAAGTTGGGGCGTTAGAGCAGTAGAGTCACCACAGCAGAACTCCGATCTAAGACAATTTACTAATATCGGCCAGACACAAAGTCAAGCGCTTGAGGAACTTCGAAGGAGAAGTCTGCTACAACCAAAGGCCCCGAAGGCATGACTTGCTCGATTGGGGAAGGATCCGAACCAATTCTGTCGCTACCATCAACTTCCCGGTCATGACACTGACCATTGCAGGGCCTTGCAGCATAAGATCCAAGACTTTATTGACCAGGATTTCAGTTCGCGAAGCGCGAGAACACTTTCGGAAGTTCCATGCCAGGGCATCGCTAGGAGTTATCTTTATTTTGTTCTCCCTATTGGTTCCCTTAGTCATTCGGTGTAGTTTCCTTTTTCCTTAGTTAGCTTAGTTGGTTGTTGCTTTTCTTTTGAAATAGTTTAGACAATAAGGGATTTTGTTGTCACGCTTGTCTGCTATTAATAAGAGAAATGTTCGTTTTGCTTTCATAAAAAGTCCGAATTAGTATTTATACATTCATTCTTGCATCTTTCGAAAAAAGGCACGCTATCTCATGGAGCCCACCTGCAAGTGTTATAAGGTAGAACCTTTGTTTCCACAAATTCCTTTGTACAAAGCCACCACTCTGCATACAAGCACCACCTTCATCATATACATCCCATGTGTCTCACAACTCCACCTTCTTAGCATTTCGCTAAATACATATAGCCAAAAAAATTATTGTCACAAAGTCACTCATCACCCTCCACAGGATCACCTCATCACCACTCACCACCCTCTACAAATAACCTGGGTATTCAAAAGGCTTGTCAAAAAAACCCACAACAATACTGGGGGCAATCTGAGTTAAGGAACGATAACGTTTGTTTATTTTGTGCAAGCAAGTCTCCGAGTGTACACTTCGCAAGAGTGCGTTGAGCGGTAAAACCAAGAGTGAAAGAGCGTGTCATTTTTACATGACTCCAGAGAGGTCACATTCAAAGGTGAGGTAAACGGCATGGCTCCGACCGAAGGAGATAATTTGTAAATTTACGCTTAAACCTATGAAAAGTAACAAAGAACGGATAAACAACTATTAAGGATGACGAAGCACCTAGGTACAGCACCACACACCAAAAGCTTGTGAACCCTAACATAGCACCCTAGGCACCCCCGCTGAGCTTTTCATATATGACCTCTTTTACAACACTACAAGCTCCACAAGCAAGCCAGCCAATGATGAATAACCGACCCGTTGACCAAAGGAAGCAAGGAGCCCGACTTCCGAATAGCAACTTCACAAGTCTAAAGAAGCGGGATTTTGTATTTTTCAATTTTTCAAATTTTAGGGTTTCTGTCAATACATGTCCGGGCCCACGGACACCATGTCCGTGGCCCCGGACTTTTCAAGTTTGCGTTTTTATTTTAGTTCTGTTTTCGAAATCACCTAATTCAACTGGGGTCCGTGGCCTCGGACGCAATTAAAATTTGACCTAATTCTGCCTCCGAAGCCCTAGTTTAGGTAACTTTCAATTTCACTTTAATTTTCTGTCAAAAAACGTTAAAAAATAAAAAAAATAGAAGCGCACTCCTAGGTTAAAAACAACTTTGTAGAAAGCCGTAAATAAACCAAGTAGAGGAAAAATGACCTAGGAAGGGTAATGAAAGTAATTTGAACCCTAATTAAGTCGAATATCAAGCCCCCGAACCCGAACTCTCCTTTCCTAATTTGATCTAGGTTAAAATTAGCTGGCGACTCATAATAGGTTCCAGTGAGCTAGCTTAGGTTTTGATAATTATTGTTATATGACATAGTTATTAATCTTAGGTTATAAGTGGACCTAAAACCCGATTAGATCCTAATCAACTTAATCCACATAGGATAGGGTTTAAAATCGAGGATCATAGACTGGCGACTCTGCTGGGGACTAACTTCTTAATATTAACTTGTTTAATTTTAAGAAAAAGGGCTTAACTCGAAAATTGTTTATTTATGGCTTTATTACATTGTTTGTTTACTTTTGTGCGCAATTTAATTTTCTGCACCCTTGCATCATATGAGAGCGAGGGTCCACATAAATCGATTTCACCCCGGGACCCGTTTGGGGGTCCCCTGTCTGGGACTCACACCTTTTAGGTGATGTGAATAAGAGGGGGAAAAGAGGAGGGTGTCGTCTAACCACACCCCCTTAATACCTGGGCTTTAGCCCCAAGCATTTTCCTGGCAGTACCCTTACCTAGCCCATTGTTTGGTCAGTCAAAGACCCGACCGTAGACGCACACCTTCAAGTGATGTGGAAAAAGTGGGGAAGCCCAAAGAGAATAGTGTGCAAGCCCTATTCCTTTGTGGTGACCTGGGCCCGTGCCCCAAGCACCTCTCCGGATCGACCCTTACCCGAATTGGATAAGTGTCGATCCGGAGAGGTGCTTGGGGCAAAGAAGACAAGTCCGAGAGACGGTGCAAGTTGCAGCTTTGGTCACCCTTATAGCTCCACATATCCTAAACATTCCTACATTGTCCTGTTGTCATTCATCACACCCCATAGCCACGTTATAAGCTTAAAAGACTTCCGACCTAGTAGTTGTGTATCCAATCACGTGAAAGTAACAGTTGAACGTGTAAATCTAACAAATGTCAAATTCAATGGTCGAGATGTTTTTGTCCAAAAGGAGAGCATGAGTGCAAGCATTAAACACTTTGAGTGTAGGATAACCTGAGGGAATTTGAATGTGGAGGAAGGGCAGGACGGGCCTATGGATGTTTGAATGTGGAGGAAGGGCTAGGAAGGCCTGGGGATGTTGAATGTGGAGGTAGGGCTTAGGACGGCCTGGGGATGTTTGAATGTGGAGGTAGGGCTTTAGGACGGGCCTGGGGATTTGAATGTGGAGGTAGGGCTTAGGACGGGCCTGAGTGGTATGGAGAAGGGTTTGAATCCTGGGTTTCTGGCTTTTGGGCCTCAATCGGTGTCATTTTGCAATTGTTGGACCAACAATTGCCCCCAGTATTTTTCCTTAAGGCAATCTGAGTTCTTTAGGATTTTTGAACAATCGAGGGATCGAAACGACCGATTGCCCCCAGTATTTTCTTTAATTAATTGAGCCAAAACAAGTCTCATTCTCACAAGGTCAAGGTTTATCTTGATGTGGTGCTTTCTATCCTACACTCAAAGTGTTTAGCTTGCACTCATGCTCTCCTTTTGGACAAAACATCTCGACCATTGATTTGACATTTGCTAGATTACACGTTCAACCTGTTGCTTTCACGTGATTGGATACACACACTACTAGGTCGGAAATCTTTTAAGCTTATCACGTGGCTATGGGGTGTGATGAATAGACAACAGGACAATGGAGGAATGTTTAGGATATGTGGAGCTATAAGGGTGACCAAAGCTGCAACTTGCAACCGTCTCTCGACTTGTCTTCTTTGCCTTGAAGTCGTTTGGCTACTTTGTGATGATTTCGCTTGTGAACTTGGGACTTGGAACTTTTGGTTTGTTCCTTGCACCTTCTCTCTTTTTTCCTATTTTAGATTTCTTTGACGTTTTTTCTGGTTTGCCTTTCTTTGAATCTCTTTTCCTTCGGGGTTCTTGTGTTTCCCGGCTTTGAACTCTGAGAGTGTTTTTTGATGTAGCTCATTTGGATCAGTGTCACTTGGGACCATTTACGGATTGTTTCGTCACGCTGGTAGCAGTTTTGCTTCTTTAGACTTGTGAAGTTGCTATTCGGAAGTCGGGCTCCTTGCTTCCTGTGAGCCCAGGGTCGGTTATTCATCATTGGCTGGCTTGTTTGTGGAGCTTGTAGTGTTGTAAAAGAGGTCATATATGAAAAGAAGCTCAGCGGGGGTGCCTAGGGTGCTATGTTAGGGTTCACAAGCTTTTGGCTGTGTGGTGCTGACCTAGGTGCTTCGTCATCCTTAATAGTTGTGTATCTGTTCTTTGTTACTTTTCATAGGTTTAAGCGTAAATTTACAAATTATCTCCTTCGGTCGGAGTCATGCCGTTTACCTCACCTTTGAATGTGACCTCTCTGGGGTCGTGTAAAAATGACACGCTCTTTCACTCTTGGTTTTACCGCTCAAGGCCCTCTCGCGAAGTGTACACTCGGAGACTTGCTTGCACAAAATAAACAAACGTTATCGTTCCTTAACTCAGATTGCCCCCGTATTGCTGTGGGTTTTTTTTGACAAGCCTTTTGAATACCCAGGTTATTTGTGGAGGGGGTGAGTGGTGATGAGGTGATCCTGTGGAGGGGTGATGAGTGACTTTGTGGCAACAAATTTTTTGGCTATATGTATTTAGTGAAAAGCCTAAGAAGGTGGAGTTGTGAGACACATGGGATGTATATGATGAAGGTGGTGCTTATGCAGAGTGGTGCTTGTACAAAGGAATTTGTGGAAACATAGGTTCTACTTATAACACTTTCAGGTGGGCCTCCACGAGATAGCGTGCCTTTTTTTCGAAAGATGCGAGAATGAATGTATAATACTAATTCGGACTTTTCATGAAAGCAAAAACGAACATTTCTCTTATTAATAGCAGACAAGCGTGACAACAAAATCCCTTATTGTTTTAAACTATTTCAAAAGAAAAGCAACAACCAACTAAGCTAACTAAGGAAAAAGGAAAACTACACCGAATGACTAAGGGAACCAACAGGGAGAACAAATAAAGATAACTCCTAGCGATGCCCTGGCATGGAACTTCCGAAATTGTTCTCGCGCTTCGCAACTGAAATCCCTGGTCAATAAAGTCTTGGATCTTATGCTGCAAGGCCTGCAATGGTCAGTGTCATGACCGGGAAGTTGATGGTAGCGACAGAATTGGTTCGGATCCTCCCTAATCGAGCAAGTCCTGCCTTCGGGCCTTTGGTTTGTAGCAGACTTCTCCTTCGAAGTTCCTCAAGCGCTTGACTTAGTGTCTGGCCGATATTAGTAAATTGTCTCAGATCGGAGTTCTGCTGTGGTGACTCTACTGCTCTAACGCCCCAACTTGGTCCTCCTAACACCCACTGGCGCCTTCTTCATGCTGTCTAGTCTGTTTTCGGGTGCAACCTTGAATGCAAGTTGCTGCCTGGTTGACCACTTCCGACTGCCTAATAGCTTTGAGGAATTTTGCAACAAGTTCCTCGACATTTCCTGTGAACCCTGGGCCCAGATGGGGCCAGCTTCTGTATGATCATGAAGAGAGTTAAGAAGCCTGCCTGCTAGTTCGTCATGAGCTTGACGTTCGGCCTCTAGGGAGAGAACCTTCGGGTAAGGGTCGATCCGGAGAGGTGCTGGGGCACGGGCCCAGGTCACCACAAAGGAATAGGGCTTGCACACTATTCTCTTTGGGCTTCCCCACTTTTTCCACATCACTTGAAGGTGTGCGTCTACGGTCGGGTCTTGACTGACCAAACAATGGGCTAGGTAAGGGTACTGCCAGAAAAATGCTTGGGGCTAAAGCCCAGGTATTAAGGGGGTTGTTAGACGACACCCTCCTCTTTTCCCCTCTTATTCACATCACCTAAAGGTGTGAGTCCCAGACAGGGACCCCCAAACGGGTCCCGGGGTGAAATCGATTTATGTGGACCCTCGCTCTCATATGATGCAAGGGTGCAGAAAATTAAATTGCGCACAAAAGTAAACAAACAATGTAATAAAGCCATAAATAAACATTTTTTCGAGTTTTAAGCCCTTTTTCTTAAAATTAACAAGTTAATATTAAGAAGTTAGTCCCCAGCAGAGTCGCCAGTCTATGATCCTCGATTTTAAACCCTATCCTATGTGGATTAAGTTGATTAGGATCTAATCGGGTTTTAGGTCCACTTATAACCTAAGATTAATAACTATGTCATATAACAATAATTATCAAAACCTAAGCTAGCTCTGGAACCTATATGAGTCGCCAGCTAATTTAACCTAGATCAAATTAGGAAAGGAGAGTTCGGGTTCGGGGGCTTGATATTCGACTTAATTAGGGTTCAAATTACTTTCATTACCCTTCCTAGGTCGTTTTTCCTCTACTTGGTTTATTTACGGCTTTCTACAAAGTTGTTTTTAACCTAGGAGTGCGCTTCTATTTTTTTTTTTTTAACGTTTTTTGACAGAAAATTAAAGTGAAATTGAAAGTTACCTAAACTAGGGCTTCGGAGGCAGAATTAGGTCAAATTTTAATTGCGTCCGAGGCCACGGACCCCAGTTGAATTAGGTGATTTCGAAAACAGAACTAAAATAAAAACGCAAACTTGAAATCCGGCCCGGACATGGTGTCCTGGGCCCGGACATGTATTGACAGAAACCCTAAAATTGAAAAATTGAAAAATACAAAATCCCGCACCGTCCGTGGGTGTCCGTGGTCACGGACAACCCGTTCGTGGTCCCGGACAATGAGTCCGAGGTCACGGACAACCAATGGACAGTGGGTTTTTGATGGTCCCGAGGGTGTTTTGAGCTCAGATTTTATGGGTGTGTAGCCTGAAAGATTTTAAACACGTTAGTAACTGAAAGAACTCAATTTAACATCAAAATCAATACAAAACTTAGCAAACAAGTAACATGGTAGTAGCTAAAACAATTAGTAATACAGAAACGAAAAAGAGTTAGTTTAAGCCCAAATTTTGAGGCAAGACTGATAATGTCGTGGAGAGTTAGGAAAGTGGGATTTCTACCTGTTTTCCTTCGGATTCACAACGATTCTTCACACCGGGATTCGTAGAGTGCTCCGTTTGTGGCAGACCCGAAGGATTTTCGAACCGAGCTTCTGGTGGTTGGTTGTTCTTGCTGTTCTTCACGTTTTGACGGTGTTTTGTGGGTTTTGATGATTATTGGTGTGTTGGGGATTGAAAACGTGTTTAGATGGTGATTTCGGGGGATTTTCGGTATGATTCGGGTGGCCGGGTGTTGGAAAACGTGAGAGAGAGAGAGGGGGCTTTGTTTCTAACTCCCTAGGGTTCTTGAGCATATGAGATTCTAATTTTATCAAAAAACCTATCTTTATATAGACTTTCTTAAAGATAAAGAAAATCTAGTAAAAGTAAGATTTTTTGATATTTTAATTAAGTGACTTCCCAAAGGAATTTTGTTGTGAAATTTTAACCACGTGTCAAGGATGAAAATTATGAATTTTTTGAGGTGGAATCGGATTTTTTAAATATTGGAATATTTTTAATTGAATTTCTCGTCAGATTCAGTCAGAAATTGCTAGAAAATTATTGGAAACTCGAAAAATCAAATTCCAACACCGTTATGCTTAAAATGTCATCCTCTATCATAGGTTAAAATATGAAAACATTTCGAGCTGATTTGGGCATCCTTTGGAGGAGAGCGAAAGCTTATAGGAGGTCTTATGAGCCTTAAAAATTACCAAAACGCCCCTGACAATGACGGAGCTGCTCCCCATGCCCTGGAATACGCCGATCGAGCCGAGATCTCTCACTATTTGACTGAAATGCCTCTCACAACACCAAAACCTCGTAGACCCCAACCAGGGGGGTCAAATTTTGGGCATTACAGATTGCCCCCCGTCAACTAGACTTTGTAATGATGTGAAAAGTCTGGTTGATGCTTAAGTGATGCCCCGAAATTTTGGATTCCACAAAATCCTCCATGTTGTCCGAAACTACGTTGACTACGTCCAGCTATTCGGAGGCGCTGACTGCCTAAGCAACAAAACGCTGTCGAGCTGTTCTAAGGCGCTGACGACCTATAAGTGAAAATGTGTCAAGCTATTCTAAGGCGCTGACTACCTAGGTGACGAAAATGAAATAATGCAATGTCAAGCGGTTCTAAGGTATCGACTACCTATAATCATGAAATGATGTCAAACTATTCTAAGGCGCTGACTACCTATAATAAATGAAATGATGCAATGTCAAGCGATTCTAAGGCGTTGACTACCTGGGATGTGAAAACTATGTGTGTATGAAAATGCAAGAATGCTGAAATGCTAACGATGCTGATGATGCTGATGATGCTGATGATGTTGGTGATGCTGATGATGCTGGTGATGCTCGGATGCTTCTGGGACCGAAACTCGTGCCATGCTCCTGGCTGGACCCAATGTGGACTTATTGCCATCGCCCCCCAAGCCGGTGTGTAGGGATAACTCCTGGTAAAAACCCTGGGGACTTATTGCCTTCGCCCACCATTCGTTGATCCCAAAAATAGTTGACATCACAAAAGAAGGATTTATTGCCATCACCTCGCCAACTTTCTGTCACCAGGTCTTGTGACGCGCCTGGATAATGCAACTAGGTCTTATGACGAGCCTATAGGGATGAGATGAATGCAATGTGTTTGACGAGAGTGGGTAAACTAAAAGGTAATGCTAGGTCTTACTACGAGCCTAAGAATGCATCTAGGTCTTATGACCAATGTTTTTAGGATCGCGATCCTAGCGTAGGATCGTAAGTGACCCCTAGGATCGGATCGTGGGATCGAATCGTGGGATCGTTCGATCCTACAAAAAGTGAGTAAATATTTTTGAAAATTATACATATGTTATAAACAACTTATATTTAAAGCATAAAGTTTAATTTGAGTAAGAATATATAGCATTATTGAATCGAAAAATAAAACTTAAGACCATAACAATGATATTACGCTTACAAAATGAAATATACACTAGCAAACCATGAATTTTAATAATATTGTCCATAGGAAAATATAAAATTTAATAAGATAGGTTAAACATAAATCAAATCCATAGACTGCATAATTTTATGTGCGTTTTTTATTTATTTCATCACCCTCCAACAAACATTATGAGCGACAAGTTATTTATGAACAATCATGGGTTTCCAATTCATCCTGATTCAAAGGGTAATAAGCAATGGAACATAAAGCCAAATGAGTTCTAACAGCTTATTGTTTCCATTATAAACCAAAAGAAAAAAAAATGATAAAAGTAATCATAATATTTTATAAATTTGTATTGTTCTTATAAGTTTTTTTTTTCATTTTTTACTTTAGAGCTTTATAACTTTGAATATTTCAATCATTACATATAATAACACTTTAAATGTCATACATTTTTGAATACCTAGGTACATATTATAATCTTCATGATGGAGAGTAACAGAAGTGATATCCAATCTTAATCCTTATCCGCTCAGTGACTTCTAATAAATCTACATATACAAGTCATTTTAATAATATCCAGTTGCAATGTTCAAAGTCATAATATTTTATGGATTATGAAGCTATCTACAAAATTTTGAGAACTTTTTTTCCCTAAATTTTATTAAGATATAATCACATTGATATGAAAAAGATAAATTGTAAACAAAGTTGGGATCGATGGGATCGTAGGATCGTACTAGGATCTAGAGTGCAGAATCGTAGGATCATGCAATGGAATCGTGATCCTTAGACGATCCTACTGCTCCGATCCTACCCGCGATCCGGATCGTACTATGAATTTGGATCGTAAAATCGTAGGATCGTGGGATCGAATCGTGATTCTGTGAACATTGCTTATGACGAGCCTAAATGACGGTTTATAGGTCTTATGACGAGCCTAAGGATGGATCTAGGTCTTATGACGAGCCTAAGGATGGATCTAGGTCTTATGACGAGCCTAAGGGAATGTAACTAGGTCTTATGACGAGCCTAAAGGACTTTTCTAGGTCTTATGACGAGCCTACGGATGGATCTAGGTCTTATGACGAGCCTAAGGAATGTAACTAGGTCTTATGACGAGCCTAAGGACGTTCTAGGTCTATGACGAGCCTAAAGGTTATTCTAAGTGAATGAGTAAAATGTATGAGGGTCTAAATGGATGTAGAAGGATTAGGGTTTATGTCAAACTGGAGATGGTA
Source organism: Limonium bicolor (assembly GCA_023374045.1). Classification (NCBI taxonomy): domain Eukaryota; kingdom Viridiplantae; phylum Streptophyta; class Magnoliopsida; order Caryophyllales; family Plumbaginaceae; genus Limonium; species Limonium bicolor. The sequence continues at coordinate 145,687,488 of CM041779.1, read as the reverse complement.
GGGCTCAAGACGGGCCTACAGATGTTTGAGTGTGAAGGTAGGGCTTAAGACGGCCTGAGGGAATTTGATGTGGAGGAGGGCTTAGGACGGGCCTATGGATGTTTGAATGTGGAGGAAGGGCTTAGGAAGGGCCTGGGGATGTTTGAATGTGGAGGTAGGGCTTAGGACGGGCCTGAGGAGTTTGAATGTGGAGGTAGGGTTTAGGACGGGCCTGGGGATGTTTGAATGTGGAGGTAGGCTAGGACGGGCCTGAGTGTTATGAGAAGGGTTTGAATCCTTTGGGTTTCTGGCTTTTGGGCCTCAATCGGTGTCATTGTTGCAATTATTGGGACCAACCATTGCCCCCAGTATTTTCCTTAAGGCAATCTGAGTTCTTTAGGATTTTTGACAATCGATCGGAACGACCGATTGCCCCCAGTATTTTCTTGATTTGAAATTGCGCAAAACAGTCTCATTCTCACAATGTTAATGTTTATCTTGATGTGGTACTTTCTATCCTACACTCAAAGTGTTTAATGCTTGCACTCATGCTCTCCTTTTGGACAAACATCTCGACCATTGAATTTGACATTTGTTAGATTTACACGTTCAACCTGTTACTTTCACGTGATTGGATACACAACTACTAGGTCGGAAGTCTTTTAAGCTTATAACGTGGCTATGGGTGTGATGAATGACAACAGGACAATGTAGGAATGTTTAGGATATGTGGAGCTATAAGGGTGACCAAAGCTGCAACTTGCACCGTCTCTCGGACTTGTCTTCTTTGCCCCAAGCACCTCTCCGGATCGACACTTATCCAATTCGGGTAAGGGTCGATCCGGAGAGGTGCTTGGGGCACGGGCCCAGGTCACCACAAAGGAATAGGGCTTGCACACTATTCTCTTTGGGCTTCCCCACTTTTTCCACATCACTTGAAGGTGTGCGTCTACGGTCGGGTCTTTGACTGACCAAACAATGGGCTAGGTAAGGGTACTGCCAGGAAAATGCTTGGGGCTAAAGCCCAGGTATTAAGGGGGTGTGGTTAGACGACACCCTCCTCTTTTCCCCCCTCTTATTCACATCACCTAAAAGGTGTGAGTCCCAGACAGGGGACCCCCAAACGGTCCCGGGGTGAAATCGATTTATGTGGACCCTCGCTCTCATATGATGCAAGGGTGCAGAAAATTAAATTGCGCACAAAAGTAAACAAACAATGTAATAAAGCCATAAATAAACATTTTTCGAGTTAAGCCCTTTTTCTTAAAATTAAACAAGTTAATATTAAGAAGTTAGTCCCCAGCAGAGTCGCCAGTCTATGATCCTCGATTTTAAAACCCTATCCTATGTGGATTAAGTTGATTAGGATCTAATCGGGTTTTAGGTCCACTTATAACCTAAGATTAATAACTATGTCATATAACAATAATTATCAAAACCTAAGCTAGCTCACTGGAACCTATTATGAGTCGCCAGCTAATTTTAACCTAGATCAAATTAGAAAGGAGAGTTCGGGTTCGGGGGCTTGATATTCGACTTAATTAGGGTTCAAATTACTTTCATTACCCTTCCTAGGTCATTTTTCCTCTACTTGGTTTATTTACGGCTTTCTACAAAAGTTGTTTTTAACCTAGGAGTGCGCTTCTATTTTTTTTTATTTTTTAACGTTATTTTGACAGAAAATTAAAGTGAAATTGAAAGTTTACCTAAACTAGGGCTTCGGAGGCAGAATTAGGTCAAATTTTAATTGCGTCCGAGGCCACGGACCCCAGTTGAATTAGGTGATTTCGAAAACAAACTAAAATAAAAACGCAAACTTGAAAAGTCCGGGGCCACGGACATGGTGTCCGTGGCCCCGGACATGTATTGACAGAAACCCTAAAATTTGAAAAATTGAAAAATACAAAATCCCGCTTCTTTAGACTTGTGAAGTTGCTATTCGGAAGTCGGGCTCCTTGCTTCCTTTGGTCAACGGGTCGGTTATTCATCATTGGCTGGCTTGCTTGTGGAGCTTGTAGTGTTGTAAAAGAGGTCTATATGAAAGCTCAGCGGGGGTGCCTAGGGTGCTATGTTAGGGTTCACAAGCTTTTGGCTGTGTGGTGCTGTACCTAGGTGCTTCGTCGTCCCTTAATAGTTGTTTTATCCTTCTTTGTTACTTTCTCATAGGTTTAAGCGTAAATTTACAAATTATCTCCTTCGGTCGGAGCCATGCCGTTTACCTCACCTTTGAATGTGACCTCTCTGGAGTCATGTAAAAATGACACTCTCTTTCACTCTTGTGGTTTTACCGCTCAACGCACTCTTGCGAAGTGTACACTCGGAGACTTGCTTGCACACAATAATACAACGTTATCGTTCCTTAACTCAGATTGCCCCCAGTATTGTTGTGGGTTTTTTTTGACAGCCTTTTGAATACCCAGGTTATTTGTAGAGGGTGGTGAGTGGTGATGAGGTGATCCTGTGGAGGGTGATGAGTGACTTTGTGACAATAATTTTTTTGGGCTATATGTATTTAGCGAAATGCTAAGAAGGTGGAGTTTGTGAGACACATGGGATGTATATGATGAAGGTGGTGCTTGTATGCAGAGTGGTGGCTTTGTACAAAGGAATTTGTGGAAACAAAGGTTCTACCTTATAACACTTGCAGGTGGGCTCCATGAGATAGCGTGCCTTTTTTCGAAAGATGCAAGAATGAATGTATAAATACTAATTCGGACTTTTTTATGAGCAAAACGAACATTTCTCTTATTAATAGCAGACAAGCGTGACAACAAAATCCCTTATTGTCTAACTATTTCAAAAGAAAAGCAACAACCAACTAAGCTAACTAAGGAAAAAGGAAACTACACCGAATGACTAAGGGAACCCAATAGGGAGAACAAAATAAAGATAACTCCTAGCGATGCCCTGGCATGGAACTTCCGAAAGTGTTCTCGCGCTTCGCGAACTGAAATCCCTGGTCATAAAGTCTTGGATCTTATGCTGCAAGGCCCTGCAATGGTCAGTGTCATGACCGGGAAGTTGATGGTAGCGACAGAATTGGTTCGGATCCTTCCCCAATCGAGCAAGTCATGCCTTCGGGGCCTTTGGTTGTAGCAGACTTCTCCTTCGAAGTTCCTCAAGCGCTTGACTTTGTGTCTGGCCGATATTAGTAAATTGTCTTAGATCGGAGTTCTGCTGTGGTGACTCTACTGCTCTAACGCCCCAACTTGGTCCTCCTAACTACCCACTGGCGCCTTCTTCATGCTGTCTAGTCTGTGTTTCGGGTGCAACCTTGAATGCAAGTTGCTACCTGGTTGACTACTTCCGACTGACTGCCTAATAGCTTTCTGGAATTTTGCAACAAGTTCCTCGACATTTTCCTGTGAACCCTGGGCCTAGATGGGGCCAGCTTCTGTATGATCATGAGAGAGTTAAGAAGCCTGCCTGCTAGTTCGTCATGAGCTTGACGGTCGGCCTCTAGGGAGAGAACCTTCGCCTTCAATTCTTCAATTACAGCAATATAATTGGATTCCATGGCATCCCTGACACTATTATGTATTCGTTCCATGGAGCCATCATGGCTTCAAGTTCAGTTCTAGCATCAGTGGTCCTTCTCGGAACATGCAAATCTACACCTTGAGAATTGATCTTGTCCCTCAAGTCTTCCAATTCTTTTGTCATGGCTTCCAGCCTAAGCTCTATTTCTGCCATCCTATCTTCTGCACCATCTGGCCTTCCTTTTCCCTCCATGCTTGTGATGACAGTCTACCTGTTTTCAAAATGCCGTCTGTCAGAAAATAAAGGGGACTGGATTGAAGTTCTGGGTCGGGGAGGAGTACTTGATAAAGTGGTACTCTAATTTAAAACTTGTTTGGGCTGAGTAATTCTGATTGGGCCTAAAAGAAGATACTTATAATTAGGACCTTGGGCCGACGCCCGAGTAGAAGGTCTTCTTAGACTAGAATGAGCCATGAAATGGAAAGGCCTGATGGATTTTCATGAATTGCTTTAGGTTGATTTATTTTTCGCAGGCCTAGAACTAAATTGATAATTAAAATTGGGCTGAAAGAGAGAAATCACTTAAGTCTAAACTTTTGGGCCTGAGCCCGAACAATCAATTCATTCAACCAAACAAGGCCTTGGGCTGCAAACAATAAAGCCGTAAATTCGGGTTGGGCTAGGTTGATGTAGGAGAAATTCCTATCAGTTTCTAGGCTGGGTAGTGGGCCGATCATACAAGCAACAGGCCCACACAAATTTAACATGTCCTCACCTGACACTTATCCAATTCGGGTAAGGATCGATCCGGAGAGGTGCTTGGGGGCGCGGGCCCAGGTCACCACAAAGGAATAGGGCTTGCACACTATTCTCTTTGGCTTCCCCACTTTTTCCACATCACCTGAAGGTGTGCGTCTACGGTCAGGTTTTTGACTGACCAAACAATGGGCTAGGTAAGGATATTGCCAGGAAAATGCTTGGGGCTAAAGCCCAGGTATTAAGGGGTGTGGTTAGACGACACCCTCCTCTTTTCCCCCACTTATTCACATCACCTAAAAGGTGTGAGTCCCAGACAGGGGACCCCCAACGGGTCCCGGGGTGAAATCGATTTATGTGGACCCTCGCTCTCATATGATGCAAGGGTGCAGAAATTAAAGTGCGCACAAAAGTAAACAAACAATGTAATAAAGCCATAAATAAACAATTTTTCGAGTTAAACCCTCTTTCTTAAAATTAAACAAGTTAATATTAAGAAGTTAGTCCCCAGTAGAGTCGCCAGTCAGTGAGCCTCGATTTTTAACCCTATCCTATGTGATTAAGTTGATTAGGATCTAATCGGGTTTTAGGTCCACTTATAACCTAAGATTAATAACTATGTCATATAACAATAATTATCAAAACCTAAGCTAGCTCACTGGAACCTATTATGAGTCGCCACCTAATTTTAACCTAGATCAAATTAGGAAAGGAGAGTTCGGGTTTGGGGGCTTGATATTCGACTTAATTAGGGTTCAATTACTTTCATTACCCTTCTAGGTCGTTTTCCTCTACTTGGTTTATTTACGGCTTTCTACAAAGTTGTTTTTAACCTAGGTGCGCGCTTCTGTTTTTTTTTATTTTTTACGCTTTTTGACAGAAATTAAAGTGAAATTGAAAGTTACCTAAACTAGGGCTTCGGAGGCAGAATTAGGTCAAAATTTAATTGCGTCCGAGGCCACGGACCCCAGTTGAATTAGGTGATTTCGAAAACAGAACTAAAATAAAAACGCAAACTTGAAAAGTCCGGGGCCACAGACATGGTGTCCGTGGGCCCGACATGTATTGACAGAAACCCTAAAATTTGAAAAATTGAAAAATACAAAATCCCGCCACCGTCCGTGGGTGTCCGTGGTCACGGACAACCCGTCTGTGGTCCCGGACAATGAGTCCGAGGTCACGGACAACCCACAGACAGTGGGTTTTGATGGTTCCCGAGGTGTTTTGAGCTTAAATTTTATGGGTGTGTAGCCTGAAAGATTTAAAACACGTTAGTAACTGAAAGAACTCAATTTGACATCAAAATCAATACGAAACTTAGCAAACAAGTAACAAGGCAGTAGCTAAAACATTAGCAATACAGAAATGAAAAAGAGTTAGTTTAAGCCCAAATTTTAAGGCAAGACTGATAATGTCGTGGAGAGTTAGGAAAGTGGGATTTCTACCTGTTTTACCTTCGGATTCACAATGATTCTTCACACCGGGATTCATAGAGTGCTCCGTTTGTGGCAGAAGACCCGAATGATTTTCAAACCGAACTTATGGTGGTTGGTTGTGTTGCTGTTGGCTTCCAGTTTGGAGGTGTTTTTTGTGGGTTTTGATGATTATTGGTGCGTTGGGGATTGAAAAAACGTGTTTAGATGGTGATTTCGGGGGTTTCGGTATGATTTCAGGTGGCCGGGTGAATACCCCCCCGACCTTAAATATGGCGATTAAATTATCCTAGTGGGTATTTAAGAGCCTAATAATGATTAAGTAATATTGGTAAGGAAAAATGAATCCAAAAGAAATAAAGAAACGCTTAAAAAGCGAAAAACGCTAAACAACGGTAAATACCATAGGAGGTATGAAACCTCGGTTAGCGTATTTAAGGATTCTAAGGCTTAATTAGGCCTAAATAATATATGGGAACAACCCCCGAAGAAAATGGATCCTTAAAATGGATTAAAACACTAATGAACATTAAGCGCGTTTTTCGAGGTAACCGGGAAAACGTGACTTTAAGCGGGTCAGATAGACTCGTAAAAACTTTTGGTCAACTAAATAATCATTAATAAATATTAGTGAGACTTTAGAACCAACAAAATCAATAAAACGAGAGAGATTGGTAAAAAAACTATCAAAAACGGGTAATTGTGGGTGTAAACTGTAATAAGCACAAACTAGTGTGTCCATTTGGTAAATAAAAATTTAAAAACCAATTGAGTATGTGTGTGTGCCTCGTGAGCATCCTTCCCCCTTTTTCAAACAAATTAAATACACTCACCCCCACACTAAAGGACAAGACTAATAAAGAAAGGGAAATAAAAGTACAAAAGTGACTAACACTCCCTCTCTCTCCAATTCCTTACACACCCACGTACTACCTCTCTCTCCCTCTTTCGGACTCCTTCTCCCCCACGGAGCTCAACCATGGCGATTTCACAAAACCAAAGGGACACCCATCTTCCTCTCAATCTTTGACCACTCAATACTTGCTCAAAAATTATAAAAATGGTACCGTTGGAATCCTCTCATCAAGGAGAACAACCTCCTCTTTCCAAAATTCGAAAACCTCACCTTCCATCTCCATGGGTATAAGCCATTCGAAGGTTTGAACCACCATTGGAAGCCCCTCTTTCATCTTGTTGGTTTAAGGTAAAAAGAAATCCGAAAACCTTCCATTTTTAACTCCCATTTACATTATAAGAAATGCTAGTTTTGAACTCCTTGTTCTTGCTTGTCCAGCCGAATGTGCTTCTTCTTCTCTGGAGCTGAGAAATTACTCTCTCTTGCTAGACAAGAGCTCCATCTATCCATTGGAAGGTGTCTCATCTTCAAACATTAAACAAGTATGTAAACCCTAGGCTAGTTAAGAGTGAAATGCTAAACTAGTGTTGTGTATGTATGGGCTGTAGAACTACTGATTTTATAGAGCAAGAACAAGAAGAAAATAAAAGAAAAGGAAGAAAGAAGAAGAGAAGGAAAAAGGAAGCAAAACGTGAGGTAAGCCTCTGTACAGATTTTGTTTAAAGTATGAGTAAGCATATTGTCTTAACAAATGTAAACCAATGTGACAGTGGGAAATGAAGGAGTATAATGGTATTGATAGTATTAGTAAGTAAGAATCTGTCAAAGAAACAAATAATGAGCTGCTGTAAACGTGAGTTGCATCTGAATGCATATACATATATAAACCGATGCAGGTTGAATGAGTTTTCATGTGTGAGCAAATGAATGTGTGAAAACCTTAAGTTTTAGGGGACACCATGTCAAATTTAGAGAGGAAACTATCTTGCTTAGGAGCTGGTAACATTTGTGAAAGAAAGAAAAGAAAGAAACAGAAGCAGCAGCTCGAGCTCTGCAACAGAGGAAAATAAACTGACAGAGGAAGTGGTAAGTTATCAGTAGAATGAGAGGAAGGATGTTGGTAATGGATTAGCAATGGGTTTAACATGTTTAGGTGACTAATTGGTGCTAAAACATATGGGGTTAAGTGTAGGAACAGTGGAGAATTAATTGGGCAAAGTTTGGAATGTAACAGACCTTGAAAATGTAAAATCCGTCAAATGCATAGCAGGATCCGGGACTTGGTCCCCGTACAAACTCCCGGACCATGCTAAATAAAAGGGCCGAGACTTTACTGGAGCTTGGGTCCGGGACTTGGTCCCTTGTACAACTCCCGGACCATATATGGAAAACCGCCCGAGACTTCAGCAAGGTCCTGGTCCGGGACTTGCTCCCTGTATAAGGACCCGGACCAGGGTTTTAAAATGGCCGAGAGTTTGGTAATGAGGTGGTCCGGGACTTAAGACCTGGACAAGGTCCCGGACCAACCTAAAATGGTGAAAATAAGTACTTTACATGTATAATAAGATATGGAAGTGAATGGTAATGATAGTATAAGATGATTAGGACTCAATTAAGGATGTTTAAAGGTCATCAGGAGTATAAACAAGCTAGAATGAGAATGAGAAGTAAGTAAAGAATGGAAATGAAATGGTACAAGTAAGAATTAGTAAGTAGGTAAAGTGGATGAACTAAGGCAATTTGAAGGGCCTAGGTAGTGTTTAAACATGTGAGATTACATGTAAGAAGATTGGGGAAACAATGGATGAAGTTAGGAAAGAAAAATAAAATCTGTAGCAAGGTTCTGACTCCGTCCGACCCAGACGGTGAGTCGGACGTGGGTCGGACGGGGCTTGAGAAACGAAAACCAACTTTCTGGAATGGTCCGACCCAGAGCCGTGAGCGGACATGGGTCGGACATGCAAATTTTTACAATGTCAAAGTTTCTGACTTCGTCCGACCCAGACGGTGAGTCGGACGTGGGTCGGACGGAGCTTGGACGACAGGACCAAAACCTTCTGGAATGGTCCGACCCAGAGAGTATGGGTCGGACGGACGGCTGGGTCGGACAGGGCAATTTTCTGGGAACGAACCTTACTGGAATGGTCCGACCCAGGGCTTGGGTCGGACGGTGGGTCGGACGGCCCTATACTTACAAAAAAAAACAGTAAGCTTATAACTAGTATTATATATATATATATATATATATAATATATATATATATATATATTATATATAATATATATATATTAACCCACCTACACATATGTATATACATGTGTATGTAAATTATGGACAAGTAATGGAAAGTAAGTAAAATGAAATATAAGTGTAAGGAAAGTAAAGGTTAGAAATAAGGATTAGTAAACACAAAAGTAGTTGAGTTAAGACTAATAATGGTAGATTAATTATTCGGTTGTATGTATATCATAGGATTTGAATTGTGAATCCCGGAGGAACGTTGGGATACAAGTACAATGGTGAAAGGTATGATTTCTTCATGCTCTGTATCCTAACCTGGTTACCCCGATTTGTGTGCTTATGTGATCACCAATAAGATAAATGCACGAATCGGACTTATAATGCACTTAACTGTGTTTGAACTATTTTGTTCTTGTTGTATCTTCTTGAACAATTAGTTTGTATGATTCATGAAATGAATGAATGGAATTGAGAAGTATGTGTAAGTATCGTGTACTTGAGTATTGTATGTATGTATGGAAATGAAGTATTGACTTCTACTAATTCCTAACATTCTAACTCCTAACTTGAGTAATGAGTAAATGGAATGAGTAGAAGTCCGATATAGTTTCGGCCACGCGTGAGGATAAGGAAACACAAGAGGTTGGATCCGAATCCTGGCTGTAATCTTTTCCATGGACCAATTCCCTTGAATGGGTAGCATCCTGGATTAGTGGGCCACCCTAAAGCCCGGTGGTGGGATATAGTAATCCCTGCCCGGAGGTCATACCGACTTAACTGGAAGTAAAGTATGTAAGAAGTAAGTACTGTATGTGTATTGGTCTTGACTATTGTAAGTCATCGACCGGAAGTAAAAGAGTATTGAACACCTGATAAACCGGGTGTGTAACGAAGCTAACTGGACCTTGTATGTATTGGAGAATTGTACCTCCGTATTGCGTATTGGATATGTAATGAGTATGTATTGTGTATGTGTATTCTGGAAAATGGTAAGTAAGCATTGGTTGACTTGTATTGTCTTCCAAGCATGTATTGTACTGTGCGTATGTATGTATACCTTGTGTAGTATTGTAGTATCGTGAATGAAAGCATGTATGTATGTATGTATGAATGTATGTATTGCAAATGAATTGCATGTATTCGACCAAATGGTCGGCGTACCCTCGCTAGTACGCGGGGTATGCGGTTATCATATTCAGCGTAAGCTGACCCCCTCGGGGGAACATTTTTAGTGTGCAGGTACCCGGAGCGAATACGGTCAAGGTAAGAGACCGGCGACGCGCCTTGTAATTAGAAGTATTTAGTTTGCGAGTAATGGGTAGCAGATTGACTTCTAGTGAGTGTGTATGAATTCGGGGAGAAGTACTGTATTGATTTTGGAACCTAGTAAACTCGGTATGCGTAGTGTATTATCTTGTACGGAATTGTGGAGTATTGTATTGAATGGAGTAATGTATCGAATGGAGTATTGTAGTAATCAGTATGTAATGAGAGTATGTATTGTATTAAGTAGTACTCGGTTATTCCGGTCCATCAGACCGATGCTGTATGTAGCAGTAGTAGCCTTGTTAGTCACGTGGGTGACTAACGGCATTGTATCACCCGATGTATGTAAGTATGTATCCGCTGCGTGACTCGGGAAGCACGAGGAGATTGGACGGTAATGACTGAATTAATAGTAGGGGTGTTACAAAAGTGGTATCAGAGCGAAGTATCGCTCTGATGACTGGAAATACCGAGTTTAGGAATACCGAGTTAGGAACTAGAAGCTTAGGGCTAAGGGCTGAGAGTTAGCATTAGAGATATGCTAGTTAGGAACTACCGGTGAGTACCGGATGCCTACAATACCAGTCCCGCCCGCCGCAAACCCCATTGTATAACTTGGGAAAGGACGCCAGAGAGAAGAAAAGCCTTCTCATACTCGGGGAAAACCCGATCTAGCAGTTGTGAAGTAATCACACAGTAAACAAGAACCGACGTATGGTAGATTCCAAGAAATGGAAGACCCGGAAGTGGATCCCGTTGAACAACAATAGCCGCACTTAATAGCGGTAGTATAAACACTCCAACCACAAGGAGGTTACAACTTGCAACAGCATGGTGCGACATGCTTAGCAGTCGCAGAACCCAGCTAAACAACCCGCAACAGGAAAGGAAGCACTAACCGTGCAACGAAATGGAAACAAGAGCAGTAATGAAACCCGAGACACAAGTCTACGGACAACAGTAATAGCCAAGCAACACCACCAACGGTGAGCTAGCTGGCTAAGGACATAGTCGGGAGTGACTGACTCCAAAACTACAATGCCAAAAAGGTTACAAACCTGGCCAATATAGCTCAGACAGCTACAGGAATATTCACAAGATATAATCTGACATAACTACAACTGTAGTGCCTAAACCAAATCAGGCTCAGTAACCACAACAAACGTGTGGGAATAAGCAACAAGGAACAACACAACCAAGTCAAAGGGGAAGCTCCAAGGATTGGAGAAGTACCCTGATCAATGACAGCTATGTCAAACTCACTGAGAAGTTACTCAGAAGAGTGATTAACCCAAGTAAGTGATCAACAAGATCAAAGGAAGAGTAAGCAAGATTACCAATTACGAATGGAAACCATACCGTGATCGGTATAGAATTACCAAAAACCACCAGTACCGCGCACTTGCCACGGCAAGTGCAGTAAGGGCAGAAATATGTAAAGGAACTCTAACACACCACAGGTACATAGTAATGTACCGTGGCTACAAGAAGCACTACAGGATACACATCCTAACAACTAGGAGTATGGAACCTTGGAAAGGCCCGACGCCTGACCATTACTTTAACCTCATACCAGTCAGCATGAAGCTAGACTTGGTCAAGACCTTAAGCATGGCTGTGCCATGGGAGATTTCTTTTAACAACACTGCCATTGTTTTCAAACCCGAATTCTCCTTTCAAAACCACAACTTCTTTTAGAAACCTTGGATTTTTAAAACCAAATCAACAGAATTTCGGTGAGTATCATGGAATGATACAAGAGGAGTTGACAATAGAATACTTCACCTAGGCGTGTGACGAACACTACGAGTGTACCCAAATTACGGGAGGTGGACAACTGCACTCCGAAGGAGCTTGCGGGCCTGACATATAGTTGGGTAAGTGGTAACGTATCAACTGATACCCCACGTATGTTACATGTAGTGTACGAAACACGGGAAGTAGTCGACTCCGTTCTACGGACCATCAGTAAGTTCAAACCGAACAACTGGACACCTCAGGCAATTAAGCATAAAGGAACTCAGAGAATCCATCGGAAGATAAGGAGTAAGGACTAGGAAGTGCACAGAGCACAAGACTAGTCGCGGTATGGACATGGATATGTCTCAAAAGACATCAAGCAAATATATATGACAGCTGGAAAGTATACCCAGCCTAACACAGTAAGGCCCACTGCCTAAAACATGAGCACTATAATGCTCGGCAAATGGGATAGAACGCCCAAGAGCAATCACGAGATTACCATGAAGTAAAATCTATCATCGAAGGGAATATTAAACCTAGTCTCAAGCGCTAGGAGCAAGTATAAACGGTCTACCCAATGACGGGAGACGTTATAAATCTAAAGGAAATAGCTTAATACAACACCATAAGACGGTATAGGGACAACACACGTCATAACCATCAGCCGATGTAACGGCGTGATCCAACGGCACCCAGGAGCAATCCTTGAAGGGTGTCTAAGATAACAACAGTTGAACAAGTGTCTTGATAGAGCACGGAGCTAGAACAAACATTCGGTTAGAACACGAAGGATTTCACTTAACAGGATAAAGGAAATACCCCAAATTAGCATCAGCTTGCCTAAAGGTCTCCTATAACGGAAGCGTGATGTCACGACTTACCATGAAGCCTAGTAATATACCTCCAACTTACGGAGTATACATGGGTATAAAACATGTATAAGCAGCTTGCAAAGCATAGCTTGCAGCAATAAGGCTTAAAAGCCACCACCAACTACGTTGTGTGAACTCAAACAGTGGCAAAACCCACACCAATACTGAATAGGGCTTGCAAGAAATATTATCCCATATGACAAAATCATACACAACTGGACCATCAATTCAAAATCAACCTCTTGGGTGGCTTGGAGTAATGGTCAACTCAGCGTCACTGTCACTAGAGCATCAGTCTAGTATGCAGTTGACAAGCTTTCTAACTACCTTCATGCCTCCTGTAGCAATGATAACACAGGGGCACCAGAAATCGGGATAAATGCCAACATTGGCCTAGTCCACACTTGGACACTACGAGAAACCCGACGGAAACCCCCTCGTTACCGGAGACCACCAATGTGGTGAAGATGTGAACCTTAGGAAAGGCTCCATCTACTATAACTATTGCCAATGGAGGATGGAACAAGGAAATGAGATTTCCAAACCACTACGCCTACGAGAGGCTTTGGACTGTAAAAGCACAACGCTTAAAGAGCATAGAGACTCGAAGGAGCAAGTATACTCCATATGCACCCAAGCATGTGGTGAACCATTGTATAAACACAACATGGTAAACCTTGTCATGAGGCCCATGAGTGGAAACAAGCCCCTCAACGAGAACTTTCACCTACAGTGATAGAATACCCTCCAATTGGAGAACGGGACCAGAAAACCCTTGAAGTTTTGGGGATGTCCCGGTAAGGTACATGCAAAAGCAACCCTATAGCTAGAGCCTATGATCAATGCTCAACACTATGAGACAGTAATTGTCAACAACAAACACTGATGAGTGCATATCGCACACCATGAATGACCGGCGCCTCAAGAGAACTTGTAACCCGATAAACCACTTCATCTTCTCTTTGGTCAACCAAGCTATTGGCAAACGTTATCATGAATGAGGAAGGTAATGTGAGGTGAGCTAAACCTACACATGAAACTAAATTGAAATAAAACATCCCCACAAGGGAAGATAATAGTATCATCCGGTATACTACGACAACCGTCATACATATGACTAGGAACTCCTAGTGTTTGTACACCATAAGGAAATGATGCCAACGACAATGGCAAGGAGTAAAGGTAAGCTACCACAATAACGGAGACCGTAAAAACGATGTTGTATAGTGAGTAAGAATACGGTGCACAACAAGCGACCGCTATGAGGAAGTAGTTGGACAATGACACGAAGTATAAGTATGAGATGACAAGCAGAAACATTCATCCCTATCACATAAGTGATTTACTGCCAAGCGTTTACGCCTCTGCACTCTGTATGACTGAGTGTTTTGGTATTGCACTCGCGCAGTAATGATCTAATGCGATAGCTAGGAATATGGAAAATGTAAACCGTAGTAAACCTTTCTTTCTTTCACCAACAACAATGGCATAAGCCAGTCAAGCAAGCTTAGTAACAAACCGTGCGGCCTAAGGCCAAAGAAGCACGAAAAGTGTAAGCACACTACAATCACAAGATGTGAATTCCATTGGAATAAAAGGTGAAAGAAGACTGAAGAAAGTCACTCGGACCGACGCATTGAGAATGCAAGGTCATACAAGCAAAGAACACTTGTACTGAACCAGAAGAACTGGTATTATTCAGAAGCTAGTGACAACAGAGGAAGCACTGCAACTAGTAGTGACTTAACCTCGCCCGACAACAAGTCGGAGGAACTTAGTGAATAATCGTGGGAGTACGAATAATATGTATAATAGATTACCAGAAAAGCTGGTTACAATCTAAAACTCATTGAGTTCAAATAGCGGTAAAAGAATACCACACTGTTAGTAACCTTATTTCCACAATAGAGGGATAGAAAGGTGATGTAGCACATTAAGGATAACATGAAGGGTGAGTACCCCAGTTATCAGGGTCACGCAGCAGAAGCTAGTGGGCCCTAACTAAGAAATGTAATACACCTAGTAAGTATGAAAGAATGGCTATTAATGCCTTGAAGCCTAATAGGCCAGAACTGAATTAATTATGAGTTAAATAAACTCATGTACAATCCTCGGTGCAAAGACTAAACCATTGGTATGGTTAAGACCTTTGACCAAAGCATATGGTATAGTATATCGTAATGAAGCTAAACGCTTCAGATTGCCCAAATCGAGTAAACCAATGTTTAATAGTAACATATGGTAGATTACGTGGGTGTAATCCCTTTTAAGGGGGGTAGAGCGAAAAACCACTTAATGTAAGTTTCATGAACAAAACACAGAAACTATAATGTGCATAGCATAAATGAGAATCAAATTGATGATTGGTACTTATGTTAAATAAACACATGTATTCATTCATATTGTAATTGTGGTAATTAGGCACGAGAGATGCAAATACCATAACAGGAGTCGGTACAAAACCGATGTAGAACCTGGAGGAAATTGAGTTCCCTAGGTGATTGTAATGAGGAATTGAGAATGAGTAGTGGATGGAGCTCCACAAGTATTGTAACCTTGAAGAAAAAAAAAAGAATAGTAGGACTGATTGTGAGTAGCGAGGAACGTAGCCCATGAGTGGTATATTCGTAAGTATGTTAGTGGTAGTAATTGAGGATAGCTAAACTTCATAAGTACTGTATTCCCTAGTTAGAATAATTGAAATGATAGAGAGTAATGGATGGAAGTAATGAAGGTTGATGAAATGAGCATTTAAGTAATGAACCACGGAGTAAAGCATTGGGAAGTAGAGCGAGGACAATTGATGGATTGATTCCATCCTTTGGAGATGTACGAATTCGTACCACGACTAGAAAAGTTAAAAGATTGAAAATGAAAACAACTAACTATTTGCTTGTTTGAAACTGATGTGGGAAGTCGAACTTGATCCTGATCAGATCAAGGGGAACCGAACACAAATTGGGGTGGAAAGATAGTTCAACACTGATGCTGATCACATCAGGGTCGAATGATTCTTGAAGCTCCCCTTAAGTGGTCACAAGAATCACATAGGATAGAAGTAATGAATATAAATTGGAATTTGGAGTTGTATGTTTTAGAAAAGTTTCTAATTGGTAGTAGTGAAGTATTTCTCTTAGACTGAAGGTTAAGAATTTATGAGAAGCTTGTACCGGAGAAGATAGTAGTGTAGTATGTGGTATTATTCCAAAGGCAGCGGGACATAGAGGAGTCCTGCGTCGAGATGACTGGAGCGCCTGCGGGATTGTATGCGTATTGCATTGCTTTGGGGATAGCTTTGCACTGTATGTATGTATGAACTTTGTAATGAGGAACCAGATAGTTAGTAGTAGCGCGGATTGGAGTAACTATAGTACATTTGGATGGTATGGTATGTAGAAACCTTGAGTAATGGATTTGGGAATTAGTAAGAGGAAGATTGTATAAACCGTAGTATTAGACATGTAAGAATGAGTAAGCATTGTAACTTATAACCTCGAACAACTTTGAGGACAAAGTTCTTAAGGGGGGTAGATTGAAATACCCCGACCTTAAATATGGCGATTAAATTATCCTAGTGGGTATTTAAGAGCCTAATAATGATTAAGTAATATTGGTAAGGAAAATTAATCCAAAAGAAATAAAGAAACGCTTAAAAAGCGAAAAACGCTAAACAAGCGTTAAATAACCATAGGAGGTATGACACCTCGGTTAGCGTATTATAAGGATTCTAAAGGCTTAATTAGGCCTAAATAATATATGGGAACAACCCCCGAAGAAAATGGATCCTTAAAATGGATTAAAAACACTAATGAACATTAAAGCGCGTTTTTCGAGGTAACCGGGAAAACGTGACTTTAAGCGGGTCAGATAGACTCGTAAAACTTTTGGTCAACTAAATAATCATTAATAATATTAGTGAGACTTTAGAACCAATAAAATCAATAAAACGAGAGATTGGTAAAAAAAACTATCAAAACGGGTAATTGTGGGGTGTAAACTGTAATAGCACAAACTAGTGTGTCCATTTGGTAAATAAAAATTTAAAAACCGATTGAGTATGTGTGTGTGCCTCGTGAGCATCCTTCCCCCTTTTTCAAACAAATTAAATACACTCACCCCCACACACTAAAGGACAAGACTAATAAAGAAAAGGAAATAAAAGTACAAAAGTGACTAAACTCCCTCTCTCTCTCTCTCTCAATTCCTTACACACCCACGTACTCTCTCCCATCTTTCGGACTCCTTCTCCCCCACGGAGCTCAACCATGGCGATTTCACAAAACCAAAGGGACAACCCATCTTCCTCTCAATCTTTGACCACTCAATACTTGCTCAAAAATTATAAAAATGGTACCGTTGAATCCTCTCATTGTGAGCCTCGATTTTAAAACCCTATCCTATGTTGATTAAAGCTGATTAGGATCTAAACGGGTTTAGGTCCACTTATAACCTAAGATTAATAACTATGTCATATAACAATAATTATTAAAAACCTAAGCTAGCTCACTGAACCTATTATGAGTCGCCACCTAATTTTAACCTAGATCAAATTAGGAAAGGAGAGTTCGGGTTCGGGGGCTGGTATTCGACTTATTTAGGGTTCAATTACTTTCATTACCCTAGAAGTCGTTTTTTCTCTCTACTTAGTTTATTAGTTACGTGCTTATTAGAGTCTTTTAACCTAAGTGCGCGAGCTTCTGTTTTTTTTGTTTTTAGCATTTTTTGGCAGAGAATTAAAGTGAAACTAAAAGCTACCTAAACTAGGGTTTCGGAGGCAGAATTAGGTCAAATTTTGCTTACGTCCGTAGCCACGGACCAACGTCCGAGACCACGGCCCCCAGTTAACCTAAATATACAGAAAAGTCGAAATTAAGGAAAACAAATTTGCAAAGTCCGGGGCCACGGACAGGATGTCCGTGGGCCCGGACATTATTAGAAAAACCTAAATTTGAATTTTTTAAAATCCCGCCGCCGTCCGTGGGTGTCCGAGCTTACGGACAGGGAGTCCGGGACCCCGGACACGACGTCCGTGGGTGCGGACAGCCCTCGGACGGCGGCTTTGAGGCTGTTCCCGAAGGTGTTTTGAGCTCAAATTTTATGGGTGTGTAGCCTGAAAGATTTACAAGTCGTTAGTGATCGAAAGTTCTCAATTTGATTTTCGAATTAAGCACGAAACTTTGTAAACAAGTTATTGGACAGAAGCTTAAACAAACGTCAATACAGAAGCGTAAACAGGTTGGTTTGAACCCAAACTTTGACAGAGAGTTAACAAGGTCGTGGGAATCAGAAATTGGATTGTAACCTGTTTTACTTCCTCGAATTCAAGATGATCCTTCACGTTGGGATTCTTCGGAGGCTCCGATGATGCCGGTTCCGGATTGAGTTCGACCCGGCTTCTGGTTGTTGATTGTTGATGATGTTCTTCACGTTTTGGAGTGGTTTGGTTGATGTTTGATGATTGTTGATGTGTTAGGAGTTGAAAAGTGTGTTTAGGTGGTGATTTCGAGAGATTTTTGATGTGATTTTGGTGCTTGGATGTGTAAAAACGTGAGGAGAGAGAGACGGCTGCCTTCTTTGAGAGGCTAGGGTTCTTGAAGTTCTTCTTTGATCATGGGATAAGGTTCCTTATATAGACCTCTTTAAAGATAGAAAAATCCGGTAAAAACCGAGATTTACCGACGTTTTAGCTCAAGGGCTTCCAAAAGGAATTGATTATGAAATTTCACACATGGGTAAAGGATGATATTTTGATTTTCCTAAAGTGGAATCGAATTTTTTGGATATTGGAATATTTTTAAATTCAATTCTCGTCAGATTCAATCAGAAATTACTAGAAAATTATTGGAAATTTGAAAAATCAAAATTCCAACGCCATTATGCTTAAAATGTCATCCTCTATCATGGGTTAAATTTCACAGTATTTTGAATTGATTTGACCCTTATTTGGAGGAGAGAGAAAGCCTATAGGGGGCTTAGGAGCCTTGAAAAATTACGAAAATGCCCCTGGAGATACTAAGCTGTCCCTAGTACTCTGAATGTGCCGATCGAATTGGGAACCCTCGCTACTAGCCTATTAGTAGAGACTCTCTTCCGGGGGGTTTGAAATTTTGGGTAAACACTCATCAAGGAGAACAACCCCTCCTCTTTCAAAAATTCGAAAACCTCACCTTCCATCTCCATGGGTATAAGCCATTCGAAGGTTTGAAACCACCATTGGAAGCCCCTCTTTCATCTTGTTGGTTTAAGGTAAAAGAAATCCGAAAACCTTCCATTCTTAACTCCCATTTACATTATAAGAAATGCTAGTTTTGAACTCCTTGTTCTTGCTTGTCCAGCCGAATGTGGCTTCTTCTTGGAGCTGAGAAATTACTCTCTGCTAGACAAGAGCTCCATCTATCCATGGAAGGTAATGTCTCATCTTCAAACATTAAACAAGTATGTAAACCCTAGGCTAGTTAAGAGTGAAATGCTAAACTAGTGTTGTGTATGTATGGGCTGTAGAACTACTGATTTTATAGAGCAAGAACAAGAAGAAAATAAAAGAAAAGGAAGAAAGAAGAAGATGAAGGAAAAAGGAAGCAAAACGTGAGGTAAGCCTCTGTACATATTTTGTTTTAAGTATGAGTAAGCATATTGTCTTAACAAATGTAAACCAATGTGACAGTGGGAAATGAAGAGTAATAATGGTATTGATAGTATTAGTAAGTAAGAATATGTCAAAGAAACAAATAATGAGCTACTGTAAACGTGAGTTGCATCTGAATGCATATACATATATAAACCGATGCAGGTTGAATGAGTTTTCATGTGTGAGCAAATGAATGTGTGAAAACCTTAAGTTTTAGGGGACACCATGTCAAAATTTAGAGAGGAAACAATCTTGCTTAGGAGCTGGTAACATTGTGAAAGAAAGAAAAGAAAGAAACGGAAGCAGCAGCTCGAGCTCTGCAACAGAGGAAAATAAACTGACAGAGGAAGTGGTAAGTTATCAGTAGAATGAGAGGAAGGATGTTGGTAATGGATTAGCAATGGGTTTAAACATGTTTAGGTGACTAATTGGTGCTAAAACATATGGGGTTAAGTGTAGGAACAGTGGAGAATTAATTGGGCAAAGTTTGAATGTAACAGACCTTGAAAATGTAAAATCCGTCAAATGCATAGCAGGATCCGGGACTTGGTCCCCGTACAAACTCCCGGACCATGCTAATAAAAGGGCCGAGACTTTACTGGAGCTTGGGTCCGGGACTTGGTCCCTTGTACAACTCCCGGACCATATATGGAAAACCGCCCGAGACTTCAGCAAGGTCCTGGTCCGGGACTTGCTCCCTGTATAAGGACCCGGACCAGGGTGTTTAAAATGGCCGAGAGTTTGGTAATGAGGTGGTCCGGGACTTAAGACCTGGACAAGGTCCCGGACCAACCTAAAATGGTGAAAATAAGTACTTTACATGTATAATAAGATATGGAAGTGAATGGTAATGATAGTATAAGATGATTAGGACTCAATTAAGGATGTTTAAAGGTCATCAGGAGTATATACAAGCTAGAATGAGATGAGAAGTAAGTAAAGAATGGAAATGAAATGGTACAAGTAAGAATTAGTAAGTAGGTAAAGTGGATGAACTAAGGCAATTTGAAGGGCTAGGTAGTGTTTAAACATGTGAGATTACATGTAAGAAGATTGGGGAAACAATGGGTGAAGTTAGGAAAGAAAAATAAAATCTGTAGCAAGGTTCTGACTCCGTCCGACCCAGACGGTGAGTCGGACGTGGGTCGGACGGGCTTGAGAAACGAAAACCAACTTTCTGGAATGGTCCGACCCAGAGCCGTGAGTCGGACATGCAAATTTTACAATGTCAAAGTTTCTGACTTCGTCCGACCCACACGGTGAGTCGGACGTGGGTCGGACGGAGCTTGGACGACAGGACCAAAACCTTCTGGAATGGTCCGACCAGAGAGTATGGGTCGGACGGATAGCGTTGGGTCGGACAGGGCAATTTTCTGGGAACGAACCTTACTGGAATGGTCCGACCCAGGGCTTGGGTCGGACGGTGGGTCGGACGCCCTATACTTACAAAAAAAAAACAGTAAGCTTATAACTAGTATATATATATATACATATATATATATATATACATATATATATATATATATATATATATATATAATATATATATATATATATATATATATATATATATGTATACCCACCTACACATATGTATATACATGTGTATGTAAATTATGGACAAGTAATGGAAAGTAAGTAAAATGAAATATAAGTGTAAGGAAAGTAAAGGCTTAGAGAATAAGGATTAGTAAACACAAAAGTAGTTGAGTTAAGACTAATAATGGTAGATTAATTATTCGGTTGTATGTATATCATAGGATTTGATTGTGAATCCCGGAGGAACGTTGGGATACAAGTACAATGGTGAAAGGTATTATTTCTTCATGCTCTGTATCCTAACCTGGTTACCCCGATTTGTGTGCTTATGTGATCACCAATAAGATAATGCACGAATCGGACTTATAAGCACTTAACTGTGTTTGAACTATTTTGTTCTTGTTGTATCTTCTTGAACAATTAGTTTGTATGATTCATGAAATGAATGAATGGAATTGAGAAGTATGTGTAAGTATCGTGTACTTGAGTATTGTATGTATGTATGGAAATGAAGTATTGACTTCTACTAATTCCTAACATTCTAACTCCTAACTTGAGTAATGAGTAAATGGAATGAGTAGAAGTCCGATATAGTTTCGGCCACGCGTGAGGATAAGGAAACACAAGAGGTTGGATCCGAATCCTGGCTGTAATCTTTTCCATGGACCAATCCCTTCCCTTGAATGGGTTGCATCCTGGATTAGTGGGCCACCCTAAAGCCCGGTGGTGGGATGTAGTAATCCCTGCCCGGAGGTCATACCGACTTAACTGGAAGTAAAGTATGTAAGAAGTAAGTACGTATGTGTATTGGTCTTGACTATTGTAAGTCATCGACCGGAAGTAAAAGAGTATTGAACACCTGATAAACCCGGGTGTGTAACGAAGCTAACTGACTTGTATGTATTGGAGAATTGTACCTCCGTATTGCGTATTGGATATGTAATGAGTATGTATTGTGTATGTGTATTCTGGAAATGGTAAGTAAGCATTGGTTGACTTGTATTGTCTTCCAAGCATGTATTGTACTGTGCGTATGTATGTATACCTTGTGTAGTATTGTAGTATCGTGAATGAAAGCATGTATGTATGTATGTATGAATGTATGTATTGCAAATGAATTGCATGTATTCGACCAAATGGTCGGTGTACCCTCGCTAGTACGCGGGGTATGCGGTTATCATATTCAGCGTAAGCTGACCCCTCGGGGGAACATTTTTAGTGTGCAGGTACCCGGAGCGAATACGGTCAAGGTAAGAGACCGGCGACGCGCCTTGTAATTAGAAGTATCTAGTTTGCGAGTAATGGGTAGCAGATTGACTTCTAGTGAGTGTGTATGAATTCGGGGAGAAGTACTGTATGATTTTGGAACCTAGTAAACTCGGTATGCGTAGTGTATTATCTTGTACGGAATTGTGGAGTATTGTATTGAATGGAGTAATGTATCGAATGGAGTATTGTAGTAATCAGTATGTAATGAGAGTATGTATTGTATTAAGTAGTACTCTTCGGTATTCCGGTCCATCAGACCGATGCTGTATGTAGCAGTAGTAGCCTTGTTAGTCACGTGGGTGACTAACGGCATTGTATCACCCGATGTATGTAAGTATGTATCCGCTGCGTGACTCGGGAAGCACGAGGAGATTGGACGGTAATGACTGAATTAATAGTAGGGGTGTTACAAAAAGTGGTATCAGAGCGAAGTAATCGCTCTGATGACTGGAAATACCGAGTTTAGGAATACCGAGTAAGGACTAGAAGCTTAGGGCTAAGGGCTGAGAGTTAGCATTAGAGATATGCTAGTTGGAACTACCGGTGAGTACCGGATGCCTACAATACCAGTCCCGCCCGCCGCAAACCCCATTGTATAACTTGGGAAAGGACGCTAGAGAGAAGAAAAGCCTTCTCATACTCGGGGAAACCCGATCTAGCAGTTGTGAAGTAATCACACAGTAAACAAGAACCGACGTATGGTAGATTCCAAGAAATGGAAGACCCAGAAGTGGATCCCGGTTGAACAACAATAGCCGCACTTAATAGCGGTAGTATAAACACTCAACCACAAGGAGGTTACAACTTGCAACAGCATGGTGCGACATGCTTAGCTTAGCAGTCGCAGAACCCAGCTAAACAACCCCGCAACAGGAAAGGAAGCACTAACCGTGCAACGAAATGGAAACAAGAGCAGTAATGAAACCCGAGAACAAGTCTACGGGACAACAGTAATAGCCAAGCAACACCACCAACGGTTGCTAGCTGGCTAAGGACATAGTCGGGAGTGACTGACTCCAAAACTACAATGCCAAAAAGGTTACAAACCTGGCCAATATAGCTCAGACAGCTACAGGAATATTCACAAGATATAATCTGACATAACTACAACTGTAGTGCCTAACCAAATCAGGCTCAGTAACCACAACAAACGTGTGGGAATAAGCAACAAGGAACAACACAACAAGTCAAAGGGGAAGCTCCAAGGATTGGAGAAGTACCCTGATCAATGACAGCTATGTCAAACTCACTGAGAAGTTACTCAGAAGAGTGATTAACCCAAGTAAGTGATCAACAAGATCAAAGGAAGAGTAAGCAAGATTACCAATTACGAATGGAAACCATACCGTGATCGGTATAGAATTACCCAAAACCACCAGTACCGCGCACTTGCCACGGCAAGTGCAGTAAGGGCAGAAATATGTAAAGGAACTCTAACACACCACAGGTACATAGTAATGTACCGTGGCTACAAGAAGAACTACAGGATCCCCATCCTAACAACTAGGAGTATGGAACCTTGGAAAGCCCGACGGCCTGACCATTACTTTAACCTCATACCAGTCAGCATGAAGCTAGACTTGGTCAAGACCTTAAGCATGGCTGTGCCATGGGAGATTTCTTTAAACACTGAACCATTGTTTTCAAACCCGAATTCTCCTTTCAAACCACAACTTCTTTTAGAAACCTTGGATTTTTAAACCAAATCAACAGAATTACGGTGAGTATCATGGAATGATACAAGAGGAGTTGACAATAGAATACTTCACCTAGGCGTGTGACGAACACTACGTGTGTACCCAATTACGGGAGGTGGGACAACTGCACTCCGAAGAGCTTGCGGCCCTGACATATAGTTGGGTAAGTGGTAACGTATCAACATGATACCCACGTATGTATACATGTAGTGTACGAAACACGGGAAGTAGTCTACTCCGTTCTACGGACCATCAGTAAGTTCAACCAGAACAAACTGGACACCTCAGGCAATTAAGCATAAAGGAACTCAGAGAATCCATCGGAAGATAAGGAGTAAGGACTAGGAAGTGCAGAGAGCACACTAGTCGGTATGGACAATGGATATGTCTCAAAGACATCAAGCAATATATATGACAGCTGGAAAGTATACCCAGCCTAACACAGTAAGGCCACTGCCTAAAACATGAGCACTATAATGCTCGGCAAATGGGATAGAACGCCCAAGAGCAATCACGAGATTACCATGAAGTAAAATCTATCATCGAAGGGAATATTAACCTAGTCTCACGCTAGGCAAGTATAAATAAACGGTCTACCCAATGACGGGAGACGTTATAAATCTAAAGGGAATAGCTTAATACAACACCATAGACGGTATAAATAACAACACACGTCATAACCATCAGCCGGATGTAACGGCGTGATCCAACGGCACCCAGGAGCAATCCTTGAAGAGTGTCTAAGATAACAACAGTTGAACAAGTGTCTTGATAAGAGCACGGAAGTTAGAACAACATTCGGTTAGACACCGAAGAGATTTCACTTAACAGGAAATACCCCAAATTAGCATCAGCTTGCCTAAAGGGTCTCCTATAAACGGAAGCGTGATGTCACGACTTACCATGAAGCCTAGTAATACCTACCCCAACTTACGGAGTATACATGGGGTAGAACATGTATAAGCAGCTTGCAAGAGCATAGCTTGCAGCAATAAGGCTTAAAAGCCACCAACCAACTACGTTGTGTTAACTCAACAGTGGCAAAACCCACACCATTACTAATAGGGCTTGCAAGAAATATTTATCCCATATGACAAGAAATCAACAACTGCCATCAATTCAAACTCAACCTCTTGAGTGGCTTGGAGTAATGGTCAACTCAGCGTCACTGTCACTAGAGCATCAGTCTAGTATGCAGTTGACAAGCTTTAACTACCTTCATGCCTCCTGTAGCAATGATAACACAGGGGCACAGAAATCGGGAAATGCCAACATTGGCCTAGTCCACACTTGGACACTATGAGAAACCCGAGGAAGACACCCCTCGTTAACCGGAGATCACCATGTGGTGAGATGTGAACCTTAGGAAAGGCTTCCATCTACTATAACTATTGCCAATGGAGGATGGAACAAGGAAATGAGATTTCCAAACCACTACGCCTACGAGAGGCTTTGGACTGTAAAAGCACAACGCTTAAAGAGCATAGAGACTCGAAGGAGCAAGTATACTCCATATGCAACCAAGCTTGTGGTGAACCATTGTATAAAAACCAACATGGTAACCTTGTCATGAGGCCCATGAGTGGAAACAAGCCCCTCAACGAGAACTTTCACACTTTCACCTACCAGGAAATACCCTCCAATTGGAGAACGGGACCAGAAAACCCTTGAATTTTTGGGGATGTCCCGGTAAGGTACATGCAAAAGCAACCCGTATAGCTAGAGCCTATGATCAATGCTCAACACTATGGAGACAGTAATTGTCAAAACAATCAATGAGTGTGCATATCGCACACCATGAATGACCGGCGCTCAAGAGAACTTGTAACCCGATAAACCACTTCATCTTTGGTCACCCAAGTTATTGGCAAACTTATCATGAATGAGGAAGTAATGTGAGTGAGCTAACCTACACATGAAACCTAAATTGAAATAAAACATCCCCACAATGGGAAGATAATAGTATCGCGGTATACTACGACAACCGTCATACATATGACTAGGAACCTCCTAGTGTTTGTACACCATAAGGAAATGATGCCAACGACAATGGCAAGGAGTAGGTAAGCTACCCAATACGGAGACCGTAAAAACGATGTTGTATAGTGAGTAAGATAACGGTGCACAACAAGCGACCGCTATGAGGAAGTAGTTGGACATGACACGAAGTATAAGTATGAGATGACACAGAACATTCATCCCTATCACATAAGTGATTTACTGCCAAGCGTTTACGCCTCTGCACTCTGTATATGACTGAGTGTTTGGTATTGCACTCTGCGCAGTAATGATCTAATGCGATAGCTAGGAATATGGAAATGTAAACCGTAGTAAACCTTTCTTTCACACACAACACATGGCATAAGCCAGTCAAGCAGCTTAGTAACAACCGTGCGGCCTAAGGCCAAAGAAGCACGAAAAGTGTAAGCACACTAACAATCACAAGATGTGAATTCATTGGAATAAAAGGTGAAAGAAGACTGAAGAAAGTCACTCGGACCGACGCATTGAGATGCAAGGTCATACAAGCAAAGAACACTTGTACTGACCAGAAGAACGTATTATTCAGAAGCTAGTGACACAGAGGAAGCACTGCAACTAGGTAGTGACTAACCTCGCCCACAACAAGTCGGAGGAACTTAGTGAATAATCGTGGGAGTACGAATAATATGTATAATAGATTACCAGAAAGCTGGTTACAATCTAAAACTCATTGAGTTCAAATAGCGGTAAAAGAATACCACACTGTTAGTAACCTTATTTCTCACAATAGAGGGGATAGAAAGGTGATGTACAGCACATTAAATAACATGAAGGGTGAGTAACCCAAGTTATCAGGGTCACGCAGCAGAAGCTAGTGGGCCCTACTAAGAAATGTAATACACCTAGTAAGTATGAAAGAATGGCTATTAATGCCTTGAAGCCTATAGGCCAGAACTGAATTAATTATAGTTAAATAAACTCATGTACGAATCCTCGGTGCAAAGACTAAACCATTGGTATGGTTAAAGACCTATGACAGAGCATATGGTTATATATATCGTAATGAAGCTAAACGCTTCAGATTGCCCAAATCGAGTAAACCAATGTTTTAATAGTAACATATGTAGATTACGTGGGCGTATCCCTTTTAAGGGGGGTAGAGCGAAAACCTTAATGTAAGTTTCATGAACAAAACACAGAAACTATAATGTGCATAGCATAAATGAGAATCAAATTGATGATTGGTACTTATGTTAAATAAACACATGTATTCATTCATTTGTAATTGTGGTAATTAGGCACGAGAGATGCAAATACATAACAGGAGTCGGTACAAAACCGATGTAGAACCTGGAGGAAATTGAGTTCCCTAGGTGATTGTAATGAGGAATTTGAGAATGAGTAGTGGACGGAGCTCCACAAGTTTTGTAACCTTGAAGAAAAAAAAAGAATAGTAGGACTGATTGTGAGTAGCAGAGGAACGTAGCCCATGAGTGGTATATTCGTAAGTATGTTAGTGGTAGTAATTGAGGATAGCTAAACTTCATAAGTACTGTATTCCCTAGTTAGAATAATTGAAATGATAGAGAGTAATGGATGGAAGTAATGAAGGTTGATGAAATGAGCATTTAAGTAATGAACCACGGAGTAAAGCATTTGGGAAGTAGAGCGAGGACAATTGATGGATTGATTCCATCCTTTGGAGATGTACGAATTCGTACCACGACTAGAAAAGTAAAAAGATAGAAAATGAAAACAACTAACTGTTTGCTTGTTTGAAACTGATGTGGGAAGTCGAACTTGATCCTGATCAGATCAAGGGGAACCGAACACAAATTGGGGTGGAAAGATAGTTCAACACTGATGCTGATCACATCAGGGTCGAATGATTCTTGAAGCTCCCCTTAAGTGGTCACAAGAATCACATAGGATAGAAGTAATGAATATAAATTGGAATTTGGAGTTGTATGTTTTAGAAAAATTTCTAATTGGTAGTAGTGAAGTATTTCTCTTAGACTGAAGGTTAAGAATTTATGAGAAGCTTGTACCGGAGAAGATAGTAGTGTAGTATGTGGTATTATTCCAAAGGCAGCGGGACATAGAGGAGTCCTGCGTCGAGATGACTGGAGCGCCTGCGGGATTGTATGCGTATTGCATTGCTTTGGGGATAGCTTTGCACTGTATGTATGTATGAACTTTGTAATGAGGAACCAGATAGTTAGTAGTAGCGCGGATTGGAGTAACTATAGTACATTTGGATGGTATGGTATGTAGAAACCTTGAGTAATGGATTTGGGAATTAGTAAGAGGAAGATTGTATAACCGTAGTATTAGACATGTAAGAATGAGTAAGCATTGTAAACTTATAACCTCGAACAACTTTGAGGACAAAGTTCTTAAGGGGGGTAGATTGAAATACCCCGACCTTAAATATGGCGATTAAATTATCCTAGTGGGTATTTAAGAGCCTAATAATGATTAAGTAATATTGGTAAGGAAAAATGAATCCAAAAGAAATAAAGAAACGCTTAAAAAGCGAAAAACGCTAAACAAGCGTTAAATAACCATAGGAGGTATGACACCTCGGTTAGCGTATTATAAGGATTCTAAAGGCTTAATTAGGCCTAAATAATATATGGGAACAACCCCCGAAGAAAATGGATCCTTAAAATGGATTAAAAACACTAATGAACATTAAAGCACGTTTTTCGAGGTAACTGGGAAAACGTGACTTTAAGCGGGTCAGATAGACTCGTAAAACTTTTGGTCAACTAAATAATCATTAATAAATATTAGTGAGACTTTAGAACCAATAAAATCAATAAAATGAGAGATTGGTAAAAAAACTATCAAAAACGGGTAATTGTGGGGTGTAAACTGTAATAAGCACAAACTAGTGTGTCCATTTGGTAAATAAAAATTTAAAAACCGATTGAGTATGTGTGTGTGCCTCGTGAGCATCCTTTCCCCTTTTTCAAACAAATTAAATACACTCACCCCCACACACTAAAGGACAAGACTAATAAAGAAAGGGAAATAAAAGTACAAAAGTGACTAACACTCCCTCTCTCTCCAATTCCTTACACACCCACGTACTCTCTCCCCTCTTTCGGACTCCTTCTCCCCCACGGAGCTCAACCATGGTGATTTCACAAAACCAAAGGGACACCCATCTTCCTCTCAATCTTTGACCACTCAATACTTGCTCAAAAATTATAAAAATGGTACCGTTGGAATCCTCTCATCAAGGAGAACAACCTCCTCTTTCCAAAATTCGAAAACCTCACCTTCCATCTCCATGGGTATAGCCATTCGAAGGTTTGAAACCACCATTGGAAGCCCCTCTTTCATCTTGTTGGTTTAAGGTAAAAAGAAATCCGAAAACCTTCCATTTTTAACTCCCATTTACATTATAAGAAATGCTAGTTTTGAACTCCTTGTTCTTGCTTGTCCAGCCGAATGTGGCTTCTTCTTGGAGCTGAGAAATTACTCTCTTGCTAGACAAGAGCTCCATCTATCCATTGGAAGGTAATGTCTCATCTTCAAACATTAAACAAGTATGTAAACCCTAGGCTAGTTAAGAGTGAAATGCTAAACTAGTATTGTGTATGTATGGGCTGTAGAACTACTGATTTTATAGAGCAAGAACAAGAAGAAAATAAAAGAAAAGGAAGAAAGAAGAAGAGGAAGGAAAAAGGAAGCAAAACGTGAGGTAAGCCTCTGTACAGATTTTGTTTAAGTATAAGTAAGAGTAAGCATATTGTCTTAACAAATGTAAACCAATGTGACAGTGGGAAATGAAGGAGTATAATGGTATTGATAGTATTAGTAAGTAAGAATCTGTCAAAGAAACAAATAATGAGCTGCTGTAAACGTGAGTTGCATCTGAATGCATATACATATATAAACCGATGCAGGTTGAATGAGTTTTCATGTGTGAGCAAATGAATGTGTGAAAACCTTAAGTTTTAGGGGACACCATGTCAAAATTTAGAGAGGAAACTATCTTGCTTAGGAGCTGGTAACATTTGTGAAAGAAAGAAAAGAAAGAAACAGAAGCAGCAGCTCGAGCTCTGCAACAGATGAAAATAAACTGACAGAGGAAGTGGTAAGTTATCAGTAGAATGAGAGAAAGGATGTTGGTAATGGATTAGCAATGGGTTTAAACATGTTTAGGTGACTAATTGGTGCTAAAACATATGGGATTAAGTGTAGGAACAATGGAGAATTAATTGGGCAAAGTTTGGAATGTAACAGACCTTGAAAATGTAAAATCCGTCAAATGCATAGCAGGATCCGGGACTTGGTCCCCGTACAAACTCCCGGACCATGCTAATAAAAAGGGCCGAGACTTTACTGGAGCTTGGGTCCGGGACTTGGTCCCTTGTACAACTCCCGGACCATATATGGAAAACCGTCCGAGACTTCAGCAAGGTCCTGGTCCGGGACTTGCTCCCTGTATAAGGACCCGGACCAGGGTGTTTAAAATGGCCGAGAGTTTGGTAATGAGGTGGTCCGGGACTTAAGACCTGGACAAGGTCCCGGACCAACCTAAAATGGTGAAAATAAGTACTTTAAATGTATAATAAGATATGGAAG
Source organism: Limonium bicolor (assembly GCA_023374045.1). Lineage (NCBI taxonomy): Eukaryota > Viridiplantae > Streptophyta > Magnoliopsida > Caryophyllales > Plumbaginaceae > Limonium > Limonium bicolor. The sequence continues at coordinate 145,657,147 of CM041779.1, read as the reverse complement.
TGAATGGTAATGATAGTATAAGATGATTAGGACTTAATTAAGGATGTTTAAAGGTCATCAGGAGTATAAACAAGCTAGAATGAGAATGAGAAGTAAGTAAAGAATGGAAATGAAATGGTACAAGTAAGAATTAGTAAGTAGGTAAAGTGGATGAACTAAGGCAATTTGAAGGGCCTAGGTAGTGTTTAAACATGTGAGATTACATGTAAGAAGATTGGGGAAACAATGGGTGAAGTTGGGAAAGAAAAATAAAATCTGTAGCAAGGTTCTGACTCCGTCCGACCCAGACGGTGAGTCGGACGTGGGTCGGACGGGGCTTGAGAAACGAAAACCAACTTTCTGGAATGGTCCGACCCAGAGCCGTGAGTCGGACATGGGTCGGACATGCAAATTTTTACAATGTCGAAGTTTCTGACTTCGTCCGACCCAGACGGTGAGTCGGACGTGGGTCGGACGGAGCTTGGACGACAGGACCAAAACCTTCTGGAATGGTCCGACCCAGAGAGTATGGGTCGGACGGAATAGCGCTGGGTCGGACAGGGCAATTTTCTGGGAACGAACCTTACTGGAATGGTCCGACCCAGGGCTTGGGTCGGACGGTGGGTCGGACGGCCCTATACTTACAAAAAAAAACAGTAAGCTTATAACTAGTATATATATACATATATATATATATAGTATACCCACCTACACATATGTATATACATGTGTATGTAAATTATGGACAAGTAATGGAAAGTAAGTAAAATGAAATATAAGTGTAAGGAAAGTAAAGGCTTAGTGAATAAGGATTAGTAAACACAAAAGTAGTTGAGTTAAGACTAATAATGGTAGATTAATTATTCGGTTGTATGTATATCATAGGATTTGAATTGTGAATCCCGGAGGAACGTTGGGATACAAGTACAACGGTGAAAGGTATGATTTCTTCATGCTCTGTATCCTAACCTGGTTACCCCGATTTGTGTGCTTATGTGATCACCAATAAGATAAATGCACGAATCGGACTTATAATGCACTTAACTGTGTTTGAACTATTTTGTTCTTGTTGTATCTTCTTGAACAATTAGTTTGTATAATTCATGAAATGAATGAATGGAATTGAGAAGTATGTGTAAGTATCGTGTACTTGAGTATTGTATGTATGTATGGAAATGAAGTATTGACTTCTACTAATTCCTAACATTCTAACTCCTAACTTGAGTAATGAGTAAATGGAATGAGTAGAAGTCCGATATAGTTTCGGCCACGCGTGAGGATAAGGAAACACAAGAGGTTGGATCCGAATCCTGGCTGTAATCTTTTCCATGGACCAATTCCCTTGAATGGGTAGCATCCTGGATTAGTGGGCCACCCTAAAGCCCGGTGGTGGGATGTAGTAATCCCTGCCCGGAGGTCATACCGACTTAACTGGAAGTAAAGTATGTAAGAAGAAGTAGTATGTGTATTGGTCTTGACTATTGTAAGTCATCGACCGGAAGTAAAAGAGTATTGAACACCCGATAAACCCGGGTGTGTAACGAAGCTAACTGGACCTTGTATGTATTGGAGAATTGTACTCCGTATTGTATTGGATATGTAATGAGTATGTATTGTGTATGTGTATTGGAAAATGGTAAGTAAGCATTGGTTGACTTGTATTGTCTTCCAAGCATGTATTGTACTGTGCGTATGTATGTACCTTGTGTAGTATTGTAGTATCGTGAATGAAAGCATGTATGTATGTATGTATGAATGTATGTATTGCAAATGAATTGCATGTATTCGACCAAATGGTCGGTACCCTCGCTAGTACGCGGGGTATGCGGTTATCATATTCAGCGTAAGCTGACCCCCTCGGGGGAACATTTTTAGTGTGCAGGTACCCGGAGCGAATACGGTCAAGGTAAGAGACCGGCGACGCGCCTTGTAATTAGAAGTATTTAGTTTGCGAGTAATGGGTAGCAGATTGACTTCTAGTGAGTGTGTATGAATTCAGGGAGAAGTACTGTATTGATTTTGGAACCTAGTAAACTCGGTTTGCGTAGTGTATTATCTTGTACGGAATTGTGGAGTATTGTATTGAATGGAGTAATGTATCGAATGGAGTATTGTAGTAATCAGTATGTAATGAGAGTATGTATTGTATTAAGTAGTACTCGGTTATTCCGGTCCATCAGACCGATGCTGTATGTAGCAGTAGTAGCCTTGTTAGTCACGTGGGTGACTAACGGCATTGTATCACCCGATGTATGTAAGTATGTATCCGCTGCGTGACTCGGGAAGCACGAGGAGATTGGACGGTAATGACTGAATTAATAGTAGGGGTGTTACAAAAAGTGGTATCAGAGCGAAGTATCGCTCTGATGACTGGAAATACCGAGTTTAGGAATACCGAGTTAGGAATTAGAAGCTTAGGGCTAAGGGCTGAGAGTTAGCATTAGAGATATGCTAGTTAGGAACTACCGGTGAGTACCGGATGCCTACAATACCAGTCCCACCCGCCGCAAACCCCACTGTATAACTTGGGAAAGGACGCCAGAGAGAAGAAAAGCCTTCTCATACTCGGGGAAAACCCGATCTGCAGTTGTGAAGTAATCACACAGTAAACAAGAACCGACGTATGGTAGATTCCAAGAATGGAAGACCCGGAAGTGGATCCCGGTTGAACAACAATAGCCGCACTTAATAGCGGTAGTATAAACACTCCAACCACAAGGAGGCTTACAACTTGCAACAGCATGGGCGACATGCTTAGCAGTCGCAGAACCCAGCTAAACAACCCGCAACAGGAAAGGAAGCACTAACCGTGCAACGAAATGGAAACAAAGCAGTAATGAAACCCGAGACACAAGTCTACGGGACAACAGTAATAGCCAAGCAACACCACCAACGGTGAGCTAGCTGGCTAAGGACATAGTCGGAGTGACTGACTCCAAAACTACAACGCCAAAAAGGTTACAAACCTGGCCAATATAGCTCAGACAGCTACAGGAATATTCACAAGATATAATCTGACATAACTACAACTGTAGTGCCTAAACCAAATCAGGCTCAGTAACCACAACAAACGTGTGGGAATAAGCAACAAGGAACAACACAACCAAGTCAAAGGGGAAGCTCCAAGGATTGGAGAAGTACCCTGATCATGACAGCTATGTCAAACTCACTGAGAAGTTACTCAGAAGAGTGATTAACCCAAGTAAGTGATCAACAAGATCAAAGGAAGAGTAAGCAAGATTACCAATTACGAATGGAAACCATCGTGATCGGTATAGAATTACCCAAAAACCACCAGTACCGCGCACTTGCCACGGCAAGTGCAGTAAGGGCAGAAATATGTAAAGGAACTCTAACACACCACAGTACATAGTAATGTACCGTGGCTACAAGAAGCAACTACAGGATCACACATCCTAACAACTAGGAGTATGGAACCTTGGAAAGGCCCACGGCCTGACCATTACTTTAACCTCATACCAGTCAGCATGAAGCTAGACTTGGTCAAGACCTTAACATGGCTGTGCCATGGGAGATTTCTTTTACACTGACCATGTTTTCAAACCAATTTCTTTCAAAACCACAACTTCTTTTAAAACCTTGGATTTTAAACCAAACAACAGAATTACGGTGAGTATCATGAATGATACAAGAGGAGTTGACAATAGATACTTCACCTAGGCGTGTGACGAACACTACGAGTGTACCCAATTACGGGAGGTGGGACAACTGCACTCCGAAGGAGCTTGCGGGCCTGACAATAGTTGGGTAAGTGGTAACGTATCAACATGACCCCACGTATGTATACATGTAGTGTACGAAACACGGGAAGTAGTCGACTCCGTTCTACGGACCATCAGTAAGTTCAAACCAGAACAACTGGACACCTCAGACAAGCATAAAGGAACTCAGAGAATCCATCGAAGATAAGGAGTAAGGACTAGGAAGTGCAGAGAGCACAGACTAGTCGGTATGGACAATGGATATGTCTCAAAGACATCAAGCAAATATATGACAGCTGGAAAGTATACCCAGCCTAACACAGTAAGGCCACTGCCTAAACATGAGCACTATAATGCTCGGCAAATGGGATAGAACGCCCAAGAGCAATCACGAGATTACCATGAAGTAAAATCTATCATCGAAGGGAATATTAAACCTAGTCTCAAGCGCTAGGAGCAAGTATAAACGGTCTACCCAATGACGGGAGACGTTATAAATCTAAAGGGAATAGCTTAATACAACACCATAAGACGGTATATAGGACAACACATCATAACATCAGCCGGATGTAACGGCGTGATCCAACGGCACCCAGGAGCAATCCTTGAAGGGTGTCTAAGATAACAACAGTTGAACAAGTGTCTTGATAAGAGCACGGAAGCTAGAACAAACATTCGGTTAGAACACCGAAGGATTTCACTTAACAGGAAATACCCTAAATTAGCATCAGCTTGCCTAAAGGGTCTCCTATGAACGGAAGCGTGATGTCACGACTTACCATGGAGCCTAGTAATACCTCCAACTACGGAGTATACATGGGTAGAAACATGTATAAGCAGCTTGCAAAGCATAGCTTGCAGCAATAAGGCTTAAAAGCCACCAACCAACTACGTTGTGTAACTCAAACAGTGGCAAAACCCAACCATTACTAATAGGGCTTGCAAGAAATATTATCCCATATGACAAGAAATCAACAACTGGACCATCAATTCAAACTCAACCTCTTGAGTGGCTTGGAGTAATGGTCAACTCAGCGTCACTGTCACTAGAGCATCAGTCTAGTATGCAGTTGACAAGCTTTAACTACCTTCATGCCTCCTGTAGCAATGATAACACAGGGGCACAGAAATCGGGATAAATGCCAACATTGCCTAGTCCACACTTGGACACTATGAGAAACCCGAGGGAAGACACCCCTCGTTAACCGGAGATCACCAATGTGGTGAAGATGTGAACCTTAGGAAAGGCTTCCATCTACTATAACTATTGCCAATGGAGGATGGAACAAGGAAATGAGATTTCCAAACCACTACGCCTACGAGAGGCTTTGGACTGTAAAAGCACAACGCTTAAAGAGCATAGAGACTCGAAGGAGCAAGTATACTCCATATGCACCCAAGCATGTGGTGAACCATTGTATAAACACCAACATGGTAAACCTTGTCATGAGGCCCATGAGTGGAAACAAGCCCCTCAACGAGAACTTTCACCTACCAGTGATAGAATACCCTCCAATTGGAGAACGGGACCAGAAAACCCTTGAAGTTTTGGGGATGTCCCGGTAAGGTACATGCAAAAGCAACCCGCATAGCTAGAGCCTATGATCAATGCTCAGCACTATGGAGACAGTAATTGTCAAAACAATCAATGAGTGTGCATATTGCACACCATGAATGACCGGCGCTCAAGAGAACTTGTAACCCGATAAACCACTTCATCTTTGGTCAACCAAGTTATTGGCAAACGTATCATGAATGAGGAAGTAATGTGAGGTGAGCTAACCTACACATGAAACCTAAATTGAAATAAAACATCCCCACAATGGGAAGATAATAGTATCGCGGTATACTACGACAACCGTCATACATATGACTAGGAACCTCCTAGTGTTTGTACACCATAAGGAAATGATGCCAACGACAATGGCAAGGAGTAAAGGTAAGCTACCACAATAACGGAGACCGTAAAAACGATGTTGTATAGTGAGTAAGAATACGGTGCACAACAAGCGACCGCTATGAGGAAGTAGTTGGACAATGACACGAAGTATAAGTATGAGATGACAAGCAGAAATTCATCCCTATCACATAAGTGATTTACTGCCAAGCGTTTACGCCTCTGCACTCTGTATGACTGAGTGTTTTGGTATTGCACTCGCGCAGTAATGATCTAATGCGATAGCTAGGAATATGGAAATGTAAACCGTAGTAAACCTTTCTTTCACCAACAACATGGCATAAGCCAGTCAAGCAAGCTTAGTAACAAACCGTGCGGCCTAAGGCCAAAGAAGCACGAAAAGTGTAAGCACACTAACAATCACAAGATGTGAATTCCATTGGAATAAAAGGTGAAAGAAGACTGAAGAAAGTCACTCGGACCGACGCATTGAGAATGCAAGGTCATACAAGCAAAGAACACTTGTACTGAACCAGAAGAACTGGTATTATTCAGAAGCTAGTGACAACAGAGGAAGCACTGCAACTAGGTAGTGACTTAACCTCGCCCGACAACAAGTCGGAGGAACTTAGTGAATAATCGTGGGAGTACGAATATATGTATAATAGATTACCAGAAAGCTGGTTACAATCTAAAACTCATTGAGTTCAAATAGCGGTAAAAGAATACCACACTGTTAGTAAACCTTATTTCCACAATAGAGGGATAGAAAGGTGATGTATAGCACATTAAGGATAACATGAAGGGTGAGTAACCCAAGTTATCAGGGTCACGCAGCAGAAGCTAGTGGGCCCTAACTAAGAAATGTAATACACCTAGTAAGTATGAAAGAATGGCTATTAATGCCTTGAAGCCTAATAGGCCAGAACTGAATTAATTATGAGTTAAATAAACTCATGTACGAATCCTCGGTGCAAAGACTAAACCATTGGTATGGTTAAGACCTTTGACCAGAGCATATGGTATAGTATATCGTAATGAAGCTAAACGCTTCAGATTGCCCAAATCGAGTAAACCAATGTTTAATAGTAACATATGGTAGATTACGTGGGTGTAATCCCTTTTAAGGGGGGTAGAGCGAAAACCACTTAATGTAAGTTTCATGAACAAAACACAGAAACTATAATGTGCATAGCACAAATGAGAATCAATTGATGATTGGTACTTATGTTAAATAAACACATGTATTCATTCATATTGTAATTGTGGTAATTAGGCACGAGAGATGCAAATACCATAACAGGAGTCGGTACAAAACCGATGTAGAACCTGGAGGAAATTGAGTTCCCTAGGTGATTGTAATGAGGAATTGAGAATGAGTAGTGGACGGAGCTCCACAAGTATTGTAACCTTGAAGAAAAAAAAAGAATAGTAGGACTGATTGTGAGTAGCAGAGGAACGTAGCCCATGAGTGGTATATTCGTAAGTATGTTATGGTAGTAATTGAGGATAGCTAAACTTCATAAGTACTGTATTCCCTAGTTAGAATAATTGAAATGATAGAGAGTAATGGATGGAAGTAATGAAGGTTGATGAAATGAGCATTTAAGTATTGAACCACGGAGTAAAGCATTTGGGAAGTAGAGCGAGGACAATTGATGGATTGATTCCATCCTTTGGAGATGTACGAATTCGTACCACGACTTGAAAAGTAAAAAGATAGAAAATGAAAACAACTAACTATTTGCTTGTTTGAAACTGATGTGGGAAGTCGAACTTGATCCTGATCAGATCAAGGGGAACCGAACACAAATTGGGGTGGAAAGATAGTTCAACACTGATGCTGATCACATCAGGGTCGAATGATTCTTGAAGCTCCCCTTAAGTGGTCACAAGAATCACATAGGATAGGAGTAATGAATATAAATTGGAATTTGGAGTTGTATGTTTTAGAAAAATTTCTAATTGGTAGTAGTGAAGTATTTCTCTTAGACTGAAGGTTAAGAATTTGTGAGAAGCTTGTACCGGAGAAGATAGTAGTGTAGTATGTGGTATTATTCCAAAGGCAGCGGGACATAGAGGAGTCCTGCGTCGAGATGACTGGAGCGCCTGCGGGATTGTATGTGTATTGCATTGCTTTGGGGATAGCTTTGCACTGTATGTATGTATGAACTTTGTAATGAGGAACCAGATAGTTAGTAGTAGCGCGGATTGGAGTAACTATAGTACATTTGGATGGTATGGTATGTAGAAACCTTGAGTAATGGATTTGGGAATTAGTAAGAGGAAGATTGTATAACCGTAGTATTAGACATGTAAGAATGAGTAAGCATTGTAAACTTATAACCTCGAACAACTTTGAGGACAAAGTTCTTAAGGGGGGTAGATTGAAATACCCCGACCTTAAATATGGCGATTAAATTATCCTAGTGGGTATTTAAGAGCCTAATAATGATTAAGTAATATTGGTAAGGAAAAATGAATCCAAAAGAAATAAAGAAACGCTTAAAAAGCGAAAAACGCTAAACAAGCGTTAAATAACCATAGGAGGTATGAAACCTCGGTTAGCGTATTATAAGGATTCTAAAGGCTTAATTAGGCCTAAATAATATATGGGAACAACCCCCGAAGAAAATGGATCCTTAAAATGGATTAAAAACACTAATGAACATTAAAGCGCGTTTTTCGAGGTAACCGGGAAAACGTGACTTTAAGCGGGTCAGATAGACTCGTAAAACTTTTGGTCAACTAAATAATCATTAATAAATATTAGTGAGACTTTAGAACCAACAAAATCAATAAAACGAGAGATTGGTAAAAAAACTATCAAAAACGGGTAATTGTGGGGTGTAAACTGTAATAAGCACAAACTAGTGTGTCCATTTGGTAAATAAAAATTTAAAAACCGATTGAGTATGTGTGTGTGCCTCGTGAGCATCCTTCCCCCTTTTTCAAACAAATTAAATACACTCACCCCCACACTAAAGGACAAGACTAATAAAGAAAGGGAAATAAAAGTACAAAAGTGACTAACACTCCCTCTCTCCAATTCCTTACACACCCACGTACTCTCTCCCCTCTTTCGGACTCCTTCTCCCCACGGAGCTCAACCATGGCGATTTCACAAAACCAAAGGACACCCATCTTCCTCTCAATCTTTGACCACTCAATACTTGCTCAAAAATTATAAAAATGGTACCGTTGGAATCCTCTCATCAAGGAGAACAACCTCCTCTTTCCAAAATTCGAAAACCTCACCTTCCATCTCCATGGGTATAGCCATTCGAAGGTTTGAAACCACCATTGGAAGCCCCTCTTTCATCTTGTTGGTTTAAGGTAAAAAGAAATCCGAAAACCTTCCATTTTTAACTCCCATTTACATTATAAGAAATGCTAGTTTTGAACTCCTTGTTCTTGCTTGTCCAGCCGAATGTGGCTTCTTCTTGGAGCTGAGAAATTACTCTCTTGCTAGACAAGAGCTCCATCTATCCATTGGAAGGTAATGTCTCATCTTCAAACATTAAACAAGTATGTAAACCCTAGGCTAGTTAAGAGTGAAATGCTAAACTAGTGTGTGTATGTATGGGCTGTAGAACTACTGATTTTATAGAGCAAGAACAAGAAGAAAATAAAAGAAAAGGAAGAAAGAAGAAGAGGAAGGAAAAAGGAAGCAAAACGTGAGGTAAGCCTCTGTACAGATTTTGTTTAAGGTATAAGTAAGAGTAAGCATATTGTCTTAACAAATGTAAACCAATGTGACAGTGGGAAATGAAGGAGTATAATGGTATTGATAGTATTAGTAAGTAAGAATCTGTCAAAGAAACAAATAAGAGCTGCTGTAAACGTGAGTTGCATCTGAATGCATATACATATATAAACCGATGCAGGTTGAATGAGTTTTCATGTGTGAGCAAATGAATGTGTGAAAACCTTAAGTTTTAGGGGACACCATGTCAAAATTTAGAGAGGAAACTATCTTGCTTAGGAGCTGGTAACATTTGTGAAAGAAAGAAAAGAAAGAAACAGAAGCAGCAGCTCGAGCTCTGCAACAGATGAAAATAAACTGACAGAGGAAGTGGTAAGTTATCAGTAGAATGAGAGGATGTTGGTAATGGATTAGCAATGGGTTTAAACATGTTTAGGTGACTAATTGGTGCTAAAACATATGGGGTTAAGTGTAGGAACAATGGAGAATTAATTGGGCAAAGTTTGGAATGTAACAGACCTTGAAAATGTAAAATCCGTCAAATGCATAGCAGGATCCGGGACTTGGTCCCTGTAATGGTATGAAATATACATGCGGAAGGTTAAAGTGTCTACCGAAGGCCTGCTAGCGGAAGGACTACTATCGGAGACCAATTGTCGGAAGGCCTGCTACCGAAAGGCCCCGATGCGGAGGGATCTACCAAGAGACTCTACCGGAGGACTCGCTACCGGAAGAGCTGCTATCTAAAGGATTGCTACCGATAGAGTAACTACCGGAGGGATTATTGTCAAAGTGACGGTCCGGAAGAGTTAGTCCATTGCGGAAGCAGTATTTCAGTCCGGAGACCCGTAAAAGGACTGATAGTTATGTCTATGTAATACTATCACATGTATAGGGGCTTAAGGGTAACATGGCCATAGAAAGTCTATAAATAGAAGTAGAAGGGCTCATTTGTAAGGGACTGAAGTTAGAAAAGGGAGCCCACATCCCAAAAGCTCTCTAGTGTTGTAAACCAAAGAATGAATAATAACTCTGTCTAGAAGTGGACGTAGGCCGGATCATTGGCCGAACCACTATACATCACGGTGTGGAAATTGTGTCGGAAGAGTAATCTCTGTTACATCTTCATTGGCGCCGTCTGTGGGAACCGAACATCAACCACGATTTCAACCACATTGAAGCAGTATACGTGAGAAGTTCGAAGTTCATGGACGTTGTTCATCGCATTCTGGAAAAAGCGTCAGTTCGATTCTAGCAACATCGAAATCTCAATCCATAAGGCAAAACAGTTCAGAAAAGTAAACGCAAGCAAGATCAAGCTTAAAAACTAGAAGTAGCACAATCGGCGAAGTCATGTGTTCTCCATTTTGGCGAATCAAGACGCTCTATTCCACGTCTCCGACGAAGTTCTCGATGAGAAGAGTCAGTTCACTCGACAAAATGATAAAACATCGCAAGGACGATATCCAAAAGAGAAAGTACGAGATAGGGTACGAAATTGGGAATTGGGAGAATGAAATGTAGCGAGGGACTGGTTCTTCATTACCGGTTCGAAACAACTGTTCGATGGACCGAGGTAACTGTTTAATGGATCAAGACTGTTCGAAGGAGTAACGCAGTTATCGAACATCGCAAAATTTGCAGAAGTGAAGCTCAAAGCGGAATCAAAAGCAAAGCACGCTCAAAGATTCTCATCGAATATCAGCGACTAAAATTCAGAGCAGATTGAGATCGAAGTAGCAGATCGAAGAAGCCGATCCACTTTCGCACCACGACAAAGAGAACCGATGCGGAGAATTGGAAAGGCGAATGGAAGGATCCAACGCAATCAAGAATATCAAAGAGATCCGTTAAAAACTCATTTGCGATACTTCGGTCTCGCAATCAAATTCTGATATATCCATTGATGCTGAACACATCAACCACGATTTCAACCACCGATCACGATGGAGGGCGTTCTTCGGAGATAGTTTATTGTTGAATCTTCAATGCGACGACCGCGGAGTGAAACTACAATCTAAGAGGAAGCATTAAGGAGAAGCAGGTCGATCGTGTCAAACCTCGATGGATTCACTTTTTCGTTCGAAGAAATCCTTTGCTTCGGTTTCTCAAAGAGATCCAAACAAGGTGACTCGACACTGATTCACGACTTGGCTGAGCATGGTGCAGTAACGATCTGTTTCTGCGAACCGTCAACTCTAAATTCTGGTCGGAGACCATTTTCCTCTCAGAGACCAATCTCTTCTCGGAGGCCATTCTCTTCTCGGAGGCCATTTGGTATCCTCTCCGGGAGAAATTTTGACATCCTCTCCGATAGAAATGTTGATATCCTTTCCGGAAGAAATTTTGCATTCTCTCCGGTAGGAGTTTTGGGAGGTAGCTAATTTTTCTCGGAAGCAAGCGCGACCTGGTAGTCAGTTTCCCCAGGGGCAAGCATCGCCAGAAAGCTGAAGACAGGCAGCGACTGGTTTCAGTAGCATTCCATTACACTACCGGATGACATTCCCAGACAATGCCACAGACTCAATCCACTAGGAACAAAGAGTAAGGAAACCCAGGTAGCAAGAGACTCCCTGGTACAACATGTTGAACCGGAAATAAGGTCTCTCCCTCTATCATCTCCCCCTTCTGCGGACTCAAGGTAACATCTCTACAATTAAAATCTAGTGACATTCATTAGAGTCAGAGGAGTTAAATCAATGGCTAGTAAGTAATAGACATTTTCTCTACGAATAATGTTACTGATTTTAATCCCTTACCACAATGCTGCTGCTTGTCCGCAATTTCTATATCACAAAAACCTGTACAATTAGGCTTTGGTTTAATATGCTGTTGCATTCGTTCTACCTCAGTTGCAAGCTATAATATAGAAAAGTAATGAAACAATTACTGGTGCGTTTGGTGAAAACTCTTTACAGTGTTTGCTGGCTTGGATCTCGCGGTTGCTTCATCTAGTTTGATTTCGATTCAATCGTTTTCCAATCTGAAAAGTTATGTGTTACTGCATTCATATAATATATTCAATACTTCTCCATTAATTGGTCTGCTTCGGCATGATGAGAAATCTGCTTTTGTACTTTCCTTTTGAGGACTACTTCACTGTTGCAAACTTGAAATGTGTAAACTGATTTATTGTTGAAAGATGTTCCTGAGGTGGTGATAAATTCAATTGTTTTAATTAAGTGCGGGTTGTACTTTGTCCAAAGTGAGAAACTACAGAGAATCTATGGGGTATATGTGCAGATAATTTGCCTGATACAAACTGAGATTTCTACTTGATCTTTATTTCAATTTGCATCTGCTACTGCTGCGGTCGGTATGGCAAAAATTTAAGACAATATCTATGAGCTATTCTTGAATTATCACCTTGCCTGATCTTACTACTATTATATAGCTCCATGCTACTACTGTTTGAAACTACACCTGCTGGGCTTTCAACATGAATCATCCCCTGATAATTGCATATTACTGCTGCTGCTGCTATCTACGTACATCCATTTCTGCCGCATTTTCTCTCTTTGTAACGTTGCTATTCTTTTTCTTCTGCTTCTGAATAAAGTATCTTAGAATTTGATGATCAATACTCATCAAGGCTCTTGGTTGGTTTAAATCTTTGCTGATCTATACGTTTTTTAAAACTTTATTCTCAAAAATCAAGTTACTAGGTGTTCTCCAGGAAGGTTTCCCGACTGCTAAGTCTATTCTGAGTTAAAGCGCATGCCATACATGATACACAGGCTAGGACATTTTACTTCGTTTTTACTGTTGTTCTATTTAATGGATCCTTTAAAGCCAAAGATTGAATCGTTATGATGCTATCACAGTTTGATTGGACAGACTCATGTCTTTACTCGACCTGCTGCTATACATGCTTTCTTCATTTGTTTTCCGCATCTTATTTTACATTGATCATGTTTTACAAACCCACTTGTTTAAAGATCGTTTCCCCTGGAAAAGTTATACATAACTACATTTTCATAATCACATTTGCTGTCACAGGTTTTTGGTAGCTTTCTGTTTGGAGTTTATTGTTTTTAGTCTCTATCCTTGCTGCTGTTTTTCTTTTTCCTTTGCTGTCATACCTTCTGAATATTACCTGTCTCTGCTTAGCAAAATTTGTTTTCAGTTTCTCAGTCTTGGCACAGCCACCGTATTGACGCTCACACTCTGTCTGTTTATTATTTTGTGTTTTTACTGCTCCGAGGTATGAAGATTAGCTGAGTATCCCCGACGCTCCCACTATGAAATGATATTCTAAAAAGAAAAACTGAAGCAACACTTCAAGCTTCCGAGAGCAGTAGCAGGAGGGCGCAAGTACCCAGATTAAGCCTCAAGAAAACTGAGGTGTGGCCTCGACCAGGATTCAACAGAATAAACAGTTTTCCTTCTCCTCCGGTGGGTTCTACCGGAAGCACTGTCATCGGGGAACTTCAAGACCTCTCCGCACCAATAACACCTTATTACCTCCACCAGTAGAATCTCCACCGGTAACAAATTGAAGTCCTACCGGAAATGTCAGGCTACCGTTGTCACTCAAATCGACTACCGAAGGGTCCTGCGGAGGGGGATCACTATGGAGTACACCGCAGAATTTTGCAGCAGTAAAATATTCAACTCCCTATTTTCTGCATCCAGAAGCGCCACCGCTTTTCGTCCCTGTTGCTTCCGGTAGATTCAGTAAGCTGTAGGCAAAAGAGGTGTGCCGCCATGGAAACTGAAAATTCATTGGACTCATGAGAAATTGAGATAAAAAGCAAGAGGCAGGGGCGAATGATTTTGGATGAGCAAGAATGTCCTCCAATCTCTGGTGACGACCGACTTCAGCTTTGGGACGTGTTAAACTGACAGACTCTTCTTCACCGGTAGCAATGCAATCGCCCCAGCCTGGTAGCAGTTTTCTCTTCCCTGGATGGACAAAAGCCAACCTGGGGCTAAAAAAGAAGAAAGGATCCTCTTCCGGTAGAAGCTTGTAATCTCCTTCGATAGTAACTTCAAGCTCTCCACCAGTTACAACTTCCAGTACGGGGGCACAATCTTTCCCTACGGGGGCAAAACGGAAAGAGAATCAGAGACGGAGACGCGATACTCCAAACCAGACGGTTAGATTGATTCTACACAGGGAAATCGAGCCATGAAGAATCGAAATGTCGACAGGAGCCTCCGGAATCCCAAACCAGAAGACAGGAATGTGTCCACATGTTACAACCTCGGTGGAACTGCTTGCAGCCCAGCCAACCTCTTCCAGTAGATTGCGTCGAGTACAAAACCCATGACCAAGTGGTATTCTCGAACAACAACTCAACTAAATGGAGGCAGAAGCAAAGATCAATTGAAAGGGGGTATAAGTCTAAGACGTAACAGAATGAGGCCGACCGGTACAAACATTGGGCTATGAGCACCGGCAGGGGTATTGGACTACGGACAGTCCCGGTAAGAAATTGCAAGCCTTACCGGAAATCGGAAATTGGAAAGCCTGCTTCCGCAAGTATCTAAACATACGTTTGCACCCAGAAAAGTCTCGGGCCCCTCCAACAACCTAGTCAAATCCTACCGGAGTATATCATCCAACGGGTAAAAAAGGGAGGTACCAACTTTTGATATATCATTATGAGTATTCTTTTACCACCGGAAGTTTACAAAACTTTCTCTAGAGGATTGATCACCCTCTAGTTTTCAAAAGAGAAATATTTTAAAACAATTTCTGATTTACTTAAAACGAAGACCAGCGAGTCTTGAAAAAAAGAAAGAGAAAAAGAAAGAAAAAGAATGTATCCGACGACCTCACCATTGGCCATGGTAGAGTGATTTGTATCCGACGATCTACCATCAACGATGGTAGTGTAATTCATCCGACGATCTCACTGTCAGCGTCCTGGCAGTAGAGTGTTAATCCGACGATCTCACCGGCTCAAAGTCGGTAGAGTGTTAAACCGACGATCTCACCATGTGTACAGTGGTAGAGTGTGAAAGCATGAAAGTGTAACTAAGGGGTTACCAAAAGAGATCTTGGCAAAAAAAAACAAAAAGAGCAGTCTAAAATTATTCATTATCAGAATCTCCAACTTTTGGGAAGTAATAGAATTTATAGTAATTCCTTTTGTTCACTTCAGACTTATGCTATCCATGTACTTAGAAAGGCTGCTCTAAAAAACCTAGAGGCTGTGTATTTGGGTTTTCTATCCCCGTGATTAATATGCTCTAACTAACAAAAAACTTTTGGGAAGTCCGGTCGCTCCGGGCAGCCCAAAAGACAAATATCTTTTAATCTGTTAAATTTAGATATGCAGGCCCAAGGAATGAAGTGATTCAAGCAGCAATCTGATTATGAAGTAATATCCCATTTATTATTATTATCTCGGACTTCTTGAGATTATTATGGTCTTCTGGAATTATTATGGTCTTCGGGAATTATTATGGCCTTCTGGGATTATTATGGCCCTTCGGAATTCCAGATCTTTGGATTTCTTATTATGGCACGGTCAAGGGACGGAGACCTTTTCTCAGGAGAACAAGTGGGACTCCATCACCCCGGAACCCGTGGGACTTCTTTGTTACCGGAAGACAAGCTCTTACATAGGCTAAAGTTTTTAAGTTCATTTCCTTTTTAGGCAAAAGAAAAAGAACTTGTGGGACTAGGAGATATATAGTAGAAAAGAAAAGAGTACAAAGTGTAAATTTCATCTTCTTTTTATAAGTTCCACTTTTTAGTGCTAAAAAGTAGAACTTGTGGGACTGATGTAATGGTATGAAATATACCATGCGGAAGGTTAAAGTGTCTACCGAAGGCCTGCTAGCGGAAGGACTACTATCGGAGACCAATTGTCGGAAGACCTGCTACCGAAAGGCCCCGATGCGGAAGGATCTACCAAGAGAGTCTACCGGAGGCCAATTGTCGGATGGCCTATCGATGGAGGCCTTGCTACCGGAGGACCCGCTATCGGAAGAGTTGCTATCTAAAGGATCGTTACCGATAGAGTAACTACTGGAGGGATTATTGTTAAAGTGACGGTCCGGAAGAGTTAGTCCAATGCGGAAGCAGTATTTCAGTCCGGAGACCCTTAAAAGGACTGATAGCTATATTTATGTAATACTATCACATGTATAGGGGCAAAAAGGGTAAACCTAGTAATACAAAGTCTATAAATAGGAGTAGAGGGGCTCATTTGTAAGGGACTCAAGTTAGAAAAGGGAGCTCACATCCCAAAAGCTCTCTAGTGTTGTAAACCAAAGGATGAATAATAGCTCTGTCTAGAAGTGGACGTAGGCCGGATTATTAGCCGAACCACTATACATCTTGGTGTGGAAACAATGTCGGGAGAGTAACCTCTATTACATCTTCACATCCCATGAAAGGAAACGGAATGTAACGACCTTGTCATGGAGCTCAATATGATATCCAAACTATGTAATGTTGTACAGAGAATTAAATGTGTGTGAACCGTCCACAATGGACAGAGCTCGAAGCAGTAAGGCTTATAAGCCACAAATAAAATGTGTTATGTAAATTAGATTGATTGCAAAAGTTTATGTTATATAAGTGAATAGAGTGGAGAACGAACCACTGTACTAAGAGTGGGGATACCTCTCGATGCTGTGAAACCGCTGCGAGGGTAGTTATGTGAACCAAGTTCAAGAAATATGTTAAGGATGGACAATATTATTATTATTTGAGAGAACAGTTAGTTTAGTAGCTTGTGAAACACCGAGCTGAATAATGCCGGCTTGTGATTCGAATGATCGATGCTCAAAGAGCATTCAGTAGTCATCCAAATGAGTGATGAACCATAATGTGAATAATGTAAGTATATGTGTGGAAGTTAATGTGACAGTAAACACGATATAAGCTGATGTTATACAAGGAGTAAGAGCACGGTGCGCAGCAAGCGACCGTTGTATAAGTATTGTTAAACGATAATGTAACAGATAAGACCAGTTATGAGTTAAACTTAGTAGAGATGCAAGATAAGCGATGTTAAACAGACTGGGCAATAAGCCAGTGGTAGGTACTATGTGATAAGGAACTCAGTATGAATTCCATGGCGAATCGCATAAGGGATTTACTGTCAAGAGTTTACGCCTCTGCACTCTGTGTGACTGAGTGTTTTGGTATTGCACTTGCGCAGTAATAATCGAGTGTGATAGCTAGGAATTGGAAACAAGTTAATTGTGGAGGAATAATGTTATAATGGCCAATGCATAAGAAATGCAAGGCCGCACCGATGAAAGAACACTTGTACAAGACCAAATGTGGAGTCAGGATTAGCAACAAGTGACCGCAGTAACACGGAATACTAGATATCGGTATGGAATATACCTCAAGTGTGGGAAATAACTGAGAGAGCACTACACATTGGGTAGTAGCTCAACCTCAACCGACAGTAAGTCGGAAGGAAACAAGTCAATCGTTGTGAAATACATAGCAGTATACATAGTAAATTATTGGAGAGGAGAATGGAAAGTTTTGAAACTCACTGAATTTGCCAACGGTTAGAAATACCACGCATCGGTTGAGAAACCGTTATTACCAAGATAAAGGTAATAATTGGGATATGTACTATATAGTAAGAATAACGAATGGGGCAAACTAAGCCCTACAGTTATTAGAGTTTCGCAGTAGAAACTACTGAGCCAGTGATTCAGATGTTGAATGTGCATGGTGAACATGAGTGAACGGCTAATTATTTAAGCCTAGAAGCCTCACAGGCCAGAACCGAAACCAGTTAAGAGTGAAAGCGAACTCCAATGAGAATTCTTGGTTTAGGGACTAAACCGCTAGTATGGTTAAGATCCTCTAATCAGAATCCATTGTATAATAGACCGCGTGGAAGTTTGAACACTTCACGATGGCAGAACATTTTAAGCAAATGTTTAGTGATTGATTACGTGGGCGTAATCCCTTTTAAGGGGGGTAGAGTGCAAAACCACTTAGTGTGTATTACCGTACAAGTGTACATCACTTATGTTGTGCATAGCACAAATAATTTGTTTTGACGATTGGTGCGTGTGTTACGTAAACATACGCATTCATTCATAGTTTAATTGTGGTAATTGCGCACAGAAGATGCGAATACCATTGTGATAAGTGTGTTGATTTATTAACAGTTGTGTGTGATAGTACAAGTGTGGGGAGTAGAGAAACTCCTGGGGAACAAAACCCCGACAGTGTATAAATGTGAAACCGTGTGTTGTATTTTGATAAAATATATGTGTATATATACTATATAGTGATTCACGAAAGGGTATGAAACCGACATAGAACCTAGTGAGAATAAGATTCCCTAGGTAACAACATTAAAGTGCATGGAATTAACTTATAGACGAAGTTCTATCCCTTGGAGATGTTATGATCATGACTAGAATGATTTAAAAGATAGAAAATTGGAAATGAGTGATTTATTTGATGCTTGAAAATGAAGTGGGAAGTGGAACTTGATTTGCATGCGATCAAGGGAAGCCGAACACAAATAAGGGTGGAAGGATAGTTCAACACTGATGCTGTTCACATCAGGGTTGGATGATTCTTGAAGCTCCCTATAAGTGGTCACAAATAACCACGCTAAGAAAAGAAGTAAAGAGCTTAAGTTGGACTTGGAGTTGTGTGTGTTTTCAAAAGGATTTTCAATTGGTATTTATAAAACGTCGATAGATACTTTACATAATTAAAGTTCTCTTACTTAACCTCACAAGGAAATTTCAAATTTAAGTGATTGTTTTGATCTCCCAAAGGCACGGGGACGGAAGGTGTCCATCGCGACCGGGTTCTGCGGGATCACAGTGTATATCAAAGATACTTTTGATTGTTATACATGCTATGACATGTTGTGTGGTATGTGTAATAAATATTATTTTGACCTTGAGTTCCTAAAGTGTATGTTATCAAGACCTATGGGTCTAAATGTTGTTATGTTACCCAAGACCAGAGAGTCTAAGGGTTGTTATGTATGTGTAAGTGTTGTTAAGATACCCGGACCATTGAGTCCGAGGTTATCATGTGAGTATGTTATGTTATGTATGGATGTGAATATGTTACCCGGACCATTAAGTCCAAGGTTGTGATGTAAAGTGTGTTTGGTTATGGAAGTTTTATTGCTATAAGTAATCCCTGTATTCTAATCTAATGATGTGTGGGAAGTGTGAACTTCGAGGACGGAGTTCTTTTAAGTGGGGTAGATTGAAATACCCCAAACCTTGATATGTTGTTAAACATTTAAACTATGGTATGTAAAGGCTAAAAAGTGCCTTAGAAACATCAGTGAACAATTTAAACCATAGTAAAATGTAATAAAGCACTAAGATACAGTTTGAGCAAAAACATGCTCTAAGCTTGGAGTGAACTTGGTTAGGACCCAAAGAGCCTACCAAGACTTAATAATATTCAATTATGATTTAACAAGGCTAATTAAGTCCTTAGGAAACCTTGGTAGACAGTTAAACCAAACAAAACACAAATAAATGCCTTAAAGTCAATAAGAGCAAAAATGTGCTCTAAGCTTGGGATAAATTTGTATAAGACCTAATGGTCATACCTATACCTTATAAATATGTTAATGAATATATTAAATCAATTACCAAAAAAACCCAAGCTTGAAAACAAGTTAAAACACAAAAAAGTGCTTTAAGGAGTCTTAAAGCACGTTTTTGGAAAATTGTCTTGTAAATGAGTTTTGAATGGCTAAATGTCCATCATTACTATTTAATTAACATGTGTACTATATAGCGTCACATTTGGAAGTCTATATCAATGGGAAATCAAAAATTTCACATCTATGTGCCTTGTTTTTATGAATAGTAACTTTTATAAGCTAGTTTGTAACATATGTTATTATAAGTAAGTTAATTGGTCAACAAAGACCAAAACACCCTTCTTATTAAATGGGGGCCGGTTTTCATGGTGTGAGTCACCACCCTTGCTAGCACTTATCAAAAATACATAAAGGATAAAGCAAGTTACTATTTGCTTTTAACAAATAAATATCTTAAGCTAGCTACTTACCTTCTCATTCTCTTCTTCCTTCTCATTTCACATGGTCTTCATTCTCTCTTCTCTTCTTCAAAACCGATGGGCTATAGTAGCCTCTCTTCTCCATCTTAATTTCCTTGCCAAATCCAACTCCATGCTCCAAATCAAATTCTAAGACCATATTTGTCTTAGTTAGACCAAGCTCTACACTTCTACCTTTTCAAATCTTCAAGAACTCAATTTTGGTGCCATGGAGATTCACCATTGAAGGAGCTTGAGCTAATATTTTCACACCTTGTTGTTCTCCTTTGCTTCAAGGTAAGGAAAGTCAAAGAAAATCCATGTTTCCTCCATGTTTATATGATGTCCTAAAATTCACCTCACAATGGTGTCTTTAACTTGCTTGTTTAAGCTTCATTTGAACCTCCCAAGGGCTTGGTGGAGTCCTCTCTTGATATATATCCAAGCTCTCTTTCCATTCCAAGGTAAAACAATCATTTTAATACCTTAAGATAATATATGTAACTAGGGTTTACAATGAGATGAAGCTTAAAGCTTGTATACTCATTATATTATTTGTATAATGTCTAGAAGTTGACAAACAACCAAACACCCTACTGGTTTTACAAGGAAACAAGAAAGAAGTTTGCGAGGAAAAAGAGGTAAACAAGTTATCTCAATGTAGTTTAAATGCCTTAGGAAAATGAGCTTGATTTGCTTAATAAAATACCTAAGGAGCCAAAGGTGAATGATCTAGAAAATGCTCTCAAGGAAACTATTAAGGGGCATATGTGATGTTGAGTGTATTTGCAGGTTAAAGGCAATATACTATGTGGAAATTCAGTGTTTAAGGTTTATGCAATTTAAGGGCCTAAGAGCCATGTTATTTAAGGGCCTAAGTGCCAAGCAATTTAAGTTTATGCACTATATTGTGATGTAGTGTAGTTTGAAAATTTAGATAATGTATAAGAAGTTCTAAGTGTTTAAAAAGAGTTTTGGTGAGTTTGGAAGTGTTGAGAATGGTTAAGTGTTCAACTAGTGGAAGAAGCATGCATTATGGTGTTTAAAGGTGTAAAAAGGGTTTTGGCAATGTTCTAGAGGATTTAGAATGCAAAAGATGCTTGGGAGATGATGATGTAGTGATGAGGAAACATAATTGGCATAGTGGTTATCATAGGTATGGAACACCACTTAGAAACCTAAGGAGAATATCATAAGTGTTAGGAATTTCGGTATGAAATGAGTAAGTGATTAAGGAGATAGAAAATGAGTTTTATGGATGTTGTATGAGGGTGTGAGTGTACCAAATGATGTTATGAAACATTATGAGGCTTTAGGAGAAGTTTGGTGAAATTGGTTAAGTGCTTAAAGGCTTAGAAAATGAGTGTTTTGCCTTGTCCGAACATCTGTCCGGACATGGACGTTCGGACAGGCCTGTTGCGTAAAAATTTTCAGAGTCTCGACTTGTGTCCGACCTTGGGAAGTCCGGACACAAGTTCGGACGTACCTGCTTCTTCATTTAATTTTCCTCAACCCATGTCCCAACTTCCGAAGTCTGGACACAAGTTCGGACAGGCGTCTGTATTCAGTTTTGAGTCTCGACTTGTGTCCGAACTTGGGAAGTCCGGACACAAGTTCGGACAGGCCACTGTATGGACCACAAACTTTGTTTTAAGGTGGGAAAAGTTGCCTAAAAATGGTGATTACTAAGTAATGATGTTATAAGAATGTTAAGGACATGTTAAGTGAGTTATAATGACAATTTAGTGGGGGAAAGGTTGTATTAAAATGTAAAAGTAAAACAAGTTAAAAAGTGAAGTTATGTAACTAAGTTAACGGGGAAAAGTTATAAGCATTAGACTTTAAACAATCATGTTACCCCGATGTTAATAAAAATACATGTAATGTTGTCAGTTGTCCGAGAATTGCTCGAGGAACATAAGTGGACATGGTAAAGTGGACTCCGGTGACAGGTATGGTTTTCTTGCAACCTGTGTCCTACCGGATTACACCGGCTTGTATGCCAATGTGTTTTTCTGTATGTTTGCCACGTTATAAGATAAATCATGAAACGAGTTTACAGTCGTTTTGTTGTTGTATGTTTACGTGCCGATACCGGTAACCTCGAATGCGCTTGAAGGGCTAGTTAACCACTATCAGGTAAACGTAAGAGAACGGTATCCGGTGATAACGTTTCCGACCTATGGAACGCTCTAACCACGGCTATGCGTGAGTTAGTTATGTGATGTTTGTGTGTGATGCTTGTGTGTGAATGTATGACTCTCCCTTCCCTTGTGTGTATCTAACAAGACTTAACCCAATGTTGTGATTGTTTAATTAAGTTCGATGTTGAACTTCTAACAAGTGCTAACGGGGGAAGTGAGGAGTCTGGTCTGTTCCGGCCACGCGTGTGAGTATGGGGGTCGTTGTCATATCAGGTTCGATCCTCTCTGTATGTTATGGTTGTTTTCCAATTTGGTTTCCAACCTTCCCTTTAGCTTAACCAAGGTTATTTTACTGACTCACGTCGGGCCACAGGGGCATACTATGTTATGTTTGTTCGGTGTGCTTGGATCACTATATCCGAGACACCTTGTGTTAAGTTATCCGTTCATTTAACGAGACGGTAACGAGTTATGTAATGAGCTTTTCATGAGACTGGCAACATTCTCTAGGCTACAAGTGAACTGACTATGTTTGGGCCGGTTCATAAAAGGGAACCGTACTTGTTATGTTGTATTGTTGTTATGATGCAATATCTATTGCGATGTTATTATGTGCACGTTGAAACGTGAAAAGTGTTGTTATGTGTTGTTATGTGATGAATGTTATATGTTGTAAAATGTGGAGTATGTGGATCATGGAAATGAATCCCAGTTTGTGATAAGAGGCGTTTAAGGATAACCCGATTAATGGGTAAGTGTCGTCTACTAAGGAAGTAGCTCCATTAGAGGAGAACACTCTAGGGGTAATGAATATCATGAGTGACTTATCAAGTAAGGATGGGTTATCTATTTGTTGAGCCCACTGAGGCGAAAGGTTGTGTGTTGTGTGTTTATAGTTGCGTGCATGATCTAAATATAATCAACCGCATGCTAAGACGACAATTAGTTGTGCGTGGCCAGGTAGCATGTGGGCTGCGGGATTACCATACCAGCAAAGGTGCTGAGCCCCTTGGGGGCCACCCTTTCTCTTCTTTTCCTATTTCAGGTACAAAGAGTAGGAAGCCGTTCGAGAGTAGGACGGGGTAGTCGTTGTACATGGGTAATCTTTTAAGTAGTACATGTACAGTAGGTGTAGTAAGACCGAGATTGTTATCGGCATCAGTTTGTGAATACTCGGTACAGTTGAAAGGTGTATGTTGTTGTTCTTGTTAATGGAAAGGGATAGTAATGTGTAGTCGCTCGGGAATTTAGCTCATCAGACCGGTACAATGTATATGTATTAGCCTTGTTAGCCACATGGGTGGTTAACGGCGTGTAACACCAAGAAGTTAAGCAATGTGTTGAAGTTTGTTTTCCGCTGCAGTTTGTTGTTAAGTGTGTTTGTTGTTGGATGGGGTGTTACAATATGTGTAGGTATGTTAATACTAGTGTGGGTTATCAAGTTTCAGGAATTTCCTCGGGTCACTTCTGAGCTCTTCCGAAGCCTCGTTTGCCCAGAACCACTAAATACTGAAAAATGTAACTGGATTGTCTTATATTAAAAGAAGAAAGATATGATTGTTTCTTCCCTCAAAACACTCTCAAAAGTATCTAACACTCTTCCTAGGGTTGATAACCACTCTCAGTTCCTAAGGAATTCAGTAATTTTCGGGAATTTCAGGAATCCTGCGAAACTAAGGTTTACCGGGTGATACCCCGGGAACTAAGGTTCCTATTGTTCACCAAGCACCTCCAACTAATTATAACCTACTCCATCTTTAGAAATTAGGGTTTCCTAAGGTTTACAGTTAAGTAAGGCCCTAATCACAGTTTAGAAATTTGGGGTATTACACAGTGTGATCTGGATACCTACATAACCAATCCTGCCCTCTGCAACCCCCGTTATAAGTTGGGGAAAGAACGCCAGAGAGATGGAAAGACCTCTCATACTCGGGAAAACCCGATCTGGCAGTTGTAAACAAACTTTGTAAGGAGAGGGAACCAGTCATACGGTAGATCCCAAGAACTGGAAATCCTGAAGACGGTTCCCGTTTCAACGACAATAACAGTACTGAACGGCAGAAGATTGAAGATCCTAATATAGGATAATGGAATTTGTGGCCCCATGGAGCGACATGCTTCGCAGTTGCGTCGCGAGAACCATGCGCAGCCAACAAGAAGGGAAGCATAGCTACCCAATGAGCAGAAAAGTAAGGTAACATGACCCGAGACAAGAGAGTTTGCGGACTGCAAACGTTGACAATACCGTTAACAACATACAACCGACTAAGGAAGTAGTCGGAGTCGGATAAACTCCAAACCTATAATGCCAAGAGGCAGAAATACTTAAACTAAACATACACCAACAGGACTACGATGTAGTTCCTAAGGATCAGGTAAACCCCGGTAACCACCATAAAGGTGTGAGAACGAGCTATGGAGCAAGGTACATGGAGTACCACAAGGATCGGGAGGCACCCGAATTATCAGCAATTTTGTCAAGAACACTGAGAAGCCACTCAGGGAGTTGATCACTAAGATCAAAAAATGGACGTAAGATCCAATAAAACCACCAAATACGGATGAAAACAATTCCGTAATCGGTACATGATAACCTAAAAACCGAGGTACCCGCGCACTTGCCCAGGGCAAGTGCAGCAACAATAAGGAAAATGGGGAGACTTTGGACAACCAACAAGTACTTATTAAAGTACCGTCATGACAATGGAAGCAAATGAGGGATTGCAAGACCTAAGAACTTGAACAATAAAGCCTTGGAAAGGCCTAACTGCTTGACCACGGCATTAACAAACATACCAGTCAGCAGGAAGCTGTACTTGGTCAAAGACCTCAAACATGGCAACGCCATGAAGATTTCTTTCCAAAGCCCAGGATTTTATTTCAAAGACAAAAACCTTTCTTTCAAGACCACAACTTTTCTTTTAAAACCTCAGATTTTTAAAAACCAAACCAAAAGAATTACGGTGAGTATCATAGAGTGATACAAGAGGAGTTGACAATAGAATACTTCACTTAGGCGTGTGACGAACACTACGAGTGTACCCAACTACGAAATGTGGGACGACCGCACTCCGAAGGAGCTTGCGGGCTTGACAGACCCTTTTGTTAGTTAGTCAGGTAAGTGGTGACATACCAATATGGTACCCCACGTATGTATACATGTAGTGTACGAAACACGGGAAGTAGTCAACTCCGTTCTACGGACCATAAGTAAATTCAAACCGAACATTCGGATACCTAGAATAATCGAAGGAACCCAGACGAGTTTACAAGCTAAAGGAGTCAAGAACTCACCTTAGGAGGATAAATGAGAGTTAAAAGTGCGAGAAACACTCGTAATTGACTAAAGACATTGGATATGTATCAAGAACTGGAAACAAAAGCATGAAACAGCCGGAATGGATACCCGGTCTAAAAATAACGAGGCAAATGCCTGATAAGAACACATCGACATACGATGAACGGAATAAAATACCCAGAGTGATCATCTAAGGTACCGGAGGATACTGTTCACCACCGAAGGATATACCAAACTGGTTAAAACCATAAGAGAAATACCTATAGTCTACCCTAAGAACGGGAGACGTTGCAACCCTAAACGGGACAACTTATAATCCATAACCGCAATGCGGAGAAGACAAAGCACACTCAAATGCTAGCCGGATGTAACGGCGTAATCAACAACACCCAGTAGCAATCCATAAGGGGTATCAAAGTCAACATAGTTGAACAAAGTGTCGTAATAAGAGCACCAGAGCTATAATGAACACTCGGTTAGAACAGCGAAGGGATCCCATTTACCAGGGGATACCCTGAATTAATAAATGGTACCGATCAACACCGAAATACTAGAAGGGTCTCCAATAAATGGAAGCGTGATGCGATAACCTTACCATGGAGCCCGGTAGTACCTCCAAGCCATTTGTCGGCATACGGAGTAAAGCAATACTTGTGATCAGCCTAAGATGAGCAAGCTCTAGGCAATGTGGCTAGTAAGCCAGGAACCCATTACAATACAAATTCAACAGTTGCAAAACCATTATGAATCATAAGGAGAGTTACCAAGAATGTCACCGGCGAATAGTTTAATAACTATCGAGCAAGGATACCCCTCGTTAAGGTGGTACCGCAACAACGGTGAACATACAGATCCCAAAGAAGAGAATACCTTCAATAAACGTCTGAAAATATATCCCTTTCAGAACTACTAAGGTAGTAAAGCTTGAGCATACAAGAATAACCAAGCAATGTGGAAATAAGCTATTATAGCAATTGTTGGAACCGAAGAGTAATCGGTTAAGAAGAGATACCGTATATGGAAGGTGAAGTGGGAAATCAATAACGCTCAAGGAGCTTAGGGATATAAAGAATAACATATTCTACAATCAACCAAGTAAACAGAAAACCATTGTATAAGGTAAAGATACATGGGCGGAAGCTAATAATGTAGCGGATGCCATAAAAACCAAATCATAAATAAATACGAACAGGGTGCGCAGTAAGCGACCAAGATATGTGAATAATCACACAATGCTATGGAGTCGATGAATAAAGATGGTGGACAGACCGTAGTAGCAAAGAAGTAATATTCATTCATATTGATAATCTCATAAGAGATTTACTGCCAAGTGTTTACGCTTTTGCACTCTGTAGGACTGGGTGTTTTGGTATGGCATTTGTGCAGTAATGATCGAGTGGGATAGCTAGGAAGTTGGGAAGATGGCAATTGTGGTAAGAGTAGAGGAAAATTTGTGAAGTAAAGAACACTTGTAAAGAACCAGTAGGTGGGCATAATTCAGAAGCCACTGGTAATAGAGGAAGCACTACAACTATGTAGGGGCTCAACCTCGACCGACAATAAGTCGGAGGAATCAAGTGAATAACCACGAAAATACACAACAGTATGTATATAGGTTCTTAAAGAGCTGGATAGAGAATCTGAAGCTCATTGAATTCGCGTACGGTAAAAGAATACCACACTTACTTGATAAACCTTATTCCCAAGATAAGAAGGGATAAAAGGATAATGAGAAGGGCAAATAAACCCTAAATTATCAGGGTCGCGCAACAGAAGCTAGTGGGCCCAAATTCTAAGGTTTAATACACCTAATGAATGAATGGATAATTATCAATGCCTTGAAGCCTTTAGGCTAGAACCGAACCCGGTTAAGAGTTAAATAAACTCCGAAGAGAATTCTTGGTGCAGGGACTAACCAACAATATGGTTAAGACCCTTTGAGCAAAGACCATTGTATAATAGACCGCATGGAAGTTGAACCACTCCATGATGGCTAAACGCCTTAGACATATGCCCAATGTTGACACATAGTGGATTACGTGGGCGTAATCCCTTTTGAAGGGGGGTAGGACGAAAACCGCGAAATGTATGTTTTACGTGATGGTGCGTAAACTGCAATGTGCATAGCACAAGAGAATTGTTTTGAATGACTGGTACCTATGTTACATAAACATTTGTATCCACTCATTGTGTAAACTTGAGTATTTGTGAGATTTGAAGTGGAAAGGAGTATTGATTGTGAGAGATTTGAGGTGAATGGAGTAGAGAAACCCCATGGGGAATGAGAACCCCGATTGGTAATGATTTGGGAAATGAGTATGTTTAAGGGTTTGATGAGTATAAATTGGTATGAAACTGATGTTGAGTGTAACGACCCCAAAACCACCCTGGTTGAGAGACTGTTACACGCCGTGCACTTATTACCTAAGACACGCAAGGCTACACTATCGAAACCCCAAAACAGAACTGAAACTCATATATTGATCAAATAAACAATTACAACACATCTTTACAATACACAGGCGGAAGCCAACCTGAAATACAATGTACAATCTAATTACAACTGGGCACCATGGCCAAACAAACTGAAATACAGAGCTCAAAAGCCAAGACAAAAGTAGAAAATGAATCTCCAAGCGTGAACTAAAACCTGCAAATCAGACGGAGATAGGGGTGAGCAAAACTATTGCTCAGCAGGTGATAAACTTCATCAGCTGAGCATGCTCAAAACAAATACTGAACATACATATATATATATATATATATGAAAGCGCTTAGCCATAGCAAAATCAGAGGTAAAGCGGAAGTCTTTCAAATAGACAGAAGTCTAAAACACAAGGAGCCAAGCGGTGGTCAAAACATACAATAGCATAAGGTAAACTGAAGATGAAAGCTTGACGAAATCAGAAGCTTAACAAACTCAAAAAGCTTAAACACAATCAGAAGCTTAGCAAAATCCAGAACTTAGCAGAAGACAGTAAGCACACAGCAGACCGTCTCAAATCAAATACAGATAGAGCAGACGAAGTAGAGCACTTACAAAATTAGAAATCCTCAACAGACAGGAAGCACACAGCAGCCTATCTGAGTTTGCAATCAGACAGAGTAGGCGGCAGCAGTACAAACAAACAGAGGTATCCAAAGGACAGAAAGCACACAGCAGTCTGTCAAAACAGCAGAACGGAATCCAAACAGAAGTGGGACACTAGCATTCAATGCATACAGATAGAACGGGTAAACAACCCGTGAACAGAACGAGGAAACCTCACTCGTAAACAGAACAGGTGGAACACCTGTGAACAGAACGGGGAACATCACCCGTGAAGCAGAAGGATATCCTACATAGCGTGCTACGAGACAGCGAGACCAGCCATCCAAAGGTTCAGACATAAAGAAGACTAGGTCCCAAAACAGAAGCTTTCAGAACAGACCAAAGCTTTATACAGAACAGGACAGAAGTCCTGTCAGATCATAACAGAAAGCAGAAGCTTAACGAAATCAGAGCAGAAGCTTACCAACGGAAAGCTTAGCAAGACAGAAGTTGTAACCCGACTAGTAAATACGAAAGCAAACTGAAGTCAGAGGTTGAATCACATTTTCAGAGCAAAACAGAGTTCAAAAGATTAACGGAGACCACCAAATCAGAAAACACTTAAACACATGCTAAAACACCTGAGAACAGACAGTACTCAGAAGGAGGAAACCAACACCGCAAACGGCACTCAAAACAAAGCTCAAACGAACAAGTTATGGTCAAATCAGAGGGCTGTCCGAACTTGTGTCCGGACGTCGAAGTTCGGACGCAAGTCGAACTCAAATCCGCAGAAAATTTCAAGGTGTCCGAACATCCAAGTTCGGACGGATGTTCGGACGCCCCTCGGAAAACAACTCGTGGGAAGTCCGAACATGTGTCCGAGCTTCAAAGTTCGGACACATGTCGAAGAGAAAATCAGAGGGCGCAAAACGGGGTGTGTCCGAACTTCCAAGTTCGGACGGAAGTTCGGACACAGTGAAACTCTCAGAAAAATCCAGACGCAACAGAGCGTGTCCGAACTTCCAAGTTCGGACGGAAGTTCGGACGCGCCGAAAAGTTCAATTTCCAGAACGAAATCAGATGCGAACAGAGTCCTCAAAACAATGTCAAAAATGCAGTACGAAACCAAAGCCTTTAAACCATAACCATAGCAATTTTTAAAAGGCCAAAACCAAGACAAATCAGACAGAGATCGATCACCAAACATAGGGTAATTAAACAATCCGAACTCTCAAATCAGAAGCACAGAGTTCACAAAACAGAAGGGAACCATTGAGGTAGATTCACCATTTTCAAAGTATACTTACATAACAAAATACGCAAAACACAAACGATTCCCACGGGGTTGTAACGCATCAAAACGCAAATCCGGAACACACACAAAGTTACCCAAATCAGAAACCATACAAACATATACGGAAAACAACGGAACCAAAACCCCCGTGGGTGAACGCACACAACCGAATCCATCTACCACCTACCTCACATCCGTAGCAATGCTATCTCTGCGGACTCTACGAAACGCCCTCCTCGAATCTCCACTTGCAACAACGAACCCTCAGACCGAACAATTCCAAAATTCTAGAGTTAAAATCAGAAGAGAAAGAGGGGAAAACTTAATGGAGAATAGAACCGAAACTTACAAACCAAACCTGACAGACGAACAGAATTCCTCTGGCGGATCTCTAGCGATTAATAATTGAGAGTAAATCAAAGAAGAGAATGAGCAAAGGGAGGAGAACTTGAACGCGTAGAGAACGTCGAGAGAACCGTCAATGAGAGAGATGAAGGAAGGGGAATAATTGAACGTGAATTAGAATAAGAGAGAGAGAGAGAATAAAATAGTTTAATAAATCTCTCTTATGGAATTAATAAATAACAACAAGGAAGAAGACAATTGTAACCCTCCTTCCCAAGCTAACATATTAACATTAGAAGAATGTCATAGACAATCTAATATAAGATTACAAAATAGCACAAACTCCCTTTGCGAATCAGAAGGAAATAAAAAAAATCTGGGGCATAACAATATACCCCCCTTAAAAAGAATTTCGTCCTCGAAATTTGACGAAACCCAGAATGTGAATAAATGCACTTCCAATGCCAGAATACTCCAAAACTCACAGGGAACTAACACTCAGAACAGAACCCACTGTTTGATTGATTGACAGAAGCATGAACAGAAAATTACTAACATATAGCTCTAAGGCACAGAAGGGAACACTCACAAAGCTAACACTTAGAATACACTGGCTTATTCGCTGATAGAGGGAACAAAGCAGATGATCACTATAGGCTCATCACAAAGGCACAGAAAGAACACTCACTCATTTCAGAAGCTCTAACCTCGAAGAGCTAACACTCAAGTTTACTGGTTGACTTCCTGACAGAGGAGGCGAAACAGACGATCAGTAACTCTCATCCCAAACACACAGGAACTCTCAGAAGTCGTCCTAACTTAAGGACCAAGCACACTCACAAGCTCACACGCGAATACACTGACTGACGCGCTGACAGAAAGATACAACAGATGATCACTAAAGGCTTAGCACAAAGACATATAAAGAACACTAACATATCTCAGAAGCTCTACTTATACGAGCTAACACACGAACCTCAATAGCTGATTCACTAAAGTAATGAGCAAAGCAAAATATTACAAACGCTAAGCTTGAAGGAATAGGAACAACACTCACATATCTTATAAGCTTGCACCTCACAAATCTAGCACATAGCAGATATTTTTGGGGATTCGGCCTAAAAGCACAGAAGGAAATGCTTACACATCTCAGAAGTGCACACCTCACAGAGTTAACACTCATAACTTGTTAGATGACTCACTGATTGAAGAGGTGAAACAGAAGATTACTAACACTCAGCCAAAAGGCACAAGAACTCTCAGAGGTGTCCTTACCTAAAGGACCAACATACTCATGAACTCCCACCGGAACACAACACAGAACATACAATCCAAGCACATAACCCAAGCCCACAACTGAAGCACACATCACTGGCAAACCAGAACTCACATTCGGTCATCCTTTCCCAAAGGACCCGACTCCCTCAGATCCAGACTCAGACCCGAACACAGCAAACACACAAACAGACAATACACTTCTGTTGCGCTACTCTGATAGTGGACAACCACAGAGCAGACACACTCTACGGACTCCAGGCATCAATCAAATCAAGTAGTAGACAGCAGACAATTCACGCAGCAGAAAACACATAGCACATCACAAGCAATGACATGGAAGCATAGACATGCAGACACCCAACAAATCCCAACGAAAGCTAAACCGAGCTCTGATACCACTAAATGTAACGACCCCAAAACCACCCTGGTTGAGAGACCGTTACACACCGCGCACTTATTACCTAAGACACGCAAGGATACACTATCAAAACCCCAAAACAGAACTGAAACTCATATATTGATCAAATAAACAATTACAACACATCTTTACAATACACAGGCGGAAGCCAACTTGAAATACAATGTACAATCTAATTACAACTGGGCACCATGGCCAAACAAACTGAAATACAGAGCTCAAATGCCAAGACAAAAGTAGAAACTGAATCTCCAAGCGTGAACTAAAACCTGCAAATCAGACGGAGATAGGGGTGAGCAAAACTATTGCTCAGCAGGTGATAAACTTCATCAGCTGAGCATGCTCAAAACAAATACTGAACATACATATATATATATACGAAAGCGCTTAGCCATAGCAAAATCAGAGGTAAAGCGGAAGTCTTTCAAATAGACTGAAGTCTAAAACACAAGGAGCTAAGCGGTGGTCAAAACATACACTTAATAGCATAAGGTAAACTGAAGCTGAAAGCTTGACGAAATCAGAAGCTTAACAAACTCAAAAAGCTTAAACACAATCAGAAGCTTAGCAAAATCAGAAGCGTAGCAAAATCCAGAACTTAGCAGAAGACAGTAAGCACACAGCAGACCGTCTCAAATCAAATACAGATAGAGCAGACGAAGTAGAGCACTTACAAAATCAGAAATCCTCAACAGACAGGAAGCACACAACAGCCTATCAGAGTTTGCAATCAGACAGAGCAGGCGGCAGCAGTACAAACAAACAGAGGTATCCAAAGGATAGAAAGCACACAACAGTCTGTCAAAACAGCAGAACGGAATCCAAACAGAAGTGGGACACTAGCATTCAAAGCATACAGACAGAACGGGTAAAAAACCCGTGAACAGAACGAGGAAACCTCACTCATAAACAGAACAGGTGGAACACCTGTGAACAGAACGGGGAACATCACCCGTGAAGCAGAAGGATATCCTACATAGCGTGCTACGAGACAGCGAGACCAGCCATCCAAAGGTTCAGACACAGAGAAGACTAGGTCCCAAAACAGAAGCTTTCAGAACAGACCAAAGCTTTATACAGAACAGGACAGAAGTCCTGCCAGATCATAACAGAAAGCAGAAGCTTAACGAAATCAGAGCAGAAGCTTACCAACGGAAAGCCTTAGCAAGACAGAAGTCGTAACCCGACTAGTAAATTCGAAAGCAAACTGAAGTCAGAGGTTGAATCACATTTTCAGAGCAAAACAGAGTTCAAAATATTAACGGAGACCTCCAAATCAGAAAACACTTAAACACATGAGAACAGATAGTACTCAGAAGGAGGAAACCAACGCCGCAAACGGCACTCAAAACAGAGCTCAAACGAACAAGTTATGGTCAAATCAGAGGGCTGTCCGAACTTGTGTCCAGACGTCGAAGTTCGGACGCAAGTCGAACTCAAATCCGCAGAAAATTTCAAGGTGTCCGAACATCCAAGTTCGGACGGATGTTCGGACGCCCCTCGGAAAACAACTCGTGGGAAGTCCGAACATGTGTCCGAGCTTCAAAGTTCGGACACATGTCGAAGAGAAAATCAGAGGGCGCAAAACGGGGTGTGTCCGAACTTCCAAGTTCAGACGGAAGTTCGGACATAGTGAAACTCTCAGAAAAATCCAGACGCAACAGAGCGTGTCCGAACTTCCAAGTTCGGACGGAAGTTCGGACGCGCCGAAAAGTTAAATTTCCAGAACGAAATCAGATGCGAACAGAGTCCTCAAAACAATGTCAAAAATGCAGTGCGAAACCAAAGCCTTTAAACCATAACCATGGCAGTTTTAAAAGGTCAAAACCAAGACAAATCAGACAGAGATCGATCACCAAACATAGGGCATTTAAACAATCCGAACTCTCAAATCAGAAGCACACAGAGTTCACAAAACAGAAGGGAACCATAGAGGTAGATTCACCATTTTCAAAGTATACTTACATAACAAAATACGCAAAACACAAACGATTCCCACGGGGTTGTAACGCATCAAAACGCAAATCCGGAACACACACAAAGTTACCCAAATCAGAAACCATACAAACATATACGGAAAACAACGGAACCAAAACCCCCGTGGGTGAACGCACACAACTGAATCCATCTACCACCTACCTCACATCCGTAGCAATGCTATCTCTGCGGACTCTATGAAACGCCCTCCTCGAATCTCCACTTGCAACAACGAACCCTCAGACCGAACAATTCAGAATTCTAGAGTTAAAATCAGAAGAGAAATAGGGGAAAACTTAATGGAGAATAGAACCGAAACTTACAAACCAAACCTGACAGACGATTGACAGACGAACAGAATTCCTCTGGCGGATCTCTAGCGATTAATAATTGAGAGTAAATCAAAGAAGAGAATGAGCAAAGGGAGGAGAACTTGAACGTGTAGAGAACGTCGAGAGAACCGTCAATGAGAGAGATGAAGGAAGGGGAATAATTGAACGTGAATTAGAATAAGAGAGAGAGGGAATAAAATAGTTTAATAAATATCTCTCTTATGGAATTAATAAATAACAACAAGGAAGAAGACAATTGTAACCCTCCTTCCTCAAGCTAACATATTAACATTAGAAGAATGTCATAGACAATCTAATATAAGATTACAAAATAGCACAAACTCCCTTTGCGAATCAGAAAGGAAATAAAAAAAATCTGGGGTATAACAATATACCCCCCTTAAAAAGAATTTCGTCCTCAAAATTCGACGAACCCAGAATGTGAATAAATGCACTTCCAGTGCCAGAATACTCCAAAACTCACAGGGAACTAACACTCAGAACAGAACCCACTGTTTGATTGATTGACAGAAGCATGAACAGAAAATTACTAACATATAGCTCTAAGGCACAGAAGGGAACACTCACAAAGCTAACACTTAGAATACACTGGCTTATTCGTTGACAGAGGGAACAAAGCAGATGATCACTGTAGGCTCATCACAAAGGCACAGAAAGAACACTCACTCATTTCAGAAGCTCTAACCTCGAAGAGCTAACACTCAAGTTTACTGGTTGACTTCCTGACAGAGGAGGTGAAACAGAAGATCAGTAACTCTCATCCCAAAGGCACAGGAACTCTCAGAAGTCGTCCTAACTTAAGGACCAAGCACACTCACAAGCTCACACGTGAATACACTGACTGACGCGCTGACAGAAAGATACAACAGATGATCACTAAAGGCTTAGCACAAAGACATATAAAGAACACTAACATATCTCAGAAGCTCTACTATACGAGCTAACACACGAACCTCAATAGCTGATTCACTAAAGTAATGAGCAAAGCAAAATATTACAAACGCTAAGCTTGAAGGAATAGGAACAACACTCACATATCTTATAAGCTTGCACCTCACAAATCTAGCACATAGTAGAATATTTTTGGGGATTCGGCCTAAAAGCACAGAAGGAAATGCTTACACATCTCAGAAGTCCACACCTCAAGAGTTAACACTCAGAACTTGTTAGATGACTCGCTGATTAAAGAGGTGAAACAGAAGATTACTAACACTCAGCCAAAAGGCACAAGAACTCCAGAGGTGTCCTTACCTAAAGGACCAACATACTCATGAACTCCCACCAGAACACAACACAGAACATACAATCCAAGCACATAACCAAGCCCACAACTGAAGCACACACCACTGGCAAACCAGAACTCACATTCGGTCATCCTTTCCCAAAGGACCCGACTCCCTAGATCCAGACTCAGACCCGAACACAGCAAACACACAGACAGACAATACGCTTCCGTTGCGCTACTCTGATAGTGGACAACCACAGAGCAGACACACATAGACTCCAGGCATCAATCAAATCAAGTAGTAGACAGCAGACAATTCACGCAGCAGAAAACACATAGCACATCACAAGCAATGACACGGAAGCATAGACATGCAGACACCCAACAAATCCCAACGAAAGCTAAACCGAGCTCTGATACCACTAAATGTAACGACCCCAAAACCACCCTGGTTGAGAGACCGTTACACACCGCACACTTATTACCTAAGACACGCAAGGCTACACTATCGAAACCCCAAAACTGAACTGAAACTCATATATTGATCAAATAAACAATTACAACACATCTTTACAATAGACAGACGGAAGCCAACTGAAATACAATGTACAATCTAATTACAACTGGGCACCATGGCCAAACAAACTGAAATACAAAGCTCAAAAGCCAAGACAAAAGTAGAAACTGAATCTCCAAGCGTGAACTAAAACCTGCAAATCAGACGGAGATAGGGGTGAGCAAAACTATTGCTCAGCAGGTGATAAACTTCATCAGCTGAGCATGCTCAAAACAAATACTAAACATACATATATATATATATGAAAGCGCTTAGCCATAGCAAAATCAGAGGTAAAGCGGAAGTCTTTCAAATAGACAGAAGTCTAAAACACAAGGAGCTAAGCGGTGGTCAAAACATACACTTAATAGCATAAGGTAAACTGAAGCTGAAAGCTTGACGAAATCAGAAGCTTAACAAACTCAAAAAGCTTAAACACAATCAGAAGCTTAGCAAAATCAGAAGCGTAGCAAAATCCAGAACTTAGCAGAAGACAGTAAGCACACAGCAGACCGTCTCAAATCAAATACAGATAGAGCAGACGAAGTAGAGCACTTACAAAATCAGAACTCCTCAACAGACAGGAAGCACAACAGCCTATCTGAGTTTGCAATCAGACAGAGAGCAGGCGGCAGAGCAGTACAAACAAACAGAGGTATCCAAAGGACAGAAAGCACACAACAGTCTGTCAAAACAGCAGAACGGAATCCAAACAGAAGTGGGACACTAGCATTCAAAGCATACTGACAGAACGGGTAAACAACCGTGAACAGAACGAGGAAACCTCACTCATAAACAGAACAGGTGGAACACCTGTGAACAGAACGGGGAACATCACCCGTGAAGCAGAAGGACATCCTACATAGTGCGCTACGAGACAGCGAGACCAGCCATCCAAAGGTTCAGACACAGAGAAGACTAGGTCCCAAAACAGAAGCTTTCAGAATAGACCAAAGCTTTATACAGAACAGGACAGAAGTCTGTCAGATCATAACAGAAAGTAGAAGCTTAACGAAATCAGGGCAGAAGCTTACCAACGGAAAAGCCTTAGCAAGACAGAAGTCGTAACCCGACTAGTAAATACGAAAGCAAACTGAAGTCAGAGGTTGAATCACATTTTCAGAGCAAAACAGAGTTCAAAAGATTAACGGAGACCTCCAAATCAGAAAACACTTAAACACATGCTAAAACACATGAGAACAGATAGTACTCAGAAGGAGGAAACCAACGCCGCAAATGGCACTCAAAACGGAGCTCAAACGAACAAGTTATGGTCAAATCAGAGGGCTGTCCGAACTTGTGTCCGGACGTCGAAGTTCGGACGCAAGTCGAACTCAAATCCGCAGAAAATTTCAAGGTGTCCGAACATCCAAGTTCGGACGGATGTTCGGACGCCCTCGGGAAAAAAACTCGTGGGAACCGAACATGTGTCCGAGCTTCAAAGTTCGGACACATGTCGAAGAGAAAATCAGAGGGCGCAAAACGGGGTGTGTCCAAACTTCCAAGTTCGGACGGAAGTTCGGACACAGTGAAACTCTCAGAAAAATCCAGATGCAACAGAGCATGTCCGAACTTCCAAGTTCGGACGGAAGTTCGGACGCGCCGAAAAGTTCAATTTCCAGAACGAAATCAGATGCGAACAGAGTCCTCAAAACAATGTCAAAATGCAGTATGAAACCAAAGCCTTTAAACCATATCCATGGCCGTTTTAAAAGGTCAAAACCAAGACAAATCAGACAGAGATCGATCACCAAACATAGGGCAATTAAATAATCCGAACTCTCAAATCAGAAGCACACAGAGTTCACAAAACAGAAGGGAACCATAGAGGTAGATTCACCATTTTCAAAGTATACATACATAACAAAATACGCAAAACACAAACGATTCCCACGGGGTTGTAACGCATCAAAACGCAAATCCGGAACACACACAAGTTACCCAAATCAGAAACCATACAAACATATACGGAAAACAACGGAACCAAAACCCCCGTGGATGAACGCACACAACCGAATCCATCTACCACCTACCTCACATCCGTAGCAATGCTATCTCTGCGGACTCTACGAAACGCCCTCCTCGAATCTCCACTTGCAACAACGAACCCTCAGACCGAACAAGTCCAGAATTCTAGAGTTAAAATCAGAAGAGAAAGAGGGGAAAATTTAATGGAGAATTGAACCGAAACTTACAAACCAAACCTGACAGACGATTGACATACGAACAGAATTCCTCTAGCGGATCTCTAGCGATTAATAATTGAGAGTAAATCAAAGAGAAGAGAGCCAAGGGAGGGAGAACTTGAACGCGTAGAGAACGTCGAGAGAACCGTCAATGAGAGAGATGAAGGAAGGGGAATAATTGAACGTGAATTAGAATAAGAGAGAGAGGGAATAAAATAGTTTAATAAATCTCTCTTATGGAATTAATAAAAAACAACAAGGAAGAAGACAATTGTAACCCTCCTTCCTCAAGCTAACATATTAACATTAGAAGAATGTCATAGACAATCTAATATAAGATTGCAAAATAGCACAAACTCCCTTTGCGAATCAGAAAGGAAATAAAAAAAATTGGGGCATAACATTGAGCCTAGTGGGAATTGAGTCCCCTAGGTGACTTGAGTTGATTTGATGGTTTTTGTAAATGATTGAGGATAGAAATTGATTTTATTTGCGAACAATTTGGGTATATGAAAACTAACTTTTGAATTCTTGGGTATAGTAGTTGAAGAGGAATGAGTAACAATTGATGAGATGAGTAGTAAATGAGTAAATGGATTCTAGAAATTGGTAAATGTATGATTGTGCGGTTATGACTAGAAAGATTAAGAAGATGGAAAATGGACATAAGCAATGATTTGGATTGTTTGAAACTGATGTGGGAAGTCGAACTTGATCCTGATCAGATCAAGGGAAACCGAACACAATTGGGGTGGAAAGATAGTTCAACACTGATGTTGATCACATCAGGGTCGAATGATTCTTGAAGCTCCCCTCAAGTTGTCACAAGAATCACACATAGGATAGAAGTAAGGAATACAAATTGGAATTCGGAGTTGTGTGTTTTAGAAAGATTTCTAATTAGTAGTTGTGAAGGAATTGCCCTTAGACTGGGGATTGAGAACTTGTTGGAAGTTTATGCCGGAGAACGGTGGTAGTGTATCATATTGTATTATTCCAAGGGCAGCAGGACATAGAGGAGTCCTGTGTCTATATGACCAGAGTGCCTGCGGGATTGTAATGTGTATTGCATTGCTTTGGGGATAGCTTTGCGCTCTGTGTATGTATAAATTTTGTAATGTGGTACCAGATTGTTGGATGTAATGCGGATTAGAGTGATTATGGTACATTGGCATGGAATGGTGTGTATAGACTTTGAGTAATGGATTTGGGGATTTGTAAGGAGGAAGGATGTATGACTTTTGGTATTAGACATATATGAATGAGCAAGTATAGTAATCCTATAACCTTGAGCAAATTTGAGGACAAACTTCTTAAGGGGGGTAGATTGAAATGCCCCAAACTTAAACATAGTGATTAAGATTATTCTAATCCGTATTTAAGAGCCTAATAATGCTTAGGTAATATCGATGAGGAAAAATAAACCCAAAAGTAATGAAGGAACGCTTAAAAAGCGAAAAACGCTAAATAAGCGTTAAATAACCATAGGAGGTATGAGAATTAGGTTTGAGTGTAATATGGATTCTTAAGTCTTAATAAGGCCTAAATAATATATGGGAACAACTTCCGAAGAAAACGGATCCATAAAACGAATTAAAAACACTAATAAAGCTTTACTGCACGTTTTTCGAGGAAAACCGAAAACGTGACTTTAAGTGGTCAAACGAACCCGTAAAAATTATAGTTCATTAAGTAACTATAAATAAACCGTAATGGGAGCTTAATAACCACTAAAATTAAAGAAATGAGAAAATTCCGGAAAATGGGCCCGGTTAGTGAATAGTGCTAAAACCGGGTAAATTAACGGGCGTTTTCTGTAAAAGACAA
This sequence comes from Limonium bicolor, assembly GCA_023374045.1. Classification (NCBI taxonomy): domain Eukaryota; kingdom Viridiplantae; phylum Streptophyta; class Magnoliopsida; order Caryophyllales; family Plumbaginaceae; genus Limonium; species Limonium bicolor. Next base: position 145,616,927 of record CM041779.1, on the reverse strand, counting down.
AAAAACGCTCCAGCATATGTAAGTGTGGGGGCCGGTTTTAATGACTGAATTGAGCCTCTCACACACATATACTAACCTAGCTAGTTAAGAAAAGAAAAGAAAAAAGAAAAGTAAAAGCATAAAGTAAAAAGCAAAAAGTAAATAAAACCTCTCTCACCCTTATTTCTCTATTCTCTCTCCTTCCCTCTTCTCTTCCACCGTACTCATCCTCCTCCCTTCACCCATGATGCCGATTTTGAGCTCTCAACCAAGCTCTAATGGCTTCCTCTCTTCTACCTCATGCTAGCCAACTCCAAGCTCCCAATGCAAAACAAATTACACATTTGAACTCTCCTCATCCTCCTCTACCTTTCTCTCTTTTCAGAATTTTAAAAGATGAGTTTCATCTCCATGGGTTTTCCCCATTTGAAGAGAAAATGACATCAAAAGGAAGGTTGGAGTCTCCTCTTTCAAACAAGGTAAAAATCTCCATGAAAAACCTCATTTTTCTCCATTTTGTAGAGCTGGCCAATTTTGCCCACTCTCACACCTTGTTGTCTTCCTGATTTTGAGCTTCAATTCAACTCTCCAATGGTGGGGGAGTTTCCCCTTTGATTCATGGGTGAAGGCCCCTCTTAAAAAGCTCTAAAGGTAAACCCAAACTTATGACAATTTAAGTCTTTCATTGAATTAATGTATCCCAAAGGATTAGAAGTGTAATTATATCCTTTTGGTGTAATTTGGGTGTTCGGATGGAGTTTGACAACTCCATCCCCCATTTGGCCGATTTAGGCAAGAGAGAGAGAAGGAGAAGGTTGGAAAAGAAAAGAAGGAATAGTGAGCTTAAGGTAAGAAATCTACCTTAAACCTTGTTTTAATTGCTTTGGAAATTGGGATGGGTTAAATTAGATGATGAACCCAAATTATGTGAAACAAAGTAGTTGGTTGAAGTTGAGGGAAATTGTGGATGGTTGTTTGAATTAAGGGCTTAAGTGCTACGTTTTTGAGCTATTGTGGAATATTATGTTTAATGGAATTTGAATGAGGTTGATGGATTCATTGTGTGCTGGTAGGACCCTTGTAAGGGTGCGGTTAGATTAGGAATGAAATTGGTGAAAGTAGGTGATTTGGGATATGTTAGGTTTATGGGGAGGTTATGGCAAAATTTTATTAGAAAAATAAGTGTTTTAAGGTAGTTTAATGAGATGGGAGAACCTAGGTGTTTTTAGTGTTGAGTAGAGTGGATTGATAGCCTTGAAATGGTATTTAGAGGACTAGGGGGAGGAGTGCAAAAATCTGTAGCAAAGGGGTAAAGAAACGCTTTAGAAATGCTAGGAATGAGTTAGTGTGCAAGACTTTGGAAACAAAGGTTGTACTTGGGTTTAGTTAATGCAATTGTTTAGGAATGAATTTTAATGGTCATTGATGCATTTGGTTAGGTTGGTAGGATGTAAAAACTAGCAAGAAGAAGTTAGAATTGCAAAAGAGTGCACATGCAAAATGTGAGAATTTGAATTTGTGGAATTTGAGCAAGAAATGGGTAGTGGATTTAACCAATGATTTTGAGTGGTTTAAGGAGTGTTTTGAGGTTTTTAATTATGTATAAAACTTGTGGAAAGATTAAGGAAAGTTTAAGGGTGGTTTAAGGGTTGATTAGGGGGTGAAAAATCACCTTAATAGGAGTTTTTAGCAGGGTCCGGGACTTAGGATATGTACCAAGTCCCGGAACGCATAAAAAAACAAGCCGAGAGCAAGTGCAGGAATTGGTCCGGGACTTCAGTCCAGGACCAAGTCCCGGACCACTAGTGAATTTATGGCCGAAAGTTGATTTCTACATTGGTCCGGGACCTAGGGTCCGGACCAGGTCCCGGACCACCCCTAAAAATGCCCAGAAAGTGCATTTAAGGGTTCTAAGCATGGGGGATTTAATGGTGTTGGTTTTAGGTGATGTTTAGGAGTTGTTTGGTGACCTTTAAAGGTCCTAATAACTGTAAACAAGTATGAGGAGTGATTGAGATAGTTGTGAGTTTAAGAGCACATAAACTAAACCAAAGAATAATGGGTTAATGGGGTTAATTACGAGAGTACTAGTCTACATACCGTAGTATTTTAAATTGATGGAGATGTTTGAAATATTATCAGTGAATCAAGAGTAAGACCCGAGGAACGAGTGTGAACCGAGGAACATGAGGACACCCAGTAAAGTTAACCTCGGTGAAAGGTATGATTTCCTCATGCCCTGTATCCTAACCTGGTTACCCTGATTTGTGTGCTTATTTGATCACCTGAAGAAGATAAATGCATGAATCGGATTTCAATGCACCAACTTGTGCTTGTTTTATTTTGTTCTTGCTATACTGCCTTGAACATTTAGTTTGTATAATTCATGAAATGAATGGTTGAAGAAGAGGTGTATGCATACCTTGTTGCGTATTTATGTAAGGTATTATTATTCCTTGATTGTGGATGTAGTCTTGGACATGAATGTGCACTTCTCACTAGTCTAGAGTGTGACGCCTTGGTTGAGTTGTGGATGAATTGGAAGGTTGTGATTGTAAGTGAAATGTTGTTGGATTGCTTATGGTAACCTTGATTGTATTGTTGTTTGATTGTGGAAGTGTGAATATTGTTGATGGCTTCTCACTAACTCCTAACCATCTAATCCTCTAACATTGAGAATTGGGAATTGAGTAATTTGGAGTATTTGAGAAGCCCGATATAGTTTCGGCCATGCGTGAGGATGAGGTTGCAAGAGAGATTGTTAACCGATTCGTGGCTATAATCTTTTCCGTGGTCCAAACCCCTTAAATGGGTAGCAACCTGGTTAAGTGAGCCAACTTTGAGCCCGGTGGTGGGATAGCCTTATCCCTGCCCGGAGGTCATACCGACTTAACATTAAGTATTGGCAAGAGAAGGAAAATTGGCTGAGAATGACTTGGACTTGTTTGAGTTGATGATCTTGAGTATTGAGATAATGACATCCGATTAACCCGGATGCTAATTGGGCTAACCCATTGTGAAGTTTGATTGAAGTCAAACCTTGGTTGGTGATTGTGAACTTTGTGCTTATTGGATTGAGTTGCCTTTGTGTATTGAGTATGGATTGAGACCTTGAGTATTGAGTATTGTGAATGGACCATGTGTGTACTGAGTATTGAGTTGAGACTTGAGTTGTAATTTGAGTATTGAGTTTGAGACTAAGAGTAAGAGAATTTGAGTAAGTGTAACCCGAGTGAGTGGGTGACAGTGTAGAATGAAATGAGGCATAGTGAGGATAACTCTCAAAGCCTAAGTATACAACAAACGAAACTAACCTCTTGATGTGTGTGTTAGTGTTTGTGCTCAATGTTGAACCTGATTGTGAATGTACATATATAATGTATGTTGTAGGCATGCTGTTTGAATTAAAATGAACTGCATGCTCTCGAACAATTAGTCGGCGTACCCTCGCTAGCACGCGGGGTATGCAGAAGTCATACGTAGCGTAAGCTGAGCCCCTTGGGGTGATGTTTTTATTTTACAGGAACGATGGAGCCGATCGCCGTTCGAGAGTAGGACGGGGTTCTGTTTAAGTATGGGTAATTGTTAAATAATTGTATTGTGGTATAATGGAATTGTAAGACCGAAAGGTCATTGATAAACTTGGGAATTGTAGATACTCGGTATAGAATGGATTTTTGATTGTATTGTATATAATGGATTTGAAGGTTATGTTCAGTGTGAGAATTGATTAAGTAATGGATGTATGATTTGTATAGTGTATTCGGTATAAGACCCATCAGACCGATATTATATTGTTGTTGTATTTGAGTTTGGATTTGGCCTAGCTAGTCACGTGGGTGACTAGTGGCATTGTATCACCCCCGGTTGTAGTTTGAATTCTGCTGCATTATGGTTGGTAATTGGGACGGGTTAGGAGATATTGGTGTGATTACCGGTTAGGGTGTTACAGTTGAGCATATCCAAAGTGTCTATAAAACTTGCTTACTCATTTTACCACTCACATTCATCTCATGAAATGGCTCAATACCCACAAAGCTCATCCAGCTCGAATGAGTAAACCATTCACTCCACCATTCGTAAGTTTATTACCACCAAACACCCAAAGAAATACGTCGCCCAAAGCTATGTTCAACCAGACTCCAACTCCCTTATAGCTTGGTTTATCACCTCAAGTATCACTCTATCACAATCATGTTCTTCACACTTCATGGAGTTCTCCATAGATTCTGATGTGTTTGACCTTTCTACCACAGTTGAATCACCTTTGATCACCCCAACTAAAGCCAAACCTTCTTGGATCAAAGCCGGTTTTTCGGAGGAAGAGCCTACTTGCTCAGAGGATTATGAATGGGATACCCAATTACGTCACTCCATCTAGATTATCTTGATCATATTTTATAGTTTGTAATCTATAGAATGTCATGGCCTTTACAGCATCTTACGTCGTGTAGTTGCTCCCTATTTTGCTGTATGGCAAAGGGGGGAAAGAAAAGTATATGTACTTGTGAGAGTACCTGTGAGACTATGTCTATTGTCCTTGTATTATGTATCATCTGAATGAAACTTTATATATGGTATAACATAAAAGTTGTCACTTATGCTATCATTCGTTAAAAAAATTTCATTCTTAAAAAAAATTAATAAACTCAGGGGGAATCCCTCTTAGGGGGAATTACTCAATTTTTGATTGCCAAGTACATATGAGTATATAGGTTGTTATCATCAAAAGGGGGAAATTGTTAAGACACGATCCTTTAGATTTGATGATAGCAAACCTCATGTTGTCTATCTAATGTGTTTGTCAAGATTCATGATTTCAGATAGACAGGTGAATAAGTGTCTTAGCACGCAAGGTTACAAGCGAACTTAAGTCATGAGTGGCTTAGCACGCAAGGTTGCAAGCGCGCTCAATCCATGACATGTGCTCTACCAGTCAGGCACCTGTCGGTGAGAGCTCCGGAGAACTTCTAGCAAGACACAACCAGTCAAGAACCACACCATCACATATCTCTTACATCAGACATCAACCAAGGACCAAACGGAGTTAGCAACATCGACAAACTCACTCAGATTATTCATAACCACACAAGCAACTTGCTCATGACAAACTCACGACAAAAGGTGTATCTCATTAATGTGCAAGATAACAAGATAAACAATGGCTATTGATGAACATCATTACATAGCCGTAATACTACAGAAGAGAGCATTTATGAGCATTAATGAGCCAGACAAGTTCAGACAAGTTGAAGTGTGCAAGTGGTGACCGACCACTTGGGAGACGCGCCGCCAACTTGCCCATTCATAAGGTAACGATTGTGCTAGTGGCTCCAGATCAAGTTGGACAAAATATGCAGTAGGGTGCGGATATAATATTCGAAGAAGAATGAGTACTCTACTCTTAGAGTCTATAACTTCTAGGTCATTAGTTGGCATCTCAACTAACTTGTATAAATAAGTGCATTAATGTTCCTTTTAAGATAAGCCCTGTACGAGAGAAAAGATAGAGATAATCTGGGCAAGTGTGGATCAGACTTATGAGTGTGTGTAAGTGCTAGAGAGTTGGTGAGCTAGTGAGGATTGTGTTAGAGTATCAATACATTGGGTATTTGATAGGACGACAGGTCGGGGAACGGTCGGTGAACCATAGGCCGATAGTCAGGAGAGGGTTGATGACTTTAGGGGTAAAGTCGAAACTGTCCCGGGAGTCCATGTGTGGGGCAAGGGAGGTTGAGTGAATTTCATTTGTGTAAATTCTCAATCGAAATGTGTTTTCCAGTTTAATAGTTGCCTCTCGTCTATCAAGTTTTATTAGATTCCACGATACGTCCACAACACATCGCGGACGCATCAGGAGCGCTTGCGAAGTTTCAGCATTAAGAGAATCTGATTTTATTATAATATTCTGTCGGCTGATAAGTGTGAAATTTATATAGTTTTATAGGTGCTAGATCATTATTTTATGTAACTTTTTACGCACCTTCTCACACTTATTCTATGCTTTTTGTAACTCTTACTTTGAGTAGGAACTAATTCCAATTTATATGATAAAATCAGGAAATGATGACAGAAATGCATAGTTCGCCTCACGAACTTTCCAACGCAACAAACGGGGACCAAAACGGACTTATAACGAAGAATCTGGGGCCGACCGAAGATTGGACTATACTCGTATTTATATATATATGAGGCTACCGCCTCCACACCTGCAACCGCCCGCGAGGGAGGCGGACTCCACACCTGCAACCGCCCACAAAGGGGGCGGACTCTACACAAACTACCGCCTGTTATGGCGAGTTCAAGGAGGCGGACAGGAGTATTACAACCGCGAGGTGAACCAGGCGGACGGACATGAGGCTACCGCCTCCTATTGAGCGGACTCGACACAGCTGACCGCCTGTTGAGGACGCGGACAGAATAGAGACAACCGCCTCATAAGTGGCGGACAAGAGTGAAGCTACCGCCAGGCGGAAGCAATAGAGGCGTCCGCCTCATAAGTGGCGGACAAGAGTGCAACAACCGCCTGATTAAGTGGCGGACATGCATACATGCGCACAGAACAGAATTTCGCACAGTTTTCTTCTCCGATGGGCGCCGCATTCGAACTGCTACCTCATTAATTGCAGACGGTCGCCCACCTTAATTTCTGCACGCGTGACTCTGCAATCAATTGCTCTGCCCCGATGAAATCTCTGAGCAATTTTTCCAGATCTGCATATCAACTCCACCGCCTTTGACTACTGCACCGCTCATCTCCTTGTCTGCATCCGTTCCACGTATCTATAAATAGAGCTGCAAATCACTCTGCTCAAATTGTCCATTAATCGTCCATCCAGTCATCCAGTCCAGTCACCCACGATCCAATTTGCTCCACTCCATTCACAAACCCATTCACAAAATCACCCGACACCATACTACTCCATCGCCCCCACCTTCACCTTTCCATTTCACAAACAATTCACTTACGTACACATCCATTTACAATTCACAAATCATTCGACCACCACCACAAAACTCACGCCCCACCATTCTCCTATATTATCATCGCCACAATTCTATTCCGGTCTGTCAGAATAACGGAGCAGGAGTCAGCGAAACAGATGATTTCTTTTACTCTTACTCTGCTCATTTATTTAACATGTCCGGTTAGATTATTATACTCTGGGAGATGGTTATTATTAGTTTGTTTTAATTGTGCACTTTATTTTACCGGTTTGTTTAAGTTAATTATAATTTGATACGTTAATGTTATTCTCTCGCATTTTAATAAATTACATGAGTTTATTAAATTGCTTTACGAAATCTATTTTGATCAGATCCGTGAGAAATAGATAGGTCATATTAATTGTTATGTCTGTGGAAAAATTTATTCTGATTGAATAAATCTAGTATTTCAGATGCAAAATTATATTCCTTTTAACTAGCCGTTTACATGTGTTTTGCCTGAGTTTAGATCAAACCTTGCATGTTCTGGTAAACGAGGTCATTAGAATTTAGGATTTAAATCTAAAGACTATAAAAGGAATTTTGCCAAATTATTCTTAATTAAACCGGTAGAATAGCATAATTAATCAAACGAGTAAAACCTGAACCCAGAGTCCGTTCTTCCATATTCACAACCACTTTTAATATTTTGTTATTTTAATTTTGTTGTTATTATAATTCACAGTTTAGAACAAAACAAAATTCCCCCTCAATTTATAACCTTTGCTAAGTCTAGATAATTATCACATAGTCCCACGGTTCGATACCTGGTTCCCATAAACTCTACTACAATAACCAGGATTTTTGCAACCTGACGGTTTTCTGATTTATTATTCTCTAAGATTATTTCTTGGTATTTAATAGGTCAAATTTATCGTTTGCAAATTGGCGCCGTTGCCGGGGACTAGACTCCTGTCTAGTCCTTAGCTTGGGTTATTATTAAATAAAAAAAAATTATTATTATTATTACTATTATTATTGTATCTATCTATTTTTATTTTATTTTACTCTACTTTTAAATTTTTGTGGAATCTATTTTTTTTTTTGCAGACTGTTGATGGTGTACACTCGTTCTTGGTCAGACACTCATCTCGATTGGGACAGAATCCTTGACCCGGAAATCGAACGTACCGCTCAGCTAGCCAGACGCCAACAGAGGTTCCAAAGAGAAATACAAATGGCAACTCCTACAAACGGTAGCCAAGCAATGAAGCAATTTAGCAGACCAGCAGCCATTCCAAGAAGAAGCCCAGTAGCTCTTCCTACGCTACCACCTGAATTAATGAAGGAATGGAAGGATCTGAAGCCATCACATCAGAACAAGGTCATACGAGAGATGCCCTCAGGCACATTTGACGGTTCCAACCCCAACGACGCCCTAGATCATGTCAACCGATTTCTAATAAATATTGATCAAATTGGGTGCTCAGATAGTCTCCTGGAGTATGCTAGAATGAGTTTATTTCCTAGCAGCCTCACCGGTGAAGCAATGAAATGGTTCTACTGTCTTCCCTCTGGTATTATCACTAGTTGGGAGGAGATGACAACCAGGTTCTATGAAAAATATTATCCTATTTCTAGAACTAGGAATTTGGTTTGCTTTACTTGCTTTTAAACAGGGAGGTACTGAGACTATCTGTGAGCATGGGATCGTTTTAAAGAGATGCTCCGACAGTGTCCTCATCACGGACAAGATCTCACTTGTATAGCTATGACATTCTTTAATGGTTTGCAGCATATACATCAAGCCGAAGTTAGATCAGCTTTGGGAGGAAACATCCTCAACCGATCCGGCAATGATTTCATGGCGGCCATGGAGACGTACATAGAAGAGGTTCGTCAGTGGGGCACCGAAGGTGGCAGAACTATGACTATGGGTGCCAAAGGTGCAAGAAATATAGATCCTTGGATGGAGCAGATGGCAGAGTCACAAGCTCAACAATCCACACTGGTAAGCTCACTAGTAAAAAGATTTGATGATTTTCTAATTAATGGTCAGCCTTCTCAGCAGGTAAAGAGGATAGCTTCTTCATCCTCATCTGAGCCTCTGTGCTCTCATTGTGGTGGTGACCACTCGTTTGAAGTATGCCCTTATCTGGAGGAGATAGGATCGCTGAAGAAGCCAACTTTGTAGGACAAGGGAATTACCAACACCCTGGAACCGAAATCAACATCCAAATCTCAGGTATGGTAATCCCAACAATGCTTTAAATTAATCTTTTACAAAGTAATGCGCAGGGACCCCCAGGCTTCTCTAGGCAACCATACAATCAAGCTCGTCCTCAGATGCAGATGGGACAGGGCCAGAACTCCTACCGGCCACCTATTAAATCTGCATCTGATGAAAAGATGGAAAAGCTCCAAGATATAATTACTTCCATGGCTACCAACCAGAAGGAACAACAAACTCTCAACCAATCCTTGATGGATAGCCAGAGAAATCTGGAGCAGCAGATGAACCAGCTACTTAACAACCAGCATCAAAGGCAGCCAGGCTCATTTCCATCACAATCTCAGCAGAATCCAAGAGAGACGGCCAAGGCCTTGAGGATTGCAATTGTGGTATCTCAGAGATCCAACCTGAGGATGAGCTCAGCGCAGCCGTGATGTTAAGAAGTGGCAAGCAGCTGGGAATAATCAAACAAGTGACTGCACAACAAACTGTGAAAAGATCACCCATTCTAATGAATCACCAGAGCCTTCGGTCCCACCAGTGGTAGTTTCTGAGGAGATACAGGCTCCAATCAATTCTTCTCCTTCTCCATCTTCTATTCAAATTGATGTACCTTCTTCTACTCCTAAGCGAATAGAGCTTCCATTTCCAAACAGGATGAAAAAGAAGTGTTTAGATGAGCAGTTCAATAAATTCTTAAGCATATTTAAGAAACTGACTATTGATATTCCATTAATTGATGCTCTTCAGGAGATGCCTAACTATGCAAAATTTTTGAAGGATCTCGTGACAAAGAGGAAGAAGAAGCAGGACAAGGAGACTGTCCACCTTACAGAAGAGTGCTCTACGGCGTTACTTCGAGCACTTCCCCCAAAACAGAAGGATCCAGGCACTCCTATTGTTCCCTGCTTTATCGGAGATATAGATTGTGGAAGTGGCCTGTGTGACCTGGGTGCAAGCATCAACATCATGCCATATGCAACCTTCTTGAAGGTAAAAGGAGGAGAGCTTCACCCAGTCCCTTTTAAACTCCAGCTAGCCGACAGATCCGAAATAAAACCAATGGGAATTGTGAGGGATCTTGTAGTAGGAGTTGACCGCTTCATCTTTCCTGCGGATTTTGTTGTTTTAAACATAGATGATGATGTGGAGGTCCCACTCATTTTGGGTCGTCCTTTTCTAAGTACTGCCAAGGCGGTCATTGACGTGCATGATGGCAGAATCACCTTGAGGTACGGAGATGAGAAGATAGAGTTTGATATGAAAAAGATGATGAAGTTAAGTTCTACTTCAGCTCATTCAGTTATGTCGGTAAGTATGCAAGATGAGGATGGCGAGGTATGTGAACTTTCTACTGATGATGAGATTTATTCTATACTTTCTTCTACTTTTTCAGATTTTGAACCTTTAGAACATATTCTTATATCTTCTGTTGAGGATAAAACTCTTAATATGGATGTTAATACAGCTCTAGCACATGTAGAGAGAGGAAAACCAGGTTTTCAAGCCTATCGCCCTCCTTTGGAGAGACTTGATAAAGAAATCCAAAGACCTGTTCCTTCTATAGAGCAACCTCCAGTACTTGAGCTTAAGGAGCTCCCCTCTAATCTCAAGTACTGCTTTTTAGCTAATGATAATTACTTGCCTGTCATTGTTTCATTCTTTGACTTCTGGGCAAGAAAGCAGGTTACTTGAAGTCTGAGAAGACATAAGAGAGCCATCGGATGGACTCTAGCTGATATCAAAGGTATCAACCCGGCCTTCTGTACACATCGTATCTATATGGAGGAAGACTACAAACCTGTCAGACAACCCCAGCGTCGGCTCAACCCTAACATGAAGGAAGTTGTCAAGACAAGGTGTTGAAGCTTCTGGACGCTGGGATCATTTACCCTATATCAGACAGCACATGGGTAAGTCCTGTACAGGTAGTCCCTAAGAAAGGAGGTTTTGAAGCTGTTATAAACGACAAAGGTGAGTCCATTCCCCAAAGAAAGATCACTGGATGGCGTATGTGTATAGATTATAGGCGTTTGAATTCAGCCACCAGGAAAGATCATTTCCCACTCCCCTTTATTGATCAAATGCTAGAGAGATTGGCTGGGCAGGAATATTACTGTTTTTTAGATGGTTTTTCAGGGTACTTTCAAATTCCTATTGCACCTGAGGACCAGGACAAGACTACCTTTACTTGTCCATTTGGTACCTTTGCATACAAAAGAATGCCCTTTGGTTTATGCAATGCCCCTGCCACTTTCCAGCGATGCATGCAGGCCATCTTTGCAGACTTCATTGAGCAGAGTATAGAGGTATTTATGGACGACTTTTCTGTCTATGGCTCTGATTTTGATGTTTGTCTAGCACAGCTTGATCTTATCCTTGGACGGTGCGAAGAGACCAACCTAGTTCTCAACTGGGAGAAATGCCATTTTATGGTAAAGGATGGGATAGTGCTCGGCCACAAGGTGTCTGCTAAAGGGATTGAGGTTGACAAAGCAAAAGTCGAAGTGATAGAGAAGCTACCAGCTCCCACTTGTGTAAAGGAAGTAAGATCGTTTCTTGGGCATGCTGGTTTCTATCGAAGGTTTATTCAAGACTTCTCTAAAATTGCTAAACCTTTGACTGATTGCTAATGAAAGATGTTTCATTTATATTTTCTGAAGATTGTATTTCTGCTTTTAATTTAATTAAGCAAAAATTGGTAGCTGCCCCTATCGTTGTTTCTCCTGACTGGTCATCGCCATTTGAAATAATGTGTGATGCTAGTGACTTTGCAGTAGGTGCAGCCCTGTGCCAAAAGAAAGATAAGGTGTTAAGAGTTATTGCTTATGCCAGCAAAACTCTAGATGATGCCCAGAGAAACTACACAACAACTGAGAAAGAGCTCCTAGCAGTGGTCTTCTCCTTAGATAGATTTCGATCATATTTATGGGGAAGTAAAGTGATTATCCACACTGACCACTCTTTTAATACCCCGGATCTAAAAATGGTGATTAAATTACTCTAATAAAATTATTAAGGGCCTAATGGTGCCTAAAGAGTATTGGTAAAAAGAATAAAACCAAAAGAAAAGAGAAAACGCTTGAAAAGCGAAAAACGCTAAAATGCGCGTTAAATGAGTATAAGAGATATATGATCTCGAGAGGGTCCGAGATGGATTCCTAAGGCTTAGTTAGGCCTAATAAGTATACGGGAATGATTCCCGAAAAACGGATCCAAATAATGGATTAAAACGATAACGGAGTTTCAAAGCACGTTTTTCGAGAAAACCCGAAAACGTGACTTTAAGTGGTCAAACGGACCCGTAAAATCATAGTTGATTAAATAACTATAATTAAGTATTAATGGAAGCTTAATAACCATTAAAATTAATTAAACGAGAAAATTTCGAAAAAACGGACCCGGTAAGTGAATAGTGACAAAACCGGGAGACGAGACGCGTTTAATTCGAAAAGACGAAAAAAACGACCCGGGCTATTATTTAATGTGGGCCGGTTTTAATTATAATGTGTACACCCATTAATAGCTTGCTAGCTATTAAGTAATAACAAGACAAATAAATAAATAAGTAAAGCAAATAGTATAAAGTAAAAGTAAAATAAAGAACTCACCTCCTCACCTTCTATTCTCATTTCACGTATGAATTGCTCCAGAGACTTGCAAACTTCTTCTTCTTCCTCTGTTAGTCGCGACACCAACAGCTCACAAGCCTCACCTTCTTCCTCCTCTAACTTTCTCATTTCTTCACCGAATCCCACAAAAATACTACCGTTGGATTCGTATCGGCGAGGGCTACGTTTTCCACCCCTCAAAATCTTGATTCCCCCACCTTCACTTCCATGGATGTTGGAGCTTTTGAAGCTTTAAGAGCTGATTTTAACTCTCCTCCACCTCCTTAATGTCTTAAGGTAAATAAGTAAGAGTTTTGGCCATTTCAAGCTTGTTCTTGTAATTTGGGAAATTTTCCCTCACGTTGAATTTTTCCCCATGTTAGCCGTGAGCATCTTGCTCTTGTGGAGGGATGGAAACTCTTCCAATGGATTGCCAAGCTGTCCATTTGGTTATTCTAAGGTAAAACCTAAGCTAAACCTTGAAAACTAGCTCCTTGGAATATATTAGGTTATGTGGAAAATATTGAAACTTATTTGTTGATGTGTGTGTGGGGATATGATTGTAGTTGGCAATCTATACTCCTTGGTATGTTGTGGAGAACAAGAAGAGAAAGAGGGAACAAGAGAAAGAAGAGGAAGAGGAGTAAAAACCGAGAATAAACAAGGTAATGGGCTTACCTTGTGTTGGTTAATTTACCTTGGAGCCTAACTTAATGTTTTAGCATTGGGAAGGGAAAATAAATAAAGGAATGAACCCAAACATGTGTGGGAATGTGATTTGTTGAGAAGAGGATAATTGTGATGATAATGTGCTTGTAAAGAAATAATACAAGTGAGAAAACATTTGTGAAATAAAGTGTTTGTTAATGGGCTATGAACTTTCTGGATTATGCATTGTGATGCATTTGTGGAAGTGATGAATTTTATGTTTTGTATGTATGCTGTTAGGACCCTTGTAAGGGTGTGGCTAGATTAGGAGTGAAGAGATTGAGTTTTGATGATAATTGATGAGGATAAAGGTGTAGAGCTTATGGGGAGGTTATGGAAAATTTTGGATGGGAAATGAGTGTTGATGATGGTTAAATGGTTGGGGGGAGAATTAAGGAGTTTTTGGATGTCATTAAGATGTGTTTGAAGTGCCCAAATGAGGTTAGAACATATTAGGATATATGAGGAAAGGTTTGGAGTTGAAAGAACAAATTAAGAGAAAAATCTGTAGTGGACCGACCCAGGGTCCGACCCAGTTCTGGGTCGGTCGGACCACGTTAAGCCAGCCAGAAAGCTTCGGCAATGGACCGACCCAGAGAGTTTTTGGGTCGGTCGGCTTAGCTTTGGGTCGGTCGGGCAAAATTTAACGAAGGAAAAAGTTTCGGCAATGGACCGACCCATAAGGATGGGTCGTCGTGGGTCGGTCTAAGGTTTTTTCTGAACCAGAAAGTTACTGGGACGGACCGACCCAGGGGTTGGGTCGGTCGGTGGGTCGGTCGACCCTTAACAAAAAAAAAAAAGAAGTTTTAATTTCTAAGAATGTTAATTGATATTAAGGTGTGCCATTAATAGGGTAGTGATGATTGGGACCCTAAGAACTTAAGTAATTAAGTTAAGATTAAGTATAAACCTTAATGCTTAAAGTTAAGATTATAAGGTTGTTAAGGATAAATTAAGTAAGTTATAATGGTGATTGAGTGGTAAGAAGTTGTAATACAAATGTAAGTTATAAAACTATCGAACGGGGTTAATCATGGGCGCATTAGTCGTTAAATAATTATGTTACCCCGATATTAATAAAGATAGTTATAATGTTACCAGTTGTACAAAGATTTTCAAGGAACATGTGATGGCGCATTAGAGTGCATCTTCGGTGAAAGGTATGATTTTCTCATGCCCCGTATGCTAACCGAGTTACCCTGATTGGTGTGTTTGTGTGCCGGCTTAATCAAGACTAAAGCATGAAAATAATCCCTTGTTTGATTATGAATGTCTTGTTGTATGTTGAATGAACTAACATACTTGTATGCCGGTGTGGTCTAACATAGTGTAAAGACCGACTCATAGTGAGTAACGATCGGCTAGAGATCCGTAGAACGGAACGAGGCGTATGATAACGAAAATATGCAAACACACACAAACTATCGATTAAAGTATAACGATAACGCAAACATATGAACTCCCTAAAATGCGAGGAGATGTACGGGTTGAGTATATGCCCGATAACGGTTAGAGAACCTTATTGAAACAATCCACGAAATAAATATGAGTGGAGAGATAAATGACCTCCATCGAGAGGATTGAAGTTAGTCCAACAATGTAAACATATAAGAAAGGTAAAAGAGACCTAAGGGACTATGTGACTCCCTTGAGATACGGTCGACCTCCTATAAGAGGGTTTACCCGGTATAAGAATATAACCGAAAGTAGCGTATATGTATTGTAAAGGTAACTCTTAAAACCTAAGATTAACCAAACTTGAGTAATGTTCCCTAAGTCATTAGAAACATCGAGAATGATGCTTCTAGACTAATATACATGATATAATTATAACTCCGAGAGAGGAGTATATGGGAATGTGAGTAGTCCGAGAGTAGTCGGACCTAAGTAAAAGATAGGAACTAAGGAGAGTTCCGTGAGCTAGTTGAACCTTCCCACCATGCTAGACCTAGAGTAGGGTCGAAACCGGGGAAGTAAGACTATGCTAGAGAGCCATGAGTTTTGGCTTAAGTATGTAAAGAGAGTAACAAGCGTGATGTAGGAGACCTGTAGTGTCTCGAGAATCTACAAGAGCTTGAGTATGAATAACCCAAGAGTGCGGGTGAGATAATGAGTATAAATAACCCGAGAGAAAGGGGTGAGTATATGAATGTGTAACCCGAGAGATTGGGTAAGTGTAAGAATGAGTAGCCCAAGAGAATGGGTGTGTATACGAATAAGTAACCCGAGAGAGCGGGTGAGGCATCGAATAAGTAAACAAGGCATAGTGAGGAACAACTCTCAATGCCTAAGAGTAACCAGTTACCACTAACACATTGTTATGTTAGTTAGGAATCGTGTTCCGTGATTGGATGTAGATTCCTTGTGTGATATACTATATATTGTATTGCCATGATGCATGTTGTTTGGTTAAAATGAACTCCATGTATATCCGACCCAAAGTAGTCGGCGTACCGCGGTTAGCACGCGGTATATGCGAATTTCATGCGCAGCGAAAGCTGACCCCCTAGGGGGAACGTTTTTAGTGTGCAGGTACTTGAAGCTGGCCACCGTTCGAGAGAGAGTAGGACGGGGACTGCTGTGAGCATGGGTAGTTAGATTATAGTTACTTATGCATTTGAATGAGGTGTAAGTCCGAGTATGTTATCGGCAACCGTATATTGTAGACTCGGTTTAGTAAAGAAGTGAGATGATTATGGTGTTTGTATGAAGTACTCGGTTGTTCCAGTCCATCAGACCGTTACTGTTTGTGAGTCAGGCCTGGTTAGCCACGAGGGTGGCTAACGGCGTTGTATCACCCTCTGTTGTATTTGAATTCCGCTGCGAGCTTAATGGTAAATTGTAACAGTCTAAGAGTTTATGATGAGATTAGCAGTTGGGGTGTTACAACTCTGCTCTTAAATATTTGTTTGCCAAGAAAGAGGCCAAGCCTCGCTTGCTACGTTGGATTCTTCTTTTACAGGAATTCGATATAGAAGTGAGGGACAAGAGTGGTAAACTGAATGTTGTTGCTGACCATCTCTCTAGGATGGTAACTCCTGACGACGGTACTCCTATTAATGAATTTTTTCCCGATGAAGCCGTCTTCAGTTTGAAAAAGGTGCAAGAGCCATGGTATGCTGATATGGCTAATTTTCTTGTTTCTGGAGTTGTTCCTCATGATTATCATATGAAGAGAAAAAGAAATTCCTTTCTGACTCACGCCATTATATCTGGGAAGACCCTCACTTGTTTCGAGTGTGTGCAGATAGCTTAATTCGCAGGTGTCTCCCTGATGATGAGGTACCTAGTTTTGGAGTTTTGTCACTCCAGAGAAGCTGGAGGCCATCATGGATCCCATCGGACGGCAGCCAAGGTTTTGGAGTCCGGATTCTATTGGCCCACACTCCATAAAGACTGCCAAACCTTTGTGGCTAGTTGTGATAGCTGTCAGCGCATGGGCAATACTTCAAGGCGACATGAGATGCCTCAGCAAAGCATTTTGGAAGTCGAACTTTTTGACTGTTGGGGTATCGATTTTATGGGGCCATTTCCCTCTTCACAAGGTTATCAATACATTCTGGTAGCAGTGGACTATGTGTCCAAGTGGGTTGAAGCCATACCATGCCAGAATGCTGATTCAAAGACCGTGATCAAGTTTATCAAAAAGCACATCTTCACTCGCTTCGGAGTTCCACGAGCAATTATCAGTGATGGGGGATCACATTTTTGCAACCGTTCATTCGATGCCTTGTTGGCTAAGTACGGAGTACGTCATAAGGTTGCACTACCATATCACCCACAAACAAATGGACAAGCTGAAGTATCCAATCGAGAGTTGAAGTGGATTCTCCAGAAGACAGTAAACTCTTCAAGAAAGGACTGGTCTCTACGGTTAGATGATGCTCTCTGGGCCTACAGGACAGCATTCAAGACACCCATCGGGATGTCTCCTTTTAGGCTGGTATATGGGAAATCTTGCCATCTACCTGTTGAGTTGGAGCATAAGGCGTACTGGGCACTTAAGGCCCTGAACTTTGACATACTTGCTGCTGGTGAGAAACGCAAATTTCAGCTTTCAGAGCTTGAAGAACTAAGAGATAAAGCTTACAACAGTGCTCGAATCTACAAGGAGCGCACCAAGAAACTCCACGATCAAATGATCAAGAAACGTGACTTCAAAGTTGGAGATTGGGTGCTCCTCTACAATTCTAGATTGAAGATCTTTCCAGGAAAGCTTAAATCTCATTGGGCAGGACCATTTAAGGTGGTAGGGGTTACTTCATTTGGAGCCTACGAACTGGAAAACAAGAAGGGTGAAACCTTCAAAGTTAATGGGGCCCGTCTGAAAAGGTATACTTGTCCTGCTGATGTTTCTACTAACTTGCTTGGAGTTTCTTTTGTCCAGGTACAGCAGGATCTCTTCCCCTGTTTCGGAGTCGGTCGCCACCTAAAAAGACGTCTCTACCATGGCGATTGAAGCATAAGTTCCGAAAGCTGCGCAACTTAGTTCTAGGAAGTTGTGGGACCCCTCCCACTCCTCTTCCTTTTCTCCTAATCGGACTTATGAGTCTAGCTTGAGACTATAAAACAGAGCAGCTTGGTGGGAGGCAACCCACCACTTATTTTCAATTACAGGAAGAATTCTCTATCCTTTTTCTTAACTTACATTTACTTTACAGTTTTCTGTGTGCTTCAATAATTTATCTAATATTATAAAAAAAAATGTTATTAGTCTATTTTCTTATTTTCTTCATTAAGGAGTGGCAGCACATGAGAGGCAGTAATAACTTGAGTTCTTCTGGCTGTTTAGAATCTTCTTTCCAGGCAATTTGCGATTCTACAGCTGAACTCAAGTGTGGGGTGGACCGTGCAACACACCGTGAACGGACTCTGGGGAGTATTCTAAATCCTTTTCACTCTTTACTGTTACACATACTCCCCTCTGAACACTATATGTCTTACTTTTGTTTCCCGTTGGATTGCTTGCACAATGTTAATTCTTCCAGCAATGAGGACATTGCTTCACTCTAAGTGTGGGGTGGGGTAACCTCCTTCGTAGCTTATCTTTTGTTTATCTTTGAGCTCTTTTCTCTTGCATTTGTTTGACTCCTGCTGTGTTGCTCAACTTGGAAGGAAGCCATAGAGGAGGAATAATTGGTTCTGATAATGGGGTGCAAAATTTTTAAATTTTTCTGGTTTTAATTGATTAAAAATGAAGTCTATGTTCTATTGATACTAAAATGATTGAGAATACTCACCATCTGAACCCTGTTTTTAGCCTTGAGCCTTGGAATGTCTGGATTGAAATGGTTGGAAAAAGAACAAGGCAAGGTACTCCGCTGATCCTAAGCATGCTTAATTTTAATTCTGATCCAAAGTCAGGCCTCGTCCACTTGGTTATTAAGTCCTTTGGGGTGCCTCATCACCTAGCTACCTAAGGTCCTTGTGATCTGGGATAGTTGACCCAAAGCCGTTACATGGGTGGAGAGAAAAGTCTGTGGTGAAAGAACTTAAAAGCGCTTAAATTGAAAAAAATGTGCAATCATTGTGCTAAATGAAAAATAATCTTCTCTATGGATCAAGAGTATGTGGCATTGAAAGGTATGATGGAATAAGATCTTACTTCATGCCCCTTGTCGTTCTAACGGTTTGAGAATGTAAAGGTGGATTGGCTCATTGCTAAACGAGGTTCTTATGGTTTTGTTTCTCTATTATTAGCTTTGAATGACTTCTTGTTTTATGAAAAAGAAAAATGCCCCTGTATTGGTAAAACTAATAATCTTTCTTTTGTGTCCTTCCTTTTGAGTTGAGTTTCATTCGCTTGACTTGAACTCGTGTTTGAGAGTTTTGCTTGAGGACAAGCAAAGAGCTAAGTGTGGGGTGATTTGATAAGTGTGAAATTTATATAGTTTTATAGGTGCTTGGTCATTATTTATGTAACTTTTTACGCACCTTCTCACACTTATCCTATGCTTTTTGTAACTCTTACTTTGGGTAGGAACTAATTCCAATTTATATGATAAAATCAGGAAATAATGACAGAAATGCATAGTTCGCCTCACGAGCTTTCCAACGCAACAAACGGGGACCAAAACGGACTTATAACGAAGAATCTGGGGCCGACGAAGATTGGACTATACTCGTATTATATATATATGAGGCTACCGCCTCCACACCTGCAACCGCCCACAAGGGAGGCGGACTCCACACCTGCAACCGCCCACAAGGGGGCGGACTCTACACAAACTACCGCCTGTTATGGCGAGTTCAAGGAGGCGGACAGGAGTATTACAACCGCGAGGTGAACCAGGCAGACGGACATGAGGCTACCGCCTCCTATTGAGCGGACTCGACACAGCCGACCGCCTGTTGAGGACGCGGACAGAATAGAGACAACCGCCTCATAAGTGGCGGACAAGAGTGAAGGTACCGCAGGCGGGAAGCAATAGAGGCGTCCGCCTCATAAGTGGCGGACAAGAGTGCAACAACCGCCTGATTAAGTGGCGGACATGCATACATGCGCACAGAACAGAATTTCGCACAGTTTTCTTCTCCGATGGGCGCCGCATTCGAACTGCTACCTCATTAATTGCAGACGGTCGCCCACCTTAATTTCTGCACGCGTGACTCTGCAATCAATTGCTCTGCTCCCGATGAAATCTCTGACAGCAATTTTTCCAGATCTGCATATCAACTCCACCGCCTTTAACTACTGCACCGCTCATCTCCTTGTCTGCATCCTGTTCCACGTATCTATAAATAGAGCTGCAAATCACTCTGCTCAAATTGTCCATTAATCGTCCATCATCAAGTCATTCACCCACGAGTCCAGTCATTCACCCACGATCCAATTTGCTCCACTCCATTCACAAACCCATTCCCAAAATCACCCGACACCATACTACTCCATCGCCCCCACCTTCACCTTTTCCATTTCACAAACAATTCACTTACGTACCAATCCATTTACAATTCACAAATCATTCGACCACCACCAACAAAACTCACGCCCCACCATTCTCCGTATATTATCATCTGCCACAATTCTATTCCGGGCTGTCAGAATAACGGAGCAGGAGTCAGCGAAACAGATGATTTCTTTTACTCTTAACTCTGCTCATTTATTAAACATGTACGGTTAGATTATCTATACTCTGGGAGATGGTTATTATTAGTTTGTTTTAATTGTGCACTTTATTTTACCGGTTTAAGTTAATTATAATTGATACAGTTAATGTTATTCTCTCGCATTTTAATAAATTACATGAGTTTATTAAATTGCTTTACGAAATCTATTTGAACTGATCCGTGAGAAATAGATAGGTCATATTAATTATTATGTCTGTGGAAAAATTTATTCTGATTGAATAAATCTAGTGTTTCAGATGCAAAATTATATTCCTTTTAACTAGCCGTTTACATGTGTTTTGCCTGAGTTTAGATCAAACCTTGCATGTTCTGGTAAACGAGGTCATTAGAATTAGGATTTAAATCTAAAGACTATAAAAGGAATTTTGCCAAATTATTCTTAATTAAACCGGTAGAATAGCATAATTAATCAAACGAATAAAACCTGAACCCAGAGTCCGTTTTCCATTTTCACAAGCCATTTTAATATTTTGTTATTTTAATTTTTAGTTGTTATTTAAATTACAGTTTAGAACAAAAAAAAATCCCCCCTCAATTTATAACCTTTGCTAAGTCTAGATAATTATCACATAGTCCCACGGTTTCGATACCTGGTTCCATAAACTTTACTACAATAACCAGGATTTTTGCAACCTGACGGTTTTCTGATTTATTATTCTCTAAGATTATTTCTTGGTATTTAATAGGTCAAATTTATCGTTTGCATCGGCCGAGAAAAATTATTAAATTTTAACCAAATATAAAGGAAGAACTTTAGGATTTTTTAGAGTTGGAATCAGGTTATTTTTGATAAATTAACCAATTAGATAAAAATGTTACAATCTGGCGCCTCTCATAATTCATAACTTATGATTGGTAATTGGAAATTACAAAATTCTAATTGGGTTAGTCTCTAAAAATCATCCTCTATCTTGTTTTAAAACTTCATGACATTTAGACTTGATTTGGTTATTTTTCAAAGGAGAGAGAATGTTATAGGAATGTTTGAATTTCTCTTCTATACTTTAGGCATAGGTTCCAAAAAAAATATATTCAGGTTTATGACTGTATGTAGTTATGCTAACCATGTGAAAATTTAATTCTAATTTTTTGAAGCCTTTTTTATTTGAATTTTGAGGCTATTTCATGTGCTAATTATTAGGGAAATTAGCTTATAATATGAATTTAAAGCTAATTTTCTAAAATAAATATTATTAAGAAGATTAAGAAATGCCTTTCATAATGACTATGGTATTTGAACAAGTTTGGAGATGGTGAAGAAGTCATATGAAAATAGAAAATACTGAGAATGTCCTTGGAAAATCCCACCTTGGTGCATTTTGACTGTTTTCCCTTGTCTTCAAATTTATACGCTTTGGCCCTTCCCGTGGGTCACAATTTTGGGTATAACAAGACTACACCTTCCTAGACGCTCAAGGAGTCAACATATCTATTGACAACATGATGGACGACTAGATCAAAAGGATGATATTCAATGCACGAGCTGTAAGAATCTTTCACTGTGCATTACTACCTGAGCAATATTCCAAGTTATCCTTTGCTAAGACTACCAAGGATAAGATTTTTGATGAAATCAAGAAAACCCGCATTGAGCTCTTACTCACTCATTGGGAGCTATTCAAGAAAGAAGAAAAGGAAATCATTTTTGTAACACCCCAACCACCACCGTACACGTAACAACACATTGCAGCGGAAACTCAACTCATCACATTACTTAATTCAATGGTGTTACACGCCGTTAACCACCCACGTGGCTAACAAGGCTAATACATATACTTTGTATCGGTCTGATGGACTAGATTCCCGACAACTACACAATACAGTCCTCATTCCATTTTCAACATTTATTATATACATACATTCCCACTGTACCGAGTATTACAAACTACTGCCGATAACAATTCGGTCTTACTACGCCTATCATACTCACGCCATTTAAGATGGCTACCCATGTATAAACATCTACCGTCCTACTCTCGAACGGCTTCCAGCTCCTTGTACCTGAAATAGAAAAGGAGAGAAAGGGTGGCCCCCAAGGGGCTCAGCACCTTTGCTGGTATGGTAATCCCGCAGCCCACATGCTACCGGGCCACGCACAACTAATTGTCGTCTTAGCATGCAGTTGATTATATTTAAATCATGCACACAACCAAAGTCATACAACACATAACATTTCGCCTCAACGGGCTCAACCTATTACCAACACATCCACACTTAACCAACCATCCAATGATTCCTTAAACCCTAGAGTGGCTCTCCTCTAAACGGAGCTACTTCCTTAACGAACGACGTGTACCCATCATCGGGTTATCCTTAAACGCCTCTTGTCACAAACTGGGATTCATTCCATGATCCACACATTCCATATCATACAACATATCTCATTTCTCACATAATAAAACATAACAACACCTTTCTTGTTTCAACGTACATATGATGACATCGCATTCATTTAAAACATCGAATATATATATATACCATAGCATAGCAAGGGAATTTGCATAGCACCATAACATTACATAACACCATAAATCGGTTCTCACAAGGAACCTTCCATCATAGTTAGTATCCATGTGAGCCTAGGGATTTTTGCCAATCCCATGTTAAGCTCGTTACCAACCTCGTTACCGTCCAGTTATATAGAACGGTTAACTTATACCCAAGGTGTGTCGGATATAGTAATCCCAAGCACACCGAAATAACATACGTATGCCCCTGTGGCCCGACGTGAGTCAGTAACTAGCTTTGGATAAGCTAAGGGAAGGTAGAAACCAAATTGGAATACCACCTATACATACACCAAGAGAGCCGAACCGGATAAGATAACGACTCCCGTCCATCACACGCGTGGCCGGAACAACCGGACTCCTCACCCCCCATTAGTACATATACACTTAATAATAAGTAGTTAGAGATCCATTATGGAGCCTACCACATCCACACACCATACGGTATCATAACCGAGTTAAGCACACAAGGGAGGTTCACACACTTGCATACAACAACAATGTCCAACTAACTCACACATAGCCGTGGTAGCACGTTCCCAAGGTTTGGGCCGTCAACTCCGAATACCGATCACTCATGTGTTCCTAGATTTGGTTAGCTAAGGTTTAACATATTTGAGGTTAAATGGTATCGGAGGCCAAATTCGCCACATAAATGAATTACTATAAACTCATTACATGTTTTAATCTTACAAGGTGGCAAACACTCAGTAAAACATATTGGCATACAAGCCGGTGTAATCCGGTAGGACACAGGTTGCAAGAAAACCATACCTGTCACCGGAGTCCACTTTACCACGTCCACTTATGTTCCTCGAGCGATTCTCGAACAACTGTTAACATCACATGTGTTTTATTAACATCGGGGTTTGCTTGATTATTTAAGTCTAATGCTTAACTTTCCCCGTTAACTTAGTTACATAACTTCACTTTTTAACTTGTTTTACTCACATTTTAATACAACTTTTCACCCACTTGATTCCATTTAAAACTCACCTAACATGTCCTTAACAACCTTATAACATATCATTACCATCAATCCCCATCATTACTTTCATTTCATAACCTTAAACCACATTTTTGGTCCGACCGGACTTGCCGACCGGACTTGTCCATGTCCGGTCGATTCCAGAACACATTTCCGCCAAAAATTTTCCACTCCGACCGGACTTGTAAGTCCGGTCCTATGTCCGGTCCATTCCAGAGAGTTTCTCCCCTTTGAAAATTTAGCCCGACCGGACTTGCCAAGTCCGGTCCTATGTCCGGTCCATTCCAGAAACTAATTCTCGCAGGGTAAACTGGGCCCGACCGAACTTGCAAGTCCGGTCGCAAGTCCGGTCTGCCCCAAATCCTTTTTTTCCTTTTTACATTCAACTCCAAACTTCACCCCATATATCCTAGTATATCCTAACCTCATTTGGGCACTTCAAACACACCTTTAGCCATGTGCTAAACTCTTTAAATCACTCACCAAAACCATCTTATCATTCACAAATTTCTTACAAGATTCCTAGCACTTGGGATGTTTCTCCTTAAGATTTCTAAGTGGTAATTCACCAATAATGACCACTATACCAAGGTGTTTCCTCTACACCTTAACATCATCTCCCAAGCATCTTCTCTTACTAACCAAATCTTCTCTTTCACAACTCCTTAAATTCCTTTCTCAAAACCTTACCTAAACATCATTCTCTCCTTATTCATCAACATGACCTAAACCTTAAACAAACTTCTCCAAGACTTTAATATCTCCTAAAAACACTCATTGGATTTCTAGAACTTCCAAGACAATGCCTATATCCTTATAGCACCTTAGAACACCTTAATGCATGTGTTCTCCCTTAGTGAAGCATGTGTCCATTCCTAACAATTCCTAGTTCACCCAAGTTCATTTAAGCACTTAGAATTCCTTATACATTTTACAAATTTCGCCATGGGTTCTCTTAGCACATCATCATTCCAAAACTCATAGTTTTCACCATTAAGCACTCAAGAGCACCTAAATCCATCAAGAACATTATCACTCACAAAATTTCACCAACTTTACACTACATCACAATATAGTGCATAACTAAACTTGCTTGGCACTTAGGCCCTTAAATAACATGGCTCTTAGGCCCTTAAATTGCATAATCCTTAAACACTGAATTTCCCACATAAATAATGCCTTTGACCTGCAAATACATACACCAATACATATGTTCTTTTACTAGTCTCCTTGAGAACACTTTACTAGGTCATTCACCATTTGCTCTTTAGGTAGTTTTAACAAGCATTATAAGCTTATTTCTCCTAAGGCATTAAACCACATTGAGATAGCTTGTTTACCTCTTTTCTCACAAATTTCTTTCTTGTTTCCTTGTAAAACCGGTAAGGCATTTGGTTCCTTGCCAACAACTAAACAATATACCAACATTGAAATGAGTATATAAGCTTTAAGCTTTATCTCATTGTAAACCCTAGTTACATATATATTAAGGTATTAACATGATTGTTTTACCTTGGAATGGAAAGAGAGCTTGAATATATATCAAGAGAGGACTCCTCCTAGCCCTTGGAAGATTCAAATGAAGCTAAACAAGCAAGGTAAAGACACCATGGTGAGGTTAATTTTCGGCCATGTAAAAAGAGAGGAAATGGAGTTTTCTTTGGTTTTTCCTTACCTTGAAGCAAAGGTGATCAACAAGGCATAAAAATATTAGCTCAAGCCCCTTCCATGGAAGTTCTCCTTGGCACCAAAATGGTGGTTTTGAGGATTTGAAAGGACAAGGTTGTAGAGCTTGCTCCAACTAAGAGAACGGTAGTCTCGGAATTAAATTCGGAGCATGGAGTCATAAGTTACAAGTGAGGAAGGATGAGAATGGTATGGCTCTGTTGGAAACCGATGGAGAGAGGAGGAAGAAGGTGGCCACCGTGGGAAATGAAAGGAAGAAGAGAATGAGGAGATAAGTTTGCTTTTGTTAAGATATTATCCTTATAAAGCAAATAGTATACTAATTAGTCATTCTTTCTTTTCTTAGTAAACTAACAAGGGTGGTGAGTCACAACACCTTAAAAACCGGCCCCAAATAGTACCTAGGGGTACTTTAGACTTTATTAGTCAATTGTCTCACTTATAACATTATATGTTACAAACTAGTTATAAAAATCACTATTCACCAAAAACAAGGCACATAGAAGTGAAATTTTTGATTTCCCATTGATATAGCCACCCAAATGTGATACTATATAGTACACATGTTAATTAAAGAGTAATGATGGACATTTAGCCATTCAAAACTCATTTACAAGACAATTTTTCAAAAACGTGCTTTAAGACTCCTTAAAGCACATTTTGCGTTTTAACTTGTTTTCAAGCTTGGTTTTCTTTGGTAATTGATTTAATATGTTCATTAACATATAATTAAGGCATAGGTATGACCATTAGGCCTTATACACATTTATCCCAAGCTTAGAGCACCTTTTAGCCCATATTGACCTTAAGGTATTTATTTGTGTTTTGTTTGGTTTCATTGTCTACCAAAGTTTCCTAAGGACTTAATTAGCCCTATAAGATCATAATTAAACATTATCAAGTCTTGGTAGGCTCTTTGGGTCCTACCAAGTTCACTCCAAGCTTAGAGCATGTTTTTGCTCAAACCGTGTCTTAGTGTTTTATTGTGTTTTACCATGGTTTAAATGTTCATTTATGTTTCTAAGGCACTTTTTAGCCTTTAAATACCATAGTTTAACATTTACACAACATACCAAGGTTTGGGGTATTTCAATCTACCCCCCTTAAAAGAACTTCGTCCTCGAAGTTCACATTTCCTCGCATCATTGGATTAGAATACGGGAATTACTTATAGCCATAAAACTTCCATTACCAACCACCCTTTACATCCAACCTCGGACTTAATGGTCCGGGCAACATATCCACATTATACATAAAATATCATACTCACATGGTAACCTCGGACTTAATGGTCCGGGTACCTTCACCACACTTGCACTAACAAATATCCCTCAGACTCTTAGGTCTGGGTGACATAACCACATTGGACACGTAGGTCTAGTAACACACATTTAGACTCATAGGTCTTGATAGCATACACTTTAGGAGATCAAAGTCAAATAACCCTTATCACCCATACCAAACAACATGTCATAGCATGTATATCAAACAGAAATACCTTTTCCATCTCTCCATGGGCTCAAGTCCCATGTTGAGTACATATACACTGTGATCCCGCAGAACCCGGTCGCGATGGACACTTCTGGTCCCCGTTCCTTTGGGAGATCAAAACATTCACTTAATTTTTAACATATGTACTTCTCATGTCACCGGTCCGAAGACAAAGGCTCATACGTCCTCAGCTCGTGAGCAAGTACTACAAAAATATTCTTTACTAGGTTAAGTATAAGAAGATCTTTTATTCAAAATATTAATCGATTGTTTGAAAACACCAATTGAAAATCCTTTTGAAAACACCACACAACTCCAAGTCCAATTTATGCTCCTTGTATCTTTCTTAACATGGTTATTTGTAATCACTTATAGGGAGCTTCAAGAATCATCCAACACTGATGTGATCAGCATCGGTGTTGAACTATCTTTCCACCCCAATTTGTGTTCGGCTTCCCTTGATCTCATGATAATCAAGTTTCACCTCCCACTTCATTTTCAACCAACAATTAATTCAAGCATATCCCATTTTCTATCTTTGAATCCTTCTAGTCATAATCATAACATCTCCAAGGGATAGAACTCCGTCTATCAATCATCATCCAAATCCAACTTAATTCCAGTTACCTAGGAATTTAATTCTCACTAGGTTCTATGTCGGTCTCATAACCCTTCATAAATCACAACATTGTATATATATACATATATTTTTATCAAAATACAATACATGGTTTACATTTATGCACCGTCGGGGTTTTAGTTCCCCGGGAGTTTCTTTACTCCCTTCCACTTGTACTCTCACACACCACTGTTAACAAAATGACACACTTCCCACAATGGTATTCGCATTTTGTGCGCAATTACCACAATTTAACCACAAATAAATGCGTATGTTTATATAACACACGCGCCAATCATAACAATTCATTTTGTGCTATGCACAACATATTCACGTACACTTGTACGGTAAAACACACTAAGTGGTTTTGCGCTCTACCCCCCTTAAAAGGGATTACGCCCACGTAATCAATCACACTGAGCTTAAAATGTTCTGCCGTCGTGAAGTGTTTTAACTTCCACGCGGTCTATTACACAATGGATTCTGATTAGAGGATCTTAACCATATTAGCGGTTTATCCTAAACCAAGAATTCGCATTGGAGTATGTAACTCATAACCGGTTTCGGTCCTGGCCTGTGAGGCTTTAGGCATTGATGACTAGCCATCCATTCATATTCAATGTATATGGATTGACGCATGGGCTCACTGGCCTCTGTTGCGCAACCCTGATAATTATAGAGCTAGTTTGCCCCATTCGTTACTGTTATGTATTGTACATCTCCAATGTATTACCTTATCTGGTAACAATGGTTTCTCAACCGACGCATGGTATCTCTTACCCTGAGCGAATTCGGTGAGTTTCACGATTTCCATCCACTTCTCCAATAGCTTACCGCGTAAACTACTATGTAATTCACAATGATTGACTTACTTCTACCGACTTACTGTCGGTTGAGATTGAGCTACTACCTAATGTGTAGTGCTCTCTCAGTTATTTCCCACACCTGGGGTATATCTCATACCGACCTTTGGTATTTAGTGTTACTGTAGTTATTTACTGTTAATCATGTCTCCACCTTTGGTTTTGTACATGTATTCTTTCATTCCTGCGGCCTTGCATTACCTATGCATCGGCCATTATAACATTATTCCTCCACAATTACCATGCTTCTGATTCCTAGCTATCCCACTTGATCATTACTGCGCAAGTGCAATACCAAAACACTCAGTCATACAGAGTGCAGAGGCGTAAACTCTTGACAGTAAATCTCTCATGCGATTGCGATAGGAATTTACACTGTGTTTCCCGAAATTCTCACCACATAATACTTGTCACCGGCTTACTGCTCGGTTCGTTTGCTATCATTACTGTTGTATCTCCACTGGGGTTAACTCAAACTCTGCTATTCCCATTTTATCATCTAACCATACTCACACAACGGTCGCTTATTGCGCACCGTATCCTTACTCATTATAACATCAACTTATACTGCATCCGCTATTATATTAGCTTCTGCTATTACGCTGGGTTTATCTGGCCACTTATTTGGCTGATTTTTGAATATACTACTATTTTTTTTGAGCCTTTGTTTCTTGAGCGTTGTTCGCTACACATTTAGCTTACACACTATGGTGATTGCTATCAGACTTATTACTCTTCCTGTACACAACTGGTACGAGCACTTCCTTTCGTGTTATTTTATTCAAATCACCTGGGGTATAACAACGTGGTCCATCCTCCACATATTTCTTGAACTTGATTCACATAACTACCGCTCTGCGGTCTCACAATATCGGAGGTATCCCCACTCTTAATGCAGTGGTTCGCTTACCACTTATTCACTTATACCACATAAACTTCTACATCAATCGAATTTATATAACATATCTTGATTATGGCTTATAAGCCTTATTTGCCTTGAGCTGGGCTCATTGTAGGCTGTCCACACATATGTACTTCTCTGTACAACATTACATATTTAGAGGTTGTAGTGGCTCCATGACAAGGTCGTTGCATTCCGTTTCCTTTCATGGGATGTCCCTTAGGTTTGTCAGTCCGTCTCCTGACAACTTATGTCTAAACTGGGTGTTAATTTCAACCCTTGTGTTTCTGCCATGTCATTTTGTGCAACAATTATTGATGCGAAACACCCTTTAAGGATCGCTCCGGGTGTTTGCTACTGGTATATTCAGTTTGCCACGTCGTCTGCGTGCTTAAACGGTTATTATCTATATTCTGTGAAGATCAACATTTCCTAATAGTGTATGTACTCATTCTGGGAATTTTCATCCCGTTCATTGCACATTAATGTGTTCACATTAGGCTGGGTCGTCATTCCAGCTATCACGTTTATCCCTGAGGATCCTTAAGTCATATAAGATGTCTTTACATTCAGTTAGTGCACTTCGCACCTCCTGACTCTTAAACATTTCCTTGAAATAAACTCACTGGTTCCTTTAGTCCTTTTTAACTTAACTGGGTTCCTTTACTTCAAGCATTCCTTGTATTTTCTAGCTCCTGTTTGATTTATACTGCTGACCGTAGACGGAGTCGACTACTTCCCGTGTTTCGGACTCTACTCGTATACATATATGGGGTATCATACTGATACATTACTACTTACCCAAACTAACCTATAAGTAGGTCTGTCAGGCCCACATGCTCCTATCGGAGTGCGGTCGTCCCACAACACAGTTAGTACACTCGTAGTGTCCGTCACCGCGCCTAGGTGAAGTATTCTGTTGTCAACTCCCTTATATTGTCCCGTGACAATATTCATTCTTTGCTTCCGAACTTAATCGAGGGAAGGTTATCCATGTTGTATCCTTGTCAATTGCCCCTGGTTTCACTGGTTTGGTTTAAAAGAGGGTTGGAAAGAAGTGTTGGTTCGAAAGAAAATCTGTTTTGAAAAGAAAAGGGTTTGAACAAGATTAGGTTTGAAAAAAAATTTCCATGGTTTCACAACATCTTCTTACCTTAGCCAAGTCTAGCTTCTTGCCGACTGGTGTACTTCCAATTACGAGGGTTAGGCTAACAGGCCTTCCTTGTATGACAATCTCATTTAATTTATTGCACTTCTCCAAGTATTTCGTCGAGGTTATAATTCCCGAATAGCCCTGTTATAGCAGCACTTGCTATGGCAAGTGCGCCATGTTAACTGGCTATCGGTTCAACACATACCGGCTGTGGTATTGTTTTTACCCGTACTATCATCAGTGGCCTTGTTGGCCCTCACTGATCTTACTGCTTGATAAATACTCCTCTAGGTAACTTCTTACTGTTTCCACGTGATATTCATTAACTAGGGTGTTTCCCATTCTGGGAGACCCCTTTTTCTTAGTATTGTATTCTCTTTGTATCCCGTTCCACGTATTTGGGCACTACGTTGTAGTTCCCTTGTCGGTTGGTATACCGTTGGTGTATATTTATCAACTGTGGTTCCGTAGACTCTTGTCTCGGATTCCATTAATCCACTTCTTGCCTGTTGCACGATCGGTGCGTTGCAAGCTGGTTATTCTCGACTGCTCTGCATGTCGACCCAGGTTTGCTGGAAATTCTATTCTTCTTTACACAAGATTCTTCATTCTTCACTATTAAATGCGGTTAACATTGTCCAGATGGAGACCGTCTCCGGATTCCCAGTTTTCGGGATCTACCGTATGACAGATTCTCCGTACCCTTAAAGGTACTTACTAACAGCCAGATCGGGTATTCCCGAGTAAGAGAGGACTTTCATCTCTCTGGCGTTGTTTCCCAAGTTATATAACAGGGATTGTGGAGGGTGGGATGGATATAGTAGGTTTCCAGTATTCACTGGTAGTTCCTTACTAGCGTATCTCTCACGCTATCATCAACCCTTAACCCAGAGTACTAAATCCTAACTCGTACTTCTAAGCTCGGTAATTCAGTCATCAGAGCGATACTTCGCTCTGATACCACTTTTTGTAACACCCCAACCACCACCGTACACGTAACAACACATTGCAGCGGAAACTCAACTCATCGCAACTTACTTCAATGGTGTTACACGCCGTTAACCACCCACGTGGCTAACAAGGCTAATACATATACATTTGTATCGGTCTGATGGACTAGATTCCCGAGCAACTAACAATACAGTCCTCATTCCATTTCAACATTTATTATATACATACATTCCCACTGTACCGAGTATTACAAACTACTGCCGATAACAACTTCGGTTACTACCTATCATACTCACGCCATTTAGATGGCTACCCATGTATAAACATCTACCCGTCCTACTCTCGAACGGCTTCCAGCTCCTTGTACCTGAAATAGAAAAGGAGAGAAAGGGTGGCCCCCAAGGGGCTCAGCACCTTTGCTGGTATGGTAATCCCGCAGCCCACATGCTACCGGGCCACGCACAACTAATTGTCGTCTTAGCATGCAGTTGATTATATTTAAATCATGCATACAAACCATAGACATACAACACATAACATTTCGCCTCAACGGGCTCAACCTATAACCAACACATCCACACTTAACCAACCATCCAATGATTCCTTAAACCCTAGAGTGGCTCTCCTCTAAACGGAGCTACTTCCTTAACGAACGACGTGTACCCATCAGTCGGGTTGTCCTTAAACGCCTCTTGTCACAAACTGGGATTCATTTCCATGATCCACACATTCCATATCATACAACATATCTCATTTCTCACATAATAAAACATAACAACACCTTTCTTGTTTCAACGTACATATGATGACATCGCATTCATTTAAAACATCGAATATATATATATACCATAGCATAGCAAGGGAATTTGCATAGCACCATAACATTACATACACCATAAAATCGGTTCTCACAAGGAACCTTCCATCATAGTTAGTATACCATGTGAGCCTAGGGATTTTTGCAATCCCATGTTAAGCTCGTTACCAACCTCGTTACCGTCCAGTTATATAGAACGGTTAACTTATACCCAAGGTGTGTCGGATATAGTGATCCCAAGCACACCGAAATAACATACGCATGCCCCTGTGGCCCGACGTGAGTCAGTAACTAGCTTTGGATAAGCTAAGGGAAGGTAGAAACCAAATTGGAATACCACCTATACATACACCAAGAGAGCCGAACCGGATAAGATAACGACTCCCGTCCATCACACGCGTGGCCGGAACAACCGGACTCCTCACCCCCATTAGTACATATACACTTAATAATAAGTAGTTAGAGATCCATTAGGAGCCTACCACATCCACACACCATACGGTATCATAACCGAGTTAAGCACACAGGGAGGTTCACACACTTGCATACAACAACAATGTCCAACTAACTCACACATAGCCGTGGTTAGCACGTTCCCAAGGTTTGGGCCGTCAACCGAATACCGATCACTCATGTGTTCCTAGATTTGGTTAGCTAAGGTTTAACACATAATTGAGGTTAAATGGTATCGGAGGCCAAATTCGTCACATAAATGAATTACTATAAACTCATTACATGTTTTAATCTTACAAGGTGGCAAACACTCAGTAAAACATATTGGCATACAAGCCGGTGTAATCCGGTAGGACATAGGTTGCAAGAAAACCATACCTGTCACCGGAGTCCACTTTACCACGTCCACTTATGTTCCTCGAGCGATTCTCGAACAACTGTTAACATCACATGTGTTTTTAAACATCGGGGTTTGCTTGATTATTTAATGTCTATGTTTAACTTTCCCCGTTAACTTAGTTACATAACTTCACTTTTTAACTTGTTTTACCCTCACATTTTAATACAACTTTTCACCACTTGATTTCCATTTAAAACTCACCTAACATGTCCTTAACAACCTTATAACATCATTACCCATCAATCCCCATCATTACCTTTCATTTCATAACCTTCAAACCACATTTTTGGTCCGACCGGACTTGCCGACCGGACTTGTCCATGTCCGGTCGATTCCAGAACACATTTCCGCCAAAAATTTTCCACTCCGACCGGACTTGTAAGTCCGGTCCTATGTCCGGTCCATTCCAGAGAGTTCTCCCCTTTGAAAAATTTAGCCCGACCGGACTTGCCAAGTCCGGTCCTATGTCCGGTCCATTCCAGAAACTAATTCTCGCAGGGTAAAACTGGGCCCGACCGAACTTGCAAGTCCGGTCGCAAGTCCGGTCTGCCCCAAATCCTTTTTTTTCCTTTTTACATTCAACTCCAAACTTCACCCCATATATCCTAGTATATCCTAACCTCATTTGGGCACTTCAAACACACCTTTAGCCATATGCTAAACTCTTTAAATCACTCACCAAAACCATCTTATCATTCACAATTTCTTACAAGATTCCTAGTACTTGGGATGTTTTTCCTTAAGATTTCTAAGTGGTAATTCACCAACAATGACCACTATACCAAGTGTTTCCTCTACACCTTAACATCATCCCAAGCATCTTCTCTTACTAACCAAATCTTCTCTTTCACAACTCCTTAAATTCCTTTCTCAAAACCCTAACCTAAACATCATTCTCTCCTTATTCATCAACATGACCTAAACCTTAAACAAACTTCTCCAAGACTTTAATATCTCCTAAAAACACTCTTTGGATTTCTAGAACCCCCAAGACAATGCCTATATCCTTATAGCACCTTAGAACACCTTAATGCATGTGTTCTCCCTTAGTGAAGCATGTGTCCATTCCTAACAATTCCTAGTTCACCCAAGTTCATTTAAGCACTTAGAATTCCTTATACATTTTACAAATTTCGCCAGGGTTCTCTTAGCACATCATCATTCCAAAACTCATAGTTTTCACCATTAAGCACTCAAGAGCACCTAAATCCATCAAGAACATTATCACTCACAAAATTTCACCAACTTTACACACATCACAATATAGTGCATAACTAAACTTGCTTGGCACTTAGGCCCTTAAATGACATGGCTCTTAGGCCCTTAATTGCATAATCCTTAAACACTGAATTTCCCACATAAATAATGCCTTTGACCTGCAAATACATACACCAATACTAGTTTTTTACTAGTCTCCTTGAGAACACTTTACTAGGTCATTCACCATTTGCTCTTTAGGTAGTTTTAACAAGCATTAAGCTTATTTCTCCTAAGGCATTAAACCACATTGAGATAGCTTGTTTACCTATTTTCTTCCCAAATTCCTTTCTTGTTTCCTTGTAAAAACCGGTAAGGCATTTGGTTCCTTGCCAACAACTAAACAATATACCAACATTGAAATGAGTATATAAGCTTAAGCTTTATCTCATTGTAAACCCTAGTTACATTATTATCTTAAGGTATTAACATGATTGTTTTACCTTGGAATGGAAAGAGAGCTTGAATATATATCAAGAGAGGACTCCTCCTAGCCCTTGGGAGATTCAAATGAAGCTAAACAAGCAAGGTAAAGACACCATGGTGGGGTTAATTTTCGGCCATGTGCTAAAAAGAGAGGAAATGGAGTTTTCTTTGGTTTTTCCTTACCTTGAAGCAAAGGTGATCAACAAGGCATAAAAATATTAGCTCAAGCCCCTTCCATGGAAGTTCTCCTTGGCACCAAAATGGTGGTTTTGAGGATTTGAAAGGACAAGGTTGTAGAGCTTGCTCCAACTAAGAGAACGGTAGTCTCGGAATTAAATTCGGAGCATGGAGTCATAAGTTACAAGTGAGGAAGGATGAGAATGGTATGGCTCTGTTGGAAACCGATGGAGAGAGGAGGAAGAAGGTGGCCACCGTGGGAAATGAAAGGAAGAAGAGAATGAGGAGATAAGTTTGCTTTTGTTAAGATATTTATCCTTATAAAGCAAATAGTATACTAATTAGTCATTCTTTCTTTTCTTAATAAACTAACAAGGGTGGTGAGTCACAACACCATAAAAACCGGCCCCAAATAGTACCTAGGGGTACTTTAGACTTTATTAGTCAATTGTCTCACTTATAACATTATATGTTACAAACTAGTTATAAAAATCACTATTCACCAAAAACAAGGCACATAGAAGTGAAAATTTTGATTTCCCTTTGATATAGCCACCCAAATGTGATACTATATAGTACACATGTTAATTAAAGAGTAATGATGGACATTTAGCCATCCAAAACTCATTTACAAGACAATTTTCAAAAACGTGCTTTAAGACTCCTTAAAGCACATTTTGCGTTTTAACTTGTTTTCAAGCTTGGTTTTCTTTGGTAATTGATTTAATATGTTCATTAACATATAATTAAGGCATAGGTATGACCATTAGGCCTTATACACATTTATCCCAAGCTTAGAGCACCTTTTAGCCCATATTGACCTTAAGGTATTTATTTGTGTTTTGTTTGGTTTCATTGTCTACCAAAGTTTCCTAGGACTTAATTAGCCCTATAAGATCATAATTAAACATTATCAAGTCTTGGTAGGCTCTTTGAGTCCTAGCCAAGTTCACTCCAAGCTTAGAGCATGTTTTTGCTCAAACCGTGTCTTAGTGTTTTATTGTGTTTTACCATGGTTTAAATGGTTCATTTATGTTTCTAAGGCACTTTTTAGCCTTTAAATACCATAGTTTAACATTTACACAACATACCAAGGTTTGGGGTATTTCAATTTTTGAAATGCACACAAGGTTTACTAAGCTGATCAATAAGATGTTGTGCTTGGTAGAACCATCTCAAATGAGGATCAGATTCAAAAATTCCTTAGATCGCTTCCTGCCACCTTTAATAGCAAGGTCAATGCTATGCAATAGGTCCATGATCTCTCAAAGATGTGTCTGGCAGACATGTTGGGATCACTAATGGCATTTGATGAAATACCACAAACCTTAATTACATTAAATTAACCATGAATTAAATTAAAAGGAAGAGCTAATTATGGGGTAATCCTCATAAATTCCTAAATATACATATATAAATATATATTTATAGAACTAATGGATATTGAACTCCGCATGAGTTAATGGACTAATAAGGGAATAAATATAAGGGGGAAACAACTCCTAAGATTAATGTAACACATAATACACTAATATATGAAGTAAATACACAAGTCGTGGGAAAGATTATATAATATATTTTTCATAGTCAAAACAGCCTTTAAGGTTAATAATCACTTACAAACACACATTAATACAAGGTAACAACATATGTTACAATCTAACACATAAGGCAAGTCATAATTGTACAACTTATAAGCCCTAATATTAGAAAACACAAACAAAGACACAAACACCCTCCTCTCCTTGTATAGGGGCAGAAATTTAAGCAACTTAAGGGGCATCCAATGGCTGAGACTAAAAGTAGAGGCAAGTTGGTAAGGGATTGATGACATGACATAATCTTGTGACTTATTTCTCACTTATGAAACACAATAGGACAAGATGATTAAAACTCCCCCACTCTCTCTCATTTCTGCCGTTCTTTCTCCTCCCCTTCCTCCCATCTTCAACCTCAAGCTTTTCCAAGAACTCATCCATGGTGGTTTAGTGTTCTAAGCCCCTTTCTCACAAAAAACTTCCATTTCTTCACCTACACTTCAAGGAGATTATAGATCTACAAACTCTTAAAAAAATCAAAAAGTTCCAGCGCCTTTCAAGGCTAATCAATTCGGCATTCACAAAGGGGATGAGCTAGCCCAAGTTCATTCCTCCTAAAAGGTTAAAATATGCTTTAAAAATTCATTTTCCTTTCCTCCTTCAATATGGATGAAAGTTTCATCCCCTCTAACTCATTTTCCCCTACTTGTTTCATGCTCAAACTTGAAGCTTCTTCCTCCTTCAAGAAGGGGCCGAAAGTACCTAGAGCTCTACTAAGGTAAATCTCTCCAAAAACTAGATTTTTAGTGTTTAATCTATGTTCCTTCCATGGATCTACCAAGAACTCACCTCTAAATGTTTCCCCTAGTCAAGGCCGAAAATTTGGAGCAGCCAAGTTTCCATTTTGACATCTTAAGGTGAGAATAACATTCAAACTCCATTTTTGTGCTTTAAGGTCCCATCTTTGATTATGGGAATAGAAAAATCTAACCTTGGAACTCTCTTCTTCCTTGTGACATGTCCCAAAATTGATGCATTTAAACCCTTAAAACTTAACCGAAACCAAGGAAGAACAAGTGTAAGAAAGTCATATTTTGGAAAGGTAAAGCCTAGGACTAATCTTTGGTGGTTAAAGGCTTCATTAAGCCATAAATTTTTACAAGGTTTTTATGGAACCTCCTCTGTATTTTAGAGCTTAAAATCAAGGGAAATTCAACCTACAAGTCTCTTTAGAAAGTCAACTTTGGGGCATTAAGAGGTAAACTCCTTAAACTAGGGATTTATGTCATTTTAGAGATGTTTTGGTGTTGTAACCATTGTGGACGAAAACCTACTGCCTTGCTTCTGTATTTTTGAGTTGTTGACATGTTTAGGCAAGATTAAAACATTAAGTTAAGTTAAAACACTCATATGAACAAAGGGATAAGTAAAAAGGGGCTAAAATGCATTTTTTAAAACTAAAGGGGTTAGCTATGTATAAGGCAGAAATGTTTCTGTATAAAGTGGGTCAAAATGACATAAATATGTTAATAAACTTATATTACAAGTTTTGGATAAGTTAAAATAATGTTTAGGTGTTTAAGTAACAAGTTTATTAATTTATGTGGCTAAAATGTGATTTTTATAAAGTTAGGTGTCAAATCTGTATAAGGCCGAAGAGCTTCTGTATAAAATGGGTTATAATGACCTAATGATGTTGATGAACTTATGTTATAAGTTTGAGTAAGTTAAAATAAGGTTTAAGTACTTAAACGACAAGTTTATAGAGTTTTGTGGTTAAAATGTGAAATAAGGAAACTGAGGTGTACTTGCTGTACAAAATGATTCATAATGGCTTAAATATATTTATAAGCTTACTTTATAGTTTTTGGGTAAGTGACAATAAAGTTTAAGTGTTTAAGTAACGAGTGTAGTAAATTAAGTGGCAAAAAGTAATTTTTATGAAGTTTGGGGTGTGTTTGAGATTTGGCCGAATGTCTACTGGAAATTAGAGTTAATAATGGCCTAAATATTATTATAAACTTAGATTATAAGTTTTGGATATTTTAACTAAGAGTTAAGGATTTAAAATAACAAGTTTGCAATATTTTGTGGTTAAAATGTAAAATTTGATAAGTATAGTAAACTTGCTGTAAAAACTGGAAATAGCAGTAGGTTATGTGAATTTTATTTCATTAAAAACTTATTTTAAGGTTTATACAATATCTGGTTAATTAAACTTGTATATTATAAGGTTTTTATAACATTTAAAAACTATTAAAGTAAAATATGGGGGACTTATCGTAAATACCAAAAAAAAACAATTATGGGTCATTTTAGTATATTAAATCATTTTGGGAACTTAGGAAAAATATATTAGTGATTAGAAATTTTTAGAAAGTTTAAGTGTAAGAAAGGACCTTAAAAGGGATTATAGGTGAATATAATAAATTAAGCAAATGTTGGGTGATAAAAGATTGTAACATATGAACGATTTTAGATTGGGGTCTAGGGTGTAATTAGGCCAAAGTTATAAGGTTGTTTGATTATGCAAAGAGAAAATATAAGCTAAAGTAATTTTGGGGTTAATTTGTAAATTCAAGAAAGTGTTAGAGCAAAACCGTAAGTAACATAAGATTTTGGTTATATGAGAGTGTTAGGAATTATATATATTGATGGTCAATATGTTGACCGAAATTTGTGATTAGATGTGGAAACTTAGGATTAAATATGAGTTATAACTTAAAATGTAAAGTTATAAAGTTTTTGGGTGAAAATTTTAATCAAAGGAAATATAATGTAAAAACCGAATTGGATGGTGGGCTGTTGTATAATTTTCGAAAATATAGGGGTACATTTGGAAATAATTCGAAAGGAATATTTAAACTATAGGTTATATGACAATATTGACTTAGGTGTAAAAGTTATAAAAATGATAGGGTGAAAATATAATTGTGGAAGTTTTGGAAAGGGGCGAATTTGTTGTGGCCTATGTGTAAATACCGAAAGTTTAAGGAAGGGGTTAGAGTTAAATAACTAAGGATTAAACTAATCGATAAAATGTAATTAGTGGTAAAATGTGAAGATTATAAAATTGCAAGGGTTGAAATATAACTAACCGATTTTATGGGGTGTGTTCGAAAATAACAAAAGATTTAAGGAGCTGCTTGGAAGTAGGAAAAATTGGGGATGAAACTTTGGTATAATTAAATGAGGAATGGAAACCATATGTTATATAATTATAAGGACCAATTTATAAAATAATGAATAATACTTTGGGTTGATGATTAATAGATCAAAAGTTATATGGGAGAGATTATAATCATAGGTGGAATCATGACGATCAAGAGGGAGGTATTTAAGGTACATGAAACAATACGTTAGCCATGAATGCGATTAAGGTATTAGGAGTTGTTTAAGAATAAGGGGGTAACTATATACTATGCTTAATGTAACAAAAAGGGGGATAACTAAGCATTTCATATTGAATTCAATTCATACGAGAGTAATAAATAATTAACGCTCTCAAATAACTAATTATAGGTTGTGATATACGGGACGTAGACCGGGCCTACGCGAGGGCCAACTTCGGTGTAAGGTATGGATTCTTGCAGCGTGTTTGCTATCGGATTATACCGGCTTGTGTGCTAGTTGCTCTGTGAATAACGACCAAGATTAATGCGTGTAATATGGTGAATGTGTGTTCATATTATTATTGTGTTTAATTTTCTTGTCACTGACTATATCTTCGAAACAAATTAATTACACGTATGATACATGCGATAACAAGTGGATTACGAATGACGAGCTTACGTATTGAGGGCGTGCACTCAAGTTCGCACTAACTTCCCTTACAATAAATGTCAATATCCACATGTGATATTTGACAAATCACCCTAGTATTAGGATGAATGACTACTAACGTGTTCAAGATACGGGAAGCGAGGAGCCCATATGTTTCTGGCCATGCATGCAAAATTTCGGAGGTCGTACCTGCATTAGGTCGACTTTCAAACAAATACGTCACGACGGAGGCCAGGAGAAGACTACATTCTCCTGCGGGGCTAACTACCCTTACGTAATTTGGCCAGGTGGAGACTTCTCGCCTCCTCCACCCTTCTATCCCTTTAACTCCTATTGTGGCCAGAAGGGAACTAAATCCTTCTGTGGGGCTAACTACCCATTTACAACAGCGAGAGTCCCAATCTCGTTAGAAGGGTTTATTCATACCCGACCTAATAAGCGTCTTTGAGAACAGTAATTAATAGGGTTTACATACCCACCTAAATCGATTGACTATACATGCGTTGTATAACAACATGGATTCAGGAGTTGGCAATCCCACTATGTGGATTGTCCTCATTAAGCAAATATAGCCTATAACGAGATATGAATATTCTCAAGGCCAATACGAGGATGGAATACTAACCCGACTTACCATTGTCTCGTTTCTATTCAGTATATTATTGTCTTGGTGGATTGATTGAATTGTATGGTTGCATGTTGTGTGTTTGCAGCTTTATATATAATAATGTAAAATGGATTTCATGTTAACGACCAATTAGTCGGTGTGGCCCGGTAGCTTGCGGGCTGCACGTTTTCATACCAGCGTAGATTGTAGAGCCCATTTGGGCACCCCCATTTCAGGTTCCGGATGCTGAGGAGACCCGTCCGAGAGTAGGCGGGGTAGATTTAGGGTACAAGGTAAACTCTTGCTTTTGATTATACCTTGGATAAGTTGTACCCGTTCTTGTGGATGATACATCTGTTTAAATTTGTATAAGTTCCAGCCCTTTAGAAACTCGGTATGTAATCCTTATGGATCGGTATTAATTGTGGAAGTTAATCGGTAGGGTATTCAATTCATCAAACCGTTACATGAAGTTGGTAAGGCATGGTTAGTCACGTGGGTGACAAACAGCGGTAATACCCGGGAGTTCTTTATTATTTTCCACTGCGATCTCTACTATGTTTGGCGTCGTTAATTACCGTTAAATGCGAATTAGTGGTTGGGGTGTTACAAAAAGTGGTATCAGAGCGTAGTAACATTCTGACGACTGGATACTACCGAGTTTAGGATTTGCTAACCTTGGGTTAAGGGTTGAGTGATAGTAGAGAAAGGCACACTTGATTGGTGTGAATTTAAGAAATTGTTGATCGTCTAAGTGACGTTAAAACTGTCCAACACTAGACCTTAAAACACGGAAACTGACGTGCATTAACCAACACACAGAATTAGCTTTGAGGGCAGCTGAACGCTGAATGAATTGAATGCAGTATATTACCGATATGTGGACTAAACACCCTTCTGACATAAGTCAGAAAAGGGTTGGAGAAGAGTTAGTGGAAATGAGGACGAGACATACCGGAGGCGTAGGAGGTCCTGCAACACCAAGCCCTGCCGAAAGAGTGGCAACCGTCTTTACACTTTGGGGATTGTGCTCTAGGTAATTGTGGTAGTACCCCCCCACCGCGGGCCGTACCTCGAATTTACTGCCTAGAGGGGCGAATGATTAAAGAGCGCCAAGGAGAAGAAAAGAATTAACTACTCGGGAAAACCGACCTAGCTGCTTAGGATGGACCAAACTAGAGGAGAATTTGAGTATGCAGTTGATTAGTTAGAACCAGAAGGTCCTTATAGCAGTATGCTATCTAGAGGACGCTGCCAACATTCGTTAGCAAGTAACCAATAGCTTGTTTAGAGCAGGATAAACTCAGGGGACAACGGGCTGACTTGATAGAGCAGTCAATGTAACCCGGTGTGACTAGACGAGGAGAAATCACTAGTAAATGCAGGAAATAAGAGAACGGTCATGACTATAAAACCATGACAAATGCTTGGAGATGAAGTTAAAGAATCAAGCAAGGAAGGGTAAGTAAGAGCTTCCACAAATGGAGCAACAACCTAACAAGGGATATATACTAATGAAAATCATAGACATATTGCCCAAATCAAGCGGGCGAGAGAACCGTCGGCAAGACTGCCCAACGTAGGAAAATTGAAAAGAAAGACCACAGCTGAAATACCGTAGGAATAAGTCTGCCTACATGGCGTACTTGGCACAACAAGTGCAATGATAATCACTGTATCAATGATTCAAACTGCAAGATACACTTGCTACAACCAGTACAACAATAATCACCATACTAACAAATCCACCTACACTACGCACTTGCTACAACAAGTGCTGCAACTACAAACCAATTCTAAAGACCGTATAGACCAGAGGGTACAATACCATGGCTACCGGTGAATACTAAACTCTGTACAAACCCGTAACACAAAGTAGCGTGAAAAACAACTTGTCATAGGATAGGGTCGCCAAACCCTTAAGGCTGGAGGCCTATAAAGCCTTGGAAGAACCTGATGAGTCCAACCATAGCTAACTACACCAGTTTAAACGTCAGCGCATCTTCAACTATGGCTTGTAAGCCAAACACCATAACCATAACGACTTCGAATGCCAATCACTACCGGTGATGAGTGTTGAGTCCTTAGGACAAACACGACCTTATGTAAACTTCATAACCCTTCGTAAATGCTCCACCATCACTAACGATGGTTGGGGAGCAATGTGCTAAGCTGATCAAGCTATAACGTAAGCTAGAATACATCCAATTACATGGACGAGGGGTCTGACAT
Organism: Limonium bicolor; assembly: GCA_023374045.1. NCBI lineage: Eukaryota > Viridiplantae > Streptophyta > Magnoliopsida > Caryophyllales > Plumbaginaceae > Limonium > Limonium bicolor. Next base: position 145,573,489 of record CM041779.1, on the reverse strand, counting down.
GAGTACTTAATATAACAACTCGTTCCCAAACTCATAGAGAACTATAGATGAAATGTGATCAGGTCACGATCAGGGCCGATGCTATGCCCACAACGGCACACGCCAATGATACAATAAATACTTGGAAAAAGGAAGAGCATGTTAGTCCTCCATAAAATCGAGACAAAAGACCACCGATGCCATTAAACAGCAGTAAAAAGATAACCTACCATAATGTTGGGAAACACAATGACCACGACAAGGAGAGATTGAAGATGTTATACCGCAAGGTGGGTATTATTTAACCGACCGCAGCCGTAAACGCTAACCGGCGTTACCTACTTGATCCATTAACACCCAAGCGCTACCTTTAGAAAGAGTACCATAGCCAACAAGAACGAACAAGATGTCGAAAAGAAAGTATACGTTGCAATAAAAGACACCAAGTCTAGACACCAAAAAGGCATAAGCCTAAATAAAGATATCTGGTATACCACTAGCAGGGCACGAGTCCAAGAGAGCGAAGGTATCACCTCTGACAACCTCCCAATATATTCCATTAAGGTTATGACACGTATAATAAGAGATGCCAAATTATGAGCATTGGTTAACATCAGACTTCAAAAGACCCCCATAATTAAGAAAACATGAACCTTTACCATAGAGTTCTGGATTGCACCAAGGATAGAACCCAATTGATCGGGTAGAGTTCGAAAGCTATAAACACATATACCGAAAGCGGCATAAATGACCAGAGATGAGCAAGAGCTCGAGACATTGAATAAACACTAATCCTCGCTCATGAGAACTAGATAACGAGCATGTGAAACTCAAGACATGAGCAACTCTAAGGAAGGCTTACTAAGCCATGATTTGACCTCAAACTTGTGGATACAAGTGGATACAGATCCTTTAAATATTTACGTGGGAACTGTCAATAATGACACCAATGGGTAGAAGACGAATCCACCCGCATACCACTACATATTATAACCACACTATTGGGGCGAAAAGTCACAAACACCTACTAAAAAAGAAGGTAATAATTATGCTTATTGGGCAAAGGACTCGTAGAACGAGAGAACCCTTCGAAGACATTTAAATACCACCGACTAGAGTCTACATCTTATTACTGCAATGGAAATTGCCGGGACTAAGAGTGTGATAACCATCGGGTACGGACACTACGAGTGCACATAATGAGACATGGGACGACCACACTCCTACGAGCTTGTGGGCTTGACAAAACTTATCTGTAAGTTAGTCAGGTAAGTAGTAATGTATCTGTAAGGTACCTCGTGCATGTAAACGAGTAGCGTAAGCACCCAGGAGGTAGTCAACTCCATGTCGAAGTTAGAGATGAAATCCAGATAAGGCAAACGGTAAATCGACGAGAAAGATCTCAGTCAAACCAACAAGGTTGGATAAATGAAGAATATCTTCATGGAAATACGACAGAAGGTCGTAACTCAGAGAGGAGTAGTTAGAACACAATAGTGTTAGGAATTTCTCGAAGACGAGGAAGCCGACTTAATGACAAGGACAATGAAACCCCGTTAAATGGGTGAATAAATATGTGGAATCCTATAAGATCCAAAGATTAGCTTATAATAGCATGATTCTTGCCACTCTAAGAAGATATTATTAACTTTATTAATGCTACATGAGAGAAAGGCATAAGGAGAATTATTATACGCGCTAGAAGTGTTGGAGTAAAAGCGTGTTAAACTTCTACCACTTAGGCAGTGTACCTAATGGTTTTGCGGAATAGTGGAATTGTGGGGTGTCGAACTCTTGGGGACCTTGCTGTGGTTTAACTGATAGTGTAAATTAATTGAGAATTCTAATTAGACTACTGAACAGAAACTTATCATTTTTTTAAGAGAAATTGTGGTTTAGAACTTAATGTAAACAAAACAGTAAAAAGAACAATTAATTAGAACAGATTAATAATAGCAGTTATGAAACTCTTTTGTTTTTAAGGAAGCACCCCGGGTTGTTCTGCTCACCTATTTTACTCAATTATATTATTGTAGACTTCCCCACTTTAGCAATAAACTCAAGAATCTTAATTAGTTTATTGACCGTTTCCTGTCTAATAAATCCTAATTAACTTAAACAACAAGCGCAAATCTTGCTCAAGTTATTAATAAATTAATCGCATTATTAATAATTCCTATTGGAGACTGGTTAACCTATAGGCGAAAACTCACTTCTAGTCGTTAACCTGTTTTGACTTCTCTTGTCTAGAATCTTGTCTCAGCACTGCATTTTGACAAGAAACTACAAATATCACTTTAATAAATGGCCTAAATATTAAAGTGTAATAAGGAGGAGAATCAAAATATTGCTTGAACAGATTATATTAGAAAGTCTACGTAACACAGTTTAGTAAAATAAGCTTGCTTCTCAACCCGGGAGCTAAGGTTTTTACTCAGACATAATTATACAAATAGAGGTCGTAAATACAACAGCCATTTACAGTTAAAGAAAAGAAATAGCTCTCTGCATTCGCACGCGCTGTATGGAATTTCTGTGGAGGAAATGTGATTTTGGGAGAGAACGTGAATATTACAGAGAGTAAGCTTGGGGCAATTGTGCGCAGGTTTTTCTGATGAAGTGGTAGTGTTTATATAGAGGAGAGGATGAAGAAGAAAACAGAAGAAGAGCTGGAGCATGCGTGCTAGTGGATTAATAAGATAAGGGAGGTAGATGGATTGGGGCTGCAGAACGCGTGAGGATTTTCAGGACTGTCGGCGGCGCCTTATCCTGTTGTCTGTAGGCGCCGCAACGAAGAAGGAAGAAGAAAACTGTTCGCGTCTGAATTTAGTCACGTCCGCCTCCTTGTCCGCCCCTGGTTATGCGGACGTCACACACGTCCGCCTTGTTGTCCGCCCAGACCTACGCGGACGTCTCTGTCTGTCCTCACCTCTGTCCGCCTAAGCATATGCGGACATCTCTGTCTGTCCTCGCCTCTGTCCGCCCAGACGTACGCGGTCATGTTCACGGACATGTTTGTTGTCCTGGTTTAAATCAGCGGACAAGGAGGCACATATCCAATATATATGCCGCGTTCGAAATCATGATGGTGAGAATATAAAAACTCATCGATGTTGTTTTGATATTGTATTGCGTTGATTATATTTGCTATGATGACAACATCATCTGTAACACCCCTCTCCATAATCACGATATAATCCCTCACGTAGCAATAAATAAAACGTCTCGCAGCGGAAAAATAAATAACAATTACAAAACTCACACGGGTGTCACCGGCCATTACTCGCCCATGCGAGCAACGTAGCCAAACCACATCCAACTTCCAAAAATAAACAAACTGCTAACCGCAGTGATAACGAGAAACTCCTATACATCAAACTAAGTCCATAACCATAAACATTGACAAGTGAGCGTCTATCCAATCCTGAAAAATACATAACCTTACCATAAGGCCATACACCATCTTCATTACCATACAACATCTCCAACTACCCTGTTCCTGCTCTTCAGCTCCGACAATGATCAACAACCTGAAATGGTGTAGTATCAGCGATAGACGCTGAGTATGCCGGGCCTGGACCCTAATGGTCACTTGTCATTTTAACCATCTTATTATTAGATTGGTTTTATGCTTTTCCTTTTTACAGTTATAATCAAAACTGAAGCATGAATGTATAATATACATAATCAACCATCCAAATATTCATAAACATTAATCATCCATCCAAACCAAACATTCATAGAATATTTCAAACAACATTTGTATATCGAACGTATCGAGCAATAACAACAATATTTTGTACAATGTACAATCGCCGTCGTTCACCATCCACTGTCAATTTATTTTAGTTTGGCTTTCAAGCCCCATCCATATGTACAATGTGCATTCGCCGTAGCGTACAGTTCCCATAGTTAATTTACCTTAGCCTTGTAGGCTCCTTCCAACCATGTTTAATTAATGTCAGTAGGGCGTCATGTTAGGACAACCCGATAACCTCACCATGGATAGTAGTCCCCCGTACACACAAAGGTTCATTTCGCCAGAGGTCCGGAGGCCCCTGACTCACTTATGTCTCGTAAGACGTCCTAAAAAGACCGTAGCCACCTGATCCACGAACCTATTTGGGCTCGTTGGATATAACCTGGAGCGGAATCCAATTAGGAAACCCCTCAGTGATCACAAATGCGCAACCAAGTGGTTCGTAAACCACCGGGATTCCTCACCTCAATCTCATACCATCACTCTCATAATGTTTAAGATCTGCTCTTAGTCTTATGGAGAATATTTATTAACCAGCGGCCCAATGGGTCACGCATACCTAGAAGTCATCTAGGTGATATTTATGTTAGAGATCCATGCTCTAGAGACCGACAATGTCGTGACTCGTTCCTAAGTGTTTTACTTAGGTTACCATATCCCTAATATTAATATCATGCTATTATATCAAGTAACCGTCATGTCATCACAACGCATATGTATGTTTATATAAGTCGATCTATAGTCGACGTAGTGTTAGTCCCGTAGGACGCTCGTGCATAAATAATTAATGCAGTAGCACACAATCACATACATGCATCCACACATATAACACACAAGTTATATCAACCAAATCCGAGCCCAAGGAGCAACCTTAGGTCAACTCGGCAAACCCCTTTACATACCGTTCACCCTGATTGTATTACGGTGGAGTATGAATCAGCAAGATCCTACGCTCCGTGTAGTCCGTTAGCTCGTCAAGCGTCCTTGTCAGAAGTACACTCTAAACGGTAATAAAACTATAAGTCAGTCTCCATGACTAACTACATCCGGTATTTCTGAATAATAAGCAACCCCGACAGTTCACCCCTGTTTTCTACAGTTGTTCGTTACGGGTTTCTCTAAAACAGTCGTTTTGTTACTTAAAACGCGTACGTCAAAACTATCCCAACTGTTAAGTTTTAATTCACTATTTCCTTTTTAATCTTATCCATCATCTAGTTTAGGTACGTAACCCATAGTTGCATGTATGCATGCATGATTATATTATATTATATTCTTTTTCTTATTGTATCATTTATTTTATTGTATTCTCTTTCGTATTGTTTTATTTTCCCACCATCCTTCATAATTCGACATGTTGTATAATCCCTTTATCTTTAGCAAATAATATTTGCTTCCAAAACTCATAACTTATAGTTCGTAACTATATTTATTATTATTATTTTTTAAAAAAATAACCACCACCATTAAATCATATGGTTTTCAACCAAAATATATATCCACCTTATATACATTATTCTTGTGTATGTATATATTTACCACGTAGGTAATTCCCATGAGTTCAATAAACTCTTATATTTTATGTTACTTTTTATCATCTCCTATTAGATGGTTATTCCCATTAGTTGTATCATATTGTACAACTTATATTAAGATTATTATCCTAACATGAGTAACATTTTATGTTGTACATTTACAACTCCTAAGGTTTATTACATCAGTACCTTAGTTTATAAATCCCATTTATTTATAGTTTGTCACACTATTTTATGTGAGTACCCTTCCTTATATTAATTCCACCTGAACCACCTTAATACCATTTAATTGTCATAACATTTATAACATAGTAGACCGTAGTCTAAAATTCATTTTCCAACTCTTATTAATTCGGTATAGCCCTTGAATTTATTTAAATTCCCTTTTGACCACATAACATCATGTAATGTTATACCAAAATACTAATATCATTTGCTATGATACTTTCATTTCCTTTAACCTATAACCTATAGTTTTTATACCAAACTATTGTGTATTGCCTCATAGGCATATATTAAACCTTATCTTTTCCTTAAACCATAATTTCCTTTATTTACAAAATCACCCCTTTCTTTTTACCATGTTATATATTCCATTCAATATAACATTTCTAACTTATAAAAGAGTATAACCTATGGTTATTTTTCATAAATTCCGAATAGACCTCAATATACATTTTATATTGTCATTAGGCCCAATTTATAACATATAGTTTGATAATATCATTAAAACTATATATTATACATATATCTCAATAAATACTCTTATATAATTCTAAAAATCTCCAAATTTTACCAAAGGGTTATAAATATCCTTATTAACCCATATACTCTTGGTATTTTACCATTCCACCATCTATATTTCTCCAAAGTGTCATAATGACATAATAACTATATATTATACATATATAGTTTATTTTAATTCCAAAAACGACCCATTAAATTCCTAAAAATTCCTAATAGCCCATGGGTGTTTTAAAATACCATTGTACACCCTTTATTTTTGGTAATAACATATTTACCACATATGTTATAAAATACCATTAAATACTTATCTTATTATAAGACCTTAAATAAGTTATCTAACTTATCTAATTTGGTCAAAACCTAGCATATGGTCAAGGTTGACCACCTTAATATTTCCTTGACCACCAATTCCTTATAATTACGGTTTTCACCCAAACTTTCTAGAAATCACCGTTTAACCCCAAAACTTTATAAAATCTTATAAACTTTATTTTAACTCCTTTTTAACTCTAATTTTTGGCCTTATTTTCTAAAGCCCCCAAATTTAATTTAATTACACCTAATACCCCATTTATTTTCGGTAATGCATTTATACTACTTAAACTTAATTAAAAGCTTGTAAATGCATAAATAAAATGGCCTAAAATACATGGCCTTATTACAAACATTTGCTCACAAAATAAATTACACATAAATGTCCCAAAATACATATAAAATTTCGGCCTCACCACACACTTTCCATTTAATTACCAAACTTCCACATAATGTCTTAAATTTGACATTTATGTTACTTAATCACTTAGATAAATTTACTAAGCCATTTCCTTAAACATTTTAAGGTCAAAAATGACCTTATTACCATGTTCTCTCACGGCAATTAATATAGAAATATCTTAGAACATTTTAACTTAGCAAGGTTAATGTTTAAGTGATTTATACCTTGATTTAGCTTGAATAATTCCTTGTTTGAATTCGGCCAGCCTTAGATAAAATTTCCAAAGCTTCTCTTGCATGTTTCAAACAGCAAACAAGGCCTAGTTAGTCTCCAAGAAAGATCTAACCACAAGGAGTAATTTAATGTAAGATTTAAGGCAAAAATCACCTTAAAAATGCAAGGGAAGTTCTAAGTGGTTTCGACCTGAACCAAACACACCACAAGGTGTTAGATCCACCATATTGACATAGGAAATAGTTAGATCTCGAAATGCTACCTTGTTGTTAGGTTTTACCTTGGAAAAAATGCCTTAAAAGAGAGTATTTCTCTTGGATCTCGGTCACCCTTGCTCCAAATGGCTAACCAACAGATTCCACATGAAAAGGAGAAGAAGATGAGGCTATGACCAAAGTTTCACAGCCAAACTAGAAGGGAATCAAAAGTTATGAGCTTAAAGCACATTTTTACCTTAAAATGTAGATTTGAACAACCTTGGTCCCTCTACTGGTCTCAACCGAGTTTAGCTCTTGTTCTAACCTTATAACACTGAGAATAAGCCATAGGAATTGTTGAGCCACGAAATTTAGGTGTTGGTAGTGAAGAGATGAAGAAAAAGTGCTAAAAATGACATTAAAACACTTACATTAGGAGCTTAGGAGTTAGATCTGCCTTCCATGCTCAAGAACAAAGCTTGAGAGCTGCTAGGAAGGAGGAGAGCTCGGTTGGAGAGGCTGGGATCGGACAAGGAGGAAGGAGAAGGTGGGAAAGCTTGATTAATTTTAAAAAAGTAAAGTTACTATTGCAAATTGAACATTAGGTAATGATTTGTCTCCAAAATCATTGTATGCTGTCTCCTCACTTATTGCAGCCGGCCTCCTTGGTCCAAATGGGTCAATTAATTGACCATTGACCATGCTTGGTCAATATTGACTCATGTGGGCCCCACTTTAGGGTTTTATTAATATTTTAATATTAAATTTGTAAAAATCTGTAAATTTCTGGAATTAAATTCCTAATATCATATAATATGGTATTTTATTATATTTAAAGGTATTTATAACCTTTTAGCCCATTTAAGACCAATTTAGAAGGCGATTACACAAAAACGTGCTTTAAGGAGTTTTAGTGCACATTTTGTGTCGCAAGGTGTTTCTGGGCTTGGTTTTCTTTGACAACGGTTTTGTTGTGTTCCTACATGATATTTGATCATGTAATTCAATTTTATATCATTTAGAGGTCCTTTGATTTTTAAGGTTTTCCTAGAGCACATTTTTGCCCTTTTTGACCTTGAAGCATGTAAATGCTTTTTCTTTGTGTTGGAGTGTTGTCCAACGGTTATAATATGTTTAGTAGTATGTTAATATGCTTAGGACAAATTTTTAGGTCCTAAGAAGTTTATTTGGGTATTTATTTACCCTTAACAGTCAAAGGGTGCAACATCTTGTTTTATGTTGACCACTGTTGTTCTCAGTTGACTTTTAAGGCATGTTTAGGCCTTAATTAATATGATTAAATATTTAATCCATGCTTTAATAATTTGGGGTATTTCAGTCTACCCCCCTTAAAAAGACTTCGTCCCGAAGTCTCTTAATCAAATAGGTAAGTATAAATAAATGTATAACTACCCATTGTTCCCATAATGTATATCTATGTGATATATCATTTACACACATCATATTGCGCTTATACAGCACATAGCCATCACGTTGTGGCGTTAGTTCAATCATATATGGATATAGGTGATCCATCAGCACCATCATTTCCTATCAGTTCTACAAGTCCTGACAACCTTCCTGAGGTGTCCATAACATTCCATTGTTCCACATTCCATATCTAATGATTCATTTCGTATCTAGGCAATACCACATGTAATCATTCTATAAAGCAATATGAATGCATATCACAGATAGCATAAGAAAAGTACTACACACATGGTGTACATACAATCATTCAAACAAGTATCTCATAGGATACATACTTTCAAGTGTACATCACACCCAAACAACCAAACAACGCACGCCTCTTTTTTTTTTGCATGCAATGTATATCAAACAGCCAAAAATAAGTGCACACATGTGCACAGCCAAGAGGCTCTACCCCCCTTAAAAAGGGTTACGCCCCCGTACCCCACAAGTATACAACAGCCGCTCAACAAGGAGCGCTGGATACTTGGCTCTCAAAGAGTTCTCCAACTCGTGGATTATCCTCATATCAGAGAGACGGGTATAATTCTAGCCCTTCAGGGCTCCACAATATATAAAAGGTGAGGCACTGATCTTTTTGTGCTCTCTCCCAAGTTCATTCTTTTGGGCCCACTCGCTCCGTATGAGGTGTAGACCCATGAACAAAGGCTCAATTTGCCTTTTTCTTTTGCTGTGAATCCACTGGTTTGGATCACTAGCATATATGCGTGTGTCTTCTCTCACTGATATTCAGTTTGAGATGTAATGTGACATTGGCTACTGTTAGTACTTAGTGCTCTTTGCACTTGTCTTTGTAATACTAAGACGTACCAGCCTATATGTCCACAAAGATGATGTTTGTCATCCATGTCTCCTGGTGATTTTGCTCCGGAGTAACACACTGTTGTAGTTCTTTTTTTTTCACACTCTTGTTGATATCCACTTTATCTTTCAGCATTTCCACAAGATTAATAACTGCACGAGTGCAATACCAAAACACTCAGTCATACAGAGTGCAGAGGCGTAAACGCTCAACAGCTAATATTTCATGAGTCCAACAGATAAGATGTGCGAATTGTCCTATGAGTGGTACATTCCAAATCCATTGTTCTTTAAGCAAGATTTCTGCTATCATATAGCTTTATCTTTTCTTCTCGCGTAGTCACGCGTTTATATCCATATCATCTGGTAGATTTCCTCTGGATTGTAAGAATTACTCGATCCTTATGAGGATTCTACATATTTTCGTCCATAATAGGTTTTCTTGTTGCTTTTTTTTTGGGTTCCTATCCTTGAACTGTTTCCTTGTCTTCCCTGTATACTGTCCACTGTTCTCTTGAAGGTTCTTTTTTTTTTTAGCCCGTTGGTTTAACTGCGGCTCTTCTCGTCCATCTTCGAGGTAATCCGTCTTACTGTCCGTAGAATGGAGTTGACTACTTCTCGTGTTCCTAACACTACCTGTCTACTTGCATGGGGTACCGTACTGATACATTACTACTTACCCGACTAACTTATAAATAAGTCTGTCAGGCCCACATGCTCCGAACGGAGTGCGGTCGTCCCATGTCTCGTTTAGTAAACTGGTAATGTCTGTCACACGGTTGTTGTGAAGTATTCTTTTGTCAATCTCCCTTTGATGGATATCCCTCTTTTTTGTTCTTTTTTTTTGGTCTTCTTTTTGCTTCTGTTTTTTTTTGTCCTCTTTTTGCTTCTGCCCTTTTTTTTGTCTAATAGTTCGTGTTATCGGTTATCCCGTAATAAGTGTTATTGCCTTTGTGGCATCCGTGGTAATTCGTATCATAGACTGGTATTATTCAACTCGGTGTAAGTAAAATCCGTGCTATATTAGCAAACTTGTTTCTCCTCTTTTTTTTGATCTCATTGAGTACAACGCATTTTCCTTTTTCTCCCTGTTTTTTTTTTCTGATCATGTCTCATCCATAGTTCATATTCGTCCCCTCATCCATGTAATTGGATGTATTGCAGATTGCATAATAGCTTGAGCAACTTGGCTCTTTACTTCCCAACCATCCTCACTGACGGTGGTGCATCTACAAAGGGTATGCTTGTCCATAAGGACTAAACATGTATCACCGGTAGTGATTAGCATTAAATGCAAGTATACTCTAATGGTATTTGGCTAATAGCCCTGTCTGAAACTTCCTCGAACGTTTAAACTGGTGTGTGTGTGTGTGTTTTTTTTTTGACAGTCATAGTGGCTGTATAATGTGTCCAGTTGCAGTGGTTGGACTATCGGTCCTTCCAAAATTGCATAGGTTTCTAATCTCCAGGTTTCAATGAAAAGGTTTGAACAACAGTTTTTTTTATAAAAGGTTAAAAGGTAGTAGTTGTTGCAGTTGCATTTGCAGTAGCTGTTACTGTTGCTGTTGCTGTCGCTGCACTTGCTGTAGCAAGTGCGCAAGGCAGATGGAAATTTCAGTGGTTTACTGTCATAGCGCTTGCAATAGCAAGTGCGCCATGCAGGTGGAAATTCTGGTTCAGTAATTCCCGGCCTCATTGACTCTGTGTCGTAGAGTATAGGCTACATGGTAATGTAAGCATTAACATCCTGTTCATATATATCCGTCAAGGTTTAAAGCTTTTGGTACTGAGTACACACAACTAATCCCAAAGTCTTACACAAAAGGCGAGTGGTCAATGACACACTCCCACATACTTATAACATAGCTCCTTCTAACATTCAAGGTAAGCACACAACATAGTAAGTAAAAGTCTTCCACTAGCGGTCTCATGGAGTATGGGTACTCATGCCCTATCTACTCCCTTGCCCTTCTGGGCTCCAGCATCAGCAGATGTCTAGCCATCCTGACCGCCTCGTGGTACTCCAGATCCTCCAGCTGAGGTCTTCTGAGTATTCTTTGGTGGCCTGTAATTACGGCTCTCTGGGTTCATCCAACATTCAAATTCCCTATGGCCCTCTTTGTGGCAGTACCGACACTCGACTTTGCGGCCTTCGCAGTCGACCCCTGGATGGTCCTTCCCACAACGCTTACAGTAAAAATGGCGCTGGGGCTGTCCGGTGCCTGATGATAGTATTTAAGTTTAAGTTAAATCTGTTGATATATGGGTTAAGATTATATTTGAATTTAAGAGGTAGGTGTTCTCACCCTTAGGAGGTGCAGATCTCAGAGGCTTAGCATCAATAGCTGGGCCGGTCAACTGCAGGACGGGCTCTTTCCCTTTCTTTCCCTGGTGACCCTGCTGCCCTTTCTTTGGAAAGAATTTCCTGTTTAAGGTTTCGGGTCAGCATTCGTAAGGTATTTAGTATGATAAGTATTTAAGCTTGGGTTAAGTCCTTACTTTCCCTTTTTCTGGCCATCGCTTGAAGATGCTCCTCCACCCTCAGACTCTCCTTCAGGGTTCTTCCTTTTCTTTGCCCCTAGAGTCTTCAGTCTGGTCTGCATTAGCTCCGTCCTCGAGGCAGCGTCGTAACACTCCTGGAATCTCATTGGTAAGTTCTCACAAGGTTATACGGTACTATAGTAAGTAAAGAATTTATGGCATTCATGTTAATACCTGGATGGTAGTGTAGAGGGTAGCACCCATCGCCATCTGGATGCGAAATAATAGTCCTCCCTGGAACTTCTCGATCTTTACGGTTTCTGAGTAATCCACACCGGGGATGAAGTCCAGTAGACCAATGAATCGAGCGTAATACTCGTCCACGGTCAGACCTCCCTGGGTCAATGTTTCAAACTCATGGCGCTTCTTCTGTTTGAGGTGCGCCGGGTAGTACTTCCCTCTTAGTAACTCAACAAAGGCAGCCCACGAAAAGTCGGGCGTAGCCAGGTGCTGGTCCTTGACCAACCTCCACCAAGTGCTGGCTGCATCCTTCAGGTGGAAAGCAGCAATAGCGACCCTCTTGTCGTCAGGTACTTGTAAAGCTTCAAATGCTTTCTCGTGTTCAACAATGTAACGCTCCAAAGCTACGGGGTCTGGTTCCCCTGAATATGTAGGTGGTCGGGTCTCCGTAACTGACTTCAGCCAGTTTGTTTCCCTGGGCTGTGGCGGGTGGGCTGGTGCTCCTCCTATCTGAGTACCCAGCTGTGCAAGAACGGCTGCAACCGTCTCAGCAACTCCTGGAATGCCGGGGTCACCGCCTCTACCTCTTCCAGCACCACGCCCTCTAGTACCACCAGACATCTGTAGTACAGTATGTCACATAAATACTTGGTAAAATTACCGTACACAACCAATAGATATTAAGTTGCCTTAAAGGCTATCCTGTCACGCATTTTGCGTTTCTAGACACAATATCTTTTGAGACGAATCGTCTCGTACCTCCTAAATGTTTCCCAATATTTCCCAAGTCCTAAGCTCACTGTCTTAACCTACTTTCTCGTCATCAGAGCGGTACTCCGCTCTGATACCACTTTTGTAACACCCCTCTCCATAATCACGATATAATCCCTCACGTAGCAATAAATAAAACGTCTCGCAGCGGAAAAATAAATAACAATTACAAAACTCACACGGGTGTCACCGGCCATTACTCGCCCATGCGAGCAACGTAGCCAAACCACATCCAACTTCCAAAAATAAACAAACTGCTAACCGCAGTGATAACGAGAAACTCCTATACATCAAACTAAGTCCATAACCATAAACATTGACAAGTGAGCGTCTACCCAATCCTGAAAAATACATAACCTTACCATAAGGCCATACACCATCTTCATTACCATACAACATCTCCAACTACCCTGTTCCTGCTCTTCAGCTCCGACAATGATCAACAACCTGAAATGGTGTAGTATCAGCGATAGACGCTGAGTATGCCGGGCCTGGACCCTAATGGTCACTTGTCATTTTAACCATCTTATTATTAGATTGGTTTCATGCTTTTCCTTTTTACAGTTATAATCAAAACTGAAGCATAATGTATAATATACATAATCAACCATCCAAATATTCATAAACATTAATCATCCATCCAAACCAAACATTCATAGAATATTTCAAACAACATTTGTATATCGAACGTATCGAGCAATAACAACAATATTTTGTACAATGTACAATCGCCGTCGTTCACCATCCACTGTCAATTTATTTTAGTTTGGCTTTCAAGCCCCATCCATATGTACAATGTGCATTCGCCGTAGCGTACAGTTCCCATAGTTAATTTACCTTAGCCTTGTAGGCTCCTTCCAACCATGTTTAATTAATGTCAGTAGGGCGTCATGTTAGGACAACCCGATAACCTCACCATGGACAGTAGTCCCCCGTACACACAAAGGTGCTCATTTCGCCAGAGGTCCGGAGGCCCCTGACTCACTTATGTCTCGTAAGACGTCCATAAAAAGGCCGTAGCCACCTGATCCACGAACCTATTTGGGCTCGTTGGATATAACCTGGAGCGGAATCCAATTAGGAAACCCCTCAGTGATCACAAATGCGCAACCAAGTGGTTCGTAAACCACCGGGATTCCTCACCTCAATCTCATACCATCACTCTCATAATGTTTAAGATCTGCTCTTAGTCTTATGGAGAATATTTATTAACCAGCGGCCCAATGGGTCACGCATACCTAGAAGTCATCTAGGTGATATTTATGTTAGAGATCCATGCTCTAGAGACCGACAATGTCGTGACTCGTTCCTAAGTGTTTTACTTAGGTTACCATATCCCTAATATTAATATCATGGTATTATATCAAGTAACCGTCATGTCATCACAACGCATATGTATGTTTATATAAGTCGATCTATAGTCGACGTAGTGTTAGTCCCGTAGGACGCTCGTGCATAAATAATTAATGCAGTAGCACACAATCACATACATGCATCCACACATATAACACACAAGTTATATCAACCAAATCCGAGCCCAAGGAGCAACCTTAGGTCAACTCGGCAAACCCCTTTACATACCGTTCACCCTGATTGTATTACGGTGGAGTATGAATCAGCAAGATCCTACGCTCCGTGTAGTCCGTTAGCTCGTCAAGCGTCCTTGTCAGAAGTACACTCTAAACGGTAATAAAACTATAAGTCAGTCTCCATGACTAACTACATCCGGTATTTCCGAATAATAAGCAACCCCGACAGTTCACCCCTGTTTTCTACAGTTGTTCGTTACGGGTTTCTCTAAAACAGTCGGTTTTGTTACTTAAAACGCGTACGTCAAAACTATCCCAACTGTTAAGTTTTAATTCACTATTTCCTTTTTAATCTTATCCACCATCTAGTTTAGGTACGTAACCCATAGTTGCATGTATGCATGCATGATTATATTATATTATATTCTTTTTCTTATTGTATCATTTATTTTATTGTATTCTCTTTCGTATTGTTTTTTTTCCCACCATCCTTCATAATTCGACATGTTGTATAATCCCTTTATCTTTAGCAAATAATATTTGCTTCCAAAACTCATAACTTATAGTTCGTAACTATATTTATTATTTTTTTTTAAATAACCACCACCATTAAATCATATGGTTTTCAACCAAAATATATATCCACCTTATATACATTATTCTTGTGTATGTATATATTTACCACGTAGGTCCCATGAGTTCAATAAACTCTTATATTTTATGTTACTTTTTATCATCTCCTATTAGATGGTTATTCCCATTAGTTGTATCATATTGTACAACTTATATTAAGATTATTATCCTAACATGAGTAACATTTTATGTTGTACATTTACAACTCCTAAGGTTTATTACATAAGTACCTTAGTTTTAAATCCCATTTATTTATAGTTTGTCACACTATTTTATGTGAGTACCCTTCCTTATATTAATTCCACCTGAACCACCTTAATACCATTTAATTGTCATAACATTTATAACATAGTAGACCGTAGTCTAAAATTCATTTTCCAACTCTTATTAATTCGGTATAGCCCTTGAATTTATTTAAATTCCCTTTTGACCACATAACATCATGTAATGTTATACCAAAATACTAATATCATTTGCTATGATACTTTCATTTCCTTTAACCTATAACCTATAGTTTTTATACCAAACTATTGTGTATTGCCTCATAGGCATATATCCTTATACTTTTCCTTAAACCATAATTTCCTTTATTTACAAAATCACCCCTTTCTTTTACCATGTTATATATCCATTCAATATAACATTTCTAACTTATAAAAGAGTATAACCTATGGTTATTTTTTAAATTCCGAATAGACCTCAATATACATTTTATATTGTCATTAGGCCCAATTTATAACATATAGTTTGATAATATCATTAAAACTATATATTATACATATATCTCAATAAATACTCTTATATAATTCTAAAAATCAAATTTTACCAAAGGGTTATAAATATCCTTATTAACCCATATACTCTTGGTATTTTACCATTCCACCATCTATATTTCTCCAAAGTGTCATAATGACATAACTATATATTATACATATAGTTTATTTTAATTCCAAAACGACCCATTAAATTCCTAAAAATTCCTAATAGCCCATGGGTGTTTTAAAATACCATTGTACACCCTTTATTTTTGGTAATAACATATTTACCACATATGTTATAAAATATTACCATTAAATACTTATCTTATTATAAGACCTTAAATAAGTTATCTAACTTATCTAATTTGGTCAAAACCTAGCATATGGTCAAGGTTGACCACCTTAATATTTCCTTGACCACCAATTCCTTATAATTACGGTTTTCACCCAAACTTTCTAGAAATCACCATTTAACCCCAAAACTTTATAAAATCTTATAAACTTTATTTTAACTCCTTTTTAACTCTAATTTTCGGCCTTATTATTCTAAAGCCCCCAAATTTAATTTAATTACACCTAATACCCCATTTATTTTTGGTAATGCATTTATACTACTTAAACTTAATTAAAAGCTTGTAAATGCATAAATAAAATGGCCTAAAATACATGGCCTTATTACAAACATTTGCTCACAAATAAATTACACATAAATGTCCCAAAATACATATAAATTTCGGCCTCACCACACACTTTCCATTTAATTACCAAACTTCCACATAATGTCTTAAATTTGACATTTATGTTACTTAATCACTTAGATAAATTTACTAAGCCATTTCTTTAAACATTTTAAGGTCAAAAATGACCTTATTACCATGTTCTCTCACGGCAATTAATATAGAAATCTTTAGAACATTTTAACTTAGCAAGGTTAATGTTTAAGTGATTTATACCTTGATTTAGCTTGAATAATTCCTTGTTTGAATTCGGCCAGCCTTAGATAAAATTTCCAAAGCTTCTCTTGCATGTTTCAAACAGCAAACAAGGCCTAGTTAGTCTCCAAGAAAGATCTAACCACAAGGAGTAATTTAATGTAAGATTTAAGGCAAAAATCACCTTAAAAATGCAAGGGAAGTTCTAAGTGGTTTCGACCTGAACCAAACACACCACAAGGTGTTAGATCCACCATATTGACATAGGAAATAGTTAGATCTCGAAATGCTACCTTGTTGTTAGGTTTTACCTTGGAAAAATGCCTTAAAGAGAGTATTTCTCTTGGATCTCGGTCACCCTTGCTCCAAATGGCTAACCAACAGATTCCACATGAAAAGGAGAAGAAGATGAGGCTATGACCAAAGTTTCACAGCCAAACTCGAAGGGAATCAAAAGTTATGAGCTTAAAGCACATTTTTACCTTAAAATGTAGATTTGAACAACCTTGGTCCCTCTACTGGTCTCAACCGAGTTTAGCTCTTGTTCTAACCTTAGAACACTGAGAATAAGCCATAGGAATTGTTGAGCCACGAAATTTAGGTGTTGGTAGTGAAGAGATGAAGAAAAAGCTAAAAATGACATTAAAACACTTACATTAGGAGCTTAGGAGTTAGATCTGCCTTCCATGCTCAAGAACAAAGCTTGAGAGCTGCTAGGAAGGAGGAGAGCTCGGTTGGAGAGGCTGGGATCGGACAAGGAGGAAGGAGAAGGTGGGAAAGCTTGATTAATTTGAAAAAAGTAAAGTTACTATTGCAAATTGAACATTAGGTAATGATTTGTCTCCAAAATCATTGTATGCTGTCTCCTCACTTATTGCAGCCGGCCTCCTTGGTCCAAATGGGTCAATTAATTGACCATTGACCATGCTTGGTCAATATTGACTCATGTGGGCCCCACTTTAGGGTTTTATTAATATTTTAATATTAAATTTGTAAAAATCTGTAAATTTCTGGAATTAAATTCCTAATATCATATAATATGGTATTTTATTATATTTAAAGGTATTTATAACCTTTTAGCCCATTTAAGACCAATTTAGAAGGCGATTACACAAAAACGTGCTTTAAGGAGTTTTAGTGCACATTTTGTGTCGCAAGGTGTTTCTGGGCTTGGTTTTCTTTGACAACGGTTTTGTTGTGTTCCCTCCATGATATTTGATCATGTAATTCAATTTTATATCATTTGGAGGTCCTTTGATTTTTAAGGTTTTCCTAGAGCACCTTTTTGCCCTTTTTGACCTTGAAGTATGTAAATGCTTTTTCTTTGTGTTGGAGTGTTGTCCAACGGTTATAATATGTTTAGTAGTATGTTAATATGCTTAGGACAAATTTTTAGGTCCTAATAAGTTTATTTGGGTATTTATTTACCCTTAACAGTCAAAGGGTGCAACATCTTGTTTTATGTTGACCACTGTTGTTCTCAGTTGACTTTTAAGGCATGTTTAGGCCTTAATTAATATGATTAAATATTTAATCCATGCTTTAATAATTTGGGGTATTTCAGTTTTGTTCTGTCCGTTACGGACCGTTACCCTTTGTCCGTTTGGCGGACCAAATGGTTCTGTCCGTTTCGGACCACTGAAAATGGGTGACTGATTATTTTTTTTATGTCATTTTTTGTACAGATGAACCAAAAGGACAAACAAAAAGCGGTGACTGATTGTTCTACTTCGAAGCCCAAGAGAAAGAAGGTGACACGATCTGCGAGGGAGGCAATGGATGCAGAGACGGTCCAAGATGTGTGCAGACCGACCATCAGTAGCACGGTCACTTGCTGCCTCTTCTTCTCACCCTGCTGCTACTGCTTCGTGTTTGTCTCCTGTTCATCAGGAGTTTGCGTCACAGAGGAGGAGGTTCTTGTCTGATGGTGATGACGATGATGATGACAACGACGACACCGATGATGATGATGTGGACGAGCAGACGGTCGGACATCAGTTAGCCATTCCTGTTACACCTGAGGCTGGTCGAGGAGAGGCACCAGATGAGGGTCGGATATATACCCACCGATTGGTTCATCACTTCTGAGTCCGTCCCGATTCCCGGTGGTCCTTCAGATGCCAGCCTGCTACGAAGCTTTGGAGGACATGTTGCACTTGATGTGTGGCAAGGAGTGATATGTATCTCTAACATTTTTCTTTAATGTTATTAACCTATGTGTAGACTTATAAAAATGTATGAAAACATAATTGTTATATCTCTAGGAGTGTGGATGCTTGACATTTGTTACTAGAGGCCCTTTACTGGAAA
The DNA here is from genome assembly GCA_023374045.1 of Limonium bicolor. Lineage (NCBI taxonomy): Eukaryota > Viridiplantae > Streptophyta > Magnoliopsida > Caryophyllales > Plumbaginaceae > Limonium > Limonium bicolor. The sequence continues at coordinate 145,554,376 of CM041779.1, read as the reverse complement.
AGTGGCATGTTGATCTCATATACCACGAGAGAAGTAAGGAGGTAGTGAGAGACAGTGGGTTAGTGCATCTTCATGATTGCTCCCACGGATATTTTGATTTGTCATTGATATCTGCTTTCGTGGAGAGGTGGTAGCCAGACACCAACACCTTCCAGCTACCTTTTGGTGAGATGACGATCACTCTGCATGACGTCTATCACATTATGGGTGTATCCATAGAGGGGAGAGTTGTTGCGTTTGAGGTCCCTGAGGAGTTGCATGGAGGTGCATCACCGCCGGAGCTGACTTTGGACCACGCGCTGACTGCAGTCGCTGAGGTGTTAGGCCTTTCTTCGGCCAATGTGGTGAGGAAGCAGGGGTTCTACCACAAGGGCGGCGTCCCCTATAGTAAGGTCAGGGATTGGTGTGGCCACGCAGATGCCACGTACGCCTGCGAGGCTCGTGGCTATCTGTTCTACTTGCTCGGATGCACATTATTCCCTGACAAGGGGAACGACAGGATACGCCCCTACACTTACTGGCCCCTACAGGACATCGACACCATCTCAGAGTACGCGTGGGGTGCTGCTACACTCGCACATCTCTACAGACAGCTCGGTGTCTCTTCTCGTGCTGAGACGAAGACCATCGCTGGGTGTCTTACCCTACTACAGGTACAAACCGAGAATAATTTCATTTGCGAGCATGTAAAATTAAAATTGTTAATAATAGTGCTAAAAGTTTTTAAAATTTTACAGTGCTGGATCTATGAATATTTCCCTGGTATTTGTCGTCGTCTGATGATGAATACCGCATCACCTGTCCCATCTGCGGTGAGGTTTGCCAGGATTGAGGGTCGACATATTTCGGACCACAGCCGCCTCGTGGAGTATCGATGATGTTTGGACGCCCTTACACCCGACCAGGTATGGTCCCATCACTTTAGAACTAATTTTTTTTAAATTATTTATCTTGTTAGCATTAGTTGACAAATAGAGAACAATGAGTCTTAGCTACAACCATATGTAGCCATCTTTGGCTACATTTTTCATGGTACAGTTTGTGTAGAGTTGAAATACCCCGTAATTAAAAATAGTGATTAATTAGGCTAATGAATAATTTAGAAGCTTAATTAAGTATAAATAATCATGAGGGAACAAATCCCGAAGAAAACGGATCCTTAAAATGGATTAAACCACTAACGAACCTTCAAGCGCGTTTTTCGAGGTAACCGGGAAAACGTGTCTTTAAGCGGGTCAAATAGACTCGTAACAATTTTGGTCAACTAAATAATCACTAATAAATAGTAGTGAGGCTTTAGGACCAGTAAAATCAATAAAACGAGAGATTAGTAAAAACTGTCAAAAACGGGAAGTTGTGGGGTAGAAGTATAAATAACTAAAACTTATGTGTCCACTTTTAAAATAAAAAGTGAAGTTGTGTGTGTGTATGCCAGCCGGCCCCCCTTTTCCCTCTCTCACACACTCACTCACACTCTCTTATTTACAAACAAACAAAAATCATAAAGTGAACCTCACTCACTTTACCACTCTCTCTCCTCTATTTCATTCTCCTCACTCACGTAGAACCCCCCCTCTTCCTCCTCTCTATTCTTTTCTTCTTCCCCAGCCGAACAACAATGGAGTTTTGAAGACCCCTCACAAAACTACCACTTCTCTCCTCTTGTTACTCTAGCAAACCTCTTCCAAAAATTGTAAAAATTACACCATTGTCATCCTCTCCTCAAGAGCAACATTTCCCTCTTTCCAAAAATTAAAAAGGAGCATTTTCGTTTTATTGGGTATGTCCCATTTGGAGCTTCAACACCACCATTAGAAGGCCCTCCTTCTCCTTGTTCTTTTGAGGTACAAATATTCTCAAAACTCCATCTTTTTCTAGCCCTAGTGGGCAAAACGAAATCTAGAAACTAAGCCCTTGCTACTCCTTGTGTTCTAGCCGATTTTGGCCTCATTGGTGGAGTTGGAATCTTGTTTTTGAGCCACTCCAAGCCTTGTTTACACTCTTGGAAGGTAATATAATTTCTAAACCCTAAAACCTACATTAGAGCTTGAATAATGGTTAGGGTTAGTTTTAGTATTAAAATGGTGTATTGAAATATGTATATGTCTGGGTTGTAGTGTTAGAGTTGTTCTATAACCGATAAGAAGAGGAGAGGAAGAGGAAAAGAAGAAGCAAGAAGAAGAAAGGAGAAGCTAATAAAGGAACAAGGTAATTGCACTCTTCCTTGTGTAGCCTTGTAAATGAATGTGTAACAGATTTTGAGAAATGAAAATATGTAATGTAAAATAGTAATGCATTGGTAGTGTAATGTGTAGGAAGAAACAAGATTGTAGAACCTTAAATGACATTTTAAAAACTGTTACAAACAGATTGGGGCTTAGTGTTTATGTGCAGAAATTTTTATGAGTGTTAGTAGTTGATAGTGGTGTATGAGAGCTTGAATATCATTGCTGTTTCGAAACAGGTGAAATGGGTAACAAAATGTGAATACATGATGTGGTGAGAGTGTAAAAATATAGGGGAGGTTATGTCAAAATTCATATAGGATTAGAACACTTAGTGAATTTTAAACTAGGTGACTAATGTGAGTGTGTAACAGATTTTGTTTGAGATAGATAGGGGGTAAGTTGAGAGAGATAGTTAAGGTAGTTATAGTGCATTGTAAGTTTTAAAAATGACATTATAAGAGGGAGCTAAAGATGTAGAAGATGAGAGTTAAAATCTGTAGCAATTGCAACTAGAGAAGAAAACAATGTAAGTGTTGAATTGGAACTTAGAAAATTGGGTGTAAAAGTAGTATAGAATTGTGTAATGAGTTAGGAAATGAATTAGCATGATTTAGGGTGTTTAAATTGTACAAAAACATGTTAGGATGTATGTAGGAAGATTGGGGAAACAATGGGTGAAGTTGGGAAAGAAAAATAAAATCAGTAGCAAGGTTCTGACTCCGTCCGACCCAGACGGTGAGTCGGACGTGGGTCGGACGGGGCTTGAGAAACAAAAATCAATCTTTCTGGAATGGTCCGACCCAGAGCCGTGAGTCGGACGTGGGTCGGACATGGCTTAAACAACGGGCTAAGGACTTTCTGGAATGGTCCGACCCAGGACCGTGAGTCGGACATGGGTCGGACATGTAAATTTTTACAATGTCGAAGTTTTTGACTTTGTCCGACCCAGACGGTGAGTCGGACGTGGGTCGGACGGAGCTTGGACGACAGGACCAAAACCTTCTGGAATGGTCCGACCCAGAGGGTATGGGTCGGACGGAATAGTGCTGGGTCGGACAGGGTAAATTTCAGAGAATGAACTCTACTGGAATGGTCCGACCCAGGGCTTGGGTCGGACGGTGGGTCGGACGGCCCTACACTTACAAAAAAAAAACAGTAAGCTTATAACTAGTATATATATATGTATACCCACCTATACATATGTATATATATATGTGTATGTAAATTAAGGACAAGTAATGGAAAGTAAGTAAAATGAAATATAAGTGTAAGGGATGTAAAGGCTTAGTGAATATGGATTAGTAAACACAAAAGTAGTTGAGTTAAGATTAATAATGGTAGATTAATCATTCAATTGTATGCATATCATAGGATTTGATTTGTGACACCGGAAGGACGTTTGGAAACACGTAGGACGGTGAACGGTATGGATTCCTCATGCCCCGTATGCTATCTTGGTTACTCTGATTTGTGTGTTGTGTGCTAATTGATCACCAAATAAGATATATGCACGAATCGGAGTTAATATGCATACTTGTGAATATGTAGTGTTGTATGTTGTGAATATTTCTCTTAAATATTAGTTTGTATAATTCATGAAATGTATGGATGTATATGAATGCTTGTATGAATGTTGCAATGTAATGTGACCGAATGTGTTGACTTTGGACTTCTAGCTTATTCCTAACAAGCTAACCATTCTAACTTAAATTGGTAATTAAATTGGAATGAGTAGAAGTCCGATATAGTTTCGGCCACGCGTGAGGATGCGGAGTCACGAGAGGTTGGCTCCAATTCCTGACTCTTAAACTGATCCGCGGCCCAAATCCCTTAAGTGGGTAGCATCCCGGATTGGTGAGTCAAGTAAATCCCGGAGGTGGGACGGAGTAGTCCCTAGGGCCGGAGGTCCCGACGACTTAACTTGAGTATAAGTAAGTAAGTAAGAATGAGTAAGTAAAGTAAATGAAAGTAAGTAAGTGCAAGTAAGAAAAAGTAAGTAATGAGTAAAAGAGTAAAAGCATTCCGATTAACCCGGATGCATAATTTGGCTAACCTTGTGAAGGTAAGTACGATGCGTGTTACTGTATTGTTACCTTGGAATGTGTAATGTATTAAGCATGAATGTATGATGTATGTAAAGCATGTATGTATGAAAATAATGAACAGCATGTTTAGTGGACGTCAATTAGTCGGCGTGCCCTAGCTAGCACGCGGTATATGCGGAGTTTATACGCAGCGTTTGCTGAGCCCTTGGGGCACCATTTTTACTACACGCAGGTACTCGAGAGTGATGAAGATGTGAAGACTCACTTTTATTTTTGTATCTTCTTTTTGGATTGTAAATGATGAATTGTGATGGGTGTACTAAGTAGTACATGGCTGTAACTTTTGAATAGCCGGTGTACCATGGGGTACACCATTTTTGGATTTTGATAGAATGAGAATTGGTATAGATGAGTAGCCTTAGAAACTCATTCTTTTGGAACTTAGAAATGATGTAATCGAATATACTTTAATACTCGGTGATCCAACGATGTAAGTATTTGGTATATGGTATTTTGGCAAGTAATTTAGTAGCTCGGTACACTATGCGCATCAGACCGTGACTGTAAGTAAGGTAAGCCTAGCTAGCCGTATGGGCGGTTAGCGGCGTTGTACCACCCGCCGTAGCAAGTATGTAATAATTCCGCTGCGAACTCGTAAGATTAATAGGACAACTAGATGGTAAGCATAGGATTAGCGGTTGGGGGTGTTACAAGAGTAAATGTACATGTTTTATAAGTTTGTTGTACAATTTATAAAGTTAGTATGTACATTTAGTACAAATTCAGAAATATCACAATTCACTGTATACATGTACATATACATCCGTACAGTTTTGAATGATCACATGTACAATTTTCAATGACCAAATGTACATGTATGTAGCTATCTATAGCTACATGTGGTTGTAGCCAAGAAATTGGGAATAGAGAAAATTTGAATTATAAGGTTGTGTGGACCCCATTCGGAGAGGATGCATGGGGGGTCCAGCAGGGTCGGTCCCGATGGTTTGGGCATCTGCACATGATGGATATAGTTGAGCCCTACCATCCGAACTGGTGTATGCGGCAGTTCGGCAAGGTCCAGATCATTCCCTTCACTCCACCCATATGGCCATATACGACGGTACGGAAGAGGACCACCCAAGACTACATGGTTTATCATGTTGCATCCTCGGTGCTATGGAGCAGCCAGTCCAGCATGTATGCGACCGAGTTCGTACACGCACGAAGTGCTTCCCCGGGTGATGACGTGGAGGCAGATTACCTCGCCTGGTACCTCGCTCGCATGCATCCGAGACTCATCCCTTCTGGTCGAGCTACAGCCCCGCCTCCTGCTCCAAATGTAAGTAGTTATATCATTTTATCTACATAATATATCAAACAATTTTTACAAACTAACCTATAAATGTTTCATATGTTTACATCCACAAGTCACGCTCACGAGTATTGCACAGCTGATGGAGCCGTACTACCCGGCCCCACACCCCGATGGATGGTTGGCGTAGATGCCTCCTAATGACTTGTCCCAGTTTCAGCGTACGTTCGATTAGATGTTGGGACAGGTCCAGCGCTTCAGGATCTCCGAGCAGACTCAAAGGGAGGGTGGTAGAGGGAGGGGTCGTAGGGGGGGTGGCAGGTCAGGGGGGTTTCTATGCCACCATTCCGGAGGGGTGGTAGATAGTGTTAGTTGTTTATCATCTGAGACCCAACGTTTTTTTTTGTTGTTGCTTTTGTTGTACTTATATTTTTTTTGCTGTCGTTGTATTTAACTCTTGTTACGATAAATGCTATCAGACTGTTACTTTATTTACGTACTGTTTTAGTTAAGAATCACATGATTATATGAATCTTTCGTGTATAAATTAAACTTTGTAGCTTAGTAAACGGTCACGAAAATAAAGTAATGTCAGTTGATCGCTGTAATAGTCACTTATTCATATATAATCTTCTACCAGTTGGATTAAATATTAATAAGATTCTTTATTAGTTGATAGAGTCTAAACTAACAAAGACAAGTATCTTTTTAAAAAATTTCCTCTTCCATAAATATTTATTTCATTAGGAGATTGACTAATCTAATAAAAATAGTATCTTTTCCATAGAAGGTAAATTTTATAAAAAAGAGTATCGTTTTAAAAATACGAGGATCGTGTGTATCATTTCCTAAATAACTAAAAAAAATCACACCATAGTATTACGTGGACGTAGCGGATACTTCTCCATCCAAAGTGCGATCCGCTGAAGATATGGCTCATGCCAACCATCAACTGAGTCATCTTTAAGTCTCTCCCATGTCAAATAAATGGGTGGTATAGGTGAATCATCTGTCATATCCACACGTATGAAATGATTACCGACATGACACATGTATAGCACCTCCGATGATGTACAACCCCAATTGTTGTGATCTATATATGGAAGGCATGTGAAACCTTTACCGGTCTCAACATCAATATATATGATAACAAGGTTGTATCTGGTGCATACCACCAGAATTATCGTGGTGCAAAACCATTTGTTCGGCGGCGCAAAGCCATCCCCTGTCCAGAACACCGTGTTTGCCTCTTTTTCTACATTGGAGAGACCACCTAGTCTATCAGCCCACCAATTTTGCTCTGTGTTAGAGTTAGCTCCTCGTAAATGGAGGCGCGTACTCCTCTCCATTCTTCTTCTGATTTATACCTCCAATCTGCAATCACTCTAAAACCACAGTTGCCGTCACCGGACACGTTCTTGTAACGTGTAAATTGCTCGTGAACTGTGGTTATGAATAGATGGAAAAATGGAAATCCGTCTTTAATATCACGCCATGGTGCCAAGGCTGTCTTCTTCGGTGTAGCTGATTTCTCATCGGCACCCGATTTTGTCGTTTTTGTTTTTTTCTTCATGCGCTCGTGAGTTGACTTGAACCTGATAACGATGACCAAAATGTTTAAATAATCATTAAAAAATAAAGTGTGGAACATAATATTAAACAAATCTTAACCTTCGTGTGGATGAACTATGTTGCCTTGGTCTTCCACGTGGAACTTGAACAGGAGGCTCATCAAGATCGAACGACAAACCAGGGTGAATCACTGACTGCATGAACCTAACACCACGCAGAACAATCAAATGGTCGTCTAGACGAAGAGCTTCATCGGTTAACGATTTCAAAATGACTTTGTTCTCCTCATGTTGTGTTAGAGTTTCTTCCTTCATTGATTTTCCCTCATCCAAAACTATCGTCTTCCACAAGTCATGAATGACATCTAGTGTAAGTTTTTCATTCCTTTCCATAACTTCGTATAAGAAGCATGCACAAGGAAGACCATGAGTGTAAAGTAATGTGCACCCACACTGCTGCTCATCTGTCTTGAATTCTTTGCCACGCTTCAGTTCTTCTTGAAGGATCACCAAACATTTGTGGCTGACTCGTCCGTGAATTGTTCAAAACAGACGGTAGTAGTCTTCGTGCGCCATCTTGTCTTTGGACATCTCCATATCCATCAAGAATCCATTGTATTGACGTTTGAGAAGCCCATCAATCCTGAAGAATATGGTGTGTAACTTCATTTGGGAAGATTGAAGCCACACTTTGAGTGCTGCGTGTGAGCTCCCAACTCTATGACAATAAACGTTAAAGAGCTTCAATGATTGTGTTATGCAAAATGAACAACACACTAAATTAACAAACAAACATAAGTATATCACTCATACCTATTAGTTGTGCAGTTTCCAAAATGTGGTACTGAATTTGTCCAACATTCGACGAACTTCTCTTTGTAAATGAGCCAAGTGTCATCCAGATAATTTATCCAGTCAAGCTTCCCTTTCATTTCGTAGACCTTCCTCATGTGTGCATACTCCTCCATGAAATGTACTTCGTCTGGCTCTTGACTACCTTGGACCAATATTTTGTCGCCTCAGCCACTTCTCCCGTCTTATGGAAGAACCTTTTTGCATTCAAATCAATGTTGGTGTTAATATGCCAACGACAAAGTAGATGAGACACGTGGGGGAAAACAGAAGGGAGAGCTTTCATAAGACCAAGCTCTTTGTCGGTCACAAATACTAATGGCTCACGTCCTTTAATCAGTAGCTCCTTCAAGTTGATTAGCACCCAACTGTACCCTGCTTCGTCCTCACTACATACAAATGTGTATGAAATATTGAAATTCTTCCCAGCAGAAGTCATTCCAACTATCTCTACAAGCGGCATCTTATACACATTTGTCTTGTATGTAGCATCAATAATGATGACATATGCGAACACATTGAAAAGCTTGACCGATGTTGGGCTAGCAAACATGACATACCCGGTGACATCCTTATCGTCTGTATAAAATAAAAACATATACATTAATATTATGAAAATTTGAAAATGTTAAACAACAATGAAATGATATGGTCACAGGGACAAACCTCACGGCCCTCACAGAATACGTGATACTTGTGCTCCTGAAGGTCATCAACAAGCACTTGCATAACTGGGTGTCCTCCCTTATGTTCCTTCGTCAACTTCTTGTTCAAATTGTAAATGAAATTTATGTCAATGAATAGATTCGGATTTTGCTCCTTCAGTTGTAGCCACTGCTCACGTGGGGGAGTACCTACCTTGTGAAATTGACGGACCGCTTTCATCTCATCATCTGTCAGTGGATGTCTAGCAAAATGTCCCTCTGGCCGCTTAGGCAAGTAGTGGTTGTGTCATCCATCCTTCACAACCAATTTCCATCCTTTATAAGTGTGCTTTCCGCGTATACGGAACGGACACGAGCACTTTTTTGAGGAGGTACGACCTCGCTGCATCGGATCATCATCACTTTGGCGTCTTCGTGAATGCCAGTACCGCTCACATGTAAGTAGTACTCTGTCGTCTGTACTGGTCTGAACTATGGTCACCACAATCCAATCACGACCCTTTTGCCGCCCCATGGTGTCCACCCATTCCACAGCAGCGTGCTTAGTAGGAAACAACCGATTTGTTTGAAACACATTAGTAGTATCAATCCATTCATTTTCAGGAAGCTCAAACGGAAAATCATGAGGAGGGGAGTGATGAGGTGGGATTGAAGGCTGACAAAAAAGTAAGAAAATACATACGTTACAAACAAAGAAAATTGCAAAATTAATAAAATATTCCGTAATGGACAAATGTAATTCACGTCCGCTACGGACCAGTTTTACGACGTCCGTTACGGACCAACACATTTCGTCCGTAAAACAGACACATTCACTAGATCCGTTACGGACAAATAATAGCGGACACAAATCAATGTAGTCCGTAAAACAGATGGTTTAAATGTTAAAAACGGACTGAATAGTTAAAAATTAATGAATTAGATCAAAAATTACCTCGGGATCATCCGGAAAACCAGTTTCTTCATTCAATGATTTGTTCAAATCAAATGCTTCATCATTATGCAATTCCCTGTGTCGTTTCTTGTTCTGGCTAAGGATAACTCGTATTTTATCTCCAACAGTTTGTTGTGTTTCTTCTGAGTCTGAATTGTTTGTCTTCTTCATTTTGTGGTTTGAATTGCATAATTCGACACATATCTGCTCTCTCTACATATAATGTTTTCCAAACCAGATAAATATTTTATAAAAATAAACATATACGGAAAAAGTAGTATTTTAAAACGATACTCTTTTTTTTAAATCTACCTTATATGGAAAAGATACTATTTTTATTACATTAGTTAATCTCCTAATGAAATATCATATTGATTAATATGTATGCAAGAGGAAATTTTAAAAGATACTTGTCTTTGTTAGTTTAGACTCTATCAACTAATAAAGAATCTTAATTAACCTATACGGAACAAGTAGTATTTCCAAACGATACTCTTTTTTATAAAATTTACCTTCTATGGAAAAGATACTATTTTTATTAGATTAGTCAATCTCCTAATGAAAGAAATATTTATGGAAGAGGAAATTTTTTTAAACGATACTTGTCTTTGTTAGTTTAGACTCTATCAACTAATAAAGAATCTTAATTAACATATACGGAAGAAGTAGTAATTCCAAACGATACACTTTTTTTAAAAATCTACTGTAACACCCCGTCCTAAGCCGATCGTGGTTATCGCAAATCTCAACACTTAAATACAATCGTCGCAGCGGATAAAGAGTAACTACCGGGACCTTGCCACGGTCTGATCATATGAAATACCGTTCCTTAACACCTTACAACACTTATCTAAGTAATCCACCATCCAAAAGTACCAACCAACCGAGTAGAGTATTGTCACAACATAACTTTACATGAGTTTAATATAAACAGACGGGAGCACAAGCGCAACCCGTATACAAAATGACAACCCATCCTAAGTCTAACCACCCCCACTCTCAGGGTGACTCCTCATCGGGCGCTTACCTGCAAAATAAAAACAGCCCCCAAAGGGGGTCAGCACGAATGCTGGTACACCCTCTCATGGCCCCCAAGCTAACGGGGCTACGACGACTAATTGTCGATAGCATGAAAGTTGATTAGCAATACATCATAATACGAAGTGCTATAAACAACAATTCACAATGAACAAGTAGTTCACACAAATTGAACGACACAAGCGTTCCCTTATCAAACGGGTTAGTAACCCTCTCCTTAATCCTTATTTCCTTAACCTCAGTTCCTTATCTTACCTCAGTCTTAACCTCATCTTAATCTCAGTATACAAACCGTTCCATGAAAGGAAATGGTTGTAGCTTAACTCAAACTTGGGATTTAGGTGATCCCACCGCACCATCTTAATGCCACCTACCCTGGACGGGAGTCCAGCGTAGCTGAGCCGGCAACCGGCTCTAGGCTACAAGTCCGAAGACAAGTCCTTAGGCGGAGGGCGGATCTGATTCAGATACCGTCCCCCTTCTCTTAGCATGCATGACCGGAGTCAGTCCCGGGTTCCTCGCTCAAGTTCCAGTTAGTAACATCTTACACTCAAAGTGTTAGTTAAACCTTACCAGGTGTTAACCAATCAACAAACATTAATACTCAGCCCTTAATCCAACTCAGTAAGTACTAAACTTAATTAGTAACAATCTCAAGTCTCGTGAGTTAGTGTAAAGAAAACACATACACGAGAATAAATATACCGGTTGCATGCTTTATCTTGTCTTAGTCAGCAATTAAACAGATAGCACACAAGCCGAGGGACACCTCGTTAGCAAGCAGGTCACAAGAAGGATTGTACCGTTCACCGTCGACCGTTGTTTGTTTGACCTTCGTCGGGTCCCAATTCACAAACCTAAAACATCGATTCATTCTTAGGCCGTTAGTTATTTACAACTTACTTAACTTACTTAGTCCCTATAAATCCCCATTCAATACCCTCTTAGGCCATTGCCATTCAACCTTATAACTTAACTTTAAACATTAAGGTTTATACATATTCTTAACTTAATTACTTAAGTTCTTAGGGTCCTAATCATCAACATCCTATTAATGGCACACCTTAATACCAATTAACATCCTTAGAAATAAAAATTTCTTTTTTTTTTGTGTTAAGGGTCGACCGACCCACCGACCGACCCAACCTATGGGTCGGTCCGTTCCAGTAACTTTCTGGTTCAGACAACAACCCTAGACCGACCCACGACCGACCCATCCTTTATGGGTCGGTCCATTGCCGAGACTTCCACCCTTTTGAAAATTCTCCGACCGACCCAAAGCTAAACCGACCGACCCAAAACCCTCTGGGTCGGTCCATTCCAGAAACTTTTCCTTCGTTAAATTTTGCCCGACCGACCCACCGACCGACCCATCCTTATGGGTCGGTCTATTGCCGAGACATTTCTGCTGGGTTAGCAAGGTCCGACCGACCCAGAACTGGGTCGGACCCTGGGTCGGTCCACTACAGATTCTTCTATTAATATGTTCTTTCAACTCCAAACTCTTCCCATGTATACTATTATGTTCCAACCTCATTTAGGTCCCTCAAATACACTTTAAACATTCCTCTAAAACCATTAAATCACTCACCAATATCCACCTTGATCATTATGCATTTTCATTATAATAATGCCAACTTCTTATAATGTTTTTCACTAGGTTTCTAGGTGGTGGTTCACACCTATGTAATCTCTATGCCAATGTTCTCATCACCGTAACATCATCTCCCAAGCATCTTTCACCATCTAAACTCTTTTATGCATTTACCTAAGGCTTCTTCACAAGTTATTCTTCCCTCCATCAACACATCATTTCCTTCCTAGTTGTCTACCAACTCTTGCCTAGTCCTAAATACTTCAAGTACATTCTTTTGATTCCTAACCCTCCTTGGTGACGCCTAAATCCTTATGACTCATTAAAACACCTTAAGCTCACCCTTTTTCATTAAGACAACCACTAGAACTTCCTAGTACTCCTTTAGTCATGAGATTTCCTTAGAACATCTTAAACTCTTAGGTTCTTCATTATATTTTGCCATGGGTTCTCTAGTATATTGTTACACCCAAACATTTGGCTTTTCTCATCATCAAACAACCAAGATCACTCATATCCTCATTGCAACATCTTAACACACAATTTACACCAAAACTACACCACATCACAATATAGTGCTTAAACTTAAAATGCTTGGCACTTAGGCCCTTAAATGACAATAATCTTAATCACTGAATTTCCACATATATTTGCCTTCAACCTGCGAATACACACAACAAGGCTCCCATTGAAATAAAATGCTTCTTGTAATTCATCACCTCATTGTTTAACTAAGTCTTTTTCTCATTTGCTCTTTAGTCACTAGTTCTCAATATAATAGTATTCTTTCTCTTAGGTTTAAAACTCCTTCCCAAGGTAAACTCCACACTAAACTTATCATATATCTAAATCCCATTCCCTTAAACAACAAACACCTTAAGGTAAGTAATTTACCTTGTTCTTTCTCAAGCTTCACAAACTTTCCTCCTTAGTTTTTCCCTCTTCAATTTCGGTCACCAATATAAATCTCCTTGCCAATACTCTAAACAATGTCCAATGATTCTAATGAGCACTCAACAACTTATTAACCTCAAGGAATAAAACCTAGGTTAAAAATGTGTTTTAAGGTTTTAGATTGATTGTTTTACCTTAGTTCCTCAAGGCAAGCTTGGGTTTGAAGCTAGAAGGACCTCCTCTCTCCTTTGAAGAGTAGAAACAAGCTATGACAAGGCATCAAAATGAAGCCTCATGAGTATATATTTTCGGTCAAGAAGAAAGGTGATGGAAACCTAGATTTTCTTGCACTTTCTTTACCTTAAGAGAATGGAGATGCCAATGGAGTCTCCAAACTTGAATTTCCTCCTCTAATGGTAGTTTGACTTGGCACCAAAGTGAAGCTCTTGGACTTTTGAAAAGATAGAAAGATGGAGCTTGAGCTAACTAAGAAGAATCTATGCTTTGTTTTGGATTTGGAGCTAAAATGAGTAAGTGGTGTGCAAGAGAAGATGGAGCTAGCATGGGGAAGAAGCTCACGTTAATGGAGAAGGGAGAAAGAGTAAGAAATCGTGGGAACCAAAGGAGAATGAAGAAGTTAGGAGAGAGAGAAGACTAATGTGAGATATTTGTTCCTAAAAGCAAATAGTGACTAGTACATCCCCTCCCTTATTTATCAATATTTCAATCTTGTGTTGTGACTCATCTCCCCTCCTTATAAAAAAACCGGCCACCCTTAAGTAACCAAGGTTACTTTAGTCCTTGTTTGTCAATTAACTCACTTATATTACTTATGTTACAAACTAGCTTAATTAAATCACTATTCATACAACAAGGCACATTGTTGTGAAATTTTTGATTTCCCACTAATATAGCCTCCCAAATGTGATACTATATAGTACACATATATATTTAAGAGTAATGATGGACATTTAGCCATTCAAAACTCATTTACAAGACAATTTTTCAAAAATGTGCTTTAAGACTCCTTAAAGCACATTTTGTGTTTAAACTTGTTTTCAAGCTTGGTTTTCTTTGGTAATTGTTTTAAAATGACCATTAGGATATTACTAAGGTCTTAGAACAATATTTGGGTACTCTCCCAAGTCTCTCCAAGCTTAAAGCACGTTTTTGCTTAAACCGCACTTTCGGTGTTTCCTTATATTTCCTTTGTTTAAAATGGTTTCTAAATATTCCTAAGGCATTCTTTAGCCTTCTTATGCCTTAATTAATCACTTAAACACCATATCTAAGTTTGGGGTATTTCAATTTTGGTGTAACACCCGGCGTGGTGTTACCTCCCACATCGATCGGGAGAGAGCACGAACCATACCTTATTAGGGTGGGGATACTCTTCCCTTGTGTGACGCGTTTTGGGGCGAAACCCCAGGAACAAATCCGTGCGGCCTGCGTGCCAAAGCGGACAATATCACACATGTGGGTTGATTGGGCTGGGCTGTCACAGATGGTATCAGAGCCAGACCCAGGTCGGTGTGGGTCCAGTGAGCCCGTGAGGGCACTGGGCTCCTTAAGGGGGGTAGGGTGTAACACCCGGCGTGGTGTTACCTCCCACATCGATCGGGAGAGAGCACGAACCATACCTTATTAGGGTGGGGATACTCTTCCCTTGTGTGACGCGTTTTGGGGCGAAACCCCAGGAACAAATCCGTGCGGCCTGCGTGCCAAAGCGGACAATATCACACATGTGGGTTGATTGGGCTGGGCTGTCACATCTACCTTATATGGAAAAGATACTATTTTTATTAGATAAGAAATCTTCTAATGAAATATTGTTGATTAATATTTATGGAAGATGAAATTTTAAAAGATACTTGTCTTTGTTAGTTTAGACTCTATCAACTTATAAAGAATCTTAATTAACCTATACGGAAGAAGTAGTATTTCCAAATGATACTCTTTTTTATAAAATTTACCTTCTATGGAAAAGATACTATTTTTATTAGATTAGTCAATCTCCTAATGAAAGAAATACTTATGGAAGAGGAAATTTTTTAAAAAGATACTTGTCTTTGTTAGTTTAGACTCTATCAACTACTAATAAAGATATTAATTAACATATATGGAAAAAGTAGTATTTTAAAACGATACTCTTTTTTTAAAATCTACCTTATATGGAAAAGATACTATTTTTATTACATTAGTTAATCTCCTAATGAAATATCATGTTGATTAATATTTATGGAAGAGAAAATTTTAAAAGATACTTGTCTTTGTTAGTTTAGACTCTATCAACTAATACAGAATCTTAATTAAACTATACGGAAGAAGTAGTATTTCCAAACGATACTCTTTTTTATAAAATTTACCTTCTATGGAAAAGATACTATTTTATTAGATTAGTCAATCTCCTAATGAAATTAATATTTATGGAAGAGGAAATTTTTTAAAAAGATACTTGTCTTTGTTAGTTTAGACTCTATCAACTAATAAAGAATCTTATTAATATTTAATCCAACTGGTAGAAGATTATATATGAATAAGTGACTATTACAGCGATCAACTGACATTACTTTATTTTCGTGCCCGTTTACTGAGCTACAAAGTTTAATTTATACATGAAAAATTCATATAATCATGTGATTCTTAACTAAAACAGTACGTAAATAAAGTAACAGCCTGATAGCATTTATCGTAACAAGAGTTAAATAAAAGTTAAATACAACGACAGTAAAAAAAAATATAAGTACAACAAAAGCAACAACAACAAAAAACGTCGGGTCTCAGATGATAAACAACTAACACTATCTACCACCCCTCCGGAATGGTGGCATAGAAACCCCCCCCCCCCGACCTGCCACCCCTCTACGACCCCTCCCTCTACCACCCCCCTCTGAGTCTGCTCGGAGATCCTGAAGCGCTGGACCTGTCCCAACATCTGATCGAACGTACGCTGAAACTGGGACAAGTCGTCAGGAGGCATCTGCACCAGCCATCCATCGGGGTGTGGGGCCGGGTAGTACAACTCCATCAGCTGCGCAATACTCGTGAGCGTGACCTGTGGATGTAAACATATGAAACATTTATAGGTTAGTTTGTACAAATTGATTGATATATTGTGCAGATAAAATGATATAACTACTTAAATTCGGATTAGGAGGCGGGGCTGTATGAAATACCCGGAAATGTCCAAGTTAGGAATGATATAGTATATAGTATGAATAATATATCCGAGGTTAGTATTAGGGTGGCCCAGAGAATTAAACGACATCCTTTTCCGGATTAATCATTCTCCTTAAAATGTTTACAATTGATTGTGATGTTTTGCCTTAATTAACTTTAGCTATATTTCAAGTGTTATACCATTTAAATACTTAATCATCTTTCTAACTTCGTTATGTTATTTAAATTCCAAAGATACCATTCTAGAATCTTCTTTTTCAAACTTATCAATTTTAAGTATTTAGAGTCCGAATTCAATTTGACTTTCTCCTTGTAGTTATTTGGTTTCAAGAGTTCAGATCCTATTTGACTACTTAATGTGTTGTTATTAACTCTCCTTATTCTTCTCTCAATAATTATATTATTATTACGATATACTGATTTAATTCTAGCCTACTTCCTTATCCACAAATGTTACTAATTAACTTCTTGGATATTTTACTCTCATCCATATCTTTTACAACAACCAAATGGATCCCTTTTCTATTTTATTTCAAATTAAAGGATTATTCTTTACTTTCTGATGGGTTATTTTATTAGAAGTTTTGGTTTCTTCTCCCGATGATTCCCAACGTCAATATATCTTCTAAGTAATTACAATAAGACTTATTCTCCTCCTAAATTATTTATCTCATCTAATTGATTTCTCTAATTTACTTAATTTATATTAATAATCTTTCTATTCCCTAATTTACTTATTTAAATCACAATCTTATTGATCGTTCTTCATCTCCTTCATGCCGCCACTACATTCTTCTTCCCAACTCTCAATTCACGTCCTGCTTGCGTTTTGGTCAAAACCCTTCCTAGGTGCCAACTAGAATTATATCGGGTAAAGTAGTCGTATAGTTAGTGTGTTAATTCATTCTATTGTGTTCGATGACTTCTGATTGTGATCTGTTCTAATCTAGACGTTGGTGTCGCCAACGAACGTTATTGGTGAATCTGTTGGTTTGTCTTCCTGAATCGAGGGAACGATCAGGTAAATTTGTGCTCATTGTTAGATTTGGTTGTGGATGGTTTTCTATCCAATGTCCGGACACAAGATCGGACCAACGCTATTTTTCACTTCTAGGACTCGTTTGAAGTCCGTTTTTAATTTCATTTGCGCCGTTAGATTTATATTTTTGTAAGCTATATTTTGGGGTAAAATCCAGGGTGTTACACTGTAGCTCGACCAGAAGGGATGAGTCTCAGCGAGCGAGGATAGAGACGGACTAGGTGAAGCAGCGAGGTACCAGTCAAGGTAATCTGCCTCCACATCATCACCTAGGGAAGTGCTTCGTGTGTGTACGAACTCGGTCGCATACATGCTGGACTGGCTGCTCCATAGCGCCGGGGATGCAACATGATAAACCATGTAGTCTCGGGTGGTCCTCTTCCGTACCGTCGTATATGGCCATAGGGGTGGAGTGGAGGGAATGATCTGGACCTTGCCGAACTGCCGCATACACCGGTTCGGATGGTAGGGCTCACTATATCCATCATGTGCAGATGCCCAAACCATCGGGACCGACCCTGCTGGACCTCCCATGCATCCTCTCCGAATGGGGTCCACACAACCTTATAATTCAAATTTTCTCTATTTGTCAACTAATGCTAACAAGTTAAATAATTTAAAAAAATTAGTACTAAAGTGATAGGACCATACCTGGTCGGGGTGTAAGGGCGTCCAACCGTCGTCGATACTCCACGAGCGGCTGTGGTCTGAAATATGTCGACCCTCAATCCTGGCAAACCTCGCCGCAGATGAGACAGGTGATGCGGTATTCATCATCAGATGACGACAAATACCAGGGAAATATTCATAGATCTAGCACTGTAAAATTTTAAAAACTTTCAGCACTATTATTGACAATTTTAATTTTACATGCTTGCAAGATAAATTATTCTCGGTTTGTACTTGTAGTAGGGTAAGACACCCAGCGATGGTCTTCGTCTCAGCACGAGAAGACACACCGAGCTGTCTGTAGGGATGTGCGAGTGTAGCAGCACCCTACGCGTACTCTGAGATGGTGTCAATGTCCTGTAGGGGCCAGCAAGTGTAGGGGCGCATCCTTTCGTTCCCTTGTCAGGGAATAATGTTCATCCGAGCAAGTAGAACAGATAGCCACGAGCCTCGCAGGCGTACGTGGCATCTGCGTGGCCACACCAATCCCTGACCTTACTGTAAGGGACGCCGCCCTTGTGGTAGAACCCCTGCTCCCTCACCACATTGGCCGAAGAAAGGCCTACCACCTCAGCGACTGCAATCAGTGCGTGGTCCAAAGTCAGCTCCGGCGGTGATGCACCTCCACGCAACTCCTCCGGGACCTCAAACGCAACAGCTCTCCCCTCTATGGATATACCCATAATGTGATAGACATCATGCAGAGTGATCGTTATCTCACCAAAAGGTAGGTGGAAGGTGTTGGGTGTCTGGCTGCCACCTCTCCACGAAAGCAGATATCAATGATAAATCAAAATATCCGTGGGAGCAATCGTGAAGATGCGCTAACCCACTGTCTCTCACTACCTTCTTACTCCTCTCGTGTATAGGAGATCAGCATGCCACTTATCCAGTAAAGGTCCTCTAGTAACAAATGTCAAGCATCTACGATCCTAGAGATATAACAATTATGTTTTCATACATTTTTATAAGTCTAATAACATTAAATAAAAAAGTTAGAGATACATACCACTCCTTGCCACACATCAAGTGCAACATGTCCTCCAAAGCTTCATAGCAGGCTGGCATCTGAAGGACCATCGGGAATCAGGACGGACTCAAAAGTGATGAACCAATCGGTGGGTAACCCTCATCTGGTGCCTCTCCCCGACCAGCCTCAGGTGCAACAGGAATGGCTAACTGATGTCCGACCGTCTGCTCGTCCACATCATCCTCATCATCAGTGTCGTCATCGTCATCGTCATCGTCATCATCATCAGACAAGAACCTCCTCCTCTGTGACGCAAACTCCTGATGAACAGGAGACAAATGCGAAACAGCAGCAGAAGGGTGAGAAGAAGAGGCAGCAAGTGACTGTGCTGCTGATGGTCGGTCTGCACGCATCTTGGACCGTCTCTCTACATCCATTGCCTCCCTCGTAGATCGTGTCACCTTCTTTCTCTTAGGCTTCGAAGTAGAACAATTAGTCACCACTTTTTGTTTGTCCTTTCGGTTCATCTGTAAAAAAAATGACATAAAAAAACAATATCAGCCACATTTTTAGTGGTCTGAAATGGACAGAAGCATTTGGTCCGCAAAACAGACAAATGGTAATAGTCCGTAACGGACTGAACAAGACGGTCCGCAAAACGGATGAAAATTGTGGTTCACAAAACGGACCGGTCAAAAATGTCCACAAAATGGACCTTTAAAACTGGTCCGCAAAACGGACCAACTAATGCGTCTGTAAAACGGACGACCAATCGCACTGTCCGTTTGGTTTTGTCCGTTACGGACCGTTTGAAACGGACAGTGTGATTGGAGGTCCATTTTACGGACGGATCAATGGGTCCATTTTTTTTATTTTCATGTTAGATTTGATTTCCAATTACCGTTACTCAGTACTAAAACTAATCCTAATCATAGAATAACATAAAACAATGAAACATGCGTGTAATTTTTACCTTAAACGTAGAAATGGAGTTCGGCTGAAGGAGAGCGTTTGAGAGGTTATGAAATGAGATTTTTTGAGCGAAATGAGAAATGAGAGCGTGGAGAGAGAGATAGGGTGCCTCGGGGGTATATATACTCGTTTTTTTACGACTGCGAACTCTGGAATACTGATTGTATCCTGGTGACTGCAAAATTAAAAATTTGACTGTATTTTTTTAAACTAACTGCGGAAACCAAAAAAAGTGACTGCAAAACACAGACGAGTTTACTTAATGGTGGCCACCGAATCCGAATCTACCTGGAACCGGCGGTTCTACCTGGAACCGATTGGAACCGGAACCAGGCCGGAACCGATTCGGAACCGGAACCGCCCCCTTACGAATCGAATCCGAATACAAGTTTGAGATTCGGGACCGAACCTGGTTACCTCATATTATACTACTGATGTATTTATACTATTTAATTATTATTATTTTATTTTATTTTTTAAACCGATAAGATAAGCTTTAAATTTTTGATAGCTAATAATTGTTTGTTTGAATGAAAACTTAGTTCATCAATTGAAATTGTTGAACGTGACTAATTGTAATTTGTAAAAATAAAGTTCTCTCGTATACTGTTACAATATCAAAAACTACTATTTGCAATTTTAGTTCATTCCTAGGACGGGGTGTAATTGTTCAGGAGAGGAGAAATATGGTCATTCTTTTGCAAAAATTATTTTGTAGTATTAGAAAAAATAGATAAAAATGTTAAAATTTGATATGATAATTAATATATACAAGATGTAGAGAGAAAACGTAGACCGAGATGAAATAAATTTACGAGAGAGACCTATATCAGACAATCAATTCTTAAAAAGGTATGCGCAAAAACCCCCTGAAAAATGTATAGAGAAGAGAACGCGCTAATTCACAAGCGCCCCTCCGTCTTTCCCCGTGTGAGGATGTAAACCTCTCCTGCACCTCTACACGCTAGCTCTCTCGAGAGCTCAACTCCAATGATGGCGCGCTGCAAAACTCAGGAGCGTTGGAAAAGATGCGCTCTCTCACATTCAATGTTCAAACAACCGGGTAGCTCGAACGTCCTCTCCGCCTTCAATGGTGTCTAGTCCTAAAGAGTATCAACGGGGGGCTCCCCTCCACTCCTCTCACGCTTACCTCCTCCGATGTCAGCTCCCATTACTTAAGACGGTGGATCTACTCAGATACAGTAAGATTCTGCGTACCGATTGCTTCTTCGAAAATCTTACTTGTTCCGCCCAATTCAATATTAGAAGCATTAGAGATAAACCGAGTTTAGTCTCGAAAGCTAGCCCTCTTACTACTATTCCGAGTTTGCCTGAGAAGAAAAACCAAATCAGTGTTCTAGTCCAACAAATTCCCCCGTCATTCTTTATAGCCCCACCCATGGACGCAGTCATAGAAAACTGTTCTAGGCTTCAACTTCACCCAGCTGAATCCAAACTAATAGATGCGGGAAGCCTCTCAAACACTCAAAGTCTTCCTGAATTCAAGAAGGCCCTTTTTTGGGAAACTTTGGAACTCGAATCGTGTAGCTCCAACAATCCTCCAAAATGTGATAGGCCAAATTTTGCATATTATAGTTACCGAAGTAGGGTTCAATAGATTTACTTTCCAATTTACAAATGAGATGGATATGAGGAATATCCTAGCCAATGGACCATGGCACTTCCAAAACTAAACACCCCTACTTAATTGTATTGTCTTGGTTATTTTATCCAAGTATACAAACTTATATAATTCATATTATAAATCTTAAATTATATAATTCACCATTGCTCCATACCTTACAACTTAACATTAGAACTTCTTATCTAATGTTTTGTAATTCTATTTCCCCATCTTATATCATCCCACTATTAGTATTATATGGTTATCCAACCATAATATATAACTTACTTCATATCATATATTTGTTTATGTATGAATTATAGAACCCATTTATAAAAATGATATTCTTTGTAATATATTCATTTTTCCCTTAATGAATATTACCATCTTATAATTGTTATAACCCTTATAACATTAAAAATCATATTCTAAATTTCATTTCCAATCTTTCTCACTCTCGCCAAAGCCCTTAACTTTCCATTATCTACAAACTTACCACATTAATTATATAATGTTACCATTATAGTCATATACCATATATTATGACATTTATACTCTTATATTATGTATAACCTATGGTCATAATATATTTATAAATTCCAGACAGACCTCTTGTTTGTCCGGAATTATTTCCCAGCTCCCACAAGTTTTCTTTATTTACCAAATGACCTCTTTTATTACTTAAACTTTACAAATGTCATAAATAACTATATATTATACACCATAGTATATATAGCTCCAATTAAATCTCCAAAATTCCTAAAATTTCCCAACAAACCCTAGTTTGTTGTTCTAAATGTCATTTCACCCCATATATTATGTAACTTTTACATTTAACTCCAAAATTTAATATAAGGTGGTAGTTAAATTATTTAATCACCTAATTTGGTCAAGGCCTCTCCTTTGGTCAATGTTGACCTTCCAAACACTGCCTTGACCATCAATTTACAATAATTATGAAACTTACCCTAAATTTTCCTAGAATTACAATTTAACCCCAAACTTTGTAAAATCTTACAATTTTCATTTAAACTCCTTTTAAATCCTAACTTTCGGTCATATTTATCTACAACCCTCATAATTTTGTTTATTTACGGTTCTTCCCCCCAAACTTTATAATAATGATATAAATTACTTTCAATGTAATTTAAACTTTAAATAACATAATGAAATGGCCTAATGACATGGCCTTATTACAACTTTGATTTTATGACATAAAATTACACTTAAATGGTCTTTAAAACACTGTAAATTCTCATCCTCGCACATATATTTTCAATAATTACCAATTTACCAAATAATGTCTTAAATTTGACAATTATGTTATTTAATCACTTAAATGATTAGCCAAAGTTGCCTATAACATTCCTTAGCCATTTTAAGGTCAAACCTGACTATTTTCAACCATTCTCTCTCGAAAATAACATGAACATTAGATTAAGAACACTTTAAAGTATAGAAAATGACATTAAGGTCTTTACCTTATAATTTGATGTCAAATTCTTAGTTCTGGTCACGACAGCTTAGGAGTACTTTGTTCAGCTTCTTGAAATGTACTTGACAGCAAGAACAAGCCTAAGTTAAGCTCTAAACATGAACTAGGCATAGGAAGGAATTTGAAGTCATAAAACATGAATTTTCAAGGTGAAATTACCTTAGAATATCAAGGCTTTCCAAGGGATTTTTCGGCCTACATTTAGTAGAGTAAGAAGAGCATTAAATCTACTCCAAATCTATGATAATCAAGCTAATTATAGCAAGGTAGAAAGCTAGTAGAAGTTACCTTTGCAAAATTCCTTAAGGAATGAAGTTTGCTAGACTTTGGCCACCCTTTGAAGAACTTAAAGGAGATACTGAATGAGCATGATAAGGGGAAGAATATAAGTGGAATGGTTAAAGAAAAACAACCATTAAAAGAGTAGGAATGGAGATGGAAGCTTAAAGCATGTTTTTACCTTAAGAATGATTGTTTATCTTACTTTGTTCCTTGATCTTGTTTCAGCCGAAAAGCATCCCTTCCTTGCAAGAAAAACTCGCTGAGATTGAGCCATGGGATGAGGTTGGAAGTTAGCTCAATTGATAGGCCTTGAAAAGAGGAAGAAAAGAGCTAAAATATGTCTTAAGACATTACCTTATGAAGTGGGAGTAGATCTTCTTCTATGGCAGCTCCAGAAATCAAAAATGGAGAGTTTTTAGAGGAAGGGAGACAGCTGGAACAGTAGGGAAGGAAAGAGAAAGTCAAGCTTGATCTTAAGTAAAGAAAATGTAAGGTAATGAATACTAAATGGTGACTAGCTCACTTAAGGAGGTATTTGTTTTCATGACTTGCAATGAAATACCCCAAACTAATAAAACATGGATTAAATATTTAATCACATTGATTAAGGCCTAAACATGCCTTAAAAGTCAACTGAGAACAACAGTGGTCAACACAAAGCAAGATGTTGCACCCTTTGACTGGTTAGGGAAAATAAATACCCAAATGAACTTCTTAGGACCTAAAAATTTGTCCTAAGCTTATTAACACATTAATAAACATATTACAATTGTTGGACAACACTCCAACACAAAGAACAAGCATTTACATGCTTCAAGGTCAAGAAGGGCAAAAATGTGCTCTAAGAAAACCTTAAAGGTCTAATGACCTCTAAATGATATAAATTGGATAACATGATCAAATATCATGTAAGGAACACAAAAAAAACCGTTCTCAAAGAAAACCAAGCTCAGAAACACCTTGCGACACAAAATGTGCACTAAAACTCCTTAAAGCACGTTTTTGTGTAATTGCCTTCTAAATTGGTTTTTAATGGGCTTAAAGGTCATAATTACCTTTAAATATGATAATATATCATATTATACCATATTAGGAATTTAATTCCAGAAATTTACGAATTTTTACAAATTTAATATTAAAATATTAATAAAACCCTAAAAGGGGGCCCGTTTGAGTCAACATTGACTAAGAATGGTCAAGAGGTCAAAGTTTGACCCCTTGGACCACATGAGGTCGACAGCCACATGAAATGGAGCCTAAAAATTGCCACTTGCACATACAAAGACAAGGCTCCAACACATCCCAACAAATGAAGGACCTACTTTTAACCTTTTGAATACTTTACCTATTTATCTCACTTATTGGCTCCATGATTGACTAAAGCCTTCAAAAAACGTGAGAGGCTCCATTTGAGAGGCTTCAGTCCCTCCATTATCGATGTCCATCTGCTTTATGAGTCACCAA
This sequence comes from Limonium bicolor, assembly GCA_023374045.1. Taxonomy (NCBI): domain Eukaryota; kingdom Viridiplantae; phylum Streptophyta; class Magnoliopsida; order Caryophyllales; family Plumbaginaceae; genus Limonium; species Limonium bicolor. Next base: position 145,529,545 of record CM041779.1, on the reverse strand, counting down.
AACAAAAACAATAAACAAGTCAAAAAATGTGTTTTAAGGCAATTTGACCTACCTTTCTTCATTTTCCTTGCTTCCCAATGACTCAAGGCCCTCTCTAACCTCTCTTTGGCTTCTCCAAGTCGTGGCTAACACCACCAAGAACATTGAAGAACACTTTGTTACCTAGGTGAGCTTAATAGTCATTTATGTTCAATTCCTTCACAAATCTTTCCTCTTTTTCGGTGGATCTAATGACCAACCACTTCCATCCATGGATCTAGGTTGTTTTGGAGGTTAAATGAAGAGGAATCTCGGCCATAACAAGGAAGAAGGTGGAGAAAACCAAACTTGTTCTTAAGGTACAAAAAGTGTTTAAGCACTTATCTTTTGATTCTCTTTAGATCCGTTGTAAAACCTGTTCTCCTAGCCTTATAATCTTCTTCTTAACATATTTATTCAGTGGATCTACCAAGAGCTTCAAGGTATAGCCAGATCCAACCAAAAACAACCATTTTTGGCATTTTAACAAGGTAAAATTAGCCATCTTCGAATCTAAGTTATACCGGTTTTAAGCCATGTTTAGTAGCTCTTTTGATGCTCTTTAACCTCTGTATAAAACAGGCCGAAGACCATCCATACTTACCTTGTTGTTCTAAGGTAAATCTTACCTTGAAATATACATTAAAACACTTCTTATGGTTAGATCTTGCTTGGAGACTAACTATGCCTTGGTGTTCTGTTTGAAAACATGTAAAAGAAGCTGGAAATTTTATTCCTAAGCTGGCCGAACCAAACAAGGCCTTATCTAAGCAAAAACAAGGTATAAACACTTAAACCTCACTGGTATATTAATATGTAAATTATACATATGTATATGTATAGCCATGAGTGACTTGGTTAATAAGGTCTATTTTGACCTTAGGTAATTAAGGATGGTTTAATAAATTTTATAACTAATTAAACAAGCATAATTGTCAATTTAAGACATTATGTGGAAGTTTGGTAATTAAATGAAAAATATGTGGTGAGGCCGAGATTATAAGTGTTTTTGGGACATTATTTGTAATTTATTTTGTGAGCAAATGTTTGTAATAAGGCCATGTACTTTAGGCCATTTTATTTATTTATATTTAGTTTAAAGTAGGTTTTAGGTGATATTTATATATTACCGAAAAGAATAAGGGGTTAAACTGTAATTAAATTATCTGGGGGCTTTATAATAATAAGGCCGAAAATTAGAGGTTAAAAGGATTTAAAATAAAGTTATAATAAAATTTTATAAAGTTTTGGGGTTAAATGGTGATTTTGGAAAACTTAGGGGTTAAACCGTAATATAAGGAAATCAATGGTCAACGAAATATTAAGGAGGTCGACCTTGACCATATGGTAGGTTTTGACCAAATTAGATAAGTTAAATAGCTTATTTAAGGTTTATGATAAGATAAGTATTTTATTGTAACAATTTTATAACATATGTGGTAAATATGTTATTACCGAAAATTAAGGGTGTAAAATGGTATTATAAACACCCATGGGCTATTAGGAATTTTCAGGAATTTATTGGGTTTTTTGGATTTAAAATAAACTATATATGTATAAATATAGTTATTATGTCATTATGACACTTTGGAGAAATATAGGTGGTGGAAATGTGAATACCGAAAGTATATGGGTTAATAAGGATATTTATAACCCTTTGGACAAATTTGGTGATTTTTAGAATTATATAAGAGTATTTATTAAGACATATGTATAATATATAGTTTTAATGATATTATAAAACTATATGTTATAAATAGGGCAAATGGCAATTATTGAACAGTTTTGGGTCTGTTCGGTATTTTATAAATATTGACCATAGGTTATACGCTTTTATAAGTTAGAAATGTTATATTAAATGTATATATAACATGGTATAAATAATGGGGTGATTTTGTAAATTAAGGAAACTATGGTTTTTGGAAAAAGAATATGGTTTTTTATATGGTGCCCATGCGGCAATAATAAATAGTTTTGTATAAAAACTATAGGTTATAAATTTAAGGAAATAAAATATCATAATGTATGATATTGGTATAAGGTATAACATTACAAAATGTTATGTGGTCAAAATGGGATTTAAAAGAAATATAAGGGCTGTACCGAATTACAAGAGGTTGGAAAATGAATTTTAGACTAAGGTCTATATGTTATAAATGTTACAACAATTATATGGTTTTAATGGGATTAATATAGGTAAGGATATTCACATTAAATAATGTGACAAACTATAAATAAATGAGATTTATAACTAAGGTATTTATTGAATAAACCTTAGGAGTTGTAATTATACAACATAAAAATGTTACATAATATTAGGATAATAATCTTAATATAAGTTGTATAATATAATACAACTAATGGGAATAATCATCTAATAAAAGATGATAAAAAGTAACATAAAATATAAGAGTTTATTAAACTCATGGGAATTACCTACGTGGTAAATATATACATACACAAGAATACTGTATATAAGAATGGATATATATTATGGTTGGAAACCATATAATATAATGGTGATGGTTATTTAAAATAGCTACAAACTATAAGTTATGAGTTTTTGGACGCAAATATTATTTGCTAACGATAATGGATAATATAATACAATGTATTATAATGGATGGTGGGATAATGATATAGTATGAAAAAAATAATACAATATAATATAGTCATGCATGCATACATGCAACTATAGGTTATACACCTACATGTGATGGTGGATAAGATTAAAAGAAAAATAACAAATTAAACTTACAGTTGAAATATTTTGACATAGGAGCTTTAAAGTAACAAGCCGACCGGTTTAGAGAAAACCGTAACAAATAACTGTAGAAAACAGGGGTGAACTGTCGGGTTACTTATTATTCGGAAATACCGGATGTAGTTAGTCATGGAGACTGACGTATAGTTTTAATACCGTTTAGATCATACTTCAGACAAGGACGCTTGACGAGCTAGTGGACTACACTGTGCATCCTAGGTCTTGGTGAACGGTATGTAAAGGGGTTTGATCCGAGTTGTCCTAAGGAAGCCCCTTGGGCTCGGATTTGGTTGATATAACTTGTGTGTTATTGTGTGGATACATGTATGTGATTAAATGTTACTGCATTTATTATTTATGCACGAGCGTCCTACAGACTAACACTACGTCGACTATAGATCGACTTATATAAACATACATATACGTTATTGTGATGACATGACGGTTACTTGATATAATACCATAGTATTAATATTAAGTATATGGTAACCTAAGTAAAACACTTAGGGATGAGTCACGACATTGTCGGTCTCTAGAGCATGGACCTCGAACATGAATATAACCTAGATTACTTCAGGTATGCGTGAGACCCATTAGGCAGCTAACTAATAATTATTCTCCATAAGACTAAGAGCATATCTTAAAACATTATGGGAGAGAGATGGTATGAGTTGAGGTGAGGAATCCCAATAGTTTACGAACTACTTGGTTGCGCATTTGTGATCACTGAGGGGTTTCCTAATTGGATTCCGCTCCAGGTTATACCCACGAGCCCAACTGGATCGGGGTCAGGTGGCTACGGCCTTTATATGGACGTCTTACGAGACATAAAAGAGTCAGGGGCCTCCGGACCTCTGGCGAAATGAGCACCTTTGTGTGTACGGGAGGACTACTGTCCATGGTGAGGTTATAGGGTTGTCCTAACATGACGCCCAACTGGTATTAATTAAACATGGTTTGGATGGATGGGGCCTTAAAAGCCAAATTAAATTAACTATGGAAACTGTACGCTACGGCGATTGTACATTGTACATATGGATGGGCCTTGAAGGCCAAATTAAATTGAAATTAATAAAGGATGGTATACGCTACGGCGAATGTACATTGTACATTATATTGTTATTACTCGATACGTTCGATATACAAATGATGTTTGTGGTATTAAATGAATTTTGGATTGGATGGATGATTAATGTTTATGAATATTTGGATGGATGATTATGTATATTATACATTTATATTACAGTACTGATTGTGGAGGGTGATTTTTCGGTATGAAGGGGGTATATCTAAATATGGTTCTAGCTGAGAAGTCTAGATCCTAAAAAATGCCATTCTGTGGAGGGTGAAAACCCGTTACTCTCTGGCATCCCTCAAATACCTACTAAATCGTCCGTCTTTCCCAGAAAGCATAAGGGGAGTGTTAATGAACACTACACCTACACCCGCTCTTATTGGGCCCCACGCGGACTTATTCCTCTATATAAGGCGGAATTGACTAGAGTCGCCACCTAGTTTGACCTAAGATACTAGGAAGGAAGGGAATGAGGGTTCTAAAAAAAAACCGTTAGTTGACTCTGAAATTGTTGCCTATGGATAGGACTTATCTGGTCATTTACAGAGTTCTATTGTGGGTTCGTACTGGGTTACACCCCTAGAAGTGGCAACGACCACGACTTCGGATTGGTGCCCGAGGAAACCTCGGTCTCCAATTGTCGGGATTGCCTTCTTTCAAAACCTTGTTGAAGAGATTCATTTAAACGCCAAGGATAGGATTAGGACAGGATGGGAGAAAACGAGTGGATGAGGCGAGCTTTTCTGCCAAGCAAGCGCCAAATGAAAGGGTTGACAGGTTGAGAGTTGGAGAATAGAAGACCGAGGAAAGGTGCAAATGTTAAATGGATAAAGAAGACCTGAAGTCCGGAGATATGTGAGTCGGAATAGTCTTGGGTGTTTAGTGAGGTATGAGTGGGAAAGGGTTTTTTGTTTGGAATGGGGTCGCGCCCTATATGGGCTGCCTACGTACTCAACTCTCCGCTGAGATCAGACCTTACGTAGTTCACGATTTTGGAGATGTTTGAAGTTTCGGATTTGAGAGGTTAGTCTGTGATACGCTCGGGTCTATGAGACATTGAAATCTCAGAATGGTTGAGTCTGTGAGACGGTTGAGTCTGTGAGACGCTCGAGTCTGTGAGACGTTCGAGTTCATGAGATGTTCGAGTCTATGAGACGCTCGGGTCTGTGAGACTTTAGAAGTTTGAATGAAGTTGGAATTTATAAGAGGATTTGAGTTTAAGGCAAGTTGGAGTTTGAATGATGATTTGGGTATGAAGTGATTTGGAGTTTTGAAGATGATTTGAATGTGTGAAGCAATTGGTATTTGAATAGAGATCCCGGGTTTTTTAAATTTGAGGTTTGAAAGCGGTTGAGGATAATCATTTTGTTGTAAAAGGGCGGATAATCCCGAGGGATTACCCTATGTACCCCCTCGAACACGACACTTAATTGATGGTAAGTGCCGAGGCTCGAAAGATGGGGCAATGTATTTATGTCGAAAACTAAGGTTTAGAGAGAAACACCATAAATGAGGTGTCCTCGGTCAAACCCTAATAACGTCTCTAACTCCCGGGGTTAAAAACGCTAAAACTGAAAATATTGAAATTGAGTGGAGGGAGTTAGACGATTCTGAAATCCCGACTGCAACTAGGAAGGTCGTTCTACTTCCCTAGCACCCCGCCTTGTAAAAATCTAGGCTGCAATTAGGGGAGGTTTGTCACCCTAATGCCCCAGACTGCGACAAGGGAGGTTATGACCCCAGTGCCCCGCCTCGGATTTTTTTTGTTTTGGAAGGGAGACAAGCGATGTTCTAACCATGGAGGAAATGTGTTGAAGGGGTTAGACATTTCTTGCTCCCCGAAAACGGTTGATTTTTTAGTTTGAAAATTGAATTGGAAAATATTTGGAGTTGTTCGAATTCTCGATGAAGAAACACTGATTTTGAGAAATATTTTTAGGAGAAAACTTTCTGTATATGTAAGAAGAACTTTCTACGTTTGAGAAGAGTTTTCTGTGATGTGAGAAGAATTTTTCCTTTAAAATTCCACAAAATGGTTTCTTTTGGAAATTTGATGAAGTTTGAATGATTGTTTAAAATTCAAGAAAGGATTTTTAGGATTTTTGAATTAAAGTTGGATAAAAAGAATATATTTTTGGAGTTTAAATGAGATTTACAAGTTGAGTTAGAGTTGGATGGACTTAGATTTGGATTGGAGGGAATTGGATTGGGGTCGGGTTTGAATTAGATTGAGGTTCAGGTTGGGTCAAAGTCGGGTCAAGGTCAACATTTTTGGTCAAGGTCAACTTTTTGGTCAAGGTCAACTTTTTTGGTCAAGGTTTGATTCTTGTGGACTTTGTTTGATTTTGTAGACTTTGTCTGATTTTTTGTGGTTTTGGTTTGATTTTTGTGGGCTTGATTGGTTTTTGTAGACTTAGGCTGATTTGATTTGGGCCTTGGTTGGTTTGGGCCTTGGGTTGATTTTTGTGGGCTTGGGCCTTTTGTTGGGCTCGACCTGGGCCAGGTTGAGTAGTGGGCCGAGTTGGGCTTGATGGGCATATTGGGTTTGGACCGCATTGGGTTTGGACGACCCTTGGGCTTGAGGCAAGGTTGCTTAGGTGCTTGTGTTGGGGTTGGTTTTTGGCCGATTGTGGGCTGGTTGGGTCGATTTGGGCTTTGGGCTGGTTTGGATTTTGGGCTGGGTCTGGATTTTGGGTCGGGTCTAGATTTTGGGCCAGCTTTAGAAGTGGGCTGGTCTACGAAGTGGTCTTGATGGAATTGGGCCCTGATTCGGAGATTGGGCTTTGGAAATAGATTTCTAAAAATGGGCTAAAAAAATTGAAACAATTAGGAGCTAGTGGGCTTAAGTCATATCTGAATAAAAATTAAGTGGATTTACAAGTGGATTGGATTTTTTTTTTTTTGTACATTTTATTCTGAAATTAGGGGATGGTTTGGAAAATCTTAAAGGAAACGGGTATTCCTCAAATGGACCGTGTCTAGGACCCGTATGCATTGAGGATACCCAAACCTAGGGCTTTTCTATAGTGGGGTGACCTATGGGCTAACTAGGCTTTCTATGTATCGGGCCGGCCACCCAACAATTGCCAAGCTAATCGTCTATAACAAATGGTATGTAATGATAACAAATAAAATGCAATAAAAACCGGATACGTGTAACTGACATATACAATGAAATTCAAATCCGTGTAAAATATAACTTCTACGCTAGGGTTGCTAATTAATTTTATTGAACCTTTTAAACTCTTTGTTTTAATCCTTTTAATGAACCTAGCAAGGATCTTTAAGCTAAGCTACCCGAAAGAGAGACAAATGATTATCTCCAAACTGCTTACCCGTTCTTAGTGATCGGTCTGATGAATTATGGGCCAAATTACTAATTCAGATCCTTGAAAACTATAGAAATATGAATATTACATCGTGTTTGTCATTGTCACTCTTTTAAAAGCCTAAGCCCAAACCTCAAACAAGCCGAGATAATCATGGAACCCAAACTCGAAATTGCAAATCGTTTCAACACTCGACTACTGTTTCCTTATTAACCGAGGTAAACAACATGAACCTAGATCATTATGTTTTAATCGAGAACAGGTCGAACAGATAATCATTTCTGGTTAAGCTAAGCAGATGGAAAGTAATTTCACAGCAACAACATGATTACACAAAAAGAGAGGATGACCAAAATTAACAGAAATCGAGCCTGATGTTAATAAACTGGGCAGACCCCATGCCCGACATTCTCTTCAATCGCTCGAAGTCAACAATCCCATAAGTCAGCAAAGCTTGTCCCAGCCGATTCGAAATGCCAAAGAGTTACCTCAGTCCAGACATGAAACAAAGGGGTTATAGCAAGAGAAGCCAACCATCGAACTCGAAACAGAATAGCAAGCTACATAAACGAAAAAAAACATTAATCTAAGTTTCAAGCGGAAATTGAAACCAAACTTGTACGGATCTGTATTCGAATACAGAGCGCAGAAGAAATTGAAATTGGCCATGAATCCAGGATTCTCGAAGAACTTGGCTCCCAAGTCTGTATGCTTGAGCAGTATCCAGAGACTCGAACCTCAATCCATGAGGTTAACCCACTCTCTCCGAAACCCAGTGCAAAATACCTCGGCCAAAATATGTATACGAAAGGCAAAGACGTTTCCAAGCACATATATCAACTCTCTTCGGTCTCTTACCACACACACTTGTTTAATGATCTTCTACAAGCGCCGAAGGATGACCGGGAGAACGAGAATAGAGAACGACCGCCAAATGAGGGAGAAACTGGTTGATAATTATGAGGAACGGATGCCCTTTTTTTTGTGGTGGTCACGATAGACATTAGACAGGTAGGAGATGTTTCTTCCTTCTGATCGTTGTTCTGGGTTTTCTCCAAAAATCCCGATGCTCAGACTATTCACACAGATGAGTGTCGAGATTCAAGGGAATGGATCTGAGGGAATTTTTGATAAAATGTGATGGGATTTTTAGAGTCCAGGTGTGTAAATTCTGTTGCTTTTGGGTTTCCAACTTGCTGACAGAGAGAATAGGAAGTTCTTGTGAGTGAAGATAAACACGACGCGAAGAACACCGGTGTCGGCTCTTTTATTTGGACTCTCAGATATCAAAAGAATGAGAGGGAGATGGGCGATGGTGAGCTGAAGAAGACGGCCACCGAGAGAGCGGGACAGGTTTGCTAGTTGTCTTCATTTTCTTGATTCGAGGTGGAGGCGGCTGCTTTTTAGTTAAGGGTTTTTTTCAGGTTTCTTAAAGATGAAGATCGAAGAGAACTGAGGATGTCGGCTCTCTGCATTCAAGCCATGGTTTGTGTTCTGAATTTTGAGATCGAGAGGGTAAACGGAGAATAGAGGGAGATGGATTGGGAGGAAGAAGAGAGGTGTTTCTCTGGTTGCTTGGGTCTGGGTCTCGTCTCGAGAGGGATGGAGGCGGGCGAAAACAACGAAGAAGAAGCAGAAAGAAGATGAAGGTGGTTGATTCTGGGTTCGGAGATTCGAAGGAAGGAGGCCATGTTCTCTATTCGCCAGTCCCATTGCAAAATTGCTGGGCGAGAAGATAATGGAGGAGGCGCAGAGCATTTCTTGGGGGAGGGTCATCGGCTTCTTCAAACAACAAAGCCCATACCGTGATGTTGTATTGGCTCCTTCAAGAAGAAGGAAAACAAACGCCCATACTGAGATGTTTTTTTTTTTTCGTTTTTTGAGATTCCCAGGCATGGCCATCGACTTGGGAAGAAGACCGAAGAATACATATTGGGTTTGGTCGGTTCTTCCTAGAGAAATGCCTCTACTGTCGGGCTTTTGTTGTTTTAGAATAAAAAAATAATAATAATGTAGTAAAATGCAAGTAAACAAAGAGTGATGGGTTTGAAATCGGATTGTCATTAGAAATTCATTTTCGTAAAATCATGTTTTTTATGAAATGCTCTGAAGAAGATTATAAAATGATGGTTTCATTTCGGCACACACGCTAATATGTTTTTGAAAAAAGAAAGGCGACGACCCCTCTCATTTTACTTATTATTTCAGAATTGCTTTATGGGGTGAGAATTTTTGGTGTCTACAGATGGCTCCCCTTGATTCAATTCTACAAGCCCTTGTAGAATTGGATCAAGGTTGACGAGACGCCAAAAATTCTCACTGCAGCTTAGTGGTGCATAGGGATGCGACCGTGAGTATATGAAGACGATTGAAAGTACAAGGACTTATGACGAGCCTCAGTTAGACCTCTTGATATCTAACCATAGGACTTATGACGAGCCTATGATACTAACATTTGATTTATTGGGCTGCACGAGGACTTATGACGAGCCTCAACTAGACATCTTGACATCTAGCTATAGGACTTATGACGAGCCTATATGCAATTGAAAGTACGAGGACTTATGACGAGCCTCAACTAGACCCCTTGACATCTAGCCATAGGACTTATGACGAGCCTATGATACTAACATTTGATTGATTGGGCTGCACGACGACTTATGACGTGCCTCAACTAGACATCTTGACATCTAGCTATAGGACTTATGACGAGCCTATAATGCAATTGAAAGTACGAGGACTTATGACGAGCCTCAACTAGACCTCTTGACATCTAGCCATAGGACTTATGACGAGCCTATGATACTAACAATTTGATTGATTGGGCTGCACGAGGACTTATGACGAGCCTCAACTAGACCTCTTGACATCTAGCTATAGGACTTATGACGAGCCTATAATGCAATTGAAAGTACGAGGACTTATGACGAGCCTCAACTAGACCTCTTGACATCTAGTCATAGGACTTATGACGAGCCTATGATACTAACAATTAGGTTGATTGGGTGCACGAGGACTTATGACAAGCCTCAACTAGACCTCTTGACATCTAGCTATATGACTTATGACGAGCCTATAATGCAATTGAAAGTACGAGGACTTATGACGACCTCAACTAGACCTCTTGACATCTAGTCATAGGACTTATGACGAGCCTATGATACTAACAATTAGGTTGATTGGGTGCACGAGGACTTATGACGAGCCTCAACTAGACCTCTTGACATCTAGCTATAGGACTTATGACGAGCCTATAATGCAATTGAAAGTACGAGGACTTATGACGAGCCTCAACTAGACCTTTTGACATCTAGTCATAGGACTTATGACGAGCCTATGATACTAACAATTAGGTTGATTGGGTGCACGAGGACTTATGACGAGCCTCAACTAGACCTCTTGACATCTAGCTATAGGACTTATGACGAGCCTATAATGCAATTGAAAGTACGAGGACTTATGACGAGCCTCAACTAGACCTCTTGACATCTAGTCATAGGACTTATGACGAGCCTATGATACTAACAATTAGGTTGATTGGGTGCACGAGGACTTATGACGAGCCTCAACTAGACCTCTTGACATCTAGCTATAGGACTTATGATGAGCCTATAATGCAATGAAAGTACGAGGACTTATGACGACCTCAACTAGACCTCTTGACATCTAGCTATAGGACTTATGACGAGCCTATAATGCAATTGAAAGTACGAGGACTTATGACGAGCCTCAACACCTCTTGACATCTAGTCATAGGACTTATGACGAGCCTATGATACTTTGTGGGGTTGCACGAAACCCGCTGCTTTGAGTGGTTGATTCAAGGATGACTTTGGTTGCGGATCGATTTGGGATTTGATGCTTTTCGGTTGCTTCCGTGAGGGATGTGATAGTCGAATGTTTCTTGTCGATGTGCCCTTGACTTTGTCAGTGTGGGACTTGTGCTTTGGTTTTGCTTTGACAGTCTCGCCCGATGTGCGCTATTGTTTCAGGATTTGGTAGGACTCCTGGCTCCAGAGCTTGAAGATGGCTCCGGTATGGCTCCTGAGTTTTTTTTGTTTTGGTTTTGTTTTGGTGGTCCTGACCCGATGTGCACTATGGTTTTGGGATTTGGTATGACTCTTGGCTCCAGAGTTCGAGATGGCTCCGGTATGGCTCTCGAGTTTTTGGTTTTTGGGTTTTTGGGATTTGTGATCGGTTTCTGAATGGATGGTTTTTTTTGTGAGTGAGCGATTTTGGGTGGTTTTAATATGGCCGAATAGCTTTGATATGATCAAATGGCCTTGGTATGATCGAATGGCCCATTGCGGTCGGGTGGCTGCAGTGTGGTATGCTCCAACATGATTCATGACCCCATTATGAGCAACGACTCTAGGATGGTGGGTGGTTTCGATTTGGTTCAGATTTGAGTCGAATGGTGGGTCGATGTGATTTACAATGGTTGATAGTTTTTTTTCTTTGTGGATGAATGGTTTTAGGATGGTTTTAGGACGGTCGGTTTCGGCTTCAGATTCCTCGAGATGGCTCCGGGATAGCTCGGGATGGCTCCAGGAGGCTACAAGATGGCTCCATTGGTGATGGCGAGGAAGAAAGGAACTTTCACCTGTGAGGTGGTCGCACCCTAAGCGGGCTGCCTACATACTCAATTCCATATCGAGATCAGACCTGACGTAGTTCGAACTCTGTAGGCAAGACCTTGGTGATGAAATACCTCGACGTGGACTTGAGGTGGCTCCCGTATTGTTCTCGGACTGTTAGGATGCCCCTTGTGTAGTTCCAAGGATGGTTTCTGTAATACCCCAACCCGAAATCCAATAAACTGAACGGCGATCACTCCCAAATAAAATACAACTGCAGCGGAAATAATACAACAACGGGCGGTATTACAATGCCGTTGGCCACCCTTGTGACCAACAAGGCTAAGTCCAAATACAATCCTCAAATGTCACGGTCTGGAATACATACACCCGAGATACTAGGAATCGAACTCAAAGTAAATACTGAAATAAAACAATTACTAATAGTAGACTCCCAAAGCTTGGTCTACCCCACACCACTCAGTGTAGTGAACTTCTCAATCTTCAGGTACCTGAAAAATGGGGGTGCCCCCAAGGGGCTCAGCAAACAATGCTGGTATGGAAAACGTGCAGCCCATCGTCTACCGGGCCACACCACTACTTTGTCGAATACATGCAGTTCATTTTTATAAAGCTGTAAACAAGCATAGTCTGATAATAACAAGTATCCATACAAGGACAATAATGTCACATAGAACAAGACACAGAAGGTCGAGTTAGCTGAACTGAATTCTTTACTGATAGTCGGTCCACACAATGGGAATGACAGTTTATAACTGAATATCTGAAATAGTGGAGGTATAGTGACCTCGTTATAAGAAAGGTTGGGTATAAAAACCCCAGGAGATGACGTAGTCAAACCCTGAACTGAATGGCGTGGGAATAAGAACCCACTAGAGGAATAAAGTCTTCCTCGAACTGAAGGGCATTTGAATCCCGGAAGGAATAAAGTCTTCCTCCCAACTGAATGTTCCGTCGCGACGTAGTAGGAGACGACCTGAGACAGGTACAACTCCCGTAGCATGCATGGCCAGATCCAACTGGGCTCCTCAATCTCGAAGTATATAATTGTTAAGTGTCATATAAAGACGTTAAACAAGACACAATGTGTATTGTCAATTATCACGTTTAGGATAATGACGTATGTTATAAAGTGAAGTTAGTGAGAGACTTGAGTACAAGTCCTCGGTATACTGAAACGCAGGTATTTATCCACTGGTATAGTAGTGTTTGTATGCGTGGGACATACACGTTGTAGTCAGCAACAATCACGCACATAAAATAATACCACAATGTGCAAGAGTAAAACAACAGTTTACATTAATTATCTTGGTCGTTATTTCAAACACAGATAGCACACAAGCCAGTGTAATCCGTTAGAAAACAGGTTGCAAGAATCCCATACCGTTCACCGTAGACTGTACTGGTTTAATTCCCGGTCAACGTCTGGTCAAACAAAGTCCTAGAATAGGATTAACTGAAAGGGTTAATTTATGTTACCCTTATATAATTCTATTGAATCTTTAACAAATCTCGTATTTGGTATTTCATGTGAGGTTTTATTTCTTTTATTACCTCATGATTTTATGTATTACTTATTTGTTATTCCTTTTTGATTTATTTATAACTCCTTTAATGTACATATATGTATTCATAATTCATGTACTATATTTGTTGTTTATTTTAATTGTCTAAGTGACATAACAACTTATAATTTTCTTAACTATATTTATATGTCGTACATGGACATAAGATTCTTATAGTCTTCATTATTGCTCCTTTAACCAAAGTATAATCATTGGTTACTTTTAAATTCCTGATAACTATATAAGTCATAGTTTAAACTTCATAACTCCTTTAATCAAAATTCTTTCTTTCTAATTCCTCCAAAATCCATGTAGGACCTATATTTATTTTAATCTAAATTCTTACCCTTATATTTCGGTTATTCACAAAACATCCACATAAATTCATAAACTTTATATTAAATTCTAATCTCATTATATATAGAGTTTTAACTTCTTATTTAGCTAAATTACAAGCCATCCAACATTTTGGTATATAGCTTTTAAATATTATAACTCTCAAAATTACAACTTAGCCCCTTAAATTTCGGCCAATTATATTTATTCCTTATAATTACAATCTAACCACCAAATCTTATAACCTTTACATAATGTCATGTAAACTATAGTTTTAATTTTAATTCTCCATAAATGCCGAACATATATATATAAATTCTTAAATTACCAAACTAACCCAAAAGAATTCGGCTTTGGTCTTAACTTTCCATTAATTACATTTTCATCCCAAACTTTATAATAGGTTCTTATTAACTTATAAACTATAGTCTGAATATTTAATTCCTTAAAATTTCAAAAGTGAATCTAATAATTCTCTTAATTATGAATTCGCCCACTAATATATTCTAAACTTTCATAGCAACTTTTATAAATTACATAATAGCCCAAAACTTTATAAAGTGTTACTTAAACACATGTTTAAATTATCTAAAATTCATAAACTTAATTCCTAACCTTATATTATTCATAATTACACTAAGTACCCCTTTAGCTCTCGTTTTTATACTAAACCCACTAAACTTTGTAAAAATTATACTTAAGCCACATAACTTAATTAATTAGCCATTTAAGCTCTAATAAAATATTTTTACTCACAAAACTTTATGATATAAGTTTATATACCTAAGTAGGTCATTAATACCTATTTAACTCTTAGGTAATTCGGCCCATATTTATTTAGTGACCATTTAGTATATAAAAGTGGATTTATATGTCATAATAAATGTACATAAATTCATATGAGTCATACAACTCATGTATAAATTATTGTAATGTCTTATATTTATTCTTAGCTCAAAAATAAGCATTTTTGCCCAAGACATTTCGGCCTCAATTAATTTGTAACATAAATAAATTTTGTGACACAAAATGTGTCTTAAGGTAAATATTTTCTATATATGTTATAGATTATATTTTTGGCATATAAAACCATATAGTTTCGGTATTAATATACCTAAGAGGTGTACATAATTTCTGTACAATTTTTAGAAGCTTAACAAAGCTTATAATATAAGGATTTACTTAGTAAACTTACTTCTTAACAAAGGTGGTTAAGTGCTTGAACTTCTTCTTGAATCTCCAAGCTTCCTCCTAGGTAAACTTGATGCTCCTCTTCGGTTTTATGCAAGAGGTGAAGGTGTTTAGGAGTTAGATCTTGAATAAAGATCTTAAGTAGATTTGGAAGTAGTTTTATAAGACTTTACCTGAGACTTTGCTCCTTATAATTCGGCACTCCTAAGGTAGGTGAAGAACAAGTTTTTCCCTTCATCAAAATGAAGAAGAAAGAGACTTAGAAGAGGTAGAACTTGGTTACACATAAAAATGTGCTTTAAGGATTTTCAAGCTTTAAAACCTACCTTGAGATGCTCCTTGGTTTAATGTTGGTTTGGACAATCTCCTTGGAGAACTAAATGAAGCCGAACACACCTTGTTATGCTAGGAAGAGTTTTGCTTCAAGACTTGCCAAGAAATGCAAGGAATTTACCTTAAAGATGAAGATAGAAGTTAAATCTCCATTAATGGACTTAAGAGCTTCAAAGAAGAAGATGAAGCTAGAAGAGAGGAGAGAGCTTACCTAAACCGTGGATGAAGAGGGCAAGGAAGAGTGAGGCTTAGCTCACGTAAATGCAATAGGCATTTGGAAATTGATTTTGTTTTGTCAATTTTTAATGTCATTTGACATACTTTTTCTTAGTTTATTTCATGGTTGATTGGCTCAATAAATGTCCTCCTTTCCAGCATGAAAATCGGTCATGAGGTGTGACTAAGCAAGAGTTGGAAGACAATACTTTTGGCTAGATGACAAGGTAAGAAAAGGTGAGTATATTCCTTTGATTTTTCAATGGCAAATGACTTGTCTTCTTCTTCTTCATGTAGGTGCACGAATTGGAGGCTTGAATGGAGCTCAAAAACCGGCCATGAAGAGCCAAGGAAGAACAAGGAAGGTCACATGTGGAAGAAGGAATCAAATAGTAGATCTTAGATCTACTTTTTACTTTTTCCATTTGTTTTTGTTCTAGCTCACATGGCCTTATTCCATGGCCTAATTTCGACAGCTATCTGATCAAATGAGACCTACATACTTAGACATTACGTAATATAACACATGGGATGATGAGTCATCATGTTTTAAGCCTTTTATAAATTTTAAAGCAAATTTTATACTAGTTTTTGCCCTTAAAATCGGCCCCTATAGAGAGCCTTGTTGACTAGTCACACCAACTTATTTAGAAGGTCATTTTAACCCTTTTTAAGATTACCAATTCGTGGCATGTCAAAAACTACAAGGTAATTGCGTAAAACGCATTTTCGTGACACCCGAAGGTGTGTTTTTGTGCTCTAAGGAAATTTTGGGAAACCAATTGTTCTTATGAGTTCCAAGTGTTTGTAAACACTTATTATAGTAAATAAACATATACTAAGATGTTACATTGAGTTATATGGGTTTATCAACCCGTGACATAATTTACGGGCCATCGGGACACTCCCGGCCCAAAAAGGAGCGCTAAGAAATCCTCCTTTGGTTTTTGCTGAATTTGAGAAACCACTTCGTGGGTTCTCTTATAATGGTTAATAATGATGTTAGGAACTCAAGGAATTAATTTTATAGGAGTTCATGCCACCTCGGCACTCCTCCGGACTTTTCGTGCTTTAAGGAGCGGGTGTGAGCACTCCCGAGCATTTTGCGTATTTGACTGAATATAGCTTAGGGAATATATTTGTATATTCATATATAATTGTATGACCATTTAGTTTGAATATTAGAGGGTCATACAAGGTCATGTTTGACCATATGCTTCTAAGGCGTTTTAGCGTTTATGGTGAAACGACTGTTTTTACGTAACGTTTTCATGCATGGGTTTGCATGCGTACGTGAAATGATTTATATTTGGATTATATTCCAATAAATAATGATTAAATAATATTATTTAGATTTGGGTATTTCAATCTACCCCCCTTAAAAAGGACTTCGCCCCGAAGTCTCATATCTAAAGTATAAGGTTGTGGGGGAATCAAGTTCCACTAAGTATCCACAACTCAATCTAATTTTTAGGGATCAAGTCCCAAGTCTCTATATCCCTAAGTTCATAGTGTATATCAAGTACAACAGGAATACTTGGAATGTCATAACATATACTACTTGCGGTGCAAAGTAAGGGTAGTGAACACAATCACTTTTCGTTTCAATGGTGCAACGTAGTGCATATAATATTTCCATTGTAGTGTAATGAAGTACACACAATCAGTAGAGTACAAGGTAACTTCAAATACAGTGTCACAAAAGGTAACTATAAGACAAAATGTCACAATATACAACAGTGTGACACAAGAACACTTATAAGCACAAAAGTGTCAACTGAAATGCACCACAAAAGTGCCACAACTGAAATGCACAAAAGTGCAACAACTAAATGCACAAAAGTGCAACAACTGAAATGCACAAAAGCAAACAAATGCAATGCCACACTAAACTCAAAAATGAAAAAGGCTCTACCCCCCAAAAGAAGGGGTACGCCCCCGTACCCTAGACTAAAGTGCCTAGTCGGTAAATAATGAGGGAAACTTCGCTCGCATATCAGCTTCGAGTTCCCATGTTGGCCTCTTCCACACGTGGGTCGACCAAAGAACCTTCACGAGGCTCACAGACTGTTTCGAGTCTCTCGTGTCTTTCTATCTAAGATTCTTTGCGGTGTTTCCACATACCGCATTGTTGGTTCTAAAGAGAGTGTCTCTGGTTGTTAGAACATGAGAAGGATGAGGCATGTATTCTTAAGCTGAGACACGTGAAAAACATTGTGTACTTTGCCCAACTCGGCTGGCAAATCAAGTCGATATGCCACTAGGCCCACCCGCTCTATGATAGCGTAGGGTCCTACAAATTTCGGGCTTAGCTTGCCCTTCTGACCAAATCTGAATACACCCTTCATGGGTGAAAATCGTAGAAATACCTTGTCGCCAACTGCGAACTCAAGGTCTCGTCGCCTCTATCAGCATATGATTTCTGTCTGTCCTGTGCTGCTTTCATATTGTTTCTGATCTGCTGAACTTCTGCCTGGACTTGCTCCAAGTACTCAGGCCCAATGAGACGGTCTCACTAGACTCGTCCCAGCACAAAGGTGTGCGGCATGGTCTGCCATATAAAGCCTGAAAAGTGACATCTGTATAGAGGCGTGATAGCTGTTATTGTAGCAAACTCGATGAGATGTAATCTATCTATCCAGCTGCCCTGAAAGTCCAAGGCACATGCTCGTAGCATGTCCTCTAAGTCTGAATAGTCCTCTCTGACTGACCAGTCTGAGGATGAAATGCTGTGCTAAGCTCAATTCAGTGCCAAGTGCTTCGCGAGTAGCCCGCCAATATCGCGTGAGAGAAATCTAGTATCTCGATCTGAAAACAATAGTCTTTGGAACTCCATGATGTCTGATAATCTCTTTCTCAAATAGCTCTGCTAACTTAGGCACTTTCCAAGTGTCTTTCATCGGAATGAACCTAGCAACCTTAGTTATCGATCAACAACGACCCAAATCATATTAAGTCCTCCTCTCGTAGGTGGTAGTCCCACCACGAAGTCCATAGAGATATCATAAAACTTCCACTCTGGACTGGCATAGACTGTACCATACCTCCTGGTCGTCTATGTTCGAATTTCACTTTCTGACAAGTGAGACATCGAATCACATACTCTGTCACGTCGCCCTTCATACCACTCCACCAGAAATACCTCTTAATCTTTGTACATCTTAGAAGCTCCTGGATGGACAGATGTGGTAGAAGTGTGGGACTCTCGAAGAATATGCTCCTTAATATCTGTGCTGTCTCTGGGAATACACAATCTCCCCTTCAATCTGATGAGTCCATCATCATGTAACTGAACTCATACTTCCCACCTTCAAATGTACCGTCAGACAACTTCTGACTGATCTCCATCATTCGCTGATCACTCTGCTGTGCTCTACGTATGTCGTCCATAAGACTCGAGCTAGCCACAATGGCATTTAGGGAATGTGCTCGTCGACTCAGTGCGTCTGCTACAACATTAGCTTTCCCTTCCTTGTACTGCAAATCAATATCATAGTCCTTAAGAAATTCAACCCATCTCTTTGTCTCATGTTTAACCTCCTTTTGGGTGAATACATACTTCAAACTCTTGTGATCCGAATATACGGTCATCTGGACACCATACAGGTAGTGGCGCCAGATCTTCAAAGCAAAAACAATAGCTCCAAGTTCCAAGTCATGTGTGGGATAGTTTTCCTCATGTTTCTTCAACTGTCGGGAAGCGTAGGCAACTACCTTCCCATTCCTGCATGAGTACACACCCTAATCCCCTACCTGATGCATCACAGTAAACTAACTCATAACCCTCTGTCCTTCAGGTATAGTCAAAACTGGTGCTGATGTCAAGGCATTCTTCAGAAGCTCGAATGAGGTCTCACATTCAGTAGTCCATGTGAAGGGTGCGTCCTTCTTCATTAAGCTGGTCATAGGTTTGGCTATTTGGAGAAGTCTCTGACAAACCTTCTGTAGTATCCTGCTAACCCAAGGAAACTCCTGATGTCCGTAACGGTTTTTGGCCTCGGCCAAGTGCGAACTGCTTCTATCTTGCTGGATCCACCGCGATCCCAGCATCTGAGATGACATGTCCTAGAAAGGAAACTCTGTCTAACCAAACTCACATTTGGAGAACTTAGCATAAAGCTGGTTCTCCCTTAGGATCTCAAGTACATGTCGGAGGTGACTCTCATGCTCTTCTCTAGACTTTGAGTAAATTAGGATGTCATCGATGAATACAACCACGGTCTTATCCAACTGCTCTCTGAATAACCTGTTCATCAAATCCATGAAGACTGCAGGTGCATTTGACAAGCCAAAAGGCATAACCGTAAACTCGTAGTGGCCATACCGTGTTCTGAATGCTGTCTTTTCTATGTCTTGCTCCCTGATAGGTATCTGATGGTAGCCTGATCTCAAATCGATCTTCGAAACAACACTTTGCTCCTCTCAACTGATCAAATAAATCGTCAATACGTGGTAGTGGATATTTATTCTTCACCGATACTGCATTAAGCTCCCTGTAATCAACACAACAAAACGAAGGCTTCCATCCTTCTTCTTCACAAAAAGCACTGGTGCTCCCCAAGAGATACGCTAGGTGTAGGTCGTAGTATCCCTTGTCTATAAATCTTTCAACTGCTCTTTCAGCTCAGCCATCTCTGCTGGTGCCATACGGTACGGTGCCTTAGCTATAGGACCGGTACCTGGTAGTAATTCGATGGAGAACTCTACCTCTCTGGGTGGCGGTAAGCCTGGAAGTTCCTTTGGAAAAATATCTGGAAATTCTGACACTACACTGGCCACTCTGAATCAAAATCAGGCGTGCTCCACATCCTGAATATAGCATAAATATACCTCTTTATGCTTCCTGACTTGCTTGTACATAGACATAGCAGATATACTTTTACTGATGGTGCTCTAGGGCTCTGACGGTAAGATACTGTCACTCCTGATGGGCTCTTAAGCAATAGTCTGCGCTCTGCACAAAGAATGCGGCCTCTGTGCCGCCCCAGCCAGTCCATCCCGGCTATAACATCGAATCCTAAACCTCTAAACTCGATAAGGTCAATAGGAAATTCCTCCTCCTTAATACTGATAGTGGCTCCTCTATAAGACGAGTGCAACTGATCTTCTCCTTAGACGGGAGTGCCACCTTAAAGTCAGGTAACTCTACTGCGTCTAGCCCCAACTTCCCCGCAAGCGTAGGCGAAATGAAAGTATGTGAGGCTCCGGAGTCGAACAGTACTAATGCATCCACTCCATTAACCGGAAAGGTACCAGTGAGAATCGAGCCGCCCTTGCTGGCCTCCTCCTCAGTAAGTATACTTAAGGCACCTTCCGTCTCCTTAGCACAACCTACTAACAGAATCTGAGTAAGTACTTTGATACATGATGGGGTCTAAAGACATTCACTTTCACAAACAACAATGCTTCACTGATGAGATAATCTCCTTTCTGAATTCCAAACACAATTACAACACTAATACTTTCTAAAGGTCAAACTTAATCTTCCTGGTTTCATGTGAGTGGTGTTTATCACTGTCGAAGGTGCTGTGTTAATTAACTCTCTTAATTCCATGGTATAGCAACCTTGACTTTCCACCCATTATTAAAACATCTCCTGATTCAATATGATTTTCTTTGCAAGGTCTACACGCTTCTGCTCGCCATAAAGAAACTCTGCGTCATCTCCAATTGACAAAGATAATACTGGTATTCCCTGTTCAAGGGACCCTTTTGTTTCATCATTGTCCTGGTGTAGTCCTAAACGGCCTCCTTCTTCATAGAAGTTGATGATACATAGATCAGCCCTTAAGTTGGGAACTGGATCTCTTCTAGCTGCTGAGCTGTAGTAACTGCTTGTTCCACAATTTGTAAAAATTCTCTTGAATCTTCGGCACTTGAGCTCTTCCATCTCCATTTCTTGTATCTGGTAATTTTGGTATAAGGATTCCAATCCTTTCCCAACCACATCATTTTCAGCTTCATTTTTGATCCTCCTGGAAATTCTGGAGTGTAGAACCCTCCTGGTCCTGCTCCCAATTCTTGACACCTTCTGATGATTGCAATTTGTGTCTCCGGTGTTAGGTATCCTTTGAGTAGTATCAAACATGGTTGGATAACCTTACATTGTTCGTTCCCTGGTTCTTGTATTTTGATAATGTTTTTCCTCCAGGGAGGGCGGTGAGGGGATAGGAAAGCATATCTTATAGCTTCCTACGTGATTTAAATTTTACTAGTGAGTCTTACTAATTCTTTCCTACTCAATTAGGCAATCAAGGCATGCAAGCACTCATTCACATCATCCATTGCTCAATAATAGGTTCACGGTTCAGAAATACCTGGGTTAGTAGAAGGACCAGCCTCATCTGAGCGGTCCATGACATGCAGGGCGGGTCCCGATGCTGGGCCTTGCCCTTGTACCCCTGAGTTTGGTTGTTGGTGGAGGGCGAGTATCGCTAGCTCCATTCTTTTGGGCCTGGGTTTGGCTTTGCTCCCGGGCGGTAGTTCCTGCTCTCCGGGTTTCGGATACACTCGAAGGCACGATGCCCGAGTATCTGACAGTAGCGCACATGACTTTCTCCCCCTGGCA
This sequence comes from Limonium bicolor, assembly GCA_023374045.1. NCBI lineage: Eukaryota > Viridiplantae > Streptophyta > Magnoliopsida > Caryophyllales > Plumbaginaceae > Limonium > Limonium bicolor. The sequence continues at coordinate 145,507,552 of CM041779.1, read as the reverse complement.
GTCCACGCCGGGGTGATCCTTTCCGCACTGTTTACAGTTGAAACGGCGGATATACTTCTGGCCCGTGTTTGAGCCAGATCCAGAACCTAATACAATCAAGGTTAATTATTCATTCTAACGGTGCTGAAGTAATCACAAAAGTCTCAAAATTTACTGTTGATTAGAGTGCCTACCCTTAGGTGGGTAGGTTTTCTGTGAAGTTGCACTCCGTAGGTTCCTGACTGGGGTTCCCAGTAGTTTGGTTCCCTTCCCTTGATAGGACCCCTGTCCTTTCTGATAGGGTTTGTTCCTTTTGTTGGAGTTCCCCTGCTTGGCATCTTCGCCACCAGGTCCGTCCTTCCTCTTTTGGGAGCTCAAAGCATCCCTTCTCTTACAAGTGATCTCCACTACGGAAGCAGCATGGTAGCATTCCTGAAATCTCAAGATATTAATCTCCAAATCTCCCATGATGGGGTATAGTATGTAATAAGATTTCCAACTGATTTATGTCTTTCCTGTTTTACCTGCAAACTGGTAGGGATGATTGGTCCCATCCCAAACTGAAGTCGAGGGCTCAGTCCCCCGTAGAACCGGTCGACCAACCTGGTCCGAGTATCCTATGCCGGGCAATAGTCGGAGTAGCGAAGTGAACTTCGCATAGTACTCATCCACTGACATCTTCCCCGTCTGCTCCAAGGCGTCAAACTCCCGAGTCTTCACCATCCTGGTGTGGGCCGGGTAGTATTTGCCCCTAAGTAGTGCAGTGTAATGTCCCCAAGTAAAGGCTGGGTCATCCAGGTGGTCGGCTTTCACCATGTTCCACCAATCTCTAGCTGCATCCTTCAGATAAAAGGCAGCAAGTCTTACTTTCTCCCTAGCTGGGACTGCAAGCGTCTCGAACGCTGTCTCCATCTCCATGATGTAGGTCTCTAAGTGAGCAGGGTCAGTCTGCCCCTTGAATGCAGTTGGCCTCAGATCAGCCAAGCTCTTCACCCAGTCTCTCTCCCTGGGTGGTGGTGGTGGAGGTAGCTGCTGCTGCTGTGCAACCCCCGCCTGTGCAAAAGCCTGAGCAATTAAGGTAGCAATGTCTGCCAACTGATGTTTGGCTCCTCATCAGCCTGTCCACGTCGTCCTCCTCTTCCTGACATCTGCAGGATGTTGAGGTATATAGGCACTGTGGTCAAAAACTCGGTCTTGGATAGTAGTCTAAGTAAAACTAACTTAAACTCCTTTCAATACTATCTCTCAACCCTTAACCTAAAGTATTAGATATCCTAATCTCGGTGTATCCTTGTATCCAGAGCAACTACGCTCTGATACCATTTTGTAATACCCCAACCCGAAATCCAATAAACTGAACGGCGATCACTCCCAAATAAAATACAACTGCAGCGGAAATAAATACAACAACCGGGCGGTATTACAATGCCGTTGGCCACCCTTGTGACCAACAAGGCTAAGTCCAAATACAATCCTCAAATGTCACGGTCTGGAATACAGATACAACCCGAGATACTAGGAATCAAACTCAAAGTAAAATACTGAAATAAAACAATAACTAATAGTAGACTCCCAAAGCTTGGTCTACCCCACCTACACTCAGTGTAGTGAACTTCTCAATCTTCAGGTACCTGAAAAATGGGGGTGCCCCCAAAGGGGCTCAGCAAACAATGCTGGTATGGAAAACGTGCAGCCCATCGTCTACCGGGCCACACCAACTACTTTGTCGAATACATGCAGTTCATTTTTATAAAGCTGTAAACAAGCATAGTCTGATAATAACAAGTATCCATACAAGGACAATAATGTCACATAGAACAAGACACAGAAGGTCGAGTTAGCTGAACTGAAATTCTTTACTGATAGTCGGTCCACACAATGGGACTGACAGTTATAACTGAATATCTGAAATAGTGGAGGTATAGTGACCTCGTTATAAAGAAAGGTTGGGTATAAAAACCCCAGGAGATGACGTAGTCAAACCCTGAACTGAATGGCGTGGGAAATAAGAACCCACTAGAGGAATAAAGTCTTCCTCGAACTGAAGGGCATTTGAATCCCGGAAGGAATAAAGTCTTCCTCCCAACTGAATGTTCCGTCGCGACGTAGTAGGAGACGACCTGAGACAGGTACAACTCCCGTAGCATGCATGGCCAGATCCAACTGGGCTCCTCAATCTCGAAGTATATAATTGTTAAGTGTCATATAAAGACGTTAAACAAGAACACAATGTGTATTGTCAATTATCACGTTTAGGATAATGACGTTGTTATAAAGTGAAGTTAGTGAGAGACTTGAGTACAAGTCCTCGGTATACTGAAACGCAGGTATTTAATCCACTGGTATAGTAGTGTTTGTATGCGTGGGACATACACGTTGTAGTCAGCAACAATCACGCACATAAAATAATACCACAGTGTGCAAGAGTAAAACAACAGTTTACATTAATTATCTTGGTCGTTATTTCAAACAACAGATAGCACACAAGCCAGTGTAATCCGTTAGAAAACAGGTTGCAAGAATCCCATACCGTTCACCGTAGACTGTACTGGTTTAATTCCCGGTCAACGTCTGGTCAAACAAAGTCCTAGAATAGGATTAACTGAAAGGGTTAATTTATGTTACCCTTATATAATGATTCTATTGAATCTTTAACAAATTGTTATTTTTCATGTGAGGTTTATTTCTTTTAATTACCTCATGATTTTATGTATAACTTATTTGTTATTCCTTTTGATTTATTTATAACTCCTTTAATGTACATATATGTATTCATATATTCATGTACTATATTTGTTGTTTATTTTAATTGTCTAAGTGACATAACAACTTATAATTTCTTAACTATATTTATATGTCTTACATGACATAAAATTCTTATAGTTTCATTATTCTCCTTTAACCAAAAGTAATAATCATTGGTTACTTTTAAATCCTTATAACTATATAAGTCATAGTTAAACTTCATAACTCCTTTAATCAAAATTCTTTCTTTCTAATTCCTCCAAAAATCCATGTAGGACCTATATTTATTTTAATCTAAATTCTTACCCTTATATTTCGGTTATTTACAAAACAACCACATAAATTCATAAACTTTATATTAAATTCTAATCTCATTATATTATAGAGTTTTAACTTCTTATTTAGCTAAATTACAAAGCCATCCATAATATTTTGGTATATAGCTTTTAAATATTATAACTCTCAAAAATTACAACTTAGCCCCTTAAATTTCGGCCAATATATATTTATTCCTTATAATTACAATCTAACCACCAAAATCTTATAACCTTTACATAATGTCATGTAAACTATAGTTTTAATTTTAATTCTCCATAAATGCCGACATATATATATAAATTCTTAAATTACCAAACTAACCCAAAGAATTCGGCTTTGGTCTTGAACTTTCCATTAATTACATTTTCATCCCAAAACTTTATAATAGTTCTTATTAACTTATAAACTATAGTCTAAATATTTAATTCCTTAAAATTTCAAAAGTGAATCTAATAATTCTCTTAATTATGAATTCGCCCACTAATATATTCTAAACTTTCATAGCAACTTTATAAATTACATAATAGCCCAAAACTTTATAAAGTGTTACTTAAACACATGTTTAAATTATCTAAAATTCATAAACTTAATTCCTAACCTTATATTATTTCATAATACACTAAGTACCCCTTTAGCTCTCGGTTTTTATACTAAACCCACTAAACTTTGTAAAAATTATACTTAAGCCACATAACTTAATTAATTAGCCATTTAAGCTCTAATAAAATATTTTAACTCACAAAACTTTATGATATAAGTTTATATACCTAAGTAGGTCATTAATACCTATTTAAATCTAGGTAATTCGGCCATATTATTTAGTGACCATTTAGTATATAAAAGTGGATTTATATGTCATAATAAATGTACATAAATTCATATGAGTCATATAACTCATGTATAAATTATTGTAATGTCTTATATTTATTCTTAGCTCAAAAATAAGCATTTTTCCAAGACATTTCGGCCTCAATTAATTTGTAACATAAATAAATTTTGTGACACAAAAATGTGTCTTAAGGTAAATATTTTCTATATATGTTATAGATTATATTTTTGGCATATAAACCATATAGTTTCGGTATTAATATACCTAAGAGGTGTACATAATTTTTGTACAATTTTTAGAAGCTTAACAAAGCTTATAATATAAGGATTTACTTAGTAAACTTACTTCTTAACAAAGGTGGTTAAGTGCTTGAACTTCTTCTTGAATCTCCAAGCTTCCTCCTAGGTAAACTTGATGCTCCTCTTCGGTTTTATGCAAGAGGTGAAGGTGTTTAGGAGTTAGATCTTGAATAAAGATCTTAAGTAGATTTGGAAGTAGTTTTATAAGACTTTACCTTAGACTTTGCTCCTTATAATTTCGGCACTCCTAAGGTAGGTGAAGAACAAGTTTTTCCCTTCATCAAAATGAAGAAGAAAAGAGACTTAGAAGAGGTAGAACTTGGTTACACATAAAAATGCTTTAAGGATTTTCAAGCTTTAAAACCTACCTTGAGATGCTCCTTGGTTTAATGTTGGTTTGGACAATCTCCTTGGAGAACTAAATGAAGCCGAACACACCTTGTTATGCTAGGAAGAGTTTTGCTTCAAGACTTGCCAAGAAATGCAAGGAATTTACCTTAAAGATGAAGATAGAAGTTAAATCTCCATTAATGGACTTAAGAGCTTCAAAGGAAGAAGATGAAGCTAGAAGAGAGAGGAGAGAGCTTACCTAAACCGTGGATGAAGAGGGCAAGGAAGAAAGTGAGGCTTAGCTCACGTAAATGCAATAGGCATTTGGAAATTGATTTTGTTTTGTCAATTTTTAATGTCATTTGACAATACTTTTCTTAGTTTATTCATGGTTGATTGGCTCAATAAATGTCCTCCTTTCCAGCATGAAAATCGGTCATGAGGTGTGACTAAGCAAGAGTTGGAAAGACAATACTTTTGGCTAGATGACAAGGTAAGAAAAGGTGAGTATATTCCTTTGATTTTTCAATGGCAAATGACTTGTCTTCTTCTTCATGTAGGTGCACGAATTGGAGGCTTGAATGGAGCTCAAAAACCGGCCATGAAGAGCCAAGGAAGAACAAGGAAGGTCACATGTGGAAGAAGGAATCAAATAAAGTAGATCTTAGATCTACTTTTTACTTTTTCCATTTGTTTTGTTCTAGCTCACATGGCCTTATTCCATGGCCTAATTTCGACAGCTATCTGATCAAATGAGACCTACATACTTAGACATTAAGTAATATAACACATGGGATGATGAGTCATCATGTTTAAGCCTTTTATAAATTTTTAAAGCAATTTTATACTAGTTTTTGCCCTTAAAATCGGCCCCTATAGAGAGCCTTGTTGACTAGTCACACCAACTTATTTAGAAGGTCATTTTAACCCTTTTTAAGATTACCAATTCGTGGCATGTCAAAAACTACAAGGTAATTGCGTAAAACGCATTTTCGTGACACCCGAAGGTGTGTTTTTGTGCTCTAAGGAAATTTTGGGAAACCAATTGTTCTTATGAGTTCCAAGTGTTTGTAAACACTTATTATAGTAAATAAACATATACTAAGATGTTACATTGAGTTATATGGGGTTATATCAACCCGTGACATAATTTACGGGCCATCGGGACACTCCCGGGCCAAAAAGGAGCGCTAAGATCCTCCTTTGGTTTTTGCTGAATTTTGAGAAACCACTTCGTGGGTTCTCTTTATAATGGTTAATAATGATGTTAGGACAACTCAGGAATTAATTTTATAGGAGTTCGTGCCACCTCGGCACTCCTCCGGACTTTTCGTGCTTTAAGGAGCGGGTGTGAGCACTCCCGAGCATTTTGCGTATTTGACTGAATATAGCTTAGGGAATATATTTGTATATTCATATAATAATTGTATGACCATTTAGTTTGAATATTAGAGGGTCATACAAGGTCATGTTTGACCATATGCTTCTAAGGCGTTTTAGCGTTTATGGTGAAACGACTGTTTTTACGTAATTTTCATGCATGGGTTTGCATGCGTACGTGAAATGATTTATATTTGGATTATATTCCAATAAATAATGATTAAATATATTATTTAGATTTGGGGTATTTCAGTTTCATTGTCGGATAATGGCTCCCGCATGACTCAAGTTTGGTTCTGGATATGGTGTTAACAAGGCTCGAGCATGACGCTTGATTGCTTCGGAATTGTCCTTGTACGACCTCCGATGGCTTTAATTCGGTTTGATGTAGCTCGAGGATAGCCCAGGATGGCTCCGAGATGGTTCGATGTAGCTCGATGATGGTCTGGGATGACTCCAGTTGACATCTTCTGATCAAAAATTACGCTTCAACAAATGCAACTGAAGTCGACTTTCAGTGAGACTAGGAAGAGTTCTTACTACTCAGGTGTTGATGATGGAGTGCTTATGATGCATACAGGTATTAAATGCTGGATACGATGCAAAATGCGTATGCGATTTTTGGAGAAAAAGGTATGACCCTATCTCTATTAATACGAGGTTTACGAATATAAAACATCTTCGGCTCGATCTTGAGTGATTGTTGAATTGGAATGTGTGAATCACTCTCCTCTCATGGAGGGATGCGGGTCAAACTCGTGAGTATAGCTGTGTGCTAATGGTGTAATGCTACTCTCAATGCTCGGAGCAGTATTTTCCTTAGAATTTCTTTCGAGTTTCTGGACTTTCCAATTCCTACAAGTTCCTCTCCTGCAATGGGGTAGGTTATTCATGATTTGGTGGTTCAATCGAGAAGTCACTCGCGCTCTAAAGACCTTGTGAGATAAGGTCGCACTCATTCGCTCATGGTCCCTTTGTTATAAGGTGGGATATGTTGATAGCAAGTACGAAGCTTATGATTCATGCTTCAAATCCGGTACTTTCAGTTAACGCTCACCAACTAAAAAGTCGGAGGTCTTTTATTAGGTTATAACGGGGCTGAGGGGTATGACGTATGTCACATGGGACTGGAGGATTAATTTGGAAGTCGTGGAGCTTTTGTGCAATAGAGGATATGTTTCACCTTCGCCATGGGTGGAATGATTAGACAGGTTTTGATAACCTTTTATTGGTTTCTATGGGACATCATTGGTCCTTCGGATTTGGATTTCTCCTTCTTGCCTCTTCTGGTGTACAGTTTGAACTTTCTTCTCATTTTGTTTTTTGAAATTGCATTTGGCCCATCAACTTTCTCGAGCGTTCTCTGCTTTGTATTTTGGCTTTCAGCTTTGGAGTTGCATTGACATATCGACCTTCTTGAACATTTTCGGTGTTCTTTTTTGTGTTTGGCTTTGGAGTTGCATTGACTCACTGATTTCTTTAATATTTTGATTGCCTGCTTTTGTGAAAGATGGTGAGAGAGGGGCCATGGCTCAAGCTCCTTCGAGATCCTCTATTGCAAGGGTGAGTCAGTATGTGTATGTGAGTTGGCATGCTGTGGAGTTTGTAGAAAAAGGTTTATCGTGAAAGGCTCAGCGGGGCTCACTAAGGGATAATGCATAGGGAAATTAAAGTTGTTTGGTCTTGTAGAGGTTTTTGATCCTAAGTGCCTCGTCATTCTCATTATACCATGATTGTTTTCTTACTACTTCTCGGATCTTTGCATGAATCACAGTTCGTGACTTGCTATCGACATTGATCTTACTCTGAATTATGCCTCTCCATGTGATGAAGGAATGCACATGTCGCTCGTGGTTTTACCTCGATTGGCTCTCTCTACCTTCCCTCGTCGCTCAATGGATTGTCCAAAACGCTCGCTTGAAATTCAAGAGAAATACCGCTCTTCGCACACTACTCACTTGGTTTGTGGTGCTGATTTTAATTAGACCCACGTGTTCATCGACGGGTCAAGAGTTAAGTGGTTCACGCACTATGTTCAATCAATCTCTCATGATTTTCCCCAAAGATGTCGTTTCGATATGAGAGTATGCAAGTGCAACTATCTACAATGCAATCTACTGTGGTAATATGGAATTACTATGTATAAGATGCGTGAAATGCTGAAAGTGATGAATAAAGATGGTTGACTTTGGGTGTTGACTGAATGTTTTTTGTTTTTTTTTTGCATGCGATGCATGAGGGGTAAGGCTACACCTAGTCTCGCTTGAATCGGATTCAGCTCATGATTCATGAAGCTCATCTCATTATTGTTGGCCTTGAAGGTGGTCTAACTGTGGGGTCGCTGTCGGGGTAGTGATTCTCAAGTGAGGTCGGCTTGGTGATTGGCTCCTGGATTTTTGAATTTTTAGGGGGTGACAACTCCCGCATGGTGGCCCAACGATATGACGGAGACTACATTTTTTGGAATTTTTGGATGTATGATTTTTTTTTTTGGATTTTGGGGAGTGACAACTCCCGTATGGTAGCCCCACGATATGATACACTCTGAGATTGGGAAAGATTTGAGCTCGGTTTTCTTTTCTATCCCTCTGAGATCGGGTTCTGGATTTCGAGATATTGGGATGAAAGCTGGTGTGTGACAAGTGACGATGGAACACGTAAGTGCGTGATGCTCGGGAGTGTGGACGAGATTCATGTAAGGTTGATGATTTGAACTGACTGTAAGTGCATGTGACCCTTTTGTCATGAATGCAATGCATGTGTTTTTTTTTTTGGTTTTGTGCTCGATTGCATTTGTTGGCGTTATTTACTTAGGGGATGCCTCCTGTAGATACCGTGAATTTTCACCCCGTAAAGCAAAGTTGATGAATGATATATAGATGTGAGGGGTCGTCCCTTATTCGTTCTTTTTATCATACGTGCATGCCAAAAGAAACCTAGTTTTAGAAAACAATTTCGAAAACGCGTGTTTTCAAAGTGGTGGATTTTCTCAACATAAATTTTGACGCTCGGTCATTCGCAAATAAAATAGGGAGTGGGGAACTCTATACACATTGATCTAAATAAATTCAGAGGGATGTATAAACCTATACACCTAATTTATTCAGAAATGGACGAGAGAGAAAAGAATCATCGGGGAAAATCCTATATCATCAATCCTAAAAAGTCATTAAAATGGGGAATTTTAAGCTAAACTTCTGCTGAACTCCTCTGGTCCGTCTTCGGGCTTCTGAATGACTACTCACGTTTGGCCTCCTGGTTGGCTGCTCGCTCGTCTTTGGATTCTTGACCGGCTGCTCGCTCATCTTCGGGCAGCTCTTGATCGGCTGTTCGCTTGTCTTCGGGCTCTTGACCGACTGCTGGCTCATTTTCCGGCCTTTGTAGCGAAGCAAAACTGTGATCAAACACAAACGGGTTGGTGCTTTCTTCTGATTTTCAACAATTTGAACTCGAACCGGTGTCGCTAGTCTGGTATGTCACCTGGACTCGGGTTGGTTGCGCAACTCTGATTTTTATATTGAACGGTTGGTGTTGGCCTTCCTGTCGCTTGGCTAGCTCCACGGGTTGGTGCGCCTCTGATTTCCGGCTCGATCCGCATAGTTGATCTTCATGCTGCCTCGTTTGCTCCGTCGTGGGAATGAGGGATATTTTTGAGAAAGGAAAGGTGAATGATTGAGCACAAAATCATTGTGAAAATCCACCACTTTTGTGAAAACACGAAATGACTAGTACGCTCCACGGTAATGGCTGCTGCTCTTGAAGGTGGGATGAACTTCAAAAATAGGGGTCACAACATGGGGACTAAATCATTTATTTTGAAATACGTTTGTGAAAAACAACTGAAAAGTGTTTTCAAAACAATTTTGAAAGAATGTTGTTTGAAATTCATTTGTAGAAAGTAGGTTTTTCGAAATCAATTTTTTTTGAAAACTGTTTCGGAAATAGCATTTTAGTGAAATAAACTTTTTAAAGAAGAAATTGACAAATTTTGAAAACCCCATTTATGAGTAAATATTTTATGGAACATTAAATTAAACGAGCTCGTAAAACAGCTTTTAGGGACATGCAAACGAGAATTCCGAACATTTTAAAACGGATTGGTCTGGAAAAGTGGTTTGCACACATGTATAACATAAAGTAAATCGTGGCTATATTTGATGTGGAGCTATAAGTGTTAATGTTGGGATAATCACTTTCCAGGTCAATTATGACTCCGTCTCACCGGGGGAACCGTCGTCCCTTCACTGTCATCTCTCGGAGTTTTTTTTTTCTCTGCTATGCCCCTTGCGAGGCACGTTATCAAGAAAGTCCGGAGTGCTTAAGTTCGAAAGGTCAGGATACCCGAAGTGATAAGGAAACATACGCCACGGCCAGTGATGATCCGACAACGCCCCACTTTTCGGGAAACTCGGGGAAGTACTGCATGGGAACGGGTCTCTTGTCATCTGCACGGTCAGGTGTGTCTAAAGTCCAAATTATTCACTAACTACGTTGTGCCATGTATGGGTATCCGGTAAATACGGGATCCTCTATGGACATGTAGCGTGACATTGGGCTTTAGAGACACATGTGGTGCAGAGGAGCAATGGAGAACTGAGCCCATGCAATCTTCAGGGTAAGATAGGAGGGCGGTCAGACAGGCGGCATACAAAGGGGTGACTTCCATAAACCCGTCTTAGACACCGGACCAAGTAGCTGGACACTGAAAGCTCATAGTTCACTATATGCTGGCTTAGACTCGGGTAATGGGGGATATTTTGGATCATGAGCTTCAAGGCGTTGGTCTTGGACCGTATTACCTCGTGGGTTAACTCCTTCTAGGAAGGACCCAACTCATGGGGAATCAACCGTGCACCGGTTGGGATCCCGTGACATGGAAATAAGCGGGTGACACAGAGGAATGCATGTCTTACGCTACCCGATGCAACAATGGGTTGACTCCTTCTAGGAAGGCCCCATTTACAAAAGCAATAAATAAGCAATAACAATCATGATATTACGTCATGCATGAAGAACAATAAACATAAGACAATAAACACACAACAGTAAACACACAAAAGTGAAGCATGCAATTAGTAAAGCACACATATGGCACTCAAGGCCAATCTCGAACTCTGAACTCTCCTCCTAACTATCCTCTCAGTGCACACTCTAAGTGTGGAGTAGAGTAGTCCTAGCGGCTTTAGAATGAATCTCTTGCAGGTTTTGAAAGAAGTTTGGGAATCCTAACAATTTTGGATGGAGTTCAGTCATTCCCCAGCAGAGTCGCCATTCTGTGGAGGGTGATTTTTCGGTATGAAGGGGGGTATATCTAAATATGGTTCTAGCTGAGAAGTCTAGATCCTAAAAAATGCCATTCTGTGGAGGGTGAAAACCCGTTACTCTGGCATCCCTCAAATACCTACTAATCGTCCGTCTTTCCCAGAAAGCATAAGGGGAGTGTTAATGAACACTACACCCGCTCTTATTGGGCCCCACGCGGACTTATTCCTCTATATAAGGCGGAATTGACTAGAGTCGCCACCTAGTTTGACCTAAGATACTAGGAAGGAAGGGAATGAGGGTTCTAAAAAAAACCGTTAGTTGACTCTGAAATTGTTGCCTATGGATAGGACTTATCTGGTCATTTGCAGAGATTCTATGTGGGTTCGTACTGGGTTACACCCCTTAGAAGTGGCAACGACCACGACTTCGGATTGGTGCCCGAGGAAACCTCGGTCTCCAATTGTCAGGATTGCCTTCTTTCAAAACCTTGTTGAAGAGATTCATTTAAACGCCAAGGATAGGATTAGGACAGGATGGGAGAAAACGAGTGGATGAGGCGAGCTTTTCTGCCAAGCAAGCGCCAAATGAAAGGGTTGACAGGTTGAGAGTTGGAGAATAGAAGACCGAGGAAAGGTGCAAATGTTAAATGGATGAAGAAGACCTGAAGTCCGGAGATATGTGAGTCGGAATAGTCTTGGGTGTTTAGTGAGGTATGAGTGGGAAAAGGGTTTTTTGTTTGGAATGGGGTCGCGCCCTATATGGGCTGCCTACGTACTCAACTCTCCGCTGAGATCAGACCTTACGTAGTTCACGATTTGGAGATGTTTGAAGTTTCGGATTTGAGAGGTTAGTCTGTGATACGCTCGGGTCTATGAGACATTGAATCTCAGAATGGTTGAGTCTGTGAGACGCTTGAGTCTGTGAGACGTTCGAGTTCATGAGATGTTCGAGTCTATGAGACGCGGGTCTGTGAGACTTTAGAAGTTTGAATGAAGTTGGAATTTATAAGAGGATTTGAGTTTAAGGCAAGTTGGAGTTTGAATGATGATTTGGGTATGAAGTGATTTGGAGTTTTGAAGATGATTTGAATGTGTGAAGCAATTGGTATTTGAATAGAGATCCCGGGTTTTTAAATTTGAGGTTTGAAAGCGGTTGAGGATAATCATTTTGTTGTAAAAGGGCGGATAATCCCGAGGGATTACCCTATGTACCCCCTCGAACACGACACTTAATTGATGGTAAGTGCCGAGGCTTGAAAGATGGGGCAATGTATTTATGTCGAAAAAAGGTTTAGAGAGAAACACCATAAATGAGGTGTCCTCGGTCAAACCCTAATAACGTCTCTAACTCCCGGGTTTAAAAACGCTAAAACTGAAAATATTGAAATTGAGTGGAAGGGAGTTAGACGATTCTGAAATCCCGGCTGCAACTAGGAAGGTCGTTACTTCCCTAGCACCCCGCCTTGTAAAAATCTAGGCTGCAATTAGGGGAGGTTTGTCACCCTAATGCCCCAGACTGCGACAAGGGAGGTTATGACCCCAGTGCCCCGCCTCGGATTTTTTGTTTTGGAAGGGAGACAAGCGATGTTCTAACCATGGAGGAAATGTGTTGAAGGGGTTAGACATTTCTTGCTCCCCGAAAACGGTTGATTTTTTAGTTTGAAAATTGAATTGGAAAATATTTGGAGTTGTTCGGAATTCTCGATGAAGAAACACTGATTTTGAGAAATATTTTTAGGAGAAAACTTTCTGTATATGTAAGAAGAACTTTCTACGTTTGAGAAGAGTTTTCTGTGATGTGAGAAGAATTTTTCCTTTAAAATTCCACAAAATGGTTTTTTTGGAAATTTGATGAAGTTTGAATGATTGTTTAAAATTCAAGAAAGGAGATTTTTAGGATTTTTGAATTAAAGTTGGATAAAAAAGAATATATTTTTGGAGTTTAAATGAGATTTACAAGTTGAGTTAGAGTTGGATGGACTTAGATTTGGATTGGAGGGAATTGGATTGGGGTCGGGTTTGAATTAGATTGAGGTTCAGGTTGGGTCAAAGTCGGGTCAAGGTCAACATTTTTGGTCAAGGTCAACGTTTTTGGTCAAGGTCAACTTTTTTGGTCAAGGTTTGATTCTTGTGGACTTTGTTGATTTTTGTAGACTTTGTCTGATTTTTGTGGGTTTGGTTTGTTTTTGTGTTGATGATGGTTTTTGTAGACTTAGGCTGATTTGATTTGGGCCTTGGTTGGTTTGGGCCTTGGGTTGATTTTGTGGGCTTGGGCCTTTGTTGGGCTCGACCTGGGCCAGGTTGAGTAGTGGGCCGAGTTGGGCTTGATGGGCCATATGGGTTTGGACCGCATTGGGTTGGACCGAATTGGGCTTGAGGCAAGGTTGCTTGTGGGCTGGGTTGGTTTTGGGCCGATTGTGGGCTGGTTGGGTCGATTTGGGCTTTGGGCTGGTTTGGATTTTGGGCTGGGTCTGGATTTTGGGTCGGGTCTAGATTTTGGCCAGCTTTAGAAGTGGGCTGGTCTACGAAGTGGTCTTGATGGAATTGGGCCCTGATTCGGAGATTGGGCTTTGGAAATAGATTTCTAAAAATGGGCTAAAAAAATTGAAACAATTAGGAGCTAGTGGGCTTAAGTCATATCTGAATAAAAATTAAGTGGATTTACAAGTGGATTGGATTTTTTTTTTTTGTACATTTTATTCTGAAATTAGGGGATGGTTTGGAAAATCTTAAAGGAAACGGGTATTCCTCAAATGGACCGTGTCTAGGACCCGTATGCATTGAGGATACCCAAACCTAGGGCTTTCTATAGTGGGGTGACCTATGGGCTAACTAGGGCTTTCTATGTATCGGGCCGGACCCAACAATTGCCAAGCTAATCGTCTATAACAAATGGTATGTAATGATAACAAATAAAATGCAATAAAAACCGGATACGTGTAACTGACATATACAATGAAATTCAAATCCGTGTAAAATATAACTTCTACGCTAGGGTTGCTAATTAATTTTATTGAACCTTTTCAACTCTTTGTTTTAATCCTTTTAATGAACCTAGCAAGGATCTTTAAGCTAAGCTACCCGAAAGAGAGACAAATGATTATCTCCAAACTGCTTACCCGTTCTTAGTGATCGGTCTGATGAATTATGGGCCAAATTACTAATTCAGATCCTTGAAAACTATAGAAATATGAATTTACATCGTGTTTGTCATTGTCACTCTTTTAAAAGCCTAAGCCCAAACCTCAAACAAGCCGAGATAATCATGGAACCCAAACTCGAAATTGCGAAATCGTTTCAACACTCGACTACTGTTTCCTTATTAACCGAGGTAAACAACATGAACCTAGATCATTATGTTTTAATCGAGAACAGGTCGAACAGATAATCATTTCTGGTTAAGCTAAGCAGATGGAAAGTAATTTCACAGCAACAACATGATTACACAAAAGAGGAGGATGACCAAAATTAACAGAAATCGAGCCTGATGTTAATAAACTGGGCAGACCCCATGCCCGACATTCTCTTCAATCGCTCGAAGTCAACAATCCCATAAGTCAGCAAAGCTTGTCCCAGCCGATTCGAAATGCAAAGAGTTACCTCAGTCCAGACATGAAAACAAAGGGGTTATAGCAAGAGAAGCCAACCATCGAACTCGAAACAGAATAGCAAGCTACATAAACGAAAAAAAAACATTAATAAGTTCAAGCGGAAATTGAAACCAAACTTGTACGGATCTGTATTCGAATACAGAGCGCAGAAGAAATTGAAATTGGCCATGAATCCAGGATTCTCGAAGAACTTGGCTCCCAAGTCTGTATGCTTGAGCAGTATCCAGAGACTCGAACCTCAATCCATGAGGTTAACCCACTCTCTCCGAAACCCAGTGCAAAATACCTCGGCCAAAATATGTATACGAAAGGCAAAGACGTTTCCAAGCACAATATATCAACTCTCTTCGGTCTCTTACCACACATTGGTTTAATGATCTTCTACAAGCGCCGAAGGATGACCGGGAGAACGAGAATAGAGAACGACCGCCAAATGAGGGAGAAACTGGTTGATAATTATGAGGAACGGATGCCCTTTTTTTTGTGGTGGTCACGATAGACATTAGACAGGTAGGAGATGTTTCTTCCTTCTGATCGTTGTTCTGGGTTTTCTCCAAAAATCCCGATGCTCAGACTATTCACACAGATGAGTGTCGAGATTCAAGGGAATGGATCTGAGGGAATTTTTGATAAAATGTGATGGGATTTTTAGAGTCCAGGTGTGTAAATTCTGTTGCTTTTGGGTTTCCAACTTGCTGACAGAGAGAATAGGAAGTTCTTGTGAGTGAAGATAAACACGACGCGAAGAACACCGGTGTCGGCTCTTTTATTTGGACTCTCTTATATCAAAAAGAATGAGAGGGAGATGGGCGATGGTGAGCTGAAGAAGACGGCCACCGAGAGAGCGGGACAGGTTTGCTAGTTGTCTTCATTTTCTTGATTCGAGGTGGAGGCGGCTGCTTTTGTAGTTAAGGGTTTTTTTCAGGTTTCTTAAAGATGAAGATCGAAGAGAACTGAGGATGTCGGCTCTCTGCATTCAAGCCATGGTTTGTGTTCTGAATTTTGAGATCGAGAGGGTAAACGGAGAATAGAGGGAGATGGATTGGGAGGAAGAAGAGAGAGGTGTTTCTCTGGTTGCTTGGGTTCTGGGTCTCGAGAGGGATGGAGGCGGGCGAAAACAACGAAGAAGAAGCAGAAAGAAGATGAAGGTGGTTGATTCTGGGTTCGGAGATTCGAAGGAAGGAGGCCATGTTCTCTATTCGCCAGTCCCATTGCAAAATTGCTGGGCGAGAAGATAATGGAGGAGGCGCAGCATTTCTTGGGGGAGGGTCATCGGCTTCTTCAAACAACAAAGCCCATACCGTGATGTTGTATTGGCTCCTTCAAGAAGAAGGAAAACAAACGCCCATACTGAGATGTTTTTTTTTTTTCGTTTTTTGAGATTCCCAGGCATGGCCATCGACTTGGGAAGAAGACCGAAGAATACATAGTGGGTTGGTCGGTTCTTCCTAGAGAAATGCCTCTACTGTCGGGCTTTTGTTGTTTTAGAATAAAAAAATAATAATAATGTAGTAAAATATGCAAGTAAACAAAGAGTGATGGGTTTGAAATCGGATTGTCATTAGAAATTCATTTTCGTAAAAATCATGTTTTTATGAAATGCTCTGAAGAAGATTATAAAATGATGGTTTCATTTCGGCACACACGCTAATATGTTTTTGAAAAAGAAAGGCGACGACCCCTCTCATTTTACTTATTATTTCAGAATTTGCTTTATGGGGTGAGAATTTTTGGTGTCTACACTGATTATAACTGTAAAATGGTAAAGCATGAAAGCAATCTAATAATAAGATGGCTAAAAATGACTAGTGACCATTAGGGTCCAGGCCCGACATACTCAGCGTCTATCGCTGATACTACACCATTACAGGTTGTTGATTATTGTCGAAGCCGAAGAGCAGGAACAGGGTAATTGGAGTTTTACCTTAATTATTACTGCACATGGAGTTTGTCTATATGGCAATGAAGATGGTGAATTGTTTTATGGTAAGGTTATGTATATTCAGGTTTGGGTAGATGCTCACTTGTCGATGTTTATGATTTATGGACTTAGTATGATGTATAGGAGTTTTCTCGTTATCACGTCGGTTAGCAGTTTGTTTAAGTTGGAAGTTGGAGATAGTTGGCTTCGTTGCTCGCATGGGCGAGTAATGGCTGGTGACACCTGAGTGAGTATTGTTATTGTTATTTATTTTCCGCTGCGAGACGTTTTA
Organism: Limonium bicolor; assembly: GCA_023374045.1. Classification (NCBI taxonomy): domain Eukaryota; kingdom Viridiplantae; phylum Streptophyta; class Magnoliopsida; order Caryophyllales; family Plumbaginaceae; genus Limonium; species Limonium bicolor. The sequence goes on along the minus strand of CM041779.1, from coordinate 145,490,584 downwards.
TTTATCGCTACGTGAGAGATTATTACGTGATTATGGAGAGGGTGTTACAAAAGTGGTATCAGAGCGGAGTACCGCTCTGATGACGAGGAAGTAGGTTAAGACAGTGAGCTTAGGACTTGGGAAATTTCGGGAAACTTTTATGAGGTACGAGATGATTCGTCTTAGAAAGATATTGGGTTTAGAAACGCAAATTACGTGACAGGTTAGCCTTTAAGGCAATTCAATATATACTGGTTGTGTACGGTAATATACCGAGTATTTATGTAACATACTGCACTACAGATGTCTGGGGGAACTAGAGGGCGTGGTACTGGAAGAGGTGGAGGCGGTGACCCCGTCATTCCAGGAGTTGCAGAGACGGTTGCTGCCGTACTCGCACAACTTGGTACTCAAATTGGAGGAGCACCAGCCCACCCGCCACAGCCCAGGGAAACGAACTGGCTGAAGTCAGTTAGCGAGACCCGACCACCTACATATTCAGGGGAGCCAGACCCCGTAGCTTTGGAGAGATTCATAGTTGAACATGAGAAGGCCTACGAGGCTTTACAAGTACCTGCTAACCAGAAGGTTGTCATTGCTGCTTTCCATCTGAAGGATGCAGCCAGCACTTGGTGGAGGTTGGTCAAGGACCAGCACCTGGCTACGCCCGACTTTTCGTGGGCTGCCTTTGTCGAATTGCTAAGAGGGAAGTACTACCCGGCGCATCTCAAGCAGAAGAAGCGCCATGAGTTTGAGACATTGACCCAGGGAGGTCTGACCGTGGATGAGTATTACGCTCGATTCATTGGTCTGCTGGACTTCATCCCCCGGTGTGGATTACTCAGAGACCGTGAAGGTCGAGAAGTTCCGGGGAGGACTATTATTTCGCATCCAGATGGCCATGGGTGCTACCCTCTACACTACCATCCAGGTATTAAAATGAAGGCCATAAATTCATTACTTACTACATTACCGATTAACTTTGTGAGAACTTACCAATGAGATTCCAGGAGGTTACGAAGCTGCCTCGAGGACGGAGCTAATGATCCAGACTCGGAAGAGACTCTAGGGACAAACAGAGAGAAAGAACCCTGAGGGAGAGTCTGAGGGTGGAGGAGCATCTCCAGGCGAAGGCCATAAAAAGGGGAAGTAAGGACTTATCCCATTCTAAATTATTTATCATATTAAATACCTTATGAATGCTGACCCGAAACCTTAAACAGGAAATTCTTTCCAAGAAAGGGCAGCAGGGTCACCAGGGAGCAAAGGGAAAGAGCCCGTCCTTCGGTTGACCGGCCCAGCTATAGATGCTCAGCCTTTGAGATCTGCACCTCCGAAGGGTGAGAACACCTACTCTTAAATTGAATTGTGACCTTAGCCTTTATATCATCAGATACTAACTTAAACTAAATACTACCATTAGGCACCGGACAGCCCCAGCGCCACTTCTATTGTAAGCGTTGTGGGAACGACCATCCTAGGGTCGACTGCGAAGGCGCAAAGTTGTATGTCGCTGTTGCAAGAAAGAGGGCCACCGGGAGTTCGAGTGCTGGATGAATCCTGAGAGCCGTAACTACAGGCCACCAAAGAATACTCAGAAGGCCTCAGTTGGAGGATCCGGAGTACCACGAGGCGGTCAGAATGGCCGGACATCTGTTGATGCTAGAGCCCTGAAGGACAAGGGAGTAGATAGGGCATGAGTACCCTGAACTCCATGAGACCGCTGGTGGAAGACTTTGCTTACTTTTTATGTACTTACCTTGGATGTTAGACGGAGCTATGTTATAAGTATGTGGGAGTGTGTCATTGACCACTTGCCTCTTTGTGTATGACTTTGGGAACTAGTTTTGTGAACTCGATACGAGTAACCTTGAAACCTTGAGGGATTATATATATGAACAGGATGTTAAAGCTTACATTATCATGTAGCCCATACTCAACGAAACAGAGTCAATGAGACCAGTGATTACTGAACCAGAATTTCCATCTGCATGGCGCACTTGCTATTGCAAGCGCTATGACAAGTAAACCACTGAAATTTCCATCTGCCTTGCGCACTTGACAGAGCAAGTGCTGCTACTGCAACTGCAACTACTACTTTTTAGTCTTTTATTATATATATACAAAAAGAAAAAATGTTTTTCAAACTTTTTCATACAAACCTTGAGGTTAGAAACCTATGCAACTATGGAAGGACCGTTAGTCCGACCACTGCAACTGGAGAAATTATACAGCCACTGTGACTGTAAAACACACCTGTTTAAACGTACGAGGAAGTTTCAGACAGGGCTTACTAGCCAAATACCATCAGTGTATACCCGCATTAATGCTAATCACTATTAGTGATAAATGTTTTAGTCCTTATGGACAAGCATACCCTTTGTAGATGCACCACCGTCAGTGAGGATGGTTGGGAAGTGAAGAGCCAAGTTGCTCAAGCTATTATGCAATCTGCAATGCATCCAATTACATGGATGAGGGGACGAATATGAATTATGGATGAGATATGATCAGGATAAACAAGGAGGAAAGGAATATGTGTAATACTCAAAGAGATCGAGATAGGAGGACCAAGTTTGCTAAATATAGCACAGATTTACTTACACCGAGCTAAATAACGCCGGTTAATGACACGAATTACCACTGATGCCACCAGGCAATAGCACTTATTACTAGAAAACCGATACCATGAACTAAAAAAAACAAAAAGGGAAGAAGAAGAGAAAAGAAAATAGGATATCCATCAGAGGGAGATTGACAACAGAATACTTCACAATACACGTGTGACAGACATTACCAGTTTACTAAACGAGACATGGGACGACCGCACTCCGTTAGGAGCATGTGGGCCTGACAGACTTATTTATGAGTTAGTCAGGTAAGTAGTAATGTATCAGTACGGTATCCCATGCAAGTAGACAAGTAGTGTTAGGAACACGAGAAGTAGTCAACTCCATACTACGGACAGTAAGACAGATTACCTCGAAGATGGACGAGAAGAGCCGCAGTTGAACCAACGGGCTAAAGAAATCATGAACCTTCAACAGAGAGCAGTAGACAGTATATAGTGAAGATAAAGGGAACCTTTCAAGGACATGAAACTAAAGGAAAGAAACATGGAAACCTATTATGGATGAATAATATGTAGAACCCTCATAAGGATCGAACAAACTCTTGCAATCCAGAGGAAATCTACCAGATGAGGTGGACTGAAACGCGTGACTACGCAATGATTGGAGACAAAGCTAATATAATAGCAGATACCCTGAGAAGGAACAATGGACTTGGAATGTACCACTCACATGATAATTCGCTCATCTTATCGGTTGGACTCATTAGATATTAGCTGCTAAGAGTTTACGCCTCTGCACTCTGTAGGACTGAGTGTTTTGATATTGCACTGGTATAGTTATTAATCTAGTGGGAATACTGGAAGATGTAATGGATATCAATACGGGTGTGTATCAAGGAACTACAACAGTGTGTTACTCCGGAACAAAACCACCAGGAGACACGGATGACAATCATCAACTACGTGGACATATAGGCTGGTACGTCTTAATATTATAAAGACGAGTGCAAAGAGCACTAAGTACTAACAATAGCCAATGTCATATTACATCTCAAGCAGAATATCAGTGAGAGAAGACACACGCATGTATGCTAGTGATCCCAATGAGGGGATACACAGCAATGGAAGGAGGCAAACTGAGCCTATGTTGATGGGTCTACACCTCAATACGGAGTGAGTGGGCCCATTAGAACGAACTTGGGAGAGAGCACAAATAGTTCAGTGCCTCACCCTCTATGTATTGTGGAGCCCAAAAGGGCTAGAGTCATACCCGTCTCTCTGATATGAGGATAATTCACGAGTTGGTGACCTCTGTGAGAGCCAAGTATCCAGCGCTCCTTGTTGAGTGGCTGTTGTATACTTGTGGGTACGGAGGCGTAACCCTTTTTAAGGGGGTAGAGCCTCTTGGCTGTGCACGTGTGTGCACTAAGTTTTGGTTGTTTAGTATGCATTGCATACAAAGAATTGGTGGTGTGCGGGGCATACGAGGTTTGTTTGTTTAGTATGTATGGCATACAGTGAATTGTTTGGTATGCATGGAATACAGTGAATTGGTTTTGTTGGTTATGTTTGGTACGCGGGGCGTACGTTGTTTGGTATGTTTGTGTGTGATGTGCACTTGTATGTATGTATGTATCTTATGAGATACTTGTTGAATGTTGTATGTACACCATGTGTGTAGTACTTTTCTTATGCTACTTGTGATATATGTATTTATATTGCCTTGTAGAATGATTACATATGGTATCGCTTAGATACGAAATGAATCATTAGATATGGAATTTGGAACGATGGTATGTTATGGACACCTCGGGGAGGTTGTCAGGGTTTGTAGATTTATAGGAAATGATGGTGCTGATGGATCACCTATATCCATATATGATTGAACTAACGCCACAAAGTGATGGGTATGTGCTGTATAAGCACAATACGATGTGTGTAATGATATATCACATAGATATACATTATGGGAACAATGGGTAGTTATACATTTATATATACTTACCTATATGATTAAGCGACTTCGGTACGAAGTCTTTTTAAGGGGGGTAGATTGAAATACCCCAAACTAATAAAACATGGATTAAATATTTAATCACATTGATTAAGGCCTAAACATGCCTTAAAAGTCAACTGAGAACAACAATGGTCAACACAAAGCAAGATGTTGCACCCTTTGACTGGTTAGGGTAAATAAATACCCAAATGAACTTCTTAGGACCTAAAAATTTGTCCTAAGCTTATTAACACATTACTAAACATATTAAAATTGTTGGACAACACTCCAACACAAAGAACAAGCATTTACATGCTTCAAGGTCAAGAAGGGCAAAAATGTGCTCTAAGAAAACCTTAAAGGTCTAATGACCTCTAAATGATATAAAATTGGATACCATGATCAAATATCATGTAAGGAACACAACAAAACCGTTCTCAAGAAAACCAAGCTCAGAAACACCTTGCGACACAAAATGTGCACTAAAACTCCTTAAAGCACGTTCTTGTGTAATTGCCTTCTAAATTGGTTTTTAATGGGCTTAAAGGTCATAATTACCTTTAAATATGATAATATATCATATTATACCATATTAGGAATTTAATTCCAGAAATTTATGAATTTTTACAAATTTAATATTAAAATGTTAATAAAACCCTAAAAGGGGGCCCGTTTGAGTCAACATTGACTACGAATGGTCAAGAGGTCAAAGTTTAACCCCTTGGACCACATGAGGTCGACAGCCACATGAAATGGAGCCTAAAAATCGCCACTTGCACATACAAAGACAAGGCTCCAACACATCCCACAAATTAAGGACTACTTTTACCTTTTGAATACTTTAATCTATTTATCACACTTATTGGCTCCATGATTGGCTAAAGCCTTCAAAACCCGTGAGAGTCTCTATTTGAGAGGCTCCATCCCCTCCAATTATCGATGTCCATCTGCTTTAGTGAGTCACCAAACAAAAAAACAATAAACAAGTCAAAAAAAAATGTGTTTTAAGGAAATTTGACCTACCTTTCTTCATTTGCCTTGCTTCCCAACGACTCAAGGCCCTATATAACCTCTCTTTGGCTTCTCCAAGTCGTGGCTAACACACCAAGAACATTGAAGAACACTTTGGTACCTAGGTGAGCTTAATTAGTCATTTTATGTTCAATTTCTTCACAAATCTTTCCTCTTTCGGTGGATCTAAGCATCAACCACTTCCATCCATGGATCTAGGTTGTTTTGGAGGTTAAATGAAGGAGGAATCTCGGCCATAACAAGGGAAGAAGGTGGAGAAACCAAACTTGTTCTTAAGGTACAAAAATGTGCTTTAAGCACTTATCTTTTGATTCTCTTTAGATCCGGTTGTAGAACCTGTTCTCCTAGCCTTATAATCTTCTTCTTAACATATTTATTCAGTGGATCTACCAAGAGCTTCAAGGTATAGCCAGATCCAAGCCAAAACACCATTTTTGGCATTTTAAACAAGGTAAAAATTAGCCATCTTCGAATCTAAGTTATACCAGTTTTAAGCCTTGGTTTAGTAGCTATTTTGATGCTCTTTACCCTCTGTAAACAGGCCGAAGACCATCCATACTTACCTTGTTGTTCTAAGGTAAATCTTACCTTGAAATATACATTAAAACACTTCTTATGGTTAGATCTTGCTTGGAGACTAACTATGCCTTGGTTTCTGTTTGAAAACATGTAAAAGAAGCTGTGGAAATTTTATTCCTAAGCTGGCCGAACCAAACAAGGCCTTATCTAAGCAAAAACAAGGTATAAATCACTTAAACCTTCACTTGGTATATTAATATGTAAATTATACATATGTATATGTATATGCCGTGAGTGAACTGGTTAATAAGGTCTTATTTGACCTTAGGAATCTTAGGTTTATTTTATTAAGGAATGGTTTAATAAATTTTATAACTAATTAAACAAGCATAATTGTCAAATTTAAGACATTATGTGGAAGTTTGGAAATTAAATGAAAATATGTGGTGAGGCCGAGATTTATAAGTGTTTTGGGACATTTTTGTGTAATTTATTTTGTGAGCAAATGTTTGTAATAAGGCCATGTACTTTAGGCAATTTTATTTATTTATATTTAGTTTAAAGTAGGTTTTAGGTGATATTTATATATTACTACAGAATGGATTTATCGTGAGTGATTTAGAAGAGGTGTAGTTATTAAAAGAAAGAAATTAATACTCAAAATATCCGTCGGGCTGCAAATTAAAACCCGGTCGTAGTAGTGTATAAGACTGAAGCGGCCGGGGTCAAACCGTGGGACTTATAGCGAGCTAAAATAGTACCTAAGCTTGTCACAAAAGGGGGGAAATTAATTGACTTGTTTTTAGAGAATTAAAAGAGCAGATTAAATTACTGAGTGCAGATGAATTAAATGGAACTCCGGGTTCAGGTTTAATATAATCTGATTAATTATGCTATCTCTTCCGGTTTAATAAATTAGTTTGGCAAAATTCCTGTTTTTATCCTAAGGACTAAGTCATAGACCCTTAAGAACTCGTTTACCAGAAAATGCTCGGTCTAATCAAGGTTCGAGCAGTACTATGTAAACGGACGTTAAATTCGAGGAATTATAATTGCATCTGTAAATACTAACTTATTAAATCATAATAAGTTTTCTCCAGATTTACGGCTTAATAACCTGTCTATTTATCACCTGGTCTGATCAAAATAGACTTAGGAAAACATTTTAATAAATTCATGTAATTATTAAAATGGTGAGAGAAATCCTTTAAGCGTAACAAACTGTATTTATTAAAACCGGTAAAAATATTGATTACATAATTAAACAAACCATAATTAAAAACCTTGCCCGGAGTAAATCCTCCTTAGCCAGACATATTAACTGGTAATAAATCTGACAGAGGTTGGACGTAATAACAGCACGGAGACGTGATTAGTGAATGGAGAAATGGAGAGGTCGAAGAGTGAAACATGTACGTAGGTTATTATAAGTGAAGTGGGTGAATTTGAGAATTTAGAGAACTGGGGTATGAGATGTACGTGAGTGTTAATGAAAGAGAATGAATGAGGTGATGAATGAGTGATTTTCTGGTTTTCTCCGTGCACTCGTATAAGGCTGTAGGGAATGGGTATTTATAGAAGAAAATGAAGAGTAGCCTTCCGTAGATATTTGCAGTTGATTGCCCACTTGAGTGCTTCATTGATTGAAGCATTGATTGCTTCATTCATTTATTGCAGGGGACAGTGGCGAAATGCGGGAGCGATTTAAGGTAGGCAGTGGTCGGAGTAGATAGATAAGGTGAAGAAGACGACTGCGCGAAGAAGAAAACTAGTTCGGCGTCCATTTTAGTCTTGACCGCGTCTAAGACCGCCTCGCGGTTTGGTGTGTGGTGTCCGCCTGATAAGTGGCGGTACTGGTAGTGGTGTCCGCGTGGTAACGGGGCGGACAAGACTGAAGCGTCCGCTAGCGGTCAGGTTAGTGGTGTCCGCCTGATAAGTGGCGGACAAGAGTGAGGCGTCCGCCTCCCTATTGGGCGGTTGAGCATGTGGTGTCCGCGAGTTAAGTGGCGGACAGGGGGCGGGTTGTGATGGAGTAGTCCGCCAGGCGGTTGTTCGTGAGGAGGAGACCGCCCGTTAATGGGCGGGGTAGCGTGGTGGAGGAGTCCGCCACTTAGTAGGCGGTTGCAATCTTGACGTGGCCCATTTTCCTTTGGCTCTACATTCTTCGTTTGTACTCTGTTTTCTGAGCCGTTTGCGTCTATGCGTTCGTCTCTTCGACTACTTCACTCCCGGCTTGGTTTTCCTCATGTTAAACCAATAATTTTGTGAGATAAACAATAAAACATAAACTAGAGGAAAACTAACTGAAGTGGAGAAATGAGCAAGAAAAGTGCTAATATTATACATGAAATACACCTATAAAACATGCTCATTTTGAATTACCGAAAAGAATAAGGGGTTAAACTGTAATTAAATTAAATCTGGGGGCTTTATAATAATAAGGCCGAAAATTAGAGGTTAAAAGGATTTAAAATAAAGTTTATAAGATTTTATAAAGTTTTTGGGTTAAATGGTGAATTTTGGAAACTTAGGGGTTAAAACCGTAATATAAGGAAATCAATGGTCAAGGAAATATTAAGGAGGTCAACCTTGACCATATGGTAGGTTTTGACCAAATTAGATAAGTTAAATACCTTATTTAAGGTTTATGATAAGATAAGTATTTTATTGTAACAATTTTATAACATATGTGGTAAATATGTTATTACCGAAAATTAAGGGTGTAAAATGGTATTATAAACACCCATGGGCTATTAGGAATTTTCAGGAATTTGTTGGGTTGTTTTGGATTTAAAAATAAACTATATATGTATAATATATAGTTATTATGTCATTATGACACTTTGGAGAAATATAGGTGGTGGAAATGTGAATACCGAAAGAATATGGGTTAATAAGGATATTTATAACCCTTTGGACAATTTGGTGATTTTTAGAATTATATAAGAGTATTTATTAAGACATATGTATAATATATAGTTTTAATGATATTATAAAACTATATGTTATAATAGGGCCAAATGGCAATTATTGAACAGTTTTGGGTCTGTTCGGTATTTTATAAATATTGATCATAGGTTATACCCTTTTTATAAGTTAGAAATGTTATATTAAATGATATATATAACATGGTATAAATAATGGGGTGATTTTGTAAATAAAGGAAACTATGGTTTATGGAAAAAAGAATATGGTTTTTATATGGTGCCCATGCGGCAATAATAAATAGTTTTGTATAAAAACTATAGGTTATAAATTTAAGGAAATAAAATATCATAATGTATGATATTAGTATAAGGTATAACATTACAAAATGTTATGCGGTCAAAATGGGATTTAAAAGAAATATAAGGGCTGTACCGAATTACAAGAGGTTGGAAAATGAATTTTAGACTAAGGTCTATAATGTTATAAATGTTACAACAATTATATGGTTTAATGGGATTAATATAGGTAAGGATATTCACATTAAATAATGTGACAAACTATAAATAAATGAGATTTATAACTAAGGTATTTATTGAATAAACCTTAGGAGTTGTAATTATACAACATAAAAATGTTACATAATATTAGGATAATAAATCTTAATATAAGTTGTATAATATAATACAACTAATGGGAATAATCATCTAATAAAAGATGATAAAAAGTAACATAAAATATAAGAGTTTATTAAACTCATGGGAATTACCTACGTGGTAAATATATACATACACAAGAATAATGTATATAAGGATGGATATATATTATGGTTGGAAACCATATAATATAATGGAGGTGGTTATTTAAAAAAAAATAGTTACAAACTATAAGTTATGAGCTTTTGGACGCAAATATTATTTGCTAACGATAATGGATAATATAATACAATGTATTATAATGGATGGTGGGATAATGATACAGTATGAAAAAAATAATACAATATAATATAGTCATGCATGCATACATGCAACTATAGGTTATACACCTACATGTGATGGTGGATAAGATTAAAAGAAAAATAGCGAATTAAACTTACAGTTGAAATATTTTGACATACGAGCTTTAAAGTAACAAAGCCGACCAGTTTAGAGAAAACCGTAACAAATAACTGTAGAAAATAGGGGTGAACTGTCGGGGTTACTTATTATTCGGAAATACCGGATGTAGTTAGTCATGGAGACTGACGTATAGTTTTAATACCGTTTAGATCATACTTCAGACAAGGACGCTTGACGAGCTAGTGGACTACTGTAACACCCCTACCGTTAATGCTGTGCTTACCGTCCAATCTCCTTACACATCAGATACACGCAGCGGATACATACTTACATAATGTGGGTGATACAATGCCGTTAGTCACCCCATGACTAACAAGGCTACTGCTACTACATACAGCATCGGTCTGATGGACCGGAATCCCGAGTATTACATAACTACAACACATACTCCATTTACCAAATAAGTACTGCAATCTTCATTCCATACAATACTCCACGTACACATTATCACATACCAGTTACTAGTTCACTACATACCGAGTCTACATCATACAAATAACCTCTCTATCCTAAACTCAACATTACTCCCTTGGAGACTACTTACTACCCATTCCTCACAACTACTTACTTTCTAGATACAAGGTTGTGCCGCCGGTCTCTTACCTTGAACACATCCGCTTCAGGTACCTGCACACTAAAAACGTTCCCCCGAAGGGGTCAGCTTTCACTGAGCATGATAACCGCATACCCCGCGTACTAGTGAGGGTACGCCGATCACTTGGTCGAATACATGCGATTGATTTCATTCAAACATACATGCATACATGCTCTTATACATAACATTACAATACATTACGCAAGGAATGCCTACATACACTTCAATACCTACATGGTAAATCATACAAGCCATCAGATATATACTTACCTTTCCAAAATCCACAATACACAATACATGTACAATACATACGCAATACATACACAATACACCATCCTTGTTAGCTCATGTTGGTCCACCCGGGTTAATCGGGTGGAGATTACTCTTTTACTCGTTTACTCCATACATACACATACATACTCATACTCATACATACTTACTTTCTTACTCTTACTCAAGTTAAGTCGTCGGGACCTCCGGCCCGGGGACTACTCCGTCCCACCACCGGGATTTACTTGACTCACCAATCCGGGATGCTACCCATTTAAGGGGTTTGGGCCGTGGACAGTTTAAGAGTCAGGAATCGGATCCAACCTCTTGTGTCTCCTCATCCTCACGCGTGGCCGAAGCTATATCGGACTTCTACTCATTCCAATTTACTCACTTAAGTTAGGAGTTAGGTAGTTAGGAATTAGTAGAAGTCATTCATTCAACCACAAACACAAATACATTATTCATATACACATCCATACACAATACAATACAATATACAAGTACATTACGAGATACAATTACACTTCATCATCATTCATATATTTCATGAATTATACAAACTATTGTTCAAGACAATAATTATCAAGAACAACATAAGTCAAGCACAGTTAAGTGCAATATAGTCCGATTCATGCATTTATCTTATTTAGGTGATCAAATAAGCACACAAATCGGGGTAACCAGATTAGGATACAGGGCATGAAGAAATCATACCTTTCACCGTTGACTTTGGACTCACCGACTCCCTTCGGTGTTCAACTAGTCGAATCCTATGACATACATACAATTGGGTGGTAATTATCCATAACTAACCTTACTTATTACTTTCCAAAGGTTTCCTAGTTCATACTTACTAACTCTTTGTTACTTAAATACATTTACTTAAGTTACTTACTTACAATTATTTTCTAAGCTTTTTTATAGCCTTAATGACCTTTAAACATCATTAATTATGTCTTAATCATCTTATAATATCATTACCCATCCTTACCCATCCTTACTAGCTTTTTAAAATACATTCTGGTGGAATTTAGTGTTGGTCCGGGTTGGTGTCCGGGTTTACAAACCCGGACCAACTCGTTTGAACTACATACGGGTGAAATTCTTGCTTGGTCCGGGTTTCCTTCCTAGTATGCAAACCCGGACCTCATGGGTATATGCTCTCGGGTGATTTTTTTGCATCGTCCGGGTTTGTGTGCTACTTTGCAAACCCGGACCATCTGTTTTGGTAACTTACGGGTGTATTTTGGGGTGGTCCGGGTTAGTGTCTTGGTTTGTAAACCCAGACCATCCCTCTGTAAAACTTTCTGTCGTATTTTCATGCTAGTCCGGGTTTGTGTGCTGGTTTGCAAACCCGGACTAGTTACAGTATTGCAACATATATAAGTTTTTGAGTTTGTTTCAATCCCAAACTTCTACCAATCTCCTCCCTAATATTTCTACATATAATCTAACATGTTTTAACTTTGTTGAAGAATTTTAAACTAGCCTAAACCAACACTATAAACATCTGTTACATTATCATCCTTACTGTAATTTTTCTCCTCTGTTACATTTTTACTTCTTCAAATAATGCTACAGACCTTCCTATTCTTCTTCCCACTAACTCAATGACTCTCAACTATCCTAACTTAGTTTGACACTCACGTTTTACCATTTACAACTCCACTCAATTACATTTCTTTTCCTGTTACAAAACAAAGTGAACAATCTCATTTTTCCTTCTCTGTAATTCTCTTCTGTTTCTTTCTTTTCTACATCACCCAAGGCTCCACATTCCTAAACAAATTTTGACAGAGGTTCCCTACATTTCTAAGTGTTCTAACCACATAATTTTGCACACTCAATATATACAACCTGTTCAACATATACCTTATCCTCACATATATTTCTAATACCTCCTGCACACTCAACATTTACACTTAGCATATTATTTCCTTGTTTCCAAAAGCTTCAAACTACAACTACCATTCACACTAGTGTACCCATTCTTTTCCCACGGTTACAATAGTTTAGTTCATTGCTAAAACAATATTCCTACACATACACAAACATTAAAGTTACACGGAGGCTTCACATTACCTTGGTTTCTTTGTTTCTTTTCCTTTTCTCTGCTTTCTCCTTTCTTGCTCCTCTTTCCTTCTTTGTTTTTCTTGATTTATTTACACCAAGCTACACCATGTAACAAGGTACAAACTTACACACCCAACTACTAAATTTTCTACGTAGGTTTTAAACCCTAACTTATGAGAACTTACTTAAACTCTTAAGAACTCTTACCTTGAGCTTCTAATGTTGTTTTGGGGTAAACAAATGATAGTGCTTCAGCTCTCAAGAAGGAACACCAACCGGCTGGGTGAGGAAACACAATGGTGTTCACGTGAGTTTGGTTTTTTTGTTGCAAGGAAAATGGAAAAGAGTGAAGCTTTGGTATTTTCTTACCTTAGAACTTGAAGGAGATGATAGGTCTTCTAATGGTGCTCTTGAAGCTCTCAACCGATAATACCCTCAAAATTAAAGTTGGTGGTTTTAGATTTTTGAAAGGTGGAGAATGATCTCCTTGACGATACGAATTCAACGGTATGGTTTTTGTAGCATTTGGTGGTGGTTTGAGGTTTCAAAGATTGGATGCAAGTGAGCTGCTGTGTGTGGTTTTCTCAAATCGCCATAGAAGAGCAGAGAGGAAGAAAAGAGTGCTGGGCAGAGAAAGAAATCGTGAGAGAGAGTTGTGAGGGAGGAGAGAGATTACCTTTTTGCTTTTTATTTATTTTGTCATTTTGCAAATAAGGAGGGAATTAAGAGAGGGGTATGGGCTAATAAGTCATCCGGCTGCACACCCTCCTCACATGGGTTTTAAAAACATTATTTGCAATAGTGGACACACTAACTTATTTTAATTACACTCTCACCCCACAACTTCCCGTTTTTGACAGTTTTTACTATTTTCTCGTTTTATTGATTTTATTGGTCCAAGACCTTCACTAATATTTATTAATGACTATTTAGTTGACTAAAATTGTTACGAGTCTATTTGACCCGCTTAAAGTCACGTTTTCCCGGTTACCTCGAAAAACGCGCTTTAATGTTCGTTTGTGTTTTTAATCCATTTTAAGGATCGGTTTTCTTCGGGATTTGTTCCCTAATATTATTTAGGTCTTATTAAGCCCTTAGAATCCATATAATGCGTTAACCGAGGTGTCATACCTCCCATGGTTATTTAATGCTTATTTAGTGTTTTTTCGCTTTTTAAGCATTTCTTCATTTCTTTGGATTTATTTTTCCTAACCAATATTACTTAGGCGTCATTAGGCCCTTAAATACGTATTAGATAAATTTTAATCCCTATATTTAAGTTCAGGGTATTTCAATCTACCCCCCTTAAGAACTTTGTCCTCAAAGTTGTTCGAGGTTATGGGATTACTATACTTACTCATTTATACTTGCCTAATACCAAAGCCATACATTCCTCCTCCTTACCATTCCCAAATTCGTTACTCAATGTTTCTCCTTTCCATACCATACCAATGTACAACAATTACTCCCATCCATATTACTATCAACCGTCCGGTTCCTCATTACAACATTTGTACATACATACAGTACAAAGCTATCCCCAAAGCAATGCAATACACATACAATCCCGCAGGCACTCCGGTCATCTCAACGCAGGACTCCTCTACGTCCCGCTGCCCTTGGAATAATACAACATGCTACACTACTACCTTCTCCGGTATATGCTTCCAGCAAATCCTCATTCTCCGTACTAAAGGAAATTCTTTCACCACTACCAATTAAAAATTTTCTAAAGCATACAACTCCAATTCCAATTTATATTCATTACTTTTATCCTATGTGTGATTCTTGTGACCACTTGAGGGGAGCTTCAAGAATCATTCGACCCTGATGTGATCAGCATCAGTGTTGAATTATCTTTCCACCCCAATTTGTGTTTGGTTTCCCTTGATCTGATCAGGATCAAGTTCGACTTCCCACATCAGTTTCAAACAAACAAATAATTTAATTGTTTTCATTTTCTATCTTTTTACTCTTTCTAGTCGTGATACGAATTCATACATCTCCAAAGGATGGAATCAATCCATCAATCATCCTCACTCTACTTCCCGAATGCTTTACTCCATGGTTCAATACCTAAATGCTCATTTATCAACCTTCACTACTTCCCTCCATTACTCTCCATCATTTCAATTATTCTCACTAGGGATTACCATACTTATAAAATTTAGTCATCCTCAATTTACTTCCCATAACTTACATACGAATACACTACTCATGGGCTACCTTCCTCTACTACTCTCAATCGTTTCGTACTACCTCTTCAAGGACTACAATACTTGTGGAACTCCGTCCACTACTCATGACTCTTCCTTACCATTACTCTTACACTGGTGTTACGAGATGGGTATGTTCATCCTTTGGTATTTGCATATCTAATGCCTAGTTCCCATAATTACAATATTAATGAGTACTTATGTTTATTTAACATAGTATCCATCATCAATTTGGTTCTCATTTGTGCTATGCACATTATGGTTTATGTGTTTTATTCACAAAACTTACATTAAGCGGTTTCGCTCTACCCCCCTTAAAAGGGATTACGCCCACGTAATCTCCCATATGTTAATATTAAACATTGGTTATTTAATTCGGGCAATCCGAAGCGTTTAGCTTCACTGCTGTATACTATATACTATGCTCTGGTCAAAGGGTCTTAACCATACCAATGGTTTAGTCTTTGCACCAAGAATTCCTATATGAGTTTATTTAACTCATAATTGATTCGGTTCTAGCCTAACCGGCTTCAAGGTATTAACAGCCATTCTATTATACTTACTAGGTATATTGCCTCCTAGCTAGGGCCCACTAGCTTCTGCTGCGCGACCCTGATAACTTGGGTTATCCACCCTTCTTGTTATCCTTGACGTGTCATACATCACCTTTTATCCGTCTACTATGGGAATAAGGTTTATTAAACAAATGCGGTATTCTTTCACCGTGTTTGGACTCAATGAGTTTAAGATTATAACCAGTTCTCTGGTAATATTCTGCACATGCTATTCGTGCTTCTACGATTATTCGTTAAGTTCCTCTGACTTATTGTCAGGCGAGGTTAAGTCACCACTTAACTGTAGTGCTTCCTCTGTTGTCACTAGCTTCTAAATCATACCAGTTCTTCTGGTTCAGTACAAGTGTTCTTTACTTGTATGACCTTGCATTTCTATGCATCGGCCCTAGTGACTTTGATATGTCTCATTTCACCTTTTACTCCAATGGAATTCACATCTTGTGATTGTTAGTGTGTTGTACACTCTTCGTGCTTCTTTGGCCTTAGGCCGCACGGTTTATTGCTAAGCTTGCTCAATTGGCTAGTGCCATGTTCGTGGTGAAAGGAAAGATTTACTACGGTTTACATCCTCCATATCCCTAGCCATCTCATTAGATCCTTAGCTGAACAAGTGCAATGCCAAAACACTCAGTCATACAGAGTGCAGAGGCGTAAACGCTTGACAGTAAGTCACTTATGTGATAGGAAAGAATATTTCTGCCTGTCATGTTATACTTATTCTCCATGTCATTATCTACTACTTCCTCATGGCGGCCGCTTGTTGCGCACCGTATTCTTATTCATTGTACAACGTCGTTTTTACTGTTTCTGTTACTGTGGTAGTTCCTCTTTACTTATTGCCATTGTCATTGGCACCATTTCCTTATGGCATGAACATTGAGGGTTTCCTCTGTTCGTGTATGTGACGGTTGTCGAAACATACCACAATGCGATTATTTCCTAATGTGGAGATGTTTCATTTCAACTTAGGTTTCATGTGTAGGTTAGCTTACCTCGCATTCTATCATCATTTGTGATACAATTTACCAAGTATCTTGGTTGATAATTGATGAAGTAATTCATCGGGTTACAAGCTCTCTCGAGCGTTGGTCATTCATGGTGTGCAGTGTGTGCTCACATTGATTGTTTTGATAATTATTGTCTTTCAGTGCTGAGCATTGGTTATAGGCTCTAGCTGTGTAGTTCTACTTGTATGTACCTCACCGGAACTTCCCAAGAACATTCAAGGGTTTTCTGGTCGCGTTCTATCATTGATAAATTAAGTTCTTGTTGAGAGGCTTGTTTTCCACTCATAGATCTCATGACAAGGTTTACCATGTTGGTGTTTATGCAATGGTTCACCACATGCTTGGGTGCATATGGAGTATGCTTACTCCTTAAGTCATAATGGTTTGGAAATATCATTTCCTTATTCCATCGCCCCTTGGCAATATTTATAGGCGTAGGCTTTACTGTTATAATAGATGGAAGCCTTCCCAAGGGTTCACATCTTCACCACATTGGTGGTCTTAGGCTAACGAGGGGTATCTTCCCTTGGGTTTCTCGTAGTGTCCAAGTGTGAACTGGGCCAATGTTGGCATTATCATGATTCTTATGCCTCTGCGCTACCATTGCTACAGAAGGCATGACGGTAATTAAGAACTCCGTCAACTGTATACTAGACTGATGCTCTAGTGACAGTGCCATTGAGATAGCCATCAGTTCAAGCCACTCATAAAGTTGGGTTTGAATTGATGGTCCAGTTGTTGATTTCTTGTCGTACGAGGCAATATCTCTCGCAGGTTGTTAACAATTGGTGCCGGTTTTGCAACCGTTTAAGTTTATATAACGTATTTGGTTTACGACTTCTGAGCCGTATTGCTGCAAGCTATGCTCTTTGCAAGCTGCTTATACATATTTTCACTCCTTATACCCCATAGTTTGGAGGTATTACTGGGCCCCATGGAAAGTCGTGACATCATGCTTCCATTCACATGAGACCCTTTTTGGCATTCTGATGTTACTCAGTGCCCTTTTTGTAATTTAGGGTATTTCCTATTAAGTGAAATCCCTTCGGTGTCTAACCGAGTGTTCGTTGTAGCTTTCGTGGTCTTATTATGACGCTTCATTTGATTGTTGTTAATTCAAACACCCTTCAAGGATTGCTCCTTGGGTTTTGTTAGGTTACACCGTTACATCCGGCTAACGTTTATATTATGTTGTGCCCACTATACCGCCTTGTGGTATCGTAGTTGAGCTATCCCTTTTGGGTTATGACGTCTCCCGTTCTTGGGTAGACTGTTTATACCTTCCTCTAGTGTTTAAGACTAGGTTTAATATCCTCTTCCATGATGGATTATGTTCTTTGGTAGTTTTGTAGTTGTTCTTGGGAACTCCGTCCCATTTGTTGATCGTTGTGGTGTCCACGTTAGGCTTTTGCCTTACTGTGTTAGGCTGGGTATGCTTTCCAGCTGTCGTGTATTTACTTGATGTCTTTCAGACATTTCCAATGTCTATGCTTACTAGTCGGCGCTCTTTACGCTTCTTAATCCTCATTCCTTATCTTCAGATGGATTCTCTGAGTTCTTGATACTTGTTACTTAGCGGAGTTCCTTCTCCTTGATCGCCTGAGGTGTCCAACTGTTCTGCTTCGCATTTACTCATGGTCCGTAGAACAGAGTTGACTACTTCCCGTGTTTCGTACACTACATGTATACATACATGGGGTACCATGTTGATACGTTACCACTTACCTAACTATGTGTCAGGCCCGCAAGCTCCTTCGGCAGTGCGGTTGTCCCACATCCCGTAATTGGGTACACTGGTAGTGCTCGTCACGCGCCTAGGTGAAGTATTCTATTGTCAACTCCTCTTGTATCACTCTATGATCTCATCGTAATTATGTTGGTTCGGTTTTTAAAATCCAAGGTTTTTAAAAAGGTTTGTGGTTTTGAAAGAAAACTTGGTTTGAAAATAACGGCTCGGTGTTAAAAGATGTTCTTCATGGCATAGCCATGTTTGTGGTCTTGACCAAGTCCAGCTTCCCGCGACTGGTATGTTCTTAAGACAATGGTCAGGCCGTCAGGCCTTTTCAAGGTTCGATTCCTCTAGCTTTCAGGATTTGTGATCCTATAGTTGCTTCGTTGCGGTCACGGTACATTACTATGTACCTGTGGTGTGTTTAAAGTCCCTCTACATGTTCCTGTTCTTACTGCACTTGCCGTGGCAAGTGCGTGGTACTGTTGGTTTTTGGTTAAACCTATCCGGTCTTGGTATGGTTTCCACTTGTATCTAATAGTCTTGTTGACTCTTCCTTGATCATATTGATCTATGATACTCGATCCTTTTAAGTAGCTTCTCATTGATCTTGACATGGTTGTCTTGGTCGGGGTACTTCTCTCCAATCCTTGGAGATCCCCATTTATTCGTCTTATGTTTTCCGTTGTTGCTCGTTCCCACTGGTTTACCGTGGTTATTGAGCCTTAGCTTGTTTAGCACTACTCCCGTAGTCCAATCGGTTCATATCCCGTGGATATCCTTGTAGCTGTGTAAGCTATGTCGGCCAGGTATTGTAACCTTTTGGTATTGTAATTTCGGAGTTAACCACTCCTGACTATGTCCTTAGTCAGCTAGCATACCGTTGGTGGTATTACTTAGCTATTACTGTCCCGTAGACTCGTATCTCAGGCTTGTTCTGTTTCCTTTTTCCGCTCTGTTGCACGCTTAGTGCTTCTTTTCTTGCTGCTGATTGGTTAGCTAGGTTCGCGACTGCTAAGCAGGTCGCCCCATGTTGTTGCATGTTGTAGTCTCCTTAGGGTTGGAGTTCTCATTCCACCGCCACTAAGTGCGGTTATTGTTGTTCAACCGGGGTCCATTTCCGGGTCTTCCACTTCTTGGAATCCACTATATGTCAGGTTCTTCCCTCTTGTAGGAGCATCTCATTACTGCCAGATCGGGTTTCCCGAGTATGAGTGGCTTTTCCTCTCTCTGGCATCCTTTCCCAATTTATACAGTGGGGATGCGGTGGGCGGGACTGGTATTGTAGGTATCCGGTACTCACCGGGAGTTCCTATACAGCATATCTCTAATGCTAACACTCAGCCCTTAGCCCTAAGCTTCTAATTCCTAACTCGGTATTCCTAAACTCGGTATTTCCAGTCATCAGAGTGATACTTCGCACTGATACCACTTTTTGTAACACCCCTACCGTTAATGCTGTGCTTACCGTCCAATCTCCTTACACATCAGATACACGCAGCGGATACATACTTACATAATGTGGGTGATACAATGTCGTTAGTCACCCCGTGACTAACAAGGCTACTGCTACTACATAGCATCGGTCTGATGGACCGAATCCCGAGTATTACATAACTACAACACTACTCCATTTACCAAATAAGTACTGCAATCTTCATTCCATACAATACTCCTCCACGTACAATACAATTTAATTCACATACCGAGTCTACTAGGATCCTCATACAAGTAAAATACCTCTTCCAAACTCATACATTCTCCCTTGGAGACTACTACTACCCATTCCTCACAACTACTTACTTTCTAGATACAAGGTTGTGCCGCCGGTCTCTTACCTTGACACATCCGCTTCGGGTACCTGCACACTAAAAACGTTCCCCCGAAGGGGTCAGCTTTCGCTGAGCATGATAACCGCATACCCCGCGTACTAGTGAGGGTACGCCGACCACTTGGTCGAATACATGCGATTGATTTCATTCAAACATACATATACATGCTCTTATACATAATATTACAATACATTACGCAAGGAATGCCTACATACACTTCAATACCTACATGGTAAATCATACAAGCCATCAGATATATACTTACCTTTCCAAAATCCAAAATCCACAATACACAATACATGTACAATACATACGCAATACATACACAATACACCATCATTGTTAGCTCATGTTGGTCCACCCGGGTTAATCGGGTGGAGATTACTCTTTTACTCGTTTACTCCATACATACACATACATACTCATACTCATACTCATACTCATACATACTTACTTTCTTACTCTTACTCAAGTTAAGTCGTCGGGACCTCCGGCCCGGGGACTACTCCGACCCACCACCGGGATTTACTTGACTCACCAATCCGGGATGCTACCCATTTAAGGGGTTTGGGCCGCGGACCAGTTTAAGAGTCAGGAATCGGATCCAACCTCTTGTGTCTCCTCATCCTCACGCGTGGCCGAAGCTATATCGGACTTCTACTCATTCCAATTTACTCACTTAAGTTAGGAGTTAGGTAGTTAGGAATTAGTAGAAGTCATTCATTCAACCACAAACACAAATACATTATTCATATACACATCCATACACAATACAATACAATATACAAGTACATTACGAGATACAATTACACTTCATCATCATTCATATATTTCATGAATTATACAAACTATTGTTCAAGACAATAATTATCAAGAACAACATAAGTCAAGCACAGTTAAGTGCAATATAGTCCGATTCATGCATTTATCTTATTTAGGTGATCAAATAAGCACACAAATCGGGGTAACCAGATTAGGATACAGGGCATGAAGAAATCATACCTTTCACCGTTGACTTTGGACTCACCGACTCCCTTCGGTGTTCAACTAGTCGAATCCTATGACATACATACAATTGGGTGGTTAATTATCCATAACTAACCTTACTTATTACTTTCCAAAGGTTTCCTAGTTCATACTTACTAACTCTTTGTTACTTAAATACATTTACTTAAGTTACTTACTTACAATTATTTTCTAAGCTTGTTTATAGCCTTAATGACCTTTAAACATCATTAATTATGTCTTAATCATCTATAATATCATTACCATTACCCATCCCTACTTGAGCTTTAAAATACATTCTGGTGGAATTTAGTGTTGGTCCGGGTTGGTGTCCGGGTTTACAAACCCGGACCAACTCGTTTGAACTACATACGGGTGAAATTCTTGCTTGGTCCGGGTTTCCTTCCTAGTATGCAAACCCGGACCTCATGGGTATATGCTCTCGGGTGATTTTCCCCGGACTATGGGATATGTGTATGCTATCGGGTTGATTTTTGCATCGTCCGGGTTTGTGCCTACTTTGTAAACCCGACCATCTGTTTTGGAACTTACGGGTGTATTTTTGGGGTGGTCCGGGTTAGTGTTCTTGGTTGTAAACCGGACCATCCCTCTGTAAAACTTTCTGTCGATATTTCATGCTAGTCCGGGTTTGTGTGTTGGTTTGCAAACCCGGACTAGTTACAGTATTGCAACAATATAAGTTTTTGAGTTGTTTCAATCCCAAACTTCTACCAATCTCCTCCCTAATATTTCTACATATAATCTAACATTTTTTAACTTTGTTGAAGCATTTTAAACTAGCCTAAACCAACACTATAAACATCTGTTACATATCATCCTTACTGTAATTTTTCTTCCTCTGTTACATTTCTACTTCTTCAAATAATGCTACAGACCTTCCTATTCTTCTTCCCACTAACTCAATGACTCTCAACTATCCTAACTTAGTTTGACACTCACGTTTTACCATTTACAACTCCACTCAATTACATTTCTTTTCCTGTTACAAAACAAAGTGAACAATCTCATTTTTCCTTCTCTGTAATTCTCTTCTGTTTCTTCTTTTCTACATCACCCAAGGCTCCACATTCCTAAACAAATTTTGACAGAGGTTCCCTACATTCTAAGTGTTCTAACCACATAATTTTGCACACTCAATATATACAACCTGTTACATATACCTTATCCTCACATATATTTCTATACCTCCTGCACACTCAACATTTACACTTAGCATATTATTTCCTTGTTTCCAAAAGCTTCAAACTACAACTACCATTCACACTAGTGTACCCATTCTTTTCCCACGGTTACAATAGTTAGTTCATTGCTAAAACAATATTCCTACACATACACAAACATTAAAGTTATACGGAGGCTTCACATTACCTTGGTTTCTTTGTTTCTTTTCCTTTTCTCTCTTTCTCCTTTCTTGCTCCTCTTTCCTTCATTGTTTTTCTTGATTTATTTACACCAAGCTACACCATGTAACAAGGTACAAACTTACACACCAAACTACTAAATTTTCTACGTAGGTTTTAAACCCTAACTTATGAGAACTTACTTAAACTCTTAAGAACTCTACCTTGAGCTCTAATGTTGTTTTTGGGTAAACAAATGATAGTGCTTCAGCTCTCAAGAAGGAACACCAACCGGCTGGGTGAGGAAAACACAATGGTGTTCACGTGAGTTGGTTTTTTGTTGCAAGGAAAATGGAAAAGAGTGAAGCTTTGGTATTTTTCTTACCTTAGAACTTGAAGGAGATGATAGGTCTTCTAATGGTGCTCTTGAAGCTCTCAACCGATAATACCCTCAAAATTAAAGTTGGTGGTTTTAGATTTTGAAAGGCGGAGAATGATCTCCTTGACGATACGAATTCAACGGTATGGTTTTTGTAGCATTTGGTGGTGGTTTGAGGTTTCAAAGATTGGATGCAAGTGAGCTGCTGTGTGTGGTTTTCTCAAATCGCCATAGAAGAGAGCAGAGAGGAAGAAAAGAGTGCTGGGCAGAGAAAGAAATCGTGAGAGAGAGTTGTGAGGGAGGAGAGAGATTACCTTTTTGCTTTTTATTTATTTTGTCATTTTGCAAATAAGGAGGGAATTAAGAGAGGGGTATGGGCTAATAAGTCATCCGGCTGCACACCCTCCTCACAGGGGTTTTAAAAACATTATTTGCAATAGTGGACACACTAACTTATTTTAATTACACTCTCACCCCACAACTTCCCGTTTTTGACAGTTTTTACTATTTTCTCGTTTTATTGATTTTATTGGTCCAAGACCTTCACTAATATTTATTAATGACTATTTAGTTGACTAAAATTGTTACGAGTCTATTTGACCCGCTTAAAGTCACGTTTCCCGGTTACCTCGAAAAACGCGCTTTAATGTTCGTTGTGTTTAATCCATTTTAAGGATCGGTTTTCTTCGGGATTTGTTCCCTAATATTATTTAGGTCTTACTAAGCCCTTAGAATCCATATAATGCGTTAACCGAGGTGTCATACCTCCATGGTTATTTAATGCTTATTTAGCGTTTTTCGCTTTTTAAGCATTTCTTCATTTCTTTTGGATTATTTTCCTTACCAATATTACTTAGGCGTCATTAGGCCCTTAAATACGTATTAGATAAATTTTAATCCCTATATTTAAGTTCGGGGTATTTCAACTACACTGCGCATCCTAGGTCTTGGTGAACGGTATGTAAAGGGGTTTGATCCGAGTTGTCCTATGGAAGCCCCTGGGCTCGGATTTGGTTGATATAACTTGTGTGTTATGTGTGTGGATACATGTATGTGATTAAATGTTATTGCATTTATTATTTATGCACGAGCGTCCTACGGGACTAACACTACGTCGACTATAGATCGACTTATTAAACATACATATACGTTATTGTGATGACATGACAGTTACTTGATATAATACCATAGTATTAATATTAAGTATATGGTAACCTAAGTAAAACACTTAGGGATGAGTCACGACATTGTCGGTCTCTAGAGCATGGACCTCGCACATGAATTTACCTAGATTACTTCTAGGTATGCGTGAGACCCATTGGCCAGCTAACTAATAATTATTCTCCATAAGACTAAGAGCATATCTTAAACATATAGAGAGAGAGAGATGGTATGAGTTGAGGTGAGGAATCCGGTAGTTTACGAACTACTTGGTTGCGCATTTGTGATCACTGAGGGGTTTCCTAATTGGATTCCGCTCCAGGTTATACCCAACGAGCCCAAACTGGATCGTGGGTCAGGTGGCTACGGCTTTATATGGACGTCATACGAGACATAAGAGAGTCAGGGGCCTCCGGACCTCTGGCGAAATGAGCACCTTTGTGTGTACGGGAGGACTACTGTCCATGGTGAGGTTATAGGGTTGTCCTAACATGACGCCCAACTGGTATTAATTAAACATGGTTTGGATGGATGGGGCCTTAAAGGCCAAATTAAATTAACTATGGAAACTGTACGCTACGGCGATTATACATTGTACATATGGATGGGTCCTTGAAGGCCAAATTAAATTGAAATTAATAAAGGATGGTATACGCTACGGCGAATGTACATTGTACATTATTGTTATTACTCGGTACGTTCGATATACAAATGTTGTTTGTGGTATTAAATGAATGTTTGGATTGGATGGATGATTAAATGTTTATGAATATTTGGATGGATGATTATGTATATTATACATTTATATTACAGTACTGATTATAACTGTAAAATGGTAAAGCATGAAAGCAATCTAATAATAAGATGGCTAAAATGACTAAGTGACCATTAGGGTCCAGGCCCGCATACTCAGCGTCTATCACTGATACTACACCATTACAGGTTGTTGATTATTGTCGAAGCCGAGAGCAGGAACAGGGTAATTGGAGTTTTACCTTAATTATTACTACACATGGAGTTTGTCTATATGGCAATGAAGATGGTGAATTGTTTTATGGTAAGGTTATGTATATTCAGGTTTGGGTAGATGCTCACTTGCCGATGTTTATGATTTATGGACTTAGTATGATGTATAGGAGTTTTTCTCGTTATCACGTCGGTTAGCATTTTGTTTAAGTTGGAAGTTGGAGATAGTTTGTGTAACACCCCTACTACGCACATAACATTACTTGAAATCGCAGCGGAATTTAAACAACTAAACTATAACTAAACGATTGGTGCTACAACGCCGTCAACCACCCACGTGGTTAACAAGGCTGAATAAATACAAGTGTATCGGTCTGATGATCAGACTCCCGAGCATAGAACTAATAACCACATATACATAAACATAATACCGAGTATTTACTTACAATCCTTCACTGTAAACTGTTCACAACCAAAATATATATCACCACGGGAGCACAGGCGCATCCCGGGCCCAACATCCAAAAGTAATCAAAAGATCCTGCATCCTAGGATCTAAAGCCATTCCACTTCTTCGATCCTCATCCTGCAGTAAAAGAAATATGGACCCCGAGGGGGTCAGCAACCCTTGGCTGGTATGGTTAACGCGCAGCCATCGGCTACCGGGATACGCGTAACTAATTGTCATGGTGACATGGCATTCATTTTAAAACACAAACTTATACATATCATAGCATGGGTATTGTACACAACATCACACATAACACACAGAACAATTCCTTAAGGAAGAGAACCAACACAATTAGTTCCCATGGAGAGCCTAGAGGATGTTGCCATGCTCATGCCAAGCTCGTTACATAACTCGTTACCGTCCTGTTAGATTGAACGGATAACTTAACATAAGGTGCCTCGGATATAGTGATCCAAGCACACCGAACAACACATAGTATGCCCCTGTGGCCCGACGTGAGTCAGTAAAATAGCCTTGGTTAAGCTAAAGGGAAGGTGTAACACCCCTACTACGCACATAACACTAAATGAAATCGAAGCGGAAATAAATAACTAAACAGTAACTAACGCTTCGGTGCTACAACGCCGTCAACCACCCACGTGGTTGACAAGGCAGAATAAATACAAGTGTACCGGTCTGATGATCAGACTCCCGAGCATAAACTAAACCATAAATACATCATATACAATACTGAGTGTTTACATAAATCCTTCACTATATCACACCACTGTTACTGTCACAACCAAGTGTATAACACGCCACGGGAGCACAGACGCATCCCGGGCCAACAACCAAAAGTACACAAAAGTAAATCACATCCTAGAATCTAGAGCCACTCCGCTTCTTCGATCCTCATCCTGCAGTATAAGAAAATATGGATCCCCCGAGGGGGTCAGAACCCTTGGCTGGTATGGTTAACGCGCAGCCCATCGGCTACCGGGATACGCGCAACTAATTGTCATGATAACATGGCATTCATTTATATACATAACATAACATAACATAACATGTGGCATAGCATCAATAGTGCACAGCACAACATCACATACACAGTGGATCTTCGTTCCACAATAACAAACCACAAGGGTCAAATAACACAAGAGCCTAGAGAATGATTCACCCTCATGTTAAGCTCGTTAAACACACTCATTACCGTTATGTTAGACGAACGAGTAACTTAAGTCACAGATGGTTCGGATTTAGTGACCCGAACACACCACACAAACACATGTTCCCACTAAACCGATCATAAGTCAGAATAGGTAAGCTTTGGAGGAAGCTAGCGGGAGATCGAACGCCAAATTAAGGAGAACAATCTTAACAACATATAGAGTCGAATCTGATTCAGATATCTACTCTTAACTTACATGCATGACCGGACAACCGGACTCCTCACTTCCCAGTTAACACTTGTTAGAAGTTCATGGTGGAACTTAACAACCAATACACGATACGTGGTAAGTCATGTTAGACACACACAAGGGAATGAGTCACATCATAACATCACAATTATATGAACAACTGTAAACTCATTACATGTTTAGATCTTACAATGTCATAAACACACAGAAAAACATACAACACACAAGCCGGTGTAAACCGGTAGACAACAGACTGCAAGAAAACCATACCTTGGTCCTTGCCTTGATTTGTTTCCACCGTAGGTCACTCCTATACATGATTCAAGAACGTCGGTTAATTAACTTACTTAACCTCCAAATTAAAGTGTTTAACATAATTATTTGACATGTTTAATGTCTAACTTACCCTAGGTTACCTTCACTATACACCTTAGGGTTAACTACATAAGTCACATTCTTTTCTGTTTTTTTTTTTAAGTTTTGGTATGTCCGACCCACCGTCCGACCCACAACTGGGTTGGACCCTTCCAGTGGTTTTCAGGTCTGAAGGACCTTACCATGTCCGACCCATGTCCGACCCAACCTCCTGGGTCGGACCATTCCAGAGACATGTCCGACCCACGTCCGACTCACTCGACTGGGTCGGACCATTACAGAGAATTTCATCGACCTCAGAACATGCATGTCCGACCCATGTCTGACCCACCCTTCTGGGTCGGACCATTACAGAACATTTCACCGCCTTACAAACAGGCCCGTCCGACCCACGTCCGACTCACTCGACTGGGTCGGACCATTCCAGAACATTTTCCCTCCTTTGAAATATGGCCGTCCGACCCATGTCCGACCCACCCTTTTGGGTCGGACCATTACAGAACATTTTCCTAATGTCTAACAGAGGCTGTCCGACCCACAACTGGGTCGGACCCTGGGTCGGACGTCCTCTAAACTTACCCAAACTTTGTCAAATCTTCACCAAACTTCTCCTAAAGCCTCTTAATGCTTCCTAACAACATTTGGTACCCTTATATCCACATACAACATCCATGAAACTCATTTTCTAATTCCTTAAGCCTTTACTTATTTCTTTGTAAAATTCCTTAACACTTACAACATTTTATACAAGGTTTCTAAATGGTGTTTCTCACCTATGATAACTACTATCCCAAAATGCTTTCTCCTCATCTTAACATCATCTCTTAAGCATTATTTCTCACAACTAACTCCTTATGTCATTCTTGAAATTCTTTTCCAAGTTCACACTTTCTCCTTATTTTACCAAAGTTTGCCTAAGTCTTTATCTAAGTCCAAAATGACTTTGGTACATACAAAAACCTCAAGCTCATGCCTAAGTCCTTGTTACACTCTAGAACACTTAAGACATTATATCTTCTCTTGTAAAACACTTAGTCATTTCCTAACACCTCTAACTCACCAAACCTTATGTAAACACTTAGAACTTCTTGCTTCTTACCTAAATTTTGACATGGATTCCCCTAGAACATTACTAAGCCTAAACACTTTGTTTTCTCCATTAAACACACATGAACACCTAGAATCACCAAGAACACTCTCATACAAAACTTCACCAAATTCACACTACATTACAATATAGTGCATAATTTAAATTGCATGGCACTTAGGCCCTTAAAATGCATGGCTCTTAGGCCCTTAAGATGCATAAATCATAAACACTGAATTTCCACAATATATTTGCCTTTGACCTGCAAATACACTCAACAACACATATGCCTTTTACTAAGCTCTTGAGAACACTTTACTAAGTCATTCACCATTTGCTCTTTAGGTAGTTTTAACAAGCATTATAAGCTCATTTCTCCTAAGGCATTAAACAACATTAGGTTAGTAGATTTACCTCTTTTCCAAACAACTTCTTTCTTGTTTCCTTTAAAAACCGGTAAGGTATTTGATTCTTTGTCAAGTTCTAAAAAATATACAAACATTATAATGAGTATTCAAGCTATAAGCTTCATCTCATTGTAAACCCTAATTTTACATTGTTTCAAAAACATTAATGTAGTTGTTTTACCTTGCTCTTTGAAGAGAGTTTGAATATCTAACAAGAGATGACTCCACCTAGTCCATGAAGAGTTGGAATGAAGCTAGAACAAAGTCACACAAAGAGCTCCTTCAATATGTATTTTCGGTCACAACAAAAACATGAAGGAAATGAAGTTTTTTTATTTGAGATTCCTTACCTAGAAGCAAATGAGAGTAACAATATGTAAAAATACAAGCTCAAGCTCCTTCAATGGTGGAACTCCATGGCACCGAAATGGTGGTCTTGGAATTTTAAGAAGATAGAAATGAAGAGCTTGATGAGAGGAAGAGATTTGGTGGTGTTTGTTTTTGATTTGGACAAGTGAGCTAGATTTTACAAGAGATCAAAGAAGAGGTTTAATGGAGGTGGTGTGGTATTACCGTGGAAGAGAAGGAAGAAGAGAGGTTGAAGAGAGTGTGGAGCCGTGTGAACAAGGAAGGAAATGAGAGAATGAGATAGAATTACTTTTTGAAGATATTTGTAGTAATAAGTAAAAGTAAGTTTAATTAGTTTTCCTTATTCACTTAATATGTTAACAAGAGAGTGGTGAGTCACCACACTTAAGAAAACCGGCCCCCATTAGTATTTAGGGGTAATATAGTCTTTATTTGTCAATTTAATTACTTATACAAACATATGTTACAAAATAGCTTATAAAAATCACTATTCATGAAAACAAGGCACATAGAAGTGAAATTTTTGATTTCCCATTAATATAGACATCCAAATGTGATATATATAGTACACATATATATTTAAGAGTAATGATGGACATCTAGCCACTCAAAACTCACTTACAAGACAATTTTTCAAAAATGTGCTTTAAGACTCCTTAAAGCACATTTTGTGTTTAAACTCGTTTTCAAGCTTGGTTTTCTTTGGTAATTGGTTTAATATGTTCATTAGTGTATAAATGAGGTCTTGGTAAGTTCATTAGGTCTTAACCAAGTTTATCCCAAGCTTAGAGCACATTTTTGGCTCTTATTGACTTTAAAGCACATTTTGTGTTTTCTTTTGTTTAAATTTGTTTACTAATGTTTCTAAGACTCTTTTTAGTCTTAATATTCCATATTTAGGTGTTTAAACAATATATTAAGGTTTGGGGTATTTCAGAAGGTTGGGAACCAAATTGGAAACAACCATAACATACAAAGAGAATCGAACCGGTTATGACATCGACTCCCATACTCACACGCGTGGCCGGACAGACCGGACTCCTCACTTCCCCCGTTAGCACTTGTTAGTAGTTCATCATTGAACTCAATACGCAATTCACAATAACAGGTCAAGTCTTGTTAGACACACACAAGGGAAGAGAGAGTCATACTTAACAACATAATAATATTTAACAACTTAAACTCTTTACATGGTTTAATCTTACAAGGTCATTAACACACAGAAAAACAAACAACACACAAGCCGGTGTAAACCGGTAGGCAACAGACTACAAGAAAACCATACATTGGTCCTTGCTTCGACTGGTTTCCACCTTGAGAAAATCCTATACACATTTAGTAGCGTCGGTTAATTAACGCACTAGTCCATTGTTAACATTACTACGTCACATTTCTAGTTATCTCATTTCCACATTTTGTTTTAATTTATCATCTTTTAAAATGTCATTATAACACTCCGAACGTGTCCTATATAACCTTATAATATCATTACTAACTTATCCCTATCATTAGACATCATTTAATAACCTAAAACTAAGTTTTATAGTGGTCCGGGACTTGGTCCCCAACTAAGGTCCCGGACCTACACTTAACAAAATCCTCGGCCTGTTTTAATGGGGTGGTCCGGGACTTCATACAAGTCCTAAGTCCCGGACCATTCTAGGCAAAAACTCTCGGGGGTATTTAAGGGGGTGGTCCGGTACTTCTTACATAACCTAAGTACCGGACCAAGACTTGCAAGAATCCTCGGCCCTTTTAAATATATGGTCCGGGACATCATCCAAGACCTAAGTCCCGGACCACTGCTACAGATTTACATTTTGAACATTTTTCTAAGTCTTGTTGCAATGGTTCTCCTCACCCATTGAATGTATAAACTTGCCAATGATCTTAGGTATATTCTAATGCCAAAATATCATCTTAAACACACCTAGTTCCTTATCTAACCACTATCCCAAATGCTTTCTCCTCATTTTAACATCATCCCCCAAGCATCATTTCTTACCCACTTACACCCTAGTTGATGTCTAAGTTCCTTTGTTTACCTAGAACACCTTAAGACATTATTTCACCTTTTGTAAAATACTTAGGCATTTCCAACATTTCTAGTTCACCAAACCTTATATAAACACTTAGAGCTTCTTGCACATTTCCTAAATTTTGACATGGATTCTCCTAGAACATTTCTAAGCCAAAACACTTTGTTTTCTCCATTAAGCACACAAGAACACCTAAATTCACCAAGAACACTCACACACAAA
Source organism: Limonium bicolor (assembly GCA_023374045.1). Classification (NCBI taxonomy): domain Eukaryota; kingdom Viridiplantae; phylum Streptophyta; class Magnoliopsida; order Caryophyllales; family Plumbaginaceae; genus Limonium; species Limonium bicolor. The sequence continues at coordinate 145,458,900 of CM041779.1, read as the reverse complement.
GTTTCACCAAATTTACACTACATCACAATATAGTGCATAATTTAAATTGCATGGCACTTAGGCCCTTAAAATGCATGGCTCTTAGGCCCTTAAAATGCATAAGTCTTAAACACTGAATTTCCACAATATATTTGCCTTTGACCTGCAAATACATACACAACACATATGTCCTTTTACTAGGCTCCTTGAGAACATTTTACTAAGTCATTTATCATTAGCTCTTTAAGTAGTTTTTAACAAGCAATATAAGCTCATTTCTCCTAAGGCATTAAACTACATTAGGTTAGTATATTTACCTCTTTTTCCCCACAAACTTCTTTCTTGTTTCCTTGTAAAACCGGCTAGGCTTAGTTGCTTGTCAACTTCTAAACATTACACAAGCAATGTAATGAGTATACAAGCTCCAAGCTTAATCTCATTGTAAACCCTAGGTTTTACATTGTTTCAAAAGCATTAATATAGTTGTTTTACCTTGGTATTTGAAGAGAGTTTGAATATCTATCAAGAGAGGACTCCACCTAGTCCTTGAAAGGTTGGAATGAAGCTAGAACAAAGAAATATTATGAGCACCATTAATGGTGATTCTCGGTCAAGATAAAAACATGGAAGAAACATCATTTTTCTTTGAGATTCCTTACCTAGAAGCAAAGGAGATCAATAATATGTAGAAATATAAGCTCAAGCTCCTTCAATGGTGGAACTCCATGGCACCGAAATGGTGGTCTTGAAGTTTTGAGAAGATAGGAATGAAGAGCTTGATGAGAGGAAGAGAATGGTGGTGTTTGTTTTTGATTTGGTTAAGTGAGCTAGGAAATATTGGCAATGGAAGATGGAGGTTGATGGTGGTGCTGTAGCAAACCGTATAAGAGAGCAAGAAGGAAGGAATAAGACGGTGTGAATGAAGGGAAATGAGAGAATGAAGATAAGTTTGCTTTTAGAAGATATTTGTATATAGTAAAGTAAATAGTAACTAAAGTAGTCTTCTTTATTTACTTAACAAGTTAACAAGAGTGGTGAGTCACCACACTTAAAAAACCGTCCCCCTTTATGCTCTTAGGGGTATTTTAGTCTTTATTGATCAATTTAATTACTTATAATAACATATGTAACAAACTAGCTTATTAAAGTTACTATTCATAAAAACAAGGCACATAGAAGTGACATTTTTGATTTCCCATTGATATAGACTTCCAAATGTGATACTATATAGTACACATGTTAATTAAAGAGTAATGATGGACATTTAGCCATTCAAAACTCATTTACAAGACAATTTTTCAAAAATGTGCTTTAAGACTCCTTAAAGCACATTTTGTGTTTTAACTTGTTTTCAAGCTTGGTTTTCTTTGCTAATTGGTTTAATATGTTCATTAGTATATAAATAAGGTCTTGGTAAGTTCATTAGGTCTTAACCAATCTCATCCCAAGCTTAGAGCACATTTTGGCCTTTATTGACCTTAAAGCACATTTTGTTTCTATGGTTTAAATTGCTTACTAATGTTTCTAAGACTCTTTTTAGTCTCACCACACCTTATTTTAGTGTTTAAACAACATAACTAGGTTTGGGGTATTTCAGTTTGGCTTCGTTGCTCGCATGGGCGAGTAATGGCCGGTGACACCCGAGTGAGTATTGTTATTGTTATTTATTTTCTGCTGCGAGACGTTTTATTTATCGCTACGTGAGAGATTATTACGTGATTATGGAGAGGGGTGTTACATGCAAGGTGTCATCCACCCCTTAATTATGCTGCCTCCTTTGGTCAACAATGGGGTAATTAGTTGACCATTGACCATGCTAGGTAATTAAAGCTTAATTTGGCACTATTTGGGTACTATTCACATTTTGGTGCCAAACTTTGGCTTTTTTTGTAAATCCTTTGATTTAGGGTTACTAATGTGATACTAAGTAGTACACATGTTGATTAGGGTGTATACAAGGCTAATTAGCCACCCAAATTCAATTTTTGGACACTTTAATTAAAATGTGTCTTAAGGAGTTTTAGAGCTCCTTTTTGTGTTTTAACTCATTCTAGAGTTTGTTCTGCTTTGACAATGGTTTTATTATGTTCATACCTTAGTTATAAGGCTTAGGAATCCACTTTAGATCCTAATTAAGGTTATACAACCTTTCAAGTTCATTAGGGCGCATGTTTGCCCTAAATGGTCACAAAGCACAATTTTGCTTGTTGTTGACTTTTGTTGTTTTCAAATAATTTTTTAGGCATGTTTAAGCCTTATCATATATAATTAGATGTTTTAAATCATGTTTTAGTAGTTAGGGGTATTTCGAAAACCATCTTCTAGCTATTGCGGCCATCGACCCCAACCTGAATTTGGAAGAACATGAACCTTCTCCAGTGAAAATCTGGGTAGGTGTCCACAAACTTCCTATGGCTTTTTTCAACAGATAGTAACCGAACTAGCTAACCGCATAGGGAAGTTTGTTCAATGCCTTGAAAGGATAAACCCTCTATCTGTTAAGGTGCTAAGAATGACAGTTGAGATCAAGATTGCTGAACCCCTTTGTCGTATGCTAATAGTCAGTACTGGTCTAGGAAATAAAGTTTGTAGGGTCTCCTATGAAAACCTCACAAGTTTTTGCTACAGATGAAGATGCATTAACCACATTACGCCAGAATGCATAGTCTAGAAGGATAACCCTGACTTTTAGGAAACAATTAGCCCTTGGATACGATCTGAATATGTAGGATCTGTGGTTGTAGTCACTGATTCTTTCCTCCTCAACCAATGGAAAGAAGAGGGGGCTTTAGATAGCTTAACTGCTATGGTGATTCAATCAGAACTTTAACCCTTTGTGCATCCCCCCATGGCGAACGTAGATTTGCCCCTTGCAACTCTACCAGTTGATATCACCCCCACAAATTGTAACACCCCACTTTTCAGGCCTAAATATTTTTTCTTTTATTTCTATTTCTCATCTTACACAGCGGAAGTCTTGCAAAACTAGTCGGGGTGCTACCACCACACCCACACTCACTGTGGATGATAAGGCTATTTACCACCACTATACCAAACTAAGTTGAAACTTTTAAACTCTTATATATATGTTTAAAATCCACACCATAACCTTTAACAACCTATACATCCATAGACTAACATCTTCTTTCAAAACTCATCACTAGTTTGCACAAGGAGTTTAAACCTATTACAACTGAACTTTATAGAAATGCTACATTGCCTTCTAACTTCAGCCTCTAGTCCCTTTAGCTCCTCTCTCTCATGCAACTTCTTAACTTGTTCATGTGGTCAGTCATACAATCACAGAGAAAAAACCACAGGGCACATGCCATAAAACAAACATCAACAATGCTGAGTAATTCTTGCCACAACATGTAAAATACATTCAGCTTATAAATCTCTTTAAGAAATACAACGCTATAGCAACATAGATGTAAATATAGCATAAATATAGAAAGATCCATCAAGTTCCATGATAAATACCAAGTTCCACCACAAGTACAACATCCAAGAAAACAATGGCTGTATGCCCGGATTTATAAAGTTCGACCTCTTCCAATGGCCGTATGCCCAGATTTATAGTGTCTGACCTCTCTACCTCACCCCATGTCCTTAAGTGTGCACACCCCCTATGAGTAATCAGCTGATAGAGTAGATCATGTTGGCTTACCCACAATTCATTGGTGGTGGGGAAAATCAGTGTCCAGCCTCTGAGGGCTCATAAACTTGTAATACCAAGTACCAAAGTCATTACCAAGTGTTCATGTTGTTCCACCATTTCCTTAACCTTAATAAAACATCCACACAACATACCAAGAAGAATCAAAGAACATAACCACCATTAACCAAACAAAAACCAAGTTAGAACACACATAAAACACCTCTAAAATACCTTAAAAACAACTCCATGTTTAAGGTCTTACCTCTGTATAACTTCGACCTATCTTATTACCAGTTCAATACCAACATCTTAAGAGTAATTATCCACGAAATTAAAGCAAGATACCTTCGAAAACCTCTTCATAATTTGAGTAGAGACCCGAAAGGTCTTAAAGCACAATTGTAGGTCTCATCTTACCTTTAACTCATAAAAACTCAACTGGAGAGCTTACCCACGAACTGGAATATTGTAGAGGGATAAGTACTCATGTTTTTACCCAAAAAATCATGATGGTTATTCACCAAAATCACACACCAAGCTGGCTCCAAGTTAAAGCACAAAAATCACAGAAATCAACATCAATAATTCAAGGTTTGTTCACCAAGTTTCCCAGAACTTCTCGGGGTCTATTATATATAAAAATTACCATTGAATAGTCTAAGTTCACACCATGAAAATATTTAGAAGAGATACGCAGCCTAAGCTACCGAAAATAACTCAAGAAGAAAGCGTCACCAAAATTGACACATTAGGAAAGAATAGTGGAGCACAAGAACTACCTGTCTCCTTCTTGCCATTTCTTTTCACCACGAGTTAGGTACTTCGAATAGATAAATGGGGACCCCAAGAAATTCCAAATATTCACCTGGAAAGACTTCCAAATTCCTTCACTTCTACACGGCTTCAGTACTGACAAGGTACTTTAGGTTTTGTTTTGGTGTTCTTGGGTGGATGGCTTCCTGTACCTTCTAATTTGTGTTTTATGTGTTTATTGAGGTAGGATAAGATGATTTCTGTGTGTTGGAATGCCTGGTCATGGCCTCTCTCTTCTAGGCAAAGGAGGAGAAGTCTTAAGACAAAGGAAAGCATTATAAGGATGACACCTAACTTAACACCCATCCTTCTCTCATTGGTTCTGAGTTTGGCTGTTTTTAAAGATGAAACGTAAGTGATGATAATGCTGAGGTGAGGTCGGCCAAAGGAGGAGTCATCATGGGCTGAAAACAATGCATGCCATGTAATAAATGGTATTAATGTTTATTTAAGGTGGCCGAAATTTTAAGGCTTGGTTTGGTTGGCTTTTTCCGCCTCCTTGCTGTGGTGTGTGTGGTATCATGTTTAACTAATGTGTAAGTGTAAATAGAAGTGAATACACTTCTGGTTGTAACTCATTTAAGGCTCCACTTAAGGGTACAAAAGAAATTAAAGTGTTTTAAGAGCAAATAAGGAACATGTTGTTTTATTTGACTTAAAATCTACCTAATGACCTTACACTAGTATAAAAATGGCATGTTTCGGCGCCCTTATTTCGGCTGTTGTTAAACAACCGTCACAATAGGGTGTATTTTGAAAAGGATAGGGACCTATTTCGGCGGTTCATAAGCAGAAACCGCCGAAATAGGTCATCGTAAATAATTAAAAAAATAAAAAGGGCCTATTTCGGCGGTTTCTGCTTAGGAACCGTCGAAATAGGTATTTTGTATTTTTCTTTTTTTTATTTGATCACATATTTCGGCAGTTTCTAGTTAGGAACCGCCGAAATAGGCCCTTTTTATTTTTTAAATTATTTACGAGGACCTATTTCGGCGGTTCTTAGATAGGAACCGCCGAAATAGGTGCTTTATTACTACCCCGGCGCCTAGCTCATTGTCCATTCTCACCGAAGTAAACCCACTCTCTCTGTTGCGACGACGAAGACGACGACGCGGCCGCCCCTTTCTTCACTGTCGCCGCCCTCCTCTTTCACCAGCGTTGGCACGCATCTTCCCTGCCGTCATCGGCATTGTCACCGCATGCTTCTCCACCACGGCTCGCGCGAACCCGTCGCAGCAACAGACAGCAGTAGCAGCTCGACAACAGCAGGCGCAACAGAGGTGATTTTAGGGTTAGATTATGCATTTATTATGTTAATTGTTCATTTTTTGAGATTGTAAATGTGAATGTGGATGATTAATTTATGTTGTGTGTAGAATATGTGTATGTATGCAGTTTTAACTTAGTGAAATTACATGTGCACACAAGGTGCTCGATAAAATGCTTGAATGAAAAATTTGGTTCTTTTAATCATTTTATGTTTTGTGTCTTTGTAGAGAGTAAACACTAAGCTGCTGCTCTGGATTAAAGTCGTATGGGGCTGAAATCACTCAACTTGTGAACCGGTAATATATTTGTAAATTATACTATAGTATTTCTAATATATTTGTAAATTATACTATAATATTTATAACATATTAATATATACCGTTTAGTATGGTTTAATGCTACTGCAATGGCATGAATAGAAATGGAGTAGTTAGTGTTGTTTATATTAATGGGTAAAGGCTTTGGGACCAAGAGAACTAAGTGTTGTTATGCTGGAAATTAATTGTGCTGATTAGTGCTTAGAATGGTGTTGGTAATGTCTAAATGAACAGGGATGTTAAACTGAGTGGAATGAGCAAAATAATGTGGTGAGAATACTTAGAATGTAGGGAAACTCTGTCAAATTTTGTCTAGGAACTAAAGGTAATATATTTGTAAATTGTACTATAGTATTACTAACATATTTGTAAGTTGTGCTATTGTATTTATAACATATATATATATAAATTATCATATTCCATTTATTTGTATGTTTATAACAATATCTAATTTTTTTTATCAGGTCTCACTACATTTAAGTCCTTGAATCACCTCTCTTGTTTGCCGCCTTCTTCCATCACCGTTGCACTTTCCTCCTCTGTGCACAAGTAAGTAACTAAACCTTATTTTTTGTTTAATAAAAGCAATTATGTAATTAAATATAAATGCTAGTACATAATTTAGCTTCATTCCATATTTGTTGCTGCATTTCTTTTCTAATTTATTTTTTGTTGCTCCCTTGCAAAGACATATCAGAAGTGGTATTGCTGAATCTCTCACACAGAAGCCTACCTCTCAAGCACCAGTCTCCCCTCTCCATAAATCATTAAAAAACAAGTACGTATTTTAACTCTGGATTCCGTTTTAATCTCTAAACTGGTTTGAACTTATACAGTGGAGAATTGAAAATATGGTTTTATTATTGTTGTCAATTAGCTAGTGAGAACGTGGTTCGAAAATGTTGGTTTGATGATCTTAATTTGCAATTTTTTTCCAATTAGCTAGTAAAGAATTGATTTATTTTAATTGTGGGTTGCTGCCATTGTTGGAATGTGTGTGGTTGTGATGACTTTGGTGAGTGCTGAATAATAAGTACGGGATGTGTACAATTATGCAAAGGTCATGCCAAATTTTTTGTAGAAAAGTATTCGGAATATTGTTTTAAACACCGGTTTATGTTTTTGAAGTGCAACGATTTGTTAAATTTAAAATGCTAGTTTATTTTGTGTTTTCAGCCTTAGAGTTAGGCTAAACTACTTGACAATCATCCTAGTCATGCTCCATTAAGAAATAAACATGACAACTTAATACAGAGCATATTATATAAACATTTTAGTTTTACATAGGCTATAACTCACACCTATGATCTGTTGCGTATATAGTATGGAGCGTGACTGGATGTATGGTGATAGAGGGGAACATTTTGACAAGATGCTGAAAGAGTTTTGCAAAGCTGCAGTGCAACACAAGGACAGGACAAAGGCGGAGTGTAACACCCCACTCCTTAAACACGTAATAATCTCTCTCGTAGCAATAAATAAAACGTCTTACAGCGGAAGAATTAATAACAATAACAATACTCACTCGGGTGTCGTCGGCCATTACTCACCCATGCAAGTAACGAAGCCAAACTATATCCAACTTCCAACATAAACAAACTGCTAACCGCCGTGATAACGAGATAAACTCCTATACATCATACTAAGTCCATAACCATAAACGTCGACAAGTGAGCGTCTACCCAAATCCCAAATATACATAACTGTACCATAATACATTCTCCAGTCTGACATCGTTATACAATAAAATCCATGTGCGGTAATCAAAATAACTCTAATTACCCTGTTCCCGCACTTCGGCTTCGGCAATAATCAACAACCTGCATAATGGTGTAGTATCAGCGATAAACGCTGAGTATGCCGGGCCTCACTACAAAAAAAAACACCATTTTCTGACACATTTTGTGTGTCAGAGAATGTCTATAAAGTGTCAGTATAAACCGGATAGTGATTTACCGACACACAAAAAAAAGTGTCAGTAGCACCACAGTTACTATAAGGTTCTACTGACACAAAATTAAAACGTCGGTAAAAGGCGTACATCTATTCTGACACATCAATACGAGTCAGTGTATCCTATTCTGACACATAGTCAGGTGTTAACCTAACTCTTTATTACACTTATACCTCTGTTAGTGAACTCTAATGTGACTTATGATGTGTGTCAGTATAAGACTTTTCTAATTCATAGCCAAATCTTGGTCAAAACTTTAATAAATATATTTATATTTTAGTAAAAGGTTTTCCCCCTTTTCTTTGTGTCTTAAAAGTCAAATATTAGCACTAATAAATGCAAGTTGACATAATATTGTTGCGTCAATAAATATAGATAACAAAAAAAATTCTACATTCTGGACAAACTAGCTGCCATAAAATTTACAAAATAATAAAAGAAAAGACATTCATTCACTACTTCAATAAAAAAGATTACAATATTCTCGTATCCAAGTTTTTGTAAAAACAAGATCTATTACAAAACCATCAAAAGTAGGAATGATAGTCTTAATATTAACATAGGTGTTTGAAGTATGTTTTCTCCACTTTTACCCTAATAAATTAGCTGAAAATTGATAGCAATACAAATTATGAGAATACAACACAATCTAAAAAACTATTCATTTTCTTGAGTCTTTTTGAGGCTCACTTCATTCCTTCACCCCATTAATTCATGTCGTCGTTGAACCTGCAATTTTTTCAGCATAAGAATACATAATTAATAGAGCTGAACGATACAAAATATCAAATTATTGTAACAAGATAAAATATCACTTCAATGCATATTTGTACAAGAATGTGAAAGATGAATATCTATTTATTTCCAACTTCAGTTTCATTACAGCAAGTTGTCATTCATAACAAGCAGCATGCGACCCCAATACTAGATTTGTTAGCACCATGCGACCCCAATACTAGATTCATAACTAAAGTTATTATAGCTACACATAGTCTCATTCGAGGAGTGCATATTATGGTCATTTTGGCCGCCAAATAAAACAAGCAATGCATAAAACTTAATTGATGACCGACTGTTAGTCGTCTAGCACAAATGACAGGAGAAAGTTTATGATAATAATGCTGGAATTTAGTGATAAATAGCAGCAGCTGGCAGAAGACGTTCCAAGCAGCAAAGTTCAACAACATCAAGTGATGACAGGAGGAAGATAGCTTAATTTAATTTAACCAAGTATCAGCATTAGCAGGTCATTAGCACCAGAGATAATTCAACAACATCTATGGTAAGTAGCACAACTAGCAAAAACAGAGCTGCAGCAGTTCAACAACATCAAATGATCAAGAGCATCAGAGATAATTCAACAACAGTAAGCAAAAACAACTAGCAAAAAATGAAGTAGCAACAGTTCAACAACATCAAGTGATCAACAACAGTAGAGATAACTCAATTTTAATCAAGCAACATCATTAGCAGTTCAATAGAAGCAAAGATAACTCAAAACAACAGTAGTAAGCCGCAAAAACTAGCAAAAAATGAAGTAGCAACAGTTCAACAACGTCAAGTGATCAACAACAGCAAATATAACTCAATTTTAACCAAGCAACAACATTATCAGTTCAACAGCAGTAGAGATAATTTAACAACAGCAGCAAAAGCAAGCAAAAAAACAAAGCAGCATCAGTTCAACAATAGCAAGTGATCATCAACGGATATAACTCTATTTTTGACAAGCACACCAAGAAACAGCAGTAGCAGTTCAACAACAGTAGATATAACTCAATTTTACCTTGCACACTGAGCAGTAGTAGTAACAGTTTGATAGCAACAAAGATAATTCAATAGCAACAAATCAGCAACAACAACAGTACAAGGGAAGAAAGAAGACAAGACATTGTTCTTCACTTTGAACTTTCAAATAGCGGAAAGTAATTTCTTACCTTGACCAAGTCCTTCCTTCACAAAATCTACTAGATTTATACTTGATTTACATAAGCCAAGTGGTTCCACACTCCATGCATAGAAAGGTAAGAGATTAATTGATCAATAAAACTTATGTCAAGTTGTTTTTTATAGAACAAATCAAACTGCAATGGGTTACACTTCATTCAGGTTCTACAAAACGCATATCACGCATATTCTACAATTGGTCATAGTATGTATATTATCCATGTCAATCTCATCTCATTAACGTTAACGGTTAGGTTGAAAGTTCATGTCACATGTTTTATCTCTTTTAAAGTGACCATAGGAAAATCTACCATCAATCCAGTAATTTCATACTTCCTAAAATCACTAATATCTGGCAACATATGAATTAGTAATAAACCGTACTCTTATGAAATATTAAATGAATTATTGGGTTCCTAACTGTGGTTATGATTTCCTATCATAGTTGTTAAATCAAAAGTATCATACAGAGCAATTTGTAAACCAACAATATATCCATAAGTACTAATGCCAAACATTGAATAATGACTCCACTATAAAATTGAACTAGGGTTTAAGTATACTATTTGTTTAATATGGCCGAGACAAGAAAAAACATGTGAATGAGGTTAAAGAATTAACAAATTGATTCTACATTTCTTGCTGCTCATTCATCAATGAATCTTGCTACTCACATAGTGGTTGGGAAGGGAAAAAAATTGAAGCCAACACACAACTCTTAGAATTAATCGAAGAGGGAAAGTTTTTATTGTTCTCTATGCATAAAGGGAATAAATTGCCGTACAAAATCCTTACATCACTACAAAGTGAAGAAATTACCCAACACAAACCCTAGATAACTAGAACCATTGACTTAAACGTTGATTTCGCACAAACTTTGGAATACTGCGGTACTGCCACAAAGAACTAGTACACTGGGATGAAATTAGAGCGACGGGGGAAGAGAAGACAAAGGAGGTACCTTTAAAGTTCATAGAAGTTGACAGAAGATAGAGGGAGACGAAAATCGAAGCCCAGGCCACCAAAGAGAGACAGACCGCTGGAGATGAAATCCAAGTCAATGTTTACGGATGAGGAGATGAGAAGATGAGAAAGGCGAGCACTAATTTGCTCAAAGGAGGGAACTGGTTGAAGCATAACGAAGAAGAAATAGAGGAAAAAAGAAAGCGGTCGTGAATTTTTGTTTCCCACAATCAGATGCTAAGTGGCGCGCTACTTCCCGCTCTAATATTAACACATTGGATGAGAGACCAAGATACATATAGTGACTTAAATTTATATAAGTCATTAAAAGGTTAGTTTTTTAGGGTTATGTGTCGGCAAATATATGGTTTATATTTACAATTAAAAAAATGAGTCAGTAAATCTAATAGTTTTTTACTGACATCTATTATATGTCAATATAAACTATTTTTATTGACACAAAAGTATGTGTCATTAATAGTGTGTGTCAGTAATTGTAAGTTTCTTTGTAGTGCTTGGACCCTAATGGTCACTTGGTCATTTTAACCATCTTATTATTAGATTGGTTTCATGCTTTACCATTTACAGATATAATCAATACTGTAATAAACATATGTACATAGCCATTCATCCAAACATTCATAAACATTTAACCATCCATCCAATTCAAACAGTCATAAAATATCTCAAACAACAATTGTATATCGAACGTATCGAATAATAATACTGAATAAACCCCGTAGCGAACACCATCCTTTGTTAATTTAATTTGGCCTTTAAGGCCCCATCCATCCAAACCATGTTTAATTAATACTAGTTGGGCGTCATGTTAAGACAACCCCATAACCTCACCATGGACAGTAGTCCTCCCGTACACACAAAGGTGCTCATTTCGCCAGAGGTCCGGAGGCCCCTGACTATTCACTTTTGTCTCGTAAGACGTCCATATAAAGGCCGTAGCCACCTGACCCACGATCCAAATAGGGCTCGTTGGGTATAAACCTGGAGCGGAACCCGATCGGGAACCCCTCAGTGATCACAAATGCGTAACCAGGTAGTTCGTAAACTACACTGGATTCCTCACCTCAACTCACACCATCTCTCTCTCATAATTATTAAGATATGCTCTTAGTCTTATGGAGAATAATTATTAGTTAGCTGCCTGATAAGTATCCAAATGAGCATGTTTTATAGGTGTATTTCATATATATTATTAGCACTTTTCTTGCTCATTTCTCCACTTATCTTAGCTTTTCTCTAGTCTATGTTTTATTGGTTGTCTTACAGATTTATCGGTTAAACATGAGAAAAAGCCAAGCTAGAAGCAAAGAACATGAAGAGACGAACGCATAGCCGCAGACGGTTCGAAAAACGGAGTCCAAACGAATAATCTAGAGCCAGACAAAGTTAGCATACCCTCGAGACTTCAACACCAGCTTGATCCGGGACTTACTTCCTTACCTGCATTAAGGTCCGGGACCTAACTCCTGAAAGAAGTCCCGGACCACATGATGGATTTTCAAAACCGAGGGATTACCAGCTTGGTCCGGGACCTAACCCCAGTACCAAGTCCCGGACCATATGAGATTTTAGAACCGAGGACTTTGTCTTCACAATGGTCCGGGACCTAACCCAGTCCCAAGACCCGGACCACATGAAATGTTTAAACCGAGAGAATTTGTTGCATTATGGTCCGGGACCTCTACTCTTGGCCAAGTCCCGGACCAAACCCAGCAATGTGATTGGCGGACTCCAGCAGAAAGGGGACGCGCCTGTCTCCTTCTTCCTCGCGTCGTTCTGCAAATGGATTCTGTTATCCATCTACTCCGCCGCACCGCCTACCTTAAATCACTCCAGCTCTCTGTCCCCTCTGTAATAAATGAAGCACTCAGACTGCAATCAACTGCAATCAATTAAATACGTACGGATCTGCCTCCTCAATTCTCTATATAAACCCAACACCATTACTGCAAAAAAAATACACAACGTACGACCAGAGGCTGAAGAAATCACAAACAGCTCCACACTCCATTCTCTTCCATTTAATTCCTCCCGTATCCCCACACTTCTCCATCTTTTATTTATTTTTACCATTTCACCTCATTCACGTACGAACTCAAACAGAAGCAGTATTTTACAAAGAGAGAAAAGAGGCAGGCGAGTGCAGACCCGTTATTCGCAGGCAGTTCCTGAGTAATGAATATTTCAGTCTCTACTCTGTTTTTATTTCTGTCAATGTCTGAGTAATCTCATAATTGTGCTTAGGATGGGTGTTTAACCCAAAATAACTCAGCGTATTTATAATACCGAGTTTGCTTATAATATTTATTTTGTCTCTCTCTATTATTAAATGTTAAGAACTGATCATTTTTACTCATTTACGGTTTCTCTAATTTCAATGATTTTGTAAAATTAGAGAATAGACCACAAAGAGAACAACGTTAGATATTATCTCCTTGATTAGCAGATAAAATCCATCGCTGTTATAAAAGAATTCTCACTTAAAGCTATTAATGATTTTAGAGACTTTTTCTGATTGTAAGAAGTTTAATGAATTAATTAAGAGCGTCCTTATCTATGATTTAGAAAGGCCACAAGATAAAATTCTTAACAGACAAATAAGAGCAAACTAGGATTATAATTATTATCTGAGTTATATTCGGGCGATTACACCTTCCTTAGCCATTTTCCATCCACTTAATTCACAACTGTTTTTACTGTTTTTATTATTTCTTTAATAATCCAACAACAAATCAAGCTTGCCTCCGGCTAAACCCCTTTTACAGTTTTCTTTTAACTACCTAAACTAGGATAATTGAACAATCTCCTTGTGGATACGACACTTGTTTTACTACTACGAATAGGTACACTTGCCTAATAGTTTGTTATAATTCTATATTAATTATAGTGTAGTTTATCCCAACAAGTTTTTGGCGCCGTTGCCGGGGAGATTGATTCCATCAATTTCCCTAGTTTCTGGTAGTTCACTCGCTATATAGTAATAATCTGTTAATACTATTAAATTGTTAATCTTGGACATCTGAATTGGACATCGGACTTCGGACCTGACTTGGACATTTGACTTCGGACTTTGGACAACTAACTTCTAACATCTTAATATCATTGTCATTTCGTTCCATTGTCATTTCGTTCCATTGTCCTTTCTTTCCATTGTCTCTAACTACTAACTTTAAATTTCCTGTCATTTCGTTCCATTGTCCTTTCTTTCCATTGTCCTTAACATTTCATTTCCATTGTCCTTAACATTTCTTTCCATTGTCATTTCAATTTTCTGTCATTTCTTTCCATTGTATACTAACTACTAACTTATAATTCCCAGTATACTAACTCCTAACGTTTATCAGCCTAACCAATATTTTTGTCTTTCTTATTTTATTTACTAACTAATTTTGCAGCTTCTGACAAACCACAAGTTATCTTCTATGCATGCCAAATACTCGAACCCGAGGCTCTCCACCAATCAGCCCGAGCCCCGAACCCGAGCGCACTTTATTACAAGCACAGAGAAACCTGAGAAACCAAGCCATGGCCAATAACGAAGTTATAAATGAAATGGACCATGCAATTCAACCAGAACACCGTGCCCTATCTGATTATCACCAACCTAACACCGAAGGAAGAGCATCAGCCATAGTTCTCCCCGAACTAACACCAGAAGAAGCCGGACGATGGGTTTTCAAAACCCACTACATCACCGCCGTCCGGGATTTAGGCAGTTTAGTGGAGCGAACCCAATGAAGCCCCAAATCATCTGAGTCTCTTCCTAGACTTTTGCAATTCCTTTGGTCAAACCGGCAATGTCAAAGAAAGAATTCGACTCCAACTATTTCCTCACTCATTATCGGATTCAGCAAACAGGTGGTATCGAAGCCTTCCCTCCCGATCAATCACCACATGGCTTCAAATGGCCCAAAAATTCCTTGCCAAATACTACCCAACCAGTAGAACGAGGCAATTGATCGGTGAAATCAAACTTTCTGTCAGGAGCCGGGAGAAACGTTGTACGACGCATGGGACAGGTTCAAAGATATGCTAATGAAGTGTTCCCACCAAGGTCTTGACGATCAATCCCTCTGCCTGTCATTCTTTAACGGTCTGGATGATGGGAACCGACTACTCGTCAATTCCTCTGCAGGAGGAAGTTTCATGATGAAATCTCCTAAAGAAGGAATGGACCTTCTCGAAACTATGACGAGCAATACGAGACAGTGGACGAGATCCAAAGGAAGAACACCACGAGCAGCAGGCCTACTCCATGTTGAGCCTACAGATCATTTATCGGCTCAGATCTCGTCCCTTACAAAGATGGTGGAAAAGCTAACGACATCACAAAACGAAAATTGTAAAAACAATAGCTTCCCCACCTACAAGTTCATCGTCAGTTCCACCTACAGAAGGATGTGTCATATGCGCTGGTCCTCATGAAACACATCAGTGTGAAGGTAAAGGACAGTACGAGGATGCAAACTTCATAGGAAACCGTCCCGGTAACTCCTATAACAACAACAACTTCAACAACAACTATCCATGGAGAAATCACCCGAATTCTCATGAAAATAATGATCAAAACCAAGGAGGGCAGAACACAATTCCAATGCCTATCAGGGGAACCGACCCCAACCAAACTCTAATATGGGTTATAGAGCACAAGGTGCCCCTCCAGGTTTCCAACAACAACAACAACAACAACAACAACAACAACAACAACAACCATCATCATCCTCTTCTGATCCAAACGCAGAACTCAAAGAGATGATGAAGGGATTCATGTCCATAACTCAGAACTAGCTCTCTGCACAAGAAGCCTTCAACCAGAAAATCGAAGGAAAATTCAATCAACTTGCAGAACATCTTGCTCGAAGACCGCCAGGGGCTCTCCCCAGCCAAAATGAACCAAATCCAAGAGAGCAAGCCAAGTGCATCTATGTGAAGGAGCACGATGAAAAAAAGACGGAGGTGGCTAAAACAGCTAAAGTTCCAGAACTACACCCTTCCCTCCAAGAGTGGGTTGTAGCAATTGAGACTTCCAAAAGGAATGTAGCTGAACTTGAAAGCACCGCCAAAGTCTATAATAATCGTATTCAATCTGAGAATACCTACCTTGAGCACTTGGTGGCTGGTTATGAAACGAAAAGCTCGACTTCGAGAAGACGAAGAAGAGGTTAAGCGATAACCTTGAGAAGCGGTAAGAAAACCGACGAGATTCACATCCCGCAACAATCAGAAGAATCCAAAGAGGATAGTGAAGAAAAAGCTGAGTTCCCAGCAGAAAAGACATCTCCAAGCGTCCTCACTATTCCACCAGCTTCAGAACCTCCTTCACAAGAACCGCCTATACCATTTCCTCGCCGACTCCAGAAGCAGAAATTGGATAATGAATATGGTAAGTTTCTGGCGATGCTGAAGCAACTAAACGTCAACATACAGTTTGTAGACCTCATTGCCAAAATGCCAAACTATGCCAAATTCCTCAAACACCTCATATCCAACAAAACTAAACTGGCCGAAGTCGGTACGGTACCTCTCAATGTAGCTTGCTCAGCTACTCTACAAAAACCACTACCATCAAAATGCAATGATCCGGGCAGCTTCACTATTCCAGTCACAATTGGTAGCACCTCATTTCCATACTCCTTATGCGATCTGGGTGCCTCCATTAATTTGATGCCCCTCTCCACTTTCAAAAAGTTGGGAATTGGAGAGATGAAAAAGACTAAGATGACCCTGCAACTGGCAGATGGTTCGGTAACATACCCAAGCGGAGTGGTGGAGGATGTTATCATTAAAGTGGAGCACTTATACTTCCCATGCGATTTTGTCATTCTAGACATCGAAGAAAACTCCACTACACCTCTCATCCTTGGACGACCATTCCTTGCCACAGCCGATGTGCACATTTGGGTAGCCCAGGGGAAGATCACCCTTCAAGCTTACAACGAAAAGCTGGAGTTTGCATCAGAAGATCTCCAGATAGCAAATCCAAAGATCTCAAGTTTGTGAGGGACTCAATCATCATCATCCCCACTTCTGTTTATTACCCTTCCAGACGGCATGTCTATCACAGAGATACCACCACCAATCCCGGACGAAGAGCGGGATAAGAAAAGAAAACATGCATCCAGGTGGACTCTCAAAAAAACCATCGAGTCATGCTTTGGATCTACTCCTCATAACCACCCCCCAGGATCGATCTAACGAAAAAGCGTCTAGCCAAAGACGTTAAAGAAGGGCAGCTTTCCGGGAGGCAACCCGGACGAACTTATCTTTATATGCTTTTATTCTCTTTTAATTTTCAGTTTCCTCTCAATTTTATTTTTGCTAACTTTAACCCCGTTTATTTGGTTGCTTCTAGTGTTTATGCAGGTGCAATTTCATGTCTACACCGCAACCAAGCTACGCTACTTGAGGCTGAAGCTCAAGTGTGGGGGAACCAAAACCTAGCAAAAATAAAATCAGGGGAGTACCAGTTTCTTTAATTATGCTTTTATTTAAATAAAATCTGCAGAGGAGAGTTTATTGCTTAAATGATTTGTGAGCTTCGTGTTCTCTCTATTTTATCTACTTACCGAAAAGGCCTTCTGAAACTTTCCCTTGTTTTTCTGGTGAACAATGAGGACATTGTTCAAATTAAGTGTGGGGGAGTGTGCCTTTTCGGTTTTATGCTTAAATGCTTAATCTCTCTGCTTATCTTGCGTTTGTTCAAATTCAATATCGTGGCCCTTTTTATGTGGGTTGTTCTCTTTAAGAATAAATATTGTTATGAATTGTGGGATAAATGGCATAAATGGTACAAATTCAAAAATTTTTAAATTTTGATTACTTTTGAGGAGCATTTTTATGCGGTGTGACCAAATGATCTGAAATGGTTGGATTTTTATTACTCAGGGGTTCCTTCTGTCTTCTTTCTTAGGGATTGCTAAGGGGTGCTTCTCTGTCAAAAAGGAAAAAATAAAATAAATAAGGGACTTACGAGACACCATTGGTAACCAACAAAGAGAGTTGAGTGTTCTTAACAACGAAGGCTTAATGCCTACATATTATCTTCTCTTCTCTTATGCAAAAGTGAAACAAATGCATAATTCTATTTTTCCTTTTGTTTCTCCTCAAAGCCCATTCTCGAGAGAAGTTGGCCTTGGTAAAAGTTCTCAAAGTCACCTTAAACTAAGAAGCATTGAAGTACTCCGGATCATACCCCGAAACTCTAATTTTTATTTTTGCCCTGAGTACACCTATGCCACCAGTAGGTGATGGATCACACTCCTCTTAAAAGTTTAAGATCATGTACTATTGACTTCTTTATCCTACCCTTCATAATAGTATTTATTAATATTGAGCATTCCCTACTTATATGGGTACATGGTTTTGCTTGAGGACAAGCAAAAGGTAAGTGTGGGGGTGTGATAAGTATCCAAATGAGCATGTTTTATAGGTGTATTTCATATATATTATTAGCACTTTTCTTGCTCATTTCTCCACTTATCTTAGCTTTTCTCTAGTCTATGTTTTATTGGTTGTCTTACAGATTTATCGGTTAAACATGAGAAAAAGCCAAGCTAGAAGCAAAGAACATGAAGAGACGAACGCATAGCCGCAGACGGTTCGAAAAACGGAGTCCAAACGAATAATCTAGAGCCAGACAAAGTTAGCATACCCTCGAGACTTCAACACCAGCTTGATCCGGGACTTACTTCCTTACCTGCATTAAGGTCCGGGACCTAACTCCTGAAGAAGTCCCGGACCACATGATGGATTTTCAAACCGAGGGATTACCAGCTTGGTCCGGGACCTAACCCCAGTCCCAAGACCCGGACCACATGTACTTTTAGAACCGAGGACTTTGTCTTCACAATGGTCCGGGACCTAACCCAGTCCCAAGACCCGGACCACATGAAATGTTTAAACCGAGAGAATTTGTTGCATTATGGTCCGGGACCTCTACTCTTGGCCAAGTCCCGGACCAAACCCAGCAATGTGATTGGCGGACTCCAGCAGAAAGGGGACGCGCCTGTCTCCTTCTTCCTCGCGTCGTTCTGCAAATGGATTCTGTTATCCATCTACTCCGCCGCACCGCCTACCTTAAATCACTCCAGCTCTCTGTCCCCTCTGCAATAAATGAAGCACTCAGACTGCAATCAACTGCAATCAATTAAATACGTACGGATCTGCCTCCTCAATTCTCTATATAAACCCAACACCATTACTGCAAAAAATACACAACGTACGACCAGAGGCTGAAGAAATCACAAACAGCTCCACACTCCATTCTCTTCCATTTAATTCCTCCCGTATTTCTCTTTTTTTTTTTTTACACCATTTCACTCATTTACGAACTCAAACAGAAGCAGTATTTTACAAAGAGAGAAAAGAGGCAGGCGAGTGCAGACCCGTTATTCGCAGGCAGTTCCTGAGTAATGAATATTTCAGTCTCTACTCTGTTTTTATTTCTGTCAATGTCTGAGTAATCTCATAATTGTGCTTAGGATGGGTGTTTAACCCAAATAACTCAGCGTATTTATAATACCGAGTTTGCTTATAAATATTTGTTTTGTCTCTCTCTATTATTAAATGTTTAAGAACTGATCATTTTTACTCATTTACGGTTTCTCTAATTTCAATGATTTTGTAAAATTAGAGAATAGACCACAAAGAGAGACAAACGTTAGATATTATCTCCTTGATTAGCAGATAAAATCCATCGCTGTTATAAAAGAATTCTCACTTAAAGCTAATTAATGATTTTAGACTTTTTCTGATTGTAAGAAGTTTAATGAATTAATTAAGATGTCCTTATCTATGATTTAGAAAGGCCACAAGATAAAATTCTTAACAGACAAATAAGAGCAAACTAGGATTATAATTATTATCTGAGTTATATTCGGGCGATTACACCTTCCTTAGCACATTTTCCATCCACTTAATTCACAACTGTTTTTACTATTTTTATTATTTCTTTAATAATCCAACAACAAATCAAGCTTGCCTCCGGCTAAACCCCTTTTACAGTTTTCTTTTAACTACCTAAACTAGGATAATTGAACAATCTCCTTGTGGATACGACACTTGTTTACTACTACGAATAGGTACACTTGCCTAATAGTTTGTTATAATTCTATATTAATTATAGTGTAGTTTTATCCCAACACTGCCCAATGGGTCTCACGCATACCTAGAAGTAATCTAGGTTATATTCATGTTCGAGATCCATGCTCTAGAGACCGACAATGTCATGTCTCGTACCTAAGTATTTTACTTAGGTTGCCATATACTTAATATTAATACTATGGTATTATATCAAGTAACCGTCTTGTCATCACAATAACGTATATGTATGTTTATATAAGCCGATCTATAGTCGACGTAGTGTTAGTCCCGTAGGACGCTCGTGCATAAATAATTAATGCCGTAGCACACAATCACATACATATATCCAAAACACTTAACACACAAGTGATATCAACCAAATCCGAGCCCAAGGAATTCCTTAGGACAACCCGGATCAAACCCCTTTACATACCATTCACCAAGACCTAGGATGCGCAGTGTAGACCACTAGCTCGTTAAGCGTCCTCGTCTGAAGTATGATCTAAACGGTAATAAAACTATAAGTCAGTCTCCACGACTAACTACATCCGGTATTTCGGAATAACAAGTAACCCCGACAGTTCATCCCCGGATTTCTACAGTTAGTTGTTACGGGTTTCTCTAAACCGGTCGGCTTTGTTACTACAACTCGTATGTCGAAATGTTTCGACTGTTAAGTTTAATTCATTATATTTCTTTGTAACACCCCATCTCAATCCAAATGTGGTTTCGCAACTTAACAACATATATACACGTCACAGCGGAATTCAATACACTCCAGGACCTTGCCACGGTCTGAGAGACAGAATATACCGAACATTAGTACATACAAATCTTAACCAAATACATATCCTTCTTACAGTCCCCTCACATCCTATACATCTTACTAACTCAAATTGCCATACGAGTGTACATGCACAACACGTAGGCTACACTTAACCCGTAACGCTTGTACCCCATCTTACTCTCATGACGGTCGCCTCCTGACGTCCACCTGTGTAGTAAAAACAGCCCCCAAAGGGGGTCAACACGAATGCTGGTATGATCCTCTCATGGCCCCCAAGCTTACGTGGCTACGACGACTAATTGTCGATAGCATGGAGGTTGATTAGATGCACAACATAATAGAAAGTGCAATAAAAAAACAACCCAAATATGAACAATCAAAGTTCAAACACAATGAATGACTTAAACGCGTTCCCTTATTTAGTGAGTCAATTACTTCACTCCTTAAGTTACGTTTCCTCTTAATCTTAGTCCATCCTTATCTTACCTCAATCTTAGTCTTATCTTAGTCTTAGAAAACAACCATCCTTTTAAAAAGGAATGGATGTAGCTTATCTCAGTCTTATAATACAAACCATCCTTTAAATAGAAATGGTTGCAACTTATCTCAACCTTACCTTATATATGCCAACCGTTCTCTCATTGGGAACTGGTTAACACTTAGTTCATTGTTTATTTTCGTAGGGCTTGGTTAACCCTAGCCAGCAGCAGGACACTTACCGGCAATAAACAACATTCTTAAATTGTTGGGGATGTAGGCTAGATCCCCCCACGCCATCTTAATGCCACCTACCTTGGACTGGATGTCCAATGTAGCTGAGCCGGTCAACCGACCCTAGGCTACAAGTCTGAAGACAAGTCCTTAAGCAGAAGTCGGATCTGCTTTAGATACCGACCCCCTTTCCTTAGCATGCATGACCAGAGTCAGTCCCGGGTTCCTCACTGCCCCCAAGTATCAGTTAGTAGGAGTCTTAAGACAATGTTTGTTGGTTAAACATCTTTTGGTTACTAACAAACTAATATTAGGGAGTGTTCCTTAGTCTCAAACAATTCCTTACTAAACGTTAGTTAGTAGGTTCTCACGGTAAGTTGTGTTAGTTTTCAAACATCACACAACAATACAATAAACATAATGTTCTGGTTGCATGCTTTATCTTGTTTAGTGAGCACACAAAAACAAATAGCACACAAGCCGAGGGACACCTCGTTAGCAAGTAGGTCACAAGAAGAACTGTACCGTTCACCGTTGGTCGTTCGGTTGCTTACTCTCCTCTGGAGTCCAAATTCTCAAACCCTAAAACATTCATTAAATTTTAGGTTGTTAATTACTTTTCCAATAAAGCTGACTTACTTAACTCACTTAGTCACTAATGATCCCCATCTAACACCACATAAGTTCTTACAAACTTAATCTTAAGTGAATCACTTCTCCTTATTCACCCACTCAGTAGTCATTCCACCCTCCAAGCATGCCCTTAATAACTTTATAACATCAATATCCATCAATCCCCACCATTAGATATCATTTCCTAACCTTAAACAAAGTTTTTGGTCAAAACAGCACCATGTCCGAACATGTGTCCGAGCTTCTGAAGTTCGGACGCAAGCCGAGACTCAAAAGGGTGCAACCAGACGTATGTCCGAACATGTGCCCGAGCTTCCAAAGTTCAGACATAGGTCGAGGAAAAATCTCCGGAAAAATTTCTAGTGTCCGAACATCTAAGTCCGGACTGAAGTTCGGACTCTGGTCGAGACTCGGAAAATTTAAACGTAACAGGGCATGTCCGATCTTCCAAATTCGGACGGAAGTTCGGACGTGCCAGAAAACTCATCTTATATACCCTTAAACACTTATCTCATTTCTTGCCAAGATGCCCAACTCTTCCACAAGTGTCCCATTATGTCTTAATACCATATAGGCACTTAAACTCACCTTAGAACATTCTCTAAAACCTCCTTAACCCTTTCTTCTCAATCCTTACAAGAATTCCTAACACTTGTTGCTTATTTCCTTATTTTTCCAACATGTAATTTTTGTCTAAAACTCTAACTATCCAAAGTGTTTCCTTTCCAATCAACATGACTTCTCCCCAAGCCTTATTACATCCCATCGTTGCTTGCTAAACCTTCCAAGGTTATCTTGCATGTCCATGCACAATTCCTTTCTTTCCTTTCGCTACTCATCAACCAAAACTCATGAACTTACCTATGCATTTCTCCCCATCTTCTTAGCACCTTAACCTTGTTCTTCTTCTTCTTCACCTTGACTATCCTACACCCTCCTTAGACATTTCCATCTCCTTTTACTCAACTTACTCACCATTCTCATGATCACACGCTCTTTTACATTCCTAGTCTTTTCCTTGACAACTTACAACATTCTCTTACACTTTTCTCTTCCATCACCTAAGTCCACTCATTACCATCTAAACTAAACCTCATTAGTCCACTACTAGCATCATCACACTTACACAAGCTTCTCAAAACTCTCATTGTTATATTCCCTACTTCATACCTAAATTATCTTAAAGCATTATACACCTTCTCCTCCAAATTTGCACAAGTCTTACCATGACTTTGGTGTGTTCAACACACCCATCTAAACTCTAGTTTCCTCATAGACCATTCTAGGTCATTCTAAACCTCAAGAACTCCTTAGTTAACTCATTTCCACTCAAATCCCTTTTAAGGTCTCCTAGTAAACCCTAGGTAATATCAATTCACAACCACCACTTAAACACTTCTTTTTCTACTCAAATTTCGCCATAGCTCCTCTAGTATATTATCATGCCCATAAGCATTGTTTTCCTCATTCAACCATTTCACACACATCAAGTTCTTTCTCATCATATTTTCTCACCCAAATCAACTCATTGACAACAAACTCAATATACAATCTTAAATTGCATAGCACTAAGGCTCTTAAATAACGTGGCTCTTAGGCCCTTAAATGATCTGAATTTAAACACCGAATTTCCCACATATAAAAGCTTTCAACCTGCAAATACACCCATCAATCTCATAGTAGTTATAATGCTCTTAAAATCCATCTTAAACTTATCTTACTAACTCATTCCCATTGGCTCCTTAGTCACAAGTTCACAAGCTTGTTTAAATTCTTTTTCCTAGGTTATATAACCCATTAAACAATGTAAGCTCTAAGCCACATTAGTACTTATTTAAATACCATCCCTTAAAACTTAAACCACCCTTAGGTAAGCATTTTACCTTGTTTTCCCAAGCTTATCTTAACTTCCTCCTTAGACCTTCTTCATGGATGAATCTCGGCCACCATTAAATTTCCTTTGCCAATGTTCTAATCAATATTCAATGACTCCAATGAGTATTAAACAACACACTAACCTTAAGGAACAAAACATAGGTTAAAAAATGTGTTTTTAGGTATTAAATTGAATGTTTTACCTTGGAGTCTTAAGGTAGGCTTGGATATGAATCAAGAAGGACCTCCTCTAGCCCTTGGAGAATAGAAAATAAGCTAGAACAAGGCATAAAAATGAATCCCCATGAGTGTAATTTTTGGACATGTGAGGAAGTGATGGAAAGATGGTTTTTCTTACATATTCTTTACCTTAAGAGAATGGAGAACCAAATGGGCTCTTCAAACTTGATTTTCCTCCATAAATGGAGTTTTCCCTTGGCACCAAAATGGAGCTTTGAAGGATGTGAAAAGATAGAAAGCTACAGCTTGAGCTAACTAAGAATAATATGTGTTTAGTTTTTGATTTGGAGCTAAAATGAGCAAGTTATCGACAAAGCAAGGTGAGGCGACAATGGAGGTTGCTCTTACGTGAATGGAGAAGAGATGAGGTGAAGAAAACCGTGGGAAGAAGAGAAATGAAGAGAGAGAAGAAGAAAGGTAGGCAAATATAAGATATTTTGCTTTTAAAAGCAAATAGTAACTTTCTTTACTTTCCTCTCATTTTCCTTTAATTGCTTAGTCATGTGGTGACTCCCCACATCAAAAACTGGCCCCCCTCTTATAATGGTGATATTTATGGTCTTGGTTGACCATCTTATTGACTTATGTTGACCTAAGCTTAATTTGGGCACTATTTGGCACTATTCACAAATTAGTGCACATATTTATGAAATTTTTGGTTTCCCATTGATTTAGACTTCCTAATGTGATACTAATTAGCACACATGTTGATTAAGATGTAATCATAGGCATTTAGCCACTCAAAACCCATTTCTAAGACAATTTCTCAAAAAGGTGCTTTAAGGAGTCTTAAAGCACATTTTGTGTTTAAGCTTGTTTTTGAGCTTGGTTTTCTTTTCTAATTGATTTAACATGTCCATTAGCATGTTAATAAGGTCTTATAATGATATTTGGGTGCTAATCAAAGTCACTCCAAGCTTAGGGCACATTTTTGCCTAAATTGCCCTTAAGGCATTTTCTTGTGTTTTCCTTTGTTTAAATTGTCTATCAATCTTTCTAAGGCATATTTTAGCCTTACTACATCATAAATTGATGTTTACTTAGCATACTTAGGTTTTGGGTATTTCAATCTACCCCCCTTAAAAGAACTTTGTCCCCAAAGTTCCCATGCATCTTATCTTATTAGAATACATGTCTTAACTCATTCCATAGATCATATAGATCATACTTATGTATACTAAACTCATTGAATCATTAGATCCATCATACGCTTATACTTAAATATCACACAACATGCTTAAGCATGTATAGCACTCAAAATTCTCTTTATTTCTTTTTGATGATTAAAACAATCACATAATTCTCCAACGTATTCTCCCATGTCACCGGTCCGTAGACAATGGCTCGTTCGTCCTCGTCACCATGGGCCAGAATAAAAAACAACTCTGCTCTCCCCATGTCACCGGTCCGAAGACAAAGGCTCGTGCGTCCTCGACTTCATGGGCGAGACTCAATAAAAAGGTAATCCTTTTTACGAGGTCATGTGAGGAATAATTCCTCTAATTAAAAATACAATCAACTCCAATTTCGTTTTATACTAATGCCTCTATTCTTAGCGTGATTTAATTGTGACCACTGGTAGGGAGTTTCAGGAATCATCCAACCCTGATGTGATCAGCATCAGTGTAGAACTATCCTTCCACCCCAATTTGTGTTCGGTTGCCCTTGATCCCTAGAAAATCAAGTTCCACCTCCCACGTAATTTTCAAACATCAAATAATTCACTCATTTCCAATTTTCTATCTTTTTAGTCTTCTAATCATAATCAATACATCTCCAAGGTGTGGACTCAGTCCATCAATCATTCCCAATTCATCTCTTAGTAATTACCTCAAGGCTCTCATTCTTACTAAGTTCTATATCAGTCTCATATCAATTCTCACCATCTTATATCTCATAGCATTACTATCTTCCTCCTCATACTCATATCAAATAATATCTCATATATTCCTTATTCCTTAAGTCTCCTTAATCTTCTTCCTTAATTCTCTTAACTTGTACTCACACCGGAGTTAACAAGATAGGTACTTAATATGTATGGTATTCACATCTTCTGTGCGCAATAACCATATTTTATCTCAAAATGTTTATGTAAAACATATTCTCAAATTATTTTGTGCTATGCGCACCGTAGTTTATGTACTAAGTACATAAGCATACGCTAAGCGGTTTTCGCTCTACCCCCCTTAAAATGGATTACACCCACGTAATCAACACCATATCATTCTTGGACATAGGTTCAAGATGTCTAATTCTCACTAAGAATTCTAGCTTCCATATCGTTTATCTCACTTATAATTCGATCGGGTCATAACTATGCTAATGACTTAGTCTCTGCATCGAGGATTCTTAACGGTACTTATACCATATTCTTAACTTAGTTTGGTCTAATCTCAAAAATACTAAAGCATTCAGTTGCTAAGTCCTATATTTGTTCCATTAGAAGGTGTATGGTACATCATTCCTTTTTCCGGTTCATCAGGTATGTGAAACCTCTTTAAGTTACCGGTCCGCTAGCTTCCGCTGCGCGACTCTGAAAGTCTTAGGCTTAACTGCCTCTCTTATCCTTTCATAGTATTGTATATCCTTACTGAAATACCCCAAATTAATAAAACATGGATTAAATATTTAATCACATTAATTAAGGCCTAAACATGCCTTAAAAGTCAACTGAGAACAACAGTGGTCAACACAAAACAAGATGTTGCACCCTTTGACTGTTAAGGGTAAATAAATACCCAAATGAACTTCTTAGGACCTAAAAATTTGTCCTAAGTATATTGACATAATATTAAACATATTATAACCGTTGGACAACACTCCAACACAAAGAAAAAGCATTTACATGCTTCAAGGTCAAAAAGGGCAAAAAGGTGCTATAGGAAAACCTTAAAAATCAAATGACCTCTAAATGATATAAAATTGAATACCATGATCAAACATCATGTAAGGAACACAACAAAACCGTTGTCAAAGAAAACAGAGCCCATAAACACCTTGCGACACAAAATGTGCACTAAAACTCCTTAAAGCACGTTTTTGTGTAATCGCCTTTTAAATTGGTTTTAAATGGGCTAAAAGGTTATAAATACCTTTAAATATAATAAAATATCATATTATATGATATTAGGAATTTAATTCCAGAAATTTACGAATTTTTACAAATTTAATATTAAAATATTAATAAAACCCTAAAGTGGGGCCCGTTTGGGTCAACATTGACTAAGTTGACCAATGTTGACCATTGACCACGAAATGGACTACATAAAATCAGATAAATAAGTCTCTTAACAGACCAAGAGACAAGTCCCATGTGACAATTAAATATAGTCCTTTACTTTAGCATAAAATAACAAAAAAAGACATACTTTACCTTATAAAACAAAAAAGGTGGGCTCCACTTACCTTTCCCATGTGAGCCAGCTGATTTGGAGCCTCCATTTGCTCCTCTTCCTCTTTGAATTTCGTGGCTCCAGCTGGTACAAGACAAAAGTGCTTAGTCACCTTACAATAAATGGCTAAAAGTAACATTATTACTCCTTTAATCAATCAAATTGGAATCAATTATGTACAAATAATTCACCCACCTTTCCTATCATGTCCAGCTGCCCCTTGATGTTGTCTCCCACGAATTTATCAATTACAACCAGCCTTGATGAGTCATCAAAGCAAGGAAATCATAAAAAAATGCAAAAAGGTGCTTTAAGGCAATATTAGGTCTTTCCCCTTCATTCCTTCCTCTTCAGCCGAGATGGCTCACCCATTGAGCTCTCTTTGGATCCCCTCCACCGTAGGTAAGAGTTCCAAGCACCATTGATGAGGTTTCAAGCTCTAGGTAAGCTCTTAAGGCATAAAAATGCCCATTTTCTTCATCTTTCCTTCCTTTTTCGATTGATCTACACTCCAACCTTTTCTATACATCTATGTAGAGTGATTTGGAGGTTAGAGGAAGTGTTGGTTTCGTACATAACCAGATCTAAGGAGGAAAGTTCAAGTCTTGACCATTTAAGGTAAAAATGTGCTTTAAGCTCATAACTTTTGATTCCCTTCAAGTTCGGCTGTGAAACTTTGCTCATAGCCTCCTCTTCTTCTCCTTTTCATGTGGAATCTGTTGGTAAGCCATTTGGAGCAAGGGTGGCCGAGATCCAAAGGAAATACCCTCTTTTAAGGCATTTTTCCAAGGTAAATCCTAATAACAAGAGTATTTGTTGAGATCTAGCTATTTCCTATGTCACTATGGTGGATCTAACACCTTGTGGTGTGTTTGATTCAGGCCGAAACCATCTTGAACTCTCCTTGCACTCTTAAGGTAATTTTTGCCTTAAATCTTACATTAAATTACTTCCTATGGTTAGATCTTGCTTGGAGACTAACTAGGCCTTGTTTTCTGTTTGAAAACATGTAAAACAAGCTGTGGAGAATTTCTACTTAAGATGGCCTAACCAAACAAGGATTACCTAAGCTAAATCAAGGTATAAATCACTTAAACATTAACTTTGCTTAGTTAAAAATGTTCTAAGCTAATTCTAATGCTATTGCCGTGAGTGAAGAAGAATAATAAGGTCTTATTTGACCTTAAAATGTTTAAGGAATGGTTTAATAAATTTTATAACTAATTAAACAAGCATAATTGTCAAATTTAAGACATTATGTGGAAGTTTGGTAAATAAATGAAGAATATATGGTGAGGCCGAAAATCTATATGTATTTTGGGACATTTATGTGTAATTTATTTTGCAAGACAATGTTTGTAATAAGGCCATGTATTTTAGGCCATTTTATTTATGCATTTACAAGCTTTTAATTAAGTTTAAGTAGTATAAATGCATTACCGAAAATAAATGGGGTATTAGGTGTAATTAAATTAAATTTAAGGGCTTTAGAATAATAAGGCCGAAAATTAGAGGTAAAAAGGAGTTAAAATAAAGTTCATAAGATTTTATAAAGTTTTAGGGTTAAATGGTGAATTTTAGAAAGTTTGGGTACTAAACCGTAATTATAAAGAATTGGTGGTCAAGGAAATGTTAAGGTGGTCAACATTGACCATATGCTAGGTTTTGACTAAAATAAATAAGTTAGATAACTTATTTAAAGGTTTTATAATAAGCTATGTATTTAATGGTAATATTTTTATAACATATGTGGTAAATATGTTATTACCAAAAATAAAGGGTGTACAATGGTATTTTAAACACCCATGGGCTATTAGGAATTTTTAGGAATTTATTTGGTGATTTTTGGAATTATTAAGAGAATTTATTAAGATATGTGTATAAAATATGGTTTTAATGATATGGAAGAACTATATGTTATAAATAGGGCCAAATGGCAATTATAGAATAGCACAAGGGCTGTTCGGAATTTACAAAAAAAATAACCATAGGTTATACTCTTTTATAAGTTAGAAATGTTATATTAAATGGTATATATAACATGGTAAAAAGAAAGGGGTGATTTTGTAAATAAAGGAAACTATGGTTTATGGAAAAGAATAAGATTTTCTTATGGTGCCTAAGAGGCAATAATAAATAGTTTTGTATAAAGACTATAGGTTATAAGTTAAAGGGAATAAAAATATCACATAGTATGATATTAGTATATGGTATAACATTGCATAATGTTATGTGGTCAAAACGGAATTTAAATTAAGTTAAGGGTTATACTGAGTTAATAGGAGTTGAAAGATGAATTTTAGACTAAGGTCTATAATGTTATAAACGTTATGACAATGATATGGTTTAGATGGAATTGATATAAGAAAGGGTACTCACATAAAATAATGTGACAAACTATAAATAAATGAGATTTATAAACTAAGGTGTTTATGGAATAAACCTTAGGAGTTGTAATTATACAACATAAGATGTTACATGATATTAGGATAATAATCTTAATATAAGTTGTATAATATAATACAACTAATGGGAATAATCATCCAATAAAAGATGATAAAATGTAACATAAAATACAAGAGTTTATTAAACTCATGGGAATTACCTACGTGGTAAATATATACATACACAAGAATAATGTATAAGGTGGATATATATATATTTTGGTTGAAAACCATATGATTTAATGGTGGTGGTTATTTAAAAAATAATAAAGATAGTTACGAACTATAAGTTATGAATTTTAGAATGCATGCATTCATGCAACTATAGGTTACGTACCTAAACTGGATGTGGATAAGATTAAAAGAAATATAAGGAATTAAACTTAACAGTTGAAATAGTTTTGACGTACGCGTTTTAAGTAACAAAGCCGACTGTTTTAGAGAAACCCGTAACAAAACTGTAGAAAACAGGGGTGAACTGTCGGGGTTACTTATTATTCGGAAATACCGGATGTAGTTAGTCATGGAGACTGACTTATAGTTTTATTACCGTTTAGAGTATACTTCTGACAAGGACGCTTGACGAGCTAACGGACTACACGGAGCGTAGGATCTTGCTGATTCATACTCCACCGTAATACAGTCAGGGTGAACGGTATGTAAAGGGGTTTGCCGAGTTGTCCTAAGGTTGCTCCTTGGGCTCGGATTTGGTTGATATAACTTGTATGTTGTTATGTGTCTCTGATTGTCACTGAGGGCTTCCTCAGTTCAGACATCTGTGTGATCAGTGATAAGATTGTTTGTCTGAATGTGATAATTAATATGCATGAACTGTATATTTATAGCTGCTTATTATTTACTGTTATTGAGTTAACAGTATTGGTTCGTATATATGAACCTATATATATAAAACGAACTAGCGGCTATGGTGCTATCTTATATGAAATATAAGGAACGTAAGTAAAACGCTGTAGCACTAAGATAATAAGATATACATATTATCTGAGACTTTTATACAGAGCATTGGCCTTTCTATACGCCGCTCTCGTATCTAACACTGGATCCCGAGTTTACAGACTCCGGATTGGACTAATGACCTTAGTCTGCTGTGTTAGAAAATTTGGTAATGCGATGCGATGGTATAAATAATTAATTAATTAATGGAATGGAAGGAAAGCCAAGAGGATGTGGCTCTTGGTGCGCGCTGTGATCACAAAAACGATACCAGGATGTCCGCGTACGGGTCCGTAAGTATCAAGAAAATTTCCCGTGAGCTAGAATGGCTCGTTGGTCGGAGACTCTACCGTTGGAGTGGCTACTGCCGTGGGTGACCCGCCATAATATATGGGTAACTAGAGACGTGTCGTTTTAACGAGACATTGTCACTAGGTATAACTGAACAACTAAAACAATTGAGACATATACAGTGGCGAACAATACCATGGACGAGACTTAATACTTGTTTATCATTCTCGTTGTTTCGCTTTGTTGTTCATTGGTTATACTTGTGGGTATTATATTGTGTGTTGATGGTTGGATGGAGCCTACAAGGCTAAGGTAAATCAAATATGAAAGATGTACACTACGGCGATTGTACATTGTACAATATATTGTTGTTGTTCGATACGTTCGATATATATTTGTGGTTTGTGATATCTAAATGATTGTTTGGTTTGGATGGATGATTAGTGTCTATGATATTTGGATGGTTATGTACATTATACATTTATGCTACAGTATTGTTATAACTGTAAAATGGAAGAGCATGAAACCAATCTAATAAAAAGATGGTTAAAATGACAAGTGACCATTAGGGTCCAGGCCCGGCATATTCAGCGTCTATCGCTGATACTACACCATTTCAGGTTGTTGATCATTGTCGGAGCTGAAGAGCAGGAACAGGGTAATTGGAGACGTTGTATAGTAATGAAGATGGTGTATGGTCTTATGGTAAGGTTATGTATTTTTCAGGATTGGGTAGACGCTCACTTGTCGATGTTTATGGTTATGACTTAGTATGATGTATAGGAGTTTCTCGTTATCACTGCGGTTAGCAGTTTGTTTATTTTGGAAGTTGGATGTAGTTTGGCTACGTTGCTCGCATGGGCGAGTAATGGCCGGTGACACCCGAGTGAGTTTTGTAATTGGTAGTTATTTTCCGCTGCGAGACGTTTTTATTTATTGCTACGTGAGGGATTATATCATGATTATGGAGAGGGGTGTTACACTTACAGGTTTAGGAATATTGGTCTCTCCGTGGACACGTGTTATCTTAATATATACACGGCCTTGATGAGTTGTAGCTCGTCTATCCAGTCTCCCTGGAGGTCTAATGTTTGTATTCTTAGTGTTTCCTCAAGTATCTAAATCGTTCTTTCCATCTGACCTTTGGTCTGAGGATGATTCTTACTCTGAAACTACTGTTTAGTGCTTATTGCACTTTACAGTTTAATCTTATACATCTTAAGACATGTCTAATGTCTGTACTTAACAATCCATGCTCTTCGCACTTCATAGTCCTTAATTATTTATTCTCTGGTTCCTTTGTCTCGTTGGTTCAACTGAATTCCTTTTCTTCGACTGTTTGTGGTAGTAGCTGCTCTCGTCTGATCTTACGTCGTTGTCCGTGGTACGGAGTTGACTACTTCCCGTGTTCCTTACACCACTCGTCTACATGCATGGGGTACCTTACTGGTACATTACTACTTACCCAACTAACTCATAAATGAGCGTGTCAGGCCTGCAAGCCCCTGTGGGGTGCAGTCGTCCCACGTCTCGTTTTAGTAAACTCATAGTGTCCGTCACACGTTTAGCTATTGCTAATTATGAAGTATTCTATTATAGATCTCCTCTTCATCGTTCCATGATAACATTTATTGTTCTTCTTGAACTTAATCAAGGGAAATCTATTTACTGTGTTCTTAAGTATGGTATGCTCTAGTTCTTTCTGTATCCCGTACTGATTCGGTCTCTTAGTAACTGAGGTCTCTTTCCATAGAGCCTCTTATCTTGTTTCTCATATTTTGATCTACTAGGAATGCACTTCCAGTTCCTTAAGGAATGGGTAGTGTGTCCTGTGAAATCTTACCTAACTAGGTCCAGACTACTGGCATTAATGCACAGTTCGTCTTCCATCTTATTTCCTTACTTATAACGATCTTAGCTCATAAATCTAATTGCCTCAGTGTCAATATTTGACGGCTCATACATAATGGTCGCCTTACCGCTCACCATGACTTAATCCACTTATAAATATTGTACACACAACCACTACTACCGTGGTAGTTGGCCTTCACCATGTTGCCCATTAATGGCGCAACTACTTACTCATTTACTCTAACATCTTATCTTATATTCAATCCCTTCTTGGTGTAAACACACTGGGAGTTCTCTCATTTCAGTGTATGGCGGTTGCCGTATCGTGTTGTAAAATGGTCATGTCTTAATATGAAGGTGTTCTACTTCAATCTCAGGTTCATAAGTAGGCCAATTTTTCTCACATTCTTTCATCCTTTATGATGTTGTTTACCATGTAATCTAACCGGTTACTGACGAAGTCATCCGTTGAATCCCAAGCTTCTGAGCGTTGGTCACTTGACGTGCCATTCTGTGCACTCACCATGTTTATCTCTGTCGAATACTGATTTTTAAATCCTAGGTGTTGGATATGAGGTCTGTCTCTGCAGCCTTCCTTATTACTCAAGTGTATCTAGTATGTTCTAAGGTAATCTCAAAGTTTACAGTTTCCATTCTCTAACAAGTGAAAGCCCTTTTTGAGGGGTTTATTCCCACTCATGGCCTCACAAGAAGGAGAGGTATCCCCACCCTAAAAGGCATGGTTGGTTCTCCGCCCCTGCCGATGTACTATCTCATTATTCTCATTGGTGCCCTTTCCTGGCAATATTTCCACAATCTAAGTTATAGGTTTGGTAACCGTACATATCTACGAATTGTAGTTCCTTCGTGGCTTAAATAAGCTCTCTTACAACTTACTGCGCCTCGGGCTCTGATGTGGTTAACATCCTTGGCTCGTAGGCTTTTAGTGCTTAATGCCTCAGTTCAATACTTGTACTCTTACTCATCTGTAGGTCATCCTTATAGGTTTTTGTTTCTTTGAACACTATCTACCGTTAGGTTACATATTAAATGTAGTATCGGGTATCATGGTAAGTTGATGCATCCTGGTTCCTGCTGTGGAAGTTTATTCAGGTGATCTGAGGTTACTTAGTGTCCTCGAAAATACTGTCATTTTTGCTAGACTTATGTCTTTTAGCAATCAAGGTTAGGTTCGTATTAGGCGTTTGCCTTACGGTGCCCAAGTTGGATATCATCCTGTCATCTTATACTTCCATCTAAACGCTTCGTTCAACTTCCGTTGACTACGCCACCCGTTGATGATCAATCATACTTGGGTGTTAATGAGTTAGACAAACAGTATTAACTGTCATTCATTAGTTTGTTCGGCTCGACTATGCCCGCTCTGTGGGGGTAGTCCTCTGTCCTTTTCCAGGGTTGTACGTCTTTAATCCTTAGTAGGTTATAGCTTACGCTCATTCCTTTTATCCTTGTTCCTGGGGTTTACTAACATCTTCATTGAATAATGCTTATTACCGGTATTCTTAGTGATCATTCTGGGAGTCTTATCCCATTCTTGTTGAAAGTCGTTGTGTCAACGGTCTCCATTGTATTCCGTAATGCATTCCTTGTACGTTATCACTTACGTAGTGTTTTGCTCGCATTGTTGAGCGATCTCTTATGTTTTCCTCTTGGGGTTTGGGATTGGTGTTCTCAGCGCACTGTCGGTTGTTGTTGTAGTAGGATGTACCGTTGCTAATATTTATATCGTTTAGTATTCTGTCCAAGTTCAGATCATTGCTGACTGGTGTATCCACTCATCTTATCGTGGTCAGGCCGTCAGGCCCTTCCAAGGTCTCATTTTCCCGTTCTTATAGATTTACGATCCGGTATTAGTGTGTACTACAACTGTAGTGTTCTGTTATCTCGCCATGATGGCTTCCCGTGTAGCTTAACCGTGGTAGCACTTGCTATGGCAAGTGCGCCATGCAAGATGGGTTACCGGTACTGTGCGCATCAGTAATGGTACTTCCTCCTAACATTTTATATCTTTGGTAGTCCTCGGGACTCCTTCAATGTTCTTTAGTTTGGATAACTGACCGTTTAGCAATTTCCTTGCCGTTTTGACAGTGCTATCACTTAACAGGGTGTTCCTCTTTCTGAGGGAACCCTCGTTATTTACTCATGTCTTGACTTTCGCTCCCGTTTCCACACATTTTGTCGTGGTTACTTAGTAATGATCCTCCTTCAGGCACTACATCGTAGTCCTATTCCGGTATACAATTTGTATGTTTTTATCGTTGTCTGTGCTACGTCGAACAGGTTTGTAACCTTCCTCATTGTATGGGGTTTGGAGTCCCCGTTTCTAACTGGACTTTCCAGTAATCTTAACCCTCGTGCTTGTATCATCCACGGTTATGCTCATTCGGGCCACTGTCCGGTGTTCATGTCGCTTAACCTTTCTTATCCATTGCACTCGTAGTGCTTTTCTTATCATTGGTATTGCGGTGTAACTTGACTGCGTAGCATGTCGACCCATGTTGCCGGTAATTACCGTTCTCTTACTGGTAAAATTCTGTTGGCAGCGCCTATCTCCACGTTGCGCTCCAATTTAAAGGTTCAAGTTCTCATAAACTGTTGTTCAACAAGATGTTTCTCGTATTGCTTACTGTTAACTAACTACCGGATCGGGTTTTCCCGAGTAAAAGAAAGATTTCTTCTCTCTGGCATTTGTTCCCCATAATTCAAGCAAGGGATGTGGAGGGCGGGTCTAGGTACTATGGATATCCGGTAAACACCGGGAAGCCCTAGCTAACGCACCTCTCACTCTAACACTCAACCCTTAACCCATAACTCAAACTCAACCTCAGTATTCTCCTAAGTTCGGTAATTCTTGTCTTCAGAGCGTAACTACGCTCTGATACCACTTTTTGTAACACCCCATCTCAATCCAAATGTGGTTTCGCAACTTAACAACATATATATACACGTCACAACGGAATTCAATACACTCCAGGACCTTGCCACGGTCTGACAGACAGAATATACCGAACATTAGTACATACAAATCTTAACCAAATACATATCCTTCTTACAGTCCCCTCACATCCTATACATCTTACTAACTCAAATTGCCATACGAGTGTACATGCACAACACGTAGGCTACACTTAACCCGTAACGCTTGTACCCCATCTTACTCTCGTGACGGCTGCCTCCTGACGTCCACCTGTGTAGTAAAAACAGCCCCCAAAGGGGGTCAGCACGAATGCTGGTACGATCCTCTCATGGCCCCTAAGCTAACGTGGTATGATGACTAATTGCCGATAGCATAGAGGTTGATTAGATGCACAACATAATAGAAAGTGCAATAAACAACAACCCAAATATGAACAATCAAAGTTCAAACACAATGAACGACTTAAATGTGTTCCCTTATTTAGTGAGTCAATTACTTCACTCCTTAAGTTACGTTTCCTCTTAATCTTAGTCCATCCTTATCTTACCTCAATCTTAGTCTTATCTTAGTCTTAGAAAACAACCATCCTTTTAAAAAGGAATGGATGTAGCTTATCTCAGTCTTATAATACAAACCATCATGCCAACCGTTCTCTCATTGGGAACTGGTTAACCCTTAGTTCGTTGTTTATTTTCGTAGGGCTTGGTTAACCCTAGCCAGCAGGACACTTACCGGCAATAAACAACATTCTTAAATTGTTGGGGATGTAGGCTAGATCCCCCCACGCCATTTTAATGCCACCTACCTTGGACTGGATGTCCAATGTAGCTGAGCCGGTCAACCGACCCTAGGCTACAAGTCCGAAGACAAGTCCTTAAGCGGAAGTCGGATCTGCTTTAGATACCGACCCCCTTTCCTTAGCATGCATGGCCGGAGTCAGTCCCGGGTTCCTCACTCCCCCCAAGTATCAGTTAGTAGGAGTCTTAAGACAATGTTTGTTGGTTAAACCTCTTTCGGTTACTAACAAACTAATATTAGGGAGTGTTCCTTAGTCTCACACAATTCCTTACTAAACGTTAGTTAGTAGGTTCTCACGGTAAGTTGTGTTAGTTTTCAAACATCACACAACAATACAATAAACATAATGTTCCGGTTGCATGCTTTATCTTGTTTAGTGAGCACACAAAAACAAATAGCACACAAGCCAAGGGATACCTCGTTAGCAAGCAGGTCACAAGAAGAACTGTACCGTTCACCGTTGGTCGTTCGGTTGCTTACTCTCCTCTGGAGTCCAAATTCTCAAACCCTAAAACATTCATTAAATTTTAGGTTGTTAATTACTTTTCCAATAAAGCTGACTTACTTAACTCACTTAGTCACTAATGATCCCCATCTAACACCACTTAAGTTCTTACAAACTTAATCTTAAGTGAATCACTTCTCCTCATACCTTATACTTATTCACCCACTCAGTAGTCATTCCACCCTCCAAGCATGCCCTTAATAACTTTATAACATCAATATCCATCAATCCCCACCATTAGATATCATTTCCTAACCTTAAACAAAGTTTTTGGTCAAAACAGCACCATGTCCAAACATGTGTCCGAGCTTCTGAAGTTCGGACGCAAGCCGAGACTCAAAAGGGTGCA
The DNA here is from genome assembly GCA_023374045.1 of Limonium bicolor. Taxonomy (NCBI): domain Eukaryota; kingdom Viridiplantae; phylum Streptophyta; class Magnoliopsida; order Caryophyllales; family Plumbaginaceae; genus Limonium; species Limonium bicolor. The sequence goes on along the minus strand of CM041779.1, from coordinate 145,421,127 downwards.
ACCAGACGTATGTCCGAACATGTGTCCGAGCTTCCAAAGTTCGGACATAGGTCGAGGAAAAATCTCCGAAAAAATTTCAAGTGTCCGAACATCTAAGTCCGGACTGAAGTTCAGACTCTGGTCGAGACTCGGAAAATTTAAACGTAACAGGGCATGTCCGAGCTTCCAAATTCGGACGGAAGTTCGGACGTGCCAGAAAACTCATCTTATATACCCTTAAACACTTATCATTTCTTGCCAAGATGCCCAACTCTTCCACAAGTGTCCCATTATGTCTTAATACCATATAGGCACTTAAACTCACCTTAGAACATTCTCTAAAACCTCCTTAACCACTTTCTCAATCCTTACAAGAATTCCTAACACTTGTTGCTTATTTCCTTATTTTTCCAACATGTAATTTTTGTCTAAAACTCTAACTATCCAAAGTGTTTCCTTTCCAATCAACATGACTTCTCCCCAAGCCTTATTACATCCCATCTTTGCTTGCTAAACCTTCCAAGGTTATCTTGCATGTCCATGCACAATTCCTTTCTTTCCTTTCGCTACTCATCAACCAAAACTCATGAACTTACCTATGCATTTCTCCCCATCTTCTTAGCACCTTAACCTTGTTCTTCTTCTTCTTCACCTTGACTATCCTACACCCTCCTTAGACATTTCCATCTCCTTTTACTCAACTTACTCACCATTCTCATGATCACACGCTCTTTTACATTCCTAGTCTTTTCCTTGACAACTTACAACATTCTCTTACACTTTTCTCTTCCATCACCTAAGTCCACTCATTACCATCTAAACTAAACCTCATTAGTCCACTACTAGCATCATCACACTTACGCAAGCTTCTCAAAACTCTCATTGTTATATTCCCTAGTTCATACCTAAATTATCTTAAATCATTATACACCTTCTCCTCCAAATTTGCACAAGTCTTACCATTCCTCATACCATGACTTTGGTGTGTTCAACACACCCATCTAAACTCTAGTTTCCTCATAGACCATTCTAGGTCATTCTAAACCTCAAGAACTCCTTAGTTAACTCATTTCCACTCAAATCCCTTTTAAGGTCTCCTAGTAAACCCTATTTAATATCAATTCACAACCACCACTTAAACACTTCTTTTTCTACTCAAATTTCGCCATAGCTCCTCTAGTATATTATCATGCCCATAAGCATTGTTTTCCTCATTCAACCATTTCACACACATCAAGTTCTTTCTCATCATATTTTCTCACCCAAATCAACTCATTGACAACAAACTCAATATAGTGCAATAATCTTAAATTGCATAGCACTAAGGCTCTTAAATAACATGGCTCTTAGGCCCTTAAATGACCTGAATTTAAACACTGAATTTCCCACATATAAAAGCTTTCAACCTGCAAATACACCCATCAATCTCATAGCAGTTATAATGCTCCTAAAATCCATCTTAAACTTATCTTACTTACTAATTCCCATTGGCTCCTTAGTCACAAGTTTACAAGCTTGTTTAAATTCTTTTTCCTAGGTTATATAACCCATTACACAATGTAAGCTCTAAGCCACATTAGTACTTATTTAAATACCATCCCTTAAAACTTAAACCACCCTTAGGTAAGCATTTTACCTTGTTTTCCCAAGCTTATCTTAACTTCCTCCTTAGACCTTCTTCATGGATGAATCTCGGCCACCATTAAATTTCCTTTGCCAATGTTCTAATCAATATTCAATGACTCCAATGAGTATTAAACAAACACACTAACCTTAAGGAATAAAACCTAGGTTAAAAAATGTGTTTTTAGGTTAAATTGAATGTTTTACCTTGGAGTCTTAAGGTAGGCTTGGATATGAATCAAGAAGGACCTCCTGTAGCCCTTGGCGAATATAAAATAAGCTAGAACAAGGCATAAAAATGAAGCCCCATGAGTGTATTTATCGGACATGTGATGAAGTGATGGAAAGATGGTTTTTCTTACATATTCTTTACCTTAAGAGAATGGAGAACCAAATGGGCTCTTCAAACTTGATTTTCCTCCATCAATGGAGTTTTCCCTTGGCACCGAAATGGAGCTTTGAAGGATTTGAAAAGATAGAAAGCTAGAGCTTGAGCTAACTAAGAATAATATGTGTTTAGTTTTTGATTTGGAGCTAAAATGAGCAAGTTATGGACAAAGCAAGGTGAGGCAACAATGGAGGCTGCTCTTACATGAATATAGAGAGAGGAGGTGAAGAAAACCGTGGGAAGAAGAGAAATGAAGAGAGAGAAGAAGAAAGGTAGGCTAATATAAGATATTTTACTTTTAAAAGCAAATAGTAACTTTCTTTTACTTTCCTCTCATTTTCCTTTAATTGCTTAGTCATGTGGTGACTCCCCACATCAAAAACCGGCCCCCTCTTATAATGGAGATATTTATGGTCTTGGTTGACCATCTTATTGACTTATGTTGACTTAAGCTTAATTTGGGCACTATTTAGCACTATTCACAAATTAGTGCACATATTTGTGAAATTTTTGGTTTCCCATTGATTTAGACTTCCTAATGTGATACTAATTAGCACACATGTTGATTAAGATGTAATCATAGGCATTTAGCCACTCAAAACCCATTTCTAAGACAATTTCTCAAAAAGGTGCTTTAAGGAGTCTTAAAGCACATTTTGTGTTTAAGCTTGTTTTTGAGCTTGGTTTTCTTTGCTAATTGATTTAACATGTCCATTAGCATGTTAATAAGGTCTTATAATGATATTTGGGTGCTAATCAAAGTCACTCCAAGCTTAGAGCACATTTTTGCCTAAATTGCCCTTAAGGCATTTTCTTGTGTTTTCCTTGGTTTAAATTGTCTATCAATCTTTCTAAGGCATATTTTAGCCTTACTACATCATAAATTGATGTTTATTTAGCATAGTTAGGTTTGGGGTATTTCATTCTTTAATCTTATCCATCTCAAATTTAGGTATATAACCTATAGTTGCATATATGCATGCATTACTTATTAGTTTGCATTATTTTCCCACCATCCATTATAATACATTGTATTATATAATCCATTATCTTTAGTAAACTATATTTGTATTCAAAACTTATAACTTATAGTTTGTAACTATTTTATGTAATAACCACCACCATTATATTATAAGGTTTCCAACCATAATATCCACCCTTATATACATTATTATACCATATATATATATTTATCATATAGGTAAGTTTCATGAGTTAGAAAACTCTTATATTATATGTTACATTTTATCATCTTATATTAGATGATTATTCCCATTAGTTGTATTATATTATACAACTTGTATTAAGATTATTATCCTAATACTATGTAACATTTTATGTTGTATAATTACAACCCCTAAGGTTTAATCAATAAATACCTTAGTTTATAAATCTTACTTATTTATAGTTTATCACATTATTTAATGTGAATACCTTTACTTATATTAATTCCATTTAAACCTCATTAATACCATATAATTGTTATAACATTTATAATATTATAGACCATAGTCTAAAATTCATTTTCCAATTCTTTTATTCTCGGTACCGCCCTTAACTTTTCTTTAATTTCATTTTGACCACATAACATTATGTAATGTTATACCATATACTAATATCATATAATATGATATTTTTTTATTCCCTTTAATTTATAACCTATAGTTTTTATACAAAACTATATAATATTGCCGCATAGGCATATACATTTATACCTTATTCTTTTCCATAATCCATAGTTTCCTTTATTTACAAACTCACCCCATAATTTATACCATGTTATATATACCATATAATATAACATTTTTAACTTATAAAAGAGTATAACCTATGGTTTTATTTTTGTAAAATTACCGAACAGGCCTTGTGCTGTTCCATATTATTTTTCTAACCCACCAAGCTTCTATAATTGCCATTTGGTCCAATTTATAACATATAGTTTTATAATAACATTAAAACTATATATTATACATATATCTTATTAAGTACTCTTATATTATTCTAAAAATCACCAAATTTCACCAAAGGGTTATAATTATTATTACTAACCCATATACTTTCGGTATTTGCCAATCCACCACATCTTTTATTCCAAAGTGTCATAATGACATAATAACTATATATTATACATATATAGTTTATTTTAATTCCAAAACCAACCAAATAAATTCCTAAAAATTCCTAATAGCCCATGGGTGTTTATAATACCATTTTACACCCTTTATTTTTGGTAATAGCATATTTACCACATATGTTATAAAATTGTTACAATTAAATACTTATCTTATTATAAAACCTTAAATAAGTTATCTAACTTATTTAATTTGGTCAAAACCTACCATATGGTCAAGGTTGACCACCTTAATATTTCCTTGACCATCATCCAATCCCCATATATTACGGTTTTATACCCATATTTTCCAGAAATTACCATTTAACCCCAAAACTTTATATAATCTTATAATTTTTATTTAAACTCCTTTAAACCTCTAATTTTCAGTTTTATTTATATATAGCCCCCAAATTTAATTTATTTACACTATAACCCCAATTCCTTGCGGTAATTTATTTTTAGCACCTAAACTTAATTAAAACCTTATAAATACATAAATAAAATGGCCTAAAGTACATGGCCTTATTACAAACATTAGCTTATAAAATAAATTACACATAAATACCCAAAAGTACTTTAAACTCTCGGCCCTCACCACATAATTTTCCATATTTACCAACTTTCCACATAATGTCTTAAATTTGACAATTATGTTAATTAATTAGTTATAAAATTTACTAAACCATTCCTTAATCACCTAAGGTCAAAATAAGACCTATAAACCTTGTTCACTCACGGCATATATTATACACATATGTATAAACACATATTAATATACCAAGTGAAGGTTTAAGTGATTTATACCTTGTTTTTGCCAAGTTTAGGCCTTGTTTGGCCACGGCTGTTTGGAGATTAACTTTCCACAGCTTACTTTACATGTTTTCAAACAGCAATTAAGGCATGATTAGTCTCCAAGCAAGATCTAACCATAAGAAGTGTTTAATGTATATTTTCAAGGTAAAATTTACCTTAGAATACCAAGGTAAGCATAAGTGTTCCTCGGCCTGTTTTTACAGTAGAACAAGACCATCAAAAGAGCTACTAAAACCAAGCTTTAAACTCGTATAACTCAGATTAGAAGATGGCTAATTTTTACCTTGATTAAAATGCCAAAAATGGTGTTTTTGGCTTGGATTTGGCTATACCTTGAAGCTCTTGATATACCAACTGAATAACTATGTTAAGAAGAAGATTATAAGCCTAGGAAACAAAGTTTCTCAACCGGATTTGAAGGGAATCAAAAGATAAGTGCTTAAAGCACATTTTTATACCTTAAGAACAAGATTAGATTTCTCCACCTCCTTCCCTTGTTACAGCCGATATTTGCCCTCCTTTCAACCTCCAAAACAAGCTAGAAACATGGATGGAAATGGTTGTTGCTTAGCTCCATGAAAAGAGGAAAGAATTGTGAAGAGAATGAACATAAAATGGCTTAATAAGCTTACCTATGTCAATTGTTGTTCTCTTCTGAATATGGAGTGTTCCCCACGGTTTTGAGAAGCAAAATAGAGGCTGAAGCAAGCTGGTGTCGGCTGGGAAGCAAGGCAAATGAAATAATTGAGCTAGTTTTGCTTTTATGTCATTAAAGGTTACTTTATGTGTAACACCCCTACAACGCCCCTACCAACTACTGAAATCGCAGCGGAAATAACCAACCAATAATAATTTAACGCTTTGGTGTTACAACGCCATTAACCACCCACGTGGTTAACTAGGCAGAATAAATACAAGTGTATCGGTCTGATGATCAGACTCCCGAGCATAGATCCTAACATCCACACATATATATATAGCCAACAATACCGAGTATTTAATTTACATCACAACTACCAACTGTAACCATCCACCACTGTTTAACGAACGGTACCAAGATGAAATGCCTCGGGAGCACAGGCGCATCCCGGGCTCAACAACCAAAATAACCAAAAGTACATCAACGACCTAGGATCTAGAGCCACTCCGCTTCTTCGATCCTCATCCTGCAGTAAAATATGGAGCCCCCGAGGGGGTCAGCAACCTTTGCTGGTATGGTTAACGCGCAGCCCATCGGCTACCGGGATACGCGCAACCAATTGTCATGATAACATGGCATTCATTTTAAACATCCAACATATATATAACATAGCATAGCAAGGGAAATTGCATAGCACCATAACAATACATAACACCATGAAACCGGTTCACACAAGGAACCTTCCACCATAGTTAGTAAACATAGTGAGCCTAGAGATTAATGCCAATCTCATGCTAAGCTCATTACCAACCTCGTTACCGTCCAGTTATATCGTACGGTTAACTTATACCCAAGGTGTGTCGGATATAGTAATCCCAAGCACACCGAAATAACATTTGTATGCCCCTGTGGCCCGACGTGAGTCAGTAAACTAGCTTTGGATAAGCTAAGGGAAGGTTGAGACCAAATTGGAATACAACCTATACATACACCAAGAGAGCCGAACCGGATATGACATCGACTCCCGTCCTCACACGCGTGGCCGGAACATGACCGGACTCCTCACTCCCCCGGTTAGCACTTGTTAGTGATCACACAACATATTGTTTAAGTCACACACAAGCAAGTGTTTAGGTCTTGTTAGACACTGATAAGTGTCCAAATGAGCATGATTTATAGGTGTATTTCATATATTATTTAGCACTTTTCTTGCTCATTTCTCCACTTCGGTTAGTTTTCCTCTAGTTTATGTTTTATTATTATCTCACAAATTTATTGGTTTAACATGAGGAAAACCAAGCTGGAAGTAAAGTAGACGAAGAGACGAACGCATAGACGTAAACGGCTCAGAAAACGGAGTCCAAACGAAGAATCTAGAGCCGGTAGAAGAAATAAGCCATGTCCTCCTATTAAGAGGCGGACAAGACACAAGTGTGTCCTCCTGTTAAGAGGCGGACAAGACACAAGTGTCCTCCTGTTAAGAGGCGGACAAGACACAAGTGTCCTCCTGTTAAGAGGCGGACAAGACACAAGTGTGTCCTCTTGTTAACAGGCGGACAAGAGAGGAGGAGACCGCCTCTAAATGGGCGGACAGCAGAGAGGAGACCGCATGTTATCAGGCGGTCGTGTATAAATGTCGAGCTTATCTTCATCGACCGGCTGTCTGCAACTCTCAGGTGCAACTCGTCCACTGCCTTATCTATCTACTCCGTGCGGCGCTACCTTAATTCCCTCTCACGCGTGAGCCTGTCCCCTGCAATCAATGAGCTCAATCATTTCCAGCTTGCTCACGCGTCTGTCTATCTTCCTTTCTTCTTCTTTTCTTCTATAAAAGCCACGAGCTTCTGCTCGAAAATCAAGAATCCATCCACGACCACTTCACCACACGCCATCTCATTTCTCTTCTCCCGCCTTCTCCATTTATTTATTTTACAGTCCACCAAATTCACCTCTAGCCCTACGTACACAAAATAGCAGAGTGAGACGGAGTGATTACGGATGATTTCTATTACTCTCGTCTCTATCTATCTATTTAATATGTTAGGCTAGTTTACGTTTACTCTGGGAATAGTTATTATGTATCTGTATTAATTATGCAATATTTTTACTGGTTTATTTATATACAGTTTGTTACGTTTTAAAAGTCATCTCGCCTTTTTAATAGATCTCGCGAATTTATTAAATTTCTCTACTAAGTCTATTTTGATCAGACCAGGTGATAAATAGACAGGTTAATTAAGGCGTAAAACTGGAGGAAACTTGTTATGATTTAAAGTTAGTATTCAGTTGCAAATGTAATTCCTCAATACTCCTCTGCCGTTCGCAGGCTTTTGCTTGAACCTTGATTAGAACCTTGCATTACAGGTGAACGAGTTCTTATGAGGCTATGACTTAGTCCTTAAGATAATTACAGGAACCTTGCCAAATTATTAAACCAGTAGAGATAGCTTAATTATGCAGATTATATTAACCTGACCCAGAGTTCCATTTTATTTATCTGTCAACTTAGTTTATTTATTCTTTCTTTTTATTTATTTTACAAGTCAATTAATCCCCCCTCTTGTGACACGCTTAGGTACTATTATATGTATATTAGTCCCACGGTTCGACATCCGGTTGCTTACATTTTCACTATACTACTGCGACCGGGATTTATTTGCAGCCCGACGTTATTTTGGGTTTTAATTTCTTTCTTTTATGTTAATTACACCTGTTCTAACCACTCACAAATACACGTCTGCAAAATGGCGCCGTTGCCGGGGACTAGTTTATTCTAGTCCCTAAGCCCGGATTATTCACTTGTTATATTAGAATATTTGTTTATTTATTTTTGTTTGTTGTTTATATTAATAGTCTTTTATATTTTGTCTATTTTATTTGTTGTTGTATATTAATTATCTTTTATATTTTGTTTATATTATTAGTATGTGTGTTTTCTAATCTGTTATTGTTTCAGTAAGTAGCGTATTCGGAAAAAAAAAAAGAGACGCGTTCCGAAAAAAAAAAAAAAAGAGAGAGAGAGACGCGTTCCGAAAAAAAAAAAAAAATTCTCTTCTTCTCCAATCTGCTCCAACTTCTTCAATCTGTTGCTACTTCATTTTTATATTTGTTTATATTATTATTATGTTGTTTCTAATCATTTAATTTTCCTATCTGTTTCAGTAGTTTCGTTTTATATACAAAAACAAAAAAAATGGAAATGGAACAGGTGTACGAGCAAGAGTTTTGCTATTCACAGTATTTATACTGCTCCGTATGTGGAGGAGCTCATGATTATGCAGATTGTCTCATATTGCAAGAACAACTCTGGTTAGAAGATCAACCAGATTACCTGGAGAAACTCGCTCAACCAGAACAGCAACCAAAGGGCGAAATAATTCATGAGGTACAACACCCCACTACGGATGTAAGTTATTCTCTTTCCTTTACAGTCGCCTACCGCCAGTTTCCATCCTTCTCTGTGCTCTATCAAGAAGATGAGGATATTTACATCCTCGAAAATAAAGAGAAGGAATTGCCATCACCTCCCACCAAGATATCCAAACAAAACGCCATTATCACCTTCGAAGAATTAACTTCTCTGAAGATGATATTGATCAGCGTTCTTTCTGTGAGCCTCACCTACAAGAGGAGGATTTTTACATCCTCCAGTTTGAGGAAGAAAAATCATCACCACCGGGTCTTCTGTTAGAACTACGTTCCCGGCAGTACCTCCTCAAATACCAGATTTTGTGGAGTATTAATTTTCTTATTTTATATGCCGAGGTAACGTTTTGTTTTGATCCAGGATAACAAAGCAGGCGTCTAGCCAAAGATGTTAAAGAAGGGCAGCTTCCCGGGAGGCAACCGGGTGTACTTTAATTTTATTTTTTATGCTCTTTTAATTTTCAGGTTCTCTTTAAATTTTATTTTTGCTAACTTTTAACCCCGTTTGTAGTATGGTTGATTCTAGTGTCTTCTGCAGGTGCACCTCCATGTGGATACCACAACCAAGCTACGCTACTTGAGGCTGAAGCTCAAGTGTGGGGGAACTCCTTTTACAACTAGCAAAAATAATATCAGGGGAGTACCAGTTTCTTTAATTATGTTTTTATTTAAATAAAAACTGCAGAGGAGCGTTTATATGCTTAGATGTTTATTTGTGATCTTTGTGTTATCTCTAATTATCTACTTGCCGAAAAGGTCTTCTGAAACCTTCCCTTGTTTTTCTGGTGAACAATGAGGACATTGTTCAATTTAAGTGTGGGGGAGTGTGCCCTTTTCGGTGACATTTTGTGCTTAAAATGTTTAATCTCTCTCTTATCATGCGTTTGTCCAATTCAAATATTATGGACCCTGTATATGTGGGTTGTTCTCTTTAAGAATAAATACTGTTATGAATTGTGGGATAAATGGTACAAATTTTAAAATTTTGATTACTTTTGAGGAGCATTTTATATGCGGTGTGACCAAATGATCTGCAAATGATTGGATTTTATTGCTCAGGGTTCCTTTCTGTCTTCTCTCTTAGGGATTGCTAAGGGGTACTTCTCTGTTTAAAAAGAAAGAAAAAATACAAAATAATAAGGGACTTGCGAGACACCATTGGTAACCAACAAAGAGAGTTGAGTGTTCTTAAATACAAAGGCGTGACGCCTACATTTTCTCATCCCTTATGCAAAAGTGAAACAATGCATAAATCTATTTTTCCTTTTGTTTTCTCCTCAATGCCCGTTCTTGAGAGAAGTTGGCCATGGTAAAGTTCTCAAAGTCACCTAAAAGAAGCATTGAAGTACCTTGGATCATACCCCGAAACTCTATATTTTATTTTTACCCTGAGCACACCTATGCCACCAGTAGTTAATTTTTCACACTCCTCAATTAAGTTAAAAAGATCATGTTTATCCTACCCTTCATAATAATATTTGTTAGTATTGAGCATTCCCTACTTATTTGGGTACGTGATTTTGCTTGAGGACAAGCAAAAAGATAAGTGTGGGGGTGTGATAAGTGTCCAAATGAGCATGATTTATAGGTGTATTTCATATATTATATTAGCACTTTTCTTGCTCATTTCTCCACTTCGGTTAGTTTTCCTCTAGTTTATGTTTTATTATTATCTCACAAATTTATTGGTTTAACATGAGGAAAACCAAGCTGGAAGTAAAGTAAGAGAAGAGACGAACGCATAGACGTAAACGGCTCAGAAAACGGAGTCCAAACGAAGAATCTAGAGCCGGTAGAAGAAATAAGCCATGTCCTCCTGTTAAGAGGCGGACAAGACACAAGTGTGTCCTCCTGTTAAGAGGCGGACAAGACACAAGTGTCCTCCTGTTAAGAGGCGGACAAGACACAAGTGTCCTCCTGTTAAGAGGCGGACAAGACACAAGTGTGTCCTCTTGTTAACAGGCGGACAAGAGAGGAGGAGACCGCCTCTAAATGGGCGGACAGCAGAGAGGAGACCGCATGTTATCAGGCGGTCGTGTAAATGTCGAGCTTATCTTCATCGACCGGCTGTCTGCAACTCGCAGCTGCAACTCGTCCACTGCCTTATCTATATCTACTCCGTGCGGCGCTACCTTAATTCCCTCTCACGCGTGAGCCTGTCCCCTGCAATCAATGAGCTCAATCATTTCCAGCTTGCTCACGCGTCTGTCTATCTTCCTTTCTTCTTCTTTTCTTCTATAAAAGCCACGAGCTTCTGCTCGAAAATCATAGAATCCATCCACGACCACTTCACCACACGCCATCTCATTTCTCTTCTCCCGCCTTCTCCATTTTATTTATTTTACAGTCCACCAAATTCACCTCTAGCCCTACGTACACAAAATATCAGAGTGAGACGGAGTGATTACGGATGATTTCTATTACTCTCGTCTCTATCTATCTATTTAATATGTTAGGCTAGTTTACGTTTACTCTGGGAATAGTTATTATGTATCTGTATTAATTATGCAATATTTTACTGGTTTATTTATATACAGTTTGTTACGTTTTAAAAGTCATCTCACCTTTTTAATAGATCTCGCGAATTTATTAAATTGCTCTACTAAGTCTATTTTGATCAGACCAGGTGATAAATAGACAGGTTAATTAAGGCGTAAAACTGGAGGAAACTTGTTATGATTTAATAAGTTAGTATTCAGTTGCAAATGTAATTCCTCAATACTCCTCTGCCGTTCGCAGGCTTTTGCTTGAACCTTGATTAGAACCTTGCATTACAGGTGAACGAGTTCTTATGAGGCTATGACTTAGTCCTTAAGATAATTACAGGAACCTTGCCAAATTATTAAACCAGTAGAGATAGCTTAATTATGCAGATTATATTAACCTGACCCAGAGTTCCATTTTATTTATCTGTCAACTTAGTTTATTTTATTCTTTCTTTTTATTTATTTTACAAGTCAATTAATCCCCCCTCTTGTGACACGCTTAGGTACTATTATATGTATATTAGTCCCACGGTTCGACATCCGGTTGCTTACATTTTCACTATACTACTGCGACCGGGATTTATTTGCAGCCCGACGTTATTTTTGGGTTTTAATTTCTTTATTTTATGTTAATTACACCTGTTCTAACCACTCACAAATACACGTCTGCAGACACACCAAGGGAAAGGAGTCACAATAATACAACATCATGATATATAACAACTGTAAACTCTTTTCATGCCTTAATCTTATAAGGTCGTAAACACAGAAAAGCAAACAACACCCAAGCCGGTGTAAACCGGTAGGCAACAGACTGCAAGAAAACCATACCTTGGTCCTTGCCTCGTTTCGTTTCCACCTTGAGAGAATCCTAAACACATTAGTAACGTCGGTTAATTAATGCACTAGTCCTTCGTTAACTTGTACTTCACATATCTATTTTATTTTATTTCACACTTGTTTATAACTCTTCACCATTTTAATTACCATTATAACACTCTTAACATGCCTTATATAACCTTATAATATCATTACTAACTTATTACCATTTTTAGATAACATTTCCTATCTTAAAACAACATTTTTGGTCCATATTGTGGCCTGTCCGAACTTGTGTCCGAACCTCCAAGTTCGGACGCAAGCCGTGACTTTAGACAGAAAATAGACACACGTCCGAACTTATGTCCGGACTTCGGAAGTTCGGACGTGAGCCGAGAAAAATCTAGACAGAAATCCGTGCGTCCGAACATGTGTCCGGACTTCCCAAGTTCGGACACAGTTCGAGGATAATCCTAAGGATGAGTGGGTACGTCCGAACTAGGTGTCCACACATCCCAAGTTCGGACACTGTTCGCGAGTGAGAATTCTTCTACAACAGAGCCTGTCCGAACTTCCATGTCCGGACGGAAGTTCGGACGAGGCAAAATGCTCAACTTCCAAGTCTCAAACACTAAGCCAAATTTCACCAAAGCCTCCAACACTATAGTATTTACCCTAGGTTCCTAAGTGATGTTTCATGCCTATTCAAGCGATTATAGCAAAACATATCTTCCACACAAGATCATTACTAAAACATCATTTCTTTCAAACTAAAACTCCTTATGTCATCCTTGAAATCCCTTTTTCTAAGCTTACACTTTCTCCTTATTTTACCAAAGTTTACCTAAGCCCTTACCTAAATCCAAAATGACTTTGGTACTAACAACTTCAAGATCATGCCTAAGTCCTTATTACACTCTAGAACACTTCCTAGTTCATTAAATTCCTTTAAAACATCTTGAACTCCTCGTGCATTTCCTAAATTTCAACATAGGTTCTCCTAGCATTTTGTTACACCAAAGCACATTGTTTTCACCATTGAACACACAAGCACACTAAAAACACCAAGAACACTCTCATACACAAAACTTCACTCAAATCTCACTATAAAATATATACATAACTTAAATGCATGGCACTTAGGCCCTTAAAATGCATGGCTCCTAGGCCCTTAAAGTGCTTAAATCATAAACACTGAATTTCCACAATATATATGCCTTTGACCTGCAAATACATACAACAAGACATATGGTCTTTTACTAGTCTCCTTGAGAAATTTACTAGGTCATTCACCATTTGCTCTTTAGGTAGTTTTAACAAGCATTATAAGCTCATTTCTCCTAAGGCATCAAACTACATTAGGTTAGTATTTTTACCTCTTTTCCACACAACTCCTTTCTTGTTTAAAATCGGCTAGGTACTTGGTTCCTTGTCAACTACTAAACAATATACAAACATTGAAATGAGTATACAAGCTTCAAGCTTTAACTCATTGTAAACCCTAGTTTTTACATTATTTCAAAAACATTAATGTAGTTGTTTTACCTTGGTCTTAGAAGAGAGTTTGGATATCTATGAAGAGAGGACTCCACCTAGTCCTTGAAAGGTTGGAATGAAGCTAAAACAAAGCCACATAAAGAGCACCTTCAATGGGTATTTTCGGTCACCACAAAAACATGAAGGAAATGTAGTTTTTATTTGAGATTCCTTACCTAGAAGCAAAGGAGAGTAATAATATGTAGAAATACAAGCTCAAGCTCCTTCAATGGTGGAACTCCTTGGCACCGAAATGGGGCTCTTGAAGTTTTGAGAAGATAGGAATGAAGAGCTTGATGAGAGGAAGAGATTGGTGGTGTTTGTTTTTGATTTGGACAAGTGAGCTAGATTTTACAAGAGGTCAAAGATGGAGATGGTGGTGTGTACTATTTCAAACCGTGAGAGAATGAAGAAGAGAGGTTGAAGATGGTGTTTGGAACCGTGGGAAATGAAGGAGAAATGAGAGAATGAAGATAGAACTTACTTTTAGGAGATATTTATGCTTTATAAAGTAAAAAGGTAACTTAATTAGTTTTCTTTATTTACTTATCATATTAACTAGAGAGTGGTGAGTCACCACACTTAGAAAACCGGCCCCCTATAATATAATGAGGGTATTTTAGTCTTTGTTTGTCAATTTAATTACTTATGACAACATATGTTACAAACTAGCTTATAAAAATCACTATTCATAAAAACAAGGCACTTAGAAGTGAAAATTTTGATTTCCCATTAATATAGCCACCCAAATGTGATACTATATAGTACACATGTATATTTAAGAGTAATGATGGACATTTAGCCACCCAAAACTCATTTACAAGACAATTTTTCAAAAATGTGCTTTAAGACTCCTTAAAGCACATTTTGCGTTTTAACTTGTTTTCAAGCTTGGTTTTCTTTGGTAATTGATTTAATATGTTCATTAACATATAAATAAGGTCTTGGTAAGTTCATTAGGTCTTACCCAAGTTTATTCCAAGCTTAGAGCACATTTTAGCCCATATTGACCTTAAGGTATTTAATTGTGTTCCTTATGGTTTAAATTGTTTACTAATATTTCTAAGACATTTTCTTGTCTTAATAAATCATGTTTTAATGTTTAAACAACATACTTAGGTTTGGGGTATTTCAATCTACCCCCCTTAAAAGAACTTTGTCCCCAAAGTTCACACTTCCCACATATCTTAATATTAGAACACGGGGAAAATCTTATAACACAATACTTCCAAAACATCATTACCAACATTACCATCATACTTACACCACAACGGACTCAAGGTCCAGACCACATAATACCATTCAGACACAACGGTCTGTAACATAACATAGACATGTATATAATACATGTCGAACACATCCACAACCGAAACGGCTCTACCCCCTTAAAAGGGGTACGCCCCGTACCCTATACATATAAACACTAAGAAGTAAACAATGACGGGTTCTTCGCCTTCATCTTATCCTCCAGCTCCCAAGTGGCCTCCTCAACGTCCTGGTTAGACCAGAGAACTTTCACCAGTCTCACGGACTTATGGCGAGTGTCTCGAGTCTTAGTGTCCAGAATCCGTACCGGAGTCTCCACTGATCGCATGGTTGGCTCTAAAGTTAGCCTCTCAGGCTGAAGTACATGAGACGGATGAGACATACTTCTTCAACTGGGACACATGAAATACATCATGTACCTTGCCCAGCTCGGCGGTAAATCAAGTCTATAAGCTACCAGGCCGATCCGCTCCGTCACAGCATAAGGACCCACATATTTCGGGCTCAACTTGCCCTTCTGGCCAAAACGAAATACTCCCTTCATGGGGATACCCTAAGAAATACCTGATCGCCTACGGCGAACTCCAGGTCACGTCTGCGCACATCAGCGTACGACTTCTGTCTATCCTGAGCTGCTTTCATATTAGCCCTGATCTGGCGAACTTCTGCTTAAACCTGTTCCAGATACTCTGGTCCTATAATGACCGTCTCACTCGACTCATCCCAGCATAATGGCGTGCGGCATGGTCTACCGTACAAGGCCTGGAAGGGAGACATCTTGATCGAAGCATGGTAACTGTTGTTGTAGCTAAACTCGATTAGATGTAACTTGTCAATCCAGCTGGTCTGAAAGTCAAGTGCACATGCACGTAGCATATCCTCAAGTGTCTAAATGGTGCGCTCACTCTGACCATCGGTCTGTGGGTGAAACGCTGTACTCAATTTTAGTTCAGTACCCAATGCCTCTCGTGTAGACTTCCAATATCTGGATAAGAATCTGGTATCTCTGTCAGATACAATCATTTTCGGTACACCATGATGTCTTACAATTTCTTTATCAAAGAATTCTGCCAGTCTTGCCACTTTCCAGGTGTCCTTCATCGGAATGAATCGGGCCACCTTGGTCAGTCGGTCAACTATAACCCAAATCATATTCAGACCTCCCCTTGCAGGCGGAAGCCCTACTACGAAGTCCATAGATATGTCATGGAACTTCCACTCAGGCACTGGCATTGGCTGTACCATACCACCAGGCCGTCGGTGCTCAAACTTGACCTTCTGACAAGTGAGACACCTCAACACATAGTCATTCACATCCTTTTTCATTCCAGTCCACCAAAAATATCTTTTCATACCTTTATACATCTTTGAAGCTCCGGGGTGAATCGATGTCGTAGAACAATGGGATTCACACAGTATGCGCTCCTTCAGCTCAGCGCTACTCCTCGGTATACATAGTCTGCCATTTAGCCTAATCAGGTCATCCTCGTGGAGTCTGAAGTCGTACTTCTGACCCTCGAATGTGCCATCAATAAGCTTCTGTCTAATCTCCATCATGTACTGATCCGTCATCTGAGCTCTCCGCATCTCTTCAACCAAGCCAGTATGAGAGACTAGTGAATGGAGAGAGTGTGCTCGGCGACTCAATGCGTCAGCTACCACATTTGCCTTACCCTCCTTATATTGCAGATTAATATCGTAGTCATTCAGAAATTCAACCCACCTTCTTTGCCTCATGTTCAACTCTTTCTGAGTGAACAAGTATTTCAAACTCTTATGGTCGGAATAGATTGTCACGCTTACCCATACAAATGATGTCGCCATATCTTCAACGCGAAGACAATGGCACCCAATTCTAAATCGTGGGTAGGGTAGTTCTCTTCATGCTTCTTCAGCTGTCGGGAGGCGTAAGCCACGACCTTCCCGTGTTGCATCAACACACAACCCATACCCCTGCCTGATGCGTCGCAATAGACCTCAAAACCATCTGGACCGTCTGGTAATGTCAGAACCGGTGCAGATGTCAGAGCATCTTTGAGACTCTGAAAAGAACTCTCACATTCGACTGTCCACTCGAATGGTGCATCCTTCTTCATCAAGGAAGTCATCGGCTTCGAGACACTGGAGAAGTCCTTCACAAACCTCCTATAATAACCTGCCAGACCGAGGAAGCTCCTAATGTCGGAATTGTCTTCGGCCTGGGCCAGGTGCGCACAGCATCAATCTTTGCCGGATCAACAGCGATCCGGCCTCAGAAATCACATGTCCAAGAAAGGATACTTGGTTCAACCAAAATTCACACTTAGAAAATTTAGCATACAGCTGATTCTTCCTCAATGTTTGCAACACATCTCTCAGGTGGCTTTCATGCTCACCTCTCGATTTCGAATACACAAGTATGTCATCGATGAAGACTACCACTGATTTGTCCAACTGATCTTGGAACAAACGGTTCATTAAGTCCATGAACTTTGCTGGTGCATTGGACAAGCCAAACGGCATAACTGTGAACTCATAATGCCCATACCTAGTTCTGAATGCTGTCTTTTCGACATCACTGTCACGGATGGCAATCTGGTGGTATCCGGAACGTAAGTCTATCTTGGAGAATACTGATGCTCCCCTCAGCTGATCAAATAGATCGTCGATGCATGGTAAAGGGTAACGGTTCTTCACCGTAACAGCATTCAGCTCCCGATAATCAATACACAGGCGGAGGCTACCGTCCTTCTTCTTCACGAAGAGGACCGGCGCTCCCCATGGTGAAACACTAGGGCGGATAAAGCCCTTGTCGAGTAGGTCTCTCAGTTGCTCCTTGAGCTCTGTCATCTCTGCTAGAGCCATACGATAAGGTGCTTTCACAATGGGTCCGGTGCCCGGAACTAAGTCAATCTCAAACTCAACCTCTCGTGCTGGCGGCATGCCTGGCAGTTCCTTAGGAAATACATCAGGAAACTCCGACACTACCGGCACATCTGGGCTAAACTCAGGGTCTCTCTCTATGTCCTGGACATAGCAGAGGTATACATCATTCCCTCGTCGTTTCTCACGATACATGGCCATGGCGGTGATGATCTGTGTCGAAGGCTCCCTGGGCCTCTAGCGGTATGATATAGTAACCCCAGATGGACTCCGAAGAAGCAGTCGATGCTCGGCACACAGGATTCTACCCTTGTACCGCTCCAACCAGTTCATCCCGACAATCACATCAAAACCTAGTCCGTCGAACTCTATCAAGTCGATCGGAAACTCCTCATCCATGATTCGAACAACAACATCTCGGTAGTAGCGGGTACACCTGATCCGCTCTTTCGACGGGAGAGTGACCACGAAGTCTGGCATCTCTTCACCGTCTAACCCCAGCCTCTTCGCAAACGATAGCGAAATGAATGTATGTGAGGCTCCAGAGTCGAACAAGATCGATGCATCCACGCCATTCACTGGAAAGGTACCGGTGAGGATTGTGCCGCTCTTGCCGGCTTCTGCCTTATTGCAGACACTCAGTATACCTCCCGTTCCGAGTGCACAGCCTAATTCATTGGCAAACTCATAAGTATACGGTAGTAACACGTTGATACACTCCAAAACAACATCCCTTTATTCATTAACACAGTCTTTACACCATAAGTTGGTTACATTATAGACATGGCTATATTTAGCTCCTTTATCGAACAACTGGCTTAATACATTACATGATTACACAAGGCTCAGAACTGCCTGAAAGTCAAATTCAAACGTCCGGGTTTCAGATGTGTGGCATTTACCACTGTCGATGGTGCGGTATTCAGTTTGATTTTCTTGATACCGTGGTATAACATCCTTGATTGTCCTCCCATGATTAATACATCACCTGACTTCAACACTAGCTTCTTT
Organism: Limonium bicolor; assembly: GCA_023374045.1. Taxonomy (NCBI): domain Eukaryota; kingdom Viridiplantae; phylum Streptophyta; class Magnoliopsida; order Caryophyllales; family Plumbaginaceae; genus Limonium; species Limonium bicolor. The sequence goes on along the minus strand of CM041779.1, from coordinate 145,402,165 downwards.
GCGAGATCACCACGCTTCTGCTCGCCGTACATAAACACAACGGTATCACCAATGGACCAAGACACCATGGGTACTCCCTTATTTAGAGACTCAGGTGACTCATCCTTATCTTGGTGCAACCCTAATCGTCCACCTTTCTGGTAGAAGTTCACAATACACAAGTCTGCTTCCACGTTCGCAATCGGTTCCGATTCAAGTTGCTGAGCAATTCCCACGGTGTGGTTAACGACCGCAAGGAACTCCTCAGGTATTCCTGGTATAGTTGCTCCGTCTTCAGCTCGTACATCCTGATATGACTTGGTGTAGGGATTCCAGTCCTTACCCATGCACATCATCTTCAGCTTCATCTTCGAACCGCTCGGGTATTCGGGTGTGTAGAAACCTCCTGGTGCTGCTCCAAGTTCGTTGCAACGCCTGATGATGTGAATTTGTGCTTCCAGTGTCAGGTATCCATTTAAGAGTATCATACCTGGTTGGATAACCTGACATTGCTCCAGTGGGAATTCGGTGATGCTGATGGTGCTCTCTTCAGGGTTTGGTGTGGGCGGGATTGGATAACAGATATTGAAGGTTCCTAAGTTTTCCACATTGTCTAATTTAGGTGTCTCTCACATCATTCTTTAACTCATTACTTGGGTGGTCGCACATTAGACTCACTAATACAACACTCATGCATGAAATGCGGTAAGCAATCACTTTTTCATTTAACAGTTTAGGTGGTACCTGGTCTCGAAGAGGATCCTGGTGCCTCAGACCGGTCCACCACATTCAGGGCAGCCTTGCCGGACCCCGTACCCTTCCCCTTCTGGGATTCAGTGTACTTCTTGTCAGAAGTCTGCTGGATGATCGCCTTCGGGCTTTCGGTGGTCGTGGTAGTCTTACCCTTCCACTGCCCTTTTGGCTTATAGTTCCTGCCACTAGGGTTCTGCCAGCACTCAAACTCACGGTGCCCCATCTTCTGGCAGTAGTGACACTTCACGTCATTCCCCTTGCAGTCCTTGCCGGGTGGTCTCCGTTGCACCACTTACAGTAAAAGTGGCGCTCCGGTCCAGAACCCGCGCTAGCTGCTATAACAACACACAATCAATACTCACTTCTCATCTTAACAACATACACCTCAACTAGATACACATGATTTAGTAATTACCCTTAGGCGGGTAAGAGCGTAGAGGCTTCGCCGCATACGCATACGTGAGCTTCAGTGGCTCATCAGCTGTGGTGGTCTGGGCTTGGCCCTTGTCACCCTGATACTGACTCTTCTGGGGCTGAGGGTAGGGTTTCTTTTTCTTTCCCCCCCCCCCATACCCTTGCTGACTCTGGCCCTCGTTCGTGGCCTTGCGCTGTGCGCATTCTCCTCGTCCCTCAGACGGACGGTAATTTCAACCTTAGCAGCGGCATGATAGCACTCCTGAATTTTAGGATGTCAGTCATGCCCCGCAAAACAACTTACCAACTCACATTAACATTCACTCATGGCATAAATTGATTCACAACATGGTACTCTAATTACCTGCAAGGTAGTATACTCAGCTGGCCCCATCCCATAGCGGAGACGGTGGCTAAGACCATTGTAGAACCGGTTCACCAACACTCGGTTCGAGTACCCAAGGTCTGGTAACAGGTGGATAAGGCTGGTGAATGCGGTGTAGTAGTCATCAACCGACATCTTATCCCCCTGCCTCAGACTATCCAGCTCGAGGCGCTTGGCCTCCTGCACATGTATAGGGTAATACTTGGCTCGCAGTAGAGCCGTGTACTCCCTCCAACCAAACTCAGGATCAGCTATCCTGTCCTCTCTCACCAACTTCCACCAACTCTGTGCCGATCCCTTCAAGTAGTAAGCGGCAAGACGGACCTTAGCTTCAGTAGGTACAGCCAAGGTCTTGTAGGCGGTCTCCAGCTCAGAGATATACACCTCCAGCTTACGAGGGTCGGTCTCCCCATTGAACAACGGCGGTCTCAGATCAGCCAACGCCTTGACCCAATTGGTCTCTGGTGGCGGTGGCGGTGGCTGAACTCCGGGCTGTTGCCCTTGCTGTAATGCAGCAACCATCTACCATCGGGTACCATCTGGGCTACGGCGGCTGCTACTGCCTCAGCCATAGTCTGTGCCGTAGTATCATCGCCCTGGTCACCCGTACCTCCAGTACCGCGCCCGCGGCCTCTACCTCGTGGTCTACCTGCCATCTGAATTCATATGAACATCTCATTAGCATTATGCTTGCACACTTATCGGTCCAATGGTTATAGCATCTTCCCGACAACATGGTAATTCCACACTTAGTTAGTGGTTAACCTTTCCAAATCTGTTCACTTAGGTAACTATGGTTAGGTTTCCTAACTCTCGGTATATTTCTAGCTCGGTATTCTAGTCATCAGAGCGATACTTCGCTCTGATACCACTTTTTGTAACACCCCTACAACGCCCCTACCAACTACTGAAATCGCAGCGGAAATAACCAACCAATAATAATTTAACGCTTTGGTGTTACAACGCCGTTAACCACCCACGTGGTTAACTAGGCAGAATAAATACAAGTGTATCGGTCTGATGATCAGACTCCCGAGCATAGATCCTAACATCCACACATATATATATATAGCCAACAATACCGAGTATTTAATTTACATCACAACTACCAACTGTAACCATCCACCACTGTTTAACGAACGGTACCAAGATGAAATGCCTCGGGAGCACAGGCGCATCCCGGGCTCAACAACCAAAATAACCAAAAGTACATCAACGACCTAGGATCTAGAGCCACTCCGCTTCTTCGATCCTCATCCTGCAGTAAAATATGGAGCCCCCGAGGGGGTCAGCAACCTTTGCTGGTATGGTTAACGCGCAGCCCATCGGCTACCAGGATACGCGCAACCAATTATCATGATAACATGGCATTCATTTTAAACATCCAACATATATAACATAGCATAGCAAGGGAAATTGCATAGCACCATAACAATACATAACACCATGAAACCGGTTCACACAAGGAACCTTCCACCATAGTTAGTAAACATAGTGAGCCTAGAGATTAATGCCAATCTCATGCTAAGCTCGTTACCAACCTCGTTACCGTCCAGTTATATCGTACGGTTAACTTATACCCAAGGTGTGTCGGATATAGTAATCCCAAGCACACCGAAATAACATTTGTATGCCCCTGTGGCCCGACGTGAGTCAGTAAACTAGCTTTGGATAAACTAAGGGAAGGTTGAGACCAAATTGGAATACAACCTATACATACACCAAGAGAGCCGAACCGGATATGACATCGACTCCCGTCCTCACACGCGTGGCCGGAACATGACCGGACTCCTCACTCCCCCGGTTAGCACTTGTTAGTGATCACACAACATATTGTTTAAGTCACACACAAGCAAGTGTTTAGGTCTTGTTAGACACACCAAGGGAAAGGAGTCACAATAATACAACATCATTATATATAACAACTGTAAACTCTTTTCATGCCTTAATCTTATAAGGTCGTAACACACAGAAAAGCAAACAACACCCAAGCCGGTGTAAACCGGTAGGCAACAGACTGCAAGAAAACCATACCTTGGTCCTTGCCTCGTTTTGTTTCCACCTTGAGAGAATCCTAAACACATTAGTAACGTCGGTTAATTAACGCACTAGTCCTTCGTTAACTTGTAACTTCACATATCTATTTTATTTTCACACTTGTTATAACTCTTCACCATTTTAATTACCATTATAACACTCCTAACATGCCTTATATAACCTTATAATATCATTACTAACTTATTACCATTTTTAGATAACATTTCCCATCTTAAAACAACATTTTTGGTCCATATTGTGGCCTGTCCGAACTTGTGTCCGAACCTCCAAGTTCGGACGCAAGCCGTGACTTTAGACAGAAAATAGACACACGTCCGAACTTATGTCCGGACTTCGGAAGTTCGGACGTGAGCCGAGAAAAATCTAGACAGAAATCCGTGCGTCCGAACATGTGTCCGGACTTCCCAAGTTCGGACACAGTTCGAGGATAATCCTAAGGATGAGTGGGTACGTCCGAACTAGTGTCCGGACTTCCCAAGTTCGGACACTGTTCGCGAGTGAGAATTCTTCTACCCAACAGAGCCTGTCCGAACTTCCATGTCCGGACGGAAGTTCGGACGAGGCAAAATGCTCAACTTCCAAGTCTTCAAACACTAAGCCAAATTTCACCAAAGCCTCCAACACTTATAGTATTTACTCCCTAGGTTCCTAAGTGATGTTTCATGCCTATTCAAGCTATTATACCAAAACATATCTTCCACACAAGATCATTACTTAAACATCATTTCTTTCAAACTAAAACTCCTTATGTCATCCGTGAAATCCCTTTTTCTAAGCTTACACTTTCTCCTTATTTTACCAAAGTTTACCTAAGCCCTTACCTAAATCCAAAATGACTTTGGTACATACTAAACTTCAAGATCATGCCTAAGTCCTTATTACACTCTAGAACACTTCCTAGTTCATTAAAATTCCTTTAAAACATCTTGAACTCCTCGTGCATTTCCTAAATTTCGATATAGGTTCTCCTAGCATTTTGTTACACCAAAGCACATTGTTTTCACCATTGAACACACAAGCACACTAAAAATCACCAAGAACACTCTCACACAAAACTTCACTCAAATCTCACTATACTAAATATAATACATAACTTAAATTGCATGGCACTTAGGCCCTTAAAATGCATGGCTCCTAGGCCCTTAAAGTGCTTAAATCATAAACACTGAATTTCCAAATATATTGCCTTTGACCTGCAAATACATACAACAAGACATATGCTCTTTTACTAGTCTCCTTGAGAAATTTACTAGGTCATTCACCATTTGCTCTTTAGGTAGTTTTAACAAGCATTATAAGCTCATTTCTCCTAAGGCATCAAACTACATTAGGTTAGTATTTTTACCTCTTTTCCACACAACTCCTTTCTTGTTTAAAATCGGCTAGGTACTTGGTTCCTTGTCAACTACTAAACAATATACAAACATTGAAATGAGTATACAAGCTTCAAGCTTTAACTCATTGTAAACCCTAGTTTTTACATTATTTCAAAAACATTAATGTAGTTGTTTTACCTTGGTCTTAGAAGAGAGTTTGGATATCTATGAAGAGAGGACTCCACCTAGTCCTTGAAAGGTTGGAATGAAGCTAAAACAAAGCCACATAAATAGCACCTTCAATGGGTATTTTCGGTCACCACAAAAACATGAAGGAAATGTAGTTTTTATTTGAGATTCCTTACCTAGAAGCAAAGGAGAGTAATAATATGTAGAAATACAAGCTCAAGCTCCTTCAATGGTGGAACTCCTTGGCACCGAAATGGGGCTCTTGAAGTTTTGAGAAGATAGGAATGAAGAGCTTGATGAGAGGAAGAGATTGGTGGTGTTTGTTTTTGATTTGGACAAGTGAGCTAGATTTTACAAGAGGTCAAAGATGGAGATGGTGGGTGTGTACTATTTCAAACCGTGAGAGAATGAAGAAGAGAGGTTGAAGATGGTGTTTGGAACCGTGGGAAATGAAGGAGAAATGAGAGAATGAAGATAGAACTTACTTTTAGGAGATATTTATGCTTTATAAAGTAAAAAGGTAACTTAATTAGTTTTCTTTATTTACTTATCATATTAACTAGAGAGTGGTGAGTCACCACACTTAGAAAACCGGCCCCCTATAATATAATGAGGGTATTTTAGTCTTTGTTTGTCAATTTAATTACTTATGACAACATATGTTACAAACTAGCTTATAAAAATCACTATTCATAAAAACAAGGCACTTAGAAGTGAAATTTTTGATTTCCCATTAATATAGCCACCCAAATGTGATACTATATAGTACACATGTATATTTAAGAGTAATGATGGACATTTAGCCACCCAAAACTCATTTACAAGACAATTTTTCAAAAATGTGCTTTAAGACTCCTTAAAGCACATTTTGCGTTTTAACTTGTTTTCAAGCTTGGTTTTCTTTGGTAATTGATTTAATATGTTCATTAACATATAAATAAGGTCTTGGTAAGTTCATTAGGTCTTACCCAAGTTTATTCCAAGCTTAGAGCACATTTTAGCCCATATTGACCTTAAGGTATTTAATTGTGTTCTTTATGGTTTAAATTGTTTACTAATATTTCTAAGACATTTTCTTGTCTTAATAAATCATGTTTTAATGTTTAAACAACATACCTAGGTTTGGGGTATTTCATTATGGAATAGTAATAGGTGACTCATTAGATTGGCTAGCTATGTAACACCCCATCCAAAGCCAATCGTGGTTATCGCAAAACTGAACACTTAAACGAATTTGTCGCAGCGGAAATCATAAACACCTGGACCTTGCCACGGTCTGATCACAGAATATACCGGCCTTAACACTTACAATACTTATCCAAAATACTTAATCAACCCAAAACATCACCATCCACAATACCACAACCAACCGAGTACAAGTAGCTAAATCATAATCACAACCTTACAACAGTTTAAATATAAACAGTCGGGTGCACAGGCGCAACCCGAACTCAAAATAAACATCCCACCCTAAGTCTAACCGCTCCTACTCTTGTAGTGCGTCCTCATGGGTCTCTTACCTGCAAGTGTAAAAATAGCCCCCAAGGGGGTCAGCACGAATGCTGGTACACCCTCTCATGGCCCCCAAGCTAACGGGGCTACGACGACTAATTGTCGATAGCATGGAAATTGATTACATACACAAGCATAATATGAAGTGCAATAATAATAACCACAGATGAACATGTATAGTTCACAAACAATGAACGACTCAAGCGTTCCCTTAACAAGTGGGTTAGTAACCCCCTCCTTAGTCCTCATTTCCTTAAACTTAGTTCCTTACCTTATCTTAATCTTAATCTCAACTTGTTCTCAGTTTACAAACCGTTCCTGGAAGGGATTGGTTGTAGCTTAATTCGAACCTGGGATTTAGGTGATCCCACCGCACCATCTTAATGCCACCTACTCTGGACGGGAGTCCAGCGTAGCTGAGCCTGCAACCGGCCCTAGGCTACAAGTCCGAAGACAAGTCCTTAAGCGGAGGGCGGATCTGATTCAGATACCGTCCCCCTTTTTCCTTAGCATGCATGACCGGAGATCGGTCCCGGGTTTCCTCACTCAAGTTCCACTTAGTAGAAATCTTAATCACCATGTGCTAGCTAAGCCCTAACGGGCATCAACCAACAGCCACCAAACTTATCTCTTATTCTTAACTCAGTAAGTACTAAACTCGGTTAGTAACAATCTCAAGTCTCGCGGGTTAGTGTGAAGATAACACAAACACAACGAGAATAAATATAACCGGTTGCATGCTTAATCTTGTTTTAGTCATAGCAATTAAACAGATAGCACACAAGCCGAGGGACACCTCGTTAGCAAGCAGGTCACAAGAAAGATTGTACCGTTCACCGTCGATCGTTGTTTGTTTAACCTTCTTCGGGGTCCCAATTCACAAACCTAAAGCATTCATTCATTTTTAGGTCATTAGTTATTTGCTCCTTACTTAACTCACTTAGTCCCTAAGGATTCCCATTCAATAACCTCTCAAGTCTTTGCCACTTAACTTACAAACTTAACTTTAATCATTAAAATTTATACTTAACTTAACTTAACTTAACTTAATCCCTTAAGTTCTTAGGGTCCCAATCATTACCACCCTACCAAAGGTATACCTTATTACCTATTACCATCCTTAGAATTTAAATTTTTTTTTTTAGGCCCGACCGAACTTCCGACCGACCTTACCTAAGGTCGGTCCATTCCAGAACACTTTACCGTTTGAAAATTCTACCCGACCGACCTTGCAAGTCCGGTCCCAAGGTCGGTCCATTCCCGAGAGTTTCCCCCGTGGGAAATTTAAGCTCGACCGAACTTGCCAAGTCCGGTCCATGTTCGGTCGATTCCAGAGACTTATTACCGTACAAAATTCTAGGCATGACCGACCTTGCAAGTCCGGTCCCAAGGTCGGTCCATTCCAGAGACTTAATTCCTTCACAAAATACATGCCCGACCGAACTTGCAAGTCCGGTCCCCAAGTTCGGTCGGTTCCAGAGACTTTCTCCGGTAGTGTAATCTGAGCTCGACCGACCTTGTAGGTCCGGTCCTAAGGTCGGTCGGCTCCAGAACCTTATTTCTAAATTCTCTTTCAACTCCAAACTTCTCCTCATATATCCTAGTATGTTATAACCTCATTTGGGCACTTCAAATACACCTTAAGCCCTCCTATAAACACTTTAAATCATTCACCAAGATCCACCTTAGTCATTATGTATTTTGCTTGTAATAATGCTAACACTTGTAATGTTCTCCACTAGGTTTCTAGGTGGTGGTTCATACCTAATGTAACCACTATGCCAAATGTTTTCCTCACCACTATAACATCATCTCCCAAGCATATTTCACCATCTAAAATTCTTTTATGCCTTTACTTAAAGTTCCTTCACAAACTTAAACTTCCGTCCATCAACACATTATTTTCTTCCTAGTTGTTTACCAACATTTGCCTAAGCCCTAAATACTCAAATACATTTCTCTTGACTCCTAAATCCTTCATGGTGATACCTAAGTCATTATAAGTCATTAGAACACCTTAATCTCACCCTTTTTCATCAAGACAACCTCTAGAGCTTCTAGTACTTCCTTAGTCATTAAATCCCCTTAGAATATCTTAAACACTTAAGTTCTCCTTTAAATTTTGCCATGGGTTCTCTAGTACATAGCACATCCTATCACATGGTTTTTCTCCATCAAACAACCAACATCACCCAAATTCTCATCACAACACCTTAACACACAATTTACACCAAAACCACACCACATCATCATATAGTGCTTAAACTTAAAATGCTTGGCACTTAGGCCCTTAAATGACAATAATCTTAACCACTGAATTTCCACATATATTTGCCTTCAACCTGCGAATACACACAACAAGGCTCCCATTGAAATAAAATGCTTCTTGTAATTCACCTTGATATCCTTAAACTATCTTTTTTTCTCATTTGCTCTTTAGTCACAAGTTCACAAGTATAGTCATTGTCTCTCCTAGGTTTTATATAACCCTTTTCTAATGTAAACTCTACACTAAACTCATCACATATCTAAATCCCATTCCCTTAAACAATAAAACACCTTAAGGTAAGTAATTTACCTTGTTCTTTTACAAGCTTTAAAAGCTTTCTTCCTTAGGTTTTTCCTTGCTCAATCTCGGTCACCAATATATATCTCCTTGCCAATGTTCTAACCAATATCCAATGACTCCAATGAGTACTAGATAATACATTAACCCTAAGGAACAAACCCTAGGTTAAAAATGTGCTTTAAGGTATTAAGGTGATTGTTTTACCTTGGTTTCTCAAGACAAGCTTGGATATGAAGCAAGAAGGACCTCCTTAATCCTTTGAAGAGTAGAAATCAAGCTAGAACAAGGCATAAACATGGAGTCCCATGAGTGCAAATTTTCGGACAAGGAAGAAAATGATGGAAACCTAGATTTTCTAACACTTTCTTTACCTTAAGAGAATGGATAAGCCAATGGAGTCTCCAAACTTGAATTTCCTCCTCTAATGGTGGTTTGACTTGGCACCAAAATGAAGCTCTTGAAGTTTTGAAAAGATAGAAAGAGAGAGCTTGAGCTAACTAAGGAGAATATGTAATTTGTTTTGGTTTTGGAGCTAAAATGAGTGAGTTGTGTGCAAGGCTAGATGAAGCTATCATGGAGGTATGCTTCACGTTAATGGAGAAGGGAGAGAGAGCAAGAAACAGTGGGAAACAAGGGAGAATGAAGAAGTGAGGAGAGAGAACCACTAAAGTGTGATATTTATGTTAAAAGGTGAATAGTACTTTTGCTTTACAAATCTTTATTTGCTTAATGAGTCATGAAGGTGGTGACTCACCTTATAAGAAACCGGCCCCCATTAGTAACAAGGGGTACTTAAGTCTTTGTTGACCAAATATCTCACTTATGTTGACTTATGTTATGAACTAGCTTAATTAATTTACTATTCACAAAACAAGGCACATTGTTGTGAAATTTTTGATTTCCCATTGATATAGACTTCCAAATGTGATACTATATAGTACACATGTTAATTAAAGAGTAATGATGGGCATTTAGCCATTCAAAACTCATTTACAAGACAATTTTTCAAAACGTGCTTTAAGACTCCTTAAAGCACATTTTGTGTTTTAACTTGTTTTCAAGCTTGGTTTCTTTAGTAATTGATTTAAAATGACCATTAGGATATTACTAAGGTCTTAGAACAATATTTGGGTACTCTCCCAAGTCTCTCCAAGCTTAGAGCACGTTTTTGCTTAAACTGCTCTTTTGGTGTTTCCTTATATTTTCTTTGATTAAAAATGTTTCTTAATGTTTCTAAGGCATTTAGCCTCCTTATATCTTAGTTTATCATTAAACACCATATCTAAGTTTGGGGTATTTCAAGCTAATTGATTAGAGATTGATTATGGGTGGGTATGCCAGCTAATATGGGGCGGCAATGGGTAGTATGGTCAATGGATGACATTTGACCATGGTTAAGACTTAGTAATTAAATGTATTTTAGGGTACTATTCATCCAAAATTACCCATTTTGATTTTATTTTTAAACTTTGATTTAGACTTTATAATATAGTCTATCATGTCACATTAATGTTATAAAGAATTTAATCTAGTCTTTAAATTGACAAAAAAGTCATTATCTTAGAGCTCATACATAAAAACGTGCTTTAAGGTATTTTAGTGCACATTTTGTGTTGCATGGTGTTTATGAGCTTAGTTTTCTTTGAGAACAGTTTTGTTGTGTTCCTTACATGATTATTGATCATAGGAATCCAATTTTATATCAAATAGAGGTCATAAGACCTTTAAGGTTTTCTTAGAGCACATTTTTGCCCTACTTGACCTTGAAGCATGTGAATGCTTGTTCTATGTGTTGGAGTGTTGTCCAACGATTGTAGTATGTTTAGTTATGTGTTAATAAGCTTAGGAAAAGTTTTAGGTCCTAAGAAGTTCATTTGGGTATTTATTTACCCTAAACAATCAAAGGGTGCAATATCTTGCTTTATGTTGACCATTGTTGTTCTCAATTGACTTTTAAGGCATGTTTAGGCCTTAATTAATGTGATTAGATGTTTAATCCATGTTTTATTAGTTTGGGGTATTTCACGGAGAAAATTTCATGTCCTTGTGTTGATTGTGGTGTGGTTAGACAATATTCAAGCATCAACATCATACAACTCCATCTGAAGACCCGTGGTTTCATGCCACATTATAGAAGATGGACTTTTCATGGAGAACCTGTTGAAGATAATGCTTCACCTTCCTACAGTCACGATCGGTGTAACTATAGAACCGAGCAGACATTCAATACTACTAACGAGTCAGAACTCCGAAGCGCTTCCTGTAACACCCCTACCGTTAATACAATGCTTACCATCCAATCTCCTTACACATCAGATACACGCAGCGGATACATACTTACATACAGTGGGTGATACAATGCCGTTAGTCACCCACGTGACTAACAGGCTACTGCTAATACATACAGCATCGGTCTGATGGACCGGAATCCCGAGTACTACAACATCTATAATACATACTCCATTCATCAATCAAATACAAATGCTCCATTCAATACTTACTCCTCCATATCCACATTACAATATACTTAACCGAGTCTACTAGGATCCTTATACAATTATAATATACCTTCCAAGTCCATACATACTCACTAAGAGTCTACATCTACCCATTCCTCACAACTACTCACTTTCTAAGTACAAGGGTGTGCCGGTCTCTTACCTTGACCACATCCGCTTCGGGTACCTGCACACTAAAAACGTTCCCCCGAAGGGGTCAGCTTTCGCTGAGCATGTTAACCGCATACCCCGCGTACTAGTGAGGGTACGCCGACCACTTGGTCGAATACATGCGGTTGATTTCATTCAAACATGCATACATGCTCTTATACATAATATTACAAACACGTTACGCAAGACATACACACATACATACACTTCGTTACATACAAGAAGTACAACATAAACCATTCAATACACACTTACCTTTTTCCGAATTACACGTACACATTACTACACTATATACAATCTTGTTAGCTTCATTGGTCCACCCGGGTTAATCGGGTGGAGATTACTCTTTTACTCGTTACTTCATACATAGCATGCATACTCATACTCATACATACTTACGGATCCATATTACTTACTCTTAATCTTACTCAAGTTAAGTCGTTGGGACTCCGGCCCTGGGGACTACTCCGTCCCACCTCCGGGATTTACTTGACTCACCAATCCGGGATGCTACCCATTTAAGGGATTTGGGCCGTGGACCAATTTAAGAGTCAGGAATTACAGCCAACCTCTTGTGACTCCGGATCCTCACGCGTGGCCGAAGCTATATCGGACTTCTACTCATTCCGGTTTACTCACTTAAGTTAGGAGTTAGGTAGTTAGGAATTAGCAGAAGTCATTCATACAAGCCACATACACAATTACTATGCTCATACCCATTTATAAAAAATACATACAATACTTAAGTACCATACAAGATCCGAATACAAGTCATCATCATTCATACATTCATGAATTATACAAACTAGTGCTCAAGACAATAAATACGCGAACAACTAAGTCAAGCCGGTAAGTGCAATATAGGCCGTTCATGATTATCTTATTTAGGTGACAAATAAGCACACAATGGGTAACCAGATTAGGATACAGGGCATGAAGAAATCATACCTTTCACCGTTGTACTTGTATCCCAACGTTCCTCCGGTGTTCACAAATCAAATCCTATTATATATACATACAGTTGAACGATTAATCTATCTATCATTAACTTAACCCGATTACTCTTACGTTTACTAATCCATACTTACTAAGTCTTGCATTACAATATTTCATTTTATTTACTTACTCCTAATTACTTAACAATGGTTTACTTACCTATATATGTACATATGTATAGGTGGGTATACATATACATATATATATATATATATAACTATTATTTAATTTAGTTAAGTTAATTTTTTTTTGTATGACTCGACCGAACTTGCAAGTCCGGTCGCAAGTTCGGTCTAAGTCAGTAAGGAATTACGCTGGAGAATTACAGGGCCGACCGACCTTGCAAGTCCGGTCCCAAGGTCGGTCCATTCGAGTAAGTTTCGTATGTGAAAATTTTAGCCCGACCGACCTTGCAAGTCCGGTCACAAGGTCGGTCCATTCCAGTAGCTTACTCGACGGAATTTTTTCTGGCCGACCGAACTTGCAAGTCCGGTCGCAAGTTCGGTCCATTCCAGAAGGTTACTGACGGGAGAATTTTTCTGGTCCGACCGAACTTGCAAGTCCGGTCGCAAGTTCGGTCCATTCCAGAAGCATTCCCGTCTTTGTAAATCTGGGCTCGACCGAACTTGCAAGTCCGGTCGCAAGTTCGGTCCGGCCCAGTATTTGCATTTTTACTTCTGTTTTCAGTTCTATACTTTGCCCATTGTTTCTCCAATCTTCTTACATGTAATCCCACATGTTTAAACACTACCTAGCCCCCCCCCCAAATTGCCTTAGTTCATCCACCAAATTCCTTACTAAATCCATCAATCAACTTACACAATTTCATCACTTCCCTTCCACACTTACAACCGTTTTGCATCCTTCAATGCTACAGATTTTTGTTCCAACTTCCAACATCCAATACTTCCTCTACCAATGTCACTCCTAGCATCCCAAACACCTCCTCTTACCAAGCCAATTCATTTCCAAGCAATTGTACCATCTATACCCAAGTCCAACATTCATTTTACCAAATTTTGCACACTATTTCTTCTTAGTTCCACAATGCAATCTAATACCTCTTTGCTACAGATTTTGACACTTACTCTCCCCTTCTCTAACCACCTCTTCTAATGTCATCTCTAGAGTTCCGAGTACATCACAATACATTATCTATCTCTCCCAATCTACTCCTTTATCTTTCTCTATCAAAATCTGTTACAACATCTATTAGCCACCTAGTTTCTAGTTCACTAAGTGTTATAATCCTAGGCAAATTTTGCCATCGTCTCCCCTATATTTTATACACTCTCGCCACAATGTTTCCTCACACATTAACATCGTCTCACCTGTTTATACACAACATCAATATACAAGCTCCCATACACGATTACCAATACTAAAACACTACTAAAAATTCCTGCACTCAACAACCCAATACCCAACTAAGTTTCAATACATTTTACGTGTCTTTCAACGGTTTTAAACACTTAGATTCTCCTACACAATATATTGCTACACAATACCATTTTCATTACTCATTTTAAACTTCTAAAAATCTGTTACATCCATATATATACACGGCTACACAAAGGTGAGTATCCTTACCTTGTTTCTCTTCTAATTTCTTTTCTTCTTCTTGCTTCTTCTTTTCCTCTTCCTCTCCTCTTCTCACCGGTTTCTAAACCAATTCTAACACTACACCCATACATATACATACTTCAATACACCATACTAACTTTAAACATCATTTGAGTTCTAATGCACATTCTAGGGTTTAGGAGTCTCATTACCTTGCAAGGGTGCAAATGAAGCTTGGAGTGGTTCAAGAACAAGATTTCCAACTCCTTCAACAAGCCGAAATCGGCTAGAGTGCAAAGAAACCAAACAAGGTTTTAGCTTCATTTTTGTTTTGCCCATGAGGCTAGAAAAACAAAGGAGTTTCAAGAAGATTTTTACCTTAAAATGACAAGGAGGAAGAGGTGGTTCTAATGGTGGTCTTGAAACTCCAAATGCTCCATACCCATGGAGATGAAAGTTGTTGTTTTCGATTTTTGAAGATATAGGAATGTAGCTCTTGATGAGAGGATTCCAATGGTGTAGTTTTTATAATTTTTGGAAGAGATTCAAGGGGGTTACAAGAGGAGAGAAGTATAGTTTTGTGTGGGTGTTTCCATTTCTCCATGGAAATCGCTGGAGGAGGAAGAAAAGAAAAGAGAGAGTGAGGGTGGGGGATTTACGTGAGAGAGAGAGATAGAGATAGGAGAGAGAGTGTGAGAGTGTGGGGTAATAAAGTAGTGAGTGTTTACTTTATTAGTTTTGTAGTTTTGTAAATAAGGGAGTGAGTGTGTGAGAGAGTGTGAGTGAGGGGTCCAAATCGGACATACACACAGCACACACATACATTTTACTTTTTATTTTAAAAGTGGACACATAAGTTTGTGTTATTTATGTTTCTACCCCACAACTTCTCGTTTTTGACAGTTTTTACTAATTTCTCGTTTTATTGACTTCATTGGTTCTAAAACTTCACTAATATTTATTAATGATTATTTAGTTGACCAACATTGTTACGAGTCTATTTGACCCGCTTAAAGTCATGTTTTCCCGGTTACCTCGAAAAACGCGCTTTAAGGTTCGTTAGTGACTTTAATCCGTTTTAAGGATCCGTTTTCTTCGGGAGTCGTTCCCATATATTATTTAGGTCTCATTAAACCTTTGGGATCCATATAATACTCTAACCGAGGTCTCATACCTCCTACGGTTATTTAACGCTTATTTAGTGTTTTCCGCTTTTTAAGCGTTTCTTTATTTCTTTTGGATTTATTTTTCCTTACTAGTATTATTAGGTACCATTAGGTCCTTAAATACGTATTAGATTAATTTTAATCCCAATATTTAAGTTCGGGGTATTTCAATCTACCCCCCTTAAGAACTTTGTCCTCAAAGTTGTTCGAGGTTATAGGTTTACAATGCTTACTCATTCTTACGTGTCTAATACCAAAGCCATACCTTCTTCCTCCTTACAATTCCCAAATCCATTACTCAGGGTCTCTACATACCATACCATACCAATGTACTATAATTACTCCAATCCGCATTACTACCAACCATCCGGTTCCTTATTACAAAATATACATACATACATACAGTGCAAAGCTATCCCCAAAGCAATGCAATACACATTACAATCCGCAGGCACTCAGGTCATCTAGACACAGGACTCCTCTATGTCCCGCTGCCCTTGGAATAATACAACCTGTTACACTACTATCTTCTCCGGTATAAGCTTCTAACAAATCCTTATTCTCATGTCTAAGACTATCTTTTCAATACTACTAATTAGAAGTTCCTAAAACACACAACTCCGAATTCCAATTTATATCCATCACTTCTATCCTATGTGTGATTCTTGTGACCACTTGAGGGGAGCTTCAAGAATCGTTCGACCCTGATGTGATCAGCACCAGTGTCGAACTATCTTTCCACCCTAATTTGTGTTTAGTTTCCCTTGATCTGATCAGGATCAAGTTCGACTTCCCACATCAGTTTCAAACAAGCAATTAATTAGTTGTTTTCATTTTCTATCTTTTTACTCTTTCTAGTCGTGATACGAATTCATACATCTCCAAAAGATGGAATCAATCCATCGATCATCCTCACTCTACTTCCCCAAATGTTTTACTCCGTGATTCGATACCTAAATGCTCACTTCATCAGCCTTCACTGCTTCCATCCATTACTCACCATCATCTCCCATATTCTAGCTAAGGAATACTGTACTTATAAGATTTAGTTGACTTCAATTGCTTCAAATGATTTACTTGCGATTCCACTACTCATAAACTTCATTCATCTACTATCCTCATTCATTTCGTACTACTTCTTCAAAGGTTACAATACTTGTGGAGCTCCGTCCACTACTCATTACTTTCTTTTACTAATACTCTTACATTGGTGTTACAAGATAGATATATCCATCCCATGGTATTTGCATGTCTAATGCCTAATTACCATAATTACAATATGAATGAGTACTTATGTTTATTTAACATAGTATCAATCATCAATTTGGTTCTCATTTGTGCTATGCACATTATGGTTTATGTGTTATATTCACAAAACTTACATTAAGCGGTTTTCGCTCTACCCCCCTTAAAAGAGATTACGCCCACGTAATCTACCATATTTTATTATTATTAAACTTTGGTTTAATCAGTCTGGGCAAACTGAAGCGTTTAGCTTCACTACCGTATACTATACAATATGCTCTGGTCAAAGGGATCTCAACCATACCAATGGTTTAGTCTTTGCACCAAGAATTCCTATATGAGTTTCTTTAACTCATAATTAATTCGGTTCTAGCCTAACCGGCTTCAAGGCATTAATAGCCATTCTATTATACTTACTAGGTATATTGTCTCCTAGCTAGGGCCCACTAGCTTCTGCTGCGCGACCCTGATAGCTTGGGTTACTTACCCTTCGTGTTATCATTAATGTGCTATACATCACCTTTTTATCCGTCTATTATGGGAATAAGGTTTACTAGACAAATGCGGTATTCTTTTACCGTGGTTGAACTAATGAGTTTAAGATTTATAACCAGCTCTCTGGTAATCTACTGCACATGCTATTCGTGCTTCCACGATTATTCGTTAAGTTCCTCCGACTTATTGTCGGGCGAGGTTAAGCCACTATTTAGTTATAGCGCTTCCTCTGTTGCCAATAGCTCCTGGATTACACCAGTTCTTATGGTTCAGTACAAGTGTTCTTTACTTGTATGACCTTGCATTTTCTATGCGTTGGTCCTAGTGACTTCCTTGTATCTCCTTTCACCTTATATTCCAATGGAATTCACATCTTGTGATTATTAGTGTGTTGTACACTCTTCGTGCTTCTTTGGTCTTAGGCCGCACTGTATGTTGCTAAGCTTGCTTGACTGGCTTATGCCATGTTTGTGGTGAAAGGAAAGATTTAGTACGGTTTACATTCTCCATATCCCTAGCCATCCCATTAGATCATTAGCTGAACAAGTGCAATACCAAAACACTTAGTCATACAGAGTGCAGAGGCGTAAACGCTTGACAGTAAGTCACTTATGTGATAGGAAAGAATATTCTGCCTGTCTTCCATACTTATACTCCGTGTCGTTATCTAACTACTTCCTCATAGCGGTCGCTTGTTACACCGTATTCTTACTCATTGTACAACATTGTTTTTACTGTTTCTGTTACGGTGATAGTTCCTCTTTACTTATTGCCATTGTCATTGGCACCATTTCCTTATGGCATGAACACTGAGGGTTTCCCCTGTTCGTGTGTATGACGGTTGTCGTAGCATACCGTGATGTGATTATTTCCCAATGTGGAGATGTTTTATTTCAATCTAGGTTCCATGTGTAGGTTAGCTTACCTCACATTGCTTCATCATTTATGATATAATTTACCAGGTATCTTGGTTGATAATGGATGATGTAATTTATCGGGTTACAAGCTCTCTTGAGCGCTGGCCATTCATGGTGTGCAATGTGCATTCCCGTTGATTGTTTTGACAATCATTGTCTTTCAGTGCTGAGCATTGGTTATAGGCTCTAGCTGTGTAGTTCTACATGTATGTACATCACCGGGACATCCCAAGAAACTTCAAGGGTTTTCTGGTCCCGTTCTATCATTGATAAATGAAGTTCTTGTTGAGAGGTTTGTTTCCACTCATAGATCTCATGACTAGGTTTACCATGTTGGTGTTTACACAATGGTTCACCACATGCTTGGGTGCATATGGAGTATGCTTACTCCTTAAGTCATAATGGTTTGGAAATCTCATTTCCTTATTCCATCGCCCCTTGGCAATATCTATATGCGTAGGCTTTTCTGTTATAATAGATGGAAGCCTTTCTAAGGGTTCACATCTTCACCACATTGGTGGTCTTTGGCTAACGAGGGGTACCTTCCCTTGGGTTTCTCGTAGTGTCCAAGTGTGAACTAGGCCAACGTTGGCATTATCATGATTCTTATGCCTCTGTGCTACCATTGCTACAGAAGGCATGAAAGTAATTAAAAGCTTGTCAACTGTATACTAGACTGATGCTCTAGTGATAGTGACACTGAGTTGGCCATTACTACAAGCCATTCAGAATGTTGGGTTTGAATTGATGGTCCAGTTGTTGATTTCTTTGTCGTGTGAGACAATATCTCTTGCAAGTCTTGTTATCCAATGGTGTAGGTTTTGCAACCGTTTAAGTTACATAACGTAGTCGGTTTATGGCTTTTAAGCCGAATTGTTGCGAGCTATGCACTTGGCAAGCTGCCTATACATGTTTCCACTCCTTGTATACCCCATAGGTTGGAGGTATTACTGGGCTCCATGGTAAGTCGTGACATCACGCTTCCGTTCATAGGAGGTCCTTTAGGCATTCTGGTGTTAATCAGTGCCTTTTGTAGTCTAGGGTATTTCCTGTTAAGTGAAATCCCTTCGGTGGCTTAACCGAGTGTTCGTTGTAGCTTTCGTGGTCTTATTATGACGCTTAGTTTGATTGTTGTTAATTCAGACACCCTTCAAGGTTTGCTCCTTGGGTGTTGTTAGGTTACGCCGTTACATCCGGCTAATGTTTATAACATGTCGTGTCTACCATACCGCCTTGTGGTATTGTATTTCGAGTTATCCCCTTGTGGGTTATAGCGTCTCCCGTTCTTGGGTAGGCTGTTTATACTCCTCCTAGTGTTTTAGACTAGGTTTAATATCCTCTTCAATGATAGATTATGTTCTTTGGTAGTTTTGTAGTTGTTCTTGGGAACTCCTTCCCGTTTGTTGAGCCTCGTGGTGTTCACGTTAGGCGATTGCCTTACTGTGTTTAGGCTGGGTATACTTTCCAGCAGTCATGTATTTACTTGATGTCCTGAGACATGTCCAATGTCTATGCTTACTAGCCTGTGCTCTTTGCACTTCCTTAGTTCTTATTCCTCATCTTCAGATGGATTCTCTGAGTTCCTTTATACTTGACCGTCTGAGGTGTCCAGCTGCTCTGATTTGAACTCACTCATGATCTGTAGAACGGGGTTGACTACTTCCCGTGTGTCGCACCCTACATGTATACATACGTGGGGTACCATGCTGATATGTTACCACTTACCCGATTACGTGTCAGGCCCGCAAGCTCCTTCGGAGTGCAGTTGTCCCACATCCCGTAACTGGGTACACTCGTAGAGTTCGTCACACGCCTAGGTGAAGTATTCTATTGTCAACTCCTCTTGTATCATTCCATGATACTCACCGTAATTCTGTTGGTCTGGTTTTAAAATCCAAGGTTTTAAAGAAAGGTTGTGGTTTTGAGGGAAAAATTTTGAGTTTTAAAATTGTGGTTCGGTGTTAAAAGAAATCTCTCATGGCATAGCCATGCTTGAGGTCTTGACCAAGTCTAGCTTCTCGCTGACTGGTATGTACTAAGTACAGCGGTCGGCTGTTAAGCCTTCCCAAGGTTTCGTACGTCGGGTTGTTAGGATGTGTGATCCTCTGGTTGCTTCATTACGGTCGCCGTACATTGCTATGTACTTGTGACGTGTTAGTGTTCCTTTACATGTTCATGTTCTTACTGCACTTCCTGTGGCAAGTGCATGGTACTGTTGGTTTTTGGTTAGACCTATACCGGTCTTGGTATGGTTCCCACTTGTTTTTAATAGTCTTGTTGACTCTTCCCTAGATCATATTGATCTATGTTTGGGGTATTCGATCCTTTTAAGTAGCTTCCCATTGATCTTGACATGGTTGTCTTGGTCGGGGTACTTCTCCAATCCTTGGAGGTAACCATTTATTTAGTTTTATGTTTTTCCTTGTTGCTCGTTCCCACTGGTTTACCGTGGTTATTGAGCCTTAGCTTGTTTAGGCACTACTCTCGTAGTCCTATCGGTTCATATCCCTTGGATATCCTTGTCGCTGTGTAAGCTATGTCGGCCTGGTATTGTAATCTTTTGGCGTTGCAGTTTTGGAGTTAATCACTCCTGACTATGTCCTTAGTCAGCTAGCATACCGTTGGTGGTATTACTTAGCTATTACTGTCCCGTAGACTCGTATCTCGGGCTTGTTCTGTTTCCTTTTTTCGCTCTGTTACAAGCTTAGTGCTTCTTTTCTTGCTGCTGATTGGTTAGCTAGGTTCGCGACTGCTAAGCAGGTCGCCCCATGTTGTTGCATGTTGTAGGCTCCTTATGGTTGGAGTTCTCATTCTACCGCCACTAAGTGCGGTTATTGTTGTTCAACCGGGGTCCATTTCCGGGTCTTCCACTTCTTGGAATCTACTATATGTCAGGTTCTTTCCTCTTGTAGGAATATCTCATTACTGCCAGATCGGGTTTCCCGAGTGTGAGAGGACTTTCCTTCTCTCTAGCGTTCTTTCCCCAGTTATACAGTGGGGATGCGGTGGGCGGGACTGGTATTGTAGGTATCCGGTACTCACCGGGAGTTCCTAACTAGCATCTCTTTAACGCTATCACTCAGCCCATAGCCCTAAGCTTCTAATTCCTAACTCGGTATTTCCTAAACTCGGTATTTCCAGTCATCAGAGCGAAGTATCGCTCTGATACCACTTTTTTTAACACTCCTACCGTTAATACAATGCTTACCGTCCAATCTCCTTACACATCAGATACACGCAGCGGATACATACTTACATACAGTGGGTGATACAATGCCGTTAGTCACCCACGTGACTAACAAGGCTACTGCTAATACATACAGCATCGGTCTGATGGACCGGAATCCCGAGTACTACACATCTATAATACATATTCCATTCATCAATCAAATACAACAATGCTCCATTCAATACTTACTCCTCCGTAATCCATACATTACAATATACTTAACCGAGTCTACTAGGATCCTTATAAAATTATAATATCCCTTCCAAGTCCATACATACTCACTAAGAGTCTACATCTACCCATTCCTCACAACTACTCACTTTCTAAGTACAAGGGTGTGCCGCCGGTCTCTTACCTTGACCACTTCCGCTTCGGGTACCTGCACACTTAAAACGTTCCCCCGAAGGGGTCAGCTTTCGCTGAGCATGATAACCGCATACCCCGCGTACTAGTGAGGGTACGCCGACCACTTGGTCGAATACATGCGGTTGATTTCATTCAAACATACATGCATACATGCTCTTATACATAATATTACAACACGTTACGCAAGACATACACACATACATACACTTCGTTACATACAAGAAGTACAACATAAACCATTCAATACATACTTACCTTTTTCCGAATTACACGTACACATTACATACACAATATACAATTCTTGTCAGCTTCATTGGTCCACCCGGGTTAATCGGGTGGAGATTACTCTTTTACTCGTTACTTCATACATACGCATGCATACTCATACTCATACATACTTACGGATCCATACTTACTTACTCTTACTCTTACTCAAGTTAAGTCGTCGGGACCTCCGGCCCTGGGGACTACTCCGTCCCACCTCCGGGATTTACTTGAATCACCAATCCGGGATGCTACCCATTTAAGGGATTCGGGCCACGGACCAGTTTAAGAGTCAGGAATTGCAGCCAACCTCTTGTGACTCCGCATCCTCACGCGTGGCCGAAGCTATATCGGACTTCTACTCATTCCGGTTTATCACTTAAGTTAGGAGTTAGGTAGTTAGGAATTAGCAGAAGTCATTCATACAAGCCACATACACAATTACTATGCTCAATACCCATTTATACAAAATACACTACAATACTTAAGTACCATACAAGATCCGAATACAAGTCATCATCATTCATACATTTCATGAATTATACAAACTAGTGCTCAAGACAATAAATATCGAGAACAACATAAGTCAAGCACAGGTAAGTGCAATATAGTCCGATTCATGCATTTATCTTATTTAGGTGACCAAATAAGCACACAAATCGGGGTAACCAGATTAGGATACAGGGCATGAAGAAATCATACCTTTCACCGTTGTACTTGTATCCCAACGTTCCTCCGGTGTTCACAAATCAAATCCTATTATATATACATACAGTTGAACGATTAATCTATCTATCATTAACTTAACCCGATTACTCTTACGTTTACTAATCCATACTTACTAGTGTTGCATTACAATACTTACATTTTATTTACTTACTCCTAATTACTTAACAACGGTTTACTTACCTATATATGTACATATGTATAGGTGGGTATACATATACATATATATATATATATATATAACTATTATTTAATTTAGTTAAGTTAAATTTTTTTTTTGAATGACTCGACCGAACTTGCAAGTCCGGTCGCAAGTTCGGTCCAAGTCAGTAAGGAATTACGCTGGAGAATTACAGGGCCGACCGACCTTGCAAGTCCGGTCCCAAGGTCAGTTCATTCCAGTAAGTTTCGTATGTGAAAATTTTAGCCCGACCGACCTTGCAAGTCCGGTCGCAAGGTCGGTCCATTCTAGTAGCTTACTCGACGGAATTTTTGCTGGCCGACCGAACTTGCAAGTCCGGTCGCAAGTTCGGTCCATTCCAGAAGGTTACTGACGGGAGAATTTTTCTGGTCCAACCGAACTTGCAAGTCCGGTCGCAAGTTCGGTCCATTCCAGAAGCATTCCCGTCTTTGTAAATCTGGGCTCGACCGAACTTGCAAGTCCGGTCGCAAGTTCAGTCCGACCCAGTATTTGCATTTTTACTTCTGTTTTCAGTTCTATACTTTGCCCATTGTTTCTCCAATCTACTTACATGTAATCCCACATGTTTAAACACTACCTAGGCCCCCCCAAATTGCCTTAGTTCATCCACCAAATTCCTTACTAAATCCATCAATCAACTTACAAAATTTCATCACTTCCCTTCCACACTTACAACTGTTTTGCATCCTTCAATGCTACAGATTTTTGTTCCAACTTCCAACATCCAATACTTCCTCTACCAATGTCACTCCTAGCATCCCAAACATCTCCTCTTGCCAAGACAATTCATTTCCAAGCAATTGTACCATCTATACCCAAGTCCAACATTCATTTTACCAAATCTTGCACACTATTTCTTCTTAGTTCCACAATGCAATCTAATACCTCTTTGCTACAGATTTTGACACTTACTCTCCCCTTCCCTAACCACCTCTTCTAATGTCATCTCTAGAGTTCCGAGTACATCACAATACATTATCTATCTCTCTCAATCTACTCCTTTATCTTTCTCTATCAAAATCTGTTACAACATCTATTAGCCACCTAGTTTCTAGTTCACTAAGTGTTATAATCCTAGGCAAATTTTGCCATCGTCTCCCCTATATTTTATACACTCTCGCCACAATGTTTCCTCACACATTAACATCGTCTCACCTGTTTATACACAACATCAATATACAAGCTCCCATACACGATTACCAATACTAAAACACTACTAAAAATTCCTGCACTCAACAACCCAATACCCAACTAAGTTTCAATACATTTTACGTGTCTTTC
Source organism: Limonium bicolor (assembly GCA_023374045.1). Lineage (NCBI taxonomy): Eukaryota > Viridiplantae > Streptophyta > Magnoliopsida > Caryophyllales > Plumbaginaceae > Limonium > Limonium bicolor. Next base: position 145,377,871 of record CM041779.1, on the reverse strand, counting down.
AACGGTTTTAAACACTTAGATTCTCCTACACAATATATTGCTACACAATACCATTTTCATTACTCATTTCAAACTTCTAAAAATCTGTTACATCCATATATATACACGGCTACACAAAGGTGAGTATCCTTACCTTGTTTCTCTTCTAATTTCTTTTCTTCTTCTTGCTTCTTCTTTTCCTCTTCCTCTCCTCTTCTCACCGGTTTCTAAACCAATTCTAACACTACACCCATACATATACATACTTCAATACACCATACTAACTTTAAACATCATTTGAGTTCTAGCGCACATTCTAGGGTTTAGGAGTCTCATTACCTTGCAAGGGTGCAAATGAAGCTTGGAGTGGTTCAAGAACAAGATTTCCAACTCCTTCAACAAGCCGAAATCGGCCAGAGTGCAAAAAAACCAAACAAGGTTTTAGCTTCATTTTCGTTTTGCCCATGAGGCTAGAAAAACAAAGGAGTTTCAAGAAGATTTTTACCTTAAAATGACAAGGAGGAAGAGGTGGTTCTAATGGTGGTCTTGAAACTCCAAATGCTCCATAACCATGGAGATGAAAGTTGTTGTTTTCGATTTTTGAAGAGATAGGAATGTAGCTCTTGATGAGAGGATTCCAATGGTGTAGTTTTTATAATTTTTGGAAGAGATTCAAGGGGGTTACAAGAGGAGAGAAGTAGAGTTTTGTGTGGGTGTTTCCATTTCTCCATGGAAATCGCTGGAGGAGGAAGAAGAGAAAAGAGAGAGTGTGGGTGGGGGATTTACGTGAGAGAGAGAGATAGAGATAGGAGAGAGAGTGTGAGAGTGTGGGGTAATAAAGTAGTGAGTGTTTACTTTATTAGTTTTGTAGTTTTGTAAATAAGGGAATGAGTGTGTGAGAGAGTGTGAGTGAGGGGTCCAAATCGGACATACACACAGCACACACATACATTTTACTTTTTATTTTAAAAGTGGACACATAAGTTTGTGTTATTTATGTTTCTACCCCACAACTTCTCATTTTTGACAGTTTTTACTAATTTCTCGTTTTATTGACTTCATTGGTTCTAAAACTTCACTAATATTTATTAATGATTATTTAGTTGACCAAAATTGTTACGAGTCTATTTGACCCGCTTAAAGTCACGTTTTCCCGGTTACCTTGAAAAACGCGCTTTAAGGTTCGTTAGTGACTTTAATCCGTTTTAAGGATCCGTTTTCTTCGGGAGTCGTTCCCATATATTATTTAGGTCTCATTAAACCTTTGGGATCCATATAATACTCTAACCGAGGTCTCATACCTCCTACGGTTATTTAACGCTTATTTAGTGTTTTCCGCTTTTTAAGCGTTTCTTTATTTCTTTTGGATTTATTTTTCCTTACTAGTATTAATTAGGTACCATTAGGTCCTTAAATACGTATTAGATTAATTTTAATCCCTATATTTTAGTTCGGGGTATTTCACTTCCGGAGTCAATGTTGACAGTGAGTCGACTCATCATGATGAGCAAATGGACAAGATGCTTGATAACATTGAGGATAATTTTTTTGACCGGCCGGATGAGTATCAAAGGTTGTTGGACGCATCCAAGACGGCGCTGTATCCTACGTGCACTAAGTACATGAAATTGACAGCTATAATGAATTTGTTCAACCTGAAAGGAAGATATAGATTGAGTGACAAAGTGTTATACCCAAAATTTCAACCCCCCCGGAGGAAAGTCTCTACTAATAGGCTAGTAGCAAGGGTTCCCAGTTCGATCGGCACGTTTCAGAGTACTAGGGACAGCTTAGTCATCTCCAGGGGCATTTTCGTAATTTTTCAAGGCTCCTAAGCCCCCTATAGGCTTTCTCTCTCCTCCAAATAAGGGTCAAATCAATTCAAAATGCTTTGAAATTTTAACCCATGATAAAGGATGACATTTGAAGCATAATGGCGTTGGAATTTTGATTTTTCGAATTTCCAATAATTTTCTAGCAATTTCTGATTGAATCTGACGGGAAATTGAATTTAAAAATATCCCAATATCCAAAAAATTCGATTCCACTTTAGAAAAATCAGAAATATCATCCTTTACCCATGTGTAAAATTTTATAATCAAATTCCTTTTGGAAGCCCTTGAGCTAAAACGTCGGTAAATCTCGGTTTTTACCGGATTTTTCTATCTTTAAGGAAGCCTATATAAGGAACCTTAGCCCATGATCAAATCAGAACCTCACATGCTAAAGAACCCTAGAGAGTCAAAAGAGGCAGCCTCCTCTCTCTCTCTCACGTTTTCCAACACCCGGCCACCAAATCATACCGAAAATCCCCCGAAATCACCATCTAAACACGTTTTCCAATTCCCAAAGCACCAGTAATCATCAAAACCCCACAAAAACACCACCAAAACGTGAAGAACAGCAAGAACAACCAACCACCAGAAGCCCGGTTCGAAATCCTTTCGGGTCTGCCATCAACGAAGCGCTCGACGAATCCCGGTGTGAAGAAACGTTGTGAATCCGAAGGTAAAACAGGTAGAAACTCCACTTCCCTAATTCCCTACGGGATTATCTGTCTCGCCTCAAAATTTGGGCTCAAACTAACCCCTCTACGCTTCTGTATTGATGTTTGTTTAAGCTTCTGTCCAATAACTTGTTTGCTAAGTTTCGTGCTTAATTCGAATTCAAATTGAAAACTTTCAATCACTAACGTCTTGTACATCTTTCAGGCTACACACCCATAAAATTTGAGCTCAAAACACCCTCGGGAACCTTCTGAAAACCCCTGTCCGTAGGTGGTCCGTGACCTCGGACCTATGGTCCGGGACCTCGGACGCGTTGTCCGAGACCACGGACACCCACGGACGGCGGCGGGATTTTAAAAATTCAAAACTTAGGTTTTTCTAACGATGTCCGGGCCCACGGACAGCCTGTCCGTGGCCCCGGACTTTGCAAATTTTTGTTTTCCTTCAATTTCGGCTTTTCTGTATATTTAGGTTAACTGGGGTCCGTGGTCTCGGACCTTTGGTCCGTGGCTACGGACGTAAGCAAAATTTGACCTAATTCTGCCTCCGAAACCCTAGTTTAGGTAATTTCACTTTTCACTTTAATTTTCTGTCAAAAAATGCTAAAAACACAAAAAAACAGAAGCTTGCGCACTTAGGTTGAAACGACTCGTAATAAGCCGTAATTAAACTAAGTAGAGGAAAAACGACCTAGGAAGGGTAATGAAAGTAATTGAACCCTAATTAAGTCGAATATCAAGCCCCCGAACCCGAACTCTCCTTTCCTAATTTAATCTAGGTCAAAATTAGGTGGCGACTCATAATAGGTTCCAGTGAGCTAGCTTAGGTTTTAATAATTTTTGTTTTACGACATAGTTATTAATCTTAGGTTATAAGTGGACCTAAAACCCGTTTAGATCCTAATCAACTTTAATCAACATAGGATCGGGTTTAAAATCGAGGCTCACAGACTGGCGACTCTGCTGGGGACAAACTTCTTAATATTAACTTGTTTAATTTTAAGAAAGAGGGCTTAACTCGAAAATGTTTATGGCTTTTATTACATTGTTTGTTTACCTTTGTGCGCAATTTAAATTCCCTGCACCTCTGCATCATATGAGAGCGAGGGTCCACACAAACCGATTTCACCCCGGGACCCATCTGGGGTCCCCTGTCAGGGACTCACACCTTTTAGGTGATGTGAATAAGCGGGGGAAAAGAGGAGGATGTCGTCTAACCACATCCCCTTAATACCTGGGCCTTAGCCCCAAGCGTTTTCCTGACAGTGCCCTTACCTAGCCCATTGTTTGGTCAGTCAAAGACCCGACCGTAGACGCACACCTTTAGGTGATGTGAAAAGAGTGGGGAAGCCCAAAGAGAATAGCGCGCAAGCCCTATTCCTTTGTGGTGACCTGGGCCCATGCCCCAAGCATCTCTCCGGATCGATCCATACCCGAATTGGATAAGCGTCAAGTGAGGACATGTTGAACTTGCGTGGGCTCTGTCTGCTTGTATGATCGGCCCACTACCCGGCCTAGGAACTGATAGGAACTTTTCCTATATCAACTCAGCCCATCCCGAACTTACGGTTTTATTGTTGGCGGCCCAAAGGCCCTGTTTGGTTTGAATGAATGAATTGTTTGTTCGGGCTTCGGCCCAAAAGTTTAGACTTAGGTGATTTCTCTCTTTCGGCCCAATTCGAATTATCAATTTAGTTCTTGGCCCAGGAAAAACAAATCCACCTAAAGCAGTTCATGAAAATCCGTCGGGCCTTTCCATTTCAAGGTTTATTCTAGTCTAGGAAGACTTTCCACTTGGGCTTTGGCCCAAAATCCTAGATATAGGTACCATCTTTTAGGCCTAATCAGAATTACTCGGCCCAAATTCCAATTCACATCTAGGACATGGTTTAAAAATCATTTCGGCCCATGCGCCCTATTTCTAGCCCAAACACATTCTGGCGATCAGGTACCAAATTCTCAAAACATTCCGAGTACCACACTCACAACTCATTTCATCTGGGCCCACAGGCCAATTCATAGTTTTGGCCCACGGATTTCACTTTCATTCCAGAATTTCGGCCCATAGCATAAAACATTTGAATTCAAGATAGTTTGTATAATTCATTCCAGCTTCTGGCCTTAGGGCCCAACAAGAACGTCAAACGAATCTTAGGCTTCAAGATTTCTCCCTCAGCCCAGTGGCCCATCCATAGTCCATGAGGCTTCCTTCGGCCTGTTTGCTTCGCTACCAGATTAAGCGCATTCAGGCCCGCACATCCATTCTAGTGAAGAAGTCCCTCTGGCCCATATGTCTTACTTCAACCCCAAATCATTTTGGCCCAAGAGCCACATTCCTAAATCATTCCGGCCCAAGTGCCACCTTCCCAAGCACATTCTGGCCCAAGCGCCACATCCTCAAACACTTTTTGGCCCAAGCGCCACGCTTTCAAATACTTTCTGGCCCAAGTGCCACATATTCTAAACATTCCGGCCCAAGTGCCACAGTCTCGCAACATGTTCTGGCCCCAGTGCCGCATCCTCATTCCGGCCCGAGTGCCTATCCACATCCATAAAAATCATCCAGGCCCGAGTGCCTAATCCACATTCATGAAACCGTTTCAACCCATGCACCTCACATCCATGCCCAAGTGTCTCATGCGTCATTCATAGGCATTCCTAGGAGCCTACTAAGAGTCCAAGAAGAAGACGATCACAGTCATCTTAGCGACATCCCAGCGGTCAAGAGCTCGAGTCTTCAGCATGCCGACTTCAGACGGTTCAGCAGGATTTCGATTCAACAGAAATTTTAGGGTTCCTATGCATTCTACTGCATAACCTGCCATAACACTCATCTTTCAAATGCACCTCTCTTGTTTTTCAAAGAATGATCGTTTTCAAACCACTAATAAGAAGCATCGATCTTGTTAAATCATCTTCCCCCTCATGTTCGCAAATGGATGACTTTTTTCAAGTCTAAATGATAACACAAAAAAAGAGAGAAGGTTTTGTTGAAAATGGTTCATGAATTAATTATCTCCCGACAATGGAATACAAAGACTTGTATTTTGTTTCTGAAGTTTTGAGCATGCCTTACCAAACCCCACAGCTTATCCCAAAACATCCAAATAACCCCCAAAGAGGTTCAAGGTCCACATCTATTGAGTTGTTGTCACAAACCCCAAAATCAATACTAGGGGCAATCTAAGTTTAAGTTCGTCATCATTTATCTTTTGTTTAAATGTGCGAACGAGTTTCGGAGTGAAAATCTCGCGAGAATGTCTTGAGCGGAAAAACCATGAGCGAACGAGCGTGTCATTTTTACACGACTCCGGTGAGACCACATTCAAAGGTGAGGTAAACGGCGTAACTCCGACCGAAGGAGATAATTTGTAGATTTACACTTAGACCTGCGAAAAGTAACAAAGAAAGGATACACAACTATTAGGGATGACGAAGCACCTAGGTACATCACCACACATCCAAAAGCTTGTGAACCCTGGCATCACACCCTAGGCACCCCCGCTGAGCTTTTGATATATGACCTCTTTTACAACACTACGAACTCCACAGAATAGGCCAGCCAATGATGAATACCCGACCCGGTGACCAAAGGATGCGAGGAGCCCGACTTCCGAACAGCAACTTCACAAGTCCAAAGAAGCAGAACTGCTACCAGCATGACAGAGTGATCCGCAAATGGCCCCAAAGTGGCACAGGATCCAAATGAGCTAACATCAAAAACAGTTCTCAAAGTTCAAAACCCGGAAACACAAGAACCCCGAAGGAAAAGAGATTCAAAGAAAGGCGAACCTGGAAAGCCTCGAAGTAATCCAAAATCAGAAGAAAGAGAGGAGGTGCAAGGAACAATTCAAAGGTCCAAAATTCCAAGCTCACAAGCGAAGTCATCACGAAGTAGCCGAACAACTTCAAGACAAAAAAAGCAAGTCCGGGAGAAGGTGCAAGTTGCAGCTTTGGTCACCCTTATAGCTCCACATATCCTAAACATTCCTCCGTTGTCCTGTTGTCATTCATCACACCCCATAGCCACATTATAAGCTTTAAAGACTTCCGACTTGATAGTTGTGTGTCCAATTACGTGAAAGTAACAGATCGAATGCGTAAATTCATCAAATATCGAATTCAATGGTCTAGAAGTTGTGACCGTAGGTGAGGAACGAGTGCAAACACCAAACACGCCGAGTTTAGGTTAGGAAGCACCACATAAAAACATAAGCCTTGACCCTGTGAGGACGAGACTCGTTTGCACGTTTAATAAAAGAAAATACTGGGGGCAATCGATCGTTCCGATCGATTGCCATGAACTCTAGCTCAGATTGTCTTAAGGGAAAATACTGGGGGCAATTGTTGGTTCCAACAATTGCTATGACAACACCAATTGGAACCCAGAGCTTAAACATCACCACCACCATTCCACCGCAGGCACATATAAGCCCTTACTTGCACATCAAACACCACAGGCCCACATAAGCCCTTACTTTCACACCATACACCACACAAGCCCAAACCGCTACACAGGCCCACATAAGTCCTTACCTTTACATCATACACCATACCCCCACCGATGGCATGTTCATCTCCTAGGAGATAAATTACAAGTCTGAAATCTATGGTCAGGAAATGATAATTTCACTTTCCTTTTCAGTAAACAGAATTTTCTTCAAACACTGCCATGTTTGGCACCTCTTTCAACAAATTTCTTGTCTTGAACAACTTTCCTCCAAACACTTCGGTTTCATAAACCTCATCATGGCCACATTTGGCACACTTTCTAGAAATGTCTTGCTTTGGACAATTTTTGATCCTTAACATTGCCATGTTTGGCACATTTTCCAACGGTTTCTTGTTTTGGACAAATTTCCTACATACACCTTGATCGTATTTTGACATGCACATCCTCATTGCCACGTTTGGCACTTTCATAATCAACTTCCATCATGACCATTGCATCTATTCGTATGAGACTCCTCGTCACAATTCAGAGATACAGATTCTCAGCTGAAGATACAGATTCTTGAGAGATACAGATTCTCGCCCCGAAGGTACAGATTCTTCAGAGATACAGATTCTCACCCCGAAGATACAGATTCTTGAGAGATACAGATTCTCGCCCCGAAGATACAGATTCTTGAGAGATACAGATTCTCGCCCCGAAGATACAGATTCTTCAGAGATACAGATTCTCGCCCCGAAGATACAGATTCCTCAGAGATACAGATTCTCACCCGATCAGAGATACAGATTCTCAGCCGAAGGTTCAGATCCACCAGAATAGATGAACTCAACCTCAGGCTCGTCATAAACCCAGTTTCCTACCATTCCACTTGGGCACCCATAGGTCCTACCCTACATCCGTCAATTTAGGCACACATCACATCGATCTCATTACGTCTCTTTTCCAGGTTCCCGACACCTTATAATGCTCGGCGTATTCCAGGTTCCCGACACCTTATAATGCTCGGCGTATTCCAGGTTCCCGACACCTTATAATGCTCGGCGTATTCCAGGTTCCCGACACCTTATAATGCTCGGCGTAATCCAGGTTCCCGACACCTTATAATGCTCGGCGTATCCGTTCAATTTCAGGTTCCCGACACCTTATAATGCTCGGCGTAATCCGTTCAACTTATGGTTCCCGACACCTTATAATGCTCGGCGTAATCCATTCAATTTCAGGTTCCCGACACCTTATAATGCTCGGCGTAATCCATTCAATTTCAGGTTCCCGACACCTTATAATGCTCGGCGTACCCCATTCAGTCTCAGGTTCCCGACACCTTATAATGCTCGGCGTATTTCATTCACTTTCAGGTTCCCGACACCTTATAATGCTCGGCGTATTTCATTCACTTTCAGGTCCCCGACACCTTATAATGCTCGGCGTATTCCAGGTTCCCGACACCTTATAATGCTCGGTGTATTCCATTCACTTTCAGGTTCCCGACACCTTAGAATGCTCAGCGTACTTCATTCCTTTATATGTAGTCAACGCCTTAGAATCGCTTGACATTACTTCATCTTTTAGGATGTCAACGCCTTAGAATCGCTTGACATTACTTCATCTTTCAGGTAGTCGACGCCTTAGAATCGCTTGGCATTACTCCATTTTCATCATTTTAGGTAGTCAACGCCTTAGAATAGCTTGACATCATTTTCATCACCTTAGGTAGTCAGCGCCTTGAATAGCTCGACACAACTTGCTAGATTTCAAATGGCATACGAGGTCTTTTTAGGATCCAGAATTTTGGGGTATCACTCAAGCATCAACTAGTCTTTCATCTTCATTACAAGCCTAGTTGACGGGGGGCAATCTGTTATACCCAAAATTTCAACCCCCCGGAGGAAAGTCTCTACTAATAGGCTAGTAGCAAGGGTTCCCAGTTCGATCGGCACGTTTCAGAGTACTAGGGACAGCTTAGTCATCTCCAGGGGCATTTTCGTAATTTTTCAAGGCTCCTAAGCCCCCTATAGGCTTTCTCTCTCCTCCAAATAAGGGTCAAATCAATTCAAAATGCTTTGAAATTTAATAACCCATGATAAAGATGACATTTGAAGCATAATGGCGTTGGAATTTTGATTTTTCGAATTTCCAATAATTTTCTAGCAATTTCTGATTGAATCTGACGGGAAATTGAATTAAAAATATCCCAATATCCAAAAATTCGATTCCACTTTAGAAAAATCAGAAAAATCATCCTTTACCCATGTGTAAAATTTTATAATCAAATTCCTTTTGGAAGCCCTTGAGCTAAAACGTCGGTAAATCTCGGTTTTTACCGGATTTTTCTATCTTTAAGGAAGCCTATATAAGGAACCTTAGCCCATGATCAAATCAGAACCTCACATGCTAAAGAACCCTAGAGAGTCAAAAGAGGCAGCCTCCTCTCTCTCTCTCACGTTTTCCAACACCCGGCCACCCAAATCATACCGAAAATCCCCCGAAATCACCATCTAAACACGTTTTCCCATTCCCAAAGCACCAGTAATCATCAAAACCCCCACAAACACCACCAAAACGTGAAGAACAGCAAGAACAACCAACCACCAGAAGCCCGGTTCGAAATCCTTTCGGGTCTGCCATCAACGAAGCGCTCGACGAATCCCGGTGTGAAGAAACGTTGTGAATCCGAAGGTAAAACAGGTAGAAACTCCACTTCCCTAATTCCCTACGGGATTATCTATCTCGCCTCAAATTTGGGCTCAAACTACCCCTCTACGCTTCTGTATTGATGTTTGTTTAAGCTTCTGTCCAATAATTGTTTGCTAAGTTTCGTGCTTAATTCGAATTCAAATTGAAAACTTTCAATCACTAACGTCTTGTACATCTTTCAGGCTACACACCCATAAAATTTGAGCTCAAAACACCCTCGGGAACCTTCTGAAAACCCCTGTCCGTAGGTGGTCCGTGACCTCGGACCTATGGTCCGGACCTCGGACGCGTTGTCCGAGACCACGGACACCCACGGACGGCGGCGGGATTTTAAAAATTCAAAACTTAGGTTTTTCTAACGATGTCCGGGCCCACGGACAGCCTGTCCGTGGCCCCGACTTTGCAAATTTTTGTTTTCCTTCAATTTCGGCTTTTCTGTATATTTAGGTTAACTGGGGTCCGTGGTCTCGGACCTTTGGTCCGTGGCTACGGACGTAAGCAAAATTTGACCTAATTCTGCCTCCGAAACCCTAGTTTAGGTAATTTCACTTTTCACTTTAATTTTCTGTCAAAAATGCTAAAACACAAAAAAACAGAAGCTTGCGCACTTAGGTTGAAACGACTCGTAATAAGCCGTAATAAACTAAGTAGAGGAAAAACGACCTAGGAAGGGTAATGAAAGTAATTGAACCCTAATTAAGTCGAATATCAAGCCCCCGAACCCGAACTCTCCTTTCCTAATTTAATCTAGGTCAAAATTAGGTGGCGACTCATAATAGGTTCCAGTGAGCTAGCTTAGGTTTTAATAATTTTTGTTTACGACATAGTTATTAATCTTAGGTTATAAGTGGACCTAAAACCCGTTTAGATCCTAATCAACTTTAATCAACATAGGATAGGGTTTAAAATCGAGGCTCACACAAAGGTTTCACACGACATTCCTCGTGCTGATTCATGATATGCTACCGGATGAGAACAGTTTCCCTACCACCACCTATGAGGTAAAGAAATGGGTGTGTACAATGGGAGTAGAGTACAAAAAAATTCACATGTGTCCAAACAACTGTGTGTTGTACAAGGGTGAATACGAACATCTGGACAATTGCCCGAAATGTTCGTCGTTTCCCGGTATAAGCATAAAGATGGTGATTACTCCTCCATTCAGAAAAAAGCCCTCCAACAAAACTATTTTGGTATTTGCCGATTATACCCAGATTCAAACAGTTGTTTGCGAATCTGAAAAGATGCAAAGAACTTACGATGGCATACAGAGGGTAGAAAGAATGATGAGAAATTAAGACATCTAGCAGATGGACCTCAGTGGAGAAACATCAACAGACGGTACAAAGAACATTTTAGACATGAAGATAGGAATCTGAGGCTTGGGTTATGTACTGATGGAATGAACCCGTACGACATGTTGAGTAGTCAACATAGTACATGGCCTGTTCTGCTAGTGATCTACAATTTGCCCTCATGGTTGTGTATGAAACGAAAATACATCATGTTATCTCTCCTGATATCTGGTCCCAAGCAGCCAGGTAATAGCATTGATGTGTATCTTGCCCCTCTGATAGATGATCTGAAGATATTGTGGAATGAGGGGACCGTGGTATATGATGCTTATGCAAGAGAATTTCACGCTCAAGGCTTTGTTGTTCTGTACAGTCAATGACTTCCCTGCGTATGACAACTTGTCCGGTTACACGGTTAAAGGAACATTTGCATGTCCCATATGCGAGGAAGACACTTGTTCAGACCGTTTAAAAACATTGTGGGAAAATGTTTATATGTGTCATCGACGTCTTCTCCCCGAAGATCAGCCTTATCGAGTAACGAAGAGAAAGTTGTTCAATGGTCAAGCCGAAACTCGTGTGGCCCGTCTACCTTTGAGCTCCAAGGAAGTGTACGAAAAGGTTAAGGACATTGCAAATGTATTTGGAAACACATCAAAACCGGCGAAAAACATTTGGAAAAAGTGTTCTATCTTTTGGGATCTACCTTATTGGCGTTATCTTCCTGTGAGACACTGCTTAGACATCATGCACATTGTGAAGAACGTTGGTGAGGCAGTTGTGGAGGGTGATTTTTCGGTATGAGGGGGTCTATCTAAATATGGTCCTAGCTGAGAAGTCTAGATCCTAGAAATGCCATTCTGTGGAGGGTGAAAACCCGTTATTCTGGTATCCCTCAAATACCTACTAAATCGTCCGTCTTTCCCAGAAAGCATAAAGGGGAGTGCAAGTGTACACCACACCCGCTCTCGATGGGCTCCACGCGGACTTATGCCTCTATAAGGTGGAGTTGACTAGAGTCGCCACCTAGTTTGACCTATGATAACTAGGAAGGAAGAGAGGGAGGGTTCTAAGAACCATTGGTTGACTCTGAATGTGGTGCCTTTTGATAGGGACTTATTTGATCATACTAGAGATTCTGTGTGGGTTCGCACTGGGTTACACCCCTTAGAAGTGGCAACGACCACGACTTCGGATTGGTGCCCGAGGAACCTCGGTCTCCAATTGTCGGGATTGCCTTCTTTCAAAACCTTATTAGAGAGATTCAGTTAAAGCCAAAGGATAAGATCGAATGAGGAGTGAGGAAGATTTTGAAGAGTTAAAGAATAGGCTGGTCTTGGAGTTGGTCTGGTTGAAGTGCTTTGAGAGGTTTTAATTGTTCTGAGAGATTTGAGGTCGTTTTGGGCCTTCACGGGATTAGAGGATGATGGGAGTTTTGAGGAGTAAAAGGGCATTTTGGTCATTTTTGGTGGAGTCAAGGGGTATTTGCATCATTTGGCTGATTTGAGGAGTTTTTTGTATTTGCGAAGTTTGGATTTTGAAATGGTCGGGTTCTTGAGGTGTTTTGGGAAGTTGAATGTGTTGAGGTGCAATTCGGGTTTTAAGGATGGTTGGGTGTGGAAGAAGATATTTGGTTTGCAGGTATTCGGGCTTTGAAGATGTTTCAGGTTTCTGGGAGCCTTCAGGAATGGAGGTCCTATGTGACTTAGAGTTGGTTCAGAGGAGGATTGAGAGTGTTTATGGGTCCTAGAGCTCTAATGGAAATGTTGGATTGGTTTATTCAGAATTGTCTCTCTTAAAGTTTTTAAAAACCGAAAAATCATTTTTTGTTGTAAGAGGGCGGATAATCCCAAGGGATTACCCTATGTACCCCCTCGAACACGACACTTATTAATGGTAAGTGCCGAGGCTCGAAAGATGAGGCAATGAATTTATGTCGAAAAATAAGATTCAGAGAGAAACACCATGAATAAGATGTTCTCGGTCGAACCCTAATAACCTCTCTACTCCCGGGTTTTAAAACATTAAAAACCGAAAACATTGAAATCGAGCGGAAGGGAGTTAGACGATTCTAAAATCCCGGCTGCAACTAGGAAGGTCGTTACTTCCCTAGCACCCCACCTTGTAAAAATCTAGGCTGCAATTAGGGGAGGTTTGTCACCCTAATGCCCCGTCTAAAGAGATCCAGACTGCGACAAGGGAGGTTATGACCCCAGTGCCCCACCTCGGATTTTTATTTTGGAAAGAGAGACAAGCGAGGTTCTAACCATGGAGGAAATTTTTGAAGGGGTTAGACATTACTTGCTCCCCGAAAACGATTTATTTGAGTTAAAAACTGAGTTGGAAAACTTTTGAAGTTGTTCGGAATCCTTGATGAAGAAACACTGATTTTGAGAAATGTTTTTAGGAGAAAACTTTCTGTATACGTGAGAAGAAATTTCTGCGTTTTGAGAAGAGCTTTCTGCGATGTGAGAAGAGTTTTTTCTTTAAAATTCCACAAAATGGTTTCTTTGAAAACTTGATAAAATGATGGTTTGTGATTCTTTTTGGTTTTTGGATTGAAAGGAATTTACAAGTTTAAAGTGAATTGAAAGGAATCGGGTTTGAAAAATGTGTTGAATTGATTTGACTTGGTTTGATTTGTATTGAAAGATGAGCCAGGTCAACGTTCGGGTTTGGTCAATGATTGGGTCAAGGTTTTTTCTGGTCAAGGCCAAGGTTTTCTGGTCAAGGTCAAGGTTTTTTGGTCAAGGTCAAGGTTTTTTTTTAGTCAAGGTCAAGATTCGGGTCAAAGCTAGACCGGGTCAAAGTGAGTTTGGTCAAGGTTCGATCAGGTTGAAGTTTGGTCAAAGGTCAATTTTTCAGGTCAAGAGTCAACCTTCAGGTCAAGGTTTGATTCTTATGGACTTAACTTGATTTTTGTGGGCTTAAGCTTGATTTTTGTGGACTTAGGCTTGCTTGATTTTGTGGACTTAGGCTTTGTGGACTTGGACCTTGTTTGAGACATGAGTCTTTCATGGTTTTGGTCTTTCTTGTGGACTTTGAGTCTTTTGAGGTCTTGGGCTGAATTTGGGCTAAGTATGGGCTAATAGGTCAGATTGGGTTTGGGTCAAACTAGGCTTGGATAGAAGTGGGTATGGGTCATAGCTTTGGACTCGGGTTTGGGCCGTGGGCTGGGTTGTTGGGACGAGATGGATTTGGGCCGAGATTAGGTTGTTGGGCCGAGCTGGTCTTGGGCCGAGATGGTCTCGGGCAGAGCCATGTAGAATTGGGCCAGGTCATGTGGTATTGGGCCGGTCATGTGGAATTGGGCCTTGGATTGGATGATGTGGTATTGGGCGTGGGTTTGGGTCGAGAGTGGTTTGGGCCGTGGGCTTTGGGCCGGATGTGGGCATTTAGGCCAAGAGTGGTTTGGGCCATGGGCTTTGGGCCAAGTGTGGGTATTTGGGCCGAATTGGGTTAATGGGCTGGATTGGGTTAATGGGCCGGGTGTGGTATTTGGGCCAAGATTGGGTTTGGGTCATGGACTTGGGTTTTTGTCTTTGGAACTTTGGGCCGTAGACTTGGGCTTTGGGCCAATTTGGGTTTTGTTTTTTTTTTGTATTTTTTATCTTTGAGAAACAAAAGCAATCAGATTGGAAATGAGTTTATTACTAAAAAAATGGGATTTGTATTTCAAAATGGTTATGGAAATGAGAGACAATTTTTGAATTTGAGGATGGAGGGCGAGCAGATGAAAGGATTAGTGTCAGCATTTTGAATTAAGGAGTTGAAGGTCTAAAACAGAAGTGAGATTTAATTACATATATACATATATTAGGTACATTTTAGGGCTTAGGGTGTTACCACCATGAGATAGGCCAATGGTCTATCAGGCCAGGGGAACACCCTCTATCCTAAAGGGATCATTATTTGCTTATAAAGAAATGTGTGTGTTAGGGTTTAGGATGTCACCACCACGAGATAGGCTAATGGTCTATCAGGCCAGGGGGACCCCTCTATCCTAATGGCTTGGATCTAAGGTCCATAACTAGAGCTTAAATGAAGTTAAAAATAATCGAACTGAATTAGCCAATTACAATAAAAATAGAGATGAAAAATGTACATGTACAATACAAAGAGGTAAACAAACAATTATGGTGGATAAATGAGTTTAAACTATCGAGTTGGAGAGGTTTCCAACCCGAGGTTATCACGACAGTTAATGGTTGCAAGTATGTTAACTGAAATTGAGCTGGCGGTGTTTCCATAAACACTTCAAATTAGCAGCATAATGGGTAGTCTAACTACAAAAGCATCGGCATGAAATATGAATGAATAATATTTACAATCGAACTATAACTATCGATAATAATACCAAACACCAAAACATGCCAGTGAGCTGCGCATACTTTTAATGAAAGATATATTTATTTTATGCAAACTATAGACAAGAAGAGCAGATAATGAACAGACCAGTATATAATCAAGCCATAAATGAGTGAATCTGACGAATAAAAAACTCTAACCCAAGCTCAAAAGGCCGATCCCGAAATTCGCGACCCAGTCGACTACATCCAGCGAAGCTTGAGTCTGAGTAGCTCACGCGAGTCCAGTCTCTAGATCAAACGTAAACTAAGGAGTGAACATAGATGATTTCCTGCGATGAACAATACAGCAACCATTAGTTCAGAAATAAAATCGAATAGACAAATTGACGGAATCGTGGGTTGATTTGAGATTCAAGATCCTCCCTTGGAAACAAAAACAAATGCTAAGCCATCCATCCATCTCTCTACTTGTCTCGGTTTGATGAATAATGAACCAAACAACCATATGTGTGTATAACCGACGAAAATGTAGAACCAGTGGGGAAGCAATCGGAGAACAACGTCCAACAGCAACAGAGGTACCAGATTATTTCGCAAATGAGCATTCGCTACCTTCTGACTGTATCACACCAAAATTCTCCATGGTTTCCAGTAAGATAAAGTGTATACCAAAAATGAACAGAGAAACGAAGAATACAGGCTCATTGTAACACCCCATCCAACATTAACACACTTACAATAAACTGCAGCGGAAAAACAACTTCATCACATTACTCATCTCGTTGGTGTTACACGCCGTTAGCCACCCACGTGGCTAACAAGGCTAATACACATACATTGTACCGGTCTGATGGGCTAAATTCCCGAGCGACTACACATTACTATCCCTTTCCATTAACAACAACAACAACGTACACCTTCCAACTATACCGAGTACTTATAACTAATGCCGATAACAATTCCGGTCTTACTACACCTACTGTATATATATACAACATAAACGATTACCCATGTACAACGACTACCCGTCCTACTCTCGAACGGCTTCCAGCACTTCGTACCTGAAATAGGAAAAGAAGAGAAAGGGTGGCCCCCAAGGGGCTCAGCACCTTTGCTGGTATGGTAATCCCGCAGCCCACATGCTACCGGCCACGCACAATTTGTCGTCTTAGCATGCGGTTGATTATTTTTAAATCATGCATGCAACTGTAAACATACAACACATAATCATTTCGCCTCAACGGGCTCAACAAGCGGATAACATATCCTTACTTAATAAGTCACTCATGGTATTCATCATCCCTAGAGTGTTCCTCCTCTAATGGAGCTACTTCCTTAATAGACGACACATACCCTTAAATCGGGTTTTCCTTAAATGCCTCTTATCACAAACTGGGAATCATATCCATGATCCACACACTCCACATTATACAACCTACAACATACACTACATACACACTTAACAACACCTTGCACGTTCCACGTTTCCACGTGCACAACATAACACCGCAATAGATATTGCATCACAACAAAGATACATAACATAACGGGAATGGTCCTCTTGGGAACCGACCCAAACATTGTTATACACTGGTGAGCCTAGAGAATGTTGCCAGTCTCATGATAAGCTCGTTACATAACTCGTTACCGTCTCGTTAAATGAACGGTTAACTTAACACAAGGTGTCTCGGATATAGTGATCCAAGCACACCGAAACAAACATAACAATAGTATGCCCCTGTGGCCCGACGTGAGTCAGTAATAGCCTTGGTTAAGCTAAAGGGAAGGTTGGGAACCAAATTGGAAAACAACCATAACATACGAGAGGATCGAACCTGCTATGACAACGACCCCCATACTCACACGCGTGGCCGGAACAGACCGGACTCCTCACTCCCCCGTTAGCACTTGTTAGAAGTTCAACTTTGAACTTTATTAAACAATCACAAACATTGGGTTAAGTCTTGTTAGACATACACAAGGGAAGAGAGAGTCATACATTCACATACAAACATCACACACAAACATCACATAACCAACTCACGCATAGCCGTGGTTAGAACGTTCCTTAAGTCGGAAACGTTGTTACCGACCGGATACCGTTCTCCTACGTTTACCTAATAGTGGTTAACTAGCCCTTCAAGCGCATTCGAGGTTACCGGTATCGGCACGAAAACATACAATAACAATAACGACTGTAAACTCGTTTCATGATTTATCTCATAACGTGGCAAACATACAGAAAACACATTGGCATACAAGCCGGTGTAATCCGGTAGGACACAGGTTGCAAGAAAACCATACCTGTCACCGGAGTCCACTTTACCACGTCCACTTATGTTCCTCGAGCAATTCTCGAACAACTGTTAACATCACATGTGTTTTTATTAACATTGGGGTAACATGTTTGTTAAAGTCTAACGCTTATAACTTTTCCCCGTTAACTTGGTTAAATAACTTTACATTTTAACTTGTTTTACTTTCACATTTTTTACAACTTTTCACCCACTTAATTGTCATTAAAACTCACCTAACAAGTCCTTAACAACCTCAAAACATCATTAACCATAAATCCCCATCATTACACATCATTTCCATACCTTAAACAATGTTTTGGTCCATACAACACCTTGTCCGAACTTGTGTCCGGACTTCCCAAGTTCGGACACAAGCCGCGACCCAATACTGAAAACCATACACACGTCCGAACTTGTGTCCGGACTTCCCAAGTTCGGACACAGTTCGAGAGTAAATCCCAGATAGAAATAGTCACGTCCGAACTTGTGTCCGGACTTCCCAAGTTCGGACACAGTTCGAGAATGAGAAAATCCTTTACCCAACAGAGCCTGTCCGAACTTCCATGTCCGGACGGAAGTTCGGACACGGCAAAACATTCAATTTCCAAGTCTTTAAACACTTAACCAATTTCACCAAACTTCTCCTAAAGCCTCATAATGTTTCCTAACATCATTTGGCACATCAAACACACCTTTAGCCATGTGCTAAACTCTTTAAATCACTCACCACCAAAACCATCTTACCATTCATAAATTTCTTACAAAATTCCTAGCACTTAGGATGTTTCTCCTTAAGATTTCTAAGTGGTAGTTCACCAATAATGACCACTACACCAAGGTGTTTCCTCTACACCTTAACATCATCCCTCAACTCCTTTTCTTCTACAACTAAATCTCCTTTTTACAACTCCTTGAATTCTTTTCTCAAAACCTTACTTAAACATCATTCTCCTTATTCATCAACATCACCCAAACCTTAACAAACTTCTTCAAGACTTTTCAATACACTCTCAAAACACACATTGAATTCCTAGAACTTCCAAGATAACACCTAAATCCTTGCATCACTCTAAATCACCTTAACACATGTTTTCTTCTCTCTAGTAAACATTTATTCACCTTTAACACTTCCTAGATCACCAAGACCATTTAAAACACTTAGAACTTCTCACACATTTTTCCCAAATTTGGCCATAGCTTCTCTTGTATATACTCACATCCATCCAACACTTAGGTTTTTACCTTATTTCATTCAAAACACCTAAAATCCATCAAACACTTTTTATACACAAACTTCACACATTTAGCACTACATCACAATATAGTGCATAACTTAAATTGCTTGGCACTTAGGCCCTAAACAACATGGCTCTTAGGCCCTTAAATTGCATAAACCTTAAACACTGAATTTCCCACATAAACAATGCCTTTGACCTGCAAATACATACACCAATACATATTTCTTTTACTAGTCTCCTTGAGAGCATTTTACTAGCTCATTCACCATTGGCTCCTTAGGTATTTTATTAAGCAAATCAAGCTCATTTTCCTAAGGCATTTAAACTACATTGAGATAGCTTATTTACCTCTTTTCCTCACAACTTCTTTCTTGTTTCCTTGTAAAACCGGTGGGGTGTTTGGTTGTTTGTCAACTTCTAAACAATGTACAAATAATAGAATGAGTATTCAAGCATTATGCTTCATCTCATTGTAAACCCTAGTTACACATATTGTTTTAACACATTAAGGTAATTGTTTTACCTTGGAATTGGAAGAGAACTTGAACAAGTATCAAGAGAGGACTCCTCCTAGCCCTTGGAAGATTCATTGAAGCTAAAACAAGCAAGATAAATACACCATGGTGAGGTGAATTTTCGGACAACACAAAACATGAAGGAAACATCATTTTTCTTTGAGTTTCCTTACCTTGAAGCAAAGGAGAACAATATATGTGAAAAGGTGAGCTCAAGCTCCATCAACGGTGAATCTCCTTGGCACCGAAATGAGGCTTTTGAAGATTTGAAAAGATAGAAGTGTAGAGCTTGCTCCAACTAGAAGAATGGTGGTCTTGAAATTAAATTTGGATAAGTGAGCTAGATTTTACAAGAGTTCAAAGGTGGACTTCCATGGTGGTGGTGCTATATTACCGAGAGAGAACAAGAAGAAGAGAGGAAGAAGAAGTTGGACCGGTGTGAAATGGAGGGAGGAAAGGAGAGAATGAGATAAGATTGCTTTAAGAAGATATTTGTAACTTATAAAGCAAATAGTACTTTACTTTAAGCTTAACTTCACTTATTTGATTTCTTTTACATATTGGTGACTCACACCATGAAAAACCGGCCCCCATATGCCTAGGAGGGTATAATAGTCTTTGTTGACCAATTAATTACTTATAACATTATATGTTACAAACTAGCTTATAAAAGTTACTATTCACAAACTAAGGCACATACAAGTGAAATTTTGATTTCCCATTAATATAGCCACCCAAATGTGATACTATATAGTACACATGTTAATTAAAGAGTAATGATGGACATTTAGCCATTCAAAACTCATTTACAAGACAATTTTTCAAAAACGTGCTTTAAGACTCCTTAAAGCACATTTTGTGTTTTAACTTGTTTTCAAGCTTGGTTTTCTTTGGTAATTGATTTAATATGTTCATTAACATATTTATAAAGTATAGGTATGACCATTAGGTCTTATACACATTTATCGCAAGCTTAGAGCACATTTTTGCTCATATTGACTTTAAGGTATTTTCTTGTGTTTTATTTGGTTTAACTGCCCACCAAGATTTCCTAAGGACTTATTTAGCCTTATTAAATCATAATTGAATATTATTAAGTCTTGGTAGGCTCTTTGGGTCCTAACCAAGTTCACTCATAGCTTAGAGCATGTTTTTGCTCAAACTGTGTCTTAGTGCTTTATTGCATTTACTGTGGTTTAAATTGTTCACTAATGTTTCTAAGGCACTTTTTAGCCTTTACATACCATAGTTTGATATTTAAACACATTATCAAGGTTTGGGGTATTTCAATCTACCCCCCTTAAAAGAACTTCGTCCTCGAAGTTCACACTTTCCCACACATCATTAATCAGAATACGGGGATTACTTGGAAATAAACTTCCATAACCAAACACACTTTACATCACAACCTCGGACTTAATGGTCCGGGCAACACATTCACATCCACCCATAACATAACATATCCACATGATAACCTCGGACTCTATGGTCCGGGTATCTTAACAACACACTACACATACATAACAACCCCTTGACTCACTGGTCTTGGGTAACATAACAACATTTGGACACATAGGTCCCCACAACATAACAGTCTTCAGACACTTAGGTCTATGTAACACAACACATTTAGACTCATAGGCCTTGATAGTATACACTTTAGGAAATCAAAGTCAAAACAACATTCATTACACATACCACACAACATGTCAGAGCATGTATAGCAATCAAAAATATCCTTGATATACACTGTGATCCCGCAGAACCCGGTCGCGATGGACACCTTCCGTCCCCGTGCCTTTGGGAGGTCAAAACAATCACTTAAATTTAAAATTTCCTTGTGAGGTTAAGTAAGAGAACTTTAATTATATAGAGTATCTATCAACGTTTTATAAATACCAATTGAAAATCCTTTTGAAAACACACACAACTCCAAGTCCAACTTAAGCTCTTTGCTTCTTTTTTAGCATGGTTATTTGTGACCACTTATAGGGAGTTTCAAGAGTCATCCAACCCTGATGTGATCAGCATCAGTGTTGAACTATCCTTCCACTCCAATTTGTGTTCGGCTTCCCTTGATCACATGCAAATCAAGTTCCACTTCCCACTTCATTTTCAAGCATCAATAAATCACTCATTTCCAATTTTCTATCTTCTAAATCATTCTAATCATGATCATAACATCTCCAAAGGATAGAACTCCGTCTATCAGTTACTCCATTCACTTTAATCCTGTTGCCTAGGAATCTTATTCTCACTAGGTTCTATGTCGGTGTCATGCCCTTTCTTGAATCACTATATAGTATATATATACACATATATTTATCAAAATACAACACACAATTTCACATTTATCAAATACAACACATTTCACATTATCAAAATACAACCACAATTTCACATTTATACACTGTCGGGGTTTGCTCCCCCGGGAGTTTCTCTACTCCCACACTTGTACTATCACACACAACTGTTAACAATACACGCACTTATCACAATGGTGTTCGCATCTTCTGTGCGCAATTACCACAATTAAACCATGAATGAATGTGTATGTTTACGTAACACACACACCAATCATCAAAACAATAATATAATTTTGTGCTATGCACAATATAAATCACATACACTACGTACACTTGTACGGTGATATACACTAAGTGGTTTTGCGCTCTACCCCCCTTAAAAGGGATTACGCCCACGTAATCAATCACTAAACATTGGCTTAATGTTCTGCCGTCGTGAAGTGTTTTAACTTCCACGCGGTCTATTACCAATGGATTCTGATTAGAGGATCTTAACCATATTGGCGGTTTAGTTCCTAAACCAAGAATTCTCATTGGAGTTTGTTTAAACTCTTAGTTGGTTTCGATTCTGGCCTGTTAGGCTTCTAGGCGTTAATAATTAGCCATTCACTCATGTTCACCATGTACATTCAACACTTGAATCACTGGCTCACTAGTTTCTGCTGCGAAACTCTAATAACTGTAGAGCTTAATTGCCCCCATTTGTTATTCTTACTGTATTGTACATCCCCAATTGTCACCTTCATCTTGGTAACAATGGTTTCTCAACCGACGCATGGTATCTCTTACCGTTAGCGAATTCGGTGAGTTATAAACTTTTTATCCACTTCCATAACAATTTACTGTGTATACAGCTATGTATTTCACAATGATTAACTTGTTCCCTTCCGACTTACTGTCGGTTGAGATTGAGCTACTACCTAGTGTGTAGTGCTCTCTCAGCTATTTACAACATTTGGGGTATATTCCATACCGCTATTTGGCAGTTAGTGCTACTGTAGTCACTTACTGTTAATCATGTCACTTACTGTACAAGTACTTTTTTTTTTATTGGTGCGGCCTTGCATTTCCTATGCATCGGCCATTATAACATTATTGCTCCACCATTAACATGTTTCCAATTCCTAGCTATCTCATTCGATCATTACTGCAAAAGTGCAATACCAAAACACTCAGTCATACAGAGTGCAGAGGCGTAAACTCTTGACAGTAAATCCCTTATGTGATTCGCCATGGAATTCACACTGTGTTTCTTGAAATTCACACTGGCTTACTGCCGAGTCTGTCTAACATCAATTATCTTGCATCTCCACTGAGTTTAACTCATAACTGGTCTTATCTGTTACATTTCGTTTAACAACACTCATACAACGGTCGCTTGTTGCGCACCGTGCTCTTACTCCCTGTATAACATCAGCTTATATCGTATCTACTGTCACCTCAACTTCCACACATAAACTTACATATTCACATTATGGTTCATCACTCTTTGGTTGACTACTAAATGCTCCTTGAGCATCGATCATTCGAGTCACAAGCCGGCATTATTCAGCCAGGTGCTTCACTTTATACACATACTACTAAGCTAATTGCTCTCTTTCAATAATAACATCGTCCATCCTTAACATATTTCTTGAACTTGATTCACATAACTACCGCTCCTGCGGTGTCACAATATCGAGAGGTATCCCCATCTTAATGCAGTGGTTCGTTTACCACTCTATTCACTTATACACATAAACTTCTACCATCAATCGAATTGCTATAACATATCTTGCTTATGGCTTATAGCCTTATTTGCCTTGAGCTCCATGACAAGGTCTTGGTCATTCCTTTCCTTTCATGGAATGCCCCTTAGGGTTGTCAGTCCGTTCCCTGACAACTTATGTCTAAACTGGGTGTTAGTTTCAACCCTTGTGTTTCTATCGTGCATTTCGTTCAACAATTGTTGATGCGAACACCCCTCAAGGATTGCTCCTGGGTGTTGTTACGTTATGCCTTACATTTGTTTCACACTTATTGGTACATTCCATTAGCCACGCCTTTTGCGTTCTTAACTGGCTTATTATCTCCTTCTGTGAAGATCAACATTTCCTGGTAGTGTAGGTACTCATTCTGGGAATTTCCATCCCGTTCATTGCACATTAATGTGTCCACATTAGTCATCTACTTGCCATGTACAGGCTAGGTCACCGTTCCAGCTATCATGTTTATCCTCCCTCGAATTCTTAAGACATGTATGATGTCTTTATATTACAGTTAGTGCACTTCGCACCTCTTGACTCTTAAACATATCCTTGAAATGAATTCACTAGTTCCTTTAGTCTAGTTATCTTAACTGAGTTCCTTACTTCAACCATTCATGGTAATCCTTAGCTGTTGTTTTGACTTTATACTGCTGACCGTAGAACGGAGTCGACTACTTCCCGTGTTTCGGACTCTACTCGTATACATATATGGGTATCATACTGATACATTACTACTTACCCAACTAACCTATAAGTAGGTCTGTCGGGCCCACATGCTCCTATCGGAGTGCGGTCGTCCCACAACTCAGTTGGTACACTCGTAGTGTCCGTCACACGCCTAGGTGAAGTATTCTGTTGTCAACTCCCTTATATTGTCCCGTGACAATATTCATTCCATGCTTCCCGAACTTAATCGAGGGAAAGTTTATCCATTGTTGTATCCTTGTGAACTGTCCTTGGTCTTACTGGTTTGGTTTAAAAGAAGGTTGGAAAGAAGTGTTGGTTTGAAAAAAATTTGGTTTTGAAAAGAAAAGGGTTTGTATAAATCTGGGTTGAAAGAAAAATTCTCATGGTTTCACAACATCTTCTTACCTTAACCAAGTCTAGCTTCTTGCTGACTGGTGTACTTCCAATTACAAAGGTCAGGCTGTTAAGCCCTTCCATGGTTATAATGTTCACACTTAACTTCGTGGTACTTTACTAAGTACTTGCAGTGGTTATAAATTTCCCGAACAGCCCTGTTATAGCAGCACTTGCTACGGCAAGTGCGCCATGCTAACTGGCTATCGGTTTAACACATACTAGTTGTGGTATTGTTTTTACCCATATGTCATCAGTGGCCTTGTTGGCCCTTACTGATCTTACTGTCTTGATAATAACTCTTCTAGGTGACTTCTCACTGTCTTCACATGACGATCATCAACTAGGGTGTTTCCCATTCTGGGAGACCCCTTTGTCTTAGTATTGTATTCTCTTTGTAGCCCGTTCCACGTGTTTGGGCACTACGTTGTAGTCCCTTGTCGGTTGGTATACCGTTGGTGTATTATTTATCAACTGTGGTCCCGTAGACACTCGTCTCGGTTCCATTAATCCACTTCTTGCCTGTTGCACGGTCGGTGCGTTGCAAGCTGGTTGTTCTCGACTGCTCAGCATGTCGACCCAGGTTGCCGGAATTATTTTATTCTCTATACACAAATCCTTCATTCTTCGCTATTTAATGCGGTTAACATTGTTCAGATGGAGACCGTCTCCGGGATTCCCAGTTTTCGGGATCTACCGTATGACAGGTCCTCCGTACCTTTAGAGGTATGTAATAACAGCCAGATCGGGTATCCCGAGTATGAGAGGACTTTCATCTCTCTGGCATTCTTTCCCTAAGTTATATACAGGGATTGTGGAGGGTGGGATGGATATTGTAGGTTTCCAGTACACACTGGTAATTCCTATCTAGCGTATCTCTCACGCTATCACTCAACCCTTAACCCAAAGTACTTAAATCCTAACTCGGTACTTCCTAAGCTCGGTAGTTCAGTCATCAGAGCGATACTTCGCTCTGATACCACTTTTTGTAACACCCCATCTAACATAACACACTTACAATAAACTGCAGCGGAAAAAACAACTCATCAATTACTTATCTCGTTGGTGTTACACGCCGTTAACCACCCACGTGGCTAACAAGGCTAATACATATCATTGTACCGGTCTGATGGGCTAAATTCCCGAGCGACTACACATTACTATCCCTTTCCATTAACAACAACGACAACATACACCTTACAACTATACCGAGTATTTATAAGCTGATGCCGATAACAATTTCGGTCTTACTACACCTACTGTATATATACACTTAAATGATTACCCAAGTACAACGACTACCCGTCCTACTCTCGAACGGCTTCCAGACTTCGTACCTGAAATAGGAAAAGAAGAGAAAGGGTGGCCCCCAAGGGGCTCAGCACCTTTGCTGGTATGGTAATCCCGCAGCCCACATACTACCCGGGCCACGCACAACTAATTGTCGTCTTAGCATGCGGTTGATTATTTTTAAATCCTACATGCAACTGTATACACACAACACATAATCATTCGCCTCAACGGCTCAACAAACGGATAATATATCCTTACTTAATAAGTCACTCATGGTATTCATCATCCCTAGAGTATTCCTCCTCTAATGGAGCTACTTCCTTAATAGACGGCACATACCCTTAAATCGGGTTTCCTTAAATGCCTCTTATCACAAACTGGGAATCATATCCATGATCCACACACTCCACATTATACAACCTACAACATACACTACATACAACACTTAACAACACCTTGCACGTTTCCACGTGCACAACATAACACCGCAATAGATATTGCATCACAACAAAGATACATAACATAACGGGAATGGTCCTCTTAGGAACCGACCCAAACATTGTTAATACACTGGTGAGCCTAGAGAATGTTGCCAGTCTCATGATAAGCTCGTTACATAACTCGTTACCATCTCGTTAAATGAACGGTTAACTTAACACAAGGTGTCTCGGATATAGTGATCCAAGCACACCGAAACAAACATAACAATAGTATGCCCCTGTGGCCCGACGTGAGTCAGTAATAGCCTTGGTTAAGCTAAGGGAAGGTTGGAACCAATTGGAAAACAACCATAACATACAGAGAGGATCGAACCTGCTATGACAACGACCCCCATACTCACACGCGTGGCCGAACAGACCGGACTCCTCACTCCCCCGTTAACACTTGTTAGAGTTCAACTTTGAACTTTATTAAACAATCACAAACATTGGGTTAAGTCTTGTTACATACACAAGGGAAGAGAGAGTCATACCTTCACATACAAACATCACACACAAACATCACATAACCAACTCACGCATAGCCGTGGTTAGAACGTTCCTTAAGTCGGAAACATTGTTACCGGATACCGTTCTCCTACGTTTACCTAATAGTGGTTAACTAGCCTTTCAAGCGCATTCGAGGTTACCGGTATCGGCACGAAAACATACAATAACAATAACGACTATAAACTCGTTTCATGATTTATCTCATAACGTGGCAAACATACAGAAAAACACATTGGCATACAAGCCGGTGTAATCCGGTAGGACACAGGTTGCAAGAAAACCATACCTGTCACCGGAGTCCACTTTACCACGTCCACTTATGTTCCTCGAGCAATTCTCGAACAACTGTTAACATCACATGTGTTTTTATTAACATTGGGGTAACATGTTTGTTTAAAGTCTAACGCTTATAACTTTTCCCCGTTAACTTGGTTAAATACTTTACATTTTTAACTTGTTTTACTTTCACATTTTATTACAACTTTTCACCCACTTAATTGTCATTAAAACTCACCTAACAAGTCCTTAACAACCTCTAAACATCATTACCATCAATCCCCATCATTACACATCATTCCATACCTTAAACTGTTTTTTGGTCCATACACACCTTGTCCGAACTTGTGTCCGGACTTCCCAAGTTCGGACACAAGCCGCGACCCCATACTGAAAACCATACATACGTCCGAACTTGTGTCCGGACTTCCCAAGTTCGGACACAGTTTGAGAGTAAATCCCAGATAGAACAGTCACGTCCGAACTTGTGTCCGGACTTCCCAAGTTCGGACACAGTTCGAGAATGAGAAAATCCTTTACCCAACAGAGCCTGTCCGAACTTCCATGTCCGGACGGAAGTTCGGACACGGCAAAACATTCAATTTCCAAGTCTTTAAACACTTAACCAATTTCACCAAACTTCTCCTAAAGCCTCATAATGTTTCCTAACATCATTTGGCACATCAACACACCTTTAGCCATGTGCTAAACTCTTTAAATCACTCACCAAAACCAACTTACCATTCATAATTTCTTACAAAATTCCTAGCACTTAGGATGTTTTCTCCTTAAGATTTCTAAGTGGTAGTTCACCAATAATGACCACCACACCAAGGTGTTTCCTCTACACCTTAACATCATCTCTCAACTCCTTTTCTTACTAACTAAATCTCCTTTTTACAACTCCTTGAATTCTTTTCTCAAAACCTTACTTAAACATCATTCTCCTTATTCATCAACATCACCCAAACCTTAACAAACTTCTTCAAGACTTTTCAATACACTCTCAAAACACACATTGAATTCCTAGAACTTCCAAGATAACACCTAAATCCTTGCATCACTCTAAATCACCTTAACACATGTTTTCTTCTCAAGTAAACATTTATTCACCTTTAACACTTCCTAGATCACCAAGACCATTTAAAACACTTAGAACTTCTCACACATTTTTCCCAATTGGCCATAGCTTCTCTTGTATATACTCACATCCAAACACTTAGGTTTTTACCTTATTTTCCTTCAAACACCTAAATCCATCAAACACATTTTTATACACAAACTTCACACATTTAGCACTACATCACAATATAGTGCATAACTTAATTGCTTGGCACTTAGGCCCTTAAACAACATGGCTCTTAGGCCCTTAAATTGCATAAACCTTAAACACTGAATTTCCCACATAAGTAATGCCTTTGACCTGCAAATACACCCAACAATACATATGCCCTAATAAACTCCTTGAGAGCATTTTACTAGCTCATTTGCCATTGGCTCCTTAGGTATTTTATTAAGCAAATCAAGCTCATTTTCCTAAGGCATTTAAACTACATTGAGATAGCTTGTTTACCTCTTTTCCTCACAAATTTCTTTCTTGTTTCCTTGTAAAACCGGTGGGTGTTTGTTGTTTGTCAACTTCTAAACATGTACAAATAATAGAATGAGTATTCAAGCATTATGCTTCATCTCATTGTAAACCCTAGTTACACATATTGTTTTAACACATTAAGGTAATTGTTTTACCTTGAATTGGAAGAGAACTTGAACAAGTATCAAGAGAGACTCCTCCTAGCCCTTGAAGATTCAATTGAAGCTAAAACAAGCAAGATAATACACCATGGTGAGGTGAATTTTCGGACAACACAAACATGAAGGAAACATCATTTTTCTTTGAGTTTCCTTACCTGAAGCAAAGGAGAACAATAATATGTGAAAAGGTGAGCTCAAGCTCCATCAATGGTGAATCTCCTTGGCACCGAAATGAGGCTTTTGAAGATTTGAAAAGATAGAAGTGTAGAGCTTGCTCCAACTAGAAGAATGGTGGTCTTGAAATTAATTTGGATAAGTGAGCTAGATTTTACAAGAGTTCAAAGGTGGACTTCCATGGTGGTGGTGCTATATTACCGAGAGAGAACAAGAAGAAGAGAGGAAGAAGAAGTTGGGACCGTGAAATGGAGGGAGGAAAGGAGAGAATGAGATAAGATTGCTTTAAGAAGATATTTGTAACTTATAAAGCAAATAGTACTTTACTTTAAGCTTAACTTCACTTATTTGATTTCTTTTACATATTGGTGACTCACACCATGAAAACCGGCCCCCATATGCCTAGGAGGGTATAATAGTCTTTTTTGACCAATTTATTACTTATAACATTATATGTTACAAACTAGCTTATAAAAGTTACTATTCACAAACTAAGGCACATAGAAGTGAAATTTTTGATTTCCCATTAATATAGCCACCCAAATGTGATACTATATAGTACACATGTTAATTAAAGAGTAATGATGGACATTTAGCCATTCAAAACTCATTTACAAGACAATTTTCAAAACGTGCTTTAAGACTCCTTAAAGCACATTTTGTGTTTTAACTTGTTTTCAAGCTTGGTTTTCTTTGGTAATTGATTTAATATGTTCATTAACATATTTATAAAGTATAGGTATGACCATTAGGTCTTATACACATTTATCCCGCTAGAGCACATTTTTGCTCATATCGACTTTAAGGTATTTGCTTGTGTTTTATTTGGTTTAACTGTCCACCAAGTTTCCTAAGGACTTATTTAGCCCTATCAAATCATAATTAAATGTTATCAAGTCTTGGTAGTCTCTTTGGGTCCTAACCAAGTTCACTCATAGCTTAGAGCATGTTTTTGCTCAAACTGTGTCTTAGTGTTTTATTGTGTTTACTATGGTTTAAGTTGTACACTAACGTTCTAAGGCACTTTTAGCCTTTATATAACATAGTTTGATATTTAAACCACATATCAAGGTTTGGGGTATTTCATAAATACCCATAAGGGCTGTGTGTGGTCCGATTTTATTCCCCTCACACACCCACTCTCTCAATCCTCTCTATGTACAAAAGACAAAAGTAATAAAACTACCCCACTCTCACATACTCTCTCTCCTACCCCTATTCTCTCCTCTCTCTCACGTGAACACCCCCTCCCTCACTCTCTTTTCTTTCTTCTTCTTCCCCCATGCGATTTCTATGGAGGTTTGAAGAACCACTCACAAAACTCCACTTCTCTCCTTTGTAACTCCCTCTAATCTCTTCCAAAAATTATAAAAATACCACCATTGTAATCCTCTCACCAAGAGCTACGTTTCTATCTTTCCAAAATTCGAAAACACACATTTTCGTTTTTATGGGTACATCCCATTTGGAGCTTCAAGACCACCATTAGAGCCACCTTGTTCTCCTTGTTCTATTGAGGTAAAAATCTTCTTGAAACTCCACCTTTTTCTAGCCTTTGTGGGCAAAACGAAAATTTGACTAAACCCTTGTTTGGTCCCTTGTGTTCTAGCCGATTTTGGCTTTGTTGGAGGAGAGGAAATATTGTTCTTGAGCTAACCCAAACAGCTCCTACACCCTTGGAAGGTAAAATAAATTCTAAACCCTAAAACCTATATTAGGACATACATAATGGTTAGGGTTAAATTGCGTATTAAAATGGTGTATTGAAAAGTGTATGTATATGGGCTGTAGTGTAAGATTGTTGAAGTAGCTAAAGCCGGTGGAAAGAGGAAGGAGGAAGAGAGGAGAAGCTTGAGAAGTAACAAGGTAAAATATACTTGTCCTTGTGTAGTTTTGTAGGTGTGTGTGTGCAACTGATTTTAGAAGTATAAAATGGTATTGTAAAATGGTAGTGTGTAGTAGAGTAATGTATAAGAGGATGTAAGTGTTTTAAACCCTTGGAGACAATGTTAAAAACTGTTACAACTAGTTTGGGAATGAATGTTTGAGTGCAGGAATTTTTAGTAGTGTTTTAGTATTGGTAATTATGTATGGGAGCTTGTAGATTGATGTTGTGTATAAACAGGTGAGATGATATTAATGTGTGAGGAAACATTGTGGTGAAAGTGTATAAAATATAGGGGAGACGATGGCGAAATTTGCCTAGGATTATAACACTTAGTGAACTAGAAACTAGGTGGCTAATAGATGTTGTAACAGATTTTGATAGAGAAAGATAAAGGAGTAGGTTGGGAGAGATAGATAATGTATAGTGATGTACTTGGAACTCTAGAAATGACATTAGAAGAGGTGGTTAGAGAAGGGGAGAGTAAGTGTCAAAATCTGTAGCAAAGAGATATTAGATTGCATTGTAGAGCTAAGAAGAAATAGTGTGCAAGATTTGGTAAAATGAATGTTGGACTTGGGTATAGATGGTACAATTGCTTGGAAATGAATTGGCTTGGTAAGAGGAGGTATTTGGGATGCTAGGAGTGACATTGGTAGAGGAAGTATTGGATGTTAGAAGTTGGAACAAAAATCTGTAGCATTGGAGGATGGAAAACTGTTGTAAGTGTGGAAAGGAGGTGAGGAATTGTGTAAGTGGATTGATGGATTTAGTAAAGCATTTGGTGGGTGAACTAAGGCAATTTGGAGGGCCTAGGTAGTGTTTAAACATGTGAGAGTACGTGTAAGGAGATTGGAGAAACAATGGGTAAAGTATGGGACTGAAAACAGAAGTAAAAATGCAAATACTGGGCCCGACCGGACTTGCGACCGGACTTGCAAGTTCGGTCGAGCCCAGATTTACAAAGACGGGAAAGCTTCTGGAAACGACCGGACTTGCGACCGGACTTGCAAGTTCGGTCGGACCAGAAAAATTCTCCCGTCTGTAACCTACTGGAATCGACCGGACTTGCGACCGGACATGCAAGTTCGGTCGGCCAGAAAAATTTCCGTCGAGTAAGCTACTGGAATGGACCGACCTTGCGACCGGACTTGCAAGGTCGGTCGGGCTAAAATTTTTCCGTTAAGTAACTTACTGGAATGGACCGACCTTGGGACCGGACTTGCAAGGTCGGTCGGCCCTGGAATTTTCACCCGATGTAACCTACTGACTCGGACCGAACTTGCAAGGTCGGTCGCAAGTTCGGTCGGGTCAAAACTTACAAAAAAAAAACTATAAGACTATGGTTAGTATATGTATGTATGTACATGTATACCCACCTATACATACGTGCATATATATGTAAGTAAACCGTTGTTAAGTAATTAAGAGTAAGTAAATAAAATGTAAGTATAAGAATGTGAAGACCTAGTAAGTATGAGTTAGGAAGCGTAAAGGTAACCGAATTTAGTTAATGATAGTTAGATTAATTATTCGGTTGTATGTATATCATAGGATTTGAATTGTGAATACCGGAAGAACGTTGGGATACAAGTACAACGGTGAAAGGTATGATTTCTTCATGCCCTGTATCCTAATCTGGTTACCCCGATTTGTGTGCTTATTTGACCACCTAATAAGATAAATGCATGAATCGGATTATATTGCACTTACTTGTGCTTGTTTACATTGTTCTCGATATTTGTCTTGAACAATAGTTTGTATAATTCATGAAACATATGAATGATGATGATGCGTATTGTATTTTGTAGTGTACTTGTATATTGTAATGTATTCGTATGTATGTGTATATGGGTATTGTAGTATTGTGGCTTGGATGTTGACTTTTGCTAATTCCTAACTATCTAACTCCTAACTTAAGTGAGTAAATTGGAATGAGTACAAGTCCGATATAGCTTCGGCCACGCGTGAGGATGCGGAGTCACAAGAGGTTGGCTGCAATTCCTGACTCTTAAACTGGTCCGCGGCCCAAATCCCTTAAATGGGTAGCATCCCGGATTAGTGAGTCAAGTAAATCCCGGAGGTGGGACGGTGTAGTCCCCAGGGCCGGAGGTCCCGACGACTTAACTTGAGTAAGAGTAAGAGTAAGTAAGTATGGATCCGTAAGTAAGTATGTGTATAAGTATGTATGTGTATGAAGTAACGAGTAAAAGAGTAATCTCCACCCGATTAACCCGGGTGGACCAATGAAGCTAACAAGAATTGTATTTTGTGTATGTAACGAGTATGTGTATTTCGGAAGAGGTAAGTATGTATTGGTTGGTTTATATTGTATTCCTTGTATGAACTGAATTGTATGTATGTATGTGGTGTAAGTATTATGGTACTGTGTGTAAGAGCATGTATGCATGTATGCTTGTATGAAATGAACCGCATGTATTCGACCAAGTGGTCGGCGTACCCTCACTAGTACGCGGGGTATGCGGTTATCATGCTCGGCGAAAGCTGACCCCTTC
Organism: Limonium bicolor; assembly: GCA_023374045.1. Taxonomy (NCBI): domain Eukaryota; kingdom Viridiplantae; phylum Streptophyta; class Magnoliopsida; order Caryophyllales; family Plumbaginaceae; genus Limonium; species Limonium bicolor. The sequence continues at coordinate 145,344,562 of CM041779.1, read as the reverse complement.
GGGGGACATTTTTTAGTGTGCAGGTACCCGAAACGAATATGGTCAAGGAAGAGACCGGAAGCACACCCTGGTATTTGGAAGTAAGTAGCGTGTGAGGAACGGGTAGTAAGTAGTCTCTTAGTGAGTATGTATGAACTTTGAAGAGATAGTACATTGTATAAGGATCCTAGTAAACTCGGTATGTAGATTATATTGTATTGTACTTGGAGTACTGTATTGAATGGAGATTGTGGTAGCATCTGGTAAATGGAGAATGCATTGTAGATTTGTAGTACTCGGGATTCCGGTCCATCAGACCGATGCTGCATGTAGAATCAGTAGCCTTGTTAGTCACGTGGGTGACTAACGGCATTGTATCACCCATTGTATGTAAATATATATCCGCTGCGTGTATCTGATACGTAAGGAGGTTGGACGGTAAGCACTATATTAATGGTAGGGTGTTACAGTGTGACCCTTGATTTTCAAACCCTATCCTATGTTGATTCGAGTTGATTAGGATCTGATCGAGTTCTAGGTCCACTTATAACCTAAGTTTAATAACTAAGTCATATAACAATAATTATTAAAACCAAAGCTAGCTCACTGGAACCTATTATGAGTCGCCACCTAATTTTAACCTAGATCAAATTAGGAAAGGAGAGTTCGGGTTCGGGGGCTTGATATTCGATCTAATTAGGGTTCAATTACTTTAATTACCCCTTAGAAGTCGTTTTTCCTCTACTTAGTTTAATTACGACTTATTACGAGTCGTTTTAACCTAAGTGCGCGCTTCTGATTTTTTTTAAAAAAAATTTACTCTTTTTCACAGAAAATTTAAGTGAAAATTAAAGCTACCTAAACTAGGGTTTCGGAGGTAGAATTAGGTCGAATTTTAATTATGTCCGTAGCCACGGACCTAATGTCCGAGTCCACAGACCCCAGTTAACCTAATTATTTAGAAAAGTCGAATTTAAGAGAAAATGAAAATTTTGAAAAGTCTAGGGCCACGGACAGGATGTCCGTGGGCCCGAACATTGTTTAGAAAAACCTAATTTTTAAAAATTTTAAAATCCCACCGCCGTCCGTGGGTGTCCGTGGCCACGGACAACCCGTCCGTGGTCCTAGACCATAGGTCCAAGGTCACGGATCACCCACGAACAGGGGTTTTCTGGTGGTACCCTACGGTGTTTTTGGCTCAAAATTTATGTATGTGTAGCCTGAAAGATTTACAATATGTTAGTAATCAAAAGTTTTAAATTTGAAGTCAAATTAAGTACGAAACTTAGTGCACAAGTTATCAGGCAGAAACAAAGGAAAACGCTAACTCAGGAGCCGAAAAAGCTCGGTTTGATTCCAAATTTCAACAGAGAGTTAATGGAGTCGAGGAGAGTCGTGAAACCTGAACTTTAACCTGTTTTACCTCTGGATTCGAGGTGTTTCTTCACGTCGGGATTCTTCGGAGGCCTAGTCGATGGCGGATCTGGAAGAACTTCGAACCGAGCTTTTGACTCCTTGTTGTTCTTGATATTCTTCACGCCTTGATGGTGTCTTGATGAAGGTTTGATGATTGTTGATGTTGTGGGAATTGGAAAAAGTGTTTTGGTGTTGATTTTGTGAGATTTCGATGGAATTTTGGGGCTTAGATGTGTAAAAACGTGGGGAGGTTGTGATGGCTGAGTTTTTTGAAGTGTTGGGGTTCTTCAAGTTCGGATTTGATCAAGGAATAAGGTTCCTTATATAGGCTTCCTTAAAGTTAGAAAAATCTGGTAAAAACTGAGATTTACCGACGTTTTAGCTCAAGGGCTTCCAAAAGGAATTTGACTATGAAATTTTAAACATGGGTAAAGGATGGTACTTCTGATTTTTCTAAAATGGAATCTAATTTTTTGGATATTGGAATATTTTTAAATACAATTTCTCGTCAGATTCAATCAGAAATTGCTAGAAAATTATTGGAAATTCGAAAATCAAAATTCCAACGCCATTATGCCCAAAATGTCATCCTTTATCATGGGTGAAAATGTCAAAGAATTTTGAATTGATTTGACCCTTCGTTGGAGGAGAGAGAAAGCTCATAGGGGGCTTAGGAGCCTTGAAAATTTATGAAAATGCCCCTGAAGATGACTAAGCTGTCCCTAGCACTCTGAAATGTGCCGATCGAACTGGGAACCCTCGCTACTTGACCAAACTAGCCTATTAGTAAAGACTCTCTTCCAGGGGGTTGAAATTTTGGGTATAAGAGATTACCCCCCGTCAACTAGACTTTGAAATGGAAGTGAAAAGGCTAGTTGATGCTTGAGTGATACCCCAAAATTTTGGATCTTAAAAGACCTCGCATGCAGTTGAAAACCGCCGAATTGTGTCGAGCTGTTCTAAGGCGCTGACTACCTATGAGTAAAGTGGAAGAATGTCAAGCGATTCTAAGGTGTCGACCACCTAAAGGTAAAAATGAAGTAATGTCGGACTATTCTAAGGTGCCGACTACCTATAAGGATGATATGATGTCAAGCTATTATAAGGCGTTGACTACCTATAATGAATGAGATGATGTCAAGCTATTCTAAGGCGTTGACTACCTATAATGAATGAAATGATGTCAAGCTATTCTAAGGCGCTGACTACCTATAATGAATGAAATGATGTCAAGTTATTCTAAGGTGTTGACTACCTATAATGAATGAAATGATGTCAAGCTATTCTAAGGTGTTGACTACCTATAATGAATGAAATGATGTCAAGCTATTCTAAGGCGTTGACTACCTATAATGAATGAAATGATGTCAAGCTATTCTAAGGCGTTGACTACCAATAATGAAATAAAGTATGCCGAACATTCTAAGGTGTCGGGGACCTGTAATGTGAATGTAGATGTCATGCAGAAGAAGATGATATAACATGATGATGATGCTCGGATGCTTCTAGGGACCGAAACCCGTTCCAATGCTCCTGGTTGGTATACTATGGGGACTTATTGCCTCTTCCCACCAACTGGGGTGCTGGGATAACTTCTAGATTACCAAGGGGACTTATTGCCACTGCCCACTAGTTGTTTCTCCCAAAAAAGTTGACATGAAGATGGGGACTTATTGCCTCTGCCCCGCCAACTTAGATTACACTCTGTCTCGCACTTGTCTCGCACTGAAGATGATACTGGGTCTCGTACTGGTCTCGTACTGGATGATGACGCTCGGTCTCGCACTGAATAATGAAAATGCTAGGTCACACACTGAAGAAAATACTAGGTCTCGAACTAGGGTCTCGAAAATGATGGGTCTCGCACTGAAGAAGATGCATGGTCTCGCACTGAAGAAAATGATGGGTCTCGCACTAATGAAGATGATGAGTCTCGCACTAAAGTCTCGTACTAAATGGATGAAGAAAAAGCTAGATCTCACACTGATTCTAGGTCTCGCACTGAATGAAGATGCTAGGTCTCGCACTGAATGACAAAAATGCAGGGTCTCGCACTGATTTTGGGTCTCGAACTAAAAATGAGTTAGAAAGATAATGGTCTTGTGCAAATGCATGTGGTGAAAACCAATTGTAAAAGGGCCAAACGTGGCGACGATGAGGTGTATGCAAAAGTTTGTAAAATGCAATCACATTGCATGTAAGATACTTTTTCAAAGCAAGAATTTGTTGAAAAATGTGCCAAACATGGCAATGATGAGAATTTAAAATTGTTCAAAGCAAGAAATTGTTAGAAAATGTGTCAAACATGGCAATGCTTGAGTAAAACTCTACTGAAAAAGGAAAGTAAAATAATCATTTCCTAACTAAGAATTTGAGATCTGCAATTTGTTTCTTAGGGGATGAACATGCCGCTTGTGGGAGTGTGTGGTGTTTGAGAAGTGGTCAGGACTTTTGATGGACTTGTGGTGTACGATGTGAAGGTAAAGGCTTATGTGGGCTAGAGGTGTTTGATGTGGAGGTAAGGGCTTATGTGTGCCTGTGATGGGATGGTGGTGCTCAAGCTTCGGGTCTCAATTGGTGTTGTCATGGAAATTGTTGGAACCGACAATTACCCCTAGTATTTTTCCTTAGGACAATCTGAGCTAGAGTTCATGGAAATCGATCGGAACGATAGATTGCCCCCAGTATTTTCTTTGATTAAATGTGCGAACAAGTCTCATCCTCACAGGGTCAAGGCTTATGCTTTGATGTGGTGCTTCCTAACCTACACTCGACGTGTTTGGTGTTTGCACTCATTTCTCACTCATGGTCATAACTTTTAGACCATTGAATTCGACATTTTATGGATTTACGTATTTGATCTGTTACTTTCACGTGATTGGACACACAACTATCAAGTCGGAAGTCTTTAAAGCTTATAATGTGGCTATGGGGTGTGATGAAAGACAACGAGACCATGGAGGGATATTTTAGGTATGTGGAGCCAAAGGGGTGACCAAAGCTGCACCTTATGTCTTCTCTCGGAATCATCTTCCTTGTCTTGAAATCGTTTAGCTTCTTTGTGTTGACGTTGTTTTCGAGCATCTAGACTTGGACTTTTGAATTCGTCCTTTACACCATTTCTCCTCTTTTTGTCATTCGGATTTCCTTGAGGCATTTCGGGTTTGCCTCTTTGTTGTATCCTTTCTTTACTTTGCCTTCGGGGTTCTTGTGTTTCCCGGTTTCGGGCTTCGAGAGTTGTTCTGATGGGAGCTCCTTAGATCCTGTGTCACTCTGGGACCATTTGCGGATCACTTCGTCTTGCTGATAGCGGTGTTGCTTCTTTAGACTGATGAGAACGTTATCTGAGAGTCTGACTCCTCGCTTCCTTTGGTCACCGGGTCAGACATTCATCATTGGCTGGGTTATTTCGTGGAGTTCATAATATCGAAAAGGGATATATGAAAGGCTCAGCGGGGGTGCCTAGGGTTTAATGTCAGGGTTCACAAGCTTTTGGCTATGTGGTGTTGTACCTAGGTGCTTCGTCATTCCTGATAGTTGTGTATCCGCTCTTTGTTACTTTTCGCAGGTCTAAGAGTAAATTTACAAATTATCTCCTTCGGTCGGATTTATGCCGTTTACCTCACCTTTGAATGTGGTCTCACCGGAGTCCTGTAAAAATGACACGCTCGTTCGCTCATGGTTTTTGCACTCAAGACACTCTCGCGAGATTTTCACTCGGAAACTCGTTCGCACATTTAAACAAAAGATATAAGATGACGAACTTAAACTTAGATTGCCCCCAGTATTAATCCACGGTTTATGACAATAATTTGAGAAATGTGGACTTCGAACCGCTATGTGGTTTGTTTGGATGCTTAGGGGTGAGTTGTGGTGTTTAGCGTGGCATGTTCAACTTTTAGAAACAAGAGATAAATCATTCTGTTCCATAGTCGGGAGATGATTACTCCGTGATCCCTTTCCTTGAAAAACATTTTTGTTGTTTTTTTTTTCAATGAATGAATGAAAAATGGTTTGTACAGAAATTGCGAAAATGGAACAATGATTTTATTTATGAATCATGAAAGAAACATAAAAATTACAATCTGAGGAGACTGAAAACTAACTAAGAAAATAAGCTACTAGGAAAATTTGAAGATGCAAGAAAACATAATCAATGATGAATCACCTAAATAAAACGATATGCATACTTAGAAAAATTAGACTCCTTGCTCGAGGAGATCTTGAATCTTGTGCCTCAATGCTCGACAATTGTCAGCATAATGGCCAGGCAACTGATGGTAGTGGCAGAATTGATTAAGATGCCTCCCCAAATGAGTGGTTCCTGGCCGAGGGGCCAAG